>JADMNL010000025.1:283520000-284752500 GCA_016271365.2 Neoceratodus forsteri
GTGGACTGGGATTCATAATTTTGGAATGTAGCTGGGACACACAATGTCAGAATGTGGTGGGGATGTGATGCACAATTTTGAAATGTGGTTGGTACATACAACTCTGGAATATGGCAAGGACAAGAAATGTCAGAATAAAATGGTATGTCCTAGCACATTCCGATCGTGTGCATCCCCACTATATTCCAAAATTGCCAATCCCCACCATATTCCTCAATGTGTGTTCTTGTTATGTTCCTTCATTGGGTGTCCTACCACATTTTGAGATGGCACATCACTGCCACATTCCAAGACTGCATGTCTCCCTCCGTCCCAACATTTTAAAATTGTGTAACACCTTGACATTCTATATCTTGGTTCAGCGTGCATTCCAAAATCACCTCCTGACATGTTCTAAAGCACAGTACCATGCAGCTGAACATTCTGGAAATGCAAGCACTGCAGCCAACCCTATGACATTTTTTTTAAATGATTACTATAGTTACAGTTTCTTAAACTTTGGAGAAATTGGTCCTATTAAGGTGTCTGACAGAGAGGACTAGGCTGTGAGTTCTGGTTATGACATCACCAGTGGCCCTTCACTGAAACACACTTTTTTGAGCAGGGAGTGAAATTAGGGTTGCAAAATAGCTCATAACTTCAAAATGCAGTAATGCAGAAACCTAATTTGTGGTATGAGGTTTATTGGGGGAATGTGGATTCTAATTTTGCAATGTAGCACTTCTGGCCAGACTCCCTTATTAAGAAATATCAGGGAAATATATGGAAATATCTGACCAAGTCTTTGGCTGCAATTACTAGGAAAAAGGTCTCCTCGGTTCCTTTTATATTTGGTGCATGAAAGCAGGATTGTGTATATAGATGCTATGGAAAAGAAGGTGAGAAAGTTAAGATCTAGAGGAAGTCATGATTGCAATTAGCTGTGTCAGCTAATGAAGATATCCTTCAGCTCAGATACAGAGCATTCATAATTTTTGATGCCAATCCTACCACTTAGTGGAATTCACAGCCACAGAGAGAGGAGATAAGTGATGGCATCCCAGTTGGAAAGGGTCACCGCAATCCCCATTTCACATTGGCACATTTGGTCTCTAACTCTCTTATTAAGCTATCAGCCCTTCAAAGTATGCTGTCCCAAATCAGGAAACAGAAAGACCTTCAGAACTTCCCAAATGATACCAGACAGTAGTTTCTAAAATTGTTCCAGGGTGAAATATGTCCCCTGACCTTCTTAAGCACAGATGAGTTAGGGATTGAATATCATTTACTGATATCCCTCACAAGTCCATTTTTAGCAGTACAGTATAGTATTATAGTACATTGCAGCACATTATATTAATGTATAGTATAGTACAATATAGCACAGTATAATTCAGTATACTACAATATAGTACATTACAGTAATAGTATAATACAGTACAGTACAATATAGTACAACACAATACAGTGCAATATAGTACTTTATTTTGCTTTTCGCCTCTTTTATCATCTCTGGCTTGTTTAACCCTGAATTTAGTTACTTGCCATCCTCCGTACTCCCCGTCTCTCTCCTCCTCTGGAATCCTTTTGTTGGCTGAACTTAGATTCCCTGCTACTGCGGCGGTCCACTTATCAACATCGTGTTTTTCTTTTTCTTCTCTTCATTCAATTCCACTATGTCTCTATTCCTGACCTTACCCTTATTCTGTTGTTATTACCTCCTCAGAAATGCCACCTGGAGTAGCCTTTTAACCCTCATCCTTACCCCGGACCTTTACTTTTAGTGTATGTTGAACGCTTCTTAATCTGCTGTACCCATTGATTGTTATATTTTTTCATGTTGATATTCATATATACTTTGTATGATGTGTTACCAGTTTATTTCCCTGACCCAGAATCCAACTGTCTTTTCTGTACATGCCTCTTGTTGTTAATAACTGTACATATTTTTCTAGTATTGTATTTATTCCTGCCTTGTATATTGTTCACTGTATCTTTCTGATCTGTTTTATCCTGTATATCCCAGGTCCACCTCGAAAATGAGTTATGCTCAACGGTGATTGCCAGGTTAAATAAAAATTTTGATTGATTGATTGATATACTACATTATAGTACAGTATAGTACTGCACAGTACAGTGCAATATAGTACGGCTCAATACAATACAGTACAACATTGTACACTGCATAACAGTATAGCACAGTCAATACATAGAGGATAATGTATGGACAGCCATACACAACAAGCCTATGTCTGCATTGAGAGGTGTTTATGGCAATCAGGAACCTCAAGAGCGAAGCTCAAGAGTTTCACTGGTTGCTATAGGACACTCGAGATGAAGACACAGGCTTGTCTGTGTATGGATGTCCATGCATTATCTTTTATAGTGTATGGGCATCCATGCCCATTTCAGACAATGCACTTCATTTCAGTGAACTGGTGGTTGGTGGGTGGGGCACTCAAGTGCTGGTGACAGGCTCAAATTACTGACACAGTGTGCTACAGATGTTTTGCAAGTTCAAGTTTAAAAAAAAAATACAACTTCCAGCTTAATTGGAAATAATAATAATATATTTATTTATAAAGCACCTTTCATTTTCCAAGGCGCTGTACATGTTAAAACAATAACATCAAACATTAAAATCCAGTAATACACAGAGATAAAAACATAACACAATAGCATCAAACATTAAAATTCAAGGTAAATAGAGTTAAAACCACAACACAATCAACAATTACAATATAATCAGCCATCCAAAAAGGCCATTTGCCAAAGATAAGTTTTCAACTTACTCTTAAACTCCTCCATGGAGGTGCACTCCCATAACCGTCGGGATAGAGAATTCCAAAGACTGGGTGCAGCATGAGATAATGCTCTACAGCCTGAAGACTTAAGACTCACTCTTGGAATCTCTAGCAACCCCTCGTCAGCCGAGCGGAGTGATCGGCCGGGGCAGTAAGGCACCAGAAGTTCTTTCAGATAGGACGGACCCTGATCATGGAGGGCTTTAAAAGTCAGTAAACTGACTTTAAAGGCGATCCGCCACCATATAGGTAGCCAGTGAAGTTCGCACAGCACCGGGGTAATATGACAGGACCTACATGTCCCAGTCAAAACCCAGGCTGCTGCATTCTACACCAGCTGTAGGTGATGGATTTCAACCCCTGAGAGCCCAAAGTATAGTGAGTTGCAGTAGTCCACACACGAGGACACAAAGGCGTGGACCAATGTTAGTAGGGTGTCAGACAGAACAAGGTGCTTAACTCTGGTGATATTCCTAAGATGGTAAAAGGAAGTCTTGACAACAGCTGACACTTGTGACTGTAGTGTCAGCCTGTCATCCAAGATAACCCCCAGGTTACGCACCCGTTCAGAGGTCAGAAGTGAAACGCCACCAAGGAAAATTCCAGAGGGCGTACCAACACATGACCCCTCTATCTGACAACCTTGGTCCACAACCAAAACCTCTGTCTTTTCTGAGTTCAACTTCAAACAACTAGAATCCATCCAATCCTGGATTTCTTTCAGACAGTTGTTAAACACCGAGAGAGCTCTATCCTGGTCGGGAGCAAAAGACAGGTACAGCTGGGTATCATCTGCGTAGCAGTGAAACCCCAGCCCATACCATCTTATAATGTCTCCAAGGGGCAGCATGTACACCACGAATAACATGGAAGATAGCACAGAACCCTGAGGCACCCCACACAATAAAGGAGTTGGGCAAGAGGAAAAAAAGCCTGACACAACTCTTTGTGATCTCCCAGTGAGAAATGAGGTGAACCATTGTAGAAAGATTCCCGAAATTCCATAAATCTGCCTCAGGCGTGCCATCAACACCAAGTGATCCACCGTGTCAAAAGCTGAGGAGGGATCAAGGAGAACCAGAATGGAACGTCTCTTCCTTGATCTTTCGCCCTCAGAAGATCATTAAGCACCCAAACTAGCGTAGTCTCGGTGTTATGTCTCTTACAAAAACCAGATTGGAAGGATTCACAGATGTTATGAATGGTTAAAATGTCCTCCAATTGGGCTGCCACTACTTTCTCAATCACCTTCCCAATAAAGGAAAGGTTAGAGATGGGTCTGTAGTTTGTGAAACAGTCTGGGTCCAAGGTATCTTTCTTCAAGAGAGGTGTCACCACCGCCTCTTTCAGGGAGCTAGGGAACTCACCTGACTCCAGGGAGCACCAGACTATTTGCACAAGGACTGGACCAATGATATCACTACAACCCAAAGTTAGGGAGGTTGGTCCAGGATCCAAACTACAGCTTGTGGGATGCACACTATGAATGATCCTCATAACATCCATGAAATCAGGTCGACTAAAGGAACTCCAAGAAAATAGAGGTACTGTGAACTCACACTGTTCAACAGCATCACCCTTAGAGATTGCTGGGTGCAAATCCACCCTGATGTCGGCCACCTTAGGTGCAAAGTATCGAGCAAGCTCCTCGCACTCTAATTGCAAAAAGGCTTTTCGAACTTGCAGGCAGGCCGGGTTTCACAGTCTGTCTACAGTTCAAAACAGCTGAGCTGGTTGATTCTGAGCAACTGCAACATCCCTGGACAGGAATTCTGCCTTCTTATGGGTGATTTCAGATTGATAGAATAATATTCCATCAATCTAAGGTGGTTGGCTTCAAGGGCGGACTTGCACCAGCACCACTCTAACCTTCGCCCCTGTCTCTGCATCTCCTTCAATGTCCCATCAGACCAAAGGAACTTGGGTTGAAGGGATAGGGGGCGCACACAAACAGGAGCAATAAGATCCAGAGCCGTTGTAATAGTCGTATTATAGGCCGACACCATGGTCTCTGGATTACTGTTCGCCAACAAGGGGGACGATAGGTCAAGGACCGCCACAAGGCCTTGGGTGGTAATATCCCATAAAGGGTGGTACCTGACCATCTCCACAGGGGAAGGCCTTCTCAGGGGGGTGCAAAAACTGAACCTCACGGTGTAGTGGTCTGACAATGTGACTGGTTCCACCCCCAAGTCGGATGCATCAATCCCCAAGAGAAAGACTAAGTCCAGAGAGTACCCAGATTTATGAGTAGCAGTTGAAACTACCTGTGTAAGACCCAAAGAAGTCATTAATTGGAGGAAGTGATTATCGAATAGTGAAAGTTCATCGTGGACCCAGGCGTAGAAGTCACCCAGAACCATCAATCTGGGCGAGTCAAATGACATGTTGATGATAAAGTCTGTTACTTCCTGTAAGAAACGTTTCCCATCTCCAGGTGGATGGTAGATGAGTATGATTCAAACACCTACACCCGCTACTACTGTATATTCAAAGGACTCAGTCTCTCCCATTACCACATTCGTGAGGCCTAGTTCAGTCTTAAAACAGACTGCAACCCCCACCACCCTGCAGTCAATCTCGGGTGGTGTATCACTGAGTTCACGGCCGGAGTCATGGCCTCCAATATGGGACCTGGATTTTCATCCAGCCAGGTCTTGGTGATGCAAGCCAAGTCCACTGAGCCAACAAGATCAGCAATAATACCGGTCTTATTCCTGACGTACCTGGCATTGCATAACACTGCCCGAGTTGGATGAAACTCAGAGGCTGTCAGGCCCATCTGCCTACTGAATTTATTAGTGCCCTTGGGTATGGGCACCAGGCATGGTAAACCATGATCTGGATTCCATTTCACCCCAGGGCGCCTTCTGGATCTAACGACCCGATACGGTGGCCCCCCCCATTCATCATCCCCTGTTCGCAAACCCCCACCCTCTTCATTCTCCTATGAACAATTCCCAGCACTCTACAGCACTGGTATGTATCATATTGGACAGGGGGGAGATAAAAAGGGTAGAGGGCGCGAAGAGAGGAGGATGAATAGCGCACCACCATGTGGACTGAGGGCCGACACATATCACTACTAAGTGAGTTAAAACCAAAACAATAAACCCACCTAACACACCAAAATAATCAAACTTAACAAAATACACTTAATAAAATAAATAAATATCCCACCCCAACATAAAACAAATCAAATAGTTTCCGAACTTGATCAACATAAGTAAACAAAATAAAACTACCCACCCCAAAGAAAATCAGATCTGGGCTAGGCAAGAGGACTCAAAAATAAAATAAAATAAATATAAATGTAAATAAATATAAAAATAAATATAAGGGTTCTCTCACCACCCCAACTTAACGAAAATTAAATAAAACTAAATTATTTACCCCTGCTCTCTCACAGCTAGAGGAGAAGAAAAAATACTTTAGCACTCTCACTGCAAAGTATAGATGTTATAACAAATCATAAAAACAATTTAGGCTTCAAACAAAACAAATAAGGTAGCCCTTCTCCCCCAGTCCTCTCACAACCAGGGGGTAATGAGAACACTCAAATTAAATTAATGGACACAAGGTCCTCTCACCACCTCGATTGTCCAAATAAATAGAAAGTCCTCAGTTTGCCAAGCACAGAATCGAGATTATTCGCAGGTTTAAAAATCAACAAAACACAGGCAGATCAATTATCCATAGATTCAAGGGGCATCCAGAGTCCAAATCAAGCAAATCAGCAGTGTCAGTGGCTCAGTAGGAAACACACTCGCCTCTGAGGCCGGGAGATCAGAGGGCTGTGGGTTCAGTTCCCACATCTGGCACTTAGGTTAATATCCCAGTACTGACACTGTAGTGCAGCATAAGAGGGGTGCTGCACTTCTGAGGTGCCATCTTTCGGATGAGACGTTAAACCGAGGTCCCATCTGCCTGGATTGGTGGTAGTTCAGGTGGATGTTAAAGATCCCATGGCACTTATCGAAAAGAGTAGGGGAATTTTTATTAAGAAACATAAACATTACATCACAGTATTCATAGATCATACCATAAATTGTACAAAGGAAGAAAACACAAAAAAATAAGAAACATTGCATAGGAGGTATATATCATGATCATAAAAGGTATTAAACATTTCATATCAGAGAGAAAAAAAAACCTAACAAAGGGGATTCCCCCCCCCCGCACATTACTCTGTATTTAAACTAGCATACTAAAACTAAGGCTAAATATTCCATTAAGTGAACATTTTGAAGTGTCTCCATAAATGGGCCACTTTATCTGGTGTAAATCTCTGTGTATCAAGTTCTTTTACTCTAATCATTTCAGCTTCTATCTGCGTAATTAAAACACTGTTTGAAGCTTGTTGCTGTTGCAGAACATACTGACAGCGTGCTTGCCATAAAAAGTATTGAATGGCAATGAAAAGTACATGTAAAGTGCTTTTGTGAAAGATTCTCCAAACACCAGAGTAATCTCCAAGTATTAAAGTAGCATACGAGACTCTTGTAAAAAAGGGCAGTTTCCACCTATTGGCCAGTTCTGCCCATACCTGATTGCTAGAAGGACGATCAAAGAAAAAATGAAAAATACTTTCTTCTATGTTCACACACATTAATTTAGGACAATACCGTTCAGCTATGGGTTTGTGTTTTAGATTACCTCTCACACCTAACTTTCCCTGTGAGCATAACCAGACAATGTCCCATACCTTAACAGGGATTCTGTTGTCATTAAGTTTATTTAAGGCCCAATTCATTTTGGCAGGGGTACATTCAGAGAAAATTAAAGCCACTTGCTGTACATTGTGAACTATGTGTGAATAGAAATCTTTCCTATTTAAGGCCATCAATGTCTGTTTCTCTATTTTCCATTGGTGTAATTTTTTAACTGAAGGACCAGCATAGGTTGGAACTGCAAATTGTGACAACAGTTTAGGAGGTATCAACCCATTTTATAAAAATATTTCTGTAGGGCCCACTGTATCCAAGATTACTTAAGTGACCCGTTTGTCTCCCAAGCACATTTAAGGTACTGTATAAAAAAATGGAATGAAAAAATACCACTGGGTTTATCATATTAAGCCCCCCTTTCCTCTGTGGGAAGTAAGTAATGTCCCTCTTAAATGGATTGAGTCTGCTGCCCCAGAGCATCTGGAAGAAAATACTAAAAAGGCTAGTCTCCAAGTGTACCGGGAGGGCATAAATATAACTGACATATTGAAAAATAGGAATAATAAATTTCTTGATAATTTGTACATGCTTTTTCTTTCCAAACTTCCATGTTTTCCAAAGGCAAACTTTGCTTTCACCTATGTTGATTTTTTTTTCCCAATTATAGGTGGCCATATCACTGGGACCTACCCATATACCTACAATTTTTTGTGGCACAGTGGAGATGCTGATTCCACTTATATCTCTGATCATAGTGGTTGGCTTATTCAGGGCTATAATAGTGCTTTTGTCTTTATTCAATTTAGCACCAGAGAATTGTGCACAGGCATCAAAGGTGCTGATCGCCTTTTCTATGCAGCTGATGTTTTGAACAACAAGAGTAACATCGTCTGCATATGCAGTTACTTTCTCTGGAGTTAAAGTCTGATGAGGAGCCAGACCTATAATTTGTTTATCCCACTTTATCTGTCAGGTGACTGAGCCTAGAACAAAGGTATAAAGTAAGGGGCTTAGCGGACAGCCCTGCTGTACTCCTTTTAAAAGAGAAACATCCCCACCAAATAAACCATTAACTGTTGGAATAATATTAGCATTAGAATATAATATTTTTATCCACTCCACTAATGTTTTTGGGATCCCATATGTCTCTAGTACATTAAATAGAAAATGGTGCTCAACTCAATCAAATGCTTTAGACTGATCTACTGCAACTATAAAGCCTTTAAGATTTTGAGATGTACAAGCTTCACAGAGCTTTTGAAAAATAAAGAGATTATTTTGGATCTTATGTTCAGGGATAGCGCATGTCTGGGCCGTATCAATTAACGTTTCAGCTACTGTTATTAATCTATTGTTCAGAATTTTTGCCAAAATCTTATAGTCACTATTAAGGATGCTGATGGGTCTCCAGTTAGATAGTTTCTTCTTATCCCCCTTTTTAAATACGTAACATATGAGAGCTGTACTAAAATCTGTACACTTAAATTCTGACTGTAACATAAAATTAAAAATATTTGCCAGTACAGAACTCAAAAAAGGTTCATATTTTTTATAGAAGTCATTAGAGAGACCACCTATTCCTGGTGAGATTCCTGTCTAACTTTTTAATTACCCCACAAACTTCTTCAGAGGTAATTGGCTCTACCAATGCCTCACCAGCATAATGGCTCAAATGGGGTATTGGTGCAGTTAAAAAACTCTGTGCACTACCCTTTTTTAAGGGGTTTTGAGAAAAATGTTCATATAAGTTTTGTTGCACCAATGAAAGCATTCCTAGATTGGTGTCTATCAGTCGATTGTCCGATGTAAGTGAACCTTCCATAATGATTTTATCCAGCCATTGTTGGCACGGCTTGTAGGGCTCCGAAGCCGGTTATTTGTGCAAATCTCATTTCCATGTCCAATGATTTTGCTCTATCATATTGATAGATTTTTATTTGCTTTTTTGTTTCCAAAACTTGCATTTTATATTTCATGTGGTCCTTTGGTGGCAAATACATAAGTCTGTATAAATGATTTCTATAGTCTAAATATTTAATATAGCTTGAGTTTGCAGAATGTTTACCGAATGATAAAAATAGAGATTTTAAATAAAGACACAGGGTCAAGATTCTGGCACCAAAAAGAACTTCCACCTGTTTCTGACATTCAGTTGATTCCAATAAGGAGATGTTCAGCCTCCATCTGTGTATATGGGAATAAATCTTTGGGGGTACTGTTGCTAGACTTAGAGATCCTAATAATATACAATGATCAGAGAATTCTGTGGCAACCTTCTATTTTATAGGGTTTTACATATTTAGACACTAGAATGATAATCAATGCATGTAGCATAGATGTGTCTGAAACAGGTTGCCCCTACATCATTTTTCCTCAGAGTTCTGTATGTATCTGATAATCCTGTATCCAGCATGATTTGTTTTAAGGCATGCGTGTCTCAATATACCTTTTTGATTATGTCACCTGCATATTTCAGATCCAAACTGCAATTAAAGTCCCTTCCCCATATTTTTAAATTTTTTTATTTTATTAAGGTCTAGGAATTACAACCCTTTGAGTCAGGGACTCATTTGCAAAGGCTCCACGTCATACAAAAAATGGATTTGAACACAGTACAATATGGAATATACAATTTAAACATCAGCTCTAGTACAAAAATGACAGTAACATACCGAGATGAAAGAAAAATACATAAGCACATACATGGAACATCAGCAGTTATGAAATATTAGTGCATTAAACATTTTTTAGAGTTTCATCTGCAGTCACAGTGGGAGTTAGACATAATGGGCCAGATATTCAAAAGGGTTGCGCCATGCGCAATAGGGTTGCGCATGCGCAAGTCCGAAAGTGCGCCATTCTGCGATATTCAGCAGGAGGCAGTTGCGCCACCGAAAACAGGCTGAGCAACAGTGCAATGCAAATGAAGGCATGCGCAACCGAAGGGGTTGGATCCATGCATAAAGAGCGCAATGCGATATTCAAAGACTTGCGCAATGCACAAGAGCCAAACAGCCGGAAGTTGCGCCCCAGCGGAAATGAGCCAAAATAAAAAGGCTCAAGGAAGAGGCACAAGAACGCGATGAGGCAGAGAGACAGAGAAGGCCAGAGTAACATACAGTGCAGGCTAGGGAGTGAGCAGGACAGAAGAGGGGCAAGGGAAGGTGTATGGGGCCACAGAGTGCAGAGGCCAGTAGGTGTACCAGGTGCAGTGGAGGTAGCAGTCAGGACAGCGGGGGTAACAGAGCAACATCAGCCGGGGGGTCACAAGTCAGGGAGATGGACAGTGCCAGCTTCCACATGGAAGCAGTAATGAGGGGGGTGAGAATGCATGCTGCAGGGGGACGTGGCTGTGGAAGGGCCCATCGGCGGTACACCCCCAACAGGCAGTACCGTGTCCGCATCAGCTTTGAGCTGTACACAGATGTAGAGATCGTGGGCCGGTACTGCCTGAACAGGGCAATACTTAGACGGCTCTGTGAGCTGTGCAGTGATGTGATGCAGGCACCCTCACGACGGAGTCACGCTCTGTCGGTGGAGACCAAGGTGACAGCCTGCATGTGCCTGCTCACCACGGGCACCTTCCAGAGGCCGACAGGGGACACCACAGGCATCACACAGTTGGCCACATCACGCATCCTCACCCAATTCCTCAGCGCACTGCTGCCACATGCTGTGGAGCACATCCAGTTCCCCAGCACCGCGGCAGAGCATACAGCAAACATGCAGGAGTTCCACAGGGTAGCACGTATGCCTGGCATGCTAGGGGCCATAGACTGCACCCATGTGGCCATTCACATGCCACCTGGCCCCGATGGGGCTGCATATAGGAACAGGAAGGGCTATTCCAGTGTCAACTGCCAGGTGGTGTGTGATGCCACTGGGCGCATAATCAATGTCTGTGCCACACACCCTGGCAGAGCACATGATGCCTTTATATGGTATCAGTCCGCACTGTGCCATCGATTCAAGAGTGAGGACATCCCCACAGGCCATCTAGTGGGTGAGTACGCATGTAGGAATTGCAAACGTGGGGCAAGGGTGGGAATGCCACAGGTGCTATGGTAGTGACACAGGATATTGGCAATATGGACCTGAACATGATACTCATCTCCACCATCTCCACACAGGTGACAGCGGATACCCACTCCATCCCTGGCTGCTCACACCCTACCGGCGCCCCATGACCCCATCCCAGCAACGCTATAATGAGGCGCATGCCGCCACATGCAACATCATCGAGCGGGTGTTTGGGATGCTCAAGGCACACTTCCGATGCCTAGACACCTCCGTCGGTGCCCTACAGTACATCCCCTCAAAGGCCTGTGGGATATTCCTGGCCTGTTGTATCCTGCACAACATGGCCAAAGACTGTGGGATAGCCATTCAGGTCAAGGAGGGGGACAGTGATGGGGACACCAGCGGCGCCGGTGATGATGGTGATGAGCAGCCCCCCCTTGGACGGCGGGACCCCCGACTGATCCGGCAGGCCCAGCTGCACCGGGACACCATCACGGAGGAGCATTATGCACGACACAGGTAAGTCAAGGGGCCATGTGCAACCAACACTGTCCTGGCGCAACCCACAGGCACACAGAGTAACACACCAGGGGTGCATGACGGCAAGGGGAGTGGAAGGGACCAGGCACACAAACACACCATCAGGGAGGGCGAACAGTCATATGGACACACACACACACACAGGCACAAAGCGTACATGGGCAGGTGCACAGCAGAGCAGGAACAGACATGGCAAACACACAGATCCACAGACCACACCCACCACCTGTACTGTCCAAGTACGTGTGTCAGATGCTGGGCACCCTTGCACCTTGGTGTACAGTACAATGCAGGCATCATCATGCACACGCACCTGTGGACAGCAGTCAGGATGGTGTGCAGGTGGTCCGTATGTCAGCGTGATGTGCAGGGCACCCACCAGTGCACTGCCCACCATGACACACAGTGCACACAGGGCAGCACCAGACAGGGCCCGCACTGGGAGACAGGTCAGTCATGTTGCACCATTCCACGGCCACCGTGGATGGGTGGCGCCCCGCCGTGACCCAACAGCACTGGCAGGCTGAGCAGGGCTACATGGTGGCACCGATGGACCACCAGGGTCCCACTGTGCAATCGCCGACCTTGTCCGCAGTGGGGTCTGTAGTATGCCAACATACCTGCACCAGGGGTGCTCAGGATGCCCACAGCAGAACCCAGTGTCGACAGGCTTGGTGTCACACGCGCAGGAATGGGGTGGAGGCGTACTGTGGGGTGCGCGTACAGGGCACCTGCTTGTGTGCCCAATGCAGCCACGACAGCGACCAATCGCCTGGGTCTGCCTGTCAATGGCGGCGGTCACATCCATCCGCATATGGACCATCTCTGCATGGTCCAGAGCACAGTCCCTGCTGTGCTGCTCCACAGCCACACACAGTGCCTCCACGGACGTTGCAACCCGCCTTGCTGCTGTACTGATTCCTGCAGCAGGCAGGTGTGCTCTTCAAATGGGTACTCTGCCACAATGGCATCCTGTCCCCCAGGGTATGGAAGGTCCTGATGCTCAACACCCCTTGAGGGTGGGCGCTGTTCACCAGGACCAAGAATGGGCATATCAAAGGGTGGTGGGCATGTGCCACCACTGGACACTGTACCCCCAGACCTGATGGGTGACTGCTGCTGCTGCCCCTCCAACTGCTGTGCCCCAGGGACCACTCGTTCCACTGCTGTGGCTGCAACAGTGCCAGACACCTGCATAGCCACTGGTGCTGTCCCACCAGTGCTGACAGGCACAGCCTGAGACTGTGCTGACATGCTGGCACACATGTTGGAACTAGCTAGGCCAAGGGGCACATGCTGGCCTGCTTTGTGTCCATCATGGGACACACACATGTCACTGCCCATTGCAGTCCTTGCATCATCAATGGTGCAGGTACGTGCTACAGCCACAGTCACAGCGTGCTGGCATGCTTGCATGCCAGACTGCTGAGACACAGTCTGCACCCCCACCCGACTCACCGACACCAGAATTGGCAGCCTGGCGGCATGCTGGTGCAGTGCATGCTGGCTGGTGACAGAGGTGGATGGACCTCCTCCATGTCCAGCAGGTCTTCCTCACTGCCTGGACCCACCACCACCGTTCTCTGAAGACGAACAGGATCTGTAACAGAAAGAGAGCACATGTGAGTGCATGTGAACAACCTTCCTCCCCCCAACACCACCACCATGTCATACCGTGCAGTGATGGGCTTCCACCTGTCTGGAATCCACCTCCTGGTACACCCTCAATAGCATTCCACTGCATTGATGCAGCCAGTCGGTCCTCAGCCAGGGTCAGCTCCACCACCGCTGGCTGGCCCCCGCCTGTGCCAGCACGTGCCGCCCTGAGGGCTGCCACCTTCTCCTTCACCCTCCTGTGGTCTGTCCCCATCTTCTTTTTGCATTCCTGCACGAGCACTGGTGGCTTCCGTGCAGGTTCACTGCCCGAGCTACCCCCTCCCATGCAGCCACACGGGCCTAAGGGGTGCCCTGCCGTCCACTCAGTAGTGGCTCCTCCTCCAGGTAGGCCTGGAAGAGGGCCTCTGTCTCCGCCGTGGTGAAGTTGGGCCTCCTCCTCCGCCCACCATCCTCACCCTCACCTTGGCTCTGCTCGGTCATGTCGATCTGTATGGGTGGAAGTGGACACCTGTCACTGTGCAGTCTACAGCGTTATCCCATGACCATTGTCCAGAACATCACACAGCATGCAACCCACCTCTCACCTGCAGTAACCGAATCTGGCCAGCGCAGCCCAATGTCGCACATTTATAGCGCAATGCATGCAAATTAGGAGTGGAGCAACTGTAATGAGATGCAAATCACGGCACTGTGCCTTTGAATGGCTGATCAGATGATTTGCATGTGTCGGCTGAATATCGCGCCGTTGCGCTTTGCGCAATATGGTTGAGCCGGCTGAGCCAATGGCGCAGATCTGTGACTGTGTGGTACACTGCAATGCGCATGCCCAGGTAGCTTACACAGGCGTCTGCTGCACTGATGACGTGCTGTGTGCGATCAACAATTCAGGCCATGGCCACCATTGCGCCAGTGGCGCTACAGCACTGGGCACCATATGGCGCTGTGGCACTACTGCGCAGTAGTCCACTGTGGCACTGGCACGCAGGTGATCGGTCGTGCAGGATGCGTAGATGTCAGATGGTGCTGTGCGTGCCCTTGCGTCATAGACCCCTGACCTGGTGTCCGACCTTTGCCCCCTGGCACTGTTCGGCTGCCATGTGTACGGCTCTGTTGCGCTGTTTGGTGACAGCGCTATGTGAACCGACGGCGCTATATGAACAGCGCGATTGGAACCTATGGTGGTCTATTGCGCAACATTTCCACGTGGGGTTGCCGTGATGCAGGGACCATATTGCCTGCTCTACTACAGTAATGGCACGCAGGAGAGCTCCCCAGTGGAGTCAGTTGGAGGTGGCCAACCTGGTGGCAGTGGTTGATCCCCACTTTGGGGCACTGTTTGGGGATCAGCCTCACCATGGCCCGCACCCATGTGTGGCTGCAGGTGGCCACTGAACTGGAGAGGTCACAGGCGGTGCGGTCTGCTGACCAGTGCAGGCCTGAATATAGTGACCTCCGCGGAGGAGGGCGGGCGTGCTACAGACGCCTCAGGTCACGTGCTGAGGGGCATTGTGTCTAGGCCAGGTGGGTGTACCATCTATACACCTGTATTCTCCGTAGGGGTGTGACTGTGTTTTGGTGGCAGTGCATGGGGGATGGCTCTGCCATGGTTGGCTGTGTCAGTGTGTGCAGGTGTGAGATGCATGGGTCTGGCTGTGTGGGCAGGCACACTCACTGGGGCAGGGGAAAGTCTGCTTTGGGGTCACACTGATGTTTTTCTCAACATTTGTCACCCACAGGCCTGGTGGAGAGGATGCAGGCCCAGGCTGAGGAGGGCCGTGGCAGGGCCCAGGTGGCAGCCGGAGGAGGCGTGATGGCTGGGCCACAGCGGCAGCAGCAGCTTGATGAGTGTGAGTGTCATTACATCATGGATGCTATTGCATGCTGGAGGGGGTGGGCATGACCACCAGCCATGGACAACACAACCATGCACGACACAGGCGACAGTCATCACTGTCCAGTGTCACTGCACGTCTGTGTGTGCGCACTGGTGGTCCATGCATGCACTGGGCACATGGCTGTGGAACTGGCATCCCACCACATTGCCACGCCACTTGACAGCCTTGTTTGTGCTGTGATGGACATGGGCGGTGTGTGTGCAGTGGTGCACATAGCTGGTGCTGCCTGGTTGGGCGTGTCATGTGCATGGTCACTGTGGGTGGGTGCATACCATTACAGGTGTGGGGCACTAGGCTATATGCCTTGCAGGATGGGTGGTGTTCAGGTTGTGGACAGTCACAGCCATTGACTGTGTTCCTTTTCCTAGGTCTCAGCATCCCACGGTGGATGGACCGTGCCCTCCAGCGGCTGATGCAGGTGTCAGTCGCTACATGACCTCCTCACAGACGCCTGGCGCATGTGGGGTCAGGCGATGCGGAGGAACGGGAAGATCAACAGGCAGCAGGGGACCAGCCTGCGGGCACTGAGCATGCCTCCCTTCCCACTTCACCCAGCCCCCACCTTGCCTTCCTCTCCCAGTTGTTCACCCCACCCACCCTACCTGTATCCCCTACCCCCTTGTCTTGTACATATGTATATAGATGTTGGTGTTGTACATATCTTTCTAATATATATATTTTGTTATGAATTCTGTGGTGGTCTCTGATTTGCAGTGGGCTATGGTTGCTCAGTTGCAGTGGTGTGCATGGCATCTGGGGTGGTAAGGTCCTGGGTATGTGTGTGTGCATGGGAAGGTGTCTCCGGTGTGGGAGTGCCTTTCAGTTGGTCTTGCCATCTGCTGCTGCCCTGCTGGGTGCCCAGGTGGGTCTGGCTTGTGGGTCTGTGCTACATGAGGTTGCAGTGTGCCGGGGTTGCATGGTGTTTACTGCAGTGCCAGTCACTGTACATGGGTGGTGTCTTGGGGTCACAGTGCAGGGTGTGCTGTACAGAAGGGGGGGCTGATGTGCACTGTGGTTGTCGACCCCCTGTGTGTGGCAGTCTCAGCCTGCCAGTGGGTGTGCTGGGGCGACATGGCCCTGCTGTGCTTTGTTGGCTTGCCCCCATGGGCCGGTGGATCATCCATCCCTCCCCCAGTGATGCTGTGCTTGGGGTGTGCAGGTGTATTGTTAGTTCTGCAGTGTGTTCCTGTGCCCATGTGTGGCATGGCTGGTGATGGGCCCCAGCCTGCCTCACTGGTTGTGCAGTTCCATTGCTCTGCTGGGGGGGGGCTCTGCTTGCGCTATGGCACCTCTGGACTGCTCAGCTGGGCTAGCCTTGTTGCGCTATGGCGCATCATTTCTGCTCAGCTTCCCCTTCCTGGCTGCGCTATGGCACAGTTTGTGCGATATTCAGACGTTGGCTGCTTGCGCAGTTTGTCTTGCTCCATGTTTGAATATCACGTCTGTTGCGCATATGCACAATTGACTTGTGCTTGCTCCTGCTGTTGCACACTTTTTGGGCGCAGTTTGAATATCCGGCCCAATATGATTAAGTAAGTCAGTTTTAAAAGGCCCAAGCCTGGGGATTGATAAAACAGAGTCCGGGATTGAGTTCATCCAGAGTGGGGCCCTGTAGCAAAAAGACCTTTGGCCAGCAGTGGACTTCACGAAGGGGACACGGAATGTGGCAGTGTCAGAGTGTCTGGTGGAGTGAGCCGGAAGGTTCTTTTGGAGGAGTTGAAGACAGCCAGGGGGGTCTAGGCCCAACTGGATTTTTTTGGCCAGTAGACAGGTCTGATAAACTAGACGCCCCTGGAAGTTTAGCCATGATGAGCGCAGATAGAGGTCACAGGTGTGCGTAAGACGATCACAGCCTATGGCCAATCTGCAGGCTTTGTTTAGGGCACGTTTAATGCTTGAAAATGCTGTGTCAGAGGTGGCCCCATAGATGATTATGCCATAGTCTACCAGTGAAAGGATGGAGCTGGAGATAGCTAAGCGTAGAGCCTCCAGCGGTAGACATGGCCTGAGCCTGTAGAGGAGACCGATTCTCTTGTTTATTTCAGTGCAAGTTGACGCGATATGCTCACGATATGTAAGGGCGGAGTCTAGGGTAACCCCTAGATATTTAAAATTGGAAACAGGTTCCAGCGTGGTGCCCGTCACATTATATATTGATAATTTTGTAGTGCTTTGCTTATGTTGTGGGTGGGCGAATAGCATGACTTTTGTCTTTTTTGTGTTGAGTACAAGCTTGTGAGAGGAAAACCAGGCTTCAATTTGAGTGAAAGAGCCCTGCAAGGATTTTTGAAGCTGCGTGGGGTCAGGGTGCCGACTGAAGATCACAGCATCATCAGCATAAAGGAGAAGACGCCCAGAGGAGGCCAGTGGCAATGAGTTCAGGTAAAGTGAGAAAGGAGGCGGACCGAGATGAACCCTTGTGGGACACCCAGTCGGACCGGGAAGGTTGGAGAGAGAGTGTTTCTTATCATCACCTGTTGCGTGCGGCCAGAGAGATAACTGGAGAACCAGCTAGTAGTTTCATTAGAGACGCCGACAGAGAGGAGGGAGTTTATGAGCATGGTGTGATTGACGGTATCAAATGCCTTGGAGAGATCTATAAAGACTGAGCCAGCCAGGTCTCCATGGTCCAGAGCATCATGAACAAAGGAGGTGAGTTCTAGTAGGGCAGTGGTGGTGCTGTGACCTTTCCTAAAACTGTGTTGTTGTTGGCAAATTAGGTGTTGTGCATCTAGATAGTTAGTAAGTTGATCAGTCACTATTTTCTCCAAAGCTTTTGAGAGAGGGGGGGGAGTATGGAGTTAATAGTAGAAGTACGTGCACCACTTTTATGTACTGGCGTAATCCTCGCCTTTTTCCACAGAGACGGGGAATTGTCCCAGGCAGAGGGACATGTTGAATATTTTAGTGAGAGGTACTAGAACAGCATCAAGGGTTAAGGATAGCAGTTTAGCATCTAGTGAGTCACAACTACGTCTGGTCTTATCTAGGAACCTGGAAATATATGCACGGGCATCACTAGTGGAGATAGTCTTGAGACTAATGTTCTTCTGTGTGTATAAATAAGGTTTTATTGCCTCAAAAAGATCAATTCTAGCAGATTTGGTCTGGGGGCATAAAGATTAATAAGGCCAAAAGCAACTTCTTTGTACATGCAGTCTATGGCCAGAGCCCTCCCAGGACGTATATCAATAAGTCTAGATACTCTGAAATTAGGGGTTTTAAATAAAATTCCTATTCCATTAGCAGTATCTGTGCCAAAGGTCCAAAAGGAAGAACCCCACGTCCAATTCCTCTTAACCTGATTTACATCAACAATGGAGGATAGCCTAGTTTCTTGGACGAAGATGATGTCTACAGCAAGTTGTCCCAAATAGGCTAATACAGATAATTGCTTTTTGTAGTGTTTCAAACTACAGATATTAAGTGAAGCAACATGAATAGAGGCCATGCGTTGTGTACATAAAAAGCATGTTTGGTACAAACTCCTTATATTCAGGGGCCTTCCTTGTGACTAGCTTTAGCTTTCCTTTTTTTACCTTTCCTTTCCTTAGCCAGTTCCGTAGTCTTACGTTCCTCCTCTTCAGTGATTATATCAGACCTATGTGATGCATCAGACTCTAGCTCAGATACTCCCGTGTCTACTTGTAAAGGGAAAAGGATTTTGCATCCTGAGGGGTAGGGCAGGGGAGGGGGGAGGGGGGATGCTGTCTAGTAGATGCCCTAGTAAATCTCCCTGCCTTTAGCAACTTCAAAGGAGGGGTGGCATACTAATACTTGCTTTCCCATCCCTAGAGAACTGGGACATCTCTCTACGTTCTTGATTATCATGGGTCTCCCCATTTTTTTTTCATTCCTAGGGAGGGGGTCAGCAGTTGTCAGGGTGTCAGTAACAGCCTCCCCAGGGGTATTTTCTTGAGGTGCAGCATTCTGAGATTTATCCCTGCCAGCAGTTTCATGAAAGAAGTGGCTTCTTTTCTCCTGGGCTCTATCGATCAGGTCATCTTGGTCCCACCCCTCAGTTCTGTTTCTTTTAGCCCAAGGACACTGGTGAAAGGAGTGACCTTTATCATCACAAAGGTTGCACTGGAATACATTGTCACATAGATCAGTGGAGTGGCCATACCCCCCACATAAGGAGCATTTGAGCATATCACAGGAGCTGCTCAGATGAGTCTTAGCCCCACATTTATAACAGGCCCTAGGCTGTCCCCCATAAAAACAAACACCCCTGTCCTTGCCTAAGAAGAAGCTATTGGGGAGGTGGATAATTTCTGAATTGACTTGGAATAATTTTATTTTAAATCTCCATCCTCCCGTCCAAAATCTCTCTGTATCCATAATTGCCTCTGGGGGTCCCAGAATATCACATTGTTTCTGCAACCAGTGATATATATCACTAACGTTCACTCCTTCATTTCTGAACATGATGGAAATATATCTTATCTGGGGCTTAGTAAGGGGGATAGCATAAAAGGGTGTCCAAAGAGGTGTCTGCTTAAGGTTATTATACTTTTCCAAGAATCTCTCAAGGCTGATGTTAGTTTTAAAGCTAACATCAAAGGTATCTTCCCCTGATATATGAATTAGAGCATAAACCTCTGCTGGCGTGAATTTCATGGATCCCATCAATAAATGTTTTGCAACACAGTACCTGTCCGGGTGCTCTGGTAGCCCTCCCCTATACCTTAACCTGACAGCATTTCTTCTAGGGGCCTGCTCGAGTTTATTCTTAAAAAGTTCTGACATGGGAGTTTTTTTTGGCATATCATTATTATTATTATCTTGAGATTTTAGTTTATTAGTTTAGTTTATTGTTCTAGGAATTACTACATTTGAGCCAGAGGCTCTTTTACAAAGATTACTTTTACAAAGAGATTTAGATTGTTCTTGCTCAGCAGTAAAACTTGCAATATTAGTGCAACTTGACTTCATATCCCCCCTACCCCCTGATGGGTCAGGCACTGTAGAGGCCTGGGTGTCATCATCTAAAATCTGCGCAGTAACTTTTATAGGATCCTTTTTATCAGAAACAGTTTTACCTGAGCTCAGGGTTTGTGCTGCAGCCCTTTCATGTCCTGTTGCGGGCCCAAACAAAATGTCCTCATTCCAATCGGGGTCAGAAACCCATTTTCCTTTTTCGTCCCGTTTCCAACCAGATGAATTCAAGGCATCATCGGCTGACCAGTCACTCTCGAAATACTGCACAGTGTCTTTTTTTAATCCAAATTTTTTTTGGACTTGTTGTGTCACTGAAATGTCTTTCGCCTGTTCAGACATGGTGTTAGCATCTCCCGGTTGCTGCACATGACTTGCAGCACTCTCAGTAGAACAACTTTTCCCTGGATCATCCAAACTACTACTAGGGGGCTCTGCAGAGGCCCAAATCATTTTTGACTGTGGATTACCAGTAACAGCAGGCTGTAGGTTTTCTCTGGTAACATCCTCCACCATATCGTGATTATCCAGATGAGCTGAAGAATTATCCTGCATAAATCTAGTGGTTTCACAAGATTGCTCTGTTGCTACCACAATTTCTTCCACATCCAAAATCTCAGTCAGCTCTTCAGACACATCCATCTCCATCACTAGCTCAGTCTGCTCTGCCATCAGCACAGCGCTTGGGCTCCCCCTACTGACAAGAGTAGGGGAATTTCCCCGGTGTCCTGGCCAAATTTCCCTCATTCACTATAAATACCACCAACAGCTTAATCTGGTTCAAAGTCAGTTGGCATTCATCCATATCCCCTTCCCCCGGGTTGTGCCTGAAAATAGGCAGGATTTGTCTAGTGCACTTACCCGGTCAACAAAAACTAAATAAAAAATAAAAAAATCAGACAAGTCCATCCATGATTGAATAAGGCTCCTCACTCCCAACTGGGTGAACACACAAGAAATAAAGAGGACCAATAAAATGCCCAGAATCAGGCCACAATGGTGGCCCAACCTGGGAGTCTAGGGGGCACAGACCCCCAGCCAACTCCTTGAGCAAGGGATCCCTTGTACCCCCTTCAGACCACAAATCAAGTGGGAGCCCAATGGGAGATCACACCTCAAACCGGTTCGAAAAAAGAAAGTCTCTTTCACTTCAGGGATCCAAGATAAAATTTGAAAATCTTCCTAGTTAAGCAACCGTCCTCCAGTTGCAATCATATCCCAACTCCACACGGGAACAAAGGAAATCACTCTAGTTTGCTCCCCAACCCAAGTCCGGCACTAAATCAAAAAATACCACAATCCGAAGAAAAACAGTGTCCTGCAACATCTCAGTCACAGTGCAGAGAACCCTCAATCCGGTCCACACCCATTCCATGCTGGTTCAGGCAGCAGAGCACAAATCCTTAGGATGTCTTTCTACTCATCCCAATAGATCCCAACCCAGAAAATCTAGTCACCAAGCCAAAAAACTCCACAGTTCACTCCATGTCCCTCTAGATCCAACTTGGGCAGCCATGACCAGAATAATCCCCACACGATAAGTACAGAGATCATGAGTGTGCAAGAGTGATGGTAAACAGAAGTCACAGCAATTAGCTCCAGCAAACGTACACAAGAATCCACCTTGCAGCCGATCGGTGGTACACCCGGTCACAGCACACACAGCTGTAACTCACAGAAGATACACATGGAGAGCTTTAAGAGAAACAAAAGAGGAAAGCAACTATGTGACAGCATGCCAAATTGTTCTGCTGTAGCAGTGACAGCACTACTGCAGCAGAACAACATAGTGCCACTACTGCAGCACAACAAGCATATTCCAGGCATGAAATTCCAGGCATAACAGCATTCTACCATACACTATACTACAGTACAATATAGTGCCTTGCAGTACAGTGCAGTGCAGTACAATATAATATAGTATGATACAATACTGTGCAATACAGTACATTACATTGCAGTATAGTGCAGTACAATATGTAAGCAATAATACCCTCCAGGGTGGGCAGTATTGGGCAATACCAGACTGCCCATGGGAGTAATGAGGCTGAACATCACAGGTGGAGGATCTTGTAGCCCCTGGAAGGTCCAGTATTGCCCAATACTGCCCACCCTGGAGGGAATTATTGCACTTAGAAAATGGGCTACCTATGGCACTTTTATGTGGGATATTTAAAAAATGTAAAACAAAATTAAAAAAATTGATTAAGAATGAAGTTTGTCTTTGTCCTGCAAAGTAGTCTCTCCATTTCTGTGCTATTCTATCTCCTTTTGCCACCCCCACAGTGCCATGCTCTTGTACTAATCCACCTCCACTCCCATGTCTTGACATTGTTGTTTACCAAAAACAAAAAATAAAAAAAAAAGTTTTCTGCTCCAACGTAATTGCATGCCCCCCAGAACTTGCATCTCTCAGGCCCGTGACCTTATGTAACACCCTCCAGGTAAAAGCAGGATGTGCAAACCTAGTGGTACAATGTGGCAAGGCAATAGAGTTTTTTTATGTTTAACACATTACAGTCTTATATTTAAAATTTGTGGTGATCACAGCATGAGATAGCCTGTTGTCTGTAACTTGTGTACTGCATCTGTTTTTCTCACCCCCCCCCATGACTAGCAGTACTGGGGGTTCCCTTTTTCTAATGTTGTTGCTTACTGGTATCCTCCAATCTTTGTTTTCAAATGATTCCAACTTCGAGCAGTATAGGAAGCAGATGGGAGACCAAACTATGGAGCAGCCTAGAACAGATGGAAGGACTGAAGCTAAACTGGGATGGAGGTTGAGCGAGCACAGAGCTAAGCTGTGTTATAACAGGTAGATTGCTGTTTTTAGATAGGACAAAGCTGTGGTTGAATTTTAAAGTAGAAGGGATTGGGAAAATTGGCCAAGGAGTGGTGGCAGTAGTTTTGGGGGAGGGGCTTAGCAGGTCATCTGTTGAATACTTGAGCAATTGGGAGTATCAGACCAAGGAGCGGAGCCAGTACTTTGTTATCTTCAGCTCCCTGGACATGGATATGCATTACCGGCTTGCTCCAGTTACTACATCAGTTGGCTTTTGAGGGAGTAAGAGCCATGACTACTTTTGTAGCATTGTAATGTTCTGCTGTGACTGCAAACCCTTCATTTTATTTTAATAACATGTTTTTGGTTGCTATGCAATGGCTTGGGCATATAGTGTGTGTGTGGGGGGGGAGTTAGGCTTGGTGTTAACAGTTGGCGATCTCATTTACCAGGGGAAAAATGTCAGGTCTACAATTTCAAAACACCAAGTGCCCATTGATATTAATGATGAGGTCAACGGGGACTGGTGATTTTAATAACCAGGTTCTGTTATCTGATCAGCCAATCAGAGTCCAGGAATTTTTTTGCCCATTTTCTAAAGTACAATACAATAGTGTACATTACATTACAGTATAGCACAGTGCGATATAGTACAAATGTAGTACATTACAGTATAGTACAATATAGCACAGTACAATAAAAAAGTACAATATATTACAGTATAGTACATAACAACAAAGCACAGTGCAATACAGTACAGCACACTACAGTTAGTATAGTGCAATACTGTACAATATAGTACATTATATTGCAGTATACTACAGTACAGTATAACAGAGTGCAATACAATACAGTACAATATTGTACATTATATTATAGAATAGTACAGTTCAATACAATACAATACACTAACTGTAGTGCAATATAATATAGTACATTGCAGTATAGAAAAGTACAGTATATTACACTATAATACAATACAGTACAATATAGTACAGTACAGTACAATATTGTACATTACATTACAGAATAATACCGAACAATTTAGAATAGTACAATATTATGCATTATTTTACAGTATACAAGGACAAAACAGCTTGGGCACTCACCACCACATTCATTTGCTGACACCGTGTTGATGTTCAAAAAGAAATACATTTATTACATGTTAAAACATGATAAAAATCACCTCACCTGATGTGTTTCAGGTCCCACACTTAACCCTTTCTCAAAGGCTGTTACAACCACCAAAACAGGAAATTTATAAGCAGATCATTTGATGACATCATAATTACAGTGGTAGCCACAGACATTGCAAGCTATTTCCAGTTATTTCGTGAAATTTCTGAAGAGTTTATCTCTGCTGCCCCTACTGTTTAAATGCAAAAAGCATCAGATATTTCTGGAAATATCACAGAAACTTTGGGAACTAGCTTGCAGTGTCTGTGCCTAGTACTGTACATCATCAGCTTAATTAAACTGTTTGATGGTCCACTGGCTGTCACAAATAACAATCCATTGTACAATCACAGGGTCTTGTATACTAACTGAACTATAAATAATTTATTGCATAGATATCAAAACCTAACAATACTTTAAAAAATTTAAAAAATGGATACAACAATGACAGGACAAGTATCAACATTCACCAATTATAAAAACACATTTGAAAAAAAAACAGAAGTTACCCATTCTTAGTAGAAGAAAATGGAGTGACTGGCTCTTCACCAGAAATGGTTTCATTAAAAGAAGCTTTTAAACACCTTGGAAATTTGGCTGAACAATTAAGAAGATTTTTTTGGAATATAACAAACATGGAAGCCTACCTTCAGGTGAAACATATTCCCCGTGGCTTATGTATAGATTTAAAGCCAGCTTATGGAATGGAGGATGTGGCTTTCATGACTGAATGGGAACAGATTTTGACAGAGGAAAGTTTCAAATTGATTGCTTTAATAATAAAGTGCAGCAAAGAAAAAGAGACTAAAATAATGACTGAGTTAAAAATGCAAGAACAAGAGGTTTTGAGACTATATACACACAGTGCTGCTGAGTTTGATAGATTAAATAAAAACCTGCAAGAAACTAGATGTTGATTTAAAAAAGGTCAAACAAGTGAAGTTTACAAGGGACAAAGTTGACTATGAACTCCACTGGGTGTATACATGGAAGGAGAAACCATAAAAAGGGATTCTAAAGAATAACAGAAATGTCTCATTCAACTTCAGTGCAAACCAAAGTGAACCAGAAAGTGAAGAGGGAGATCAGAACCCTTTTTGAGAACAAAAGATCAATCCGGAACAGAAAGATTTGCAGGCACATGCACCACCGCCACACCATGCACATGTACAGTTGCCCCATCTGGTGAAAACCCCACCTCAGCAACAATATTTTCAACCCAGGAGAAGCCCTCATTTGAATAATCAAGGGGGAGATGCATACATAAGAACAATGTATGGAAGAGGACATGGAGAGGGAGATGGAATAGAAAATGACGGGTACAGGCAGTACGATTACTGACAGAAGCCCTACAGCAGGAGGCCATTTTGGGGTCAGAGGCCAGTGCTGATATTGTTGCCAATCAACAGATTATGAATTTAACTATGTGTTAAATGAGGCCAAAACTAGCCTTCTGAAAAAGGGTCTGAACTTTGTCCCAACCATGGAGATTAATCAAGTTCAAACAGTCATAGACTTATGTTTATTATGTAAAAAATTAAATCTTATGGCCTTATTCAATAAGAAAACTGGGGACAATAATGTTATAAATGATAATGAAAGGGAAACGTTTAAACCAAATTTGACTTTCTGTCCCCCACCCTGCCAGGCTGTGACTGTTTTTAAACAGTTAGTAAAACAGGATTTAGAGAGCCTCTTTCACAAACCACCTATTCCTGATTTTAATAATTTATCAAGAGAAGAATGCAATTCAATAGTGACATTACAAGAAAACAAAGATTTGGTTATTAAACAAGCTGACGAAGGTGGAGTGGTAGTTTTGTGGAAAAAAGTGGATTATGTGACAGAAGTACTGAGACAACTTCAGGATGTGACATTTTGTGAGAAATTAACACATGATCCGCATTCGATTTTACATTTTCTATTGATGAAGCAGTGAATGGTGCCTACAATGAGGGCTTTATAAGGAAGAATGTGTGAGACTTTTTGATTACTGATTTTCCTAAAATGGTTACTTTTTATTTATTGCCCAAAGTACACAAGACAATGGAAAAACCACTGGGCCAGCCAACTGTAAGTGGTTTGAGTTCTCTGACTGAACCTTTATCCCAATATTTGGACTCTTGGCTTAGGCCTCGTATAGAAAAACTGCCCTCTTATGTTAGAGACATGAAAGATATTCTTAACATTTTAGATGGCATTAATTTAAATGAAAGATGTCTGCTAGTCACTTTGGATATTGAGGCGTTATACACACATGTACCTCATGAAGGGGCCATGGATGCTGCTGCTTTTTATTTAAGACAAACACTAAATGATAAGGCCCCACCTTTGGAGTTTTTGCTGAAATTGCTTGAATGTGTTCTGAAATGTAATACTTTTATTTTTAATGGTGTTTTTTTACAGACAAGTTTCAGGCACTTCAATGGGGGTAACCTGTGCTCCACCAGTAGCTAATCTATATGTGGGATAGTGGGAGAAGGAGTTTGTGCAAGATATGAATAAGAACCCATATTTTTCAAATGTGATAACATGGAAATGTTATATAGATGACATATTGTTAGTTTGGGATGGTACTGAAATAGAATTGCAGGATTTTATTGTTTTTCTACATACAACCAATGAGAACCTGAGGTTTACCTATACTAGTCACTCTGAGAAAGTCCCTTATTTAGATTTAATTGTTTCAAGAACACCAGAGGGCAGCACTGAGACAGAAACCTATAGGAAACCAGTGGATGGCAACACAACACTAATTGCATCTAGTTGCCATCCAACGCATGTTATTGATAATATTCCCAGGGGGGAATTTTTATGTATGAAGAGGAATTGTACAGCAATGAGAAGTATGAACAGAAAGCAGAGGATTTGCAGCATAGACTTTTGGAGAGGGGTATAGTGCAAGCAAAACTGAACAAACCAGAAATTCTATAGAGATCGTGGAAAGAGAGTCGCTTCTTAGTTATAATAGGACAGGGAAAAAAGAGAAGAGATGGGTAGAATGAATGTAGCGACAACATATTCAGCACAGTCGAGCTGTTTTGGAGCTATTATTAACAAGCATTGGAATGTGCTATCAGCAGACCCTTACAGCAAATATGGCAGAAAGCATGTTTTTACATATATGGCCATATACAAAGTAAACATGAATCCACGTGGTGGAAATTATAATAATTTAGTATTAAAAAGAGAGACCTTTTGGATAATCAAATTAAGGGCCAATAGATACCCTGGTCTAAATATGGGCTTTGAGATCAAACCATATTCAGAAGAAAGAAAATAATGGTCTCATCTGTGTCCCCCCCCCCACCTCCCCAAAACAAATACCTGGCTGATATTCCTGAATATGTTTTTAGTAACTTCTGGTTTCTTTTCAAATGTGTTTTCATAATTGATGAATGTTGATACTTGTCCTGTCATTGTTGTATCCATTTTTTGAATTTTTTAAGGTATTGTTAGGTTTTGGTATCTATGCAGTAATTTATTTATAGTTCTGTTTGTATATAAGACTCTGTGATTGCACAATGGATTGTTGTTATTGGTGACAGCCAGTGGACCATCAAACAGTTTAATGAAGCTGATGATGTAATTATGATTTCATCAAATGATCTGCTTATAAATTTCCTGTTTTGGTGGCTGTAACCTTAGCCTTTGAGAATGGGTCAAGTGTGGGACATGAAACGCATCAGGTGAGGTGTTTTTTATCATGTTTTAACATGTAATAAAGTTATTTCTTTTTGAACATCAACACGGTGTCAGTAAATGAATGTGGTGGTGAGTGCCCAAGCTGTTTTGTCCTTGTATCCTGATTTTTTGCTTGAGAGCACCACAGCCTTGTGCGCACTCTATCATTTGGTTTACTATTATTTTACAGTACAGTACAGTATAGTACAATAGAGTACAATATAGTACAGTTAGTGCAGTACAGTACAGTATATTATATTACAGTAATGCACAGTACAATATAGCACAGTACACTATAGTACAGCTCAATACAATACAGTATAGTAAAATAGAATACAATACAGTACAGTTAGTGCAGTACAATACAGTACATTATAATACAGTAATGTACGGTACAATATAGCACAGTACACTATAGTACAGCTCAATACAATACAGTACAGTTAGTGCAGTACAATACAGTACATTATATTACAATAATTACTGGTCACAATTTTTTTACATTGTCAAATCGAATTGTAATTTGCCGTTATAACTACCTCATCTAGTTATAACGGCAAACACGCGCCACCTCTGTCTAGACTGGTCAGCAATTCTTTCCATAGGCTGTACCAGTTATAATTTCAAACACGCGTCACTTCAATCGGACTACAGCCACATCCTGATTGGCTCTCCTCTTCCCCATGGGCGGGCTAAACACTCAACAAACATAGCGACTCCTCGTCCCGCTTACCGAGCAGCTGCTACAGACCAGCCCTCACACCGGAGTTGGTTTTTTTTTGTTTTTTTTTCAAAATCTCTTATCTGGTTGATCCTGCTGTCCAGAACCCGTACAGCCCGAGAAATGCCTCCGAAACACAACACCGTGCTGGAACGGCTCTGAAGCGCTTAACAGAGGTAAGCGCTGTTGCAGCAACTTAAACGAAATTCAACCACAGCACGAAGAAACGCTTGCAAGAAACAAAAAGATGCCTAACAAACAAAAATCTATTTTTCTAATAAAGATTGTATGTGTGTGTGTGTGTGTATGTATGTATGTGAGTGAATCACAGACGAGAAGCATCAATGTGGGAAAAAATTGCTGACCAGCAATTATAAAAAAATAAAGTAATAGGCAGGTGGTTATTTATGAGAATTTTACACAAACCCTCGGTGTGGGATGCCTATATAAACCCCTCGGGCTTCGCCCTCGGGGTTTATGGGGCATCCCACACCTCGGGTGTGAGTAAAATTCTCATAATAACCACCTGCCTATACATTATTCTCTATGTAATGTTCAGTACAATATAGCACAGTACACTATAGTACAGCTCAATACAGTACAGCACAATATAGTACATTATGTTACAGTATATTTCATTGCAACATAGCACAGTTCAATGCAGTAAAATACTGTACATTGCATAATAGTACAGTACAATATAACAGCATCACAGGTTTCTCATGTGTACTGTAACAGGACTTTTAAATTATTTTGATTGTCTTTTATATTGAATAAATCATACATAATCCAGATGACTGAACATCAATACTACAAAAAGGATGCACTTTGTGTCTCTTTATATATTTGTATAGTCATTCTGAATTATGACATATAATGCTTATGAATTTATGTGAAATGTTATTGTACAATTTTGTAGAATCCTTGTGAGCATATTGTTGCAGGTTATGCTGTGCCTGTCTTAGGATACCAGTATGAATGAGTCCCAGTTGGTCTTGTACATCATTTTGATTTAAGTAAACAAACAAATTGACTGACTGTCCAATTAACTGACTGACTGACTTGACAATACTGGATGTTCTTTGACCAGTTATAAATGTATTGCTATTTATGTCAGAAAATATGAAGTGATGTTAGAGACTTTGGCAATAATTATATACTGTAGTTCAGGAATCATTCTGTAAAGAAATAGTTTTCTTTTTTTTACACTAGATTATTCTTTAAGAAGACATCATGGTCAAAACAATTACCTTATTTCTTATTTTCATCATGCATTTAAAATGGCCCTTTTGGTTTATTTTAACCCATACTGTATTCTGATGCAGCCACCTTTTGTTTTTGCATTTTCATAGGTAGTGTACAAGTTTTTAGGCATCTGCACTGCATACAGTATTTGCAAAAAAGGTCAGATTGGTTTCTAGTTGCATAACTACCTAGCACTGATGCCCTGCTACTGGGAACTGCAGGCATTAGTTTCTTGACATGGCAGCTGAACTTTTGTAGAGTAAGTCGGACAACCAAAAATAGACATGATGTTTCTTTTATTGACTTTGCACACAAAAATCCACAAATAAGATTCCAGTCAGCAGAAGGAGTTCTAAGCAATGGTCATATTTTATAATATGTCTTTAAAGGCTTTCTCCTTGATTGTTTTTCAACCAGTTCCTGGGGATATCATCTTGTGTCACAATTCCTGCAATTTCTTGGCTTTCCAATGTGAAGGAGGAATTTCTATGCACTGGAAGCCCAAAACTGTGCTGGATCTCATTAAGGGGGTGCATACCAAACAAATTATGAAGATGCATTATTTATTTAATCTGTTTAAACTGTGTGTCTGAAGATCACAGCAGTTTTAAGGCATCCTGTAGAAATTGTTGCAGCCTATTGGTACTGAAGTTGCACTGCGATGAAACATCCCTTCCTTGTCTCCATGATTATCATTTTCTTTAATGGAGGCACAAAAGTTCCATAAAGATGGGACTCTGCCAACCCATCTTTGAAAATTCAGTTGGTAGAATTCATAACATTTACAAATCTTAACATCCACATAGCATAATTACTGGGCTTTTCTTAGAGATATACCTGTACGTTTATGCCATGTTTCAAAATATTTACTAGGCAGAAGATGTTTCTCTGCCCCCCATTGGATTGTATAACATCCCTTAAAATGTCTGTTTTTACATGTGAGGAGGCAGGGGTGGCTGCAAATGATCTGTAGCCTAGTTCACACATAACCTCTGATTTCCTCACCCAAAGCAGTTAGTCACAAACAATAATATTCCTATGACTAGCAAAAATATTCCAAATTTCAGAAAATAACATTTAATGGTAACATTAAAGAAAATACAGTGCTAACGGGCCATTTTAATTATTCAACTTTTAACTGGGATGCTAGAATTGGAACATTAATTGAATATCCCAATTTTTGACCATACTGATTGCTTCTTAATTCAAAATGCTTAAGAGGGAACTAGAAATGAAACAACACTTGATTTAATATTTAGTAATAAGGTTGAAATGGTTAGAGTTAGAAGCTGAACACAAACTTGGTAGTGATGATCACAACAGAGTACAGTTTGTTATTACTATATTAAATGTATACCAAAACAATTAATAAAGTAATAAATTAAAAAGCAAAGGAAACAGTATTTTATATATCATAAGGCTGACAAAATAAAAGCTAAGGTAGCACAATTAGCTTCCAGAAATAGGCTGGATATGGAATATACTGTATGAAGGAAAAATAGGGGATCTTAAATGACTGTAAATGAGGTAAAAATATGCATATAGTAAGTAAATCTAGTAATAAAAGACATAACATTATGCTGCCCTTTCTTAGAGTTATGTTCTAGTTTCCTGCAAAACAAATGACAGTTGTTATTGGCTGGACTCAAATCTCATAACACTCAAAAACTATTTGAATGCTACCACCTTACTGCAGCCATAGTACTATCTCTCAAGACGCTGGTGACCAGTGTTCAGGGAATAGCTGTGGGCCATCAAGGGCCAGCCAGGGGAGAAAAGATTGAGCACCCCAGGGACTGCTCTCCTTCCTTGGGGGGGAGACACTGCTCTCACTTCATGGCTGCCACCTGGTGGAGACTAAATGGGAGCACACCTGGGAAGTACAAGAAAGGGAAGGGGTGCCCAGTCCATAAGCACAGCAGTAGGGCTGCCATTGGTAATGGTGGTGACCCGGGTTCAGGAATGAGCCCGGGTCATTGGGGACTGACCCAGCGGGGGGAGGGAGAAGATGAGCAAGCATCTCAGTGGACACTTTCCTCCTCCCAGGCAGAGAAGCCAAGTCCTGCAGCACTACTGCCACCTGTAGATGTACAGGTAGCAGAGCATGTGGGACACTATGGTGGGGAAGGAGTGATGCTGTGGTGTGTATCACACAAGCATGCTGATGTATGCTTGTGTCGGTGACTTTGTCCCAAATTCCAGCATCCTTGAGGTGTCAGGAGTCACAAAGAGGAAATGGGGAAACTAATTAAAAACTGTAAAATTCCCCCCTCCACCTGTAGTTCTATGAAGGCTGGTGAAATATAGACTTTGACATAGAACATAGAAACATAGACTTTGATGGCAGATAAGGACCACTTGGCCCATCTAGTCTGCCCATTTCCCTACCTACAGGATAGGCCGCAGATCCTAGTTAACCAACAGCCTATTTCTTCCTACCCCCACAAGAATTGCCTTATGTCTGTTCCATGCATTCTTGAATTCTCCCACAGTTTTAGATCCCACAACCTCCTCAGGAAGGCTGTTCCATGCATCCACTACCCTCTCTGTGAAATAATACTTCTTCACATTGCCCCTGAACCCAGCCTGAAGGCAGTATATCCACCACACCAGAGCAGAGGGATACAGGCACCCATGGGAAGTAAACCAGAGTTAGATGAATAAGCCATGGTCTACCTGTCTGCTGTGGCCAGCTATGAATGTTTTGCTGCAAAACGGAAAATCTCTATTCAAGATCTGATTATGTACCTTCTTTACCAGCCCCTCCTCCTTCCACTGATTGGTACACTCCCCTACAACTCCAATCTGGCTTATTTGCTGCATCCCTTGAACCCTATGTGGCACTGCCTTCAGGTCAGCAGCCTCCTCTGGAGATTCATTGGTGGGGAGAGGATGTAGTCAATAGCATCCTGCACATGCTGCGGGTTTCCATTCATTTCGATCCACTCACAGGGCACCAATATCTGAGCTGGAAGTGTGTGCCTATCTAGTGTGTCACTGTGAAGCCTGCCAGTTTCCTACCTCCCATCTGCTATCATTAGCTGCATTACCCATCACCGCCTGTGGTGAGCCAGGAAACAGTATGGTTGTTTGTTACAGCAGTGGTAGCATTACAATTTGTGATGCCAGCCACCTGGGTTTGGAAGTGAGCCCGAGTCATCGAGGCCCAGCCAGTAGGAAGAAGACTGAGTGTTCCAGAGGATGTTCTTGTCCTTCGGGGAGGGAGGACTGCATTCTCTGCTATTATATTGCCACGAGGGTGATCACTGGTGGCAGCGCAGTGGAGCAATGATGGGTGGGCAGAACACCTCCTGACCAGGCCATCAATCCAGTCCTAGCCCACAAGGTACTTGAGAAGGGGACTTACAGGGAAGAAAAGCCTCCCTGGCCTGAAGCAGCATGATACCGCCTCTCTTGCTCTCTCTCTCTCCCTGTCTCCGCAGACCCCACACTGCTCACTGGGCTTCCGATCACAATCCAGCTCTAACTCTTCCTTGACTTGGGTAACCTGGGGGGGTGGCTCCACCCTGAGGGATGAACTGTGGGGCACTGATCTGGTTGGAAGGTAAGTCATAGAAACATAGACTTTGATGGCAGATAAGGACCACTTGGCCCACCTAGTCTGCCCATTTCCCTACCTACAGGATAAGCTGCAGATCCTATTTAACCAGCAGCCTATTTCTTCCTCCCCCCCACAAGAATTGCCTTATGTCTGTCCCAAGGACAGCAGGGGATGGGGCTGGGGGGGAGAGAGAGGGTGGCTGAAGTTAGCTAGGCAGGGAAAAGAATGTGCAGTACATTAAAAACAAACAAAAACCCCAGAAAACAGTGATTCCCCCTCCCTGAAGGAGGTCACCATGGGAGTCCTACCATGGGGGGAGTAAACTGTGGGACACTGATCTGGTTGGAGGTAACTCACACACTCTGAAGGAGGAGAGCTGTCTCTCGATGTCGAATCCTCCTTGGGCATTCTAACAATCCAGACTTGTGTTATGAACCAGGTCATCGGCAATGCTGTTCACTGCATCAGAAGACCAACAACCTACAGTATGTGGCTATTTAAGAAAAATATTATAAACAAAAAAAACGATGAATGAAATGTGTATTAGACATCATTTTAATATAGCCAGCAGGGTATGACATATACAACAGAGCGCTATACAAAGAAAACCTTAGAATGTAATTGTAAGATTAGCAAAAATAAAGAAACTAAAGAACAAACAGCAGTGAGGCAACAACCAATAGAAAGACAAGGAACCACAACACAGAAACACTAAGGCAAGGACTACCTGGAAAGGCAAGGCAATTTTATTTCTATGGTGCCCAATCCCTGAGGCTCTGGGTGCCTCACATTTAAAACAGGTAAGGTCAGTACAACACACACATTCTATAAAAAAATATAAAACAGCAATAATAACAATAAATAATTCTCAGCATAGTTAAAACTCATGTGATTAGTGCAGGTCAGTCACCCTCACTGGGAAAGGCCAGATGGAACAAATGAGCCTTTAGCCCCTTTTTAAATGACTCAATTGTCGGGACCTCCCTGACAGCAGCTGGAAAGGTGTTTCACAGGGTCATCTCAGCAACACTAAAGGCACGGTCACCAGATGTTTTGAACCGAACCCTGGGAACATCAAGGAGGCCACTAGTCGAGGAGCAGAAAGAATGGACTGAGGTAGCAGGTCTAAGGATCTTAGCCAGATAGCCTAGGCCCAGCTGTATAGGCCTTATAGGTGAGCAAGCCCGCCTTAAAGAGGACCCTCCACCTGACAGGCAGCCAGTGTAGAGCCCGCAGGACTGGGGTCACATGACTGTACCTAGCCAGGCCGTCAGCAATGGAGCCGCTGCATTCTGCACTAGCTGCAGCTGGTGGAGGGCCCCTCCAGTGACCCCAAAGCATAGAGCATTACAGTAATCAAGCCTTGAAGTAACAAAGGCATGCACCAATGTCAGCAGGTCTTCGGGCGGAACTAGGGGCTTAAACCTGGCGATATTCCTCAAGTGGTAAAAAAAACACTTTTGACCACAGATGACACCTGAACTTCAAGTGTCAATCTGCTATCCAGGATAACACCAAGATCCCCCACTAGGGGAAGCCATCAATGGAGCAGATCCCAGAAACTATCCTGTGCCCACTCTGGAAGCACTCCCATCACACCAGCAACCTGGCTCAATCACCAGTACTTCCATCTTGTCCAGGTTCTGTCACAACCAACTGGAGGACATCCAGTCATTGATCTTGGTCAGGCAGTTGTTAATCACTTCCATGGAGTTGTGTATTCCAGGGGCAAAGGACAAATACAGTTGGGTATCATATGCATAGCAGTGAAAACCAACACTGTAATGCCAAATGAGCACTCCCAGGTGCAGCATATATACCGCAAATAACATCAGTGACAAGATTGAACCCTGCGGTATTCCACAATGCAGGGGCTTTGAGGAGTAGGAGAAATACCCCATCACCACCCGCTGCACCCTGGCAGAGATATAGGACTCAAACCAGTTGATGACAGTACCAGCGAGTCCACAGTACTCTCGAAGGTAATCAAGAAGCCCAATGTGATCCATGGTATCAAAAGCTGACGCGAGATCAAGAACAAGAATTGACCTGTCTCCTCTATCTCTAGCCCTGAGGAGGTCATTATGCACTCTAACTAATGCCGTTTCAGTGCTATGATTGGCTGTGAAACCCGACTGGAATGGCTCATAAATATCAAAGGACATGAGGTGTTCTTCAAGCTGCTGCACCACTATTTTCTCAACAACCTTGCCTAAAATGGCAGATTGGAGAGTGGACGGTAATTTGCCAGGACATCAGGGTTGAGAGATGGCTTCTTCAAGAGACAGCTCACCACAGCCTCTTTCAAGGCCTCCAGAAAGACACCCTCTGACATCAAACACTAGACAATCCCAGCGAACACCATGCCAATGGTCACGACATATCTCATCCAGAAACGAGTCGGGGCTGGGTCCAGTTCACAATAAGTGTGCATAAGCTTCGAGATCACCTCAATAACCTCAGCCACTTCCACTTGTTTAAACTCATCGCAGGCAGACAGAGCACCTTTGCTCATCCCAGGCTGAACACTGCGAGTCAAAACTTGCCTCTCTGATGGGCTCCCCAATCGGATGGAGGACACCCTCTCAGAGAAAAACTGAGCAGATTCCTCACACAAAGTGATTGAAAAGGCTTTTTTCAACTGTAGGCAGACCAGATGCAAAAGTCTGTCTGCAGTTGGAAATAGCTAAGATGGTCTGTTTTTCCCTGCGGCAATCTCCCTGGACAGGAACTCTGCCTTCTTACGGTTGATTGCCCCTTGCTACTCATGATAATGAGCACACAAGGCCAGTTTGTCCTCCTTCGATCAGGTCTTCTACCAGCAATGCTCCAACTGCCAAACCCTGATCTTCATCACCTTGAGATCCCCATCAAACCAAGGGGATCTCAAGTGAGAGGATCTGGGTTGTATACAGACCAGTGCAATGACATTGAGTGCTTCAGAGATCACCTTATTATAGGCGGCCACCGCCTCGCACCAACTGCTCATGCAGCGTCTACTCTAGATAAGTCAGCTACCACCAACAGTCCCTCTGGGGACAGTCCCCTCAAAGGGCAATAGCTAACCATCTCAACAGGAGAAGGACTTTCAGGGGAGGCCCCAAACAAGAACTTCATTGTACAATGATCAGACCAAATGACCTGATCAGTCTTGAGGTTTGCAACCTCCAGCCCCAGTGAAAACACCAGGTCGAGCATGTGGCCATGGTGATGGGTCACAGAAGTAACCACTTGTTCCAGGCCCAGTGACAACATCAACTGGAGAAGGTCATAACCAAATTGCGAGGATTCGTTGCCGACCCAGGCATTGAAGTCCCCCAGAATTAAACATCTGGGGGACTCCAACACCTCATCGATGATGAAGTCCACGACCTGCAGGAATTCCCCTCTCAACTCTGGAGGGCAGCAAATGAGGAGGATCTTACAACCTGCACCTGGACCCCCATGCACTGCCACACACTCAAAAGACCTGGTCGGTCCCACTGGATACATGGTGAAGCCCAAGCTGGATCTAAAGCAGATGGCTACACCCCATCCCTGCATTCCCTCCTCGGGCAGTGCACTACGGAATATCCAGAGTGGATGGCTGCCTCCAATACTGGCCCGCATCATCACCCAACCAGGTCTGCATAATGCAAGCCAGGTCAACTGAGGAAATCAAGTCTTCCATAATTGCATTCTTGTTCCTCATTGACCTGGCTTTGCACAGCATGGCCCAAAGGGTACTGGCAGGGACTGCAGGACCCCCAGCTACCTGCCAACTCAGTCTGGTGGGAACCCTAGGAACAGAGACCAAACACATCTGGCCTAGCTCAAGGCTCCACCTGATCCCAGGGCATCTCCTGCACCTAACCACCCCAATACCACTCACCTCCACCAAGCCCGCTGCCCCCTGCTGCCGACCTATATGTACCCTTGTAATACCGACCTCCCTTGCCTCACTACAGTAGCTGACATTGGGAGGTCAGAGAAGGGATGAAGGTCACACAGCTGGGATGCAATGTAAGCTAAGCACAAGGGACCAAGGCTCCTGCACATCCCGACAGAGACCAGTGCACCCTAATTACTTAATAACCACCCAACTATCCTTGCTCTAATGGGGATAGTTATATCCTACTGGCCTGTCCAACCCTTAAAAACAGACACCCACACATCCACCTTACTACAAAACTAAACTAACTACTCTCACACCCCATGCACACCATACACTCACCCTCACCCAAAACAACCAAATTCCAACCCCCCAAAATTCTCACCCTCCAAATAATGAATTTAAATAATAAGTAGAGCCAGAAATGTAGTCCTCAGGAGAGATCAAAAAACAGTGCTCTGAAAAATGAAAAGTAATCACAGCTCCTTCTCAGGAGCCAATATTATGGATTAAAGTTATATGGTCAGCATAGTCAATCCAGGAGCAGTCACTGCATGCGTGGTAACATCCACAGTTTGCTCTCACACAACTGAAGATTAAATTTACTACCTGGAAAGTGCTCTTACTACCAAGATTCCATGTTCTTAATTACATGCAGATCCTACCCTGCTGAGGGATTTGTTTTGCATGGGAGGAGACAGTTTTTCCTCTCAAACACTATTCTTAGAAAACACTCTCACTTGAAGACTGGGTGCAGCAATTTCCAGAGAACTGAAAAGCAACTTCAGGACAGATAGTTACTTACAGCAATGAGTCCCCACTATGACATTCCACACTACTCTCACCAGTGCCAAGACAAATTCAAGGTAATTTTTCCAGAGAAGGACAAACACTCCTCAAGCCAAGACCGGCGCCTGCAAGTCCTGAAAAAACCAAAGTTCAGCGATCCTGGCACAAAGCCGCACAGGTCGACTCTACACTACAGCTTTAGCTAGCTGAGACCAGCACAGCAAACAGTCAGAGAAACAAAGAATCCATGCTCACCTACTGGAGGTGAGCACTCTCATTGAGTACATGAGAGAAAGTTTCTAACACTCGCATCAATGGGCCGCCACATGCCAAATTCAGCGGGTTTAAGATTGTAATTCCTCTGTAATCCTTCACAGCAGCTAACCAGCTGGGTAAACCCAGTAGCAAGAGTTCCTTCTGCTGCAGGAAAGTCTCCAAATGCCAGCTTCTCCATTCAGTCACACAGTCGTTTGTTCCCTAACAATATTCAGCAATAGTCACTCCTCCAACAACACTCAATGCACTGAAACTTTTTTCCCCTACCTGAAAACAAAAAGGCTGGCTCCTAACACTTACTCACTCCTCTTCCCTACCTGTTACTTAAAGCCCTAACCCTGGTGTCTTTCTAAAATAACTTAAAATGAGGGGCTCCAGGTGCAAAAGCGACCACAGACTCAAAGAACCCCCAAAATTCACTAATCTCTCCTGAGATTATAATAAAACAAAAAGATAGGTAAAATGAGAAGGCTTATTCAAGCTTATTCAGAGCTCCACATGGAGCTCACACAGACAGCAGCCCAGCTTGGCTGCCATCTTGCTCCTCTCTCCCCATTGGCATAGGCAACAAAACCACACATACCCAAATACTGCAAAGCATTTAGGGAAGTATGTCCAAATCACCCTGAATGTCTTTAGACTGGTTCTGCTTGAAGCAATCGTGTATGGTACCAGCTGGTCTCTCACACACCTTGCAGAGGCTGAGAACAGAAGACACAGACACATATTTTGTCTTTCTCAGGATTCATCAATGTGCCTCATCTGTATCTCAATCAGGAAGAAAGGGGGAACCAGCCCTATGATGATCTTACAGATTTGGGTCATGGTGAGCCCAAAATAGGAATGCAATGTAAAAGAGAGTGAACCTCAGCACAAAAACACTCAGGCACCTCACCTGGAAAGGGCACTTGTCAATACACATCTCTGACTTCTGTTTGCGACTTTTGCAGTGTGTGTGTGTGTGTGTGTGTGTGTGTGTGTGTGTGTGTGTGTGTGACTGACAGAGGCCACGTGGCACCATACACTCCTGCTTCAAGCAAAACAAAATTATTTCATGGTGATTTGCATGTACTTCCCATGATGCTTTGCAGTATTGAGGGATGTGTGATTTTGTATTTCTTCTTAACAACTAATAGAGATTCTTTAGATATATTTATTTATTTAAAGGTTTTACCAGGAAGAGCATATTGAGCTGATAACAGCTCATTTCCAGATGCTTGCTGGGGGAAGGGGAAAAGGGAGAATGCAACACAACCCCTAGACTGAGCCTCTGCATGCCAGTTTTCACTGTGCCATTATGAAGCTCACTGTCCCAGACCTGTAGCTTTCTTTACAATTGGCCCTGTGGGCCAGTCATGTAGCAGCTCAATAGTGGCATTCAGTGTGACAGATCAGTAGCATGCTTCCTGATTGGTCCTCTGGTCCACTCATAAAACAGCTGCATAGTGACATGCACTGGGCCAGACCTGTATCTTGCTTCCCAATTGGCCCTGAGGCATCTGCATAATGATGCTCGCTGCAGCAGACCTGCAGCTTGCTTCATGCAGGCCCCTGTGGGTTATATGTGAAGCAGCAGTTCCATCAGGTGGGGGGCTTCACCTGTAGATTGCATTGTGCAGGCCCTCTGCAAGGCAGCATACCCATTGGGCATGACCCCAGACCTGTAGCTCACTTTATGCAGGATCCTGTGGACCCTACACAAAGCACACCTATTGCACATGGCCCAAGACCTGTAGCTTACTTTGCTCAGGGTTAACAGTCCCTATGCAAAGAACAACACCCATTTTGCATGGCTCCAGACCTGTAACTTGCTTCACACAGGATTCTGTGGACTCTAAACAATGAAGCACACCCCTTGGGCATGGCTCCAGACCTGTAGCTTGCTTCACACAGGGTCCTGCAGCCCCTTTGCACAGAAACACACCTATTGGGCACAGCCCCAAACCTGTAGCTTACTTCACACAGGGTCCTGAAGGCCCTACTCAAAGAAGCACAGCCACTGGGCACAGCCCTAGACCTGTAGCTTGCTTTGCATAGTGTTCTGCAGGCCCTACACAAAGAAGCACAGCTATAGGGCATGGCCACAGACTTGTGCTTGCTTCACACAGGGTCCTGCAAGCCCTATGCAAAGAAGTATACCTACTAAGCATGGCCCCAGATCTATAGCTTGCCTCATGCAGTATCCTGGGGGCCCTACAGCAAGAAGCACACCCACTGGGCATGGCTCCAGACCTGTAGCTTACTTTGCACAGGGTCCTTCAGGCTCTGCATGAAGAAGCACACTGATTCGGCATGGCCCCAGACCTGTAGCTTGCTTCACACAGGATCCTGTGGGCCCTACATGATACACACCCACTGGGCATGGCCACAGACTGGTAGCTTGCTTCATGCATGATTCTGTGGGCTCTACATCTACACAATGAAGCACACCCACTGGGAATGGCCCCAGACCTGTAACTTGCTTTGCCCAGGGTCATTTGGGCCCATCCAAAGAGTCACATCCACTAGGCATGGCCCCACACCTGAAGCTGAGTTCACACAGGGTCCTTCAAGCCCTACACAAAGAAGCACACCCATAGAGCACAGCCCCAGACCTGAAGCTTGCTTCTCACTGGGTCCTTCAGGCCCTACGTGAACCAGCTCACTCACTGGGCAGGTGTGAAGCTGTCAACTGTGTTATTCATGAGGAGTTGTACTACGTGACCCATCCTTTACATTTGGTGAAAAAATATTTCATAATAAAAATGTTATAAATGCTGGGCAAAAACCTAATGAAAAACAAAGTCAGAAAAAAAATTCTTGTGTAACCCTTGGGTAGCACTATCCCCAGTGCTACACCCCTGCCTACTACCTACAAGCTAGGCTGAGGGGTTTGGGTTGGCTAACAGATAACCATTTTTAAAAACCTTTGCACAGTGTCTCCACTCAGGGTGCTTTACGTGGGTAAGCTGTTACAGGTATACCCCCATGAGATGCTATACTACCTAAGAATACCATTAGCCACCCCAGACATGCCCCAATAAACATTTTCCCACAATTCTGACATTTTGCATTTAAAGACTCTCTCTAATATGCTCATGACACCGGATCTGTAAGAAACAACAAACAACAATTTATTTGGGGAAGAGGGCTAGGGGGAGGGACCTGGCATAGAGTTTATGTATTCACAATGTATTTACAAATGGTTTGATTGATTGGTGCTGGTGAAGCCCTCCAGTTGGGGGAATCACACATAGAGTAAATCACAATTATTTCCCCACAACCTTAGAGATACCAGAGCCCTGGCTATCTAACTAGCTGAAATGATCAGGTTGTTACATTATTGCCCACACTGGTACCAGTACCCCATCTGTTCAGGGACCCCGTTATCCCACACAACCTGGGAGTCCAGTAATGCTATCCATAAAAGCGTGTAGGCCTGATAGACGCTTTGCTGTACGTTGGCTAGCATAAGAGGCTGGGGCCCATTATTAAAAGATTGACACGGGGTAGAATCTGTATTTCCATTATGCTGTTTAAGCTGAACTTTTTACAAGCCTTAGATCCATACTGAAGGGATTGCCCTGCTTTACTCACAATTTTGTCATCTTGATTTGAGTTGCAAGTGCTTTTGCTGGCAGACTCCTCTTTGAGGACCAACATGCTGGGAAAGCTAACAGCCACCGATACCCCAACGACGACTGCAAGGATAGAACAATTTGTACAGAATAGAACACGACATCTCAGACCCTTGGTGGGACCCTGTCCCTAGGCAGCAAACACTTGAGAAGACACATCCGGGTTACTTTCTCATCCAGTACATTCATGTATCTAGTTGCACATTTGTATGATTCTGAGGTTAGAATGCATTCAGTACATTTACATCCTATGGAGTTTTGATTACACACATACACAAGGCCAACTTCTCTGTGACTCGTTTTCTCACACTGGACTATAGCCTGACTGAGCTCTTTGGTCTGGAGACTTTTCATACAAGACTGGGCTTGAGGTATGACCCACTACCATTTGCACAACACTTGAACACATTCAACAACTTAGCCTTGACTGCCTTTGCTTGGTGCCAAAACAGACACAAGGGTTCCATCGACGCATACGCTGGTTGTATAAACTGTATTGTTTGCATAGACTACTTTACTTGATTTGCCTGAAGATCCTGTTCCTTTACCAGATACTGCAGATATATTAACTCAGACCATGACTGACTGTCCATGTGGCTCTATGCTGGCTCCTGCAGCTCTCACTGTCTCAACCACTTGGCTAGCCATCCTGCACATTTATATGATTAACTGTCAGCACATTCACATGGTTAACGGTATCCACAACTAGTCACTATGGGCAGAGCTGCCCCATGTAGAAACTTTAACTCAGTCTTTGGTAACCCAGGGTTACTCACTCAGACCTTGGTAGCAATTTATTAGTTGCTGCTGGCTCTTCTGGAATTAATTCTTTCATCAACGCCCTCACTGTTGAGGCACTTTCAGCCCTCTCACAGCTGACTTCATCAAGTTGCTGGCCCACATTTTCCTACCATGTGGAAGGCTGGATCTAGCCCTGGAGGACATTTTCTGGCAACCTCCATGCTATAGGCTTCTGCTTCAAGCTGCCACTGTTCTTCCTTCTGGTCTTCTGGAAGGAGAAAAACCCTCACTCCCATGTGGAGAAGCTCCAGCTTGTCTGCAAGGCCCATTTTGCTCTGCAGGGGCCTGAGCCCCAACCCTCGTGGGGAGCTCCTGCTGGATCTGCTCACACAGCTAGAAACCACTGTCTCTTATAGGGCTCCTCTGTGATCTCTGATTGGCTGCTGTAATCTGATACTTCCTCCCTGAGTTGCTGGAGCACTTGTCAGCCACCAAAATGAATTATGCATGAATCTCACTCCATGCATTACAGGCTCCCAGTTTTGGCACTTAAACACTAGTCCCTGTAAGTCCCCATGAACACTTGGTACTTTCCCATGAGGTGTAGTAAACATCCCACAAGTCCTGGCTTTATTTTCCTGGCTCTTCCATTGGCTGTGGCTGCTGGCAATGGATGCTTAACCTACTGTCTCTTCAGCAGAATAGATACAGTCCTGAAACAATGTCCTGGTGCAGCCAGAGAATAAAATATATTTGTCCCAATGCCCTACAGTTCTTTAGCCCAATTGGGGTACTTGCAGTTGCTGCACAGATGAAGGTGTGGCTCCTTTAGTTTTCCTGTCGCTACTGCACTTAGTAAAGCTCCCCCTGCAGCAGCTGACAGGCTGACACACAAGAGTCCCAAAATACTGGTGAATCCAGGGAAAAAATCCTTCTTTTAATTTAAAACACTTTCCCCTACATGTACAGTATCTCTCCACACCTGTAGCAACAGTTTACAATATTTAAAACATTTGAATTCTTTACTTTTCAGCCGAAGCCATTTAGGGCTATCCTGGAGGCAGCCAGACACAAGTTATGAATCGTACAGATGACCGTGGCCCTGCTCAGGCATGGTTGCCATAAGCCCCAGTCAAACTCCTTGAATTTTCATCTAAGCGGCCCCCCAGCAGGCTGTCTGTGGTCACCGGGTCCCAATTAGGTGGAAGGGATCCCGGGACCCACAGCACAGTCCCCAAGGCAACCGCTAAACGGGCGGATCCATTGAGGGCAATTTTCACGGCATCGCAAGTCCCTCTGCCCTGGAGGAAGCACTTTTAACATGGGCTGCAAGCAGTGCAATTTTTGCTGTTCTGGAGGCAGCACTTTTACAGTGGCGCTTGCAAGTGGTGTTTTTTTAAGCGCCGAGGGGCTGGATTTTCATCTGATCTGCAGCAGGGGCACACAGAAGGGTGAAGCAGACCTGGGGGACTAGAAAGAAATTGGTGGCCAAATCGGGAGAAGCCCGGGAGACAGCAAGAGGAGAACAGAGCAAAAGGGTTAAGGTAAGCCCAGGCTGGCATATTTAGGAACCCCCATTTGCAAGGGGGTTACACTTGTATGTGTGCAGTGTGCATTTCATAGGATTTTTTCTTTCAGACTTTTGACCCTAATTTTTCCTTTCCCTACTTGGTGAGCTTTGCATTTCAACCCTAATGGATGCATTATTTTATTTTTTTTGCAACATATACAATGTGTGTATATGTATATATATATATATATATATATATTGATATGAGACAGAATAAAAAAACACAGAAATCTGTTGGACATCTAAGGACCTTAAAGGGACACCATAAACCATTTTTGCATCAGCACTTCTAGTTGAAAAAAACAAATTTTATGATTGTTTACCTTCTCTAAAAATCAGTGATGTTACTGGTTGTTTTATAGTAACATAGAATTTGCCAGCAGATAAGAACCGCTTGGTCCACCCAGTCTGTCCATTCTTCCCCAACTACAGTATCACCGCAGACCCTACTTGATATCTGGCTCTTTTTCCCACCACCCATTCCTTTCCACTAAGACTCCCTTATGACTATCCATGAATTCAGAAACCCTACTACTATTTCTGTCCCCACCACCTCAGCTGGTAAGCTGTTCCAGAAATCCACCAGAAGGTGTCCATAGGATGCAGTGTAGCGTAGTGGTTAATGGTGCTGAGCTGCAAACCTGGAGACCTGGGTTTGTGTCCCATCAGCTCCCCACTTGCATACTGTGTGACCCTGAGCAAGTCACTTAACTTCCTTGTGTTCCCAGGTTGCTCCTGGAAACAAGCTCCAGCTTAGTGTGCCTTTCCTAATTAAACAATTTCCCCTTTCCCTTTCCTTCCACCACTCTTTCTGTGAAGAAGTACTTCCTCACATCTCTCCTGAATCTACCCTGCTCTGACTTCATAGCATGTCCCCTTGTTCTTGTGCACCTTCTTTTCTGAAAAATACTTCCCTTCTGTACCTCATTTACCCCAATGAGGTATTTAAAGGTCTTTTATCAGAACCCCTTCCTCCTCTCTTCCAGGGTATACCTATTGAGTTCCTTTAGTCTCTCCTCATAGGGCTTCTGATGCAGACCCCACACCATTTTAGTTGCCTTCCTCTGGACCACCTCCACTCTGTTTATGTCCTTTCAGAGATGTGACCTCCAGAACTGTACATAGCATTCTAAGTGAGGTCTTGCCAGTGATCTATCAGAGTGAGCACCACTACACTCTTCCTGCTGGTGTTGTTCCCTATACACCCCAGCATCCCACTAGCCCTCCCAACTGCCTTGTTGCACTGTCTGGCCACCTTTAGGCAATCAGAGATTATTACCCCCAGGTCGGTTTCTTGCTTGGTGGTCATCAATAACACTCCACCCATTTTGTACTCCGCCCCTGTGTTTCTGTGCCCCAAGTGCATTATTTTGCACTTTTTCACATTGAAACCTTTGACCACTCCAAGTTTTCTCAGGCCTCTTCTCATCCTGTCCAGCTGCCACCAGAGTATCCAGCCTATTGCAGATTTTGGTGTCATCAGCAAAGAGGCAGACCTTCCTCACCAGCTAATCTGCAATGTCACCTATAAAGACATTAAAGAGGACTAATCCCTGAGGCACCCCGCTGGTCACCATCCCCTCCTTGGAGTGAATTCTGTTTACCACCCCCTCTGTTGCCTATCCCTTAACCAATTTTTTACCCAGTTTACCACCTTTGGACCCACTCCTAAGCTACCCTAGTCTCCTATATGGAATGGTGTTTAATGCCTTATTGAAATCTAGGTAGGCCACATCCACTGCACCACCCTGATATAATTCATTAGTCATCCAATCAAATAAATCTATCAGATTCATTTGACATGACCTCCCACCCAAGAATCCATGCTGTTTTGGGTCCTGTAACACATTAGATTCAAGATATTCCACTATTTTCTCCTTTGGCAGTGATTCCACTAACTTTCCTACCACTGATGTCAGGCTGACTGGCCTATAATTGCCAGCCTCCTCCCTGCTACCACGTTTGTAAAGTGGGACTACATCTACCCTCCTCCAGTCCTCTGGAACCGCTCCTGTTTCGAGTGAGCTGTTAAATAGGACTCTCAGAGGTGCAGCCAGTACCTCCCTGAGCTCTCTCAATACCCTAGGATGTACCCCATCTGGTCTCATTGTTTTGTCCACTTTCAGATTAGTAAGTCCCTTTAGGACTCTTTTCTGAAATTAGTGTCCACTTCCCTCCTGTCAGAGCTCCTGTTACTTTTTTGTGGCCCCTTCCCCTTTTCCTTCCACTGTGAACATTGAACAAAAGTATTTGTTCATGATGTCTGCCTTTTCCTGGTCCCCCTCAGCACTGTCCCCCATCCCTTTTTAACCTTACAATCCCTCCCCTGGGCTTTCTTTTTTCATTTATGTACCTAAAAAATGTCTTGCCCTGTTTTGTTACCACTTGGGCTGTTCTCTCTCTTTAGTTTGTGCCCTTGTGCTCCTTACTGCTTTCCCTGCTTCTCGCTATTTCTCCTGATACACCTCCCTATCCTCCTCCCTCTGCATCTCCTTATATCTTCTGAATGCCATCCTTTTAGCCTTTACCTTTTTCAGACACTTCTTTTGAAAACCATAGCACTTTTATTTACTTTTATTTGTTTGATGCAGAGATTTGTTACCTTCACTATGCCCCCTTTCATCTTCGCCCACTGTTCCTCTACCCCACCCAGGTCAACCCCCTGCCAGGTCACCTCTGAGGCATTCACCTATCTTTATAAAGTCTGCCCTCCTAAAGTCCAGGACTCTTGCCCTCGTGTGACTTGATTCCACAGCTGTCTTTATATTGAACCACACTGTATGGTGATCACTGGTCCCCAGGTGGCCTCCAACCTTGATGTCTGCAACACTGTCCCTGTTAGTAAGTATCAGCTCCAATATCACCTCATCATACTAACATACTAACATACTATTTGCCAGCAGATTAGGCCTTACGGTCTATCGAGTCTGCTCGAACTTTAGATCCTTAGTTGGGTGCCGAGACCCTCCCAGCCCTTGTGCTCCAGAAACCCGTATCATCCATCCCAACCCCCCTGGGACAGGCCATCATCTGATACATCCACTTTCTGTGTCTGTCCCATCCTCTCTTGAAGCCCTCCACTGTGGATCTCTGAACTAGCTCACCAGGCAGTGCATTCCAAGGGTCCACCACCCTCTCAGTGAAAAACCTCTCTCTTTTCCCCCTCACCCTTCCACCCTCCAACCTCAAACCATGCCTCTTGGTGATACCTCCCTGCTTTAGTCTAAAGATCCCTCCATGTTTACCCTATTTATTCTCTTGAGGTACTTGAAGACCTCAATCATGTCCCCCCTGTCTCTCCTCTCCTCCAATGAAAACAGGCAGAGCTCCTTAAGTCTGTCCTCATACGTCAAATCCCCTAGCCCTCGTATCATCTTTGTTGCCCTCCTCTGTGCCCTCTCCAGGAGCTGTATGTCCCTCTTCAAGTGTGGTCTCCAGTACTGTACACAGTACTCAAGGTGTGGTCTAACCAGTCCATTGTACAGTGGCAGAATCACTTCCTTGCTCCTAGAGGTGATCCCCCTTACAATGCATCCCAACATCCTGTTTGCCTTGCTAGCCGCTCTCCTGCACTGCTCAGAGTTATTCATATATGCATCCACCATGACCCCTAGGTCTTTTTCCCCTATTGAGGCCTCCAGCGCCTCCCCTCCCAGGGTGTACCTGTGTTTAGGGTTTCCCCGACCAAGATTCAACACCTTGCACTTGGTGATATTGAAATTTAATTTCCATGTGTGAGCCCAGCTTTCCAGGGTGCCCAGGTCCCCTTGCAGGACCAACTTCCCCTCTTCTCCCTCAACTACTGCTCCCATCTTGGAGTCATCCGCGAAGAGACTCATTTCACACCCTATACCCTCCCTGATGTCCGATATGTATGCATTAAACAGGATCGGACCTAGGACCTAGCCCTGCGGTACCCCACTACCAACCTCTCTAGGGTTCGAGAGCTCCCCACAGACCACTACCTCTGAGTGCATCCAGCTAGCCAGTTTTCAATCCATCTGACCATCAAAGGGCCTACTCCTAACCCCATCAGTTTCTCCACCAGACCATTGTAGGGGACAGAGTCAAGCCTGTCTGAAGTCCAGAATAATACATCCACAGGCTTACCCCTGTCCAGTTCCGATGTTACCCATTCATAGAACTCCACAAGGTTGGTTTGACATGATCTACCTGGCACAAGCCCATGTTGCCGACTATCCAGACCTCTCACCTCCTCCAAGTACACCCCCAATCGTTCCTTTAGTATGCTCTCCATTAATTTTCCCACCACCAAGGTCAAACTGATGGGTCTATAGTTACCTGGTACTTCCCTCGACCCCCCTTTATGGATTGGTACCACATGTGCCTCTCGCCAATCCCTAGGTACCCTCCCTGTCTCAAGTGACCTGCTGAAAAGCTCCAAGGGTGCAGCCAGTATGTCCGCCAATTCCCATAGTACTCTCGGATGAATGCCATCCGGCCCAGGAGATTTGTCTTTCTTTAGGGCCTTGAGGGCTAACCACACCCTTTTGGCGGAGATAGCATCATCTGTCCCCTCCACCTTACTGGCCTTTTTATCTTTACCCAGATGTGACACCCCTGGGGTACCTCTCTCCCTCTTGCTCCATTTCTGTTGCTCCCTGATCCCCTTACTGACATTTCTATCCCTTCATGCCTTGCTTTGTAGATATCCCATCCCTCCCTAGTGAACACAGAGGCAAAGTATTCGTTAAATACCTCTGCCTGGTCCTCGCCTCTTCCACCCACCCTCCTTCTGATCTCAATCTGCTGAGATGGCCCTTAGTTTTCTCCACTCCCCCAATGTACCGAAGAACCCCTTTTCCCTCCATGTATCCCTGTGCCAGCCGCTCTTTTACTGACTTTGCTCCTCACCATACGGGTGACTTTTCTAGATGCAAGCTGGTACATTTCCTTATCCCTATCCTCTTGTTGTTTTATATTTTTGTAGGCCGCCTTTTCTCTGACTGCTACCTGTACCTCACTGGACCACCAGCATGGTTTATGTGACCTTGTTCCTCACGCTTCAACTTAGCGCAGATCCTGACTGCCTCATGAAGTCCCCGTTTTATGACCTCCCATCTCCTTTCCACACTTGTCATTGAGGTAATCCCCATCAAGTGATCCTTGAGAATATTTCCCATGCCCATAAAGTCTGCCCCCTGAAGTCCACTGCCAGTGTCCTAGATCTCACCCCCTCCCCCATGCTTATTTGAAACCAGACAGTATTGTGGTCACTCCCAGTCAGGGGGTCTTGTACAACCATGTCCCTTACCAGATCCCCATCTGCCAGAACCACATCCAGGACATGCCCCTCCCTGGGCTCCATCATGCTGTGTTAAGAACACATCCTGAAGCTATCCAGCAGCCTCTGCTCCTTGGCCACCTTAGAGGACATGGTTCCCAGTTTGTACCTGGCATATTAAGGTTCCCATCAACACCTCTCCTTCCCTTTTGGTCCACACTGGGCAATGATGTTGTCCAGCAAAACCATCCTCTAGAATATCACTCATCCCGGGGCCTATATGCTACACCCAGCTTGACCTTATCTCCTGCTGAGGATCGAAGGTGACCCATAAGGCTCCATGTTTCCTCTGCCTCTTCTACCCTAGCAATTTCTATGTCATCTCTAATGAACATAGCCACTCCACCCCTCTGCCCTCCTTTCTATCCTTCCTGAAGCATAGTGTACCCCTCAGACGCTTAGGTCCCAGTCATGGTTTTGTTGGCCCACGCTTCCCGTGGACCGCGCTACATCCACCCCTCGAACAGCATGGCCTGGAACTCTGGCAACTTGTTTCCAAGCTCCTGGCATTTACTAACACCAACCCCAACCCTTATCCCTGATCCTCTTTGTCGAACCCCACCCAGATTCCTTATACTTCCATCCTCCTCTGCTCCTCCTGAAACCTCCATCCCCAATCTGTTTCCCCCTCTCCCTTGGGCGTGAAGGCTACTCCCTCATCTGGAGGAGAGGGCTTCTGGTCAGCCCTCCTTATCCCTTCCCCTCACAGTTTAAACCCCACCTTTCTTGTATGTAGTCAGCCATCCCCTGTTTAAGGACTTCTTCCTAATGGGGCAAGATGAAACCTGTCCTTGGCATATAGTCCCTTATCCTCCCAAACTCCATTCCAGTTCCCTAACACCCCAACCCACCTCTTCACCCCACTTCCTGAGCCAGTCATTAACCTCTGTGAGCTTCATTTTTTCTCCACTGAGGCCTTGGTACTGGCAATATCTCCAAAAGGAAATGTTGCATCCATTATCCGACAGACTCTGGCAAGTTCTTGGAACCTGCTTGGATTTCCAAAATGCTATTTCCTCTAGATCATTAGTTCCCAAATGCACCGAAATCCGGTTCCCTCCACAATCCCTAACCATTTCATACACCATGAACTTTGCTCTGTGCACTGTCAGCCCAGAGATACTCACTACCTTCACCTGGCTATGGCATCCACCCCCTGTCCCTCCCAATGGATACCCTAATCATCAAGTCTCCCAATAACAGAACCTTAACACCGCCATCATCCTTATGGTTACCTCCACTATGCCCTCTCAGCCCCTTCCCTTATTCATGATCTCATTTGTGGGAGTCTTTCTGCCTTATTAGAGACCCACTTGTCACCCTCCCCTTTCTGCCTCCCTTGCTATTTTGCCCACTTAACTCAAACCCCCTCTGAATAGGTGTCCCCTTTAACCCTCTCTTATCCGAACCATTTATCCTGGCCCTGATGGTTTCCCCTTCCCCCACACCACCATCCTCCCCCCTTGTAATAGTACCCCTGCCTCCAGAGGCTCTCTGTGGGTCCCCTTTAGCTAGGGCCCCATCCTTGGTACTGACCTCTGCTGAAGGGGGCCTCCCCACCTCCTTGTCTCCCAGTTTCTCCAATCATGCTCTCCTCTCATGTCTGGAATATGTTGCATCTCCCCCATTTGCTTAACATATATGTTTCCCCTTCTCCCTCTGGGACTATTTCTATCCTTTCCATTGCCGGTCTGTGATGCCCTATGGGTATCAGACTCCCTCCCCCCGGCCTCTGTATAAGTTTTCTCATTTCCACCAACCCCTTCCTCCCCCTCTAGGTTGCTTAGTAGCTCAAATTTATTGCAACACTCTATGTCAGCCTCCATCAAGTAACCCGAGTTTCCCCTGACTGCACCTCTAAACTGCCCCTCTTCTTCCCCTCTTGCTCTGTTCACCTTAGGAGCTCCCTTCCCACAGTCTGCTGTTTTAGGCTTCCGCACAACAGCCCCTCCTGACTCTTCCCCCTCCACTATCTTTGTATTCAGAATGTTCACCCCGTACGCTTTCCCCTTAGCATCAACTTCCCTATCTAAGGGTCCTCTGTCCCTAATATCCCCCCTCCTGCTTGCTGTAACATAACGTCCTGTAATTTCAGAGCGTTGCCCCAGCCTCCCCTCAGCCCCACCCTTCTGCTGCCCATATCCACACCCCTTATCCTTGGACACCCCAGCTCCCCAGCTACTCCTAACCAATATATCTCACTCTGATACAAGATAGCTGTCTACAGAGTGGGCAGCCTCCCTCTCTCCAGGCCCAATTTAGAATTATTGCCATCCCACAGCCTGTGCAGCCTACAACCCTTCCGAAGATGCCTGCCATGGTGGAATATGGCCACCCTGTTTATCCCCCTCTGTTTATAATGGCACACCCCCTTTTCTCTGTCCCTTTCCCCTGGAATACAGTTTCTCTCTATACTGACTGTAGTTATTTACAAACCCAATTTCAACCCCACCAATAAAGTTCTAAAGTCTCACAAACACATACAGTCCAGTGTGTGTTCGGTCCCACTAACAGTGTGTGTAAGCAGACATCAGGTACCGTATGATGTCACAGGCCCATCATGCATGGGTTGTCTGACTAGTTGCCTGAGGAATGCCCTCTGCAGGGAGTCCAAGATGTCCCTGCTTCTAGCTAAAGCTGCAGCTGGGAGGAGGCTCCAGTCTACATCCAACAGACTGAAGTCCCCCACCAGAAGCACTTCCCCTTTTTTGCCATCTTACCAACGGTTTCCACCAGTACCTTATGTAACTCCTCCTCATGCTGGATGTCTATAGATCACACCACTGCAAATAATGCCTCCATTCCACTTCTCCAGAGTGACCCACAGTACCTCTGCCCCTATATTCTCTGTAGCTCTGTCACTTTTATGCTTTATTTTACAGAAAGCAACACCACCACCCTTTTTCTTCTCACCCTGTCCTTCCTGAAGAGAGTGTAGACTAGCATGGGCATGTCCCAGTCATGGTTTTCAGTGTACTATGACTCAGTAATGGCCATAATATCCAGGTCAGCCTCTGCCATGATGGCCTCTAGGTTCAGAATCTTATTTCCTAGACTTCTAGCATTGGCACACATGGCCTTCCAGATTTTGTTTCCACTCTGACTATTACCCCTCTTATTTTCCTTTTTGCCTTCTCTCCCCCCTCTGTTTTTACTGCTCCTGCTTCCATTGCCCTTCATCTCCACCACCCTGCTTCCTTTATTAATTTGCACCCTGATGTATTTCTCTTCCTGTAGGTTTCACCTATTTCCTACTTTAGTCTTTGGGTGGCAGTTACCACCTCCCCAATTTCTTCTGCCACCCCCCACCCAGCTAGTTTAAATGTTCATTGAAGTAACATTTAAACCATCCACCAAGGAATGCGGTTCCCGCTCCGATGGATGCAGGCCATCACCCCTGTAAAGGCATGTATCCCTCCAGGTTTTGTCTACTTCCTTTCTTGATGGAACTAAAATGCATGGATAATGGTGGAATTATACCCAACCTTACTCTGTTTTAAATCCTTCAACTCTTATTTCATATATGCTGAACAGAAGGAACACTCCCGCACAGTGCAGCCACTCATGATACAATAGTCTCATATCCTCCCACTTCATCATGAATGGCTAGACAGTGTTGGGTGTGGGGGGGGTGTTCCCATGTCAAAGAAAGATGAAGTGAAAGTTGACTAAGGAATGTAAACAAACATGTTTTTGTGTAATAACACTAGTAACGGTTGGCACTCTGTTTTTAATTTTCATTTTTAAAAAGAAAAAAAGAATCAGAATTACACAACCAGCTACATCAGTAACCTTTACAGTAAGTAAGCAATCTGAAAATATATTTTTCTAAAGCATGGATAATTTGAGGCCTAAGGGTGTTGGCAGTGTCCCTTTATGTGGAGAAATGGATAAGGATGAAAAATAACAAAATGTCTAAAAGATTATTTTATATATGTTTTTACAAATAGAAAAGTATGGGCAAAATAATGACATAAGTATTCCATTAAAATTAACCGATAGTAAAGTTACATAACTTATTCATTACAAATTAAGAGGTAGAAACAATACTCAAGGGAATTTATATTAATTAGGCTTCAGACTAGATAGACTGCATTAAAGAATTCTATGAGATTTGGCTCATGAGTTAATTACATTGGTTGTTATAATATCATAACAAAACATTTACGATGGGGTGTATACCTGATGACTGTATGAGCAACCCACGTAATCCTGACTGCATGTGGAAAACATTCTAGGAACAGTGGAATCGTGTCAGCAGATGGAGACTGCATGATCCATCTAGTCTGCCTGTATTGCACCCTGATGTGTCCACAATATCTGTCCCATGCGAGTTTGAACTCTTGGATTCCACCACCTCCAGAGGTAGGCTGTTCCATGGGTCTATGACTTTTTCTGTAAAGAAGTACTTCCTGAGCTTGCTTCCAAAACTGCCTCCCACCAGCCGCAAGTTGTGCCCCCTTGTAAGCGCCTCACTGTTTTGCTGTAAGAGGTGCCCTGCTTGTGTTGTGTTGATTCCCTTAACATACTTATAAGTTTCAATCATGTCCCCTCTGTTTCTTCTCTGCTCAAGGGTGTACAGATTTAGCTCCCTGAGTCTTACCTCGTATGGCTCATGATGCAGTCCATGCACCATCTTTGTAGCCTTTCTCTGTACCGTCTCCAGGCGGTCTATGTCTTTTTTGAGGTGGGGCCTCCAAAACTGACCGCAGTACTCTTGATTCTACATCAGAACCAGGAAATGTAAGCCACAGTACATTGAGAAATATCACCTGCTCTAAAATAAATTGCTCCATTACACTTATAAGTTTTATATCTCTTCTAGAACCTATGTGCATTTTTTATTATAATTTTGGTCTGTCATCACCTTAACATAAGGGCAAGACATGAACTGGGCATTAAGGCCCAGATGTCTACGGTCACCTTATTAGACTTTATGTATGGTTTGGTCTGGACAGTCTATATTTCAGCACCTATTTAGACATGAATGGCACTGGGGCACATTGTGAATATCTTAAAATGTTAAAAATTGAGGGTGGGTGGGAGGAAGGAAGGAAGGAAGGAAGGACTGACTTACGAATTCATCTACGTTTTAACCAGGAAAGGTACACCAAGCTATGACAGCCTGTTTCTAGGAGTATCATGGGAAGGAGGCTACATGGACCTGTTGTATTGACAGGAGCAATGTTGACCAAGACACAGAGGAAATTCCCCTACTCATACACTTCACTGTCCATAGTCAGCAGAGTTTTGGATACCTCAAGCAAGGCTGTAGAAAGTACCTCTTTTTGCACGTCTAGACCTGAAAAGTGTAGTCTTAGGGATTTTCCACCCTTGATGGACAGCCTTCCATATAAGTACATTTGTGACTTAAAATTTGTGGTATGCAACTACTGTTCATGGCAAGCATGCTGTGCTTTGTCATTACAAAGCAAACATCTTCCATGCATTAATATAGTAAATCAGATCTCATGCACGTTGAAGTAAATATGCCAGAAGGAATCACAATATTTAATGGCTAGGTTATTTTAAGAATACTGGGGTTCTTGTCCATGGATTCCAATAGGACTAGGATAACAGGTTTAAACTGTATCAACTTCCTTGTTCAGAACACGGAAATTATCCTGCTTAGGGACTTCAATGTCAACTGGTTGGCCTCCAGTGTGAGCAGTTATAAGGACGCCCTGACTGCAGCTAACTTCTCGCAAATGGTTCAATCACCCACCAGGGTGAACTACAGAATGGAGACCAGTACACTGCTTGATTGGGTGCTTACCAACCGCCCAGATCACATCACATCACAAAAACTGAAGTTCTCCCAGACTCTTTGAGTGACCGTTCTCCAGTCCTATGCACCTGGACACAAATTCACCAACTCTCCTCCAAAAACTATTAAAAGCAGAAATCTGGCTCCTGGTTACCTAGAGCCTCTTAAAACTCTCCTAAGGGAACATGACTGGACACCAATTGACATAGCCCCTGATGTGGATACTGCACTTGAGTATTTTATCTCCAGTTTCAACTCAGCCTGCGAGGTCCATGAAACATAGAAACATAGACTTTGATGGCAGATAAGGACTGCTTGGCCCACCTAGTCTGCCCATTTCCCTACTTACAGGATAAGCTGCAGATCCTAGTTAACCAACAGCCTATTTCTTCCTACCCCCCCACAAAAATTGCCTTATGTCTGTCCCATGTATTCTTGAATTCTCCCACAGTTTTAGACCCCACAACCTCCTCAGGAAGGCCTTCCATGCATCCACTACCCTCTCTGTGAAAAAATACTTCCTCACATTTCCCCTGAACCGCCCCCTCTATCTTCAAATTGTGTCCCCTTGTTCTTGCACATCTCTTTTTCTGAAAGATGCTACCCTCTTGGACTTCGTTGATTCCACTGAGGTACTTAAAAGTTTCTATCATGTCCCCCTCTCCCTCCTTTCCTCATGGGTATACATAGTAAGCTCCTTTAGTCTCTCCTCATATGGCTTCTCTTGCAGACCCTGCACCATTTTAGCTGCCCTCCTCTGGACTGCCTCTATTCTATATCTCTGCGGAGATGTGGTCTCCAGATCTGGACGCAGTACTCCAGATGGGGTCTCATCAATTGTCTGTACAGAGGGAGAACAACTTCCTGTTTTCTGCTGGTGATGCTTCTTCCTATACATCCCAGTATCCCCTCAGCCCTCCCTACTGCCTTCTCACATTGCTTGCTAACTGTAAGGTCATCTGATATGATTACCCGAAGGTCCCTTTCCATTTTTGTTGTTGTTACTGTTCTGGAGGTGCCAGTGGGTAACATCAGGTCTTTTGAGTGTATCCTGGCAGCAGGTGCAGAGTTTAGGATTCTCCTCATCTACCGTCCACCCGACGATGGTGGAGAATTCCTGAAGGAGTTCGCAGACTTCATCGTTGACATGGCATTGGAGTCACCCAGATGGTTAATACTGGGTGACTTCAATGCCTGGGTCGATGATGAACTCTCGCACTTTGGAAAGAATTTCCTCCAACTTATGTCTACGTTAGGCCTGTCACAGGTAGTTACCTCTGCTACCCATATAGGGGGACACTCTTTAGACCTGGTGTTCCTACTGGATTTGGATGTTACGCATCTGGGGGTGGAACCAAATGTGTGGACAGACCATCACACCATAAGATTCAGCTTTGGGGCACCCCCTAATAGGCCTGCCTCTACGGAGATGGTCCAGTATCACCCTTTAAGGGGAGTAAACCCAGAGGGCCTATTAGCGGTACTGGACCTATCGGGTGTTTTGGGTGAGAGCATGAGTCCAGGGGACCTTGTTCTTACCTATAATAAGGCAATGAGCAGGGCCTTGGACCAAATTGCTCCTGTTCGTGTTCGCCCACTCACTCAGCGCCCAAAGACTCCATAGTTTGATGAGTCTTTGGAAAGACTAGAGTGGGCGAAAACTAGAGAGAGCCTGGCGGAAATCTTGCTTGGATGCTGACAAACTTAGATTGATGGATCATTATGTTATCTATCAATGGCAATAATAACCGTAAGAAGGCAGAATTCCTGTCAGGAGATTGCTGCTGCTGTAGGAACCGACCAGCTCAACTCTTTCAGACTGTTGACAGACTGTGCAATCCACTCTGTCTACAGTCTGGAAGAATTTTCTAAATAAAGTGTGATGAGCTTGCTCGGTTTTACGCTGATAAGATTGCCAGCATTAGGTTGGATATCGTGAGGCTCACTCTTCAAGGGTTTGCAGTGATCGGCGGGAAACAAACACCTGTGTCACCTGGTTTGACTTTGATGCCGAATTCATGGATATTGTGAGGATTGTCCAGACTGTACGTCCAACCAGCTGTAGTTTGGATCCGGGCCCTACGCCTCTATTATTAAGTTGCATAGATACTATCTGTCCGACCATTGCTGAAATTGTTTGGAAATCTCTGGAGCAGGGGATCTTTCCTGATCCCCTAAAGAAGGCGGTCGTTTGACCACTCCTAAAAAAACCTTCACTGAACCTGAACTGCCCAGCTAACTACAGACCTGTCTCTAATCTGCCCTTTCTGGGCAAGGTTATTGAAAAGGTGGTTGCACTGCAACTGGATGACCATATTACAAATCACAATATCTATGATACTCTTCAATCAGGATTTAGGAAAAGACATAGTACTGAGACTGCCCTTGTCCAGGTTCTAAATGATCTCCTGATAGCGAGAGATCGAAAGGCTTGTACTATTCTAGTCCTTCTTGATCTCTCTGCAGCATTCGACACTGTGGACCATGGTGAGCTTTTGGAACGCCTGCAGCTCTATTGCAGACTATCTGGTACAGTTCTGCAATGGTTTCAATCTTTTCTCACGGGGCAGAGACAGAGGGTTATCACCGGAATTTATTCCTCTGATACCTTCCTCCTGCCCTGTGGCGTTCCTCAGGGCTCCATCTTAGCACCCATGTTGTTCGCTGTCTATATGCTGCCATTGGGAGACATTATTAGGCAATACAGCTTGGGTATTCACTGCTATGCAGATGATACCCAGCTGTATTTGTCTTTTAGTCCCGGACAGGAAGATGCAGTCTCTACACTTAACAGCTGTCTATCCGAGATCAAGGATTGGGTTGGATGAGTGCCAGCTGGCTAAGGTTAAACCCGGATAAGACTGAGGTGTTGGTGGTGGACCCAGGTCACCTTGAGGCGGGTTGTAGGGCTGGGCTTCCTTTGGGCGTATGGATCGATGGTGCCCAGCTCTCAACCTCAGACCGGGTGCACAACCTGGGCATTATTATTGATGGTTTGACCCTGAAATTTCAGGTGTCATCCGTTGTTAAATCCTCCTTTTACCATCTTAGGAATATCACTCGGGTGAAACACCTAGTTCCTCCAGCTGACCTTCCGACATTGGTCCATGCCTTTGTTACTTCTCACCTTGATTACTACAATGCCCTGTACCTAGGGCTACTGGGGGTTGATATCCGCCGCTTGCAGCTGGTGCAGAACGTAGCAGCCAGGCTTCTGACTGGGACATCTATGAGAAGTCATATTACACCCAAAGGCGCCGTGAACTGCACTGGCTGCCGGTTCAGTGGCGGATCACCTTTAAGGTCGGGTTACTGACCCTATAAAGCCCTACACGAACAGGGACCACGGTATCTTCAAGATCTCCTTATCTCCCTACTGTCCCTCAGCTCGCTCCGCTCCGCTGACGAGGGATTGCTAGAGGTTCCAGGGTCTCAAAACTTCTGGAGCACGGGCATTTTCATTGCCCCTACCCTGTGGAATTCTCTACCTCGTCGGATACGAAGCTGCCTGACTGTTGAGAGTTTTAAGTTAGAATTAAAAACTTATTTATTTCAAAAGGCATAAGGAGAGTGATTTTATTGTGATTATATTGTTATCGTTGTTGTTTTATGTTATATGTATGTATTTTAATTGTTTCTATTTGTACAGTGCTTTGGTTTTGAAAAGCGCTTAAAAATACATTTTTACTTACTTACCTCCCCCCCCCATTGTGTAATCTTCCCCTGGGTTTTTGTTTCCTAGATGCATTAGTTTGCACTTCTTTGCATTGAATCTAAGCTGCCATACTTCTAACCATTCCTCCAGCCTTGCCAAGTCCCTTCTCATCCTTTCCATGCCTCCTTGTGTATTAATCCTGTTGCAGATCTTTGTGTCATCTACAAAGAGGCATACTTTTCCTTCCCATCCCTCTGCAATGTCACTTATAAAGACATTAAAAAGGACTGGACCCAGTTCTGAACCCTGCAGTACCCCACTAGTAACACCTCTTTCTTCAGAGTGGACTCCATTTATAATTACCTTCTGTGTCCTGTTATCCAGCCAATGTTTTATCCAGGCTACCACTCTGGGACCCACTCCCAGGCTGGTTAATTTGACTATTAATCTTTTCTGTGGGACTGTGTCAAATGCCTTGCTAAAGCCTAGGTAGGCCATGTCCACAGCCCCTCCCTGGTCTACTACTTTGGTCACCCAGTCAAAGAAATCAGTTAGATTCGTCTGACACGACCTTCCCGCTGTGAACCCATGCTGCCTTGGGTCCTGTGTCCCACTGGCCGCTAGGTATTCAACAATTATTTCCTTCAAGATGATTCAACACTTTCCCTACAAGAGGTCAAACTGAGAGGTCTGTAGTTTCCTGCCTCTGTCTTGGTCCCACTTTGTGAAGGGGATCACATCCGCCTTCCTCCAGTCCTCAGGTACCCCACCATCCTCCCATGATTTATTAAAAAGGGTAGTCAGTGGTTTCACTAGTTCTCCCCTTAATTCTTTTAGAATTCTGGGATGAATTCCATCAGGCCCATTGCTTTTCCACCTTCAGTTTTAGGAGTTCTTTCAGAACCCTTTCTTCTGTGAAAGGACTGGGATCGACCCGCTATCCAGAGTGCTTCTGTTACTTGGATTAGGCACCTCCCCTCCTCCTCTTTTGTGAATACTGAGCAGAAATATTTGTTCAGTATCTCTGCTTTTCACTGTCCATCTCTGCCCACCCACCGTCCATTCTATTCAGCCTCACTATCCCTCCTTTGTCTTTCTGCACTCCTGATGTACCTATAAAGGTTTTATCCCCTTCTTAACCAAGTTGGCTATCTTTTCCTCAGTTTGGGCCTTTGCTATTCTGATTTCCCTCCTGCTTCCTTCTGCCTTAGTGGTACAGCTCTCTGTCCTGCTCCTTCTGTGTTTCCTTATACTTCCTGAATGCTATCTTCTTCTCCCTGACCTTCCCCACCACCTCTTTTGAGAACCATAGTGGCTTTTTCTTTCATTTTGATTTATTCATGTGCTTCACACAAAGGCCTGTTGCCTCTGTGATAGCAGATTTGATGTTTCCCGTTGTTGTTCCACCCCTCCTTCTTGCCTGTTTGCTAGTGCTTTTCTAAGGCACTCTCCCATCTTGCCAAAGTCAGCCCTCCTGAAGTCCAGTACCCTCACTTTTGTACGGCTTGACTCTGTAGCTGAGTTTATCATGAATCACACTGTTTGATGGACACTTGTTCCCAAATGGCTACCCACTTCTAAATCTGAGATCCTCTCACTGTCCCCATTTGAGAGTACAAGGTCTAAGATTGCTCCCTCATGAGTGGGTTCTAAAACTAGCTGTCTGAGGCATTCCACCTGTAGGGCATCAAGAATGGCCCTGCTCTTGGATGTGGCTACAGCAAATGTGCTCCAGGTAACATCTGGCATGTTCAGGTCTCCCATCAACAGTATCACCCCTTTCTCTGCCATCCTAAGAATGCTTTCTATCATCTTCTTGTCCATTCCCTCCCCCTGACATGGGGATCTGTATACAACCCCTATGCAGATTGTTGTGCCATTTCCAGTCTCTAAGGTGACCCACAGTGCCTCCTTTCCTCCCTGCTTACTCTTTTGTTCAGTTGCTTTTATCCCTTCCTTTACATAGAGAGCTACTCCTCCCCCTCTTCTCCCCTCCCTGTCTCTCCTGTAGGTTGTGTACCCTGGTATGTTAACATCCCAGCCATGGTTCTCTGTGTACCATGTTTCTGTGACTGCTACAATATCCAGGCATCCCTCTTCCATCAAGGCCACCAGTTCAGGGAGCTTGTTGCCTAGACTATGGGCATTGGTACTCATCACCCTCTATTTCCTGATGGCCTTACTCCTTTTTGCCCCATCCCTGTCCTTATTGCCTTTGTCACTTTCTCCATTTGCTCCTCCCCTTCTCCCTATCGACATCTCTGTCTTTGTGTTTACCTCACTTTCTACCCTGCCTTTCTTTGGGGAGGAGCTAGGATTTCCCTGCTCCTTTCCAGTGCCTCCTCCCTTGGCTAGTTTAAATGCTTGCCAATGACCTATCACCTAGGATCCTGGTCCCCCTCCTGGACAGATGCAGACCATCATGTCAGTATAGGCCTGCATCACTCCAGGTGGACCCCCAGTCCCCAATGAAGCCAAATCCCTGAGCTCTGCACCAGTTTTTCAACCACTGATTGAATCCCATGGTGTGGAGCACCCTAGCCTCACCCATGCCATAGACAGGCAACACCCCCGAGAAGGTTACTGTGCGTGCTACTTGTCTAAGGCCCCTCCCCAACTCTACAAACTCTTCCTGCACTGCTCTGATCCTTTTCATAGCCAGGTCATTTGTCCCTAGGTGGACAACGACATCCAGCTCCTTCCCCTGTGCAGCTGCTCCAGCAATCCTGAGGATTCACTCCCTGTCCCTCCAAGCCATGGCACCAGGCAGGCACCTTACCTCCCTCTCCCCTTCCTCCCCCAGTTCTACCTTCCTAACAATGGAGTCCCCCACCAGGAGTTGTTTTCTTCCCTTGGGGGGTCCCATGCCACCCTCCTGTGGGTCTCCTTTGTGGAGGTTCCCAGCATCCTCCTTGGTCTCCACTGTGGGTGCCTCCATAAAGGAACCACACTTTGCCAGAATGGCATATGAACTGTGGAGAGGTACAACTGGTGGGATGCACCTCTGTTCCACTACCCTCACCCTCCCTGAGCCCACTGTGGTCCAACCACTCCTCTTTCTTGGCAACCTCTGAGGCAACAGCAATGGCCCTGGTGGTCCCTGGATGGGAGAGGAGGTCCCACAAATCCTGGCCAACTCAGCCTGGAAATGACCAACCTCCTCCCTCAGCTCAGAGAGGTGCCTGCAGATGGGACAACATTGCATCCTCCAGAACGTCTCCCAGAAGACTGCTGCTCCACAGCCACTGCACTGCAATGCACCACTCCCTTCATGTCTTATTTCTGGCCCCTTCCCTGTTGTTTGGAATCCTTATTCTTTCCCTCTGTTTTTTTTCCTTTTTCCCTACTTTGTTACTGCCTCTGTGCCCTTTAAGCTCATGATCTTCCTGTTCTGAGACAAGAAGATCCTAGATTTCTCAGTAGTCCTCTTACTTGCTCAGAGGCAGACCTCCAGCAGCTACAGGGGGCAGAGAGCTACGCTTGTCCTTCTAGGATGGTGAGTCTTTGGTGGCTCTGTGATCACTCACTTGCTGCTCCCAAACAGGAAGTTCCTGTTGTCAGTCAAATCCTGTGCCTATAAAAGTAGAACTGGCTTTAGGTGGGGGGAGGGGAGGGAAGGAGGGCGATATAGTCCCAGTAGAGAAGTTCAGTCACAAAGCAACTCCTTCCTCCCGGTGTTCACTGCCAAGTCTCTGGCAGAAGCTATCTAGGGCAGTGTTTAAATCTGGCTGTAACCTGGCTTCCTTCTAGTTAAGTCACTTCCCTTACTTAACAGATCTTTCTCCACTTAGTTAAATTGCACATATAACAATCCCCTTCAGTCACCTGAGATTTACACCTAGATATCTGCTCAGATAACAGTTCACTTCAGTCAACTCAGACAAACACACTAACATTTTGTTTTACCCTAAATTGAAGGTCCCAGTAGTAGAGTTCTACTTCTTTAGTCCCAGTAGAGAAGTCCAGTCTCACAGCAACTCCTTCCTCCTGGTGTTCTCTGCCACTTATAAGAAGTGTATGACCAAGGTTGTCAACAACCCGTGGATTACTCTGAACCTCCTCGAACAAATGAAGTCCTGGGACCATCTCTGGTACCAAGCTAAGATGACTGCCACTTAGGCTGACATCCAGGCTTACAAAACAGTGAGAAACACCTGAACTAGAGTGATTTGCCTCGAGAAAGCCAGCTACTATAGGAGCACCCCAGCCAGCACATGGAAAGATGGGAAAAAGTTCTGGAGTAACAGGAAAAGACCCCAAAGTAACACCCTCAATGCTCAGCATTGATGGCACCATCACCTTGGACCAAATCTCCATGGCTAGCGCATTTAATGTTACTTTCATGGACCTTAGTCACATGCTACCCCCAAATTTCTTTGACCCCTTCCTCTGATGCACTACTCTCAGATAAAATGGGAATGATGCAGGGGCACCCACCATTCTACCTTAAAGCAATCTCCAAGGGTCTAGCTAAAAAGCACTTACTTAAAGTGCTTCGGAGGTCCAGATTCAGTGTAGATTCCTTAGATCTGAAACTTCTCACCCTTACCATTGATTAAGTCCTGTCTCCACTCACCAAAATCCTAAACTGCTTTAGCAGTTCCCCCAAAAATGAAAATCCGCAGTGATGACCCCAATTCATAAAAATGGTGATAAGACTCTAACTAGCAACTACAGGCCAATCTCCACCCCCCCAAAGTTTTGGAATGGATAGTTGCTGATTAGCTTGTTGAGTACCTGGAAAAATATAACCTGCAATGTCCTCAACAGCATGGTTTTCAAAAAGGGCACAGCACCACCACTGCTCTCCTCAAATTCACCTCCTACATCCACAATGCCCTTGATCTGGTACATCTTGTCAGCACCACTCATCGATCTGACAAAGGTGTTTGACACTGTCAACCACTCCTTGCTGACTGAACAATTATCTCACCTAGGACTTTCAATAGATACCACCACCTGATGATTTCAAAGCTACCTCAGTGACCAAACCCAACAGGTTAGAACTGGCGAATCCATCTCTACCTCCCTACCAGTCCATTCTGGAGTCCCTCAAGGATCCATCTTGGGTTCCTTGCTCTTCAGCATATTCCTAAACAAACCCCCTGCCTCCTGCCACGATAGAATTCTACTATATGCGGACGACGCAGTAATCTACACCTCCCACCCAGATCCCTCTCTTCTACATATTCCACTTCAGAAAAGTTTTGCGGAAGTTGAGACTTTGTTTAAAATGCATAAACTCATCATAAATTACAAAAAAACAAAAACAATGTTGTTCCATGGAACCCACAACAAACAAAAAGACCGGGAACTAACAATCAACAACAGCACCGGGATAACTCAGGAGCAGATGTATCTGTTTAAATACCTGGGTGTGACCCTTGACTGCACTATTGCATACTCTAAACATATTGATAGTATTGTTAAAGCTGTGAATACCCACATAGGACTGTTATATAAGCACAAGCACTGCCTTACAGCTGAAGCCCTAAACCTTGCTATTCAGAGCTCTGTTATCTCAATTATCGACTATGGGTTTGTTATCTATGAGTCAGCTACTGACACTGCACTCTGGCGCATAGCCATAGCCATTAACAAGGCTTGTCATCTCCTCACCTCAGCACCCTGCCTTTTTCCCACATGTGCTCTCTATGAGTAAGCAAACTGGCTCCAGCTAACTGGCAGACTAAAGTACCAGACCTGTATCCTAGCAAAGAAGACCTTAATGGGTCTCATGCCTCTGGGGTCCAGACTATACTGACTCCTCACTGGGACTCCTACCAAACCAGAAGTTAGGAATGTCTAACATTTACTGTACCCAGCTTCCGCACTACACAAGGTCAACGCTCCTACAAAGTTAGAGCCTCAAACTGATTCAACTCTCTTCTGTCAGAAATTACCAACATTGCCATGCTTGGCGCGTTTAAGCACAATCTTCGCCAGCACCACCATGGCCTGAGCCCCCGTGACTGCTTCACATAACTTGTTCCAGGTCTGCTCCCCTTCATGCCTCTCCCCCATGACTCTTCCTCTTCCCCCTCCTGTTTAACTATCTCCACCCCTCTCTTCGGTCATGTGCTCCCACTTAACACCAACCCATTATCTATCCTTCTCCTTCCCAAGCTCTACACTTATTGCCTTCCCCTCCCCCAACATCTAACTCTGCTCCCATTCCACGCTGATTTCTGTATACCACCATCTCTTCCTCAATTTGAATACTCCACGTCCAACCTCCCTTTCCCCCTCAATCCTGTCTTCCCTCTCTCTCTCTCTCTCCATCTACCCACATCTACATCTAGCCACATTCCCCTTCCACACCCACCCACCTGCCTACTCTCACCTATCCCCTCTCTGACAATGCTCTCTGAGCTGCTCTCCACCACCCACCTCTACTTTAACTAATGATGTTCTCTGCACCTGTTACTTCTTGCTTCTGCCCTTACCACTCAAGCATTTTCTCTATGCATACCTTGTACAATGTGTGGTGTACTGTCCTACTGTAAATAGTCACACCACAATACTTGACAAAGCCACTGGCTGCTCTTACTGTATACCTTATAGCATGTTTTGTAACTTCTTTCATGTTGTTTTTGTCTTTCTACTTGTCTTTTTTCCTGACGTGGAACCATTGTAAATGAGCCCTGGCTCAAAGGTGTTATCAGATGTCTTAAATAAATAAAATAAAATAAATAAAACTCCCACTGTCACATGTGCAATTAAATTTTTTTCTGTTTCCAAGTGATTCCTGCCTATTATTTTCCCCCTCTAATACAAATATGTTGTGTTGAATCTGTGTCTTTTATTATGAATTCAGCCTTAATTTTGGTTTGAAACTTGTTTTATTTTATATGGATTGAGTTATGATTTTCTGGTTTGTGCATTGTTTTGTTTCAATAAAATTCCCCTATTATTACAACCTGTGAAAGGTACAGGGTGCTAGTGGGAACATTAATTGCTTCTGTCATGGAGAATGATTCTAGTGGGGGTGATATGGAGGCAGGGGGGTTGACTTGCCCCCCTGTCTAGTCACTAACTACAGCTGGAGTTCACAGAGGTCGGCCACAGAAAAATCCTAAACCTTTCAGGTTTGACTACAAACTTTGAACCTTCTGGCTATGGAAAAAGACAGATTGTGCAGGTGTATTGAGGACAGAAGAAATATGCTTTTTTTGCTCCTGGAAGAGGATGACACCTTTTATTCTGAGAAAGAGAATGTCTGCAGGAAGAAGGTGCAATGCTTAGGTAACCCCAGTGCTGGGTTGTGCTGAGGAGACAACCGGGTTGCCATACCTAGTAGGTCTGCAAGGTGGTGAAAATTCTGGTCTGTGGCATCTTGGGAGGGTTGGCAGTGGTTCTTAGTGTGCCTACCACTTAAGTGACCAGTAGCAGAGTGTTTTTTTTTTTCAGAGACTCTAAGAGCATCTCTCTGTGCAGGGCTGGATGGAGCAAAGCTGAGCTCCAGAGTTTGGATCTCCAGAATGACAACAATGGAGTGGTGGCCACCATACAGTAATGCTTGAATACCACGGCCAAGTTGGGACAGAAAGTGGCAGCTGGTGTCCAGAGTCCAAGAGTCAAATATGATGTGGTAGGAGACCGATTGCAGCAGGATACAAATTGGGGATTGGCCGGTGATGACACTGGTGTAGCAAGAGCAGGGGACACTGGTGAACACTCAGACTGCAGCAGCAGGAATCATTACTGGATGTGAAGGAGACTGTTGCAACCCTGGAATTTTAAGTCCCAGACCAGGCGTGTGCAGCGGGTTTGATGCTGCACTGAGGGAAGCACCCCCCCCAAGTAATGTGTCTTCTGCACATCTTCAAAGATCTGTAAGTACAGTTTTCATTCCTGAATATTGCTCCACACACATTTTATACAGCTAGATAGAAATTCTGCAAAAAAAAAAACAAACTTTGAATGCACCAGTTAGGGTTCACTTAATGCAACAAAAGTAGGGAGATGTGGCATTAGAGCTTCTAACTCTAACTCCCCATCCCCCAAAGCAGCAAACGGACAAGACCACACAAGCAACCACAGACAGCCATCATCAGGTAAGACATACAACATACAACTGCTTCCAGATGACACAAATGCAATAGCACCAATGTGTTGCCTTCATGGATTTATCTCTGCAGTATACACCCTGCAAGAAATACGTTCTTACTTGTTGCTGCAGATACAAATCCATGATACTCAAATCACACCACTGCTTCTGTGTGTAGAAGCACAGGCCCCTGCAATCACAAATACAAATCCATGATACCCAAATGACAAGAGTTCTTTAGTTTGCAGAAGCACATGCCCCTCTAAAGTACTGTCACAATGTGGGTATAATTGTTTCAGCAGCAGATCTAGAAATTGTCAAGGGGGCAGCAGTTTTTCAGTTACGCAGATACATACAGAAAAGCACATACTTATGGATCATGTTATCTAGCGAGGTACCTCATACAGCGTGCATTAGTACAGTAGAGGAGCCATGATGCAATAAAGTAATACACTGTTCTCTGCAGCACACAACAGTATTTTTGTGATATACTGCAGCATTACTGCATTACATCCTGGCTGGTGCTACTGTACCTCTGGCTGTAGATTCACAGGCCCCATGGGGTCTTCTGTTTACAGTAGGGCAGGCCCTATGGGGCCTGCATTTCTGCAGCCAGATATACTCATGCACATAGTATGACATACTCAGACAGGTTTGGCTGTATAAGCACAGCCCACAGATACAAATCCATGAAGGTAGCCCATCAGTACAATTGAATTTGTGTTACCAGGAAACAGTTGTAAGTTGTTTTTCTTACCTGATGATGTCTGTCTGTGGTTGCTTGTGTGGTCTTGTCCTTTTGCTGCTTTGGATGGTGGGGAGTTAGGGTTGTAAACCCTAATGCCACATTTCCTTACTTTTGTTGCATTAAGATGAGCCCTGACTGGTGCATTAAAGCAGTTTTTTGCAAAGAACTTCCTTTCTTTTTGAGATACTGGAATCATATCTTTATTCACACAGGACCATTTGGGACTTGTGTGAACAGATACAGATGTGCAGGACCCTCTGGGCCCAGTGCAAAAGGAAGATTTTGCCTACAGAAGTGCAGCAACTGATATAAAGAATTCATGGGAATGTCTGGGGAGCCATGCACTTCTATGTGGCTGCAAATACAGATTCACATGGCAAAGAGTCCATCTCTCAGCCAATGCACAGGTTTCTCTGCCACCCTCAGGTGCAAATGTGCGGGGCTCTGTGCCAAGAGAAGAGTTTTCATTGTATAGTACCTGGGCCCATCTGGGAAACCCTACACATTTGCTTCCCTGGTTGAGGGCTGATGTCACATAACAGTGCCATCCCCCACCCATACCCCATCCAGCTGGCTCACTGAGCTCACCCCCAAACTCAGTTCACTGGTGTGGGACCACAAAGCACTACCCACTGGGACAAAGTCTGGCACTGCAAACAATGTTTCTTAATTTTGTTTTTTATTTTGTCCCCAAATTTTCAGGATAGTCATTTTATGATTCCCCTTACAAACATGTGGTGTTTATAGTATATTGGCTGAAACATAATTTTACACCACAAGTGTGAAAACTTGTCTCATCTAGGACTTAAAAAATTACACCTGTCACTTGTATGAGATGGTGTGAAAAAATGGCTATGTTGAAAGTTTGAAGTCTAAATATTGAAAATTAGCCAGGTTATGAGTGAACATTGAAATATTTAAACATTCTTTCATAACTTGGTCACTTTACCATATTTTTACACCAAATTTTCAACATAGGCTTCTTATGACCCACCTCATGATTCCAGTAAGTGAACATTTTCAAATCTCCACCAAAACATCATTTCATACCACTTGTGGAAAAAGTACATTTTGGCCAGGATTTGAAAAATGACAGCTGACAGGTTCATGGGGTGGTGTGACAAAATTACCACTTTGAAAATCCCTGGGTCAAAATATTGAAAATCACTAAAGTGTGCACATAAAAAATTTGAACAAAGGCTCATAACTTTGTTTTTCAATATTTGTATCACAAATTTTCAACATAGCTTTCTTATGATCTTATCTTATGAAGAAAGGTGGAGAAAAGTTTCAAAACCTGCCTGAAAAGTGATTTCATGCAGCAACCATGAAGTCACCTTTCAGGACAGAGCTGCAAAATTTCACCACCATTGTTCATGGAGTGCGGGGCAAGGGGTATCAAAAAGGCAGTGTTGAAAATTTGGTGTAAAAATGTTCAAAAATGACAAATGTGTGAATAAAAGTTCAAACTCCACTGAAATACACTAAACCACACTTACCTTATGTTCTCATATTGCAGTTGCTGGTTCCAGTAGCAAGGTGCATCTTCAATGGGAGAGAGGATCTATGTTATGGGACCTGTTCAGGTGAATGAGGGTGTGGGGTGGTGCATGCTGAATTGAGGGGTCAGGGTGGAGTGGGTGGGGAGTGCATGGGGGTTCAGATCACCAATGGACTGTTTTCTTTTTTGCAGGTGGAAAAAAAATCATTGAGGGACAGTTTTCTTTATTGTAGGGGGACAGAAGCTGACACTGAGGATTTTGCAGCCCAGTGTCAGGAGGATCTCCGGCAGTACTGGGGATGGGCACCCTAGTGACACCACAGATATGTATATTAATAATATATGAAGGGGATGGGTAACCTGGAGGGAAGTAGGGCAGGAGAAACAGTACGGGTGGTGGGCACCCCTATCCACTTCATAGACAAACAGGGAGACATATATAGATAGAGTGACAGATAGACAGACAGACAGATAAACAGGTGGGCGGAGTGGGGAGTAGATCACCAATGGACTTTTTTGTCAGGAAACAAAACATAAAAAGATCAACAAGGAATGGTTTTCTTTATTGTAGGAGGCCAGTAGCTGACACTGGGGATTGGGTGGGCACCACAGTGTCAGCATGATCTTCAGTGGCACTGGAAGTGGACACCCTAGTGCCGCCACCAATATTTAACAAGGGGGGGTGACATGGAGGTGAGAGGGCAGAAGAAGTGATACTGGGGGGGCATCCCGGTCTGCTTCAATACACAGATAGGTAGGTAGGTAAATAGATACAGACAGACAGACAGATAGATACAGAAATAGATACATACATATATACGTACAGTATATAGACAGACAGATGGGCGCAGATCACCAATGGACTTTTTTTCAGTAAAAAAAAACTAAAATAAAAAGATCAACAAGGGACAGTTTTTGACTTCCGGTGACGTCAGCAGCTAGATGGCAGCTTAGCTCTGAGCTTCATAGCACCTGAAAAGAAATATATCAGCATTCTCACTAAAACATAATGCAATCACTGGCAAAAACAACAAGATCCAAGGGGCTCTATACCAGGAATTTGCAGACCCCAACCCAAAAGCTCTATACCATGCTGCAACAGGAGAAAAAAGGGCTGATACAAGAAACTGAGGGAGATGAGGCTGGTGCTGAAATCTTTGGCCTGGAAGAAGAAGATTGCTCCCAACTAGTGGCCTCAATTATGCAAAGTGCTCAGACCATTAAAAAAATCAACTCTGCATTGACGGAATTGAAGGAGGACATCAATAAAATCGAACACAGAGTAGACCAAATCGAAGTGGGCCTAACTTGGGTCACCAAGTAGGCTGACCGAAACGATAGACTGTTACTATTTTTGCTGGCTAGAGAAAGAGAAATTACCAACAAACTCGATGAACTGGAAGGAAGGAAGGAGCCGCCATCAGAATATCAGTTTATGGCATACCAGGGGGCTTGAAAGACAATGAAAATGATCCAATAGCTTTCCTTCAAAAAGTACTCCAGGAGGCCCTGAACCTTCCATCAAGCTTTGATTTGGCCATGGATAGGGCTCACTGTTACCTAGTCAGGAGGCCCACAAACCCAGGAGCCCGACCAAGATCTTTTGTAGCAAAGCTCACCTCATATGACACAAAGGAAGAGATCCTGAACCGGGCCTGGCGCAGTAAAGCACTTATGTTTGGGGAAAATTGCCTGCAAATAGATAATGATTATAATCCAATGGTCCAAGAAAGAAGAAAAACCACATGACCCATCTTGAAGCAACTCCGAATGAAGAATATCAAGGCCCAGGTCCTGTACCCCGCACGACTGCAGATAGAAACAGATAAAGGCACAAAAATCTATGAAGATATGGTAGCAGCTTCACAGTACCTTGAAAGCCTGGGGATTGTGGTACCAAATCTGGTGAAAGACAGGCTGGAGAGGGAGCTCGTCTGCTCGGCGTGGCCAGTAGCCAGAAAAGGGACTCTGGGATCAAGCCAATCTGACAAAAACTACTCCTCGACCTTGAGAGCCGATATATGCACCTTGAAGCAATACAGTTCACCGGTATGGATAGATTACATAGTGGCGAGGGAGAAGAGAGGACACCCGGGAAACTCGACTGAATCTGCAATCGATGACACAGACGATGAGCCCTGAACCCAACTAAGCAGTTGAGAAGGCACTGGAGATAAAGTGATACCCCCTTCCCTCTTATTCTACTGTGGTCTACCAAACTTTAATTTCGGACTTAAAAGGTACTGTACTTTCTTGCTGTTTTTTTTTTTTGTACTTTGTATCTATTGTTTTATGTAAACAAATAGCATACATTCCAAGCAGTGACATATCCATTGCTAATAGAATGGACACATTGAGGGTGCTACTCCTCATAAGTTACAATACTATACTTATTCTACTCCTTTTAGATACATCTTTGGAGGTTACTAACTTTAATACATCAAGTTTAAAACAATGTTTTATAGCTGCTTTAGAAAGCCCATGAGCTGCATGAGGAAAAAACTATTCAACACAAATTTATGATGTCCCAAAGTTCTGTCACCTCAAAAGAGGGTTCACACTAAAGTCCATGCTTTATCTATAATAAGAACACCCTAAAGGTGCAAGATCCAATAAGACAGTGCTACTTCTCTTGCACAAATAGTTAACTTGGGAGAGCATATTTTAATATGACAAATAACTAAAACTGTAAGAGTTTCCTGAGCCTAACTAAACCTGGCCAAACTTTCCATCATGAGATAATTAGTGGATAACAACTAAGTGAAATTGTACATATAACAGTAAGCCTTAAGCAGTAAAGGAGAAATACATAATGATCAAAACTGAGAGTCTTCATAAAAGTCTGAGTGTGTACTCATGCACTCCCACCACAGGAGTTACAAATCAATTTAAAGGCAGGATGTCTCTAGTATTCCTCGCTCTAATAAAAGGAAGAGAAAGAGGAAAGTAATCCAATTATGTTTTTCATGACTCGTCGTCGTCGTTAGAAGAAGCACCCTCAGGATCTCTTGAGCGTCTTCTTCTCATTGCCAGTTTCTGAGCCCAACAGTTGGCATCCTTCGGGTCTGAGAAAATGAAGATCTTGCCCAAGTGAAGTAATCCTCAAGCGGCGCAGGAAAAATCGCGTATTTGGATCCAGCTATAATAATGCTCTGGTGCCATTGAACTGCTTGTGCTTTTTCCTGGTGGCATAGCTAATGTGTTGGTATAAGCGCACCATCTCCCCTTCACAAAGAAGCATTTTATGTTGTCTGGCTAACGCTAAAAGGTAATCTCTGGTTGCCACTCCGTCCGTTATTGGCAGAACAGCTCGCGGAGCTTCAGAGTTGTCCGGCTTCCCTCTAACTGTTATTCTGTAGGCCTTCTGTATGCCTTTAATACGCACACTGGCAACTTCTCCCAACTGCTGTTGGAGCCAATCTTGTAAAAACAAAACCAGGTGGTCACCCTCGCAGCCCTCCGGGAGACCTAAAAAGCAGATATTTGAAGCTCTGGTTTGGTTTTCTAAGGTCTCAAGCCGCATTCGTAAATGACCATTCTCTTTAAGTACATTGGTGATGGCGCCCATAGCAGCATCAGAGCACTTTTTTGCCTCAGTTATTTCAGCTGAGACCGTATCAATTGTGGTTTCCAGGTTAGTCACCCTGTTGCCAATTCCGTCGATTTTGTCTGCCAAACCAGAGACCGAAGAGATGAGCCTTTTAATTTTAAGGCCAAGGGACTGTAGGGTTTCCTCTCATATGATCTCTGAGTCTGTGGCCTGTTGAGCAGTGGTGGACCGCGTGGTAGAGGGAGCGGGAGTGTTTCTGGATTTTGTCCCATCCTGCAAGCTGCAATCTTTCTTAGGATTTCCCATTTTGTAGCATTAAGCATCCGGCGTGAGTTACTGATTTTAAAGCTGTTCAATCTGGCCCAAAAACTCTTTCTTGTAGCTCCCCAAGCAAAACAAGATGAGCACTATCAAGGTACAACCATCTTGCTCGGGCTCAACAGCGTCCCCTCCCGTACTTTCTTGTTTATGTTGGGAGGAACTGCCACTCTGCACAGAGGAAGGGGGATGGGGAGGTGCCAACTCACCCCAGCGCGATGCTGGAGAACTGCTGTAAAGACAATCACAACAATTATCTTTGGGAGATACAGAGATAAATTCTCAGGCAGACATTTGACTCTAATTAGTAAACTGATGTGGTAATAAGTAAAGAAAAAACAGATACAAAGAGGGGGCTAACAAATGAAGAGGATGCACAGTTGCAATCGGAAGGGGATTAGAAAAATACAAAAGACTTATTTGGTACCAGTTTGTGATCCTCCCGCTGCCTTAGTTTGAAAGAAGAGGGCAGCTTGGAGGTGATAGCTATTAGAGATGTGTAGTTGGAGCTGGGTGGTGGTTCTGCCGCTGACTTTAGTTTTCTGCTGTCAGGGTGGGCTGAGACCCAGGGATGCCCTCACAAACAAGCAAAGCCCTCCGTTCCACCTAGGGCGAACTGTTCAATAGAGGACAACACTCGGTGGGGGCAAAATGCTCCACGTCGACCATGGAAATTGGACGATAAGGGCTATTTACTATTCCAGGTAGGAAGATTCCTGCCTAGTGCACCACAAGTTGGGGGGGTAGGATCTGATGTGAAAGACCCTCCACATGACTCCTTACAGAGGCCTAACTGGGAGGAGGGAAAGCAGGATGTAAATATTGTTCAGCAGAGTTTAATGTTAAAGTTTAACTTTTCAGCACGAAGGATAGGGAGAGGAGAAAAGTTTATGGTTACACTCCCACCTTGTGAAGAAACATTGAATTGCATGGCTAGATTGGCTCAAGTTAAAAAATACATATTGTTTATGCATTTTTTGATACAGGAAGGGCATAGTTACAATTTGGAGAAAACAGTAACAGGTTTTGGATTTAGACAAAGTAAAAAAGTTACAGACACTACTGTGAACATAAAGAGACAAATAGATAAAGGCAGGAGAAAGGAAAAGACAATACTGGAGGGGCCCGGGAGAACTGGGAGGCCCCCAGAGGTTTGCCAAAACCTACTATATAGTAATGAAGGCTACAATTAACACCAAAATATTATCCTACAATGTTCATGGGATTACCCACCACATTAAAAGGAAGCGGTTACAAAAATTTAAAAGAAACCAAAAATGTGACATTAATTTCATACAGGAGACCCATTTATCTCCCAGTGAAGCTCAGGAGATCATAACCAGGGGCTATCAGACCTCAATAGATAGGGGAAGAAAGAGGGGGTAGTGATTCTTCTATCAGCTAACCTACCCTTTCAGGAGTTGGAGGTGGTTGGCGACCCCAAGGCCAGATACATAATGGTGGTAGCACAGGTACAAGATGCCCTGGTCACACTGGTTAATGTGTATGCTCCCCGGGGTCCCCAGCAACTTTTTATGCTGAATTAATGCAACTGGTCGCACAGAAGGCCAAAGGACTAGTGATTGCTGAGGGTGACTGGAACTCAATTTTAAATAGGAAAACAGATTCCACTTCAGGGATACCTTCCCCAGAGCGTAGAGTAGCAGCACAATTCACAAGACTAATGGGGGACACAGGATTAGCTGACATATGGAGGGAAAAGTACCCCAAGGCAAGGGAATACACATACTACTCACCCAGGCACAAGATTTACTCCAGATTGGATATGTTTATAACTTACAAAAAAAATCTACAGTCATTTCAATCGATGTGGGTGGGTTCCGACACCATATCTGATCACCAGCTGATCTTTTTGGAAGTAGATTTACAACTACCTAGGAAACCCACACAATGGAGATTAAATGTAAGTTTACTAAGGGATGAGGAAGTCAGAAAGGAAATTGAAACGGTGATAACGCAGACAATAGAAACAAATAAACCAGATACTACCCCACAAATTATGTGGGACACAATAAAAACTATAGTTGGGGGAAACTGATTTCTCTGGCCTCCCACAAGAAAAAAGAAAGGACAAAACAAATGCAGACCCTTTTGGATCAGTTAAAGGAACGAGAGAAGCAACATAAGAAACAATGGAGTAAAAATAGAGACCTAGAAATTAAGATAAGATAATTAAAAATAAGATTTAAAAAATTAAATACCGTAGAAATAGAAAGGAGCCTCCATTATCTCAAGCAATCATATTATGAAGGAGGGGCCAGGGCGGTGAAGCAGTTAGCCTATCACCTTAGACAAAGAGCAGCCCAGGCAACTATTATAGGGATTCAGCATCCTATAACAAGGGAACTCAGACATAAATGGGACCAGAGCTCCGGCTCATTTATCTCATACTATAAAACTCTGTATAGAGCAGAGTGGCAGGTCCCAGAGGAGGACACCACAAAATGCTTGAGTACACTAGGGCTGCCCTGAATAATTGACGTCCACTGATGGCCCCAATCTCAACGAAAGAAATAACCAACACAATTAGGAACCTCAAAACAGGCAAATGTCCAGGTCCATATGGATATAGTGGGGAATTTTACAAAACCTTTCCCACAGCAACAATCTCATTATTAAAAAGGGTTTTCAATCTGATTTGGTTAGAGGGCGACCTTGTCCCACTCTCCTGGAACTATACTACCATAACAGTGATACCCAAGGAGGGCAAAGACCTGAGAGAATGTAGCTCTTGTAGGCCTATATCCCTTCTAAATGTAGATTATAGACTATTTACAGCTATACTGGCAAAGAGAATTAACCCAATACTATCCCAAATCATCAAACCGAACCAAACAGGGTTTATAGAGGGAAGACAGGCCCAGGAAGGGGTCAGAAGAACAATTAGTATATATGACCTAAAAAAAGGGACCGCACCCCTGCCTGCCTTCTCAGACTAGATGCCGAGAAAGCATTTAACAGGATTAATTGGGGGTTTCTGTTTGTGACACTGGACAGACTGGGATTTCCGAGAGCCTTCATAGATGTGGTCAAATCCTTATACACTGCTCCACAGGCATGGGTCAGGGTCAATGGGGGCACCTCTCAAAGGTTTACTCTTGGGAGATGGACCAGACAGGGCTGCCCAGTGTCCCCACTGTGCCATATACATCGAACCTCTAGCACAGGCCATAAGGCAAGATCAGGGTATACAAGGTTTCAAGGCTGGGACCGAGGAGCAGAAAATATTGTTATATGCAGACGATGTGCTGCTTTATATTACAAACCCGGAAGAGTCCCTCCCTAGGGTCTGGGAACTTCTCACGGAATTTGGTAGGCTATCAGGGTATGCCGTGAATAAAAACAAGACTGAAATACTCAAATTTCACTTGTTCCCATCTATAGAAATAAAACAAATGCTTCCTATAAAATGGGACTCATATAAAATAAAATATTTGGGTACACATATCACTAAAAACCTTCAACATCTCTTCACATCTAATTTTGACCCCCTCTCTAAACAAATAAAGCAGGACATCCAAAAGTGGGACCTCCTGAATTTCCCACTACATTCCAGAATAGAAGCAATCTCAATGAATACTTGACCAAAGTTTTTGTATCTCTTTCAGTGTCTGCCAGTTAAAATACACTTAGAACAATTTAAGATATAGCAGAGAGGGATCATGAGGTTCATATGGAGCAATAAAAAAACAAGAATAAAAAACTTAATTATGCAGACACATAGGAGATATGGAGGCCGAGCAGTTCCAAATTTAGATGACTACTATCTGGCAGCACAATTGAGAGGTGCCCTCCTCCTCTGGCCAACACCAGGATATGGAGCACTTTGGAAAAAAAATAGAAAAAGAAGAAACAGAGGGTACACCTCTGGAGGCTATGAGATTTAGTCCAAAACTGTTATATGAGGACAAAAAACCTACCCTGTACTCTGTTAGGAATACTCTGGGGGCGGTGCAGAGAGTCTGGATGAAATATACATGCATGGGGGAGTTATGGCCCTCAAGATGGTTTACTTGGGATGGGGACTTTGAACCAGCTAGACAAGATCACACCTTTAGAAGGTGGAGTGGGCTGGGGTTGAGGACCCTGGGACACTTCATGAATGGGAAAGCAGTCAGGGAATCTGCAGAAGTAAAAGCCCAGTATCTGAGAAACAGTGATCACTACAGGTTCCTTCGAGTTAGAAACTATATTTTTAGGCTGCAAAAGAAATTTGGTTCTATACAGGAACCAACCACATTATCAGCCACTATAGGGGAAATTTTAAGCTTCCAACAGAAAAAGGGCACATATCTACCCTTTATTGGGCTCTAAGAGACAGAGAGAAAGAACTGACAATCCCCTTGGAAAAAAGGTGGGTAGAGGAGTTGGGAGAACAACTCACAGAAAAGGACTGGGAGATAATCTATACACAGGCCCACAAGACCACATATTCCCAGAGAAGGAAGGAGTTTAAATGGAAAATAAGAGACCCGGTGATAAAGAATAAGTGAGGTGGGGGACACACAGCCAGCTGTTGGAGAGAGTGCGGTGAAGAAAAGGCTGGGCATCTACACATCCTTGGGCAATGCCCAAAACTCTCAGGGTACTGGAAGGGGGTCAGAGGTACCTTGGAAAGTATATTCTCTATTACAGAGAACTTAACTTTAAAACAACTAGTACTGGGGTTAGTAACAGGAGGCATAAAAAGTAAAGACCAGCTTTACTTCTGGAATGTCCATATAGCTGCTGCTTACAAGGCTATCACAAGAAGGTGGCTTTCACTGCTCCCACCCACATTAAAACAGTGGTGTGATGTAGTCATGGAGATAAAAGACATGGAGGAGCTGACACATAAGATTAACTCTAGGACCCCAACCATTGTAAACAGATGGACCAGATGGGTCATATGGGTAGACAGACAGAGAGAGGGGGATGAGAGAGAAGAGAGAATGGGGACAGCGGAAAGTATCAGAGACACAGGACCAGTTGACAACTAACAGAGGCCTACACCATTTTGTCACATTAACTAAGAACAAGGGGCAAATGAGATATAACATCTTGAAGGATGAAAGGGGACTACATGAAGTTGGGGGAATGAATTAAAGATGATAATAAAACATGGAAACAATTTAGGACTCCTTTTAAATTGAAAAAAAAGAGAGAAAAGTCCTGTAATCAAATGTATAGATGATATTTGTACCTGTGAGCTGAATCTTTTTTTTTCTTTACCAGATGTATATGCCTGAATTTTCAATAAACATGAATTTAAAAAAAAAAGAAAAACAAGGGACAGTTTTCTTTATTGTAGGGGACAGAAGCCAACACTGGGGATTGGGCACATCAGTGTTGGCATGATGTTTGGTGGCACAGGGAGTGGGCACCCTGGTGGCGCCACCAATATTTAACAAGGGGGGGTGACCAAGAGGGGAGAGGGGCAAGAGAAGGAGTATGGGGGTGGGCACCCCTGTCCATGTAACAGTAACAAAACAAAAACACTATAGCTAGAGAGACAGATGGACAGATAGAAAGAAGGTTCCAGTCACAGACAGTTCTATTGTGAGATCACACAAAAGAACAATGGCTCTGTTATTTGACCTCAGGAAAGAATTGTGAAAAATCTAAGTTCCACCTCTTCTTTTGTGACCCAACCTTCTTCTTTCATGAGTCATGAAAGAACTCATGAAAGAAGAATCTCAGCTCACGAAAGAAGACAGTGGTCTTAGTTTTATCTTTCATTGTTCTTTTATGAGCCAACCTTCTTTCGTGATAATGAAAGAACTCAAAAAAGAAGAATCTCAACTCATCTCAATCATTTTGGTGAACTTAGGTTTTTTCGTAGTTTTGTGAGCCAAAATTCTTCTTTTGTGAGGTCTTTAGTGACCACAAAAGAACACGGTTAGCTCACGAAAGAACAATGGGGGGAAAAAAAATTAAGTCCACCATCTTCTTTCATGAACCAATATTCTTCTTTCGTGAGACAGAAACATTCTTTCATAAGACTCACAAAACAAGAATTTTGGTTCACTAAACAAGCCTCGGTAAGGATTTTAGGGATGTCCCAAAACCCCATATTTTGGGGCCATTTTTTGAAAAACTCCAGAATTGAACTAAATGTTCGTTTAGCTAGATTCAAGTGTTTGTTTTTCTCCAGGGCAGCATTTTTATGGGTTTTCTTTTTTTTAAGCAGAAACAAGATGACTGCCATACTAAAGAAGATTTATTTCATCACAAAAGAAGAATGTTGGCTCACGAAAGAAGATTCTTCTTTGGTGAGCAGGAAATTCTTTTGCATCAAACATCTATCTGAAATACCCTACTGAGCATGTTCAGAACTGAAATTTCAAATCCTTGTAACTCTGGAGCAGATTAAAGTTTTTTCACCAAACCAACAAAAGGCACCATTCTAGGGCAAGCCCTTTCTATCCTGAAAAATTCAGAACAAAATGCCAAGTAATCTGGGCTGTAGGTGACAGCAAAAAAACTGCAAAAAAATGATTTTTCCACTTTCTGCACTCTCTTGATCATATGATCTGCACATCCAATTGGAATAAAACTTGCCAGATCAAGAGACCTTACCCCCCAATCCATGAAACATTTTGTTAAATTCCACTGAATAGGGGTGAAGCTATTAAAGTGCAAAGTTAGGGGTTTAACATTAAACACCCTACCCAACCCTAACTACAGGGAATAGGTGCACGGTTGTGCCCCCATAGTTAGGGTTTAGTAGCCTGTTTAATGTTAAACATAACATTTTGCACTTTAATAACTTTGCAAAAATTCAGCGGATTTACACAAAATATGGTATGTGCTGTCCCGAGCCATAGACCTCTTGATGTGGCAAGTTTCTTTCTGGTTGGATGTACAGATTCTGAGATCCGGATAGTGCTAAAACCTTAAAAGTTGCCTTTTTTTGTAGTTTTTTCCTCATCGCCTTGCATCCATACAGTGTGGAATTTTGGTGTGATGTTTTTATGGCACAGCCAGCTTGGGTAACAGAACTGCCATGCTTATCTTGATGAAAAAATATTAATCTGTTGCAAAGTTATTATATTTTTAAGTTTCCCATTGTTTTCAATGGGAAATCTCCTGTTGATTTTATAGGGACAAAGTTCGTCCAAGGACTGACATCGCAAAAAAGGAATCATTCTCATGAGACCTGTTCCTTTTTCATGAGAATAAAACCCTTTTTCAAGAGAGAAAATTCCTTTTTCGTGAGCCACCATCTTGTTTTCCATTTAAAAAAAATAATTTCAAAAGCCACAAAAATGACATCCTGGAGAGAGAGTACCACACATAGCTGGCTGATCGGGACCCACTTAGGTGCAATCTGCACCTCAATGTTAGAGATATAGCCCAGAAACATGTTTTATTTTCTGTTAGGAATCCTTTTTCATGACTGTGTGATATGAAAAAATAAGCCTTTTCCATATCACGAGTCACAGAAAAGGATCCTTGATCGTGAATTATTTGCCATTCCCCCATGCTGTACTGTATTTCCCTGGTGTCTAGTGGCCCCCCTTACCTCCCTGTTTTAAATAAATGTTAATTCCTATAATCTGACACCAAGATGCCCATCCCTGGTGTTGGATGCCACCACCCCCCCGCAGCCTGTTGTTTTATTTTCATTAGCTGATGTCGGGGTGCCCAACTCCAGTGTTGACATTTTGATGTCCCCCTACCCAGCACTTTGGGACAATGGACAGCCCACCCCCAGTGTCTTGTAATAAATTTATGTGTGTACCTGTAAAAAAAAAAAAGAAACCTGTCCCCAATGTCTTTTTTTAAAACCTGAAATAAAGAAAATCATCCCTCGCTGCCCCTTCCCCATCCCAACCCTCTCACTGAGTGCCTACTACCTACGCCCCATTACCCTATACTTACTTCCAGAGGTTGTATGCTGTCATCCTCTGTGGACTGGGACATGCCTGCACTCTTCAAAGCCAAACCATGAACTGAGGAATGAAGGTAATGCCATAGAATGTATTTCAATGGCGTTTTGAACTTACTTTCATATCGTTGCCATTTTTTAGAATTTTTGCAACGCATTTTAACATGGCCTTTTTGTGACCCCACCTCATGAACACTGCAACTGTCATATCTTTAATCAGGCCCATAAGGTGATTTTGTGGTCGCTGTATGAAATCACCTTTCGGGACTGAATAACAAAATCTGACCACCAGTTTTCATGAAGCGGGGTCCCAAAAAGGCCATGTTGAAAATTTGGTGCAAAAATTCCAAACAAATGGCTGAATTACATGTGTTCATTGAAATTTTTCTACGCACGCACATAACTTTGGTAATTTTTTAATATTTTGAGTCCAAATTTTCAGCATAGCCATTTTTTCACACCACCTCATGAACAATACAGCTGTCATTTTTCACATCCTGTCCAAAAAATGTTTTTGCACCTGTGGCACAGAATGGTGTTTTGGCATGGATTTGAACATTTTCGCCTATGGGTTTATGAGGTAGGGTCATAAGAAGACTGTTGAAAATTTGGGGTCAAAATAGGAAAAAATGCCAAACATTTGTTGGAATTTCACTATGCCCCCTTGTAACTTTGGAATTTTTTTTTATAATCATACTTTATTTGGTTAACACAGTGACAGAAAGAGGATTAACAAGCAGTTAGCACCAGACATATAAAATTAAAAATACAAATCAGATGAGAACAGAGAGTCTGAATCTTCACAAAAAATTCTAAGTTCAGTCAAATGTCTATCTCAAAAAAAAAAAAATTGCAGAGAATAAATCCAGAACCATTAACACATATGGGGATATTACTCACACAATACACTAATATGTAAAGAATTTTCTAGACAAATTACCCAGTAAGGACCAGAGGGCACTCCAGGCTAATAGTGTCAAATAAAGTTCAACTGCCTTATGGTACAAAGGCAGGATTAACCTCCAATTGAAAACAAACCTACGGCCTCCTGGTTTCCAAGCATAAGGATTCTTTATCTATAAACGTATAATATTCTTTCTCCACCCCATACACAAAATTCGCTATCTCATACCACTTATCCTGAGTTGGTACCCGCGGCAGTAGCCAAAATTTAGTTAAGGCTTTTTTAGCACACCAAATCAACAACAACAACAACCTGACCTGATGTCTAGAAAGCTTAGGAATCTGTGGAGGAACCAACAGTAAAACCAATTTGGAGGTCAGAGTTAATTGCCCCATAAACATCCTGTGCAGATTCCTCTGGACCCTTTGCCAATATAACTCCCACCTCAGACAACTCCAGAAGATATGCATCTGATCGGCTTGCAGTTCTCCACAGTCCTGCCAGCATTTCACGTACTGGAAGCCCTTATATTTAGCCACCCATACTGGTGTAAGAAAAAAAACAGGACCTGCATTTCCAGGAGAATTCCTTCACATAAGGAGGGGATGATACCCGAAAACTTGCTGATGTTGATTGAGACCAGTCCTCCCATGTACAAGTTCCTGCCAAATCCTGCTCCCACCTACAAAATACAGATTTAGCAACTTCCATTTTAGTTGCTTATATATCTGAATACAACTTCCCAATTAAATGACAAAGCACCTCCTCTGTGATAATAATCTGGGTCCCTGGGGTACCCATAACATCTGGTAGGGATCTCCCCAACCAATACCACATTTGCAACTCCCTGAAGGAGAGACAGCCCTTCGAGTCGAAAAACTGAAAATAATATTCTAACCCCAGATGGGCCCACGCTCTAAGAAATATTTCCACTTTTTAGAATGAGGTGGCACCATCCCAGGCCATAGCACTTGCTGTTGCAAGAGAGAATTCTGGTACCCATACCAGACCTGCATTATGACTCTAGTATACAAACTAAAACAGAAAAGAGGGATTCATGGAATAGATGCTGCATGTAGAATATGGCCTACATTATGCCAATAATTCAATACAAATTCGATGTTCTTCCAATAGGCCAAATATGTAGAGTTTGTCCAATAACTCAGAATATGCAAAAACGCAGCTTTAGCATACCACTCTAAATTAGGAAGCCCAACCCCACCTTGATCTGGAGATAAATAAAGAACCAACACCCACAACCTAGGCTGCCCACCTTACCAAATAAAGTGTAAAATAGACCTTTGCCAGTCTTGGAGGAGGGCCTTCACTGGAAATACAGGGATTGTTTGTAAGAAACAAAATAATTTTCGATAAGATCACCATTTGGACCACCTCCACCCGGCTCAGAAATGACAGAGGTATTGTACACCACAGCCTTAAGTCAGTCTTTATCTCTTGGGTAAGAGGCTCAAAATTAAATAAATCAATATGATCTTAAAATTTTGTTAACCCTACTCCCTGTAACTTAGGAAATTTTAAATATTTTCATGCCAGATTTTCAACATAGCCTTCTTATTACCCCACCTCATGTATGTCATAGCTGTCATTCTTCAAATCCTGCCCATAATGTGTTTTCACACCTGTGGCATGGAATGGCATTGCAGTTGCAAAGAATTGCATTTTGGCCAGGATTCGATTATTTTCTGTACTGGGTACATGAGGTGGGGTAATGAGATGGCTATGCTGATAATTTGGTCACTGTTGTCCTATGAATGGAAGCAGAGAGCCCTGTGCTTCCACAGCTATACATATTATTATATATTAGAGACAAAAATTTCCATTTAATGCATCAGTTAGGGTTGTTCCACAGAGACAAAAGTGAGGAAATTCGGTGTTAGGGTTGAAAACCCTCCTTGCACCCCCTCAGCCTGCCCGCCCCCCCAACTGGCATCAGGGTGTGCGTTGGGGTCATCGGCCTAACTCTCACACCATCACATGCGTGAACAAGCTGAAGCATAGGAGAATGGGGTGAGAGGACAGGCGACCCCAAGCACACCCCAACGCCGCTTTGGGGCGGGCTGAGGGTGCAAGGGCTTTCAACCCTATCACCGAATTTCCTCACTTTTGTAGCTGTAGAACTACCCTAACTGATGCATTAAACAGGTTTTTTTTCCTCTAATTTCCCTTCTTTTTGAGAATGGGGACTATAAATAGTGAAAGGAATGTAGTAGTGGGAGCACAGGGACCTTTGGGCCCCACGCTCCCATCATGTGTTTTTTTTTGTGACATCATAACGGTAAGTGTAACGCAAATGCAAGCGCTAATGGTTACGCACATGGTGATGCAAACATAAATTGTAAAGCAAACATTAATAAAAATGCAGGCACAAAGTAACGCCAAACTGAACAGTGACGCAAACGGAGATGCAAGCGCATACAAAAACGCAACTGGTAATGCAGCGGTGATGATACTGCTATTGTAAATGCAAGTGATAACTGTAACAGCAACAATAATGCCAAAGGAAACAGAAACGCAAACGCAAGCACATATGGAAATGCAACCTGTAACGCGCACGGTCACGGTACCGCAATTGTAAACACAAATGGTAATGGTAACAGCAACAATAATGACAAAGAAAACAGAAATGCAAACAGAAGCGCGTGTGGAAATGCAAACCATAATGCGCACGGGCATGGAAACGCAATTGGAAACACAAATGGTAATGATAAGAACAACGATGACGCAAAACGAAAGATAAACGCAAATGGAAACAGAAGGGTGACCACCAACAGAAATGGTAATGCGCACGGTGACGCTAAGCAAAACACAAACAGTAGTGGAGACACAAATGGTAACAGTAATGCAAATGGAAATGGAAAGGGTAATGCACACAGTGGCGTACACGGGAATGGAAACGGGCACGGAAATACAAGTGTTAAGCCTACGTGTAACAGTAACCAGAGCACACACCCTATTTTTCCCAAAAAGCTCCATTGAGAAACACAGTGAAAACAAAGAATGTATGCATTATAATGTGCCTCGGAGCAGAAAACGAGCAGTTGTAATACTAAATTGCTAATATCTCAGTAACCGTACGACGCAGGAAAAAAATTAAAATTTCACATGATTCAGGAGTTTCCTGGCTAGGTTTTCACTGAATGCATAGCCCTATGGGCTATGCATGTATGTGACAAAAATTCGGTATCTCGCACTGTTTCCGAGATACGAGCCCAGAAAGTTAGTCTATGAGAAAAAATGTCAGCTTCGGAGTACCATAACTTTGCATCCGTGCAATATTTTGTCACCAAACCACAAAAGGTACATCTGTGAGATGTTGGCTGCCTTCCTTCCAAATTTCAGCCCAAAAGACCAAACCGTTCTTTTGCAGCAGGGTGGCAAAGAATTCCTGTCATTTTGCCATAGTCTAGAAAAGTAATGTCGTGATTTACGATACCTTTCACAAAAATTTGCAAAAGTGTCACAAGTGTGACACTACTTTGTGACACTACTTTTCCCACAAATTTGAATAACATTTCTGGGGTGTTTTACCCCCAAAATAAAGACACGGCTAGCACCCTCAGGGCTCGAGTAGGTAAACACAAAAATAATTATGTCTCTAGATGGTCACAATGTTAAATGGCAAGCATTTCTGTGATCAGTAACTGAAAACAAAATGATGTATTTGTGACACTACTAGGGTAATTTGCAACACTAAAAAGTGCGTTTGCGACACTGTCGAACTTTTTGTTAACTTTTCCCATTGACTTATAATGGGAATTTGTTTTTTGAATAACTTTTGAACCGTTTAATATTTTTCACGAAATCTTCAAAGGGCACATCGGGGACCCTGGTCGCATGTTCCCTGTTGTTTTTGGACCAGTCACGTAAACCGTGCGACCTGTAGGCGCAAGCAAAGAATGCACAAAAAAACATAACTGCATGCACAAATGTTGCTTAATAACTCCGCAGCCATATATCCGACTGATACAAAAGTTGCCACATCCCAAGATATATGGGTATGCCCCATGCCTGCAAATTTCAGTCAAATCCGTTGAATGGTGGTAAAGTTATTAAGGTGCAAATTTTCACCATTTAACCTTAAAAGGGGCACTCAACCCTAACTATGTTAGCACTACCGTGCTACCATAATACATATACATATACATATGCATATACATATTATATATATTACACATTTATAAAGGGATGGGAGTGCAGGGTCCCCACAGTAAAATAACGATATTATTCTACAATCTAAAAAAGTAAGGAAGTAAGTTGCAAAAAACTTTGTTAATGCTCCAGTTAGGGTCAAAGCAACAAAAGTTGGGAAATTAGGTGTTAGGGAAACCCTAACACCCCACCCTCCCAAACCAGGCAGGAGAGCAGGTGTGGGGTGTGCCTTGGGCTTCTCAAGCCTAATGCTCACCTCATTCTCATAAAGTCTACACATCTGATCTTATTTACAGATGGAATGGGGTGAGCACTAGGTCCCTACAGTTAGGGTTGAATAGGCTGTTTAATGTTAAACCTCAAATTTTGCATTTTAGTAACTTTTCAACCAATCAATGGATTTGCACAAAATTTTATATGTGCTGTCCTGTGGGGTAGATCTCTTGATGTGGCATTTTCACTCCGGTTGGATGTGCGGATTCTGAGATCCAGATAGTGAAAAAAAGTAAAAAGTCCCTCTTTTTTGCATTTTTTTCCTCCTCACCTTGTGCCCAGATGGTGGGGAATTTTGTTGTGAGTTTTTTTCTGGCTCCAATCCCCCGGGACCAGAGGTTCCAATCTCTCTGCTCCACTCACCAGCCCCCTCAACCCCAGGCTTACCCCCCTTGGGCAGGGCTGCCAGGCATGTGCCCCCTAGGAAAATGGTCTCTTAGCTCTGGATTACCACCAGGCCAGGGCCACGGGAGCTGGACCCCCCCAGTGGACCTTGGTCTGCAATGGGAGTGGAGGCGGGGGCTGTCATCAGCAGGCCAGCATTTTTTGCAAGTTTTTCCCCTGGGGTGGGGACATGCAATGACGCCGGCCCCCCTAATGTGTGGCACTGGCCACTATGGTACCTCTAGCCTCCACCAGAGGTCCACATTGTGATGGACACTCTTTCCCTCCCCCCAGAGAAGGAGGGTAGCCCCGGGATGCTCAATCCTTCTCCCCAACGATGCTCAATCCTTCTCCACCCCCGGCTGGCCCTCCAACTCCTGAGTCCATCACTGAACACTGGATGTTGGTGCTGGAAGTGGATGCCTTGCCGCTGTGCCAGTGGGCTGGTGGCATGATTTTTTTTTTTATGGTATAAAGAACTTGGGTAGCAGAACTGCCACTGTTTGGTGCACAAATCTTAAACTGTTGCAAAGTAATTACGTTTTTAAGTTCCTATCATATCCTATGGGAAGTGCATTTTTCAGGATATTTGTCATTTTTTCAACAAAGACTTTGAACTCATGAAAAAGGATTTAGTCTCATGAGAGCATTTTCTTTTCCCGAGAACAAAACCCTTTTTCGCTAGCCATCTTGTTTTTCAAAAAATAAAAATTGAAAAGAACCCAAAATGAAGGTATCTGGAGATACCAACACATGTATCTTGTTTATCAGGACTCCTTTGGGTGAACTGTGAAGTTATTTGGTGGAAGAACACACTTGAAATGCCTTTTTTAAAACATTTTAGTTATTTTTCCGTGACACACTTTGATCCTTTTTCACAAACCAATTTCTTTCTCGCAAGCCAATTCTTTTTTGTGAGCTCACGAAAAAGGATTTTACAGACTATTTTGATGCATAATTCAGAGGTTTTTGAGATTTTTACCCAAATTTTCATCATGGCCTTTTGGGGACCCCATCTCATGAACAGTATGACTGTCATTTGTCAAATCCTGCCCGAAAGGTGGTTTTGCAGTTGCTTGGTGAAGTCACATTTTCAGGCAGGATTTGCATAATGACAGTCATAGTATTCATGAGTTGGGTTCCCCAAATTGCCATGTTAAACATTTGGTGTCAAAATGTCAAAAATGGCAGAATTATAAGCATTTGTTGCAATTTCACTACACACGCTCGCAACTTTGTAAATTAAAAATATTTTTACCCAAATTTGAAACACAGACTTGTTATTGCACCACCAAACATATGTCACAACTGTCATTTTTCAAATCCTGGCTGAAATGTGTTTTCACACCTGCGGCGCAGAAATGGTGTTGCAGTTGTGTAGAATTACATTTCGGTGGGGATTTGAATATTTTCTGCACTGGGTACATCAGGTGGGGTAAAAACATGGCTATGCTGTCAATTTAATCACTCTTAGGCTATAAATGGAAATGCAGAGCCCAGAGGGTCCTGTGCTTCCATAGCTAACTATATATATACGCAACTATGGAGGAATGGGATCTCAGGGCCCTTATGATATGATTATACTATCTTAAAAAGTAAGGAAATAAATTGCAAAAAACTTCATTAATGCATCAGTTAAGGTTGCCACAACAAAAATAGGGAAATGTGGCATTAGGGTTTCACCCTAACACCCCACCCCTATTCTGCACAGACCAAGAGGCGTCAGGGGTGGCATTTGGGGTCATCAGCCCTAACGCTTACCTCATTCTCCTATACTGTACCCACCCAGCTTATTTTATAATGGAATGGAGTAAGCATTAGGGTTGATGACCCCAATGTCACCCCCTGATGCCTCTTGGTCTGCACAGGGTAGGGGTGAGGTATTAGGGTGAAACCATAATGCCATATTTCCCTACTTGTTGTTGCGGCAATCCTAACTGATGCATTAACAAAGTTTTTTGCAAGATAGATAGATAGATAGATAGATAGATAGATAGATAGATATACTGTATATCAGAGGTGCAGTGCTCTATGAGACAAGAAGGGAACGGAGTTGCACTAGAGGCTGACTGCTCTCTAGAGAAAGCTTTATGGGGGGCACCTCCATGCCAAGAAACTTTCAAACTGTCTGACATATATGCAGGACATACTGAACTGGTTCAGTGGAAAAATGTGGTGCACCATAAATACCAAGGTAGTGTGAACACGGTACCAGACAGGACATTTGTAGGTTGCAGCTTTTTTAAAAGACATACTAGATCTGTTTCTCACTGAGATTTACATATTAATTTACATGTCCAGTGATGTCAACCTTGATGTGAACTTTAAAACTGCTGTTTGAGATGAATTTTGGGTTAAATATTAGGGGCTGAAGGACACTCAGCTATGGGTCTCTTTCTCAGCTATACCTCTTAGAAAACCAATGGTAAAGACCATCTTATTTAAGAATGAAGGGGTGACTATGTATGATATACAGCATTGATTGCAGCAAAGGTCAGAGGTGTTGGGAAAACTGATCACTATAAAACATTCAGAGGAAATCCAGAAAGAGAGATGGAAATTCCATGTCAGGTTACGGCAAATGGATAGTGTTGTACAGCATCTCCCCAGTAGTTTTGGGGGATGGTATAGGGAAATATGTTTTTACCTTTGGCAGCAAAAGCCTGCTACAAGTGTACAACACAGTCAGACCTCAGCAGTGTCTGTGATAAGCTGAGGTGTAGCCTCAGCAGAGAGCACTGAAACATAGAAAACATAGACTTTGATGGCAGATAAGGACTGCTTGGCCCACCTAGTCTGCCCATTTCCCTACCTACAGGATACACTGCAAATCTTAGTTTACCAACAGCCTATTTCTTCCTACCCCCACATGAATTGCCTTATGTCTGTCCCATGCATTCTTGAATTCTCCCCACTGCTTTAGACCCCACAACCTCCTCAGGAAGGTTGTTTCATGTGTCCACCACCCTCTCTGTGAAAAAAATAGTTCCTCACATTGCCCCTGAGCTGTCTCCCCTCTATCTTCAAATTGTGTCCCCTTGTTCTTGCACATCTCTTTTTCTGAAAGATGCTACTCACTTGGACTTTGTTGATTCCACCGAGGTACTTAAAAGTTTCTATCATGTCCCCCCTCTCCCTCCTTTCCACAAGGGTATACATATTAAGCTCCTTTAGTCTCTCCTTGTATATATTGGCATGTGGGTTTGCAGTGGAGAAATATAATAAACAAGGTAATGTTTCTCACCAATGCCCATAGGCAGCCCTCAATAAACTGGCACTCTTAAGCCAGGAACAACTATTGAATCAATTTCAAAAACATATGGGACAAAAGATGCAACTCTGGAAGGAAGGTTGGCACTTACCCAGACTCTCAAAAGCAGAGGTCAGGTGGTAAGTAACCTAGGTTAAGAGGATAGAGAGAAAGGGAGTGAGAAGGAGCCTCAAAAGGTTCAAGATGTAGGTCTAGATTTGGAGCAACAGGAAATGGCAGTGGAGGTGCCACATGTACTGTAATACATTGAGTGGAAACTGGGCTGGACAGGAGATCCCCTTCCCCGATGGCTGGGGGGAGATTCAAAAGTACAATGTTTGCAGATGACACTAATATCTGTAACAGAGTAGACACTCTGGGGGTGGTAAAGAGGGATCTAGAAAAACCTGAGGAGTGGTGAAGAGTATACCAACTGAATTTCAATGCGAAAAAGTGCAAAATCATACACTGGGGGTGCAGAAACTAAGAGGCAGAGTATAAAATGGGGGAGTGGCACTGGTGATCACCAAACAGGAAAGAGACATAGGGGTAATCATATCTGATGTCGTAAAGGTGGACAAACAGTGTCACAAAGCAGTGGGGAGAGCCAGTGGGATGCTGGGGTGCATAGGGAAGGGGTATCACCAGCAGAAAGAAAGAGGTGGTGATACTGCTGAGTAAATCACTGCTGAGACCTCACCTAGAGTACTGTGTCCAATTCTGGAGACCACATCTCAGGAAGGAATTATAGAGAGTAAATGCTGTCCAGAGGAGGGCAACTAAAATGGAGATGGGTCTGCATCAAAAGCCCTATGAGAAGAGACTGAAGGACCTCAATAGGTACACCTTGGAAGAAAGGAGGGGGGAATATGATAGAGACTTTCAAATACCTCACAGGTATAAATAAGGTTCAAGAAGAAGCCTTTTTCAGAGCAAAATATGTTCAAAAACTAGGGGCCATGCTATGAAGATAAAAGAGGGTAGACTCAGGGGAGATGTAAGAAAGTACTTCTTCACAGAAAGAGTGGTGGATACCTGGAACAGCCTCCCAGAGGAGGTGGTAGGGGAAAAACTGTAACGGGATTCAAAAAGGCATGGGATAGGCATAAGGGAACCTTGTGGCAGGGGAAGGGGTGTAAAGCCGGAGATCAAGTAGGATCTGAAGTATTACAGTAGGCAGAGTACATGGGCAGATTGGGTGGGCAAGCTGACCTTATCTGCCATCAGATTCTATGTTAGCATGATCCCTGTAGGTGATCACACAATTGAAGGGATGGAGGATACCAAGATGCCCTCTCTGGTGGGAGACATGGTGGGCAGTGTTAAATGGTGATAGACAAGGATCCCTTGGGTATAAAAAGCAATGGCAAATAACAAGGAAGAGGGGCAAGAGGACACCACGCTGGCCAAGCAATGTTCATCTTCAGGGATATACTGTGCTCCCAGAGATATACCCTGATCAAGTCTGTGTCCTCTGGTCTCTCACACCCAACCCCAAGAAACCCACTAGTTACCCCATGTCTCCCCCTCCATAGCAGGGGTTCCAGGGGCAGGGACATCCTATCCCCCCAAGGCAGTCCACCATGTGGACTAGGATTCATGGTTGGCAGGTGCTAGGACCCAGTAAATTCTGGAGGCTCACTCCATTATTAAGATGGACTTAATTTGTTTTCCCCTTGAATGTCTCTCCCACCACAATGAAGAGAGCACAGCTTTTTGATGGTCTCATGCACACACCCAGCATATCACCCATGGCAGAAGCAAGCTCCCCAGCCCAACTGTAGAGCTTGCAGTGGTGTCAAAGCTCACTGTTCACCCATCCCAGTCAAAGCTCACCACTGTGCAGCTGCCCAAACCTGGCCTGCCTCTGAACATGGTGACTGAGTTCACTCCCAAACCCAGGTCGCCTACACCACAGTGTGACAAGCCACCACTGAGCTATCAAAGAGGCCTTGATAAAACCATTTAAAGGGTGCAGAAAATAGTAGTGACCTAGAAAGTGATGTGTGTTTCTGAAAATACTAATGACCTAGAAACTGACTTGTGTATTACTGAAAATACTAGTGAACTAGAAACTGACACATGTATTACTGAAAATACTAGAGACCTAGAAACTGACGCATGTATTACTGAAAATACTAGAGACCTAGAAACTGACACGTATTACTGAAAATACTAGTGACGTACAAACCGACATTTGTTACTGAAAATACTAGTGAACTAGAAACTGACGTGTGTTACTGAAAATATTAGTAAACTAAAAACTGATGTGGGTATTACTGAAAATACTAGTGCCATAGAAACTGACATGTGTGTTACTGAACATACTAGTGCTGTAGAACCCAATGTGTGCTACTGAAAATACTAGTGCCATAGAAACATACGTGTGTTACTGAAAATACTAGTATCATAGAAACTGACGTTACTGAAAATACTAGTGACGTAGAAACTGATATGTGTTACTGAAAATACTAGTGACATAGAAACTGACGTGTGTGTTACTGAAAATACTAGTGATGTAGAAACTGGTGTGTGTGTTACTGAAAATACTAATGATGTAGAAACTGACATGTGTTACTAAAAAGACTAGTGAGCTATAAAGTGGCATGTGTTACTAAAAACACTAGTGCCGTAGAAATGGATGTGTGTTTTACTGAAAATACTAGTGATGTAGAAACTGATGTGTTACTGAAAATACAAGTGACGTAAAAACTGATGTGTGTGTTACTGAAAATAATAGTAACAGAAATTGATGTGTGTGTTACTGAAATTACTAGTGACAAAAACTGACATCTGTGTTACAGAAAATACTAGTGACCTAGAAACATGTGGGTATTACTGAAAATACTAGTGCCGTACAAATTTACATGTGTGTTACTGAAAATACTAGTGATGTAGAAACTGGCATGTGTTACTGAAAATACTAGTGATGTAGAAACTGATGTGTTACTGAAAATATTAGTGACATAGAAATTGATGTGTGTGTTACTGAAATCACTAATGACACAGAAACTGACATGTGTTACTGAAAATACTATGACCTAGAGACTGACTTGTGTGTTACTGAAAATACTAGTGACCTAGAAATTGATGTGGGTATTACTGAAAATACTAGTGCTGTAGAAACTGACATGTGTGTTACTGAGAGTAAGAAACTGACAAGTGTTACTGAAAACACTAGTGATGTAGAAAATGACATGTGTTACTGAAAATACTAGTGACGTAGAAATTGACGTGTGTTACTGAAAATACTAGTGACCTAGAAACTGACATGTGTTACTGAAAATACTAGTGACCTAGAAAGTGACACGTGTTACTGAAAATACTAGAGACCTAGAAAATAATGTGCTTATTACTGCAAATACTAGTGCCATAGAAACTGACATGTATTACTGAAAATACTAGTGCCGTAGAAACTGACATGTGTTGCTGAAAAATACTAGTGACCTAGAAACTGAATTGTGTTACTGAAAATACTAGTGACCTAGAAACCGAATTGTGTTTCTTTTTTTTTTTGAAATAATAATTTTATTATATTTTGTCATATAACAGTACAGACAATACACATATAATTTTATCTTAACAAATAACACTGTTGTGTATCTGGATAATTTACAATAGTTGGTTAGCCATTTTATCTAAGATCTTAAAGATAAACATGGTACACACCAAGCTTACATCTCCAACATACAAAAGGAACCAGATCACATCACAAATGTCACTAGTAGAGACAACAGAGCCTCACAAAGAGATAAAAGAAAAGATTGAGACATACTTAGAGAAAAAAAAAGAAAAGAAAGAGTGAAAGAAAAGAAGAGAAAGAAAGAAGAAAATCATATAATACCCTTACAACAAATTACCAAGCTACAGAAATAAGCATTAGGGATCTTGAAAATACATTAGTTAAAGAAAATCCTCTTAGCATCCTCAATGTTATCTTAGGGGAAGACAAGTATACATATACTCTCTATTCACTTTATGCTGGAGATCAATAAATCATTATTTTTTTTTCAATCACAAGTGTATTTAACCAAGATTTCCAACACATTATTTTGTTCTCTTTGTACTTGAAAGTTAAAGAAAGGCATCCATCTTGATTTAAATTTGTCTTTTTGTAACCTTACTCTGGCAGTAAGGTATTCCATGTCAAGGATAGATGGGCAATTTCTTTACCAAGCTTCTGAAGTAGGGCTGGTTTTAGACATCCAACATTGTGTAACTGCCTTAAGAGCCGAAGCCACCATTATATTATATAGGTATCATTGGGATTTTTGTTTGATCTGATCTGGGTAATGTCCCAGAACCCAATACATAGGATCATCTGACATGGGTATCCCGAAAACCAACCCCACTTGGTCCATCACCTGAGCCCAAAAGTCACGAATACCAGAACACATCCAGAATACGTTTAAGTGTGTCCCCCTTTCACCACATTCCCTCCAGCAAATGTCTGAGAAGTGCTGGCCAAAATGCTTAGTGATTACTGGGGTAGAAAATATCTGGAGACCACTTACCACTGGAATTCACACCAGCTATTAGAAGCAGTGGTCGAGTGGATAGCCTCCCATATTGTAGCCCATGTCAAATCAGCAATGACCTTCCCAGTCTCCAAAGACCAGTTTGTTTTAATGGGTTCCAAGGAATCCGACTCAAAATCAGAGAATTGGCTCACCATCCGAGAAACAAACCCCCTGGATTCTACTCTACCGGCTTCAGCTCTCAGGCAATCCACCAATGGATTATTACCCATGCCATTAAGTCCTTCCCTTCTGAGATTCTTACCTTACAAACAATGGGTGGGATATTCAAAAGGGTTGTGCAATGCGCAATAGGGTTGCGCCTACGCAAGTCAGAAAATGCGCCATTCTGTGATATTCAGCAGGAGGCAGTTGCACTACTGAAAACATGCTGAGCAACAGCGCAATGCTAATGAAGGCATGCACAACCGAAGGGGGTGGAACCATGCATAAAGTGCACAGTGTGATATTCAAAGACTTGCGCAATGTGCAACAGTGGTTCAGGCGGAAGTTGTGCCATAGCGGAAAAGAGCCAAAATAAAAAGGAGCAAGGAAGAGGCGCAAGAATGCTCCAAGGAAGCCACATGAGGCACGGAGAGAGAGAGACAAGGCCAGAGGGACAAAGAGCGCAGGCCAGGGAGAGCAGAGGACAAAATAGGGGCAAGGGAAGGTGTGTGGGGCCACAGAGTGCAGAGGCCAGTAGGTGTACCCGGTGCAGTGGAGGTAGCAGTCAGGACAGTGGGGAGAACAGAGCAACAACAGCTGGGGAGGAACACAAGCCAGGGACATGGACAGTGCCACCTTCCACATGGAAGCCGTAATGAGGGGGGTGAGAAGGCATGCTGCAGGGGGACGTGGCCGTGGAAGGGCCCATCAGCAGTACGCCCCCAACAGGCAGTACCAAGCCCACACCAGCTTTGAGCTTTACTCAGATGTCGAGATTGTGGGCCGGTACCGCCTGAACAGGGCAATACTGAGGCGGCTCTGTGAGCTCTGCAGTGATGTGATGCAGGCACCCTCACGATGGAGTCATGCTCTGTCAGTGGAGACAAAGGTAACAGCCTGCATGTACTTGCTCACCACGGGTACCTTCCAGAGACCAACAGAGGACACCACAGGCATAACACAATCGGCCATGTCACGCATCCTCACCCAATTCCTCAGCGCACTGCTGCCACATGCTGCGTACATCCATTTCCCCAGCACTGCAGCGGAGCGCACAGCAAACATACAGGAGTTCCACAAGGTAGCATGTATGCCTGGCGTGCTAGGAGTGATAGACTGCACCCATGTGGCCATTCACACGCCACCTGGCCCTGATGGGGCCACCTATATGAATCAGAAGGGTTATGCCAGTGTCAACTGCCAGGTGGTGTGTGATGCCAGTGGGTGCATCAATGTCTGTGCCATGCACCCTGGGGGAGCACACGATTCATTCATATGGTACCAGTCGGCACTGTGCCATCGATTCAAGAGTGGGGACATCCCCACAGGACATCTAGTGGGTGAGTATGCATGTAGGACTGACAAATCGGGGGCAAGGGTGGGTAAGCCACAGGTGCCATGGGTGTGGCACACAGGGTATGGGGCAATATGAGCCTGACCAAGACACTAACCTCCACCATCTCCAAACAGGTGACAGTGGATACCCACTCTGTCCCTGGCTGCTCACACCCTACCGGTGGCCCATGACCCCATTGCAGCAACACTTCAATGAGGCACATGCTGCCACATGCAACATCATTGAGCAGGTGTTTGGGATGCTGAAGGCGCGCTTCCATTGCCTAGACACCTCTGGTGGTGCCCTACAGTATAGCCCCTCAAAGGCCTGTGGGATATTCCTGGCCTGTTGTATCCTGCACAACATGGCCAAAGACTGTGGGATAGCCGTACAGGTCGAAGAGGGGGATAGCGATGGGGACGACGGTGATGCCGATGACGATGGGGATGGGCAGCCCCCCCCTTGGACGACGTGACCCCCAACTGATCCGGCTGGCCCAGCTGTACCGGGACACTATCACAAAGGAGCACTTCACCCAACACAGGTAAGTCATGGGGCCATGTGCAACCAACAGTGGCTAGGGCACAACCCACATACACACAGAGAAACACACCAGGGGTGCATGATGGCAAGGGAAGTGGCAGGGCACAGAAGCACACACATACAACCAGGGAGGGGTGAACAGTAACATGCCACATGGATGGACACACACACACACACACAATAGGCACAAAGTGCACAGGGGTCAGGTGCACAACAGAGCCAGAACACAGACACTAAAACACATGTCCACAGGCCACCACGTCCACTGACTGTCCATGTATGTGTGTCAGATGCTGGGCACCTTTGCACTTTGGTGTACAGCGCAATGCAGGCATCATCATGCACACGCACCTGTGGACAGTAGTCGGGAGGTGTGCAGGTGGTCCGTGTGTCTGCGGCAGGCTGGCACCCACCGTGCACTGCCCACCGAACACACATTGCACACAGGGCAGCACCAGACAGGGCCCACACTGGGAGACAGCTCAGTCTTGCGGCACAGTGCCACGGCCACCTCAGATGCGTGGGCAGCCCCGCCGAGACCCAGCAGCACTGGCAGGCTGAGCATGGGCCTCATGGGGTGGCACTGATGGACCACCAGGGGTTCCACTGCGCGAACGCAACCTTGCCCGCTCAGGGGTCTGCAGCACACCGAACATACCTGCACCACGAGTGCTCGGGATGCCCACAGCTGAACCTGGCGTCGACAGGGTGGGTGTCACACGATGCCGGGAATGGGGAGTGGCTAGCGTACTGCGCGGTGTGAGCGGCACAGGGGCACCTGACTGTGTGCCCAATGTGGCCACGACAGCTACCAATGCCTGTGTCTGCCTGTCAATGGTGGCAGTCACATCCATCCACAAATGGTCAATCCATGACAGGATCCTCTCGTTGTCCCTGCTGTGCCACTCCAGAGCCACACACAGTGCCTCCACGGACGTTGCAACCCGCATCTGCTGCGTACTGATGCCTGCAGCAGGCGGGTGTGCTAGTCAAAGAGGTCATCCGCCACATCGGCAAACTGTCCCTCAGAGTATGGAAGGGCCTGATGTTCAGCACCCCTTGAGGGTGGGCGCTGCTCACCAGGACCAGGTATGGGCAAGTCCACAGGTGGTGCACATACGCCATCGCTGAACCCTGTACCCCCAGTCCCGGTGGGTGACTGCTGCTGCTGCCCCTCTGCCTGCTGTGCCCAAGGGATCAGTTGTTCCACTGCTGTGGCTGCAACAGTGCCAGTGACCTGTACAGCCACCGGTGCTGACAGGCACAGCCTGGGACTGTGCTGACACACACGCTGGAACCAGCTAGGTCCATGGGCGTGAGCTGTCCTTCTGTGTGTCCATTCTCTGACACACACATGTCAATGTCCATAGTGGTCATTGCATCATCAATGGTGCAGGTCTGTGCCACAGCCACAGCCACAGCGTGCTGGCATGCTTGCATGCCAGACCACTGAGACACAGGAAAGGCACCCCCCACACCTGTCTCAATGACATCAGTGATGGCAGCCAGGCATGCACACTGGTGCAATGCATGCCGGCTACCTGCAGAGGTGGATGGTCCCTCCTCCAACTCCGGATGGCTGTCCGCAGTGGACAGGCCCTCCACCACTGATCCCTGCAGATGCACAGGATCTGTAACAGAAAGTGAGAACACGTTAGTGCATGTGATCTACCTTCCCCCCCCAACCATGACATATCATGCAGGGATGGGCTACCACCTGTCTGGAAGCCACCTCCAGGAATGCCTTCAATGGCACTGCGCTGCATGCTTGCAGTGAGCCTGTCCTCTGCGGGAGTCAGCTGCACCACCTCTGGCTGGCCCCCGCCTGTTGCAGCATGTGCCGCCCTGATGGCTGCCACCTTCTCCTTCACCCTCCTCCTGTTGGTCCCCATCTTCTTTTTACACTCCTGCACAGAGCAATGGTGGCTGCCGTGCAGGTTGACGGCACATGCCACCCCCTCCCATGCAGCAGCATGGGCCTGAGGGGTGCCCCGCCGTCCACTGAGAAGTGGCTCTTCATCCAGGTAGGCCTCGAAGAGTGCCTCTGTCTCAGCTTTCATAAAATTAGGCCTCCTTTTCTGCCCACCATCATTCTCCTCACCCATTCCTCGCTCAGTCATATCACAGCCTGTATGGGTGAGAGTGGTCATCTGTGACTGTGCAGTACACAGCAATTCCCTGAGACCATAGTCCAGAACATCACACAGCATGCAACTCACCTATAAACTGCGAGTAACCAGATATGGCCACTGCAGAACAGCGTCCCTTATTTTTATAAGCGCAATCCATACAAATTAGGTGTGCGCAACTTTAATGAGATGCAAATCGCGTTGCTGCGCCATTGAATGGCTGATCAGATGATCTGCATGCGACGACTGAATATCGCTGTTGCGCTGCATGATGTGTTATGCGTGCTGAGCCAAGGTGCAGTTCTGTGGATGTGTGTACACTGCACTGCACATGCCCAGTAGCTCGTGAGGCATCTGCCGTGCTGATGATGTGCTGTGCGTGGTAGGCAATTCAGGGCATGGCCACCATTGTGCCAGTGGCACTACGGCCACGGTCACTACATGGTGCTGTGGCACAGCTGCACAATAGTTCGCTGTGGCAATGGCACACAGGCGACCAATCACGCTGGACGCATAGACGTCCAATGGCGCTGTGCGTGGCCATGCACCAGAGACCCATGACCCTGTGCCCAACCTTTGCCCCCTTGGCGCTGTATGTATGGCATGTCTGCAGCTCTATCGCGCTGTTCAGTGACAGCGCGATAGGGGATGGTGGCGCTATGCCGACAGCACGATAGGGAATAGTGGTGTAATGTATTGCGCAGCAATTCCACGTGGGGTTGCCATGCTGTGGAGTGCCATATTGCCTACTATAGATCTGGAGATGGCACGCAGAAGAGCCCCCCAATGGAGTGCCCTTGAGCTGGCCAACCTGGTGGCCGTTGTGGAGCCTCACTATGGCCCACTGTATGGGGAGGTTCCCCTGGACAGGGCCAGGAGCCAGTGTGTGGCAGGTGGTCACTGACCTGGGCGGCCACTGGCAGAAGGAGGACCCCAGAACAATGCAGGCACCGCTATGGGGACCTGAGGAGGAGGGAGCCGGGGCTACTGGCACATCTGCGGTCGCGTGCCAGGAGGGGCATGGTGCCTCGACCAGGTGGGTGATCCGTCTACGCACCTGTGTGGTCCATATGGGTAACACTGTCTATTGTGTCCAGCACATGGGGGAGGGTTGGTCTAGGGTTGGCTGTGGCGGTGTTTACAGGGTATGTGATGTATGGGTCTGGCTGGGTGGGTGGGCACACTCATTGGGGCAGGGGGAATATGCTTTGGGATTGTACTGATGTGTTTCTCACCTTTTGTTTCCCATAGGCATGGCAGAGTGGAGGAGGGCCATGGCTGAGCAGCAGAGGGTGGTGGCAGCAGTGCCTGAGCATGGCAGTGGAGAACCACGACGCCAGCAACAGCCCGATGAGGGTGAGTGCCATGACAACGTGATTGCTATTGCATGCTGTGTGACAGGGTGGGGAGCAGGGCATGGCCACCATCCATGGACACCACTGCCATGCATGCGACATGTGACAGTCAGCACTGTCCAGTGGCACTGCATGTCTGGAAGTGCGTCAATGGTGGTACATGTGTGCACTGGGCACATGGCTGTGGCACTGCCTGCCCACCGCGTAGCCACGTTACTGTATGGCCTTGGTTGTGCTGTGCTGGACATGGGCGGTGTGTGTGTGCAGTGGTACACATGGCTGTTGCTGCCTGGTTGGGCATGTCTTGTGCACACGGTCACTGTGGGTGGGTGCACTCCATCACAGGAGCGGGGCACTTGGCAGTATGCCATACATGATGGGTGGGCTTCAGCGAGATGGACAGTCACACCCATTGACTCTGATCCCTTGTCCTAGGTGTCTGGATACTACTATGGATTGAGAGATCCATGCAGCAGCTGTTGCGGGTGGCCATGGACTCCCTTGAGATCCTGCAGGACCTCCACGGCATGGGGTGCGAGGAGGCGGAGGCCCCAGGACCAGCACCAGGCAGCAGGGAGCAGGCTGGAGGACAGTAGCGCACCACCTCCTTTTACTAGCCTCACACCCCCACCTTCCCTCTCCCAGTTGTTCACCCCTGCCCTTACCCACCCTACCTTGTACCCGTACCTCCACCCCTGTTTTGTATATATATAAATAGTTGTTGATGATGTTGTTGTTGTACTTGTTGTTTTTGTAATACAGTTATTTTGATATGAATACTGTGGTGGTCTCTGATTTGCAGCTGGCTATAGGTGCTCAGTTGCAGTGGTGTGCATGGCATCTGGGGTGGTATAGTCATGGTTATGTGTGTGTGCGCGTGGGGAGGTGTCTCTTGTGTGGGAGTGGCTTTCAGTCAGTATCTGTGGTGTGTGTTGTTCTCTGTGCATTGCATTGCTGTGTGCAGTGTTCCATGGTGCCTGCTATGTGTCCATTGTGCCCCTGTCAAGCTGTCCTTAGCCTGTGCAGCTGACACCCTTGCATGTCTGTGGCCTGCCAGGTCTGCTGCCTTGTCAGTGGGTGCTGTCCCTGCAGGTCATCCACTGTGACCGTCACAATGCTGGGTTGCCACCTGTCACCGGTGGGGTGCATGTTTGCCTCGGGTGACACTGTGGCCTCCACAGTTGCTGTCCCACCTCCATGCTGTGTCTTGTGTGTGTTGCAGGGGCTGTGCAGCACTGTTTGTGACTTGTGATCCAGGCGTATGCTGGTGGCGTACAGGGCCACAGTACATGCACAGGGTGGGTGTCATCCCTGTGCCATGGTGGACTGCAGGCTGTGTGTGCATAGTTACATGTCGCACTGGGGGCTGGGTTGCCACACTACTGCGTCCCTGTGTTGGTGTCCCCGAGGATATGGGTGTGTGTTTGCCCCTGCACTGTGTTGCATCCGGTGTGCTGCATGCTTCCACGCACCACTGTGGGTATCTGTACTGGCTGCTGTGGCTCGTGGTGGGTCATGCTGTGACACCTGTCTACTGTGCAGGGTGCTGTATTAATGGCAGTGGTGTCAGGGGCATGCCCTTTCCCGTATGGGGTACCACTTGTGGTGACATGTTCGGTCTCTCAGCTGTGCCTCAGGGGGGTTGTGCGTGTTGGCACTGTGTCTGCCATTGTTGCATTGCCGTGTGCTTCAACCCACTGCTGGGTGCTCATGGTGGGTCTGGCTTGTATGGTTCTGTGGTACACAAGGTTGCAGTATGACGGGGGTATGCATGGGAATTCCTACAGTGATGGTCACTGCTCATGCGGGGTGTCTTGGGGTCACAGTGCAGGGTGTGCTGTGCACAGGGGGGGCTGCTGTACACTGGGGTGGTCCGCCCCCCTTGTGTGGCAGTCTCAGCTTGCCAGTGGGTGTGCTGGGGCAACATGGCCCGGCTGTGCTTTGTTTGCTTGTCCCCATGGGCCGGTGGATATTCCATCCCTCCCCCAGTTGTGCTGTGCTTGGTGTGTGGGGGTGCATTGTCAGTTCTGCAGTGTGTTCCTGTGCCCATCTGTGGCATGGGTGGTGGGCCCCTGCCTACCTCCCTGGTTGTGCAGTTCCATTGCTCTGCTGCTGGGGGGCTCCCTGCTTGCGCTATGGCGCCTCTGGGCTGCTTAGCTGGGCTGCCCTTGTTGCGCTATAGCGCATTGTATCTGCTCAGCTTCCCCTTCCTGGTTGCGCTATGGCGCAGGTTGTGCGATATTCAGACGTTGGCTGGTTGCGCAATTTGACTTGCTCCATTTTTGAATATCGCATCTATTGCGCATGTGGCAATGGACTTGTGCTTGCTCCTGCTATTGCGCACATTTTGGGCGCAGTTTGACTATCCAGCCCAATGTCTAAATTGTAAATATCTGAAAAAGTCTGGGAGCTGATGAAAAGATTTAAGATTTTCCCCTGAGTAAAACTGCCCTATTGTTGATAGACCTCTCAAATCCCACTGTAAAAATCCACAGTCCCATCTAAGAGGTTGGAAGTCTAGACAGGCTTTAATAGGGGAGTCCATCACCAGATACATCTCCAACCCTAATTTTTTATTGATCTCCTGCCAAGAAGAAACCACAAGACTAGTCCAGGGATTATTGCTATACAAACACTGTATCCCACCCTTATCCATATATACCAAATCTTTAATATCGCCTCTAGAGGACTCTGGTCTCTCAATCTCTACCCACAATGGGGGCGGGGGGTCTGCATTCCCATAAGAATAATCAGTGGCTGGCACTGAGCAGCCCAGTAATATTTTTTAAAGTCAGGCAAGCCCATCCCCGCATTCCTTTTACCTTTAAGAAGAATATTCCACTTCACTCTGGGTGGTTTACTAGCCCAGATAAACTGGGACAAGGAGGATTTTATGCCTTCCAAAAAAGGGCCGGGGGTTTGAGTGGCAGGGACTGAAACAAAAAAAGAAAACGTGGGAGTATGTTCATTTTAACGCAATCAATTCTGCCGAATAAATTAAGGGGTAGTTCCTCCCACCTATGCAAATCTTCTTGAACAGATTGTAACAATCGACCAAAGTTAAAGGCATATAGTTTAGAAATATCCCTAGTTATTCTAACCCCAAGGTATCTAATGTCTTCCCTTGCCCATTTATATTCGCCAATTGATGGAAGTACGTTATATTGTGGCCATCCTATAGGCAGGAGTTCTGATTTAGCATAATTGATTTTAAACCCAGAAACTACACTGAATGATTGAATCAAGAGTTAATCAAGGGCATCTGCCTCATGGGATCAGTGATATATAGCAGAGTGTCATCTGCATATAGAGACACCCTAACTTCAACGCCCTGTACCTGAATGCCCTCAAAAAGCTTCAACTGCCTTACAAGGGCTGCCAGGGGCTCAATACACAATGCGAGTAGTAAAGGCAAAAGTGGGCATCCCTGTCTGGTTCCCCTATTAATTGGTATTTTATCAGAAGTTACCCCATTCACCTTCACTCTCGCCCAAGGATTCCAATATAAGTTTGCTGTCCATTTTCTAAATTGTTCCCTGATACCAAATTTCCCCTGGACCTGGTCGAAGAAAAGCCAATCTATATGATCGAATGCCTTCTCTGCATCCAGTGCCATCACCACCCTAAGAACATCCGGGGGGAAAAGACCTGGAGGCAGACAAAACATTGAGTAGCAATCTTATATTATCTTGAATATGGCGACCTGGGATAAACCCCATCTGATCTTTGTGTACTAACTCCGGAATAAATTCTTGTAAACAGGAACTTAGAATCTTAGCAAATATTTTGGCATCCTGATTGATTAATGAGATGGGACGATAGCTCCCACAATCTGTCAAGTCTTTACCTGGTTTTGGCAGGAGAGTAATCAGGGCCTTCTCCCAGGAAGCTGGGGCCTCTCCCTGTTCCTGAGCTACATTACAGACTCTGGTGAGTAAAGGGGTCAATTCATTAACAAATGCCTGATAAAATTCCCCCACAAACCCGTCTGGGCCTGGGACTTTCCCTCCTTTTAGATTCTTGATAACCTTTTTAACTTCCTGTTCAGAAATTGTCCTAAGTTGTTTCTCTGGGACTCATCGAGCTTCGGTAAATCAATAGTATTCAAGAAATTTTTTATTTGAGTAGAGTGATTCTTTCCTCTTTCTTGGGCATATAAATCTTGGTAATAATTGCAAAAACTATCTGCAGTTTGCAATGGGTCTGAGGAAATAATATGGGTTCCATGCTTTTTAAATCGAGGAATATACAGTATCTTTCGGCCTCCTGTTTTCTAAGTCTAAGGGCCAATAGCCGGTTCGCCTTTCCCCCTGATTCGTAATATCTTTGTCTGGTGTATCATAGGGAATTTTCAGTTCTGTTATTCATTTCTCTGTTATATTGTTCTTTGGCCTCCTGTAGTTTCTCTTGTGTCAGAACGTCCTTACTATTTTTTTATGTTCCTTTTCCAAAGAGCCTATAATTCCTAACAGGTTATCCAGTTTAACCTGGGTAAATTTGTATTTATAAGTGGAGTAGCTAATAATCTGTCCATGTAGGACAACTTTCAGCCCATCCCAAATAAAGCATATATGAGTATCTTTTTCCTTATTCTCTGAAATATATAGCTTGATTGAGTCTTTTACTTGGGTTACAAAATTTGCATCATTCAAGAGGCCAGGGTCGAATCTCCAGTTCCCTTTAGCCTTTACCCCCGCCACTTTACTCTAGCACTAATCAGTGCATAATTGGAAAAAGTCACTGGGTGTATTATTAAATCTGTCAGGTCGCTAACATTTCTTGCGTGGGTATAGAATCTATCTAGTCTAGAGTATGTCTTGGCTGCAGTCGAGTAAAATGTAAAATCTTTAACCAGTGGATTTTGTTGTCTCCAAGGATCCACCCAGCCCCCCTCTGATGTCAGGGTTCTGAGAAGTTTGGAACACGCTATCCCCTTCCCGTCCCCCCTGAGCTCCTATCTAAGACACTGTTTTCAATGCAGTTCCAGTCCCCCACCATTACCACTCTACCAGAAGAAAGAGAGAGTCCACTGTAGCAAAGAACTGCCTGAAAAAAATGCCAGAAGGAGGCGTGGGGGCATATACCGCTGCCAAGTGGAGGATATGTCCCATGTATTCTCCAGAAACTATCACATAATGTCCCGATCCCTCCGTCTGAACCCCATGAACTTTAAAAGAAAGACCCTTGCGAATCAATATAACCACCCCCAACCTAGGAGCCTCAGGACAGGAGTCTGCATAGACTCCACCTACCCACATTCTTAGTAACTTAAAATGTTCACGATCCGATAATTTGGTCTCTTGAAGACAAGCCAGATCACACTTTAAATGTCCCAGCAGCTCCTGTAAAATTCTTGCTCGTTTAACAACCCCATTTATCCCTTTAACATTAACAGATACTATTTTAAGTGATGCCATATTGACATTTTTTAAAAAGGAAAAAATCACCACTTAGCTCCAGTTTTATCCCTTCATGCCATGATGTTTCATATATAAACTCGTGTATACATCTGTCTATACAATAGAATAAGTAGAGAAGGAGAGATAAGAAAGAAAAAAATACACAGTAATAACAGTCAAAGATTACACAAAACATCCCACAAGGTTGATTACCCTTGGGTGAGACTGCACCCTTGAACCCTAACGTGGGTCAAAGATCAGAACCAGGAAGGGGATTAACAAAAAGGGAAAACACAAACCAGGTACCAGTTATTCCACTGGGTACCTACTAGCTCAATCCAAGCTAAGAAACTGGGGGTTGAGTGTTGGCCCCCCAGATGCTAGCGGTGTAGAGCTCCTAGTTTAATAGGAGAAAAAACGTCCACTAATGCTAAGGGGTGAGCTCCTGGGAAACCAAGGAACCAAACCCCTCTCCTAGTTATATTAAGTCCGGTTAGGCAAGCCAATGAAGCCGGGCACCCCGGGCGCTGCTTAACTTGTTATGGTGAAACAAAAGGACTTGGGGGAGGCAAAAGACACAGAACAGTACCTATCCAAGCCAAACCCTGTTGTTTACAAACTAATCTTAAGAGTTGAGGTGATACAAAACTGCAGGAAGGGCACCCACTTCAAACATAACTCATCCACTTGTATCTCTTATGTCATGGGCTACCTCCCCCCCCCCCCAGATTCCTTAAGGTAAGAGGCTCAAGTTATGGCCGGCCCCCAACTCGTTACTCCTAAGGTTATTTATTCACTTCATCTGTTCATTTTCAAAATATAACATACAACTAACCTCACGCTTTACAGCGCTACTCAAATAATGAACTTATCTGAAACTTGTGCCCCCACGGTTCCAGTGCAATGCGTCAGCCGCAGGGACATTACCCTCATTACACCAGCCATGGATCCCACCAAAAAGCCCTCCCCTTAGAAACACAAACCCAACTCTATTAAGTTCCCCATTGCATTTTAAGGGAGCGTCTAAAAACTCTCAACATTATACTAGGACCAGAAAAGGTCTTAATAAGGGGACACCAAAAAAGAAAAGAGAGAGAGCATCCCCTCTAAGGGAAACAAAAAGAAAAGTCCATTATACATGCACCAGTCCCAACTATTCGTCACAGACAGGATCGCTGTCTAGTACAGGGCATTTCTCAAGATCACCAGGATAAACACCACTGGTGCTCTCTTCAAGTTTTCTTGACTTGTAGCCACTTTGCCATGTCTGCATGCAGTGGAAGCAGAGTCTCGTCTTGTCTCCTCGTTTGTTTCCTTGGGCCAGGTGCAATGGACCACAATAAATCCTCGATCTCCCTCTCCGCCTGTTCTTCTTTGGTATCTGGAATGGGTAACTCTTGAGATGGAAGGAAGGGAGTAGCAGCCAACAGGATGTCGAAGACGTTTACCCCATCCCCATCCTGTACCCAGAGTTTTGCTGGATATCTAAGGTAAGCTTTCAGACCTTTATCCCTCAGAGCCTTTACTACTTGTAGCACTTTTTTCCATTGAGCAAGCACCAAGGAAGGAAAATTTTGATCTAAGTACAGCCTTTGTCCATCCAGGTTGAGGTTTTTCTTCGCCCAGGCTAACTTCATAATCTTATCCTTCGTTGTGATCTTAAAAATTTCACAATTACTGATCTGGGAGGTGCACCCTTTTTTGTCTTAGGGGCGATTGATGGGCTCTTTCAATCTCTATGTTGAAGCCCTCCTCTAGATTCAACTCTGATTTTAGTTAGGAATCATGAAGTCTTCATACATGGGATCCACCCCTCGGGATACCAAAAATAAAGATAATAATAATACGTGAGCTCTAGCCTCAGTATCTTCCGCCCTCATAGTCAGCTCCTTTTCTCTTCTATGAAGATATACCAGAGATCTGCCAAATGCCATGTGTTCTGTTCGTAGCATCTCCACATGTGTCTCCACTGAAGCCGTGCAGGTTTCCAACTTTTTAAAGTAATTTTGTATCCCTAAGATCCTAGCATCAATACGATGTAATATCTTCAACATTCTATGCCCGTCCGCTTTCATGAAAGTAGATGTAGCTTCAGAGCCAGAGCCATCCGAATCTTCTCCCGAGGCAGTAACTAAGGAAGAGCGGGACCCAGACGGACTTATAGACCTCAAGTCAGACTGACCCCTCAGTCGACTACGTTCCTCCCCAGTAAGCTTTTTTTTTGTTCTTCCCATTCTGCAAACACTCACAGAGACCAGATGTACAGCGAATAATGCATTTAAATTGCCCAGTGCTAACAGATTCACTTCAAGGATGCACCCGAGGTACCAGAGCTCCGAATTAAGCTGCCATTGATCACGTGACGTCACCGGAAGTCGAATTGTGTGTTTCTGAAAATACTAGTGACTGAAAAACTGAATTGTGTGTCACTGAAAATACTAGTGAGACAGAAGCTGATGTATATATTACTGAAAATACTAGCCTCGAAGAGACTGATGTGTGTTACTGAAAATACTAGTGGTGTGGAAACTGATGTGTGTGTTACTGAAAATACTGATGACATAGAAACTGACATGTGTGTTACTGAAAATTCCAGTGACACAGAAACTGATGTGTGTTACTGAAAATTCCAGTGACACAGAAACTGATGTGTGTTACTGAAAATACTAGTGAGATAGAAACTGACACGTGTCTTACTGGAAATACTAGTTGCCTAGAAACGGACTTGTGTGTTACTGAAACTACTAGCAACCCAGAAAGTGACTTGTGTGTTACTAGAAATACTTGTGAAATAGAAACTGGCTTGTGTGTTATTGGAAATACTAGTGATGTAGAAACTGACCTATATGTGTTACTGAAAATAGTAGTGACATAGAAAATGACGTGTTACGGGAAATACTAGTAACCTACAAACTGATATATGTTACTGAAAATACTAGGACCTAGAAACTGACCTGTGTGTTACAGAAAAATATTAGTGATCTAGAAACTGAATTGTGTGTTACTGAAAATACTAGTTTACCCCCCCCTTTTGGGGCTTACCTTAACTGCCCCATTTCCCCAGATCTCCTGCTGCCTCCTGGTGTCCCCAATTCCCTGCTCCTCTCTGGTGCCCCAGAAATTCCCCCATATGGCCCTGCAAGTAATTTTAGCCCCCGTTCAGGTTTAAATCCTGAACTGCGATTGCTGATGTTGTTTTGGCACTGCGGTGCAACTGGCGATCACGCATGCACGAAGGAGCACACTGAAGTGCCAACCGCTGGTTTTGCAGCTGGCCAGGGAGTGATCCAGCAGTCCCGGTGCCCCTCTTGAGTTGTATGGGGACCGGTGACCACAAGGGAGGCAGCAAGAAGCCACAGGGAAGTGAAATCAAAGAGTTACAACTTGGGAACACAGTGAGGGCTGATGAATAAGTCATGAGCCCTCATGAATATTAATGAGGAGCTGCCTGTTGCCTGGGGGGCATATGTTTCAGTGGCAGCAATAGCGGGGACACAGTGAGCCTGGAATTGAGAATGGGCTTATTCCACAGGGGACAGTTGGGGCTACAATGCCGTGGGGGTTTTATATGAATAAAGCATTTTGCTTGGCTGCACTAGCCCATAGAAGACGGGGAACTGTATGGAACTACATAGAACTAAATGGGAGCAGCCATGCTGTTGACACTATGACCCCCCCCAACCTGCAGCCAATCATCTAGTTAGGCACCTAGGACTGTGACAAAGGGACTCCTGGGAAAAAAGGACAGGACTAATTCAGGTGCTTAAACCATGCCCCAATAAGTCCTCAGTAAATATTGATCTCTATGGTTATGGACAACTGATAGGCTCACTCAGCCAATCAGAACCTTGGATTCTTGAGTGAAACCCACTCGGCTTTCTGTGTTTCTTCAGTCTGTTCCCGGGCTCTGTATGAGTCAGAAGTCTCCTGTGAGAGTGGATCTGGACTAGGGAGGCCTTTCCCAGGCTTCCAGAGGAGATTGCTGTATTCAAGAAAGGGTCTGCAGGGGAAAGAGTGTGAGACTGAACTGATACATTGATTCCCCAGGTACTGTGAGCTGTTTGATTATTTTGGAGAAGATGAGTGCTGCAGAAACCCTGCACTGGTGGACTGAATTGAGCTGAGAGGACTAAGCTGTTCTACTTGAGTGCCACAGTTGCTGCGGAGAGTTCGCTCTACCTGTGTGGGACTGCGATTGTGATTCTGAAGTGACAAAGCATCTCTGGATGTCGAGGTACTAGCCAGGTGCTGCACATTTCCTGAGTGAACTGGTTGAAGTGACTGAGAGCAGAGTCCCAGCTGCAGCTGAAGTAAAGGTTGTGGACATTTTCTAACTGGAAATTGTGGACTGGTGTGCAGTGGTCTGTTGTGTTTGGATCCCCCTGTTGACTGCACCTGTGCTTCATTGTTCTAGGGCTAGCACCCTCTGCTAACTGGCACTGGACTTGGCGTAAGCTATTGCCTGTGATTTTTACATTTTTTGAACTCAGTGCAGGGACTGCAGGGGATCCCCGCCGTTTGGGAGTTCTCACCCAGAGCCAGGAAGGGAATCAGCTAACCCCTTCCAAGTGGGACTCTTTCTCAGAAGATCACTGGTGCTTGCTGGGGTGCTAGGGCACCTGGTATCCATTGTGGGGAGCCAGGCTGTGGTGCCATTCCTGGGTCTGGCCTTTCTGGGGCTAATGTGGTTCTGCCACAGTGCTCTGCAATGGGCCAGAAGCGACTGAAGGTGACAAGCGTCCAGAACTACAATCACAGTGACCAGATGCAAGATCCTCAAGCAAGTTCCATCCTGCTAGGGGTATCAAGCCCAGCCGTCTCCTGCCCTGTGCTGCACTGACCAAGGAGCTCCATACTCCAGGCATCTGAGATCTATGAATAGTGAGTACCCAGGATCCGGCTCCTGGAGAGGGTAAAGGGAAATTTAATTTTTATAAACAAAACACTTTTATCAACTTTCAGGGCCCCAACGGCCAGCCAATCTGTGGCACCAACCAGGCCTGCACCTAGTGGGTACCCCAAGAACATTCTGGGAAACACTGGTACCAGTGGGGGTGAGCCGCTGGGGGTGGGCTTAGCCTACGGGCCCATATGGTTATTGTTACTCGTTCTCTCTCTAACCATCTTTGTATTCACAGCCATCCTTTGTCCTGGTAGCCCTTCCCTAGTCCTTATCCCAATAAAGCTGTGATTTATTGTTTGAAATTGTGTGTGCAGAAATTCTCCGAGTCTGTCAAATCATTACTGTTCATGGTTTATGGTGCTATTGATCAGTGGGGTATTCAGAGTGTGGGGTGGTTGGCAGGGGAGTTGGGTAGGTGCAGTATCATAGAGGGCTGTGCCAGCCAATCACCTGACCCACTTCTACTTTTCTCTGGGTGGAGACAATGCACTATTTTTATCTTTTGGATAGAACCCCTGAACACCATTGTAACAGGACCCTTAACCTGTTACAGAGCCAACAGGCAGGGGTAGTATCCCATTGGCATACAGTGCCTGGGCTACACTAGTAACCTAGAAACTGACTTGTGTGTTATTGGAATTATTATTGATGTAGAAACTGACCTGTGTGTTACTGAAAATACTAATGACATAGAAAATGATGTGTTACTGGAAATACTAGTGACCTAGAAACTAATATATGTTACTGAAAATACTAGAACCTAGAAATGGACTTGTGTGTTACGGAAAATACTAGTGACCTATAAACTGATGAGTGTGTTATTGAAAATACTCATACCTAGAAACTGACTTTTGCGTTATTGAAAATACTAGTGACCCAGGAACTGACGTGCTACTGAAGAGAAGAGGCACATAAGGACATACCGTAACAGTAGATCGAGAGAATCTCCTCCATTAGACCACACCTTTGGAACTGTAAGTCATCATCATCAGAACCACTTGGAAACTTTTGTTAGCTGTGGGCACCCAAAATGATGTGCAGCGCCTACACATATGTAACATTGGTGGCCTGAATCACTCCATAGTTCCTCACCAGAGATTAGCCTCAGAGGACCTTCAGCTGTGAGGAACCAGGAGATGAGACCAGCACCAGGCATACAAGGAGAGGCATGGGGCTGCAGTCAGGATGCATAGAATAAGGTTTAAGGCAGAGCATCAGATATGAACTTCACTGAAAATCAACAGGTAGCAGGAGGGAGGGCATGGTATGGTCTAATGGAGGAGATTCTCTCGAAGATATACTGTTAATGGTAAGTTCTTACATAACTGTTCTATCTTCATCAAAGACATCTCCTCAATTAGGCCACACATTTGAAATGATTCCCAAGCAGTACAAAGCAGTAGGGAGGAAGGCACAGTCTGATGTGTATTCAGGACAGAAGATCTTGCAGTACAGCAAGCCCAAAACCAACACGTCTATGAGAGACGATGTTGAGACTGTAATGTTTAGTGAAAGTGTGAACAGTGCTCCATGTGGCTGCACCACATATGTCAGCAGCAGGGACATTTTTGAAATGAGCAACAGAAGCGACCCTACCCCTTGTGAAGTTACCACACAAAGCACCAGTGAGTTTCTTAATTGTACTTCCTATAACAGAATGTAATGCAATTTGCCATCCATTTAGACAGGCATTGTTTAGACACAGGAGCACCCTTTTTCACAGGGGCACAGGAAACAAAATGCTGAGAGTGCTTTCTGCAGACCTTAGTGCAATCAATATAGTATCTCAGTGTTCTATATACATCTAAAATATGAAGTAGCACTTCAACCAGGTTGGCATGCTTGGGATAATAGACAGGGGCCAGGATATTGAAAGGGGTTACGCATGGTACAATAGAGTTGCACCACCACAACCCCGCATTGCGCCCCAGTGGAATATTGAAAAGGGTACCCGGTGCAATGCAAATCCTGATGCACCAGGGCACAATGTAATCATACACAGAGCAGATGCAGGGGGCGTGCCCATGCATATGCGGCACATCCCAATATTCAGCCTAGGATGTGCGGCACATATGCTGGCGCAACCCTGCATTGCGCCGCATAGGGTGGCTCAAAGGTGAGCCCATGAAAAGTGGGAACAAACCCTGGCCACCCACAGGTGGGCTGCTGTATTGCATGGCACAACACAGCAGCTGCCAGCCATGGGTGGCCACCCGCCCACCCAGAACACCATCATGAAGCACCCACATATTCATCTAGAGGCACCCCCTGCCCCATAGCTTCAATCTCGGTAAATGTAAATCATACATTCCTGGTAGTCTAGTGGACCCCCCTCCCTCCCATGTCCCTGATCGCCGGTAGATGACATGTATTTAACTCCCTGGTAGTCTAGTGGAACCCCCCCGCCTGTGTCTCTGATCACCAGTAGATGACATTTATTCAACTCCCTGGTAGTCTAGTGGAACCCCACAACACCTGTGTCCCCAATCGCCAATAGATGACATTTATTCAACTCCCTGGTAGTCTAGTGGAACTCCCCCCACCCATTGCCGCGATCATGGTACAGCACCCTAACAGAATTCCCTGGTGATCCAGTGGCACCTCCCACCCACTCACACAGACCCCCTTGCCCACCCCACTCCCCCAGTCATCCAGTGGGTGGCTGCAACCCGCATACCACCCTGTGCCACCACCAAATGACAGGTACAGGTACAGGTCTGTAAGCCCATTGGTCCACAATGTGGACCAATTGGCTTACAGAGCACATACTAGACAGTCCCAAATATGTGAATGACTTCATTCACACATTCAGAACTGTCTAGTACTATATGCCCTGAAGCCCATTAGTCCACTGCAGACCAATGGGCTTACAGCCCATACTGTGCACCTGTCATTCGGTGGGCAGTCGGGGCGTATGTGGGTGGGTTGCAGCCTGCTGATGATGGGGGAGCTAGTGGGCAAGGGGTCTGTGAGGTGGAAGGGGGTGCCACTGGATTACCAGGGAATTCTGTTAGGTGCTGTGACTGCGATCGAGTAACGGGCAGGGGGGGTTCCAGTAGACTACCAGGAATGTCTTATTATACATGTGCTGGATGAGGAATCGGGTGGGGGTCCAGTGGACTACCAGGGAATGGGTTGTTATGCATTTATCAGGGGAATTGAGAGGAAGGGGGGTACCACTAGACTGCCAGGGAATTACATTATGGAGCTTTACCGCAGTCGTGGCTACGGGGCGAGGGATGCCCTGGGACCCCCACTGTGCACAAGTCATGCTGTGCAGGTGCCAGGCGCAAGTCGCTGGGCTGCCCTGCACAAGGCATGCAATTGGGGCCATAATGACAAGCAAATGGCCCCATTTGCACCTTGCATATATTATGGCCTCATTTGCATGTCCACTGCTGAATATATCGTGGGTGATGCACCTAGCGCAACTGCATTTGCACTGGCACATCCCTGTGCTCCCAATCTGTGGCTTGCGCTGGCGCAGTGTCATTGTGCCATGCACAGTATGTGCACTGTCCATGCCATATTCAACGGTGCTATGCCATGGTGCATCCCTGTTGAATATCACCTGGACCTGGGCCCGGCACATCACAGTTGTGTTATGCCCAGGCTTGCACCACTGCCTGGTGCAGTCTGAATATCCAGACTTGGAAGGTGTATTATCTGGTTCAATGTAAATTCTAATACCACGTTCAGGATTCGTATGCAAAGAGATTCTGCCTTTGTGAAAAATCAAATAAGGAGGCTCACACATCAAAGCCTGAAGCTTGGAAATCCTTCAAACTGAGGTCATAGCAACTAAAAATAACATTTTCCCATGACTGAAAATGTAAGCCACAACTCATGGCAGGCTCAAAAGGAGCCAATGTCAATTTCTCAAAAATGAAATTCAAGTCCCAAGGTGGGACTGGATTACAGACAGGAGGTTTTTTATTAAAAATACATCTCAGATACATATGGGACACCTCTAATTGGGTGACCGTATGACCAAGATAAGCATGGAAAGCTGATTAAGTGGTAAAATGCAACTTGATAGAAGAATACTGCACGCCAGAGTCAGATAAGGAAGGCAAGTGTTCCAATGCAGAATTCACAGGACATGTAAAAGGGTCCATATTCTGGGAAGAAAACCAGAATGAAATGCTTCCACATCAAGGAACGAGTATATTTAGTCAAAGACTTCCTAGCCGTAAACAGGACATCAGCAGTCCTAGGGGTTGCCCCAAAATGTGCAACAGCTATATTTTCAGGAAGCATGCATGCAGGTGCAGGAACTTTAGTTCCAGATGAGCCAAGGACACCTTGTCCTGTGACAACAGACCTCAACACAGAGGTAGAGGGACAGGATACTCCACCACCAGATGTTGTAGAAGTGGAAGCCATATCTGGTGGGGCCAGAATGGAGCAATAAGGATGACAATGGCACTCTCCACCCAAAACTTGAGCAGAACTTTCTGTATCAGAGGAATGGAGGAAGAATATAGGAACTTCCCTTTCCAAGAGAGGGACAACATGTCTCACCAAAAAAACTCCAGGCCCTGAAGCGAGCGAACAGAAACATGGCAGTTTTGCACTGTATAGGGCGCAGAAAGGTCCAGCTCTGAATGACACCATACTGCAAAGAGGCTGTTTACCATGGAGGTCAGCAGTTCCCATCTGTGAACAATTGACAGGAACGGGCTTACTCTGTCTGCCAAGATGTTTTGGAGACCTAGGAAAAACATGACCGACAGTTGAAGGCTGTGAGACAGAGACCAGTAACATACTCGGACTGGTTCACTGCATAGGGGATAGGAGTTAGAACCTCCTTGTTTGTTAATGTAATGCATCACACTGAGGTCCTTGTGGCTTAGCAGAGGACCGGAGCAGAGATGATTCCAAAAAGCCTGTAGACTGTACAGGACATTTATGTGTAGCTCCACCTCCACATTGGACCATGACCCCTGTGTCTGGTAAGGGCTGAGATGAGTACAACAGCAGGAACCCAAGGCATCTATGGTGAGGATCTGTACAGGAGCTGCTACAAGGAATGGAATGCCTTTCAGTAGGTTGTCGCGATCCATCCATAAAAAAAAAACGCTATGCAAAATGGGGATGTCTATGAGAACTAATTGTTCTGGCTCATCCATCAACTGATTTCACTGGACCCCTGAGTGTCCATCAGGATATTCTCAGATGAAGTTGGGCTAGTGACACAGGCTGCAGCCATGAGGCCCAGGAGATGTAACATTGTGCAGAAACATAGTGGCTCCTGTGCATTATGTGTGCCTGATCAAGCAAGGGTATCTGCCCTGTTCTGTGGCAGGAAGGCACATTCATTTTCTGTGTCCTGAACTTCCCCTATGTACTGCAGGCACTGGCACATTCATTGTGACACCCAAATCACTGAACAACTGACGGGTTCGAGATAGGGTGTGACGCAGAAATTCCCTGGAGCTGTCCTCCAAGAGCCACTCGTCCATACAGAGGAAAACATGCAGGCCTTCCCTGTGAAGGACAGCTGCAACTACTGCCAAGCATTTGATAAAGACCCATGGTGCAGAGCTCAAGCCAAAGGGCAACACTTTGAACTAATAATGCCTGCCTTCTAGCATAAAGTGGAGGTACTGTCTGTTGGATTTCCTGATCCTTATATGAAGGTAAGCATCTTTCATGTCCAGAGAACAGAGCCAGTCCCATTTGCAGTAGGGGAATCAGGGCCTGCAGAGATACCATCCAAAACTTTTTATATTCGATGTATAGGTTGAAATCTCTCAGATCTAGCACAGGGTGCAGATTTCCTACTCATTTCAGGACTAGGAATTCTCTGGAACAGAACCCTTTGTTCCTCTCCTGAGGAAGATCCATTTCTACAGCACGTTTTTGAAACAAAGTCTGAACCTCTTCCCTTAGAAGGGACAAGTGGTCCATAGGATAAACAGAAATAAGTGGAGGATGATCTGGAGGGACCTGTTGCAGATCCAGAGCATGTCCCCTTGCAATTATCTCCAGAATCCATATGTCCATAGTGATCTCCCGCCACTGTCAGGTTATTCTTGTATTTAATCATATGGGCATGGCAGTTTGAAATCCTAAGGCCCAGTAATACAGAGGCATATGAATGTTTTCCCATTATATCCAGTCTCCTAGATTCCTTATCAGGAGACAAAGTACTCTTATGTCTAGGAGCTCAAAACTTATCATGAGTAGCCATGACTACAGAGTCAGTTTCAGACTGGTTAGCAAAATAAGGCTTAGCAGATGGTGCAAGATATTGCTTATCAGCCTTACTATGGACGGTAGGCAGTGAGTTAGGCCAATGCCATGAAGCAAAAGTAGCATCCACTAAGGCAGGATACACAGGTGGAATAATAATAGAGGGAGTGCTGGGCACCTTCAGAAACTCCACAAGATTCCTCTTTGTGGAATCTTCCTGTTCCACATCAAAGCCCATGGCAGACTGCATTTGCTGCATCATGGCTTGAAAATGGAGTATAAACCACTGAGTCCTCACTACAGGACATGACGGTAGAGCTACAAGGAGGGCCACCCTCCACACTCTGCTCATCCCCCTCATATTCCTCCTCTAAATCCACCTTCAAGTCCATGAGGTCAGGATTATATTCCAATTTAGTCATCATCACAACAAATGACAATGGGAGCCTCAGAAGGGGCCGCCAATGCCAGCGGTGATGGACAGGCAGAAATCTGCGGCCTGCTAGTGGAATCTGTCAACAGGGCCATGAACCAGAAGGTCTCATCAGTGGAATAAATGCCTGAAATAGCAACCATGGCAGAATGCATTGAATCATTTAAGAGAACACCAGCACAGCCTGGGAGTCATCAGTGCTCTGAAAGGGTTCTCTGACTACCTGCATCAATGGGCTGGAACCGGAGGATAATGACATCATATCATTCATAGGTGGTACAATAATGCCTGAGCTAGGCCTCAACCTTGGTGTCTCAATGATGGTCACAGGGGGATACTGTCGACATCACTAGAACAGGCGTTGACGAGGACGTAACTTTTCTCAATGGCGAGTGGGACCTCGCTGGTGAAGCAGACTTGTCTTCATCTCTGTGCATGTGCTTATGGTTGGATGATGAGGAGTCCTGAGATAATAACCTTTCCTTGTCCTTATCCTTAGATGCTGATGACCATTTCTTGGCTGACGACAACACAGAAGCAAATTTTCAGCCCTTTTCTGTCTCCATGAATTTTAACGCTTTTAAGGCATGGAAATTTTCTAGAGCTTTTTTACAGCATCGCCTTGTATCCTGGTTGAAACTCTGGCAAATCTCATAAGCACTCAAGTTGTGAGACAGGCCTAAACTGTGTGTGTGACTTCCTTGTAGATTGTATAAGTGCACTTGCAATATTGGAATACAGGTTCTTTCAATTTTGGCAACATACAGAGACAATGATAGTAAACTGATAAAACAAAAGTAACAAATGACAATGGCTTGTTTGATATTTCCTTCAGCAGTTCTGACAAAGATGATTGATGGCAGGAGAATGGACTGAGGAGTGATGGGGGCTTGTGGGTGGCCCCCAGCTAGGAAAACATTTCTGAGTGGTCCTGATGCTAACGGCTTACAATTCCAAAGGTGCAGCCTAATGGAGGAGATATCAATGCCGATCAATGCACTTCTGAGGTGGTTGCAGCGCTCTGCTACACCTTGTGCCCAACATCCACTGATGTACATGATTCCCTCATAATCACACACTCTGTCGTGTTATCCCTTATGTATAGCACTGTGGTAATGCCCCATCTATTTATTTTTTGCAGTTTCCGACCACCCCAGCCCTGTCACCCCAACATCTCCAGGACTTACTCTGCACCTGCATGTTCCACCAGCACCTACCCCCCCCGCCGGCAAGCTCCCCAACCCTCACCACCGAACAAATCCAGTTTCACGGCAGTGCCTTGTTATTGGGTGCAGATCCTGTGAGTAATCGGTAGTCATCCTTCTAGCCAGTATATTTCCTTAGTTTTCTTTCTCCATCCCCATTGGCGCGACAGAGCATGCATGCAATAGCATCAGTGATTTATTTATTTGCTTTTGTTGACCGGGTAAGTCACACTAGACAGCCAAGTGCCTATTTTCAGGTGCGACCAAGGAGAGTTACAAACTTAAGTAGGCAGGTACAGTGATAAATCATTTTTACATACAATGGAATAACAGGTGATGGAAGAGAATGACAACCAGTAACAAGTCACGAACCCGGGGGGTGTTACAGATGACCCAGGAGAGTTACAAGCTAGAGCATACACAAACAGTGAGTGAGTCAAGATTTACGTATAACGGGAGAGCAGACGAAACCAATATGGCACTCAAGGAGGAGATGGTACGCTTTAGAATGATTTGGGTAGGTAGTTAACAGTGCTCAAAGGGTTAGGACAAGGTAGGTGCAGTGCATAATAACCATAACAGAGGTTCAGTCATATGTTAAGCCGAATAAGTGCCAGCATGTGGGGGGGGGGGACCTCAGGATGAGCTAACGAGGGGGGGAGGTGATCTCGTTCGGGAGGTAAGACAGGGGGTCAGCCATTACTTGACCAGTGGAAGGGAGAATAAGTGCGGTGGACCCTGGGGGCACAGAGACCCCCTATGCCTGCATAGTGCAGGGGGCTACGAGGTGCATAGACAGATGGAGGAGCCCTTCAGGAAGTTCCAAAGGGAAGTTTTAAAGCTTGGATGGGAGGGAGTGGACCGAGTAAGGGCTGGGAATGAATTCCATAGTTTAGGGGCATAGTTGGTGAAGGCCCGATCACCCGCAAGGGTGCGTGTCCTAGGAACCGGACAGTTGAGTGTCATGCTTGACCTAAGGTGGTAGGAAGAGGTGTCAGGGTTGAGGGGAAGGGCAAGGGCAGTGGGGGTGGCTGACTTTACAATGCTGTCAATGAAGTTCCCTACTACAAAGGTGCGGTGCTTCTCGGGAGGGAGCCACTCAAGGCGTGTGTAGAGGTTGCAGCGGTGTGTCGGGGTGGGGCAGACAGCGCAAAGCAGCAGATGCTGTTGTAGGCTGTGTCCCATTTCGAAAGGCTGGTTTTTGGCACGGGGGCAAAGGTCACTAGCCCATAGCAGAGAGAGGGGAGGAGAACACCCCTGGCTAGGGCCACCCAAGCAGCCGGGGTCAGGCAGTTTTTGGCTCTGTAGGCGAGACCGAGTTTGATGCTTGTAGACTTGCAGACATTACGGATGTGCAGGGAAAGATCCAGCTGAGGGTCCAGAGTGACGCCCAGGTATTTGACAGCGGTAGCCGTCTGCAGGGGCATGCCATCAGCCCCATAGACTAGTAGGGGGCAGGGCTGGATTTTGTTTTGTTCAGGGAGCCAAAGAGCATAGCCTGGGTTTTCTTAAGGTTGCGGTAAGCTTGTGTTCCACCAGCCAGGACTGGATCCACTTGAAGTTGGAGTTTAGTTGGGAATTGATGGTGTCAATGTCACGGGCGCTGTCCAGAATGACAAGGTCATCGGCATACAGGGTGGTAAGCCCATGGGTGGTGACAGAGAGTAGTTCGTTGATGAAAAGGGAGAAGAGCGTCGGACCGAGGACAGATCCTGTGGGACTCCACATTGCACAGTGGTGGGGTTGGAGAAGTCCGGTTAAAGTTGATGTATTGCTTTCTACCAGTAAGGTAATTGAGGAACCAGGCATGGGCGGAGTTTGAGAGTCCGAGGGAGAGAAGAGTGGAGCTAAGGAGGGAGTGATCTACCCTGTCGAAGGCTTTGGAGAGATCCACAAAGATCGCTCCAGTGAGATGGCCCTGGTCGGTTGCAGTTCTGATCTGCGAGGTGACTACAGTGAGGGCAGTAGCCGTGCTGTGTCCCTTCCTGAACCTGTGTTGGGCTGGAGAGAGGAGGTTGTGTTCCTGTAGGTACTTGGTTAGCTGAGAGGCCACAACTTTCTCCAGAATTTTGGAGGCAGCCGACAGGATAGCTATAGGTCGGTAGTTCAGGGGATCTTTGGGGTTTCCTTGTTTAAGAACAGGGGTAACCTTGGCCACTTTCCAGACATCTGGGATGACACCAGTGGTTAGAGAAGAACTGAATATATGCGCTATGGGCCTGGTGAGAAGGTGGGCTCCTAGCCTGAGCAGTTTTGGCTCGAGGCTGTCGTGCCCTGCTCCAGTATGAAGGGAGAGGCTAGCAAGCAGCCTCTGGGTCTGTGTGGTAGATACCTGTTGTAGGAAGAAGGAGGGTCATGTCTCAGGGCCGAGTCGAGAGGTGCTAGGGGACTTGGGCTCGGGAGGTTGAGAGTTTGGGGACTTGGGGGGCAGTGGGCATGCTTTCATATGTAGCACGGACACCTGCCACTTCACTATTGTCCTCTTGCTGTTCCTGTGCCCTACCCCCAAATTGCTGTGAGAGGCCAGGTTAATGCTGGGCTCCACATCACCCCTTCCCCAGAGAAGAGCAGTTCACCAGACATTCAATCCTCCTCCCCTGCCTGCTCGACCCTCTGACAGCCCACATTAGCTCCTGAACCTGCGTCATTGGTACTGAAGGCAGTAGCACTACTGCTGTCCTGGCGGACTGGCATTACAATTCTATTCATAGTTCTGGTCACCATACGACAGGAAAGATGCAGACATGCTAGAAAGAGTACATAAAAGCTAACTAGAAAATGTTATCAAAGGATTTAAACTAAGAGGATGGATTCTCTGACCTGGGGTTGTCTAAGTGCAGAACAGATTATTAAGAGGTACAAGACAGCAGTCTCCCAAGTGATGAAAAGCATAACTCTGACTGATCAGCTAAAGCTACTGAACATATCAAAGGATGACAGACCTGGAAGATACAAGATGGCAATTAAGGGAGGATGATTTAAAAAAATATTTGGAATACTATTTCACAAAAAGTAATAGATTTCTGGACTAGATTTACATCTAAATTAATATCAACTGAAACCACCCCCTCTCTTTAAATGAAGGCTGAAAAAGTACCTAGAGGAACAAGGTATACATTGTTATGCCCACCGTGTTGGCAGGGGACAATCTACATATGACCAAAGGTTTTCTTTCTTTCCTATTTTCATATCTTCCTAAGAATCTGAACACTGGGAAACTGCCGATGCACAATTTACTGTATTTCAATAACCCCAATATGAACAGTGCATGGTCTGATTTAGATATTTTCCACAGGAAATGGTTTCCTCTTTGAGCAGCTTTGACAGGAATTATCCCCCCTCCCCCCATAACCATGCTGACAAGGAGGCATTGCCTTAAGATTTAATTTCCACAGCATGGAACTATACCAGTATTTTTCTCCCTCAATGACACATTTTATACAATAAAACATCTGTTGAGATAATTTTCTGCGGCAGTCCTGTTAGCGATAAAGGGACGTTGGTAGGGCACCAACAAAAATAGAGGACAGATGGGAGAATGGGAGTCACAGTGTTTGGATCCAGTATCACAAAATGCAGAGGCAGAAAATTAACTCAAAGCATGCCCCTGCACAATGAGACGCCCCCTCAATGTAACGCTAATCCTCCACATGAGACAGTGCTTCGCCTACTTGTGAGATAAGACTACCGCACCCTACCCCTTCCCCTGAATACATTAAAGTCAATTGCATCCACCCTCACTGAAATAGTTATCCTTTTTATGCCTAATGCTTGAATTCCAAAGAACAGCCCCAGAAAGTGTGAGACAAAGAGAGTGAGTGAGTGAGTGAGTGAGTGAAGAATGTTAGAAAATGAGTGGGACAGAGCGGCAATATGAGAGAGAACATGAGTGACTGAGCAAGCTGGAGTGTGGAAGAATGAGAGAATAAGTGAGAGTGTGAGTGAACATGAGTGAGAGAGACAGCCTGCTGTGTTTGTCTATGGATAATTAAATAGTATATGCTCAGGGGTCTACTGTGAATAGGTTGCCATCCTAATTTAAAAGCTGTTGAACCACAATTCATAGGTCATATAACACTGCTGTATCCTTCTTTGGTACAACAGCTTTTTAATTAGAATGGAAATGTGTGTCACCTGCCTTCTTTGTTTTATTTTACTTAGTTTCGTTCTCCCCCATACACACAAACTCCACCTCCTACAAACAGAACATATTTTCACTTTTTTAATTTTTAAAATAGAACCACCACCCTGCTCCATGCTACTAAAACATACCTTTTCAGTAGTAGAACTATTTACATATATGCTTGCCTTTTAAAAAGATTATGCACTGAGGACTGACAAGACAGTCCTCATGGTAAGCACTTCCTTTTCAGGTATGAAAGTGCTTTCTGTGAGGATCGTCTGTCAGCATTTGGAGCAATGTATTTTTAAAAAGTATGCTTATCAAATAAATACAAAACTACACATACCCCATGAATGCAAAGCAACATGGGAAGTATATGCAAATTACCGCAAGAGTATTTACACTGGCCCTGGTTTAAGCAGGAGTGTATGGTGCCAAAATGGCCTCACACAATCTACAAAGGCTATCACATTAGACACAGACACGTGTTTCATCCTTTGCAGAACTCATCAGTGCTCCTCATCTGTATCTCAGCCCAAGGGATGGAGGAACCAGCTCTTTCACAAAATGTAGGCCAAAATATTAGCAACTAGGCTGGAGAGAGTGCTAGGAGTGCTGACTAGCCCTGATCAAGCTGGCTTTGTAAAAGGGAGCTTGGCATCAGACAATACAAAGTGGCTACGGTACCTCATGCACAGATTAGAAATTACTTGGGGAATAGCTTGGGACTGGAGTGGGATAAGGATTCAGCGCCACCACTAACAGACTTTTCTCATTCAGTTCATATAAACTAATATCTTCCACATACACACATACACACACTTTATTTCTATGGTGTATAGGGCTTTGCAATAAAGTAAAGAAGGGACAACAGACAAAATCAAACAACGATGGGAGGCAGAAATAGGTACTCCCATATTGGAAGGGGACTGGCAGATGGCCTGCTATAGGCAACATAAACTCACTTCTGGTTTCCACTGGAAGGAGTCTGACTGGAAGAAAATAATATGTTTTCTTTCCGTACACCACAAATACAATTAAATTTGATCCCCAGTCCTGGGCTTCGTGCTGGAGAGCATGTGGTACCTCCCCAGATACACATACTCACCTGTTCTGGGAATGCAGGACTGTTGAGCTTTTTTGGGACGCAATGTCTGCCACGGTGAATTAATCTACACAGCTTTATTGTTTAATATATCCCCCTCAAATAAAAGAAAAACTTTATCAGAAATGATGGGGAATTTGGTTAACCACTGCCAAGAAGGCACTCACAAGGTGATGGCTGACACCAGATAGGCCTAGTCAACAAGACCGGGAAGAGACAGTGATGTCTGTTCAAAAGGAGGAGACCGCACAGAGTAAACTGGTGGATCCACAGCACGTAAAACGTCACAAATGTCTTGAGGTTAGCTGGTCTCAACACCACAGCTCATAAATAACATTTAGGAGACTTGTTCAATTTGCTCCAACATTTATTTAGAATTAAAAAATGAAACAGCATACCACACAACTAGCAACCCCACATAGCAGTCTGCTACGTTTCAAGCTGCACTGGCTCTTTTTCAAGAAAAACGTAAAAGACTGCTGCATGGGGTTGCTAGTTGTGTGGTATACTGTTTTAAACATTTTTTATTCTAAAAAAATGTTGGAGCAAATGGGACAAGAAGTCTCCTGAATGTTATTTATGAGCGGTGGTGGTGAGACCAGCAAACCTCGAGACATACAGTGACATCTACTTACACAATAGAACCACTGACAGTGGGACTTGGTTTCAGACCCCAAGCGCAAGCCACTTTTACTAATCATTGGAACAGTTGGCTTATTTGGTTAATGGCTCATAGACCTGATGTGATCCCACAGATGATGGGCACATTGGTGGAGCAGGTAAAGAGCTTATCCTGGTTCTCTTCATGTTCAGACACTTTGACACTATCATTAATACCTGTTTATATTATAACGCTTATTAAGGAGACAGGACACAAATATGATAGTTGGAAATGCTTTATTATTCTGCTGCACAGTAGTCCTGGCATTCACTGGTAGCTGTTTTTCTTTTCTTGAACTTAGCTGGAGTTGTTACAAATCTGTACATTGACAATGCATGTTTATGTCTATATCTCATTACACCCAGACCTGTAAAATTGAGAATCATTTAATAAACAAAGATTTAAAAAAAAAAACAAATAAAATTGGAGAGAAAGTTACCCAATGGTCAGCATGGCAGAGGCAGGGAGTCTGGTTGGTTGATTAGAGATGTCTGGGAGAATGAGAATGTGGTCCTGGTTGGACATCTGAAAACTGCCTATAATCTCTCACCAGAAGCTCAATGGCAGTAAATGTTGCTGAGGCAATGTCTGCATACAATGCATAGGACTCAAAGAATTCAGAAAAGCACATCACCGGTGCTCAGTCTGCTACCAACAGTGCAGGAGGATGAACACTTAAGTGCACAATTTTATAATGATATTAAACTGGAACTATTGCCATCTCTTGAAGCCTAGGAGAACAGCTGGAAAAGGGCTACTGCAGACTATGATGAATCAGTGGAGGTGGACAGGGATATTGTCTGGTACAGTGCTGAAAGGGTCTTGAGAGATGCCAGGGCCAGGCAGATACAGTCTATAATAGTTCACCGGTGGTATATATTTTTTATTTTATTTACAATTGTTGACCAGGAAAGGCACACTAAGCTGTGATAGCTTGTTTCCAGGTGTGTCCTGAGAGATGAGTTGTATGGACCTATTTTATTGACAGGGGGAATGTTGGCCATAACCCTGGAGAAACTCCCCTACTCTTGGTAGAGGACACTGTTGGCCTTCTGAACAAGATGGAGGATTCCAGCGCTGTAGAGGAGGAGGGTGTGCTGCAGTAGGCTGGGGTGAATTGCTCCACCCCTGCCGTAGTTCTTTTTGAGGAAGGAGTAATTTCTGAGATGGAAGTTACTACAGAGTTGGAAATCAAATCAGAACCTACAGAGAATACGCTGGAAGACAATGATAACTCACAAGTTACTGAAGCCACTGGATAGAGCAGAGGAACAATTGAAGTTGGAGATGGCAGAAAGGTGATTACTGGTCTTTATGTTGGCCAAAGATGAGAAGTGGTATTGTAAAAGGAAAGCAGCCCTGAAATGTGGGCAACAAGCAATCACAGGTACTAGAACTGCAGTCCAGATAGTGATGGCTTGTGGCACCTCTGATGTAGGGAAATCAAAGGCAGGCCTTGACAGCAACACTGCTGGAGCTGACACTAAGATGTTGTCAGCTGATCAAAGTTACCTGCTCAATGCCTGAAGGATAAACGTTTTCAATCTGCCAGGTTCCCAGAAGCAAGACTCTCCCTGGTCACCAGAGAAAGTGCTCTTAGAAGTGGGATAGATATGAGATGGAGCTGGAAGCTGGGTCCCCAACCCAACATGGGACCTATCAAGTCACAATAGGAGTGGGGCTGTCCTGAAAATGGCAGCATCATGGAAAGAACCCGGTCAGTCCAAACAGATGCCTGACGTCAGGACTGAGACAGCTGAAGAAGCAGTGCAAATGAATATTGGCTTGCACCCTAGAAAGGTAATTACTACCACGCCAATTAAATTTGGTGGCTTGACTGGGTAACTGAAGGAGGAATGCACAATTTCAGTGTACGGGGGCAAAGACTGTCATGCACGGTACTGGTAGAAGGGGGGGGCAAGAAAGGAGTGGTGGTGCAAGAGGCTGTTTCCAAATCCCTGCAGCACAGCAGAGGGATGGAGCAATGCTGGATCAAGCAAGGCAAAGCCAATGCCAGAAGTTGAGCCACTACAGAGTGTATTTAGCTCAAAATAAAATGGCTGTTTCAGAGACTGTTACTGTCCCCACCAAGAAGGAATATGGAATACTGATCCCCCTCCTCCCTTCAAAAGCTCTACAAAGGTAGAGAAAGATGGACAGAATTAGATATTGGCAGAATCTCCCCCCTCCCTCCACCTTTCCCCCACCCTCTACCCATCACCATCACTCTGCCCCAATTATCTTATAACTACCCTCCCTTGTGTTTACGTTAGCACTTCCATTCTTATGCTCTGCCTACTTCCCTAGCACTTTCAGCTATGTCAGTCTTCCTCTAACTTATCCCCTACAGGATCATTGCTACTGGCCTGTTACAATGTTTGTTAATCCATAATTGGTTTGTACACCCTCACCGGTTGGTTTGTATCACTTGGCTCTGTACCTGTACTTACTGATATGTTTTAATATTGTACTTGTATTGCTCTTGTAATCAGTGTATTTTGCTGTTCTCCCAACTGCTGTAACCCCCTCCTCCCAGGACGCTTCTGGAAACGAGAGGTTTATAAGTCATGATGTCTTTTCTGGTGAAACATTTTCCAAATAAATAAAAAAAAAGTGTGGGGAAACTGTAGCTGTAAGTCCCTGTTACATTTAACCTGGAGGTTGTAAGGAAAGAAAAAGTTTCTTAGAATACAGACCCACTCCTCTCAACCTCTAATACTGGGCAAATGGGACAAAATGAGACTATAACAGGCACTGAGGTCCCAGTCCTTCTCTTGGAGCATTCAGAGTCGGAGGATGAATCATCAGACAGACCTTAACCCCCCCCCGCCAAAGTTCTGGTCGGAGGTTCTCAGATTCTTTCAAAAACAGTCCTGAACCAGCACCTCAGAAAAATGTGATCCACCTCAGGTATAGGAGCGGTATGGCAGAAAGATGTGACAGAGTGTTTGTGGGGAGACAGCTTCTGAAAGATTCTTTGAAGTTCTTCACCTCAGAGATTTATACATTACTCCATATCTCTGGGGAGGACAACTTTGATATAAGTTTCAAGACCCCACAAGGTTTGCAAAGGTTCTGGATGTAATATAGTCAGTTGAAATTCTCACCTTTGCGGGTTCTGTTTATGGCTATTCCACTAACTCAACCCATGAAGGGGTGAATGTGAGGGACATCCATTATTGGTTGGGCTAACACTGTGACATCCTAGGGCCCCCAGAGGCAATAATCGATTCAGAACATCTGTGACTTGGTAGGTGGAGGTTTCGAGTGAAACTTGGGTAGACATACCCGGGGTAGTCCACTTGCCTTATAGTTTCTTCCTTGGAAGAGACATAGGGATATGTTTTTACTCAGGCCAACCTATAGCCTATTACAAATGTGGTGACAGGTCCCAACTGTTCAGTGCCTGTGATCAACTCTGGTGGGGGTTGTCTGGGGAATTTGGGCATGAGTACAACTTGTAGGAGCTGGTTCAGATGTAATCTGTGTGTGAAGAATGGGCATATTTTTCAACAGCAAGAGGGAGGAGCTGCTGTTAGAACTTTACTACTTGACTGGACTAAAGAAATAGAACTCTACTACTGGGAACTTCAATTTAGGGTCAAAACAAACAAAAAAACAAAAAAGCGTTAGTACGTTTGTCTCAGTTGGGTGAAGGAATTGTTATCTGTGCAGTTAGCTAGGCGAAGAAAGAAACTGTGAATTAGGGGGAGTGGCTTAGAGAGAAGGAAGCCAGGTATTTGCATTTAAAAACTGACCTAGATAGCTTTTGGCAGAGAACAGCAAGAGGAAGGAGATGCTGTTAGAACTTTACTCGGACTATATTGCCCTCCATTCCTCCCCTCCACCCCCCCACCCATAGCCGGTTCTACTTTTTTAGGCACAGGATTTGACTGACAACAGGAACTTCCTGTTTGGGAGCAGGAAGGGAGTGATCACAGAGCCACCAAAGACTCACCATCCTAGAAGGAAAACAGTAGCTCTCCATCCCCCCTAGCTGCTAGAGGTCTGACTCTGAGCAAGTAAGAAGGAGACTACTGAGGAATATAGGAACTTACTGTCCCAGAACAGGAAGAGCAGGAGCTTTAAGGGCATGGAGGCAGTAGGAAAGTAGCTAGAAAAAAAATTGTATAAAAAAATAAAGAGAGAGAGGAAAGAGGAAATATACAAAACAACAGTTAAGGGACCACAACTAAGACATGATGGGAGTGGTGTAGTGCAGTGGCTGTGGAGCAGCAGTCATCCAGGAGACGTTCTGGAGGATGCAGTGTTGTCCCATCTGCAGGCACCTCTCTGGCTGTGGGAGGAAGTTGCTCATCTTCAGGCTGAGTTGGCCAGGATTTTGGGAGACCTCCTTTCCCACCCAGGGACCACCAGGGCCACTGCTGCTGCCTCAGAGGTTGCCAAGAAAGAGGAGCAGTTGGACCACAGTGGGCTCGGTGAGGGTGGTGGAACAGAGGCACATCCCTCCAGTTGTACCTCTCTACAATACATATGCCATTCTGGCAGAGTGTGGTTCCTCTATGGAGGCACCCGCAGTGGAGACCAAGGAGGATGCTGGGAACCTCCACAAAGAAGACCCACAGGAGAGTGGCATGGGACCCCACAGTGGAAGGAAACAACTCCTGGTGGGGGACTCCATTGTTAGGAGGGTAGAACTGGGGGAGAGAGGGGGGGGAGAGGGAGATAAGGTGCCCGCCTGGTGCCATGGCTTGGAGGAACAGGGACAGAATCCTCTGGATCGTGGCAGTAGCTGCATGGGGGAAGGAGCTGGATGTCACTATCCACCTAGGGACAAATGACATGGCTGGGAAATGGATCAGAGCAGTGCAGGAGGAGTTTGTGGAGTTGGGAAGGGGCCTTAGACAAGTTGCATGCAAGGTAACCTTCTCGGAGGTGCTGCCTGTCTATGGCATGGGTGAGGCTAGGGTACTGTGCATCATGGGATTCAATCAGTGGTTGAAAAACTGGTGCAGAGCTCAGGGTTTTGGCTTCATTGGGGGACTGGGGGTCCACCTGGAGGGATGCAGACCTATACTGGCACGATGGTCTGCATCTGTCCTGAATGGGAACCATGACCCTAGGTGATAGGTTTAAATGCTCCATTGGCAAGCATTTAAACTAGCCAAGGGGGGAGGCACTGAAAAAGAGAAGGGAAATCCTAGCCCCCCTCAAAAAATCAGGGTAGTTAGTGAGGTAAACACCAAGATACTGTAGAGAAGTCGATAGGGAGAAGGGCAGAGGTAAATGGAGAAAAAGGCAGTAAGGATAGGGATGGGGCAAGAAGGGGTAAGGCCATCAAAAAATGGAGGGTAATGAGTACCAATGCCCATAGTCTAGGTAACAAGCTCCCTGAACTAGTGGCCTTAATGGAAGAGGGATGCCTGGATATCGTGGCAGTCACAGAAATATGGTACACAGAGAACCATGACTGGGATGTCAAAATACCAGGGTACACAATCTACAGGAGGGACAGGGAGGGTAAAAGAGGAGGAGGAGCTCTCTATGTAAGGGAAGAGATCAAAGCAACAGAACTAAAGGGTAAACAAGGAGGAGAGGAGGCACTGTCGGTCACCCTGGAGACTGGAAATGGCACCACAATCTGCACAGGGGTTGTATACAGATCCCCCGTCTCAGGGGAAGGAAATGGAGAAGGAAATGATAGAAGGCATCCTTAGGATGGCAGAGAAAGGGGAGATATTGCTGATGGGGGACTTGAATATGCCAGATGTTAACTGGAGCACCTTTGATGCAGCCACATCCAAGAGCAGGGCCATTCTCGATGCCTACAGGGGGCAGACAGTTAGTGTTGGAACTCACTCTGGAGGGAGCAATCTTAGACCTGGTACTCTCAAATGGGGATGGAGAGAGGATCTCAGATCTAGGAGTGGGTAACCATCTGGAAACAAGTGACCACCAAACACTGTGGTTCACAATAAACTCAGCTATAGAGTAAAGCCATACAAAAGTGAAGGTACTGGACTTCAGGAGGGCTGATTTTGTCAAAATGGGAGAGTACCTCAGAAAAGCACTAGCAAACAGGCAAGAAGGAGGGGTGGAGCAACAATGGGGAAACATCAAAACTGCCATCACAGAGGTAACAAGCCTTTGTGTGAAGCAAATAAACAAATCAAAACGAAAGAAAATAAACACTATGGTTCTCAAAAGAGGTGGCAGGGAAGGTTAGGGAGAAAAAGATAGCATTCAGGAAGTATAAGGAAGCACAGAAGGAGCAGGACAAACAACTGTACCAGTTAAAGCAGAAGGAAGTGGAGGAAGGCAGTCAGAATAGCAAAGGCCCAAACTGAGGAAAAGATAGCCAACTCGGTTAAGAAGGGAGATAAAACCTTTTATAGGTACAATAGGGAGTGAAGAAAGACAGATGGAGGGATAGTGAGGCTGAATAAAGAGGACGATGGGTGGGCAGAGTGAGACAGTGAGAAAGGCAGGGTTACTGAATTAATACTTCTGCTCAGTAGTCACAAAAGAAGAGGAGGGGGAGGTACCTAATCCAGTCAATAGAAGCACTCTGGATAGGGGGTCGATAACAGCCCTTTCACAGAAGAAAGGGTTCTGAAAGAACTCCTAAAACTGAAGGTGGACAAAGCAATGGGGCCTGATGGGATTCACCCCAGAATTCTAATAGAAGTAAGGGGAGAACTAGTAACACCACTGACTACCCTTTTTAACAAATCATGGGAGGATGGTGTGGTACCTGAGGACCACAGGAGGGTGGATGTGATTCCCCTTCACAAAAGTGGGAGCAAGACAGAGGCAGGAAACTACAGACCTGTCAGTTTGACCTCAGTGGTAGGGAAAATGATGGAATTACTTCTGAAGGAAAGAACTGTTGAGTAGCCAGAGGCCAGTGGGACACAGGACCCAAGGCAGCATGGATTCACAGCAGGAAGGTCATGTCAGATGAATCTAATAGATTTCTTTGGGTGACCAAAGTAGTAGACCAGGGAGGGGCTATGAACATGGCCTACCTAGATTTTAACAAGGCATTTGACACAGTCACACACAAAAGATTAATAAAATAGCCAGCCTGGGACTGGGTCCCAAGGTGGTAGCCTGGGTAAAACATTGGCTGGACAACAGGATGCAGAGGGTAATAGAGTCCACAGTGAAGAAAGGGGGGGGTTACTAGTGGGGTACCGCAGGGATCAGTACTGGGTCTTGTCCTTTTTAATGTCTTTATAAGTGACATTGCAGAGGGACTGGAAGGATTAGTATGTCTCTTTGCAGATGAGACAAAGACCTGCAACAGGGTTGATATACAAGGCGAGGCGGAAAGGATGAGAAGGGACTTGGCAAGGTTGGAGGAATGGTCAAATGTATGGCAGCTTGGATTCAACACAAAGAAGTGCAAAGTAATGCACCTGTGAAACAAAAACCCAGTGGAAGAGTACACAGTGGGGGGTGAGATACTGACAACAACAAAAATGGAAAGGGATCTGGGGTAGTTATATCAGATGACCTAAAGGTGGACGAGCAATGTGAGAAGGCAGTAAGGAGGGCTGGGGAGATACTGGGATGCATAGGGAGAGGCATCACCAGTAGAAAACAGGAAGTTGTTATCCCTCTGTACAGACAGTTGGTGAGGCCCCATCTGGAGTACTGTGTGCAGTTCTGGAGACCCCATCTCTACAGATAGATAGACAGGATGGAGGCTGTCCAGAGGAGGGCAACCAAAATGGTGCAGGGTCTGCACCAGAAGACATATGAAGAGAGACTAAAGGAGCTTTATATGTATACTCTTGAGGAAAGGGGGGGGCATGATTTAAACTTTCAAGTACCTCAAGGAATCAACAAAGGCCAAGAGGGTAGCATCTTTCAGAAAAAGAGATGTACAAAAACAAGGGGGCACAATTTGAAGATAGAGTGGGGACGGCTCAGAGGTAATGTGAGGAAGTATTTTTTCATGGAGAGGGATGTGGATGCATGGAACAGCCTTCTTGAGGAGGTTGTGGAGTCAAAAACAGTGGGGGAATTCAAGAATGCATGGGGCAGACATAAGGCAATTCTAGTGGGGTGTAGGAGGAAGGAGGCTGCTGGTTAACTAGGATCTGCAACTTATCCGTTAGGTAGGGAAATGGGCAGACTAGGTGGGCCAAGCGGTCCTTATCTGCCATCAAATTCTATGTTTCTAAAACTGCCCACAGGTAGCTCATAACAGAAGGGATGGGTTCGATCAGCATGCCATGCTGAGAAAGGCCCAAAGGACAGGGTCATCAGATGCCTCTTTCGCCCTCAAGCAGACCCTGCTTCTGCCACTCTTCTTAGTCTGAGTGACTCTGTAAGCAGACCAGATCCATGGCCTGAATCCCTAGGCCCACATTTGGCCTCTGAACTGGATCCCCCTGATGCCCCTCTTCAGGCCAGCGTTAAAGAGGGTGCTGGTCTAAGTAGGCACTGAGAAAGAAGCTGTAGTAAACAGTCAGCTCCACCAGTGCAGTCGGTTACTCCTGCCGAACACGAAGTAGTATCCTCTCTCATAAGGATCTGATGATGCCCCCCGTAGGTGTGACCAAAGTCAGAAGAAGCTCCAGGTTGGCAAAAGCTCAGCAAGACTATCCAGAAATCCCCTTTCTAACAAATTTGAGCTTTAACAAGAGACAAGGAGCTGGGGAGACTCAGACACAGGCGAGCTAGATTCAGATACCTCCTGAACCTTGTTGTCCAAATGCCGGTCTACTCCTCTGGCTGAGCAACCAATTAGCTACTGGAGATGATGTAAAAGGAAGACAGGACAGGTTCTAGAAGGGGACATTACTTAAGGTGCTGCTGTTATTTTTGGCTAGAATGGTATATCTTTTTCTGACACATGGTGCAGGTTAAAACCACCTCCCTGAAGGTCTGTAGTATTGGACACCCACAGAAAAGGAAAGTGTTTTTTTTTCTCTTGTTTCAAGAGACTGGAATTGACATAATCTTCATACAAGTAATGTGGATGGCATCAGCTGCAACTCTGTCTTAGGCTAAGATAGCTTGGATTTGGTTATTTGGGGAGGATAAGGCTGATGGGGTGGGTATTCTGTTTCAGGGGCTGGAGATCATTCTGGGAGAATAAGGCTGATGGGGTGGGTATTCTGTTTTGGGGCTAGATGTCATTTGGGGGAGGAGAAGGCTGATGGGTGGCTATTCTGTTTTGGGGGCCTGGATTTAAAATTCATAACTGACCAACCTAGTTCCAGGTCATGTTCTACTTTTAGATGGACATATAGGGGGAGGCACAGATTTAGTTTATAAATGTACAGACTTGCAAAGTTAAATTGGACAGAGTAACTCCTTTTGAAAAAAATCCAATCTAACATAGCCACTTCAAAAAGATTTGTTCTCAAGAGTGATTTCAATTACAGTTTTGATTTCTCACTGAGGCACCAATGTAGAAAAAAGTGTACTATGATTCCACTGCTTTACAGAAATGTGTAGTTATTACTGGTTTAATTGACAGCTGTATATCTATGCACCCTAAAGGATGGGGAACCTATGCACATGGAACTTTAGCCTCCAGAAAGGTTTTCTTTTTATATCTGAACTCAGTATCAGGAGTGTCAAGACAGCCAGTAGAATTTTCTGATAGCATTGCTAAAATTGTTCAGGAAGCAAGAGAAAACATTGACATCCTGGTACACATAGGGACTAACGATCTCACCAGCCAGTCAGTTGTGGAGACCAAGGAACACCTGACCAGGCTGGGTGACAAACTATCATCCATTTCATCCGGCATCTCCTTCTCTGAGATCCTGCCAGTCTGGGAGAGGGGGGGCAGATGGACAGAAGGTCAGAGAAGGGGAGATAGGGGAGCTAAACATGTGGCTCAAGGGCTGGTACCAGGAAAAAAGACACAAATTTGTAGGGAACTGGCAACAGTTTTGGGAGTGAAAGTTCTTTAAATTTGATGGACTGCATCTCACTAAGGAAGGAGTCAGTGCATTGGGGGCAGAAGTTTGATGTCTTTGCAGAATATTTAAACTAGCAAATGGGGAGAGGGGTGCAGCACCCCATACGTCGAATGGGAAGAACAACCTTCCCCCCCTCAGCTAGTGGTCAAACAGGAGTTCAGCATGTTTGTAGTTCATTTGCATCACCAGGTAAGGAAAAAGGTCCAGCTCCCAATGCAACCACAGGGGAAACGCCAGACCTCACCCAACAACTAACACACCAAAATCTGGCCAATGGAAAATCATGTACACAAATGCTCACAGTCTGGGAAACGAGATCCCAGACCTGCAGGCAATAATGACAGAGGCTAAACTGGACATAGTAGCCATTAGCAAGACATGGTTTACCAGTAACCACACTTGGGAGAGTTCAGTACCTGGCTATGTACTGTTGAGAAGAGACCGAGGTGCAAAAAGAGGGGGTGTCAATGAAAATATCAAAGCTACAGAAATTCAGAATGCATATAAGGAGCCAAAAGAACCGTGGGTCACCCTGGAAACAGGAAATGGGACAGCCATACAAACTGGGGTTGTGTACAGGCCTACAGACCAGGGAAAGACACAGACACATTACTGTTAGAAGATATATAAAACATGACAGCTAAACAGGAGGTTCTGATAATGGGAGACTTCAACATGCCAGATACAGCTTGGTCAATACCAGTAGGAACATCTGCCAGAACTAGGCACATGGTGGATTCCCTGCAGGGGAATGGCCTCAAACAACTAGGGTTACCACCTGTCCTGATTTTTGCAGGACAGTCCTGATTTGGGCAGCTGTGTCCTGCAAAAAAAATACATGAAAAATACTGCCTGTCCTGACTTTATAGCAGAAAAAATATTTTCTAACTTTCCACTAAATGTTGCAGAAAACTATAATACCCTAACCAAAATACATTAAAATGATAAGAAACAATAGAAACAACTAAGAAACTACAATATTTAGCCTTAATTCTGATTATATAGAGAACACAAGTCTGTTGCATTGATCGAGGTTACGTACTGTCCTGCAAAAAATCATGCTTCAGTAAGAAATGTCCCACTTTGGGCTTCTTAAAAGGCGGCAACCCTACAAACAACTGGTACAACAAGACCACAAGAGACAGGGCTATCCTAGATCTAGTACTAACAGGGAAAGGATCACAGATCTCCAGGTAGAAGGTCACCTGGGGGCCAGCGACCATCACATGGTATGGTTCAATTTGGCCACTAGAACTAAATCATCCCATTCCAAGGCAAAAATATGGAACTTCAGAGGAGCTGACTTTGATAAGATGGCCAACAGAGTTAAGCTAGCCCTAGCAAAAAGAAATACAGGTGAGGGGGTACAGGCAAAGTGGGCAAGCATTAAAGATGCACTACTTGAAGCAACATCCCATTGTGTTAGACAGAAAAGGAAGTGCAAAGAAAGAAAACCACTTTGGTTCTCAAAAACAGTAGCAGAAAAGGTCAGAGCCAAAAGGCTGGCCTTCAGGAAATATAAGGGAATGCAGCAGGATGAAGATAGGGAGGCATACCAAACTTCCCTAAGGGAAGCAGGGAAGGCAGTAAGGCAGGCAAAGGCCCAAACCGATGAAACACTAGCACAAACAGTAAAAAAGGTGACAAGACTTTCTATAGATACATTAGTGAAAGGAGAAAGTCCAGAGGGGTTATTTCTAAGATCAAAGGGGATAAGGGGGCGTGTGAGGAGAAGGACCATGTAAAAGCATCTATCCTAAATAGATACTTCTGCTCAGTATTTACTAAAGAGAAGGTAGGGCAGGGCCCACATCTCACCACCATGGACACCGGTGGGGGGAGGGAGGTGTGCACTAGTCCCCTTACAAAAGAAAGGATCCTACAAGAGCTTGATAAGCTCAGGGTGGACAAGGCAATGGGACCTGATGGCAAACATCCCAGGGTACTAAAGGAGCTAAGGGTGGAACTAGCAGTGCCATTATCAGAACTGTTTAGAGAGTCTCTGAGCACAGGAGAGGTCCCAGAAGACTGGAGAAGGGCTCATGTGATCCCGCTCCACAAGAGTGGTAGCAGTGAGGAGGCAGAGAACTACAGACCAGTCAGTCTTACCTCAGTAGTGGGCAAGATTATGGAGGCACTCCTTAAGGAAAGGATGGTACAACACCTGGAATCCATAGGAGCACAGGATCCAAGACAGTATGGGTTTACAAAAGGAAGGTCCTGTCAAACTAATCTCATAGATTTCTTTGACTGGGTAACCAGAGTGGTGGACCAAGGGGGAGCAGTTGATGTCACCTATCTTGACTTCAGCAAAGCTTTTGATACTGTTCCACATAGAAAATTGATTAATAAGCTGGGCAGGCTCGGGGTGGGTCAGAAGTTGGTCAACTGGGTGGCAAACTGGTTGACGGGCAGAAAACAGAGAGCGGTGGTAAACGGTATACAGTCAGAATAGATGCAAGTCACAAGTGGGGTACCTCAGGGATCAATCCTGGGGCCAGTCCTCTTCAGTATCTTCATCAGTGACATTGCAGATGAACTGGAGGGTAAGGTTTGTCTGTTTGCAGATGACACAAGATCTGCAACAGAGAAGATGATCCAGATGGGGTGGGCAGAATGAGAAGAGATCTAGATAAACTAGCAAAATGGTTGGAAGAGTGGCAACTGGAGTTTAACGCAAAGAAGTGCAAGATCATGCACACAGGGAAGAGAAACCCTGAAGCCACCTATAGGCTGGGAGGGGAGTTGCAGGCAGTCACAAGGAAAGAAAGAGACTTGGGCGTCATCATCACCGATGACCTGAAATCATCCAAGCAGACCACTAAAACAGTAGGTAAGGCTAGAGGGATGTTGGGGTGTATTAGTAGGGGTATCACAAGTCAGAAGAGAGAGGTAATAATCCCTCTTTACAAGACACTGATTAGGCCCCATCTGGAGTACCGCGTGCAGTACTGGAGGCCACACCTTCACAAGGACATTAACCAAATTGAGGCAGTCCAGAGAAGGGCAACCAAAATGGTGCAGGGACTGCATCAGAAAACATATGAGGACAGATGAACAGAGCTCAATATGCATCCCCTAGAGCAAAGGAGGGAGAGAGGTGATGTGATCGAAACATTCAAACACCTTAAGGGCATTAACATGGTGAAAGAGTCTAACATATTTCAATATAAGAAAAATAGCAGGACAAGAGGACACAGCATGAGATCAGAGGGAGGTCAATTAAGGGGTAATGTGAGGAACTTCTTTTTCACAGAAAGGGTGGTGGATGCATGGAATGGCCTACCTCAGGAAGTGGTGGATATGAATACAGTGCAGGACTTCAAACAGGCATGGGATAGGCATAAGGGAGCAATACTGATGAATATGAATAGATAGGCCATTGACAGAGCAAAGGCTGATGGTACATTCATAAGGCAGAAAAAGAAATGGGCAGACTGGATAGGCCTTGAGGTCCTCATCTGCTGTCAACTTCTATGTTTCTATGCTTGTTACTGTTAGGGGCTTTAGAGATGGGACATGTTTCTCCTAATACTGGACAGAGGTGCAGAATGAACTCCTCTCTCCAGCTACTAGAAGTACTGAGGGAGATGAAACATTTACTGCTGCAGGCAAGAGAATCGGTAAGGTGCTTATACAATAGTGCCTTGGAATGGTGGAAAGACACTAAACTAGATCTTAAAATTTGGTTCCAAACTTTTGGTAAGTGTAAGCAGCAATCAAAGTATTTGCACTACCTAAAATTAGGTTAGCAATTGCAAAAAGTAATTATTCAAGTTCAAGGTTGCTCAAGGAACTATTTGGACCAAATTCAAGCTTTAAGGAGAGAAACGCAACAGTATCAGTATGACACGGTTGCCTCCCTTGGAGCAGAAATGAAATACAACATGCAAAGGATGCCAATTGGGGGATCTATTCGTGGCCTGTACAGACAGGAAGGAGGCCTCCAGTTTTGGGACACTTAAGGACCAAAGGCATCAAATAGTAACTAAGTAAAAAGATATTTGAAATTTGGGGGCATGGCTTGACAGCAGAACAGAGCAGATGCTTTCTTTTATAGCTCCTGAGGAATTGAGCCAATTTAAGAAATAAAACTATCTAAGCATTAATTTTTTCAACGCCCTACAAAATCTGCAACTGCCTCTACTATATAAGCAGCAAAAAAAAAAAAAGGTCAAACAAGCATAAGATGACTGTCTCACGAGGTGGTGGGTCGCAGCAGTCAGATGAGGCCTTCGGTAGTGGCGGTGCTGGCTCGGAAGAGGTGTCCCTTAGTACAGTAAATTCCACACTGGCTCAATTGGTGAAAACTGTGAGAGACATGGATAAAAAAACTGGTTGTTCTTACTCCCCGGGTAAATGCTCTGGAGACTCGTGTGGATGAATGCAAACGGATAGTGCAGCAGGTGGAAGGGGCCTTGCTTAAGTCTATGGATGCAACCTCTAAGCTGGTGAAAGAAAGCTCCGTTCTTTGCCAACGCCTTGAAAATGTGGAGAATTTAGCAAGAGAGCGCAATATTAGAATTATTGGTCTACCGGAGCAGTCCAAGGGACAGGACCCACTATCCTTTATTCAAACCATGTTGCCACAGCTTCTTGGACTGTTCAAGGAGGAACCACTCCTAGCTCTCGAAAAAGCATACTGTATTGCTGATCGAGCTGGGGTGACTGCCATGGGACCTCGAACCTTCCTTGTGGTGTACTCCGATGTGGGAGTATGGGACAGGATTCTATCCATTGCAAAACACAAATGGCATCTTCGCTTTGGAGAGGCAGATTTGTCTGTTTCCCGATCTATCCTATTTGACCAGGCAGCACAGGAAAGCCTTTGATCGGGTGTGAGTTATTTGACGGTCCCTGAAAATACAACATCCACTTCTTCTGCCTGCTAAATTGAAGGAGCAATGGAAGGGCCTCACATACTTATTAAATGACCCGTTGGAGGCATGTAAGTTGCAAGAGAGGATTGAGGCCGAGCTAAATAGGATGGAAGAAAATTTATCGGATGAAGGTGCACTGGAGGAAGAGTGATTCTCAATGGGACAGTGAGTACACCATTGGGTTTCTCCCTACAAAGTGTTTATGGAACTTTGAACTCTTGACTTTTGTAGTACTTTTACAGTTGGCTCTGGACTATCCAAGTTGGACTGAATTTTGTGGTTCTCTGCTTACTGTTCTGATTTTGTATGTGGCAATACTCTGCATATTTGCTTTAAAAGGGTTCATTTAAGTGTATAGTCTTATTTACTTCAATGTTAATATGAACTATTAAAGTTCTTATTATAGGCTCATCCTTGGGGAATTAATCCTTACTAGTTAAATAATGATGTGGGATACTGTGGGCATGTAGCCAAGATGGTAATGGATAGCACGTAGCACCTCTTGTGGTCGACACCCCGACGACAAAACACAGAAAAAGACCATTACGGCGACATTCGGGGTAATGGTCCTTTTTCTGTTTCGCCTTCCCCCAGTGTTCTGCCCCCTCCCTGGACCAACTCCGACCTGGAGTTGGAATCCTAGAGTCCGAGGAGTGCGGGGTGTAGGGGCAGGCCCAGAAAACAGCAATAGAAGCGGCACAATATAAATCGGTATTGTGCCGCACTTGAGGAGATCAGCATTCTCGTTGACTAAATATCTTGGTACTTCCCAGACAGCATCACTTTCCATATTTCTTTCAGCATATCCCTATTAGGCTCTGTGCTGTTATAAGCAGTCGTATATATTTTGTTTTTTTCTATTTTAATATTGGTAATTCCCCCAGTGCTGTAACTTATGAGAGGGTGTCTAACTAATCCTTATTAAGTGGATGATTTTTGACTATTTATTCATGTATCCCTCTGTGCAGGATTATTATAAGTTTTGTGTAAAACTTATAAATAAAAAGTAAAAAAAAAAAAAATTTGAAGACATTTTGTTACAGCCTCTAAGGTACTGGCAGAGCTGGACTCATTTCTGCCCCCCTATGCAACAGATGTGTCTGCTACACAAAGGAAAATTCTCTCAAGCCCTATAACTAGGAATGAAGTACCGGATATTATAAAAGGAAGTTGGGAGCCTCATCAGACTGGGATGGCATTCCTAACAAGTTTTATAAGACTTTTGCCTCTGAACTGGCAGATTTTCTGGCAACAGTCTAATGACATGTTTCAGGAAGGCAAAATGGATGAGAATTTCACCAAGGGGCTTATTTTTTTTATATATATAAAGCTGGAGACAGGTTAGAGCTCAACACCTGAAGGCCTATATGCCTGTTAAACTCAGATTTCAAAATCTTAACCAAACTTTTGCACTCCAGATGACTTCCAGCTGCAAGTCTGTCAATTAATCCAGCAAAAAGCAGCTCCATACCTTCTGGGTCAATTCATGAAAACATATGCACTATCAGGGAAGTAAAAGAATATTGTAAACTACATAAAACTTCAGATTTACTGTCATTAGACCAGTAAGGCTTTTGATAGAGTGGATCATAAATGTAATCTTTCAGTTTTAACAGTTTTGGGGATTCCTCTGGTTTTTGTATGATGGATAAAAGACTAATATAGTTCAGCCACAGTGGCTCTTTGTATTTGTGGTACCATAGCCTATCCAGTTAAGCTTGCTGTGGGAGTAGGACAGGGGTGCCCGCCCTTTGAGCCCCTTGTTGTATGCATCTTCTTTCAATCCATTAATACGGGGGATTATTGGGACCCATCTAATAAAAGGAATACCCAAACTGGTAGGAGCAGAACCCTTAAAAATGATGGTGTATGTAGATGACATCTGTATCTATGTGACAGATGATGTCCGGGGGGGCAGCAGGTTTAAACAGAAGTATTCAAGATTGCTAGAATTTCAGGGGCTAATTTAAATTTAGAAAAAAGCACTGGCTTGTGTCTAAGGTCAGTTTTTTTTTTTTATTTAGTTTTTGTTGACCGGGTAAGTGCAGTAGACAAATCCTGCCTATTTTCAGACACGACCCGGGGGAGGGGGATACAGATGAATGCCAACTGACCTTGAACCAGATTAAGTTGTTGGTGGTATTTTCAGTGAATGAGGGGAAATTTGGCCAGGACACCAGGGAAATTCTCCTACTCTTTTCGATAAGTGCCATGGGATCTTTAACATCCACCTGAACTACCACCAATCCAAGCAGATGGGACCTCAGTTTAACGTCTCATCCGAAAGACGGCACCTCAGAAGTGCAGCACCCCTCTCATGCTGCACTACAGTGTCAGTACTGGGACATTAACCCAAGTGCCAGATGTGGGAACTGAACCCACAGCCCTCTGATCTCCTGGCCTCAGAGGCGAGTGTGCTACCTACTGAGCCACTGACACTAACAGTTGATACTCCTAACAGAAGTATAGCTGGGAATAGACTCCCTCTTGACCCTACTGAGATATTGGGGGTCAAATTTGGTGAAGGTGACATGGTCAGCTTAAACTGGACAGAAAAGACAGATGTCTGTGCCTGGAGAGTGGGCAGACGAAAATCATGGAAGATGGCCAAGCAGAAGAAAGTATTCATAATTCTGCAATTTTTAGTCCCTTTTTTATTATACATAAGCCATGTCTTCCCCATTCCCTCAAATCTGTAGATTCACCTTTTAAATATATATTTTCAAATGTTTTGGGGTAGCCCGCTGAATCCCATCAGAAGGGAGATGACCTATCTCCCCCTCAATAAGACGAGGCTTAATATGTTGAACCTGATTGTGTTTGTCTATACTATTTTTTGGTCTAGCACTTTAAAATTGATCCTAAAACCAGGATGGTCATATGCTAAAGTAGTAGTAAATCTTTTTTATTCAGTAGAATAAGGGAAAAACATTCAATTGAGCATAGCTCATTTACAATGAAGTCCCATAGCAGCAACCATCAGTTTCAGTATAAAAAGAATTACACATATCAATGAAAAAGACAAACTACAAAATACAAATCTAGGTACACATAAGTAATACAGTAATCAGCAAACATCATAAGAGTTGGGCCCAATAAATACAAATCAAGGTACACATAAGTAATAATCAGCAAACATCATAAAAGTTGGGCCTAATAAAATATATTTAAATTTTTTTCTGTTTGGCAAAACAGTACTCTGAAAGTTATGCAATGGATGGCTTTTCCAGCCACTATCATCCCCTCTTTTCAGAAACTGTATAAACAGAGAATTTCTAAAACACAACTGGAGTCCCGTTTCAGGAAACAACTATATCAGGAGGTGATGTCTCATGTTTGTCTGCAACAACCTGAGTTTAAGCTATGCAATCCTGTTAAGAATCATTTAGTTGTAAGCACAATGCATAGATAAAGTGCCACAGAAGATGTGGGACAAACTCTGGCTAAGCGCATATGGCGGGTTAAATGTCAGAGGGAACAATAAGCATAAATCAGCTGATGAAAGATCATGCCCTTATCCGGGCTGCAGTATTACCAAAGAGTCCATGGAACATTTTCTGTTACAATGTCCCTTTGCAATAGGGTTATGATAGTTTTCAGTGAAAAGATGGAAGCTTCCTTGAGTGGAGAGTGTGTGATTCTAGATGACTTTCCTCAGCAACTCCAGAAGCACAGTAGCAGCACCCAGAGTGTGCTCTTTGCAAGTCTTAAATTCTATCTCTGGCAAGCAAGTTGTCATCTGGCACTACAACAGTTGAGAATATTATACCTTTCCTTTGCCAGACTGTGAGTCAGCATTATTGGATGTCTACAGGAGGGACTGTAAACTATATGACTTAAAAAACTATCTTCCTTATGGAAAATCAAAATGTGGTTAAACATTAAATAGGGCAAAGGTATGGACCAGATGGACACACATTGCTAGGGAAGATGTGACATGTGATGATGTTTAAGAGATCTCAGTCAGTAGATAATGTTCTGACTTAAAGAACTTTTGTTTTTCTTTAATTTTTTGAGTAGCACTGGGGCTGAGGGTTATTATTTTCTCTATGACTGGACATAGGTACTATTATGTTTTTTTTCTATCATGCTTGTATTTTTAGGTTGATGTTTTTTGGTTTGCATATGCTTAATGGTGACCTTTTGTGTTTTTGATTTGTTTTGTTGATTTTTCTTTTAATAAAATTCCCCTGCTCCTCATCGATAAGTGCCATGGGATCTTTTACTTTCACCTGGACAGTGACCAGAGATGGGCAGAAAGGACCTAGGCTTAACATCTCAACTGAAAGACAGCGCCTCAGTTGTACAATGACCCTCTTGTACAGCACCAGAGTGTCAGTTATGGGTATTGCCCCAGCTATCTGGTGTGGTGCTAGAAGCCATGACCATCTGATCTTCTGGCCCCAGAGGCAAGAGAGCCACTGACACTGCTGTTCATCATATGAACCCTAGGTGTATACATATCATGGAGATAAGGGAGTTCTCTACATCCTGGAACTATACAGCATTTAGAGCAACACTGCTGCATATGTTTTATGAATACACAAGAGTAACTTTTGTTAGGAAACGGTGCTGGGTTACAACTGGCAGGTGATTAAACATAGGATAGTCAAAACTCCTCAGTTATGTGTCCTCAGAGATGCACAAATGTTGGTGGCCCTTATGGAAACTCATATCAAGTGGTGCATTACTATTTTCGTGACAGTCAAGTGAATGATATCAAGGGAGGAAGTACCAGGTAGGACTCGTGAAAGCTAGATGGATAGTGAGACTTAAGGAGATTGGGGCAACTGAAAGAATGTACTACAAGCTGCAATAATAAGGAAAAATGTTTTTAATGAACACATAAAAAGCTGAAGGGGGGGTAGGAAAATAAGGGTGCTGGTAAAAGCACCATGAGGTTTTGAAGGCACACACATATATATGGAGTGGCTGTCTATCAGTGAAAACAGTTTGGTGGATTACCATGCACAGTAAGAAACTAAAATGAATTACAGTGGAATTTAGCTATATAGGCTGCATAGGTACTTGAAATGAATCTGTAAAGCTAGGAACTCTGTTGCTCCTCTATAAATATTTCCTGTTTAATCAACTTTAATTTATTCTATTCCATTTTATTTCTATATCTAAGTTTCAGACCACATCTCTACTTGGGTTAAGGTTGTGAAATGGATAATAATCTGCATGGATGAAATGTTTAATGCATTGTTCAACCAGTGCAAATGTCAGTAAGATATATGTAATGGAGGTGGATTTTTAACATTTACAGAAAAATGACAAAAAAAAAAAAAAAATTTAAAGGAATAAAACCATGAAGATGTTCTGCCTGGGGAAGGAAACAAACACATTCTATAGATACTATACAAAATAACACATGGTCAACTATGCAGAGCTCAGCTGGTTTTCCATCTCGGGGCTCTGAAGACATCAGGGACCTCTCAAGCTTCATTCTTTTTTTTGGTATACTTTCTTTACTCCTTTTTCACTGGTCCCATAGGACTCTCTCCAGCTCTGCCCAGACCCCAACCCACTATCCCGCTCAGTCTGAGACCCCCCCAATGTTCTACCTCCAACTCAAGGCATCCTCCAGTTCCTCTCCGGTGACCGACTACCTGGCTCTGAGCCGCCCAGGTAAGGGACGCCAACTCCTCTGGTACTCTATCAAAGTGCTAAGTTGCCACCAGGGAAGTCAAGGATTCGAAGACTGACAGGGTAGGCCCGACTATGAGCGTGGATGGGTCAGATGGGCAGGCCTTCGCCTACCCAGGTGCCAGGGTTCTCCACATTTCCTTGGTTCCCGGGAGCTCGGACGTGCAATGACGTCCAGCGCGTGATGGGAGTGCTCCCGCACCCACCCACAGGATGTCTGCTGTAGTTCCCATACCCCATTGTTGTGGTCTCTGCAGTGAGAGACCTCCATCCACCTCCAGAGGTCACCCAAGCTGCAGAAGACTGTGCTCCCCACACCCAGGAGAGGAGGAGAGCAGTCCTATGGATGCTCAATCCTCTCCTGCCCCTGCCAACCTCCGGCAGCCCAAGGCAATTCCCAGTGTGGCGCGAGGTGTGGTGTCCAGCACCTCAACACTCAGCACCACCAGGCCGGCCCTCAGGCTTCATTCTTAAGGTCCATATGCTGTCATCTCAATCCCTCAATCGAAACACAGCCTTGTATATGGTTGCCCATGCATTATTCTATATATAGGGCTGGATTTTCAGACCAGACTGATGCAGTGGTTCTTTTTGTGATCCATCCAGTAGTGCCACACAAGCACCACCATTTCTGTGCTAAAATTCAGTGGACTCTTGGATGCATATCACCCTTTATGCAGTCCAGTGGGGTCCAAACTTCAGATATATTTATGTGCGGTGGCTGAAAATCATGAACAGGAGTTTCGTGATGCACCAAGTAGTTTTTTACGTCACCTAGAGTTTTCTCGTCTGTTATGATCTTTTTCTTTCTGAAAGCTTCTTCTTGTCATCATGTGTTCAGAATCATTATGAACCCATCAGATTTTGCAAAGGCTGCTCTCTCATTTGACATGTTATTATGACATTCAGTCTATGAAAATGTTATACATTTGACATCCGATCTGCAGGTACAACATACTGTTTTACAATGCTCTTTACATTTTTATGTAACTTGTTTCACTGGATATTGGATTACTCCAAGACCATCTGCACAAAATGAAAGTTTTGTTATTTTTGTTAATGTTGTACTGAGGAAATCTACTGTGCCAGTTTTGTTCTTTCTCCAGACAACAGATGTTTTGTTGGTCTCAGTTTGGTGGTTCCTAGTGGACACACACACACACACTCACACTCAGCACTAAATGCCCTCCTTGCTGGCAGACTCACGTGAGAGACCAATGACTGAATGGGCATAGTTTCCCAAGACACTTTATCCCCCTTTCAGTGGAACTGAGGTAGATTACTAGGACCTTATAGGTCAGCTTGTACTGCTGTGTTGTCTGCACTGCATCTGGCATGTACGTAAAGGAGAGACCTCAACCTCCAATGCTGTGAATCTGACAAACTTTACACATGCTCAGACCTACTGGTATACCATTTTCGAACTGTACGGAACCTTCACATCTAGATTTTTAAAGGACCCACTAAACATTTAAGGAATCTCATTCTGGTAAAATACCTTAAATAAATGAAAATGACAGAAGGTACATTTTAAAACAGAGAAAAGTGAAAGACAGACCCATCCCAAGATTCCCTACCTGGAAAACTCTAGTCTCCACTCTCCTTCCCAGTCAGCTCTTCCCTTCCCTCAATGTCCTGTTCGAAAACACCTTTCTATATGTCCCACTTCTTCTTGAATCCCATTATTGCCTTTGTCTCCACAACCTTATTGGGAAGTTTGTTCCATCATCTCCCACCCTTTGTGTGAAGTAATGCTTCCTAATGTAATCTGTGAACCTTCCAGCCTGGGGGCTTGTGTCCTGGTAGATGCATGTTTTTTTTTTTTTTTTTTATTTATTATTATTCTTTATCCTCCTCATGTCCAGCCAGCCCTCAACCGGCTAACACACACACACACACACACACTGGCTCTGCTGTGCTATCTGCCCCAAGACTTGCTTCACTTTCGGAGACCCCCGCTTACCCCTGAGGGGCAGAGCCACAGAGGGGGGCCTCAATTCTCCCAGATGGAGACTGAACGACAAGAGTGAAAGCCTGGTTGGTGGCAAGGGGTCAGCAGCTGTGGGGGTAGGAATCATCATGCGGTAGCAGACATCCATTTTCCTCCCCCCCCCAAGGAGACATGGCATGCAGTGACGTGGGAATGGCTGGTCTGTACACCTGCCACGCCTTCCAGATGAAATCAGTCCCGGTTGTTAAACCATGGGCTACCATATGTGGCCACTCCCCCACTGGCGAGCTCGATCCTCCTCCCCCCACCCAGCCCTCCGATGTCACAGGCTCATTCTCGAACCTGGGTCATCGGCGGTGCAAGTGATAGTGCTACCGCTGCATTGGCAGGCTGGCGGATGCACAGTTTCTTAGTCTGAACAGATTTTCTGTGTCTACTCTGTTTAAAAAAAAAAAGTGCTAAAAAGTGTAGGGCATCATTGAACCCCCTCCTCTAGTGATGCCTGGGGCAAAATTCAGAGGTCACTGGACCCTTACTATGAAATTACTCATAAGTGGAATTTCTGTCATTAGAATTTGGTACCAAATTAACATACATTAAAAACCTAGCATATAAATAGCAAAAACATAATAATAAAAAAATATACCGTAGTAGACACAGGTAACAATAATGTACCACTTCTTTTTTGTCTGGCTAAAATCAGTGTCGATGATTTAATAGGATCCAAAGAAAAAAGTAATCCTTATTGAGGAGGACCTACTAGGAGATGTTTGTTTACTTAGTTTTTGTTGACCAGGTAGGTGCATAAGACAAAAGAAATGCCTGTTTTCATGCACGACCCGGGAGGTTACAGAGACACTTGGAAATATAAAAATCAACAATGTCACTGCATAACAAAAGCAGAGGAACAACAAAAGCTACAATATGTGCTTATAAACACGTAACAAAGCAACAATGAGAACATTACAAAACCATGACATGGCCCAAAAACAAGTAGATAATAGAAATGATAAAGAGATGATGGTGACGGAAGCCACAGCAGAGATGAAAAGAAAGACAAACTGACAAGGACAGCATCCTGCCAGAGAAGAGCACATCAAGTACAGAGAGGGAATGAGGCATACATCAGCCTCCTGAAAGGTGCACAGTAAAAAACGATCAACTGAACAAAAAAAATAATCAAACATAAAAATAGTGTTTTAACATAAAAGTCAACAGTTTAATAACAAAATCTTTAGAAGCTTCATTAAAAGGTAAGTCATCATGCAGGAATTCCTTGCAAGCATGTATGCCATCTTCATGCCTATACTAGTGTATAATGTAACCAACAATATTTACTGGACCATTGAAATCCTTCAAATTTTATTTACATGGTGGTCTTCTGAATTATTAGTCAATCTGTGGCATATTTAGGTTTTTGTACCTATTTACGTTGGAATAAGTTGCATGCATTTATGATTCCTGTACTAATATGTTTTTTAAATTGATATGTTAGTATGGGACAGTTAACCATATTTGTCCTTTGATAAATATAATCCTGTAGATCAATTATGTAAAGATGAGTTGCAATTACTTCATATCCCTATAGCATTCTAAATTTTTTCAATCAGAAACTGAATTATGGCTCTTTCATGTGTATGAGATTAGTTGCATGAAATTATAATCCTCAACAACAGGAACACGAATAATAGTACCCTATTAGATGTTATACAAGTTAATAAGCCCCACTTATTCTCTCACGCTGACACCTTTTTTTTTTTTGGATGTTAGCAACCATTGTTTCATTGCTGGTGTTAGATCATTACATAATACAGTACCAGCAGCAAAATTTAACACAAAAAGGTCATGGAGGAACTTCGATCAGTTTGCATACATTGATGACCTGAAATATTCATTACTCTGGCAAGACTTCTTCCTATCCAATGCGGTAAATTTAGCATATGATATACTACATGAAATTCTGGTGGGGGCACTAAACAGGCATGCCCCTGTGGTAAAAATCTGTGTAAGGCACAAAACCTGTCGCTGGTTTTCTGCTGAACTGAAGGCTGCATTGCTAGCAAGAAACAAACTCTGGAAGAAGGCTCACAAAACTAAATTGGATGCAGACTGGTGTCACTTCAGGAAGGCACGGAATTTATGTACAAAAAATGATCAGGGAAGCGAAGACTGTATTCTACCGCAATGAACTGGATTCTGTTGCAAAATCCCCATCTAAATTCTGGAATACGATTAAGGAAATGTCAGGACACACACCTGGCAACTCCCTACCAGCAAAAATCATCTCAGGGAATACTACCATTTGTGAGAAAAAGGAGATCCTAGACTCCTTTAATAATCATTTTGCTACTGCTGGTCTTGCTTTTGATAACTCTCCTGCATGCTTGGCATGCTCTCAACTAGGAGTACAAGATTATGATTCTGATGTCCCTGACCCTGGTTTCTCCTTCCAACCTGTATCACTGAAAGAGGCTGAAGATCTTTTACTTCAGTTGGACTAGAAGAAAAACACTGGTGCTGATTCACTAGATGCCTATTTCCTAAAGATTGCCTATCATGTTCTAGCAGTGCCTATCACACACCTCTTCAATCTTTCTCTGTCACAAGGGCTTATTCCTTCAGTATGGAAATTGCCCATGCCATTCCCTTATTTAAGTTGAGAGATCCTTGTGATCTGAACAATTATAGACTGATATCTCTCTTGCCAGTTCTATCGAAACTTATGGAAAAAATAATGAGTAAACAGCTCAGAAATTATCTAGAATCAAAAAATCTATTAAATCCCTTACAATCTGGTTTCAGAACAAGACACAGCACTATTCTGGCCCTTGCCAAAGTGACCAATGATTGGTACCATGATCTGGATAGCAAAAAATTTGCCTTGCCATATTCTTAGACCTAAGCAAGGCTTTTGACACCGTGGATCACAGCCTGCTTCTCTCATCCTTGAGGAGTATAGGTCTAGACACAGTATCACTGCATTGGTTTACAGATGACCTCACAGGACGGTTCCCAGATTGAGGCTGAGGGTGAGCTCTCCCCACTAAAACCTCTGCAAAGGGGAGTGCCGCAAAGGTCAATACTTGGCCCCCTACTGTTCGCTATCTATATCAGTAATATTGATGATAGCATAACTAAAGCCAATATACACCTGTTTACTGATGACACGGTTCTTTACCTTAGTTGCCCGACTCCTGAAGCCGCCTGTGCAGACCTCCAGGAGGAATTCAACCGACTTCAGCATCAGTTTCTTTTCAAAAAAATCTCCTGTTAAATGCTAAAAAAACAAAAGCGATGCTTTTCTTGCCCTATAGTCATGTGGTGAACCCAGCCATTACTGGAGCGATACCTCAGATCACTATAGTCCTCTGAGAAAATCTGGAGTTTGTCACAAAATTCAAATACCTGGGAGTGTGGTTGGACCAAAAATACAGGTTACTCACCTGTAACAGGAGTTCTAGGAATGGTATATGTTGTTCATCCACACTATCTGGCAGGTTCCTTGCCGCTTTAAATCTTGCCGGAAGGTCTTCAAGCTAGCTCCTCCCACCCACCCGGGTGGTAAAACTCCCGGCTCCGCCCCATGACGCCAGATCTGGCCCGCTGGAAGCTCAGGTTGTGCGTCAAGCGGGAGGTCGAGGGGTTCGTGTAGGATGAACAACATATACCACTCCTAGAACTCCTGTTACAGGTGAGTAACCTGTATTTCTAGGGACATGGATATGTTGTTCATCCACACTATCTAACGAACTCTAGCAGTTCTCCGGGAGGAGGGAGGCAAGCGCACACCCCTAATACTTACTTGGGGAACAAAGATTGAGAACCGAGGCCCCAAAACCAGCATCCCGGGCGTGACTCAAGGTCGATGTGGTAGTGGGAAATAAAGGTGTGTGCTGACTTCCAGGTAGAAGCCCTGCAGATCTCCTGGATAGGGACATCCTGGAAGCAGCCACCGATGCAGCAGTATGGCGGGTAGAATGAGCTCTTATCCCTCTGGGAGGCTCCATGCCCGCTAACTCATGCAGAGATTTATGCAGGAGGTGACCCATCTGCCTATCGTCCGCTTGGCTGCAGGTCTGCCAGGTGCGGCTTCAGCGTAGGTGACAAACAGCTGGCTGAACCTCTCCCGATTCAGCCGTGCGCCTTATAATGTTTTGTGCCTCCTTCTAGGGTCCAGAGTATGGAGCCTATATTCGGCCTCGAGGTGTGATTGGGGTAAAACACCGCAGAGTCAATACCTGATTAAGGTGAAACTCCGACACCACCTTCGGAAGGAATTTCGTGGGGCGAGGGACAACCTTGTCCCTGTGGAAGACCAGGTAAGGAGACCGATGCTCAGCGCCTGAGTTCTCCCATCCTTCTGGCTGACGGATAGCCACCAAGAAGGCGTTTTCCACGACAGGTGGGGAGACCACACCTGTGCATTGGTTCGAATGGCTTGCCCATGAGCTTTGCCAGTACCAGCAGTAAATCCCACGGAGGTGGGGGTTCCCGCACTGAGGGGAAATGTGATCAGGCCTTTGAAAAAGCGCCCGACCACTTTTTCCTGCGCCACTGACTGCTGACCGGCCCGCGCCCGGTAAGCAGAAATGGCTGCCAGGTGCACCTTAAGGGTCGTCAACCTAAGCCCTTGACTAGATAGGGACCATAGATAGTCCAAAATGCTCGCCACAGGACACGAGAAAGGGTCCAACCCTTTTTCCCGACACCAAATGGAGAACCTCTTCCATTTGAAGGCATAGCATTTTCTGGTCAACTCCTTACGGGAGTCCTCAATGACGTTGAGGACCTCGTCGGAAAGACCCAAGGCCTGGAACTCTAGCCACTCAGGAACCAGGCCGTCAGGTGCAGGGATTGAAGGTCCAGATGGAACACCTTCCCCTGATTGACTGAGAGCAGGTCCGGGCGAGCTGGAAGCTGCCGCGGAGTCCTGGAGCCGAGGCTGAGGAGATCTGGGTACCAGAACTGGCGAGGCCAGTCTGGGGCTATCAGAATCACCTGCGCCTTGTCCCTCCTCACTTTCAGCAGGACCCTGTGAATCAGGGGAACGGGGAAAGGCGTAAAAGAGGCCCGGGGTCCACGGTCTCGAAAAGGCATCCCCCTGCAGCGAGCCCTGCTGAGGGGGCCGGGCATGAAACAGCCTCAGCTTCGCGTTCTCCCTGGAGGCAAACAGATCCACCAGAGATGTGCCCCAGCGGGAGAACAGGTCTTGTACTATCTCCGGCAGGAGAGACCACTCGTGCGATGCAGCCCCTATCCGGCTCAGGGCATCGGCCAGGGTGTTGGAGGCTCCTGCCACATGAATGGCCAGGAGATCCGCCTCCAGGCTGGCAAGATTAGTGACCAGATGCGGAGAGCTTCCTTGCATAGAGGCAAGGAGCGCGTCCCGCCCTGGTGGTTTAGATAGTACATGGTCGTGGTATTGTCCGTCTGGACTCGGACCACTTGACCCCGGAGAAACGGAGCAAAGGCGGTGAGAGCTAGGCGGACCGCACGGAGCTCCAGCAGGTTGATATGGCATAGGGACTCCCGCGGGGACCAGAGGCAGTGCGCTCGGTGTTCCCCCAGATGGGCACCCCAACCCATCAAAGAGGCGTCGGTCGATAGAGAGACCGTCGGTTCGGGGCGGACAAACGGGATACCCTCCTGCAGATGGGATGGAACGGTCCACCCCTGGAGAGCGCTCCACATCTCCTGGGTCGTCCACACGCGCTGGTCCAGAGGGTCGCAACGCTGTGACCACTGGCCGCCAGACCTCACTGGAGGGGGCGATGTGCCAGCGTGCCCAACGGACTACGCTGGTACAGGCCGCCATAAGACCCAGGAGTCGAGGAAGTCCCGGCAGGGCATGATTTCCAACCAGAAATGATTGGGCAAAGGAGATAAGAACCTCGGCCCTGTCCGCTGGGAGCCGTGCTCTGGCTCGAAGAGAGTCGAGCTCTGCCCCGATGAAGGATATCACCTGCTTCGGCTCGAGTTCCGACTTGGCCTCGTTGACCAGGAGGCCCAGTTGAGAGCAAACCCGGAGGGCCAGATTTCTGGACCGCTCCACCTCCAACCTGGAGGGGGCTGCTATCAGCCAATCGTCCAGGTAAGGGTACACCCGGACCCCTCAGCGCCGCAGGAAAGCTGTCACTGCTGCAATGCATTTGGTGAAGACCCTGGGAGCTGAAGAAAGGCCGAAGGGCATGGCCTGGAACTCGAAGAGGGATCTCTCCGCTCTGAAGTGGAGGAATCTCTGATGAGACGGACGGATAGGGACGTGAAAGAATGCGTCCTGGAAGTCCAGAGAACAGAACCACACGCCGTGTTCCAGAGATGGTATTATCTGAGCCAGAGTGACCATTCTGAAGGTTCGAGACCTTAGGAACTTGTTCAGGTCGTGTAGGTCTAAGATGGGGCGCCAGCCCCCCATCCGTTTCGGGACCAGGAAGTACCTGGACACGAACCCTGGTTCTGGTGAAGGGTCCTCTATCTCTTTTATCACCCTTTTCTGAAGGAGGAGGGCGATGTCGGCTCGACGAGCCTGTAGAGATTCTGGGGACCCCAAAGCCCCCCGCGGGGCGACGGCTCTGAAGGGTGGAGCCTGCTCGAATTCCAGAGGCAGGCCTCTTCCCACCACCTCCAAAACCCACCTGTCCGTGGTAACAGCGGACCAGGCGGAAAGGAAGTGTCGGAGCCGTCCCCCCACGGGGGGAACTAGGGGCGAGGTGACGGGGATGGGGTGACACCTCAGCCCGCCACTTAGCAGGCTTGAGGAAGGACCGCCTGGGGACCACCAGGGCCTTCCTCCTTGCTTCCTATTAGAGGAAGCCGATGGCTTGGGCTTGAATACAAGGTCTAGCCTGTCAGCCCCTGAGCTGCTTGTTGGGCCGGGCGTGCGGCGGGAGTAGAGGGACGAAAGAGGCTTGACTGGAGCTTATGACCCTTGACCTCTCATGCGACGAGACCGAATCCAAGGTGGCATTGATTTTTCGATCCTCTGGAGGTGGCCTTCCACTCCAGGGCCGAATAGGTCTGTTCCCAGGAAAGGAACGTCCCGCAGCTTGTGCTGGGTATCCGCGGTAAAGGTGGATATTCGCAGCCACGCCCGCCAACGCATAGCCACAGCGGCCGCCACTGACCGGGCACATGAGTCTCCTATATCCAGAGCAGTCTGGAGCTGTTGTTTTGCTACTGCCCTGCCCTGATCCCGCACCTGCTTGACCGTAGTCTGCAGGTCAGCGGGAAGATGAGGGACCGCCTCATCCAGGGAACCCAACAGGCATGGGAGAAATGTGCCATGAGGATGGCTGAACTGGCCTGAACGGCCGAGAGAAGAGGCAACGCACACTTTCCGCCCGAGTAGTCCAATTTCTGGACCTTTGTCGGGCGGTTTGTCCACGTCCCTGGCATTACCGGCACGCCGGAAAACACTGTCCGTGACCAGCCCTTCAGCCGAGGGGTGTTCAGAAAACCCGGACAGAGAGCCAGTAGGGACCGCATACTTCCTGGCCATCCTGGCCGAAGGCGCAGGACAGGAAGCCGGACGCTGCCAAAGTTCCAGGGCCAGCCCGACAATGGCTTCGGCCACTGGAAAGGCCTCCGTGGGAGAATCCCCTCGGTCCAGAATCTCGGTGAGGGCATATCTGGCCCGTTTGGATACGGGTTCAAGCTTCATCCCAGTGGATTCTGAGATGAGCCTAAGAAGTCCTAGGAAGGACGAAGGGCTATCGCCCACTGACTGCCCTCAGAGGACTCCAAGTCAAAACGCTTGGAGAACAGGAGGATCATCCGACTCCGACGAGTTGTCGAATAGCTGCCTGGAGCCTGAGCCACCCTCCACTTGCCGAGGCTTGTCAGGCGTGAGAGTGACCGACAGCCTACGGGAAGGCCTTGGGCCAACCGCGATTCTTTCGCCGGAGCCCCAGCTGTCGGCTGAGGTGGAGGCGGTTCCACCACAATTGGTGGGCAGCCGGAATAGGTCGGACAACTGGCCTGAAACAGGCCTCGACCACTACCTGGTCCGGTGGCAACCACTTAATGGCCGGAAAAGAGGCCTGAGCCGGCTTATTGGCCAGAAAAAATTGTTGCCACATGAGGTCCTCGTATTTTCGGCGTAGCTTACACCGAAGCCTTCCCTCCTCGGCCGAGGAGGAAGAAGAGGAAGAGCGGCGACGCCGCTTGCCGCGGTGCCGAGACCGAGACCGTCTATGTCGACGGGAACGGCTGGACCGCGAAGATGTCCGAGACCGAGAATCTCTGCTAGGCCGAGGTCGGTGAGGCGGGGAGCCGAGGATCGGCGATCCCCTCGGTTCGGTCGGCAAACCCGACGGCTCCTGATTCACCGGTACGGGAGAGCTGACGATATCCTCAGCCCTTACCGGGGGAACCGGGGAGGAGGGAATCTCGGCTTCTCCAGCCGACAACCCGTCTAACGGGTCGAGAAAAATCTCGACCTCGTTGGCGGGAGTCTCAATCACCTGGCTGGCGGGGCACGTGAAGCCAGTGGCGAGCCGAGGGGTCGGCCGAGTCGATTGCGGCGAGGAGGAGTCTTTCCCGCTCCCAAGAGCGCCGGATGAGACTTCTCTTTAGACTTCTTTGGACCGATGAAACGGACTCGAAGAAGTAGGACCTCGCCTTTAGTTGAGAGGGTCAAGCAAAGCTCCTTAAATGAAGCTGAATATGAGGTCCCCGCGATAGAGGGACAAAGGCCGCAGAAGAGGAAGTCTGCGCTGAGCCGCCTGCTCTTCGGCGGCTTACCAACCTCTAGGTTGTTCGGGCGGATCCGCAGCCGCGAAACCGCCAGTCGGGCCTCTTTGGATTTGACCGAGGAAATCTTCTTTGGGACGCCCAGATGTAGCGGCAGCGCGGTCCCGAGGACGAGACCGAGAAGGAGAACACAGGTCGCAAGCCCGCGGGTCGTGCTCCTGGCCAAGGCAATAAACGCACGTGGAGTGCGGGTCCGTCCGAGACATCTTCTGCCCACAGGGACATCTCCGAAATCCAGGAGTCGATTTGTCCATCGCAGCCGCGAAGGAAGAAGACCGAGAAAGTTATAAAAATTTTTTTTTTCTTTTTTAAACCGAAGGCTTTTAGGCCCAAAACTTAATTGCAGAGCGTTAAGGAGGGAACCTGAGCTTCCAAGCGGTAAGGAAGATCTGGAGTCATGGGGCGGAGCCGAGAGTTTTACCACCCGGGTGGGTGGGAGGAGCTAGCTTGAAGACCTTCCGGCAAGATTTAAAGCGGCAAGGAACCTGCCAGATAGTGTGGATGAACAACATATCCATGTCCCTAGAATCTCTAATTCCCAGAGCATACTGAAGACTTGCTCAAGAAACTAAGGCAGAGGCAGGTCCTCTTCTTTAGGATTAACTGGCTCCTTACTACAGATGCTAAAATGCACCTGGTCCAAACAACATTCCTATCCCTGGTTGACTATGCAGATTTCTTATATAGTCAGTGCCCAAAAGCTTCTCTTGATAAATTGGATATGCTGTACCACAGAGCTATCAGGTTTATAACATGCCTTCCTCTTTTCACCCACTACTGCTCATTGTACGCTGCCATAGGGTGGACCTCCCTCATGTTTAGGTGAAATAGGAACGCAGTGCTTTGGACTCTTAGAGCTGTCACAAAAAAAGCTTCCTCAATATATCTTTGGCCGTCTCCCACAAAGCACGCCAGGAACATATGCCTTAAGAAGTGCCTCATTTTTCACACTTTGTATTCCTAAGGTCTCTTCTCACTTTGGTAGAGGAGCAATTAGCTTTGTACTGCCATCATTGTGGAATAAACTGCAAAAGTCAGTGAAATTGAGTGTCCTCATCGGTTTGAATTTCTTCAAGACCTTATTTGCTCAGACTGTGAGGGAACACTGTAATTGCTTCCCTCATAGAAACACAGAAGTTGATGGCAGATAAGGACTGCAAGGCCCATCCAGTCTGCCCATTTCTTTTTCTGCCTTATGAATGTGCCATTGGCCTTTGCTCTGTCAATAGCCTATCTATTCATATTCATCAGTATTGCTCCCTTATGCCTATCCCATGCCTGTTTGAAGCCCTGCACTGTATTCATATCCACCACTTCCTGAGGTAGGCCGCTCCATGCATCCACCACCCTTTCTGTGAAAAAGAACTTCCTCACATTACCATTTAATCGGCCTCCCTCTAATCTCATGCTGTGTCCTTTTGTCCTGCTATTTTTCTTATAGTGAAACATGTTCGACTCTTTCACCTTGTTAATTCCCTTAAGGTGTTTGAATGTTTCGATCATATCACCTCTCTCCCTCCTTTGCTCTAGGGTATACATATTGAGCTCTGTTAATTTGTCCTCATATGTTTTCTGACGCAGTCCCTGCACCATTTCAGTTGCCCTTCTCTGGACTGCCTCAGTTTGGTTAATGTCCTTGTGAAGGTGTGGCCTCCAGTACTGCACGCGGTACTCCAGATGGGGCCTAATCAGTGTCTTGTAAAGAGGGATTATTACCTCTCTCTTCTGACTTGTGATACCCCTACTAATACACCCCAACATCCCTCTAGCCTTACCTATTGCTTTAGTGGTCTGCTTGGATGATTTCAGGTCATCGGTGATGATGATGCCCAAGGCTCTTTTTTCCCTTGTGACTGCCAGAAACTCCCCTCCCAGCCTATAGGTGGCTTCTGGGTTTCTCTTCCCTATGTGCATGATCTTGCACTTCTTTGCATTAAACTCCAGTTGCCACTCTTCCCTCATCCCTTAATTTATCCCGAGTCCTAGGCTCACAGCTTTCAGCTGCATGCAGTATAGACTAGAGTTACTGCTGGCTCTCTATGGATTCACCTCATTCTGAGGGAACCCTATAACTGTTCTCTGCTCAATTCACTCGCATCTGCACGCTATCTATCTGTATTCCGGTTTCGGCCTCTAATCTCCTTCCCCTATGCACTCCCCTACAAACCATGCCCTCCCACCTCCCCACTCTCACTGTTCTCCCACCCCCCTGCTCCACTGCCCAATCTCCTAGGAATTCTACACACCCTCCCTAACCTAGCAGTGCATCTCTGCTATTTACCCTGCACCCTTGTTAAGTTCTCGTACTGATCTAGGCTATCAAATAACTCGCCTACATGTAATAAAGTCACCATCTAAAGTGCCTGTATACTTGCCTCTGTAATACTCTGTTGCTGCATTGATCACCTACTTTGTATTCATTTGTTGCCATAATGATGTATTTGTCACTGTTGTATGTAATTCTATTTTGACCCAGTATTAACCAGGTCTATCCTGTGAATGAGCTTTGTATTTATTTGTTGCCATAATGATGTATTTGTCACTGTTGTATGTAATTCTACCTTGACCCGGTACTAACCAGGTCTATCTTGTAAATGAGCTTGCTCAACAATGTTTGCCTGGATAAATAAATATTTTGATTGACTGACTGATATTGTCAACACCACGTCTTTTCTATCAGACATGATATTGTGGTTTTAAAATAGATGAATTGCATTCATTTGATATCCCTACAGCATTCTAACCTTTTTCATCAGAAATTTAATCTGATGGCCGGCCCAGTTGCGCTGAGGGTTGAAGCGCTGGGACGCCACACCTCGGCCCATGCTGGCGGCCTGGGTTCGAGACGGACCCAGGTCACCAGGGTAGGGCTAAGAGGATTGAGCATCTGTGGACTGCTCGCCCTCTCCAGGGGAGGGGGGGTCTCCAGCTGTCGGTGCACTAGCGACCTCTGGTGGAGGCTGGGGGTGGTGCACTGGCACTGCATGGAGGGAGGTGAACTTGGGGCATGACGCCAGGAGGGAGCGCATGCAGACACGTGCACATTCCCTCCATTTGTGTCACTGCTGCCCCAGTTCACGCCTGGCTAGAACAGGGAAAATGGCACCAGTCATGGTGGCTTGATGGCCGTTCTGGGGGACGCCCGGCTCTGAGGACATCACTGCAATTACTGGATCCTGTGTCAGCGGCGAATGAAGGGGGGGTCTCTCCACCACCCCACCGCATGGGGCAAGCCATGGGGGGTATGCAGTGGGGCCCAGTTAAGAACCGGGGATCTGGACGGTGGCCGGAGAATGCGGGATGCCTGGATGTGGATAGCAGACCTGGTGCCAAGGTAAGAAAAATTATTAACACAAAAAAAAAGATTTAATCTGATTCTGATTTGTGGTATTTATTTAATGGAATGACTAGCATGCAGTTAAGATCCCTATAAAGCAACTGCAATTAGTGCATACAAGTAAAATGCCATACATTATGGTGTATTAAGGAATTCTTTTTAATGTAGAACCTTTTTTTCTGACAGAACTATTGCTATGTGTAAATTTGTTCATTAAAAACAAGTTCAAATGAATATAATTAAGGGATATTTGATAGCAACAGGTTTGTCAGCTAACTCGGCAGCCTGAGGAAGACTCACTAGCCCTGAGTCGATATGTAAGGGTGTTAGCCCAGTGTTTTTAGCCACTGTCTAGCATTTATATGTTTTTCTAATAAAATCAGTGTTTTCCATCTAACACTTTTGGTGTGTGTCCAGTTCCAAGTTGACAAGGACAGCATCCTGCCAGAGAGAAGCATGTAATGGTTTGCTGCACACAGCCTGCTAAAAGCAAAATACAAGCGAAAAGAAACAGAGGTGAGAAGACATCAGACCAAGAGAGACAATAAAAAAGAGGAAAGGTAAAAGTAAAAATGTCAACACAAGTGTCAGGATTTGGAAAAAGGAGGAAATTACTTGTGGTGTAGCTGGCACTCCTCTAAAACCTATAGCCCCCGAAAGGGAGTAGGAAAACTAGAATTAGGAATCGGAGTAGTCAAGCTCTTTCATGGTCATTGCCAGGTCTAGCAACCTGGGTCTAACCAAAAAGAGGAGGAGGCCAAGATCCCAACCTAAAGACGTGGTGATGGCACATACAGCTAGGGCCAGAGACTCAGGGAGCTGCTGCCAAAATCTGGGATTAGGCAGTAGGGGCAAGGGAAAAGCTGCAGCTCTGGTCTGACAAAAGCCAAATGCCAGCCAGTGGTGGCAGCCCCCTGGAACCAGAGGAAGGCCATTAGAAGACCCTTCAGTTTTAGTTTCAGAAAACAATCTGGAGCATGTCGTGGTGGGAGTGCCAGCAGCGCTCAAACCCTGACTGCCAAACAAACCAGTGGTGGATGGAATGGTATCACAGCAGACAAAGTGTCATGTTATAATATGGAAGCCAGGCTTAGAGAGGATGGGACTGAGCAGAAGGTACTACTCCTCACTCACTACTTCCAGAGATAGGTGACAGACCACTATAAGATCCAGTAATGTCATGGTAGGTATCCTATGTGCAAGGTACAGGCAATACTATATGGCAGCAGGACAACATGGTAGGTACTGTCTACTGCTTAGTTAAAGCCACAGTGAAAAATATTAGGAAAAAAAAAATCAAAACACTACAATAAACAAGTATTAGAATTTCTGTGGAGCAGTAAACACCCACGGATAAGACAACCGGTTCTAGTTCAAACTAAACAACATAGAAGGCCAAACTTACCATAGTTTAAAAAATTATTACCTGGCATCCCAAATCATGCTGGTCATAACATGGCTTAAAAAAAAATCAGCCTTTGGGATTGGTAGACATAGAGCAAGAAGCTCTCCCAATATTCATCTGTCAACGCTCCCACTATTATCCATGGTCTTGTGATCAGTTTCCACCAGCTGCAGTTTAAGGTTTTCCTAACCGATTTTATAAAACAAAAAAATACCCTGCAGCATTTTACAATATAGTAAAGCAGCTTGGGGGGGGGGGGATTGGTAATTCCTCTCCCATGATGAACAGCACATGCCTTTAGCTCTTGGCATTTGGTGCACAGGAGCTGGGATTACCAGCCAGTACCTTGAACTGAACAGCAAGATGGTAAGCTTAGCCATTCTTACTTGTGGTACCGGACAGCCCTTCTAGTTGTGCCACAGTTTTCCTGACCTAGCCATATTATACATGAAGACAGACAACAGAACATAACGAAAACTTGGTTTAGGGTATATGATAAAAGTCTTCCAGTACCTGTGAAAAAATAAGAAATATTACAAATTCCACAGACAGTGACCATTTTGTTGACAACCATTATGTAAAAAGTTTATATTTAAACATTTGTTAGTATATTTGCAAATGACAGTAATGCCAGCATTTCTGATAAGAACATTATTTTTGTGGCCTGTACATAATCACTGATTGAATACAGAGCAGAGAGTTAAGAAAGAAAGAAAGAGTAGCTTTTTGTTACACCTCTCTCTTCTCTTTTCCTGCATTCTACCACAAGCTGCCTTCCTCCCCAGTTCAATTTAATTCAATGTTTCTTTAATGACGTGGCTATAATACAAGTACTGTATTGACTATTACATACTAATAACATTAATACATACATGAATTGCATGTTACATAGAATCTAACTGATACAAGATATATATCAAAATTTGAATATTAGCAGGTGCAAAGCATTGCCTCAGAATGTCGAATATTGTGACATTTTATTAGATACTCTGAAGCTATCATTACTATTTCCATATAATCCCCTAACACACACACACACACACACACACACACACAGGTAGGGGTACTGTCGGCACTGCATTAAATGCAATAATTTAATTTTGAAGTTATCTGGGCATAAAGTATTTCATATAGTTGGGAAGGAGAAAGGTTAACACGTTACCATTATGTCTGCATCTTAAATTTATAATATCCCTAATTCATCAATTTCCTTTAACATTAGCATTCACCTAGCAGAAAATACGGATTACAGTGGAGATGATGCACAAACGAATTCCGTGCTCAGCCAAGTACAATACCAATGTCAGCTGGGTGACCTGTTTAGTGCAGATAAAGCTCAGACTCTGAATAACCTAGTCTTTAATTTGTGGCAGTGACATATAGAATTAATTAACATTGCAGTGTTAATAGCAAGTAACAAGTGAACAGCCAACTCAGGATGAAAAGTCTAATGAAGTAAGTTTGCTTTTGGGTTAGGAATAAGTAAGATACACATGAGTATCAAAAACAGTTATAAAATAAACAGTACTACAATAAAATGCAAGGGATCCCTCAATATTTGGCCAGAGAAAAAGTTGTTAATTACTGGCTTTTAAATCAAAGGTGCGGAGTATCTAAAGAACTGTCTGAAAGCTGTGATTAACAAACTATTAGCACCCTTTTATTAGCCCTATCCATAAATCAGTATTTTATTGAATTAGAGTGAGAGTTACAGTACTCCTATGCAATAAATTATGTTTCCCGTTACCTTTTATACACTTGTCATGTTGTTTTTTGGGACCCATAACCCATTTAAATATGTGCATCTAAACCGCACTGTCCGTGACCCTTTTATGTTTTGATAAAACATTCAGATTCATGTCTCTGTGCTTGGACTTTTAATGCATCTAAACCAGCCCCTGCAATCGCACTGCCATAATAAGGTAATAATGACCCCACAGTTTTGTGGGGTTTTGTTGTCACTTTCGACAACTGCAGGACTAACTGGCACAAGGAGAAATGGGTAAGTAACATTTTATTTGTTTAGTGCCCATTTCCTGAGGCCCAGGCCGCTGTATGTAGGGCAAGGAAATAGGATAAAACATAAGTAAATAAACCATATTTCATAAACACACCATAATTAAATTAATAGATAACAAAATTCAATTCATAGGACAATAGCCAGTGTAGGGGAGGTCCTTAGCTATACCCCAAAGGCCTTCCTAAACATGTTAGCCTTCAGGCACCTCTTAAAGGTCTCCACTGAGAGGGCCTGCCTCAAGGATCTGGGAAGCGAGTTCCACAGGGCCGAGCCAGCAACCTCAAAAGCCCTGTCACCTGATGATGAAGGTGGCATTAGTGGTACTGTAAGAAATCCATAAGAGGAGGAGCTCAGATCTCGCACCTGTCTTTATGGCTTTCTAAATGAGCTTTTTTTTTTCTTCAGATAAACTTCCTGTACTTTGTGCTTTAACTAGTTTGTACATGGTTATTTTTTTTTTTCACTCTGTCACTGAAATCACTGCAGCAAGATGTAGCTTCCAGTCACCTTCCCAGATGTAATTAGGATCTTATATCTCAATAAACCTCTATTGGTTCAGATTAGAAAGATAAAAAAATATTTATTTTCATGACTAAACCACAAAGTGATGTCAGATGTATGGAAGCTGAAGCCCCAACACTTAACCATCCGGTGGTCATGACAGATTTTTTTTTTTTAAGCGGATTGGTGATGGGTTAAGAAGCCTTTCTGCTCTAGGTAACTGGTTTGAATTTAGCCCAGGTTGGTGTTGGTTGGATTCCATCCTCTGGCTGGACATTCAGTGACCTATATGAAATGAGTTGTGGTTGGTTTTAGCCCAGTTCCAAGTGGAAATGTGTCCACATCACAAACCCACCAACACAACTGGAACTAAATGACACCCCCTGTTAGCAGTCTCACGTGAGAGGCCACAAACTGCACGGACATGAAGCCTGAATGACCTTCTGCTCTTAGGTAGTGATCCCTCCATCATAGGCTTGTGTCACACTGGTGAGGCAGTCAAAGAAAGCCTGCACTGGAAGTGAACCCATGCTGTATCTGTCATGTGGATAAACAGAGGGTTTTGGTCTCCAGTGCTGTAAACCTGATATCTTTAACAAGCACTAAAAATTCACGAGGAAACAATAAATGTATTTAAAAAATAATGATGTCTGGCTCAGCCTACCTAATTAAAACACACAGGCTTCAAAAGAGAATTAGTGCAAATATCATCTGTAGTAATTCATTATGCCCCATGAAATACAGGCATTTCAAGAATGAACCATCAGTAAAGTCCCCACCCCACAGCTGTATTCATTACCACATTGTCCTGGACAGCATCTCAATGTATCTGGGATGTATATGGTGACACATTTCCTCCTGTTACTCAGGTTTACAAAGTAACAACTTGAAAACACATTCTGTTTTTTTTCTGGGAGGTGCTTTTCTGTCTAGTCCCTCGGATATTGCTCTGTCCCCAATTTCCTCTTTTCACTCAGTCACTCACTTTTTTCTGTCTCTTTATTTTTCATTTTACCCATCTCCTCTCTAATTTTAGTTTCCCAACTTTTTAAGTTTTTTTTTCTTTTGTTGTCATGCATGGACATATTTCTTAAAGTCTCTAGTTCACTATTTTTCTACATTCCCCAGCTCTAAGGAAACATCTTTATACCTGCTCCCCAAAACACTGTATGGCATTCTTTTTTTTTTTTTTTTTTTTTTTTTTGAGCGTTCCTACTTCCCACTCTTGCCAATAAATAATTTAAAATCTCCCTTCTTTTTTATTTGCAGTTACTATCTTTAACCGCTCTGTCATCTGTCTTTGCTTTTCTCTCTCTTTCTCTCCACTCATGATAGTGTGCTTACTTTTCCATTCTAAAACCAAGGCCAGTCATGTAATTGGTGGTTAAAGGATGTCAAAAAAAACTTTCTTTATGGAGAGAGTGGTGCCAGACTGGAACAAATTTCCAGAAAAGCAGACATAGTAGAGGAGGTTCAAAAGGCAGTGGGGCAAGCACAAAGGGAAACATGTATGAGGGCAGTTTGGGGGAGGGAAAGAAATGATGGACAGGAACACTGTCCCCTAACTAGGCAGGCTTGGGCAGCTTAGAAGGACTAATTGGCCTTTGTCTGCCAACATTTCTCTGTTTCTATGAGATGGTACACTGAGGCAGTGTCAGGCCCAGATCTATAAATCAGATCTTCAGTCTGAAACCTAAAACAATTAGACACCACTTTTTGTTTCTACTGAGTTGGTGCCACTGACCATTACAAGGGGAACTTACATTTCAGTATTAATTTTGATGATTATTTTAAATACCCATTGATGCTGCCAGCAGAACTTTGAAAAATATATTTCTGTACAAAGCAGCATATATTTCTCATTAGCTCTGTATCTCTTATCTCCATTATTTATTACTGAGGTCACATCCATGAAAACAGGACAGCTGTTCCTTGAGGGTTAACCAACTCTTATTGTGTCTTCCCAATGTGATGTCACAATACTTTGACATAACAGCTATTCCCTTGGCAACACACTGTGACACCACAACAGAGCATTAGGATTTCAAGCAGGGAATAAGATGTAGGGGGCAGATGTACTCTAAGGGATAAAGATCCCATTTTTGAGGGAATATCCTTAGTAATAAATAATGGGTGAAATCTACAGGAGATATGTGAAATACAAGTTGAACTGGGTCTAAAAATATTTTCCAAAATTTTCACTACAAACTTAGAAAATGTCAGCAGAAAAGGATCATTTGACCATCCAGTCTACCCTGTTATGTCCGATCCTATCTCAGGATCTACTATCTAGTCAGGGGGAGGGGTTGCCCGCTTCCCCCATCTTGCCCCCTGCCCTACTTCCTATCCCACAAATAACTATTAAGCCCTTTACTCTGTCCCAGCTGTGTTTGAAACCATTAATAGTTCTAGCCCCACCACCTCCACCAGTAAGCTGTTGCATGGCTTAACCACTCTCTCTCTCTGTAAAATAAAACTTCCCCATGCCCCTCATGAATCCCTCCCCCCGGCTTTCCATTCCTTTCCCTTTGTTTTTGACGCACCATTCCTGCTGAATATTTCCTGGCAGTGTACCCTGTTAATTCCTTTGAGGAACATGAAGGTCTCTATTGTATCTCCCCTCTCCCTTCTGGTCTCCAGTGAGCACATGTTCATGGCCTTAAGCCGATCCTCAGAGGATCAGCCCTGTTGGCCCTGAATCATTCTGGGTATACTATGTGCTGAGCCGTCTCCAGCCTATCTTTGTCTTTCTATACGTGAGAACTTCAGAACTGGTCACAGTATTCCAGATATACCAAGATATAAACATACATTTTTGAAGACATTGTTGCCTGATTACATCAAACTAATTAGTGTATTAAAACTTACCCTGAATAACCAAAAAGTTATATTATAGATGGCATTAGAGTAGGCCATTTGAACATTTTTAGCAACTGAGGTTAAACGGGAACAGTCAGCACCAAGGACTCCCACACTTGCGTGTGGGGCTGGTATCAATGTGCACTTTGTGTGCAAAAACGTTTTTTTTTTTTTTACTGTTTACTGTAATATAGTAGATTGTCTCAGACTAATGTTGCTTAGTAATATATTCTATTACTACAAATCCCAGAATCCCCTGCAGCTGACATCACAGCAGTAGGCAGCAGTGGGAGAGTCAATAGCCTGCACTGCACGTTAGAGCTTTTATAATCTCCGATCAGATGTCTTCTTGGTCTGCTCTTCTCCAGGGGCTAAGTGCAGATCTCTCTGACTAGAACGTAGTCCTGGGAGGACAGGTTGACCAGCAAACAAAAGATCAGTGCTCATATAAACTTGAACATGCACTGCAGGCTATTGAATCTCCCACTGCTGCCTACTGCACTGATGTCAGCTGCAGGGAATGATTGGATTTGTAGTAACAGAAAATGTCAGCCTACAACTAAGCAAAATTAGTCTGAGACAATCTACTACACTACAGTAAACGTAAGTAAGCCAAAATGTTTTTGCACACAAAGTGCACATTGGGACCAGCCTCACACTTAAGTGTGGGGGCCCTTTCTGCTGATTGTTCCCCGTTAAGTATTTCAGTAGCATAGATAGGGATAAAAAAGGAACATTTTGCATTTCCATTGCAAGACACTTCTTGCTTTGTCATATGTTGTCCTACATGGAAGACCATTACCACCTGCCACGGTGTTTACACATAATTAAGTTTACATCAAACACACATTGGGTGCAAAAGAAAAAACAAGACAGTCCTGCTGAGTTGCACAGTTTAGATCTTGTTTTGCTGACTAGGTGCACAGAACTGCAGTCTATGCTAAGAAATCTGTAGCATCTGCCTCTTTCAAAAGGGCATAAGACATTTTCTGTAAAATATTATTTGTTCAGTTTATTTGTGTATCAGCAATGGAAAATGTTTTGGCACAGGAACATCAAACAAGCAAAGGAACATTAACACAAAGGTGCAGCATTCCACAGGAGAAAAAGTCATATTTTTTTTCTAAACAAATAACAGAAAGTTCTTGTTAGTTTTTTTCTGTCCCGTGCAAAGCATTATTTTTACAATTCAAATATCATACTGCATTCATAGCAAGTCTTTGTTAGGACAAAGATCTTTACAGTTCTGGTTCAAATTTTACAATGCTATAAGGCTTAAACATAGGTAAATTTTATAACCGTACGAAACATTATTTGACACATCACCTGCCTTTCCAAAAAGAATAAGCTAAGTAATAAACACAACAACAAATTTGGCAATTAGAAAACATCTGTTTTAGCATATGATATGGTCCAATGTAAAACCATGCAACATTTTAACTAGGGAGACCAATTCTTTCTAACCATTAGGCAGAGGTCACTGACAATTTGCCTGCTGTGATAAAGTGCCAGTTCTTTAGAATGCCGCCATTGTGAAACAGCTGTTTTTAATTTTAGGACAACTGGATGATTCTGCTGTTAATTACTTACGAATTCTGCAACACTGATCTAGCATTTGGCGGTCACATTAATGAGCTGGGACAATGCATGTACAATGTACAGCACATACGCGCCCGCAAACCTCTTCCACCATAAAACAATTTTACAACTGTAATCTAACCGAAGTGCTGTTCAGACATGGCAACATTTGTATCAGGCAACAGAGATTATACATGGTCAGTCTTAATGCCTTTAAAATATTTTCAGTAAGTACAGCTGTTTGGATTACAAAATTCAGGCCAGTAAAAACTGGGGTGAGATATCAGCAACTTAGCTCCCCTCTTCTATTTTAAATAGACGTACATCTGTGTTACTGTATAACTCTTACAGATAGGAACTAAACAGTTTCACATTCTTTTGACAAATTTACAGAGAAAGAAAGAAAGACCCAGGAACATATCAATAGCATGCAATGCTTTTTTGCCTATGCAGGTGATGACAAAACAACTGCTCAGCCACATACAGTTGTTGTGTTAGTTCGTCCTTCTAAAAAGAAACATGAAGTTAGTTCTCAAATGTGGCCACCCTAGTAGTTCAAGAAATAGCTGCATCTTTTTAATGTATGAAATGATGCCATGACAATGCATGTAATACTTTTTATCTTAACCATAATACAGGTTTCAATGAAGGGTAAGTCCCCAAGACCATGATGACCATGGATCAACTTAGCTCTTGGCCTCAGGGTTAACAAATTGAGAGTTAACAAAGGAAAATCCCTCGAATTCTGATTGGTCAATGTTCATGATAACCTCTTGGTCAGGTGGTGTTAACACTGGTGGGTGGCGGGTGAAAAATCGGTCGAAGTTTTCAGCATTTCGTCCACACTGTGGGAGGCAAAAACAAAAGAAATCATGTGGTGGAGCGGAGAAAATAATGCAAACTGGGAGAGGCTCTTACTGACTCTCAATAAATGATTAATAATAAAGAGAGCTTTATTATAAATCACTTATGTAAGGCAGAAGATGAAAATCAAACTGAAAATGCAAAATGCTTATGAATAGTTGTGAAGATAAAGGACTCTATCGAGCAAATTTCACATGTGTATACACCGTGCATGGATCCTGCATGTTATGCTATGTGCCTGTTGCATGCTGATACACATTCCATATTCTACAAAGTGAAAGACTGCACACTCAAGTGCATAGCAGAGTCTGCAACAGGACTATACGAGTACCTCAGTTTGAAAGCACACCCCCTCTCTGTCATATATGTCAAGAAATTTGGCCCACTCCAAGCCTTCCAGTTCTGAAACTGGTCTGCAGTACCTATGGCAACAGGACCTCCATTGCAACTCTTGTGTGTTGTAATGTCCTGTAGTGGAGTACGTTAGGGCAGACGGGAATCTCATTTAAGCCTACCCTAACTTTCTTTACCTACTCCTGCTGCTAGGATCATGTTGCGTTATTTCTTCCTTGCATATGCCTGCAGTACCAGTGTGGAACATCGGAGCCCAGAAAAGACGTACGTAAGATACATAACTGAATGATATGTGAAATGACTGCCACTACATGTTCAGAGTCACTTCAGAACTAGTCTCTCGCTGCTTAACTATGTATTGAAAAGCAAAGTAAACAGTCTCATACATCTCCCTCAACTGTGGTTTGTGACTAGAGCACCAGCTTGGGTGCCAGCAGGTTGCAGGTTCAAGCCCAGGTAGCGCCAAGTGATCACGGTGTGATCTTGGGGAAGCCACGTCTCCTCTCAGTGTTTCCATCCTCCCTGCTGCAGAAATTAGTAGAAACAGGGCCCCACTAGAAACAAAATGTTGCATCTTAGCTGGGCTGTCCTGAGTAAAATAAACTGTAAACAAGAACTTGTCAATGCTGAATGTTCACCACTGGCATTGCTATTGTACCAGGTGTTGCTTGTACACATTTTTACTATTTACCCAGGATAGGGCACATGAGATGCAATATCTCATTTTCAGTGGTGTCCTGCTTTGACACATTGATAGATTATAATTACCCAGGATAGGGCAGTTGAGAGGCAATATTCTAAGCTGGCTCCCACATTTTGACCTCAAATGTCCAACAGTCTTTTTATGACCTGAAGTCATGATCAAGACAGGTAGAATTTTTAAAATCCCATCAAAAAGGCGACTTCATTGTACGACTGTGGAAACAAGTTTCTGAGGTGATTTGAAAAATGACACCTGTTATGTTCAGGAGGTGGGGTAACACAAGTTATATGTTGAACATTAGGAGCTAAAATCTTCAAAAAATAAAGTTACGAGTAAATGTTAGAACAATTCATTTCCTCATAACTTAGTCGTTTTTTCACATTTTTACCCCAAATTTTCAACATAATCTTTTTATGACCACTCCTTCTGAGCATGACAGGTATCATTTATAAAACAAATAAAACAATGGCTGAAACATCATTTTGAGCCACAAATGCTAAAACACATTTTGGGTAGGATATGAGAAATGACAGCTGTCACATTCATGAGGTGGTGTGAAAAAAGGCTATGTTGAAAAGATGGGTCAAAATATTGAAAATGACCACAGTTATGAGCGTGCATTGAAAAACTGCAGTGTAGACTCATAACTTTGTTGTTTTCTCATATTTTTACCCCACGTTTTCAACATGGCCTTCTTATGAGCCCACCTCATGAACAAGGGCGGAGAAAATGTTCAAATACTGCCCAAAAGGTGATTTCATGCCACAAGTTCGAAAACACGATTTTGCCAGGATTTGAAAATGACATCTGCCACATTCATGAGGTGCTGTGAAGAAATGGCTATGTTGAATATTTGAGGTGAAAATATTGAAAATTACCAAAGTTACGAGCCTGCATTCATATATTTCAACTTAGGCTCATAACTTGGTTATTTTTTAATATTATTATCCCAAATTTTCAACATAGCCTTCTTATGACCCCACCTCATGAACAGGGTAGAGAAAATGTTCAACTCCTGCCTGAAAGGTGATTTCACAGAGCAACTGCAAAATAACCTTTTGGGATAGATTAGCTTAATTTCATTGCCATTGTTCATGAGGTTGGGTCCCAAAAAAGGCATGTTGACAATTGGGGGCAAAAATATTAAAAAATGACCAAGTTATGCCACGAAATTCAAAACTCCACTGAAATACATTGAACCGCATATCTGATTTCCTCAGTTTGTGGTCTGGCATTGAAGAGTGAAGACATGTCTATGGTCTAGAGAGGATTATGGCATTGGACCCCTGGTGGGTAAGTAAGGGCTTAGGTGGGTGGGTGGTGGGTGCCGAGTAGGAGGGTCCAGTGGGGGGACCGTAATGGCAGCAACAGACATTGATGGATGGTTTTCTTTTTTACAGGGTTTAAAAAAAAACTATGAGGAACGGTTTTCTTTATTTCAGGTGGTGACACTGAGGGATTGGGCATCCCCAGTGTCAGTGTTATGTTTGGCAGCACCGGGGGTGTGCTCCCCGGTGCTGCATAAGTAAAATGGACAGGGAGGAGGGTAGCAACCAGCATGGGGGGTTGGGAACCCCCATGTTGCAATATTAACTTCTCTGTGTGGGCAGCACCTTTTCCATGAGGAAAGGATAAGGTACAGAGTGATTCTGAAGGGCAAAATGAGGGACAGTCCTCATACTTAGAGGCAGTTGAGAAGTATAGCCATACTTACTTTTGGTAATATTCAGCTTTAGTGGCAGTTAAAGTGGTGGCTACAACAGACATCGATGGACGTTTTTCTCTTTTGCAGGGTGTATTAAAACTATGAGGGACAGTTTATTTCAGGTGGCAACACTCGGGGATTGAGCACCCCCAGTGTTGGTGTTACGTTTGTGGGGGTGGTGTGGGGTGGTGGGTGCTGAGTGGGAGGGTCAGGTGGGAGGACAGTAAGGTCAGGGCAGCAACAAACATTGATGGACGTCTTTCTTTGTTACAGGGTGTAATTCAACCTCAGCAGGCTGATCATGACAGCTCAGCTGTGCTTGCTGGGTGGCACAGATCAAAGGAAAGAGCTGACCTATGATTTGGTCGGCTCTTTCCTTTGAACTACATGAAGTTTCCGCCCAGCATGAAAGAACACTGTCATGATCAGCCCAGCTGATGATTGGTGTGACACTGACCAGCCCCTTACAGACCATTCTGCATTGGACTGATAGTGTTACACCCCTGAAAAGCCACTCTCCTAACAAAATGTTCACTGTACGTGCGTGCATGGCGAACATAAAATCAATGAGTGAACGGCACTCATATTACCCCTCAGAATTACTCCATTTCACATTGGTCCTGCAAGGAAAGGTACTAAACATATAGAAAAGGTACTTTAAATATAGACTTTAAAGCAGTAATTCATAGTACTCTATTCTGCTAAATCACTATAAAACTTTGCTAAGAGAAAGATGTTGATTTCCAAAGTGCTCTGTTATTTCCTGTTATAATGATGTTCCCCAAATTATGAGGGCCTCTGCCCCAGATTTTAAGTGTCTGTGCCCCTCATTTAAGTGACAAAAGTTTGAGAGGTATGGTTTCAGAGTGAGTCTGTTCTTTCTACAAAAGCTAATGCTACCGTAACACTGAGCTCTTCCAAAACACTTCAGTTGGGCTAATGTTCAGTTATGTAACTCACTCAGCCACACTGAGCTGTCAGCAGATGTTCCATACTGCTTTTGTATATTTGCTCTGTGTATACTTTCAATCTGTGTGACAAGGCAGCTTCGTAAATAGGGCATCCCAGACCTAATAGCTTTTATCCTGTATAAAAAATAAAGACTTTTACTACTTCTACTACTACATACTGCTAAGAATGGAACAGGATAATTTAATCCTGGTGGAGAAAGCAAAGCAGAACTGGCAGGGACAATACTGAGTGAAATTATGTGTTGCACTCCCTCACAGTAGGTCACGTACCATAGGAATCTCAATAGATGGGTTTGCTGTGGACTATAAACTTTCTTTGGGCAGAGACCCCATTGTAAAATATAAAGTAAGGCCCTGTAGATGCATGGGGACCAGGGGCAGGGATCTGGTTAAGCACTTAATGGCAGACTACTCCCGTAAAAATGTGGAATGCATTTATACATGCCTGGCTACACATTAGTTCGCAGAAATTAGTTACAAGATAAGAAAGACCTCAACGTCTGGAATTTATGTGATTCTATATCCATTTCCATGATGCTGTGTCCAAATGTGTACTTGATTCTGGAGATACTCATTTGGGTTGGTTGAACATTGTATATGCAGGTTTATGCAGGTGGCCGCACACATGCGTCACCATACCAGTGCAACTGCCACTGTACCATGTTGCTTGATAGAATCCTAACTTTGTTTCAAAGTCAGCAGTAATGAAAACATGAATGGTTGTCAGCCTTCCAAATCACAGCCTAAAACGTAAGCAATAACCCACGACAGAGCATGGGGTTATGATGAATTGCAAGTCTAATTAAGTATTCATGAGCCTAGTGAGGCTCCTGATTGGCTAGTAGATTGGTTATTAATGTCTTAGAAATGACTGCTCCAGCTACAAACTGATGCTGTGCGGCATGCACAGCTCGTGCCACACAGCGAAAACCTAAATAAAATGAAATCACCCTGGCAAAAAAGAAAGTTGTTATTGCGATTAGACTTATAATCACAATAATAACCTCAAAGCCCGTCATTTCCTTGGATTAACAACTGGCTGGAGGGAGGGCCTCGGCCCACCCATCCCCTAACTGGTCGTTAATCCCTCAGAAACAACTGGTTTCTCGGTTGTTGTGGATAAATTACTACACACCCAGCCGCATTGTGAGACAGAAGGCCAAAGGCTGAGTGCCTCCAGAAGCCAAGAAGTGCATTAATTCACCATAACCTTATGCCCTGGAGTGGGTTATTGTGCTTATAAAATGGGTTATATGTTAAAGCAAACAAAATTAGAAGTAATTTTTAAGTGAACACCTTAAGACATTTATTATTTATCCACCAGGAAAAGTGATTTGTTTAAACTGTCAAAACATTTGCTGTGAAAATGAGAACACTATAAAACTTTAAAAACTGCTACATGGCTCAGAAATGCATATTGCTATTGTTTTTATGTGACTTCTAAACAAAGATGGCAAGCAGTTTGGTTACCTAACTGTGGTTTAAATAAGAGATTTAATCAACGGTTTGGTCATGCTATTTGACCGCTCAGGTTTTGAGTTTTTCACTACCCATTTCATAATAATAGTTAAACTATAAACAGTGAGAAATGACCCCTGCTGACTGAAAACATAATGTGGTGTTTTTCGTTTCTGTTGCATACAGTATATTTAAACAGGTACTTGTAGAACTGACAGAACTGCATTTTTCTAACAAACTAACTGCAGGAGACAAATGACTGATTTTAGTAGTGGTATAGATCAGAAATGCTAGACCACCTTCTCACAGACTGTTTGCCCCTCCAACCTTTCACATACGTGAGCTAGCATAGCTAAATTGGAATCTATAATTTGTTGACCTTTTAGATAACTTCATGCTGATGTTTAAAAGCCAAAGACATTTTCGTCACAGTAGCTCTAAAACTAACATAGCGAGATCTTGCTGTGCACGCTTTAAAAAACACTTCAAATCTACATTGATTTTTTTTTGGTCTGTATCACTGGTTCCAACAGAGCTTTTGATTCCTCAGAATGTCCACCCACCAAAGATCCTGTCCGTAAATATAAATTTTAGTTTTTTATTCATTTCTAGAAATGCCATTATGCTGCCTCTAGATGTTAGGCCTCTAGTACATTAAACACTGATGCTGCTTCACTCAACTGCTCTGAGGCAACCATTTTGTAGCAAGGGTAATCAACAGAAACTTCGGACTTTAAAACCACTGTTGGAGTGGCAGAGTTTTAAAGAGCCCCTGAAAGTTCAGGGAGGTTATATTTCTACTTGTATTTAAACTGATGGGCCCCTTGCTTCCAAACCTTGTTTACAGCCGATGCGGAACAATGATGCTTGGAAGAGGATGGCAGCTCCTGCGGTGTAGGGGTTAAGTCGCAACATATGAAGCATGCAACTGGGTTCTAATCCTAGCAAGAGCTTTAGCACTGAAAACTTTATAAATACCAAATGTTCCTAACAAGATCATTTTCCTGTCACCTTAACTACAGTACCTCATCTCCAACCCCACTTTTGTTTCGGTTCAAAGCCTCTTTTTAAAAGACACCATGACAAAGGTCCATACTGAGAAGATCTTGTGGCACTCATCAGTTACGATACTCTTGCTATTATTTCAAATAAAAAAATGCTAAAGCGGTCTCAAGACTGGGTGAAATTAAAATCTTACATGACAGGAGAAAAGGTGATGTAACATGGAGAGAAAATGTACTGGTACAACATTTTCACTGCAACATGCACTGCTGCTTTATTGACCCTACTGTACACCTGCTGAAGCCAGCTGCATAACAGAGCAACTTCTTAGTGTGTCATATTGCGAGTCTACCCCCACACTTGACACAGCACGACAATTTAGATTTCTGTCTCCACTGGCAGCACTGCTTATTAAACTCAGGATATCAACACACCAGCTCTGCAGTGTGCTGGGCTACCTGGGTAGATGTGAGATCCTTGCTCCTCGCTTCATTACTTTACTGAACTACTTTTTAATGGTTTCTAACATATGGAAGGCCATCTTGCCTAAACTGATGACACCACAGTACTGACAGCTGAAAGTCATAATATAAGAATTTAGCCGTCATAATTGTGGCATGACTTTGTGACATCCCTGAGGAGTTTCACGTAGTGGCCATTATGCTGACCAGTCACCTACTCCATACCGATAGAGGCTGCATGACCCCTACCCTCCCCCACCACCACCACCACAAACAACATTCTTGTGGCAGGATTCTCTTCTCTCCACTGGACAGTATTAGGTTTGCAAGAAAAGAAAAGCACCTTTTTTTCATATATTGTAAAAATAATTAAAAAAAAAAACGGAGTCAGCGCAAGGTGTAATTTGCACTGAGGCAATCTGCTCACAGTTATATAATATCACCACGGCAATCTGCTCACATTGGTATATAATGTCACTGCATTCCCTTGCTGGAGATTAATATTAAACTATATTACTGTGCACCTATTATTCTATCTGTAATGGGGGACAGATGGTTAGCAGCAGAGAACTGTGAGCCTGGCTATCCTGATTCAGATCCAATTGTTGATTCCCTGTATAGCCTTAAGCAAGTCATGGTTGCTGGGCACATCATCACTGTAAGCCGTAAAACTGGGTGGAAACTGAAGACCACTACATCTCAGCTGGGGTATTCTAATCAGTTTTCAATTAATTTATTGTTGTGATTTCTTAAGACAGCTACATTAATAAAAACAATTATTTAGTAGATTATGCTTCAAGCAGCAGTATGTCTCAGTCAACAAAACAATTTCACCATATAGGTGTTTAGCATCAATGTTTGCTATAATTAGATTCATTATCAATATTTTTTTTGTTTGTAGACTAGGCTTTTAAAAAGAAGAAATTTCTTCATACTTATCTGTAATTTCCTTTTCTGTTAGCTTCAACATTGTTAATGGGTATTCAAGAAAAATGGGTGATGTGCACCCCCACCAGGAGAAATGGCACAGCCCAAGGCTGTAATCAGCTTAGAATCCTGGGCACATGAACGTTCTGGACTGCAGCAACTCTACAGTCACTTCTGTCCATCCAGTGCTCCAAAGCATGTGAAAATAGATCTGTATAAAATGTACTGTTGATCTTGGCACAGACCAGCACATACAAGCTGTCTACGCAGTCAAACCTTTAACCAAAATAAAATACAGTGAACAGTTTCTTACCTCGCCACATGAGTGGGAGGACGAGCCAGGTCCGATGTCTACATCTCTTAGATTGTGGAAATTCTTTGTGGAACAGGGCCAACTAAAAGAAACTTGCCAAAGGAATTCATGAAAAAACATGGTATTGCTGTAAAGGAACTGCAAATAGTGAAAGCACTCACCTGTAACAAAGGAGGCACCCTTATTTATCATAAAAGTCAAACCTGTTAATTATGCATATATATATATACACACACACACACACACACACACACACACACATATACATATACATACGTATACATACATACATATACCTACATACATACATATATATTATAGTGGTGCAGTAGCGCCACTATAGTTCTGGTTGAGTATGGCAGTTTAATGTTAAACCTCAACTTTTGCACTTTAATAACTTTGTAACCGTTCAACGGATTTGCAGGAAATTTGGTATGCCCTGTCCTTTGGGGTAGATCTCTTGGCATACCAAGTTTTGTTTTGATCGGATCTGCAGATTTTTGTGATGCGCATAGTGAAAAAACGAAGTCACTTTTTTCGCCTGTTGTGGCTGTTTTTTCCTCATCGCACTACAACCACACCATTTGTAATTTTGGTCTGAAATTTTCAGGGCAGAAAGAGCTTGCCCCAAAAGAACAAGCCAGCATTTGTTTGGTGAAAACATATTAATCCATTCTAAAGTTATTTAATTTTGAAATTTCGGGTTCTGAACATGATCAGTTCAGTCTTTTGGCTAGCTGCACAGTGCGAAAAAGGGATTTAGGGCTCATGAAAGGGGATTTTGACAGCTCGCAAAAAGATTCATTAAATCCTTCTTCATGAGAAAAAATTCCCTTTTCACGAGCCACCATCTTGTTTTCATTTTTCAAGCCCAAACAAAACACTGTAACTTTACCCAGGGATGTCTTCTACAGACATCCAAGCATGGGTTTTGTTCATGTGGACGTCCTTTACAGTTCTCTGCCTTTGGTTTACTTTACTGTGGCCCCAGAATGTTTATTTTAGATTTTTAAAATCCCTTTTTGGAACTCGCTTTCGATCACTTTTCGCATCAGGTCACAAAAAGGGATTGGGTTGTCAGACCAGATGGTCCTGCGGATAATCCCTTTTCATGATGCGAAAAGGGATTTCTGTCAGGGCCATCTGGTCCCACAATCATGAAAAGGGATTCAGCTGGCAAAAAGGGATTTTGACACCTCATGAAAAGGGATTAATTTTTCAGATCAATTTTCATGAGCTGTCAAATTCCCTCTTCACAAGTCGAATCCCTTTTCGTGAGGTGTCAAAATCCCTTTTCGTATCATGAAAAGGGATTACCCGTGGGACCATTTGGTCTAACAACTCAAATCCCTCTTCGTGAGCAATCAAAATCCCTTTTCACAAGCTGAGTACCTTTTTGCGAGCTGTCAAAAGATTTCTGGCAAGGCCACCTGGTCTCACAATTGCGAAAAGGGATTTTGACACCTCATTAAAAGGGATTTGGCTCATCAAAAGGGATTTCTAAAGTTTAGTGTTTCCTTGCCACTTCATTGCAAAGAAATGGTTTGGATTTCGGGATGACATTTTCAGGGTAGAAAGGGTTTGCCCCACAGATGTGACTTTTGCTGGTTTGGTAATAAAGTTAATATTTCCTTCATAGTTGTAACATTCTGAAGTTGGAAATTTTCCATAGGATAACACTGTGGCAGACACAGTACCTTTCAGTGCCTATATCTTGAAAACGGTTCAAGATATGGATTTTTTGCTAAATGCAGCTTAGTACACTTTTAGGTGTACTAAATATGCGTGCAGGTTGCCAGGACATGATTACAACTGTGGTGGATTTTTTCATAGGTTGCTACGGTTACTGAGACACAGTGCCATTTGCATCACAAGGGTTTCTTGAAATATCTCTAGGTCTGCACTGTGTCTCTACACTTATGGGTAGGTAGGCACGCAGGGCCCATACCATTTTGCAGTAATGGGAGTGCAGGGCCCTCCATTATGCAGTACTGAAAGCACAGGGCCCAGAGTGCCCGGCACTCCCACAGTGAGATGACAGTTCATCACAATGTCTCTACAGTTATGGATAGACACAAATGGATACCATTATGGAGTGATGGGAGTGCAGGGCCCAGAGGGCCATGCACTTCCACAGGGTGATGCAACCAGGCCCTGCACTACCACAGGGAGATGCAATCACAACACACTAGAGACTGATAGGAGCACAGGGCCCCGTAAGATTACACTTTCTCAAAAAGTAAGGAAATTCATTGCAAAAAACTTCATTAATGCATCAGTTAAGGTTGAAGTAACAAACGTAGGGAAATGAGGTGTTAGGGTTTCGAACCCTAACACCCCCCACCCCACCCTCCACACACCAACAGGCGTCAGATGTGCCTTGGGGTCGTCGGGTGTAACTCTTACCCCATTTTCCTATACTGTACCATCTCAGCTTCCTTACACATGGAATGGGGTGAGAGTCAGGCACGACGACCCCAAGGCACACCCCGACGCCTGTTGATGTGTGGAGAGTGGGGGTGAGGGGGTGTTAGGGTTTGAAACCCTAATGCCTCATTTCCCTACTTTTGTTGCTTCAACCCTAACTGATGCATCAACAAAGGTTTTTTGCAATGAAAAAAAAATATATATATATAGCTATATATACACAGTATAAATCTATATAAGCACAGCAGGTAAATCACAGAAAGATGTCCAGACAAACTTACAATCAGAACTTTATTAGGCAAACCAATGAACATCCCAGTGCAGGCATAACGGATAATATTCTTCCACAGGAGCAAGGCTCCCAGGCAGGTCCCTTTGACAATGCTGGAGCTTACAGAAAAGGAAATTATAGTACGTATGAAATTTCTTCTTTCTGCAGCACCCCACATTGTTAATGGGTATTCCAGACAAATGGATTCTAAGAAGCAGTACCCATTAAAAAAATGGGTGGGGGAGAATGCTGTCCCATACGCATCTGCAAAAAGGAAAAAAGTTTACCTTACTGCCGCCTGCAAAACTCTATGGCCAAAGGCCGCATCAACAGAACTTTGTACATCCAGTCTGTAGTGCTTGGTAAATGTGTGGACAGAGGACCACGTTGCTGCCTTGCACAACTCAAAGACAGATGCTTCACCCTTCTCTGCCCATGAGGTGGCCATCGCTCTGGTGGAATGAACCCTCATGAGAGCCGCAGCCACCTTCTTTACTGTGACATAAGCTTTTGCAATGCATGCCCTCATCCACCTTGCCAGGGTGGGCTTGGAGGGTTTTTGTCCTTTCTTGGTGACTCCAAAAAGAATGATCTATCTTATTTCCTGAACTCCACAGTTCATCTAAGGTATGGCCGAACTGCCTGACATAAATACGACTTATGCAACTCCTTCTCTTTTGGATGAGTTGGTTGCAGACAGAAGGATGGGAGAGAGACTGACTGAGTCACATGAAAGGCTGTAGGAACCTTCAAAATGAAAGATGGAACTGTTCTCAGAACCACCTTGTCCTTATGCATGACAAGGCCTGGAATTCACCAATCCTCCTGGCTGAACACATAGCAATTAAAAAGCACACCTTGTAGGACAACACACCCAGGGGTACAGACAACAGTGGTTCGAAATGTTCTTTACAAAGAGCATTCAATACCAGATTCAAATCCAATGGAGGGACTGGGGATTGGAACAGAGGTCGTCTCCTGCTGACAGCTTGCAAAAAACTGATAACCTCCTGGTTGGTCCCTAAGTACAAGCTCAAGGATGCTCCAAGGGCCGACACCTGATTTCTCAAGGTCCTCAATGCCAAACCTTTTTCCACTCCTTCCTGCAGAAAATCTAAATCCTGTGAAACCATGGCTTTAGAAGGCCGGATACCCTTTTCTCTGGCCCAAGTCAAAAAGGTGGTCTATACGCAGGTATAAACTGCTGACATGGAATTCTTTCTGGCAGCCATCAGGATGTCCATTACCTTTTTTTTTTGTGGAGCTGTTTGGTCCCCGTCACCTCCTCCCACCAACTGGTGACGGGGACACATAGGGCTGTATAGGTTTTTCTCCCCGGATCCCCCTCACCCTGAGGCCCCGGCACATGGCTGTGCAAGCATGTGGAGACATGCTACACACCCCGTGGCACCAGCTCAGCCCCCTTCCACATCCTGTAACTGTTCTGCCATGCCCTCTCCACCTATGCTACCCAACAAACCTCCATCTGGTGGGAGTGGAACTATGGGGGGGGACGCCAACCCACCCTCGGGAGAGGAGAGCTGCCCATTGGCATAGAAACATAGACTTTGATGGCAGATAAGAACCGCTTGGCCCACTTAGTCTACCCATTTCCCTACTTACAGGATAAGCTCCAGATCCTAGTTAACCAACAGCCTATTTCTTCCTACCCCCAACAAAAATTGCCCTATGTCTGTACCATGCATTCTTGAATTCTCTCACAGTTTTAGACCCCACAACCTCTTCAGGAAGGCTGTTTCATTCGTTCACCACCCTCTCTGTGAAAAAATACTTCCACACATTGCCCCTGAACCGCCCCCCCAATCTTCAAATTGTGTCCCCTTGTTCTTGTACATCTCTTTTTCTGAAAGATGCTACCCTCTTGGACTTTGTTAATTCCACTGAGGTACTTTAAAGTTTCTATCATATCCCCCCCTCCCTCATTTCCTCAAGGGTATACACATTAAGCTCCTTTAGTCTCTCCTCATATGGCTTCTCTTGCAGACCATGCACCATTTTAGTTGCCCTCCTCTGGACTGCCTCCATCCTGTCTGTGTCCTTGCAGATGGGGTCTCCAGAACTTGACACAGTACTCGGATGGGGTCTCACCAACTGTCTGTACAGAGGGATAACAACTTCCTGTTTTCTGCTGGAGATGCCTCTCCCTATACATCCCAGTATCCTCCCAGCCCTCCCTACTGCCTTCTCACATTGCTTGCTAACCTGAAGGTCATCTGATATGATTACCTCCACGTCCCTTTCCATTTTTGTTGTTGTTACTTCCTCCCCCACCCATTGTGTAATCTTCCGCTGGGTTTTTGTTTCCCAGATGCATTATTTTGCATTTCTTTGCATTAAATCCAAGCTGCCATACTTCTGACCATTCCACCAACCTTGCCAAGTCCCTTCTCATCCTTTCCATGCCTCCTTGTGTATCAACCCTGTTGCAGATCTTTGTGTCATCTGCAAAGAGGCATACTTTTCCTTCCAGTCCCTCTGCAATGTCACTTATAAAGACATTAAAAATGACTGGACCCAGTACCGAACCCTGCGGTACCCCACTAGTAACCCCTCATTCTTCAGAGTGGACTCCATTTACAATTACCCTCTGTGTCCTGTTGTCCAGCCAATGTTTTACCCAGGCTACCACCCTGGGACCCACTCTCAGGCTGGTTAATCTGACTATTAATATCTTGTGTAGGACTGTGTCAAATGCCTTGCTCGATCCTGCTCCACCCCCCTGGCGCCTCGACGACCCAAGGTCGTTCCAAAAGCTGGGTCACCGGACTAGTATGAAGTGTGGCATCCAGCACCTTAACTCTTAGCGCCACCGGGCCTGGCACTAACTTTTTTGAGAAACCCTGTTTCAGGAGTCTCCTCCTTTTAGGAGCCAGGCCACGAGCTGCATTGCCCCAGATTTGGATGCTGAATGGGACCTTGGGAGAGAAGGTCCAGCTGTACTGGGAGTCGAAATGGTGCATGTTGAGCTATAGTAGTTCACTGGGTCTGAGAACCATGGCCTTCTGGGCCTTTACAAAGCTATCAGAAGAAAGCTTCTTCTTGAGTGCTTTATATTGCGTATGACCTTGGGAAGGAGCAGCAGAGGGAGAAAGGCATACAGCCTGGTGAAATGCCACATCTGTGACAGAGCATCCACTGCCCCTGCCTGTGGACACAAGTAGCAGCTGAAGAACTGCTGCACTTGATCATTCTGACTGGAGGTGAACAGGTCAACTTGTGGATGACCGAATCTTCTGCACAGAAGGCCAAACACCTCCAGGTTCAGCATCCACTCTCCCTTGGGTGGACATTCTCATGGCTTAGCCAATCAGCCTGAAAATTCAACTCCCCCACCAAGTGAACTGCTGACACAGAGAGGATTATTTTCTGCCCAAAACAGAAGAACAGTTACTTCTTTTAGCATCTCTCTTCACTTTGGGTCCCCTTGACTGTTAATGTTGAGTTAATGCTTCTTTTGGATTTCAGTCACAGGAGTGCAGTCAACTTTGGACCTGTAATGTTGTTTATGTATGCCACCCTGACAACGTTGTCTGACCTTACTATCACTGCTCTTGACTGCACCTGATTTCAAAAGAGAAGGAGAGTGAGACATACAGCCCTCATCTCTAGGACGTTGATGTGCAGGAGTTGTTCCTGCACAGACCAAGTCCCCCCCGAATTGGAATGCAGTCCAGCACTGCCTCCCAGTCCAGCAGTCTTGCATCAGTCATCAGAATCAACTCTGGAGGAACTTCCAAGCTAGACCCTTTGTTCAGATTCTCTAGACTCACCCATCAACTCAGGGACTGCTGCAAGAGTGGGAAAATTGGACTCCTGGCCTGATAATCCTCTGAGGTTGGATCCCAGACAGACAGCAACTCGATCTGAAGGGCCTGCATTTGAAGGCGAGCCCACAGAACCAGTTCCACTGTTGCCGTCATGAGGCTCAGAATCCGCAAAAGGCTGTGAGCCATGATTGGCTCCTCAGCCACTGAACCTCTTTCAACAAGGTCTCCTCCCTGGCCACTGAGAGGAAGACCTTTCCCTCGTCTGTTCTGAAAACCACTCCCTGGTGCTCCAGGGTCTGCGATGGTTTGAGAGAGCTTTTCTCTCGATTTACCACTCAGCCATGTGACTCCAAAACATCCAGAGTACTGACCACTGACTTCCTCACCAGTGGAGCAGATGGCACTCAAATTAACTATTTGTCCAGGTACGGATAGACATGATGTCCCTCCTGTTGGAGTTGAGCAGCCAGGACTATGAGCATCTTCGAGAACATTCTAGGGGCCACTGCCAGCCCAAATGGGAGTACGCTGTACTGCAAGTGTTGCCCCAGGACTGTGAACCTGAGGAACTTCTGATGAGGCTGTTCAATGAGGATGTGGAGATATGCATCCCTCTGGTCTATGGATGCTAGATAATCCTCAAGCTGGGCAGCCCGGATGACTGATCGTAAGGACTCCATCTTGAAGTTTGTGTGGCAAACAAACTCATTTAGGTGTTTCAGATCCAGAATAGGTCTGAAACCTCCTGATTTCTTGGGAACCACAAAATAAATTGAGTAGAACCCCTGGCCTTGTTCACCAGGTGGCACCAGGACAATTGCCCCAATCTGTGAGAGGTGATCCAATGTCTGCGACACTGTTTGTTTCTTTAAAGGGTCTTTTGGTACAAGGGATGGCAGAAAACATCCCTCTGAGGGAGCAGTAGAAAATACAGGTTACTCACCTGTAACAGGAGTTCTAGGAGCAGTATATGTTGTTCATCCACACTTACTGGCAGGTTCCTTGCCACTTTAAATCTTGCCGGAAGGCCTTCAAGCTAGCTCCTCCCACCCACCCGGGGTGGAAAACTCTCAGCTCCACCCCATGACGCCAGATCTAGCCCGCTGGAAGACAAGTTGCATGTCGAAGCCAGGGAGGTCGGGTGGGTTGTGTGGATGAACAACATATACCACTCCTAGAACTCTGTTTACAGGTGAGTAACCTGTATTTCTAGGGACATGGATATGTTGTTCAATCCACACTTACTGGCAGACTCCTAGCAGTTCTCCGGGAGGAGGGAGGCAAGGCGCATGCCCCCTACTTGGGAAATAAAGACTGGAGAACTGAGGCCCCAAAACCAGCATCCGGGCATGACTCAAGGTCGATGTGGTAATGGGTAATGAAGATGTGTGCTGACTTCCCAGGTAGCAGCCCTGCAGAGTTCCTGGATAGGGACGTCCCTGGAAGCAGCCACCGAAGCAGCGGTATGGCGGGTAGAATGAGCTCTTACCCCTTTGGGAGGCTCCATGCCCACCAACCTATAGCAGAGATCTATGCAGGAGGTGACCCACCTGCCTATCATCTGCTTGGCTGCAGGTCTGCCAGGTGCGGCTTCAGCGTAGGTGACAAACAGCTGGCGAACCTCTCCCTGAACTTCAGCCATCTGCTCCTTATAATAAGAGAGTGCTCTTCTAGGGTCCAGAGTATGGAGTCTATATTCGGCCTCCGAGGTGTGATTGGGGTAGAACACCAGCAGAGTCAACACCTGGTTAAGGTGAAACTCAGACACCACCATCGGAAGGAATTTCGGTTGGGGGCGCAGTACAACCTTGTCCCTGTGGAAGACCAGATAAGGAGACTCGATGGAAAGCACCTGGAGCTCTCCCATCATTCTGGCTGATGTGAGCCACCAAGAAGGTGGTCTTCCACGACAGGTGAGATATAGCACACCTGTGCATCGGTTCGAATGGCATGCCTATCAGCTTAGCCAATACCAGCAGTAGATCCCACGGAGGTGGAGGTTCTCGCACCGGAGGGGATATGTAATCAAGGCCTTTGAAAAAGTACCTGACCATCTTCTCCTGCACCACTGACTGCTTTCCGTCCCGCACCCGGTAAGCAGAGATGGCTGCCAGGTGCACCTTAAGGGTCATCGACCAAAGCCCTAGCTGAGAAAGGGACCACAGGTAGTCCAGAATGCTAGCCAAGGAACAGGAGGAAGGGTCCAACCCCTTATCCTGACACCAAATGGAAAATCTCTTCCATTTGAAGGCATAGCATTTTCTGGTGGATTCCTTTACGGGATGCCTCAACAACGTTGAGGACCTCATCGGAAAGACCCAAGGCCTGGAACTCTAACCACTCAGGAACAAGGCCGTCAAGTGCAGGAATTTAAGGTCTGGGTGGAGTACGTTCCCCTTGTTGACTGAGATCAGGTCCAGGCAGGCTAGAAGCCACCTTGGGAGCCTGGAGCTGAGGCTGAGGAGATCTGGATACCAGAACTGATGGGGCCAGTCTGGGGCTACCAGAATCACCAGCGCCTTGTTCCTCTTTGCCTTGAGAAGCACTTGTGGATTAAGGGAAATGGAAGGAAGATGTATAAGAGGCCCAGGGTCCACGGCCTCAAGAAGGCATCCCCTTGCAGCGAGCCCTGCTGAGGGGGGCGGGCGTGGAACAGCTTCAGCTTCGCATTCTCTCTGGAGGCAAACAGGTCCACCTGAGGAGTGCCCCAGTGGGAGAACAGATCTTGTACTACCTCCAGCAGGAGAGACCACTCGTGAGATGCAGCACCTATCCGACTTAGGGCGTCGGCCAGAGTGTTGGAGGCTCCTGCCACATGGATGGCTAGAAGATCCGCTTCCAGTCTGCTCACGAGAGACTAAGTGCGGAGCACCTCCTTGCACAGGGGCAAGGAGTGCGTCCTGCCCTGGTGGTTTAGGTAGTACATGGTTGTGGTGTTATCCATCTGGACCTGAACCACTTGACCCCATACAAACGGAGCGAAGGCAGTGAGGGCTAGTCGGACCACTTGAAGCTCCAGCAGGTTGATGTGGCATCGAGAATCCTGAGGGGACCAAAGGCCATGAGATCTGAGCTCCCCCAGATGGGCACCCCAACCCATCAGAGAGGTGTCGGTCATCAGAGTGACCGTCGGCTCTGGGCAGACAAATGGGATACCCTCCTGCAGATGAGCTGGAATGAGCCACCACTGGAGGCCATTCCACATCTCCTGGGTCACTGTCACTGGCTGGTCCAGAGGACCGGAGCGCTGTGACCACTGGTGGGCCAGCTCCCATTGCAGGGGACGCATGTGCCAGTGGGCCCAATGGACCATGCTGGTTCAGGCTGCCATGAGGCCCAGGAGGCGCAGGAAGTCCCGGTTAGGGCACAATTGCCCAACCAGAAATGACTGGGCAAAGAAGGAAAGAACCTCGGCCCTGTCCGCTGGGAGCCGTGCTCTGGCTCGAAGAGAGTCAAGCTCTGCCCCAATGAACTGAATCACCTGCACTGGCACAAGTTCTGATTTGGCCTCGTTGATGAGGAGGCCAATCAGAGTGTAGACCTAGAGGGCCAGATCCCTGGACAGCTGCACCTCCAGCTTGGAGGGGGCTGCAATCAGCCAGTCATCCAGGTAAGGGTACACCCGGACCCTTCGGCACCGCAGGAATGCTGTCACCACTGCCATGCATTTGGTGAAGACCCTGGGAGCTGGACAGAGGCCAAAGGGCATGGTCCGGGACTCGTAAAGGGATCCCTCTGCTCTGAAGTGGAGGAATTGCTGGTGAGACGGATGGATTGGGACGTGAAAGAACACATCCTGGAGGTCCAGAGAATAGAACCACACACCTCGTTCCAAGGATGGAATGATCTGAGCCAGAGTGACCATCCTGAAGGTTCACGACCTTAGGAACTTGTTCAGGTCGTGTAGGTCTAGAATGGGGCGCCAGCCCCCCATCCATTTTGGGACTAGGTAGTACCTGGACACAAACCCTGGGTCTGATGGAGGATCTGCCACCTCCCTGATCACCTCCTTCTGGAGGAGCAGGGCAATGTCAGCTCGACGAGCCGACAGAGAGGCTGCAGAACCTGTAGCCCCCCCCCGTGGGGCAACGGCTCGATAGGATGGGGACTGCTCGAACTCTAGAGGCAGACCCTTTCCTACCACTTGCAGCACCCAGTGGTCCATAGGTGGAAAGGAAGTGGTGGAGCCATCCCACCACGGGGGGAACCCAGGGTGGAATGACGAGGTTGGGGCCGACACCCCTCAACTCATCACTGGGCAGGCTTGGAGGAAGGGCCAGCTGAGGAGCCGCCTGGGCCTTTCCCTCCCGGCTTCCTGCTGGAGGAAGAAGCAGGCTTGGCTTTGGGGTGCTAAGTGTAAGCCTGCTGGCCCTGATGCTGGTGTTGTTTGGCTGGACGTGCCGCAGGGGCTGAAGGATGAAAGGGCTTACACTACTGCTGGCAGCCTTTGTCCTTCTGGACAGACGTGACCGAGTCCAAGGTGGCGCTGGACTTCTCGATCCATTGCAGATGGCCCTCCACCCCAGAACCGAACAACTCGGTACCCAAGAAGGGGACGTCTGCCAGCTTGTGCCGGGTATCCGCTGTAAAAGTGGAGATCCGCAGCCAAACTCTGCAGCGCATGGCCACTGCGGCTGCTACTGACTGGGCACACAAGTCAGTGATGTCCAAAGAAGTTTGGAGCTGCTGTTTGGCCACCACCCTTCCCTGATCTCACACCTGCTTGACCGTCATTTGAACGTCAGCTGGGAGATGAGGAATCACCTCATCCAGGGAGCCCAAAAGGGCGTGTGAAAAGTGTGCTATCAGAACGGCCAAGCTGGCCTGAAGAAGGCCTAGGGAGGAAGCAGCATAGACTTTCTGCCCAGAGTAGGCCAGTTTCTTGGACTCCTTATCGGGTGGCTTGTCCACATCCCAAGCATTCCCGGAACGACGGAAAATGCTGTCGGTCAATAACCCTCCACGGAGGGGTGCTCCGAGAAACCGGAGAGTGAACCAGTGGGAACAGCATAATTCTGAGTCATCCTGGCCGAAGGTGCTGGACAAGAAGCTGGCCGCTGCCATAGCTCCAGGGCCAGGCCAACAATGGCTTTGGCCACTGGGAAGGCCTCTGTGGGGGAATCCCCTCGGTACAGTATCTCCATGAGGGGGTACTTGGCCCATTTTGAAACGGGTTTGAGCTTCATCCCAGTGGACTCTGAGATGAGCTGAAGCATTCCAAGGAATGAGGATGGGCTCTCGTCCACCGACTGACCCCCAATGGACTCCAGGTAAAGTGGCCTGGAGAACAAGGAGGAGTTGTCGTCACACTCCAAGGAGTCTGCGAACAGCTGCTGAGTACCTAAGCCACCCTTCACCTGCAGAGGTCGATCGGGAGTGAGGGTGACCGACAACCAGTGGGGCAAGCCCTGACCCAACCGAGAATCCTTGGCCGGGGCCCCAGATTTAGGTTGTGGAGGCGGGGGTTCCACCACAATGGATGGCGCAGCCGGTTTCAGCCGAACAAGTGGTGCCGGCTTCGGCTCCTCAACTACTGTGAGGGACTGTTTCGGCCGCTCCAGTGACAGTCACTTAATGGCTGGGGAAGGCGACGGAGTCAGCTTATTCCTGGACAAAAGGAGCTGCTACCACATTAGATCCTTGTAGCGCCAACGCAATTTGTGCCGGAGCCTATCCCTCAAAGAGGACGATGACAAGGATGAGCAGCACCACCACTTTCCATGGTGCCGAGACCGCCGATGTCGGCTGGACCTGGAAGAGGTCCGAGACTGAGACCTTCAGGGATTCCGAGGGTGGGCCTGGGATGGGACGGGGGAAACCCGCTCCTCCCTTGGTTCAGGGACCTTAACCGGGGACTCCGGCATAGGAGGCACAGGCAAGTCCTCGGTTTCCACCGGGGAGACCGGTGAAGAAGGATTGTCGGCTTCTCCAGTCAACAGACTGTCCCAAGTGTCGACTATCCAGGGAAGGGGACCTCTCCCGCTCCCACGAATGTTGACGGTGGGACTTACTCTTAGAGTCCTTCTTTTTGGACTGAGAGGAATGTTCCGAAGGCTCTTCTCCCTTGGTGGAGAGGGAACTGACAAAGCTCCTTGAATGAAGCTGTGTAGGAGGAGCCCAAGGAGAGTGAGATAAATGCCGCGACCAAGGATGATGATGCTGCGGCCTGGGCCGCCTCCTCGAGGGCGATCATCTGTTCGAGCTGTTCAGCCAAGCCTGCAGCCGCAGACACTGCCCAATGGGCCTCCTTCGACTTGACCAGAGGATAACATTTCTCAGGGTGCCCAAGTTGTAATCTGGCAGCACGATCCTCTAAGACTGTAGCCAAAAAGGACTTGCACAAGTCGCAGGCCTGCAAATCGTGGCCAAGCCCCAGGCAGTAAACGCACGTGGAGTGCGGATCGGTCTGGGACATCTTCTGCCCACGGGGGCACCGACGAAATCTGGGAGTCGATTTGTCCATCACAGCCATGAGGAAAGATAAAGACTGAAGTCTTGCAAATTTTAAAATTAGTTTCAGGTTAACCGAAGAGTTTGGATCCAGGCCTAAAAAGCGCAAAGGAGGGAACCTGAGCTTCCAAGCGGTAAGGAAGATCTGGCATCATGGGGTGGAGCCGTGAGTTTTACCACCTGGGTGGGTGAGAGGAGCCAGCTTGAAGACCTTCCGGCAAGATTTAAAGCGGCAAGGAACCTGCCAGTAAGTGTGGATTGAACATATCCACGTCTCTAGAAACTCTATTTCATAACCTAGCACCAGAATCTCCAGAATCCAAGCATCTGATGTCACCTGGGCCCATTTTGTGCAAAAAATTGTGCAGTCTTCCACCAAGGGAAGGGAAGTAGAGATTGGCCCATGTACCCTCACTGAGAAGAGCCGTCTCTTTGCCCCAGGCCTCCGTTGCATCTGTGGGCAAGGGCTCCTCATCCACTGTTGCTTTTGAATCCAGAACAGGATCCTTTACACCTCTGATTCCTGAAAATTGTGAAAGGGATGAAACCCCCCTCGATACTGCCTCTGTTGGCCGTCTTCTTGGATTTTTGAGGTTGAGACAGCTTTTTGCTGTTGTTCTGACACTAGAAGGTGGCCCTTTTTATCCTGGATATCCTTCAAAATGTTATCCAGGCCTGAACCAAACAATAAGCCTCCCTCAAAAGCTGAGTTAAACAACTTGGTCTTCCGATGCCTGGTCAGCGACCCAGTACTGAAACCACACCCCTCGCATGGCGGACACAATATGATAAGCAGATTGAGCAGACATGCATAAATTTTCCACCATGGCATCCACCAGAAAGATGGAAGCCATGGATACCAACTGCAAAATGCTCGCTCTCTCAGAATGTGGAGGAACGAAGCTGCCTAGCATGGTAACCCACAAATTTAAAGCTATGGTAACAATAAAGAAGGTATAGGAGGTGCGGAGGTTTGTGCTGCTGGCGGTGAAGGCTTGTTTGCACGAAGCATCCACTCACTTGTCATGGGTATCTGCTAAGGCCAGAAACCCTTCAACTGGGATAGTCATGTGCCTTATGGAGTTATGTACAGCCTTATCAACCAGGGGTGGGGTTTCCCACTTGTAGGTATTTTCTTCCATAAGGGGAAACACCGTAGCCTGGATTTGGGCAGATATTTTCTCTGGTCAGCACCTGCTCATTCTTGTTCAATAATCTGATCACTGTGAATAAAGTTTGGAAAACACTTTGACATGGAGAAGGATGCAGGCAGGATAGGATTCACATTTAAGGCCTCCATGGATTGCACCTCCTTCAGTTGCAATGTTCTACAAACCTCCGTTATCAGGTAGGACAAAGATTTGATATCAGACAGGGGAGGGACAGGAATCCTCCTCTTTGGCTTTGTCCACTCCCCTTCCTCCTCCTCCTCGGGGGTTTCATCCTTCTCATCATCAAGTAACTGTTTTAGGTCAAGATTTTCCTGAAGATCCCAGGTATCCTCATCCTGACCCTCTGTATGGTCAAGGTTGGAGTCTGCCTGCAGATACATTTTAGCAGACTTGCCCTGCTCTGGCACACCTGAACATGCCTGTGTGGGCCCTCCCCCCGACCTAAGGGGCCCAGCCTAGGGTTGGGTGTGTCTAAAGGGATGTCCTGTGGAACATCGGAGCCCAAAAGCTCTCTTAACAGCAACCACAGATATGTACGCAATTCTGCTTTGCCACTGCCAACTGGTACACCAGGTGCACCCCCCCTCCCCCAGCTCAGAGTTCTGACTGGGGGAACTGAAAGAGACATAGTAGCTACAGTAACACAATGTGGGCAACAGGAACCCATTGGAGAGGGTCATATTACTCTTTTGCAGGTCTTACATCGTTTGAACAATAATGGTCTCCAATAAGCCATGTTGCCAAAACACTAGTCACACAGATGCCCAAAAAGGAAAAAAAGGCTAAAGAAGTATCTGGAGATGCCTCAATATAATAAATGAGTGAAAGGTCGCTGCCATGACACCCACCTCCCTCTGTGGGGGAAAAACACAAGTAGAAAGTGTTCCTACCAGCCTAGAAACTCTACAGGCTATAGAAGGAACAATCACACTCAGTCAGCACTGCTGAGCTGGCAGAAAACACAGCCACCACATCTATCACTTGAGAAAGTGCAGACTCAAAATGCATGTGTGTGATGCCATGACGCCGTGGGTGACGCCAGCATGTCGAGTGGGGGCATGCGCCTGCCAATCATGCAAGTATGCTCAGCTTGGAGAAGCCTCTCATGAAAAGAACAGCGTGAGCCCAATGGCCAGGGCTCAGAAATATGGTGGGAAGCCACGCGGCTCAAGGGAGCCGTTGAGACCCACCACAGCCACACAATCTGTGACAACAGATCCCCTCCGAAAACTGTCTGAAAGACTGACTCTTCTCAGAGTCTACATTTCCTCTCTCTCTTTTTTTTTTAAAGTAACAAACCAAGCTGAAGAAACATAAAGAAGAATATCCCCTCAACAGTGGTAACTCACAAACGCATGCAAAGAATATAAAGGCAACACACACACCACACAATTGTCACCCTATGGTCTTTGGGGGGGAGGGAACCAACACCCAACTAGATGGAAGGGAGACACAGGGACCACCCTAAATCAAAGCCCTAAATTTAACCCCATGACAGGTACTTACCTGAGGTACCATGACAGGAGGAAAAATCGGAGACCTGCCAAAAAAACACACACCTGCACAAGCAGGCAGTGGAAATGGGGTAAAAAGGGGCAGGTTAGCCAATTTGAAAGGCGCAGCTTAACAGGCACGATTTTAAATTTTAGGGCGCTCCCTGTCACCAAATAGCAATCACCTGCTATGCAGAATCGCAGCACCAAAGAGTAAACACCAAAGAAAGTTTTAATCTTCTTCAGAGAAATTTCTAAACCATTTCCCCTTCAATGGCACAGCAAAGACTGGGGAGTTGCTGCAGTCCAGAATGTTCATGTGCCCAGGATTCTAAGCTCATTGGAGCCTTAGGCTGTGCCATTTCCCCTGATGGGGGTGCAAATCACCCATTTGTCTTGAATACCCAATGATAGTAAGGTCAGACAACATTGTCAGGGTGGCATCTTGTTATCCAAGCTTTTAAATGCAGATTGAAAACATTTCTGTATTCCTCATCTTTTGCTGTTGCTTGAGTAACTATTTTGCATTTTACTGTTTTTCTCCTTGCCATGAATGTAACACACACTGAAATGTATATAAGATGCTCAGCAAATGTTTTGTTAATATACTATTAATAGGTGTGAGAGGACATTGTTTACTTTTAATACAAGCATAACGGGCTTACTCATTTTACAAGTTACATATCCAGATACGTCATCTCACTTTCAGTGGGGTCGTGCTTCTAGCCATTTTAAAACTGCACAGACTGAAACACACAGCTGGCCATCTCTCCCTCAGTGTAAGGGTAATGAGGATTACGGAATAAGCCCTCCCCAGAGGTCTCCCCCCAATGGCAGACAGCACAGCAGGTTCCTGACTCAGTATTCACTGAAGAGGGGGAGCGTCAGGGACCACAACTGGATAACAGACATGAGGTGGGTAGATACAAGTCCATTTACAGTGGAAAGAGTCCTGGAGGAGCTCACAGAACTGAAGGTGGACAAAGCAATGGGGCCAGATGGCATATACCCGAGGATATTAAGGGAGCTGCAAAGAGAGCTAGCAGTGCATCTGGCAGCCATTTTCACAGAGTCACTCAACACAGGAGTGGTTCCGGAGGACTGGAAGAGGACACCTGTAGTCCTTCCACACAAAAAAGGAAGTAGGAAGGAGACAGGGAACTATAGGCCAGTCAGCTTCACCTCAGTAGTGGACAAGATAATGGAGGCACTGTTTAAGGAAAGAACAGAGGTACACTTGGAATCCAATGGCACCCAGGATCCAAGGCAACATGGATTCACAGCAGGAACGTCATGTCAGACGAAACTGTTAGATTTTTTTGACTGGGTGACAAGGGAAGTAAATCAGGGGAGCAGTGGACGTCGCCTACCTCGATTTCAGCAAGATCTTCAACACCGTCTCACATAAAAGGCTGGTTAACAAGATGGGTAGTCTGGGCATGGGACACAAGGTGGTACACTGGGTTAGGAACTGGCTAATGAACAGGAAGCTAAGAGTGGTGGTAAATGGGATCCAATCTGGGGAGAGAGGGTGACCAGTGGGGTACCCTCAGGGATAGGTCCTTGGGCCAGTCCTGTTCAATGTCTTCATTAGTGACATTGCGGTAGGACTGAAGGGAAAGGTCTGCCTGTTTGCAGATGACACCAAGATCTACAACAGGGTGGATACTCCGGAAAGGGTGGAGATAATGAGGAGGGACCTGGGGAAGCTTAAAAAATGGTCTGAGGTGTAGCAACTGAGGTTCAAGTCAAAGAAGTGCAAAATAATGCACCTAGGACAGGGGTACACTGGAGAGAGTTATAGGATGGGGGGGGGGCACGTTGCTGACAATCACCAAGGAAGAAAGGGACCGGGGTTATCATTTCACATGACCTAAAGGTGTCTAGAAAGAATATAAAGGCTGCAGGGAGGGCCAGTGGCATGTTGGGGTGCATAGGCAGAGGTATCACTAGCAGAAGTTGAGAGGTAGTGATGTCATTGTATAAAATGCTGGTGAGACCTCACCTGTAGTACTGTGTGCAGTTCTGGAGGCTGCACCTTCATAAGGACATTGATAGGGTTGAGGCAGTCCAGAGAAGGGTGACTAAGATGGTGCAGGGCTTTCACCAGAAAACATAGGAGAGCTTAAGGACCTCAATATGTACTCACTGGAGGACAGCAGGGATGGGGGACATGATAGAAATGTTCAGGTACCTTAAAGGCATAAACAAGGTGCAGAGGAGTGACCTCTTCCAATATAGAAGGAGTACAAGAATGAGGGGGTATGATATGAAATTGGAAGGGGGCAGGTTAAGGGAGAATGTGAGGAAGTTGTTCTTCACAGAGAGGGTGGTGGACACATGGAACAGTTTGCCACAGGAGGTGGTGGGAGCGAGCACAGTGGAGGGATTTAAACATGCCTGGGACAGGCACAAGGGAACATTAAAGGTGGGAAGGAGGGGTGAGAAGAAGAAGCATTTATATAGCACTTTTCATACACAATGTATCCCAAAGCACTTTATAAGCAATGCTAGACTGGTAGTGAAGTGACTGAAAGAGTAGTGGCAGCCATATCGCACATCAACACCCATGCACAGCCTGGACAATTGCATGAACCAGTTTTATGGGACGGAAAATATTGGCCACACTACTGGGAATGTTCCCTACTTTGTGAGGAGTGCCTTGGATTCTTTTACTTCTACCTGGACACCCACCAGGACAGCACCAGGGTGGGTAGAAGGGACCTTGGTTTAATGTCTCATCTGAAGGACGGCATACGCCAGCAGTATAGAATCCCCCTAATACACCATCGAACATTTAGGGTCAGAGGCCAAAACTACTGTAAGGCTTGCGGGCAGACTGGATGGGCCTAGTGGCCCTTATCTGTCAACAATTTCTATGTTTCTATTAGCTGTCCGTCTCTCCTACAGTGTGAGGGTCATGAGGGTTACTGAACAAGCCCTCCCCAGAGGTCTACAGGCCTCTGCACGTGCTCTATATTACTTTCTAAGGTAAGTACTACAGATTATTACCCTGATTTCTCCTGATCACCAGTCTTACTCAAGTTTTTGTACTTCATTCCTCTGTTTACTTTCCTGCTTAGACACCCTATTTATCTGGATTACACTCTGGCCATTTTTCCCAGTTGTGATATCATCATTGCTCTATCCTTCCCCCCTACTGAAACAGGGCTGTTCTTCCTCCCCCACTGCCCTCCTGCTTGCTTAGTTCTCCTCCTCTTCTCGTACCCCTTTCTCTGTCACCCGAGCTCTCCCCTTACTCAGCCTTCTTTTTTCTACTCCTGCCCCACTCATCTTTAATATGCCCCCTCCTCCCTACCTTCTAGCCTGTATTGCTCCCATCTGTGCCTTCTTAGTTGTAGACTCCCTGATCACCCCTATTAGACCCCCCACCCATTCTGAGTATAATCTTTCTGACTTTGCCTACTCTATCCTACTGATTGGTGCTTTTCTGTCCCCCTCCCCACACTATACCTTAATCCAAAGTTACTCAGTTTCCTTGTCAGGTAACTCACCAAGAAGTGTAGGATCTCTCTAGCCTTAATGCTCTTAGTGGTCCTGCATGCAACCCTCTGGACTACTGCCCTCTCAATAACCTTGTCTGATGACATCAAACCTAAGCAAAGCCCCCTGTCCCCTCAGTCCATGCCAAAACCCACCAGTTCCCAAACCTGGACCCAATGCCCATGGCTTAAAAACATCACTCACCTGAACACCAGGAGTTTGATGGCCAACTTCTCTGAGCTTGAAGCACGGGCCACACTTCACGACCCTAACAACATGAGTGTCTGAGATGTGGCTAAACATGTAATCTCTGACAACGTGTGCTCCATTACCGGGTACAGGTTCCTGTGTGTGGACAGCCCTTCGACTAAAAGGGGTACTGGCCTTGCCCTATTCTTTAAATGCCACCTCAACATCTCTCTAGTACCCACACTTTCTCTCCAGTACAGTGAAATTCTTCACTCCCTCCTAATTCTTGGGGGAGCTAAAAAGCTGCACCTTCTGCCCGTTTGGAGCTGCTCCCTGAATTCATCAGCCGAATAAACCAAGCCACTCCAGTCGCCTCAGGCTTCTGCCCGTTCGGAGCTGCATCCTGAATTCATCCGCCGAATAAAGCAAGGTATGAGAAAGGAAGAAACGATTGTAACCAATGGCGCCTCTGCCCTAGGAGAACTTTTTTACCACTTATTTAAACTTGGCGCCTTTATCTGAGCTGAAGCTTACAGTTTTTTATGGTCTTCGGGCAGAGTGTGGAGCACTACCGAAACAGTGTTTTTGCAGCTAAGCTGCAGACTGAAACTCTAAGAACTGTTACAGGGCTCTCCCCACCTTGGGCTTCACCGATAGCCGGTGTTTGCCGTGCAACTGAGCCCGTAGGTCCAGGCGCTTGCTCTCTCTCTCTCTTCACAGAGGTGCCAGGGCAGTAGCCTGTATAGTAATTCTGCGGCACTGTGCAGTGCATTTAAGAGCATTTGTTAGAACCCGTTGCACTGTTAGCCGTAACTTTTTTTTTTGTTTCAGCTGACTGCTTTAATTTAACTCACAGTAACTTAATCTTCCAGTATCTGATGACTGCATACATTTTTATCAATTTGGACCTGTAACTATAGTGTGTTAAGGATTTCGTGCTGTGCAACCAATTTGCTTCTCCTACCTTGTCTCCTATTATTTCCCTCTCACTGATCTATCCCCCCCTGCCTAAACTACTCTGATTACCTTCGCGCGTCTCTTTTCTCCCCCTGCTGTATCTCCAACCCCCATCTCGGCAACCCACAGAGTCATAAAGCAACTTGCATTGTGGTCTGAAACCCTCTTTGTTCCCCCTCAACAAATCCTATCTGTCCTCAGGTCTTCTCTTTGTCCAATGTCCCCTCCCTCCTACTAATCGTTTACCTCTTCTTTATCCTTAGCCACAAGCCACTTCAGTCGCCCCAGGCTTCTGCCCGTTTGTAGCTGCTCCCTGAATTCATCCACCAACAAAAGCAAGAGTGCGAAAGGAAGAAACAATTGTAACCCGTGGCACCTCTGTCCTGTGAGAACTTTTTAGCCACTTATTTAAACTTGGCGCCTTTTTCTGAGCTGAAGCTTACAGTTTTTCACGGTCTTCGAGCAGAGTGTGGAGCACAACCGAAACAGTGTTTTTGCAGCTAAGCTGCAGACTGAAACTCTAAGAACTGTAACAGGGCTCTCCCCACCTCGGGCTTCACTGATAGCCGGTGTCTGCCGTGTAGCTGAGCCCGTAGGTCCAGGCACTCGCGCTCTCTCTCTCTTCATGGAGGTGCTAGCCCGATGCCTTCGGCGTCTCCCCGCCCGCCCTATCTCGGCATTTACTCTTTTAGAGTGAAGTGACCAATCAGGGAAAATATACTATTTCCTCACTTTTCCATTGGCTCATTATACAAACAAGCCACAAGGGGCACCTCTAATAATCTTTCTCTAATTCTCCTCAACCAAATGATTTTGCCAATCACTCGTGTTGACATTTTTCTAACTCTAGTCTGCCCCGATTCTTCTACACCTGTAGCCTTTTAAGGTTGAAACTATTCATTCCTCTCTCTATGCAATCCTGTTTGCTGGTATTCTCAACTTAGTGCAGCCTTTTTTCTCATCTTGTTGCTTCCCTGGCTGCAGTTTTTAATTACTATTTCAGCAAATTGCTCTCATACCCACTCTGATAATCTTAGGATGCATAAACTAGGAGGTAAATTAATAGTTCCTTCGCAGCAGTTACCTCTTGCCCCCTCTGTCATCCCTCAATCCCTGCTCTTAGCCTTATAAAACATGCTTATTTCTAAATTTTACAGAATGGTTTGGTTACCTCTAATTGCGACCTCTCTTATCCTGTCTCTGGTGCTACTAAGTATCCCTAATGTGCCTAACCACAAGAATCACATCCAGAACAGAGACATGAATCTAAATGATTTCACATACTCTAACATGCTAATTCTAACCAAATGTGGCATTGACACGACCCCTGCCCTCCTCCCTAAACTACTCATATACCATGCTACTGCATTCACCGCAAAACAGTGGCGTACCTACTCCCGTACCAGCCACAAATTTGTCCGGCATAAGCTAACGTACTTCATATTGCTGTTTCTTATGCTGTTGGGGGATATTGAGCTGAACCCTGGTCCTGCACCAGGTAAATCACCCTTAAACTGCTCTGGATATGATATGAAAGGACTTCACATAGTTCATCTAAATGTTAGGAGTCTTCTCCGAAATTATGCGGACCTGGAAGCTTGGGTGGTTAACCACCACCCTGATGTGCTCTGTCTATCTGAGACATGGCTAAAACCCTCTATCCCAGATACGTTTTGCCTGCTCCCAAACTACAACCTTCTCAGGTGTGACAGACCACCTCCTAAGCGTGGTGGGGGTGTCGCAATCTAGTACAAAAACAATCTAAACATGACCATATTAACTGACACGAATCACTCCTTGTGTGAATACATCCATGCCATACTCAGACTGGGAGACAAAAAACTTCATATTGTATGTGCCTACAATCCACCCAATAGTGGAATAAAAGGCCTAGCTGATTTGCTGGATCATACAGCTGCACATGCAGGGAAGGATGAACTAGTCATTCTTGGAAACATAAATTTAAACTGGCTTGGAAAATCTCAAGATACCCTTCTATCCCTGGTTCAGAGCTACAACTTGCACCAAATCATTACTGATTACACAAGGGTGTCTGTCAATACTGACACCAGCACCCTTATTGATTGGGTCTTAACAAATCGCGTGGACAGAATTACAAAAACAGGTACGCTGCCGGATAGTATTAGTGATCACTCCCCCATTTTCTGCATATGAAGCACATCCACAATCTCCACGTCCCCCCAAAACTATATATGCTTCAGAAACTATGCAAACTTAAATCAGGCTCATTTCCTATATGATGCGTCTCACACTGACTGGTCCCCTGTCTTCCAATTCACAAGTACTGACGCTGTCCTTCATGCCTTCCTGAGCAGGTTTGTACTCCTTCAAGATAAACATACCCCAGTCATCACTCGGCACATTCGTGGTAAACAAACCAGATGGCTGCATAAAGACCTCCTCACAGCCCTCAAAAATAGGGACAAATGCTGGAGAAAGTTTAAAATATCCGGTCTCTCTGCGGATTCTAATAACTATAGAGAACAGCAATCGAAAAGCCAATACTGTAAAAGTCTCCTGCTAGATGTTGCTGGTGACCCAAAAAAGTTTTGGTCTCATGTCAAGACTTTCCTCGGTTCAATGCAAACCCTACTAAATAATGACATGATACTGAATGGTGTCCACAGTAATGACCCGGGCACAATTGCCAACGCATTTAACTCTCACTTCTCCGACCTCTCGAGCTACACAAATGCCCTCTCTTCCAATAACTTAATGCCTGGTTCCCCCAACCCAAATGACATCTCAATGACGCCTACCTTCTATTTTAAAGCTATATTGAAGAACAATGTCCTTAAACATCTAAATTCCATATCAGACAGTACCGCTGTTGGATCAGACTGCCTCAAATCTAAACTCTTTAAGCTTGCGGCACCTTTCATCGCAGGACCACTGTCCAGTATACTAAATTTGTCCCTGAGTGAAGGCATAGTGCCTGAGGTATGGAAACTGGCTAGAGTCATGCCAGTGTTTTAAAAAGGCGACAAAAAAGATATAGCCAACTACAGACCAATAGCTGTACTGTCAGTATTAAATAAAGTCCTTGAGAAGCTCATCTCAGCACAGATCTCTGAACACCTTACTAAGTATAACCTTCTCCACTCAAATCAGCACAACTTTAGAAAAGGCCATAGTACTCATACTGCTCTACTACAGCTGACAAATGACGTTATTCAAGCCATGGACCTAATCACCCTCTTCTGCTTACCAATCTCTACTCCCTGGGTTTCTCGACTGGAGTTGTAAACTGGTTCCATAGCTACCTATCAAACAGATACCAAACTGTGAAATTCAACTCGGCCACCTCAGAAAAAGCAGTCATGAATGTTGGTGTACCTCAAGGATCTATCCTCGGTCCCCTCCTCTTCTCGATTTTCATTAACAATATTCCTCATAGTATATCCTCCTGTTCATCATTGCTATATGCCAATGACATTGTACTTTACACTAGCTCAGACAATGTCCACTCTATTAATCCTAAACTCTCAATGGACCTACAAAATATTCAATCCTGGATCACCAAAAACAAGCTCGTTCTTAACGTTGGAAAGACCAAGGCCATGCTCTTGGATCCCTTATTAAACTAAAGCTGGTGTTGTAAATTTTTTCCAGGTCACCTGGGCTGACGGTTCCCCATTGGAGATGGAAACTTCTTTTAAATAGCTAGGTGTCTTACTTGATGAATCCCTCACCTTTGACGCCCATATTACCTCCATTTGTAAGGCTGTAAATGCAAAACTCAGCTTAGCCTACAAAACAAGCCATATTCTTACCCCCACCACTAGGACAGCCATTGCTCGAGGAATCCTGCTTCCATCACCTTCTTATGGATCCGTAATCTATACTAATGCATCTAAGGCTACTCTTCATAGGTGGGACACAACTTATAACAACATATGCCATTACACCTCCGCATCCTCTAGACTAAAACATCACTGCCTGCTGTACTCTGACCTAAATTGGCCATCCCCCATTGCATACTGTCTCCTCTCCCTTGGGAACCTTCTGGATAGTGTACTGCGATTAAGTATGCCCACCTACCTAGCCTCCCTGCTGACCCCTCAGCCCATCTCCTACGGTCTCCGATCAACTGACTTTTCCTTGATTTGCATTCCCAGATGTAGAACAACCAAAGGGAAATCAGGTTTCTCACACGTAGGCCCCTCCTACTGGAACTCATTGCCCCTAGATGTACGCCTTGCCCCTAATCATGCCACCTTTAAGAAGAGACACTGCTCCCTCTTTACTGCATGTTCTCATTGTACCTGCTTCAACCCTCCACAGATCTCGACTCCCTCTGTCCTGACTGCCCTTGGTATCTAGCACCCTGACACTTTTAGCCCCCCTTAAACATACTCCCACCATTACCTCTCTCCCTGCCTCCTACCATTAACATCCTCTCAGGTTTAGCTGGATGTAATTATACCCTGTTGGTATATTTTTTTCTTTTATGCACCTAATATTGTGATATTACCATGTCAGTCTTCACATGGGCACTTATCTCCATTTGTATAATTTATGCTTTTACGTGCCTTGTACCAATTATTTGTCTAAATCTTGTCTCACTCTCTGGGTGTGATGTATTGCATATCTCCTGACACTGTATGCTATGTAACTGTATCTCTCTGTGTTGTTGACCTCCTGGGTCGTGCCTGAAAATAGTCACTTTTGTGTCTAGTGCACTTACCCGGTTATCCTCCCCCCCCCCCCCCAAAAAAATAAAATAAATAAATATTCCTCCTAAATGTGCTGTACCAGGATTAACTGAACTGGTGGACTACATTCCACCATGTGCCCTGAAAATGAAGTCATAGTCATGGGGGACTTCAACATAGACTTGCACAGACCTAGTGCCAGTAGCTTTGAATCCATCATCAGCAAGGTCCACCTCTTCCAACTCATCCCCAATCCCACTAGGCACGCCACTACTAGTACTCACCATACCCTCATCAACTGGATATTCACCAGCAGAAAGGATAGAATTACCTTTGCTGGAACTCTTGTGGACTCTATCAGTGACCACTCTCCAGTTTTCCACATCTGGAACACTTTCTCCCCTTGTCCCCAAAAGGTAATTACCATAACTGACTTTTCGGTCTTCAACCTTAACGCCTTCTTAGATGACCTCAGGCTAACTGACTGGTCCCCCCATTCACCACAAGTGATGTCAACCTTGCCGCAGAATATTTCACCTCCATCGTCTCTCTCCAACAGTATCATATGCCAACTACCAGGCATCAGGTTAGAGGGTCACCCACCAAATGGCTACACCCTCCCCTTCTCTTTATGCTTAAAACTCAGGATAAAGCCTGGACCAAGTATAAGTACTCATCCCTACCTGCTGACTGGGCTGCCTATTGCAACTTGTGCAACACCTGCAAACGCAAAATCCGTTCAGCGTAAAATAAGTACTACAGGAATCTCCTTGCTGCCTCAGCCCATGACCCCAATAAGTTCTGGTCCCACATAAATGGTCTCCTAGGGAAAAACCGAAGTCAAACCCTTCAAGAGCTGCTGATTGACAACATAAGCTGTAACAACTACTCCACTATTACCAATGCCTTCAACTCCCTCTTCATTGATCTATCCTCCTATGAATTTTATATGCCACACCTCAACCCTCCTCCCCCACCACTCCCTCAGATGCTCCACTTCTGCACCTTCACCCAACTACTGTACACGATCTGAAGTTTTCCATTTCCTTAATGCTATCTCTTCCCATGGTAGTGCTGGCCCTGACGGGATAGAGCACAAAATACTTAAACTAGCTGCCCCTCTTCTGGTCACCCCAGTCTTGCAACTATTTAACCTATCTCTTCAATCCTCTACAGTGCCTACTATTTGGAAGATTGCCAGGGTTGTTCCGGTGTTTAAAAAAGGTAATCCCAATTTCATCACAAACTACTGCCCAATTGCTATCCTACGGTCCCTCAGAAAACTGTTTGAAAAGCTAATCCACTCCCAAATCACTGATTACCTGCTTAACTCTAATCTACTATCCCTGGCCCAGCAAGGTTTTAGGCCCACCCATAGTACCTCTACTGCCCTAACTCTATTCACTGGCGACAACAAATCCACTATGGATATAGAGGCCTGCTCATTGGTGCCATTTTCATTGATTTAATTAAAGCCTTCAATTTAGTTAACCACTCCATCCCTACTACATAAAGTGGAGTTCCTCTGGGCTTCTGGCTTGGCCCTGTCTTGGTTCTCGAGCTACCTTTGTGACTGTGTGGAGGGCTTGTGGGATAACAGATGGACCAGACACAGAATTTCAGGTTCAACACACAATCTTGGTGTGATGTTTATTTCAAACATAGAGGATAACCTTAAGCAATGGCATATCCCTTCCTCAATACATCAGTTTGCAACAACAGACTATGCATATCCTTTCTCTGCACTTAACACATACTGATCTATCTCTTCAGTGGAAATCAATTTTTTTCCCAATGTTGGTCTTGTGTGTTTGGGTGATGGGAGCTCAAAAAAGAAAAACCTCAAAACATGCAAAAGACAAAGAACCTCAGTGCAGAAGCACTGAAGCAAGGGTTACCCCAAAGGGCACTGGCAATGAAGCCAAGTTTCAGAGAAACACAACATCACACATACCCCCATAATGCAAAGCATCATGGGATGTATATGCAAATCACCATGAAATTTTAGGCCAGTTCAGCTTAAAGTAGGAATGCATGGTGCCAAAGGGCCTCTCAAACAATCTGTAATTTACATGCATTTAAATAACACAATGGGGGTTTTCTGATATCTCTACCCCCGTAACTTAATTTTTATAATACAGTACCCCAGTAACTTTTACCTTTATCAAAAACACCTAGTGCCGTGGTATTTTCAACATTTACAGGTTTCATACACATAAGGCATATACATCAAGGCATTTTATGACATAGTGATATTGCATACTAAATCCAACAACAAGGTACACAGCCTGTTGTTTTACATCAGCTCAGAGGTCACTACAATAACCTCCCTGTACGAGGACCTGAGAGGGAAAAAGGAAAATTAAAGATGACACTATGGCATAGTCAAGAAAGGAGAGGGGGCACCAATAGATGGCCAACCTCATGGACTAGAAATTTTTTTTTTTTTTTAATTTAATTTTATTCAACATTTTCCATTTACAGAGCAGGGAACAGTTATGTACATCCGGTCTGAGCACAAAACAAACAATTAACATAGTGAGCATGTCCAAGGCATTATCCAAATGTCCCCTGCCCCCCCACCTACTCCCACCCCCCTCCCCCAGCAGGCAGCTCGATTTTACAGGGTACTCGTTACTGAAACACCGGACAGATTAGTCTTGTGCCCAGGATAATCTAGCACCTGTCTGGAGCAAATACAGCTCATGTAGCCCTTCCAAAATCTTACAGTACCTCGGCAAGCACTCTCTTCTAATAGCACTAAATTTTTCCATGTTCAAATTAAAGAGTAATTCTTGTAACCAGTCTGTATATGTAATCGTGGTGCCATACACCCAATGTTTTAGTACTACTTTTTTAAGGACGCTGAAATAATGGCCATGTGGTATCTCCTTATTTTTATCATATTCCTGGGATAGTCTCCTAATAGATCTCAGGCTTAAAAAAAGGCTCGAGTCCCAGCAAAGGGTCTGCATGTTCCTTGATCTTATCTCACAAAAACTTCACTCTAGGATATTCCCAGAAAATGTGGTATAACGTCCCTTCTTGCTGGTGACAAGCATTGCAGTTAGAGTCAGGAATACGACCAATCTTGTTTAATTTTGAGGGGTCCAAAAAATATTGTTTAAAAATTGGAATTGCATCACTGTCAATCTATCCTGAGTTATATACCTATAAGCGTTTTGCCAGATTATGTCCCAATCCCTCTCTGTCCCCCTCAGGGCGGAGTTCCAATAACGTGAGGTGCCATCCAGTTGCCGAAACGCGTGACTGAATAGGGTGTTATAAAACCTGGACACCACATGAGGTTCCCATGCCATCCGGGCTAAACTCTCAAATAAACCCTCAGAAGACTGGGAACCGTCGAGCCTCCTTTGAGCTTGCACCATTAGATGTCTAAGCTGAAAGAGCTTGAATGAACAACCGGGAGGTATCTGGTATCTATTTATTAATTCCAGGACTGCCATACACTTTTCATCATGAAAAATATATATTACCCTTAAACCCTTTATTTCAGGAATCCAAAAGTCCGTAATTGGTTTCCCACCAATTTTTAAGTTCATGTTCCAACACACAGGTTGATGGTAGTCTTTAGAGGGAATATATTTTACAAATGTACATAACTGTGCATGAATTCTCAGAGAGGTTTTTATAGGGGTAAAGAATAAACCGGCGGGGAGGGACTTTGGTGAAGTGTAAAGCAAGGCTAGGGGGTCAAGTCCTGCTGCATTTATCAGTTCTAATTCTAGGTTAAGCCAAGAAGGTATGTATGGCAGGGAACGCTGTTCTGTAGGTGTTACCAGCCATTTTAGGCACTTACTGGCATTGCATGCCCCATAGTAGAGACCGATATGTGGCAGGCGGAGTCTGGCTTTTTCTCTAGGCACAGCCATACGATAGTAAGCTCTGCGCGGGGTTTCCCCTTGCCAGATAAAACCTGATATAAGAGTGTGAACACCCTTAAACCACTTTAATGATAACCAGGTATTCAACATGGTTAGAGGATAAAGTATCCTGGGTAACACATTCATTTTCACCAAACTTACCCTTCCCCATAAGGATATCGGGAGTTTGGCCCATCTTGTGAGGTCCTGATGAATGACGGTTTTGATCGAGTCTAGATTCAGCTGGACCATCTTAGAGTCACTCCGGGCAAGAAAACCCCCTAAATATTTGAGCCTGTGCGGGCTCCATTGTAAACCTAACGCCATGATTTCAGACTTGAATAGTTTAGAGTTCAAGGGGAACACCAGGGTTTTCTCTTTATTTATCTTGTAATTAGAGAATCTACTGTACTGCTCTATGATTCCCATGACCATGTATAGTAGTAGCCGGATGAAATAAGTGTAGAAGAATGTCGTCTGCGTAGGCCAAAAGTTTAAACTCATGGGAGCCTACTTTAACCCCTTGATCATGTCTGACTTTTGCCAGTAACAGTTCGAGATAAAGGTTAAAAAGAAGGGGTGAGAGGGGACATTTCCCTGTTGCATTCCCGAGCATAAGGGAAATGCTGAGGATAACATTCCATTACAATAAATCTGCACGGTCAGTTGGCTATACAGGAAAAAAACACTCTTGATAAAAGGGAGGGGGAAGCCGAATTTCACCATGGTCAAATACAGGAACTGCCAGTCAACCCTGTCAAATGCCTTCTCTGCGTCCACAGATATCAGTCTAGCCAGTAAACAATGATCCCTGGTCACAGAGAAGACATTGGCTAGTTTCCGCAGGTGGTCAGAGACCAGTCTACCCGCCATAAAACCTACTTGGTCACTATGAATGAGTAGGGGCATTACTTTAGCTAAGCGATTTGGCAGAATTTTTGCCAGGATCTTGACGTCATAATTTATTAATGAGATGAGCCTATAACTAGAGACCTTATCAGGGTCTCTGCCCTCTTTGGGAATAACAATGATAAGGGCCGCAAATAAATGTTTATCCACCGTCTCCGAGTTCAGAATGCAGTGGAAAAGTCTTCGTAGCCCAGGAGCTAGCTGACTGGCCAAGCACTTGTAAAAGTTTGGGGAAAACCCGTCAGGGCCCGGGGCTTTATCTAGGGTAAGAGAGTTTATGGTATTGGTTATTTCCTCCTCAGATATGGGCAGGGACAGGCCTTCCCCAATTCCACCGGCAGTGAAGGAAGTGAGCAGGAAGCAAGGTATCTTTCTACCGCCTCCTTCGGGGGACTAGAACTCATCAGACTATACAGCTCCCAGTAGTATATTTCAAACTCCTGGACAATCTCTCTGGGTTGGGTTTTGACCTCCCCATCTGACCGAGAAGTAATACTCCTAATGATCCTCAACGACTACTCCCCTTTTAGTCTCAGTGCAAGAAGATGTCCCGCCTTCTCGCCCTGGTCAAGGTACCAGGCCTTTGTCTTCAATAAGGCGTATTCTGCTTTCTCCCTCAAGAGAGCACTGTACTGGTTTCTTAACCCTATTAATTTTTCCCTGATAGTAAAAGGGGTCTCCGCGGACAGGGTGCGCTCTAGTTCCCTGATTTGCTTGAGTAAATTCAGAGCATAGTGTTCCCTCTTTTTCTTCCTTTCTGCCGCCAATTTAATCAGTTCCCCCCTTAGGACACACTTAAACACGCTCCATTCCATGTCCCCTTTACCTGTCGACCCTAGATTACTCCCCTTGAACTGCGCTATGGTCTGAGTGATGTTCTGTTTAATTGATGGTGATCGTAATAACTGATTGTCCAGTTTCCAGATTGTTTGTCTGGGAAGATTGGGGGATAGGTTAAATGAACAGCGAACCATCGAATGGTCAGAGATTATCCCAGGCAGTATTGTGCACTGTGACAATCCCGGAAGGGCAGATTGGCTAACCAGAAAGTAGTCAATCCTAGACCTAGATCCGTGCACAGCCGAAGTAAATGTGTATTCCTTTTGCGAGGGGAAAAGGACCCTACATGGGTCACATAGCCCAGCAGAATCCACTAACTCCCTTAGGGCTCTTTGAGCGGGTGTTAGCCCACTACGTCTTTTCCCCTCTTTGTCCAACTCCGGGTCAAACGGTAAATTCCAATCCCCACCTAGGAACATCGGGGTATGGACAAATGGGGACAAGACCCTTAAAAGATCCACAAAGAAGCTTGGCGTATCCAGATTTGGGCCATATATGCTACCAATTAGCACCTTTGACCTGAACAGTATGCCCAAAATAATCAGAAACTGCCCCGAGGGGTCGCTAATAATTTCCTCACAGACAAACGGTGTTTGCCTAGTGATCAGGATACTACTCCTTTGCTCATCTTACTGTTTCCAGACAGGTATACCTGCCCAATGCTCTGTCGCTTCAGCAGAGCCGATTCGGATTCAAGCAAGTAAGTTTCCTGTAAACAGATAATTTTCGCTTTTTGCATTTGTAGGTGTTTCAGTAACTTGTATCGCTTTGTGTTATTTCTGGCCCCGTTCACATTCCATGTAACAACTTCACATAGGGTGCCCATATCCAGGCTGAGTAAGTTCTACAGCTAATACCCTAAAGGACCTCAGTAATAACCTGTAGACCCTCTCAATAAAATTACAAATACTTGACAGAGCTCCAGTTTCTTCTGCCTTCTACCCTCTCCCGACCCTTCTTCCTGACCCAAAGGTTTCCTTCCCATACCATCCCCAAAACAAACCCCAATGAACTATACCCCAACCCTCCATCCCCCAGACACGCTACCAATAAAGTACACCCTCCCAACAGAGAAACGTACTGGCCCATGATGTCAAATGCACTAGTCCTCCTAGACTCTGCCGAGCCCCCCCGTCCCTGCATGTATAACAGTCTCCCTCCTTAATCGGCTCCAATTGCAACATCCTTTCAGTACTGAAAGCACCGGGAGCCAAGCACACCAGAAACAGCTCAGGTAATCCCCTATTACCCTGAGCTGAGCCCCATCCGTCCCTTCACTCCAATCCCCAGAAACCCGGAGGGAACCGAAAAGGATCCAGGAGAGTAGGAAACTATGTAGTGCCTTTAAACCATGGATCCCACTTATTTCTTAATTGTCCCTCCCTAATATGGGAAGTTCCCTCCCTCCGGTGCTGGAAAGCCCTTCCCCTATCCCAGAGGTGAAAAAACCCGTATAAAAATGCCCTGCGTGAGAGGTGGAAAGAGAGACCTCTGGGGAGAAAGGGTGCTAGTCCAGTGCTGTTCGGTGTTTCGTCATCCCAGTGCCTAAATAAACAATTAACCCTCCTATGACAAGTGTCTACAAATCAATAATGAAAACAGTATGCGTTGGGGCTCTATTACAAACAATACTACACCCAACACTTCAAAAAGCATCTGAGCAGTGTCCATTTGTTAAACTGCTGGCACTCTCTAAGGGCAATGCCGCTAACTTTTGCAATTGGGTAACATCAGATTCTCTAGTAATAACAACAAATAAAGAATAACCCAACACTTTTTACAGATTACAGGCTTTGTTGAAACTGAAAGTCCATGTCCCTAGAGACAAGCTCTCACAACTCCAGCCCGAATGGGGGATGTGAAGACAGTCCAGCCCCATCACAGTTCAGTCCAAATCTCCAACTCCTTTCCAGAAGTGGCATTACAACAGAAGACATCTCTTCGGCGTTCTCCGAATTAGAAAGATTTCCCAAAACTTGAAACCATGCCGATCTCCCTCAAAGCCTGATAGTTGACAGCAGCCCTCACCCTTTCATTTAAACAAGTCGGGAAGGGCAGCCCTTAAACCTTCCTTAGCCGCCTGCGAATCCTCGTAGGTCACCCAACCTCCTGACAGCAAAACCTGCAGCTGTGCTGGGTATCCCATGCAGAATCAAGTAGAAGAAGTGATCAACTTTACCACAATAGGGTGAAATTCAGCATGCTTTTGCCTGACTGTTAGGGGGCAAATCTTGGGTGATCCTCAGGGGCTTGTTGTCCCAGGAAACTTCTTTCAGATCTTTAATCTTGAGAAGCACATGTTGTTTTTCTTGGTAATTCAGAAAACGAAGGATCATTGTGCGTGGGGGGCACCTGGAGGGGGCATAGCTCTCAGTGCCCTGTGGGCTCGTTCAATCATGTATTTTGGGCCATATGATGACGGCCCCGCCATTTTTAAGAGGAATTTCTGAATAAACGCAATAGAATCAGCCCCCTCTTCCATCTCTGGAAGCCCAATTATAATAATATTATTGCGTCTGCTCCTTCCTTCTAAATCCTCGATTTTTTAATTCCATTCTAGCTAGCTTCTGGCGAATGGCCACCAACTCTGGCTCTTGCTTGGCTGAGCAAGCCTCCACAGATGCAATTCTGGTTTCATTATCCCGTGTCCTTCTGGAAAGGTCTTCTAAAGCTTGGGTAATGGACTTCCGGCTCCTCTGTAACCACCTGAAGTTCCGTATGAAACGGCTTGAACTCCATGAGAAATCTTGCAAGTGTTAGCGGTTCGCTATCAGAGAGCTCCATCTCCGAATCGGGATCCCCAGCGCTTGGAGAGACTTGGCTTTTTTCGGGGCCTTCGCAGGAGAAACTGGTGGGGTATGCTTCCCTTGATTTTTGCGCATTTCTTTTTCCATATATGGTCAAAACGGGATCCCTGTGTCCTCCAGAAACTTACGAAAGGAGCTCACCCCAGTTATAGCTAATGTAACAGGATTCAACTCAGTATTTTACTGAAAAAACAGCGACGGAAGACAGGAGCCGAGCAGAAAGGCTGTTAAGCAGGCATTTGCATCACGTGACTCTCGGACTAGAAATTGTAAAGGATAAATTAGGCTAAGAAATAGTAGAACTGTTGCAACAGATTTAAGAAAAGGTCATCCTCAAGAGTGGCAGAATCTCTGTGTCACAGACTGCAATCAGCTTGTATCCTTCAACAAGGCTTCTTCTTCACCTGTCCCCCTAAAACTAGGTGCCCCTCAAGGTTCCATTTAGGTCTGCTGCTCTTTTCAATCATCGTCAATGACATTCCCAACTCCCCTTCCCATTGCAAGACCCTTCTGTATGCTAACAACCTTCTACTTTATACTGGGTCCAACTCCCTAAATGAAATCAATTCCAAGCTCACCTCCAACCTGCACGCTATCCAAACCTGGATCTCCCACAACCGACTTGTCCTCAGCATTCCCAAGACCCAGGCTATGATCCTCAGGTCCCCCCATAAGACCCGAAACCTGGCCTCCAAGCTCTACATCCGATGCCTGGTTGGGTCTCCTGTCTCTTCAACCCTCTTCTTTAGATATCGCGAGGTCACTCTGGACTCTACCCTTGACTCCTCCCTGCACATTAATGATATTTGTAGATCCATCAATACCAAACTTGGTCTTGTCTACCGTTTCTACCATGCCCTTACCCCAGCTGCTCACACTGCTATAGTTCTGGGAGTTCCAATCCCTACAGTCTGTTATGCACTCTCATCTTTCTTCCAGGCCAATGCCAGCTGCCTTCACAAATGGAATGTTACCTACAACAATGTATATAGGTTTGCCTCTTCTTCCACTCAGCTCATCCATCACTGCCAGCTTTATTGATCCTTAAACTGGCTATCTCCGCCCTCCAGGTGTTCCTATATTCTTGGTTGCTTCATTGACATTACTAGATACTCCCAACCTGTATCAGCCTCCTTATTCTCTCCTGCAGACCATATATACTCTCTGCAGTCCTCTTCACAGGCCCTGATGACCATTCCCAAATGGTCCACCAAGATGGGTGGACAGGCATTCGCCCACTACGCCCCTAATCTCTGGAATTCCCTACCTCCACACCTCCGGTTCTCCAGCTCCCATAGAATGTTCAAAAAAGATCACTTCCAACACCTCTGCACTTAGGAGAAATGCTCGTGTTTCTGATATCTTCATCCCCTGTTGCTCAGTCTTGCTATTTTCTGCTCCTATGTCTGTCCTCCTGCCTTATTGAGCCACAGCTATTCTCTTCGTTGTAACCTGTATTTTGCAGCCACCTCTTGTTTGTAAACTAAGGCACTTCTGATATTTGTCCTCAATACTCACCCCTAGTCTGTAATGCCAAGCACTTCCATGATTTCACCTAAATGCTTATTTCTCTCGACCAATGAATATTTGCCTGTTCAACCTGTTATGCATTCTCCCGGGTTGTGCCTGAAAATAGACAAGCTTCTTGCCTAGTGCACTAACCCAGTAAACAAAAGCTAAATAAATAAAATAAATGATTTGTCTGGTGAGATTTTAAACTGGGTCTCCTGGTCCCCAAGCCTATATCTGAACCAGAAGTTCACATTGCCTCCCAAAATGTGCTGCACTTCTTGAACAGAGCACTCCATATCTCCTAGTTCATCTGATCATCTTAAGCATATTTGCTTTGTGTTTATAGCAATTTCTCCTCAAAAACTGTAATTACTTTATTAAAAGTGTACAGAAGAAAAGCAATTTTGTTTCAGTTGGCAGACTGCTACTTCCAATTCAAGTCAATTCAGAAAGGGCTTCCAGGTTAAGAAAAAGATCTTTACTGCTCGTCTAAAGTAAGAGCCTTTGCACACTAGAACACAGCCTGCTTTCAGCTGGAATTTGCTGTGGTATTCCTAACTATAATCTTCCTCTACTAGAGATGTAAGAAATACGAGGGAAAACAATAAATTGGAAATGGTGCGTTCCAGTGCTTCAAAGTGCCTCAATTTATCTTGGTGCCTTAGTCTGATAACGTTTTAGATAGGCCTTCAATTTCCTCTCAAACTCTCTAATCTTCTTTGTTAGCAGCAGCAAAAGGTTATCATCCCAAACAATCTACCTCACTTTCCAGGCTGTTCTCGTAAGCCCCACAGAATTATCTTAAAAGGATTTATCGGGACAAATTCATAAGACCTCTACTGTCTTGATTGCAACCCCCAAACCTTTTTACATGCTGATGGTTGGAAACAGCAACAACTGTAGATGTCGTAGTACAGCCTCACAGTATTACTCTAATGCTACTCTAACCTTGTAGTTATACTGAAGAGTCATACTGAAGCTCATTTTTGACCCACACCTTGCTTCAACCTATGTACTACTCTGCTTGAATAACTTTTTCATTGCTTTCTGTTTCCCCATAGTATCCTGCCTGCCCTCATCAGCCACCTGTAACTACTCAGCTCTGTGACTGCCTTTCCACGGTCTGTTACCCCATGGCTTCTTTCCCACAGTAGGGACCTTTGGGCGGCCCCCTTTCTTCCTCAAGTGAGTTTGTTTCTGGTGACCTCAGGTGGCAGTGGGAATGTTTTGTTTTTCTATCAGGCTTTTTCTCACCTGTTCACCCACTCAGCCCTCATTCAGCCACAGCCCTAAGCTTGATCCCCACCTTCCTCAGGATTTATCCCCCAACTTATCCACATGACTTACCCCTCGTTACAGGGTCCCCAGGGAAGTAGGATCCATCAGGGGAGGGCAGTGGACATGGCCTATCTGGACTTCAGCAAGGCCTTTGACACTGTGCCACATAGAAGACTATTGCACAAACTGGGGAATATGGGTGTGGGCAGGACAGTAGTGTGGTGGGCAGGTAACTGGCTGGGCGGCAGGACACAGAGGGTGGTGGTAAATGGCTGTCACTCCACAGAGGGAAGAGTGACCAGTGGGGTACCACAGGGATCAGTGCTGGGACGGTCCTATTCAATATCTTCATCAGTGACATTGCGCAGGGACCCAGAAGGCAGAATTTCACTGTTGCTGATGACACAAAGCTCCGTAACAGAGTAGACACACCAGAGGGTGTAGACAGAATGAAAGCGACCTGCAGAAACTTGAAGAATGGTCAGAGTTTGGCAGTTGAAATTCAATGCAAGGAAGTGCAAGATAATGCATATGGGGCACAAAAACCCTGGCACAATATATCCATTGGGGGTGAGGAAATAGCACGCACCAAGCAGGAAAGGGATCTTGGGGTTATCATCTCTGATGACCTCAAGGCAGGGAAACAGTGTGACAAGGCAGCAGGTAAAGCAAATAGGATGCTGGGATGCATCAGCAGGGGCATCACCAGCAGGAAAAGGAGGTCATAATTCCAATACATACAAGACACTAGTGAGGCCCCACCTGGAGACACTGTACAGTTCTGAGACCTTACCTACGTAGGACATAGACAGGGTAGAGAAGGTTCAGAGGAGGGCAACAAAGATGGTGCATGGATTGCATCACAAGTCCTATGAGGACAGGTTGAAGGAACTGAACATGTACTCCCTGGAGGAGAGGAGGAGAGAGAGAGAGAGAGGGGATGATAGAGACATACAAGTATCTTACAGGGAGGAACAGGGTGCAGGAATACACTATTTTAAGTGAAAAGATGTTCTAGGACTAGAGGCATGGGATGAAGTTGGAGGAGGGCGATTCCACAGGAAAGCGTGAGAAAGAATTTCTTCACAGAGCAGGTGGTGGACAAGTGAACACCTTGCCAGAGGAAGTGGTGGGGGCTGAAACAATCACGGGATTTAAGAATGCATGGGATAGACATAAAGGAATTCTGGAGGTCAGGGGTAAGGGACAACAGACTTCTTGGAAAACATAAACTAAACTTACAAGCTCAAATGGGCAGACTGGGTGGGCCATAGGCCCTTATCTGCCGACACTGTCTATATATCTATGTATGATGGAGTTGCATAGTCAGTGGTGCCAGTCCTGCGAAGGTCCATGAGTGGGTGTTTTTCCACTTTAATTTTTCTGCCCTGAAGCTCTACTATGCAGTGATACACATACATGCAGAAGGCCTGTTCACTTCCACTGGAAGCTCCCGGTGCTGGAACTCTGAACTGCACTTATACTCAGCCTCTCCTGGGTGTCAGTCAAGCAGGAGAGCTGCACAATCCCCCTCCTCAAAGTAGAGCTGTCCCAGGGACTCTCATTTCTACCTCTCCTGGCAACCCAGGTCTGTCCTCAAGTCCTGCTCTTTGGCCTAGTGAGTGGTAGCACGAGTGGCCTGGCTGGTGGTGCAGGGCTTGAGCATACCGGGCAGCACACTTCAGGTCCTTTTTCCACAATTGTATACCCTCCCTCTAGGATGCCAACTACAATGGCTGCAGGTGAGCATACGGGCATGCTGACACTGAGTCAGTCATCGCATCCTGCCTCCTACTCTTCTAGCTGCACTGCCACCTGTGTTCACCTAGTGGCAGTACAGCAGTGAAGACAGTCTTACTCTCTTTCCCCAGACAGCATCCTCCTCCTCCCCCACTGGCCCACTGAAATTCTGGGCTTATTCTTGAACTCTGGTCATCGATACTGTGGATAGTTATGCTGCTGCTTCGAACCCAGGTCACTGACACTGTGGATAGCTATGCTGCTGCTTCAAGCCCGGGTCACCGACACTGTGGATAGCTATGCTGCTGCTTCAAACCCGGGTCACCGACACTATGGATAGCTATGCTGCTGCTTCAAACCCGGGTCACTGACACTGTGGATAGCTATTCTGCTGCTTTGAACCCGCATCACCGACACTGTGGATAGCTATGGTGCTGCTTTGAACCCGGGTCACCGACACTGTGGATAGCTATGCTGCTGCTTCGAACCCGGGTCACTGACACTGTGGATAGCTATGCTGCTGCTTCGAACCTGGGTCACCGACACTGTGGATAGCTATGCTGCTGCTTTGAACCCAGGTCACTGACACTGTGGATAGCTATGCTGCTGCTGTGCTGAAAGCCTGGCCACTAGAAAATGTTTTTAGGCAAAGCCTGTTTAATATGAATGCTGGAGTCAGCAGAATAAAAGCTGCTGATTAAGTCAGACGGATTTAAGTAAAATGCTATATTTTTGCCAACTTAGCTCAGAATTTGCACATTTTTTCTGGTTCTTCTGATCATGCAATACTAATTTTAACTTGTTCCTGAGTTATTAGCCTAATGGGCTGTTTCTTTTAGTTAAATGACACAATCCAGCTATACTTTTGTACTGTGGTTGTTCCATTTTCTAAGCCACAATGTTTATTAACAGGCCATTTTATAAGTGTATTATCACATTCCAGGGTGCTTGATTCATAGAAATATGGAATGTGATAGCAAATAAGGACTGCTTGGCCCACCTAGTCTGCCCATTGTCCCCTACCTATTTTAACACCACAGACCATACTTGATCTCTGGCCTTACCCCCCCCCCCTTCCTTACCACTAAGGTTCCCTTATGCCCATCCTATAAATTTTTGAATCCTGTTACAGTTTTTACCCCACCACCTCTGCTAGGAGGCTGTTCCAGGCATCCACCACTCTATCTGTGAAGAAGTACTTCCTCACATCTCCCCTGAGTCTACCCCCCTCCAGCTTCATAGCATGTCCCCTTGTTCTTGAGCATCTTTTTTTCTGAAAAATGCTTCCTTCTTGAACTTTATTTATACCCATGAGGCATTTGAAAGTTTCTGTCCTATCCCCCTCTCCCTCCTGTCCTCCAGGGCAAACATATCAAGGTCCTTTAGTCTCTCTTCATAGGGCCTTTAATGCAGACCTTGAACCATTTTAGTTGCTCTATGGACTGCCTCTACTCTGTGTCCTTCCGGAGATGTGGTCTCCAGAACTGGACACAGTACTCTAGCTGAGATCTCACCAGTATCACTACCTCCCTCTTTCTGCTGGTCATAGCCCTCCCTATGCAACCCAGCATCCCACTAGCTCTCCCCACTACCTTGCCGTACTGCTTGACCACCTTTAGGTCATCAGAAATGATTACCCCAAGTCTCTTTCCTGTTTGGTGTTCATCAGTACCACACACCCCATTCTGTACTTCACCTTTTCGTTGCTGTACCCCAAGTGCATGATTTTGCACTTTGTCGCATTGAACTTAGTTGCCACACTCTTGACCACTCTTCAAGCTTTCTTAGCCCTTTGGCTGCCAGACTTAGAACGTATAGGAATTCTGGACCGATATAGCAGTCTGCGGCCCTGCAAGGGTTAAATCTCTCTATTCATTTGGTCTACCCTACTGCAGATCTTAGTGTCATCTGCAAAAAGACATACCTTCCCTACTAGCCCCTCTGCAATGTCACTAATAAAGATATTAAAGAGGACTGCTCCCAGTACTGATTCTTGTGGCACCCTGCTGGTCAACCTTCCTTCCTTGGAGTGAACTCCATTTACCTCTACCCTCTGTCGCCTATCTCCCAACCAGTTCCTTACCTAGTTTACCATCTTTGGACTCACTCCTAGGCTGCCCAGCTTGTTTATGAGTTTCCTATATGGAACGGTGTTGAAGGCCTTACTAAAATCTAGGTAGGCCACATCCACCGCTCCACCCTGATGTACTTCCCTGGTCACCCAGTCAAAGAACTCTTATCAGATTTGCTTGACATGACCTCCCCCTAGTGAATCCATGCTGCCTCAGATTTTGTAAGATACCGGATTCTAGATATTCCACAATCCTTTCCCTCAGTAGTGATTCCACTAATTTTCCCACCACGGAAGTCAGGCTGACTGGCCTGTAACTGCCAGCCTCCTCCACGCTACCATTTTTGTGAAGTGGGACTACATCTGCCCTCCTCCAGTCTGCTGGATCCACCCCATCTCCAATGAGTGGCTGAACAGGACTGTCAGTGGTGCAGGCAGCACTTCTCTGAGCTCCCTCAATTGGATGTATCCTGTCTGGACCCATTGCCTTGTCCAGTTTCAGATTTGTGAGTTCCTTCAGGACTCTCTCCTTTGTAAATGGACTAGTGTACACCTCCCTTTCTTCGAAGCTCCTGTCACTTATCTGCGGTCCCTCACCTTCCCCTTCCTCTGTGAACATTGTACAAAAGTATTTGTTGAGGATGTCTGCTTTTTCCTGGTCCTTTCTACACACTACTCCCCCTTCCCTCCTTAGCCTTATACAATCCCTCCCCTGGTCTTTCTCCTTTCGCTTACATACCTGAAAATGTCTTGTCACCATCATTTACTGCCTGGGCTATTTTTTCTCTGTTTGCGCCTTTGTGCTCCTGACTGCTTTCCCTGCTTCTCCTCATATACCTCCCTGTCCTCTTCCCTCTGTGTCTTCCTTATACCTCCTGAATGCTAATTTTTTTGCCCTTACCTTCCCAGCCACTTCTTTTGAGACCCACAGTAGTCTCTTTTTCCTCTTGCTTTTGTTTACTTGCCTGACGCAGAGGTTTGTTGCCTTCACTATCCCACACTTTTAGTTTCACCCACTGTTCCTCCTCTCCAACCAAGTCCTTCCACCCTGCGAGGGCATCCCTGAGGCATTCCCCCATCTTTGTAAAATCAGCCCTCCTCAAGGCCAGGACCCTTGCCTTTCATGAGATATACTTACTCCAGTGTCTGCTAAGGAGCCCTCAGTCTACAACCATGTGCCTCAGGACACACAGGAAGAGTGCCGATACCTCCTTGTCAATGCACACCATCACGTGTTACTGCCCGCATGAAAGGGACTCCAAATAAAAAACAAAAAGAGTAAATATCCATTCAGTAATTTTTTTTCTTTTTTTTACTATATTTACTCAGGATAGTCCAAATAAAATATAGCACCTCATTTTCAGCGATGTCTTGCTTCTGCTCAACTGTATAGTTTGGAGGATGGAAGCACAGGGAGGTCACGTGACTTGCTCAAGGTCAAAGTGAGTCACTGCCTGTGGTGGGACTGAAACATGCAACCTTCAGTTTCACAGTTCAATTTTCAAACCTCTAGACTCATTGTTTTTATAGTTAACTGTAATTTCAAAGCAGCAGTACATGATAGCGGTGAAAATGTCAACCAATACTTTTTTAATTCTATTTTAGATTGCCTCCCATCTCCTGACTTGTATGATATGCTTTTCTTCTCCATTTTGAGTCTGCTTTAGCACTTTTCTCACATTTCACATAATAGGAGGAGCGCTTCTTTTACCATGGCTCAGACCAGGTTTTCATCAGTATTCTCAGCTGTTTTTGTACATTTGTACACGTGTTGTCCCATAAGGTCAGGGAGCAGTGTCTGCTGCATGCCAGTTCATTACAGTCACAAGAAAAGTAATCATAAACAATGCGTGTTCAAAAAATGAAAACCACATACTCACTGTAATTCTTGAACTTCTAGGAATATTTTCACCATTGATTCACACTAGTGGGTCTGAGCTGGAGGCCCCAGGACCCAACAGGAGCTTGAACTTTACAGGAGGGCTGGTGCTGAGGTAAGCTGCGCACATTTGAAACTCCGCAAGACTGAGCACATGTGCATAGGCTTACCTTGGCACCAGCCTCAACTGCCTCAGTGTCTTTTTTTTTTTTTAACCAGGGAGGTACAGAATAACCTACCAGGTACTTATGTACTTAATTTATGGGTATAAGATAGCCATGATGACCCTTGTAAGACGGGTCACCAAACCACTGACACAGTGTCTCCACAGTCCAAAGCACTGCATGGCTGCAGAGAAACCACGCTCTGTGGTGCAAGTTCGGGTGCCACACTGGAGTTAGCAACCCCCAACAAATCAGTGAACGGGTTAAAAGAACAGTGCACTCGGCAGAGGATACAGATAAAGTGGTGTTACCACTGTGAAATGCTGTGGCTCACTTGAGCTTCAGTGACTAAAATACTAGAATGCTACAGTCATACACCAAGCTTCCTTGCAATGTTGTTTTTGCACCAGATTTGAATACATTCAGCATTTATTGCAGTTACTTCTTGGGACCTTTCTTTTGCAAAGCTTGGTGTATGACTGCAGCGTTCCAGCGTTTTTGTCACCAGAGCTCAAGAGAGCCGCAGCATTTCATAATGGTAACACCACTTTATCTACGTGCTGTGCTGAATACACTGTACTTTGGATTAGTTTTTCAAAGCCTAAACCAAGCATAAAGGGTTGAAGACAACTAAAACATATTGGAGTGAGCCTGGTGGATTGCTGGCGGTCGTATGAATCAATGGTGAGAATATTCATAGAAGATCAAGAATTACATTGAGTATGTAATTTTTGTATCTTCCAGGGGTCAATTTTCACCATTGGTTCCCACTAGTGGGTCAGAGTACCAACCTCAGACAAAGTTCCCTGCCTGGACTAGGGCGGTAGGAGCCGAGGGCACACTCAGGATAGTAATCCACTCAGATCGTCCTGCCAAAGGTGGCATGCTGCCTGGCATGGACATCCAGGGCACAGTGCTTAGTAAAAATGTGCACTGTGCTCCAAGTTGCAGCTCTGCAAATATCTCCGATAGGCACGGGCAAATCTCTGCTAGGAATGTGGTAACCACTCCGGTGGAATAGGCACGGACCTGACCCTGCAGCTTGACCTGGGCCACGGCATAGCAGTGGTATAGGCAGCTCACAATCCAGACAGAAATGCACTTGATTGTAACAGGCTGTCCCTCCCGGTTAGGACTAAAGGAGACAAAAAGCTGTTTGGACTGCCTGAAGTCCTTAGTTCTGTCCAGGTAAAACCTAAGGACCCTCTTAAACATCCACAGAATAGAGAGTGCACTCTCCTTTATTCTGAAAGTTGGCAAAGTAGGTAAACAGCAGTAGTGGCTGATTAAGATGGAACTCCAACACCACTTTCAGAAGAAACTTGGGGTATGTGTGAAGAGCTACCTTATCCTTATAGAAAATGGTAGGACCTATGACCAAGGCATGGATTTCAGACACTCAGTAAGCAGAGGTGATGGCCACTGGAAATACTGCTTTCCAAGTCACATAGGGCTCAAAAGTTTGCAAGTGAGCATGACCAGCACAAGGTTGATATCCCAGGAAGCCACCAGCTTCCTGATGGGAGGCCTAGTGTGTAAAGTGCCCTTACAGAACCTCTTGAACAGTGGCAGCTGTGCCAGGTAGAGGGTACAGATGGACTTGTGGTATGTAGATATAGCACACAGGTGGACCTTTACAGTGGAATACTGTAGGCCAGCATCAGGTAGGTCTAACAAGTACTCCAGAACATTGTCAGGTGGGCACACAAAGGGGTTCATGCGGTTTTTGAAGCATCAGATAGAACATCTTTTCCAATTGGCTGTGTAAGTTTTCCTGGTGGAATGTTTATGAGCAGCCAAAAGTATTTCAGAGACCCTCTGAGATACCTTGTACCTGTTCACTTCTATTTCTTTAGCAGCCAGGCCTGAAGATGAAGGGAGCACAGACTAAGATGGACCAGGTGACTGTCAGTAAGTCTGTCCTAAGTGGTAAAGTCCTCAATTTGCTGACTGACAGTCAACTCAACAAAGCATACCATATCTGTTGAGGCCAGCAGGGGCCACCAGTATCATCTTGCCCCTGTGTGCCTCCAATTCGAGCAATACCCTCTGCACAAGAAGGACTGGAGGGAATGTATGCAGAAATAGATTTTGCCATTGCACTCTGAATGCATCCTAACAGAAAATGCCATGTCCAGGATTTCTGGAGCAGAGTCAAGGCAGTTTGGCATTGAGTGAGGATGTAAAAAGGTCCACATCTGGAGTACCCCAATCATTGAACAGTGATCTCACAACGTCTGGAGCTAATGACCACTCTTGAAGATCAGCCTCTGTTCAGCTGAGGTCATCTGCCAAAGTATTCTGGACTCATGGCAGCTAAATTGCTTTGGAGCAGGGTGCAGTACTTGTGACCACAGTGCACTAAGCATCCACTGAGTCATTCTCATTTGCAACTCTGCAAGGCGCACTGTAAATACTGAAGAAACTGTTAGATCTAGCATGTGCTGCATGGTGTGGGCTGGTACAGTCTTACACTCCATGATGTAGCATGCCATCTGCAGGATTGCCTGTATTCTGCTCTTTGGAAGAAAGGCCAAGAGCAGTGACTAGGGGGGGTGCAAGAACTGTGGTTGCAGTAGGGCCCACACTGTAAGGAGGCCCACTGCCTCAGAGGTCAGTATTAAGAAAACCTTTTCTTACAGACAAACTTGCATGTTTCTCTTTGGAAATTGCTCTTCCATTTAAAATTGGGTCTGTCAGCAGTGGTGTTGGAAGATTCCAGCTCCAGCTTCACATGGTTGGGGAAGGGGGGAGTACAGAACAAAGAAGCAATAGGGCCCATTAATCAGAACATCTAAACTTGGTGCTGGTGTCCCCAGGAGGAGCAGAAACAAATGAACTTGTTCAGTTCTTTGATCATGGTGCCATCAAGGGGGACAGGGCAGCATGGACGAACTATGTACGTTCAGCAGGATGGATACAAAAAAAGTATGCTATAAAAATGTCATATGCACTAATGGCTATTTTACATTTATTGGTGGGGAGGTGAGCCCCACAAAATATTTTGCAGGGGGCCCTCACAGTTGTTGGCACAGCCCTGGAAAGGCCAGAGCATTTGTAGTATCCAGGAGAGCTCCTATGACAGCAGATGCTGTGAGTGTTGGAGCCGAGACTTCTTGAGATTCAGCTGAACCCCCATCTGTTTATTTATTTATTAGAAAAGTCGGATTTACAACCTTTGAGACATGGACTCATTTACAAAGGCACCTCGTCACGGGGGTGGGGGTAGACAGAGTTACATAGTGTGGTTACAAGAGTGAGAACAGTACAGGTGTGGAACATTAAACAGAGTACACATAGGTTACATAATAATGTTACTTATAATAGGTTACAGTCATATACAAGGTACCCAAGGGTTACATTGGGGGTACAGCCCTGGACATACCTAGATAATACCTGGAGAGTGTGGAGGAAGGGTTGGGGAGTGGGGTGGGAGGGAGGAGGAGAGGATAGGCTGTCCGGAGGACGTTGTCAAGTCAGGGAGGCCTGACAGGAGGATCCCCCAGTGGGATTACTTAGGTGCATCTACAGCAATGAGCGTCGAAGAGATGGTTCCAGAGGGTGATTTTGAAGGGACCAATTTTGGCAATGTCTGTGATGCAGGGTGGGAGGGAGCTGAACCAAGCAGGGGCTTGGTAATGGAAGGACCTCTGGGCTAGTGAGGTCTTGGTTCTGGGCACCAGAAAGATGGCCTTGACAGAACTGCGGGTGACAACAGATGAGGACGCATGCCGTAGGGAAGCAGAGACCCCCGGGGGAAGAGCCCTAGAAGAGATTTTTTGGTGCGTAGGCAGGTCCAATAGTTCAGACCCTCCTCAAAGGTGAGCAGGTTGACGGTGGAGTAGAGCAGGCAAGTGTGAGTGCAGCTAGGGGCTCCAGTCAGGAGCCTGCAGGCCTTACTGATTGAGAGCTGGATTTTAGTCAAGGCAGTATTGTCCGCCACAGCGTAAATGGGCAAGCTATAGTCCACTAGCGACAGAACGGAAGAGGTGATGGCCAGACAGAGGGCAACTTGGGGGAGGCAATCTCTATGACAGTATAGTAGGCCTATCTGAGAATTTATGGCAGAGGATAGGGCATTGATGTGGGTGTGGAAGGTGAGAGCCGAGTCAAAAGTGATGCCTAGATATTTGTAAGAGGTCACTTGCTCCAGAGGGTGCAGAGTGCTGGGGAGAATGAAGAGGGGGTTATTCTTGGCCTTGTTTTGGTGATGGAAGAAGAGCATTGACTTAGTCTTCTTTTGGTTAATGACAAGTCAGTGGTCAAGGAACCACTTTTCAGCTTGGTTGTAGGTGTGTTGGAGGGATACCTGGAGAGAAGAGGGATCGGGGTGGGAGGCAAAGAGAACCGCATCGTCGGCATAGAGGAGCATTTTTCCTGTGCAGGAGCTGGGGAGAGTGTTGAGGTAGAGGCTGAAAAGTACAAGGCCCAGAAAGGAGCCCTGGGGTACCCCGGAATGAACAAGCCGGGTATTGGACAGGGAGCTGTTTATCTTCACATGCTGGCATCTAGCAGAGAGGTAGCTGGAGAACCAGGCAAGGAGACCAGCGGAAAAGCCAAGTTGGTGGAGGGAGTCGAGAAAGAAAGGTGACAAAAGCCTTGGAGAAGTCTATGAACACTGTGCCGGCAAGGTTGCTGGAGTCAAGAGCAGAGTGCAGGTATTGAGAGTACTCCAGGAGAGCAGTAGTGGTACTGTGTCCTAGGTGGAAACCATGTTGTTCTGGGCACATTATGTCATATTTGGCCAGGTAGTCAGAGAGTTGAATAAACAATATTTTTTTGTCTAGGGCTTTAGAGAGCAGGGGGAGGATAGAGATTGGCCAGTAGCTGTTAGGTGTGGACTGATCTCCATTCCTATGTATAGGGGTGATTCTGGCTGATTTCCAAGCACTGGGAAACTGACCGAGGCATAGAAACCAGTTTTGTAGGTCTGTAAGGGGGACTAGGATGACATCTAAGACCAGGAGGAGGATCTTGGAGTCTAGGGGGTCACAGCTGGGGTTGTTGCTACCAAGGGCTTTTAACAGGTGTGGCCTGGCTACGTGGGGGAATATAGTGTGCAGGTAAAAAGGAGGGTGATCCAAGGCAGGGGGGATAGAGGCGGATTGGGTCAAAAAAGTTGTTTGGGAGGACAGAGCTTAGGTCAGAGAAGGTAGTATTGAGGCAATCAGCTATGAGAGTTGGGTCTGTAGTGACAGTGCCATCGATGGAGAGCTCGGATGGTGGTGGGGTGGGGAAAGCGGGTCTTCCCATTAAGCTCTTTCATGCTATCCCAGAAAGTCCAGGCGGAATCCCAGGTGGATGCGAGGGTGGTCTGATAGTGCTCTGCCTTGGCCCGTCTAATGACCCAGGTGCACTGATTATGTGCCGTGTTGTAGACTTGTCTATCAACCAACTTTCCAGATTCGATAGCAGTGTGCCAGAGATTATCCCTATGCTTAAGTTTTTGAATAAGGGATGGGGAGATCCATGCGGCATTTTGTTTTTTAGTACGGATTCTGGTGTGGGAGGTGAAAAGGTCAGAGGCCTTGCTGAAGGCGTTGGTGAAGAGGTCTAGGGCAGAGTCAATAACAGGGGCATGATGGATGGGGACCAGTCCAGCTGTGCTAGATGCAATTTTAGCTTTCTGAGACCCCCAGGGCATAGGCGCCAGTGCAAGGTGGCCTGGGACAGAGGCTTTGGTATGGAGGATGACCAGAGACAGAGGACAGGTGAGTGATCACTAAGTGAGTCGGGGAGGACGTTGATATCCAAGATTTTATGAGGGCGGTTTGATAGTATTACGTCTAGGAGGGTGCTGAAGCCACTTGTCTGGTTTAATCTAATGAGCTGGGTGACTAACTGGGATATGCCCAGGGCAGCGAAGGAGTCCCTGGTATGGGAGGCAGTGGTACCAAGTCAACTGATGTTAAGGTCACCTAGGATGAGTTGCTCAGATTTGTGTGGTAGGGAGGTGAGGTAGTCGATGAGAGACTGGATCGTTGGGTTCTGGTTCCTTGGGGGTATGCAGGAGACCGTGAGGAAGAGTGGGCCCCTGGCTGGGTCAGGGGTAATTTTTAGAGTGAGAGCTTGGGTGACATAGTCAAGCTTGGGGGCAGGGAGCGCATAGCTTATAAGGGTGTCCGATGTAGAGACTGCACACCACCGTCACGCTTACTAACTCGGTCTTCCTGAACAGGGTGTCTCCAGGAGGGAAATAACAGAGTCAGGGGTTGTTTTGGAGAGCCAGGTCTCTACTAACGCAATAATATCTAAGTGAGGAACTGAGTGGCAGTGGTCACTGCCTGTTCCATCTCCTGCTTGGTCAGGCTGGCAATCGACCAGCCACTTAAGTAAGGAAAGGCTTGGAGTCCTAACTTTCTCAGGTACACTGCGAGTACTGCAAAGCACTTTGTAAAGACTCGTACTGCCGAGAAACACTCAAACGGCATGACTCAGAATCGATAATGCTACCCCAGCATGACAAAGTGGAGGTATCAGTGGTGGCTGGAGCATGTGCTGGCAGGTATGCTGCATATCCAGGTATACTAAACAATTCAGAGGCTTAGGGGAGGGAAGCAGAGAACCCAGAGAAATTATTTTGAATTCTTTTCAATCCATAAATTTGTTCGGATTTCTGAGGTCGAGAATGAGGTGCATGCCCCCGTTTCTTTGGTACCAGGAAGTAGTGGGAGTACAAACCTGTGTTTTGCTCTGACTTTGGCACTATTTCCACTTTCCTGTTGCTCAGGCGGCCAGCAATCTCCTGCACCAGAAGCTTTGACATACAAGCTGATAAGGGGGGCTGCCTTCTGGGTGTATAGCCCATAGGATTTTTTGTAAAATCCAGAGTATCCCTCTCGAATGGTGCCAAAGACCCATTTTGTCCATCATTATAGACTCCCACTGATAGTGAAACTGGTTCAAGTGCCCCCCTATTGGTGAGGTGAGGTCTGCCTTGGGCAGTGAAGGTAAGACCTAGGTAGAGCTTCAGAGGATGGCACTAGATGCCTTTGGGTGTGCTTTTCTGAGGCTGGGGAGGCTGAGATCTGTTTTGAGCTCCCCTGCCCTTTCCATGAAAGGACTGCTTGTTCTGAAAGAAACAACATTCTCTGCCCTTATGAGGATGAGAAAGGGCTGGCCTGGAAATCTTAAGGGTCATTCTAGTTTCATTAGAAGCCATACGAGACTTCTCTACCTGCTGACTGAACAGATAAGTTCCATCAAAGGGAACATTCTTAACCTGTTGTTGGACATCTTGGGGGAAAAAACAGACATTTGGAGTTAGGAATGCCACTTAAAGCAAACATCTGCTGCAGCAGAGCAAGCGGCAGAATTAAACGCATCCATGGCAGCTTTAAGCTGTACACTGTTGGACTCAATACTGTTTTTGACAGTCACAGAATATCCTATTTAGTCTCTAAATCAGGAAGAGACTCTGCCAGAAACCTAAGTTTGCTCCAAAGGGCACACTTGTACTTAGAAAAATACCCTTCGTAGCTAGCAATTCTCATGCTGAGGGTAGCTGAAGTGTAAATATGCTTGCCCATGGTGTCAATCCTATGCGACTCCTTGATAACAGGGTGGTTGGGGGGCAGAGCTAGCAGCCTAGCCAGCAACAGTATTTTTCTGGAGCTCATGACAGAAGTCCTATCAAACTGTAAAACAACCTAATTCTCTACTTAAATTAACTGGGAAATCGACTCACTGTTTGGAGAATTAGTAGCTGCACCTTTGGATATAAAATTTATTTTGAAATGGATCAAACTAAAACAACTAAGCAGGATTTCTTCCACCAGCACACTCCAGCTGCCAAATTACCAGACCATGTGGATGGTTCTCTACCCTCTATGAGTGTGGAAACCGATGCAGCTTCGCTAACCTCATTGCAGCAATCTGTTAATGCACTTACCAAAACGGTGCAGAAAATGGACCAAAAGTTGGATGTTTTCTCACAACGCTTTCTTACTGTAGAGACACACTTGGATGTGATGGGGAGATTACCAAAAGCACAGAGGCGATGGCAGGGAAGGCCCTAGCTGCTACTAACACCTCGCTTCAAGAGCAGACCGCATTTAGGAGCCACGTACAACAGTTAGAAAACACCGTGTGGGCAGCGAATATCTGGATCCTGGGTCTCCCTGAAGGGACAGAAGGATAAAGCCTTCCACAACACCTCGGGTGGTGGCTTGCTGAACTGACTGTGATCACAGATTTTAAAATTTCTAAAGCTTACAGGATTTCACCCAGCCTACCTCCACTGTGGACAAGTTCCGTACTGTCCTGGTAACCCTTACCTCTTCGACAGAGCGAGACCTCATACTGGGGGCTATCTGTTACAGAGGTCCTGTATTTCAGGATGAAGCTCAAGTGCTCTTCCTCCCGGACCTCTCGTATGCCACTAGGACAAGGTGCAAGGCTTCTGATGGGGTGAAACATAGACTCACGGACCTGGGTATAACATACTCAATGGCTTTCCCAGCTCGGTTATGTTTCTCAGAGGGCCATAGACAATACCGTTTTACAGATCTGAAGGAGGCAGGAATCTGCGTAGAGAAGACTGCAGCAAAGTGGGTCCAAGACAGTCGGATCAGCGAAGAGGAAGAGTCTGATGAGGACTGAGCGACTCATGGGTCACACTTTTGAACTTTTCCAATAAATTGGTTTGAATTTATTATATGTTGGGGACACTAAAGTGAATCGCTTGCATAGTTATCATTAAGTATGAATAAGGAAAACGTTTGTTCTTTATTTCAGGGGAAATTAATTTAATAAGCACAAAACTTTAAGCTGCAATTAACGGTCTTTTCACTGTTTATGTTGTTTGATACCAACGTTTGATAGATATGGATAACTATATATGTAAGTGAGATGTTTTGTTTCTTTTCAGGTGTCCCGTTATAGTGTCAGTTTTGATGTTTCCCCTTGACTCTTCTACCAGTTGTTTGGAGGTCAGGAGAAAGAATATTAATTGGTTATGACATTGGGGTGCATTTTATTTTTTTTCCAACTATTGTATCTTCTCATAGCCTAATTGTGAGAGACCTTGGTTCTTTATGAGAGCCTCCTCATGTGACTGTAAGATGTTATGGGCAGGAGCTGGACTCTAGCCCTGTATACATCGAAGTGTCTGTTATACATGAGGGAAAACTTTATACTTTGATAAGTCTCTCAGGGTCTGGGTTGGAAAGATATAGTACCATTTTGCTTGGATGGGGCTTTAGGAGCTTCAGAAAGAGGGATGCTTCTTTTAAAAAATTTTAGATTTCTCAAAAAGGACCTTTTAGGTCAGCTACAGAAATAATTATCAGCCCTAGATTTTCAATAGGGGGCGTTGGCTGCATTATAGCTCTATTCATTTTATTAAAATGCTAAGAAATAATAAGCTTGGTTATGTTTCACAGTGCTGTACCATAAGAACATGTAGCCTTCATCCTTAGTAATGTAGAATGCTTATACAATGTCCGTTATACTTATCCAGATATGATGTATTTTATGCATATGTATGAAATGCTACAAATAAAAAGTTAAAAAAAAAAAGATAACCGAGTGTGCAGTGACCTCTTGGGGAATAATGTCCTTGTTGCTGTCAGCAGGAATAACAATGGCATCAGCTATAGGTTGAGAAGCATACACTGGCTTATCTTTGGGGGCTGTGTACTTCTTGTCAGCACGCTTGTAGATGGATGGAACTGAAGCAGGCCTACTCCACACTGCATCAGATAAAGTTCCAAATGCAGGAGGAATCGGAGGGACTAAATTAATCAGAATATTGGAAATGTTTAGCCACTCCAGAAGTATCTCATCCACCCCACATTCTTAACAACAGAAACCTAGGACCTACAAGCCTAGTTCCCTTAATCCAAGGTGGCCCTGCCTATTCTCTACCTTACCTATTCTGGCCTCCCTTTTGGCTGCCTACTCTTTTACCCCAATTTCTACTCTATTCCTTAATACCTCCTTATTTTTTTTATCATTTAGGTATGAGCTCTTACTTAGCGGAGACTATATGGGATTGTTGTCTCTTCTCATTTTAGTAAAGCTTATCATTATGTACCTTTGCATGTTAATTATGTTGACCGGTATGTATAGGCCCATATTGACCAGCACCTTCACAATATTTTTTCTCTATTTTTTTTTGCACCGTTGTCCACCGTAATTGTAATCTTATGAAGTGTACTGTATTGTATTAATGCCCAGGACCACCTTGAAAATGAGCTTGCTCAATGGTGTTTATGCCTGGTTAAATAAAGTGATTGATTGATTGATTGATTGAGAAGGAGACGTTTACCCTGGACAATGGTAGAAGTCTCAAAATTTAGTGTAAATTGCATTACTTCTAAGCAACGCATGGAAAGTTAGATCCTCCTGAGGCACAGACACAGGACCTGGGTCTGAAGTGTATAGGCTAAAGAAAGAGTCATCATCGCCACCATCAGAAATGATGAGGTCAGGATCAGACTCATACCCCTCTAATCCCTCCTCAGGTGGGGGGGTCATAGAGGGGTGTGGGTCACAGGCTCTCTAATTCAGAATGCAGCTGCAACAACACCAGAGACACCGGCCCTGAAGGATGAGGGGCAGGAGTCAGGGGTGGTACCAAGATCGGCACCACAGCTGGTACTAGCCTAGGCCCTGAAGGGCCAAAACCCAACACCTGCACTAGAACCAAACCTAGTGTCAGTGGCCCATCCAGCACTGAAGTGTCCAGCAATGGCACCGAAGCTGGTCCCATCCATATGTTGGACAACAGTGCAGCCAGTGGGACAGGAGTCAGTGGCATGGTCACTGGCAAGGACCCAAGGGCTGCTGCCAGAGCCAAATGCTCTACCTGGCCTGAGGGTCCCACCTACATCTCCAGTTTCATCAGCCCCCAGAGGCTAGGGACCGATTCCATTAGAAGAGGCAAATGGGCCAGACACTGCACCCACTGCTCCATAAGAGCTGCCCAGTGGTGTAACTGCCCACTGGAGTCACAGAGAGGGACTCCAGGCCTAATACTTGACCTCCCAGAACCAGAGGCCCTCAATGACATCAAAGGTGACAGCGAAGGCCTTTGGTCCCTAGAGCCCAGAGATCTCACAGCAGACATCGCAGAGGGGGACCTCAACTGATGCCATTTCTTTCTGTTCCAGCTGGAAGAGGAAGAAGTTGAGGTCAAGTGGCACTGGCACTTCGATTAGAATCAGGCCCGCTTGTGAACCATCCTTCTTCCATGGCACCAGACCGCCAGTGGGGAGAACCCTGCTCCAACAGAAAAAGTGTACTGGACATGTGTGGTAGGGCTGGTCATCCTACCTAAATAGTAAAGGGACTCTGTTCCAATTTCTTTTTCTAAAGCCTGTTGCAACAGCATTCTAACTATTCTGTACTATACTATCCTCTCCCTGTTCTGTCAGGATGGCCACCTACAGACATCCCCCCCTTCTTCTTCACTCCATGTTTCCCTTTCAAGTCCTTCTAAAATGCCTACTGCATGGCTGAAAGTGACCAAACAATGTAAGCTAGCTAGCCCAGTTTCATTTACCAATATAAAAACAGATGCCCGTTGTTAAATATTTACACATTTAAAATGTGAGCCATTTTTTGCTGCACTGTTCTTATGCAGCACATATAGTATAAAATACGTTTGATTGCCTAAAGTAGATTAGCTTCAGGGCAGAACTCAGAAAGTGCTAGTAAATGTGCCCTATCAAAGGAGGGCAGGGTGATCAGTGGAGTCCCTCAGGGCTCAGTACTGGGACCCGTACTCTTCAACATATTCATCAGCGACATTGCGGATGGATTAGAGGGGAAAACATGCCTGTTCGCAGATGACACAAAGCTCTGCAACAGGGTAGACATACAGGAAGGGGCCGCAAGGATGGAGTCTGACCTGAAGAAACTGAAGGAATGGTCCAGAACTTGGCAGTTGAAGTTCAACACCAAGAAATGCAAGGTCGTGCACCTAGGAAGATGCAATCCAGGGACAAATTACTTCCTAGATGGGGTGCAGTTAGCCAAAACAAAACACGAACGTGATCTTGGGGTGATCATCATGGACAATCTAAAAGTCAGCAAGCAATACGAAAAGGTGGCACAGAAAGCCAGCAGCATCTTGGGATGCATAGGAAGGGGCATTCTAGCAGAAAGAAAGAGGTAATTATGTTATTGTATAGGTCACTGGTGAGGCCTCACCTGGAGTACGGTGTCCAGTTCTGGAGGCCTCACCTAAAGAAAGACAAAGATAGACTAGAGACAATACAAAGAAGGGCAACAAAAATGGTGCAGGGTCTGCACCATGAGCCATACGATGCAAGGCTAAAACACCTCAACAAGTACTCCCTGTAACAGAGAAGGAATAGAGGGGTTATGATAGAGATGTTTAAATACCTGAAGGGGATCAACAAGGTACAGGCACAGGAGCTCCTGCAGGTAAACAACTGCACTCGGACCAGGGGGCACGACATGTGCCTATAGGGGGGCAGGTTTAAGAGCAACACAAGGAAGTTCTTCTTTACAGAAAGGGTGGTGGAGCCTTGGAATGTCCCCCCCCACACACACACACAGCTGATGGGGTCAAAGACAGTCAGGGAGTTCAAACTGGCATGGGACAGGCACTGTGGAGAACTTAACACAGTGGCCTGAATGGGGGGTGGGGGTGGGGAGATATCATACATGGGCAGACTAGATGGTCCAACACATTCTATGTTTCTGTTGAAAATGTTATATACAACATAATGGTTTAATATCTGAGAAAGTCAGAGTTAGTATAACGAAAAGTTTCTCTCAATAGGGAAAAGGAGAATGTATTTGTTTCATCTTAAATTCATGATGGTCTCTGATGCAAACAGCCTTGTTTTGTTTTTTTTAGACAGCCCAGAGCCTGGGAGTGGGTATAACCCCCACCACACACACACACACACACACACACACACACACACACACTCACTCCCCTTGAAATTAGCTGTGCAGAACCTGGAATTTTCATTCTGCCCGACACATGAGAGAGGGAAGGGCATGCAGTCTTCATGTCTTCAAAGCAATCTGAAGCACAGATGAAAACAGGATCCCAGCAATGTTATGTGATCCTGACTGTTGCATCCTGACAAATGCCTTGTAATGATTTATTTTCTTGTATTTATATGTATTTCCTTGTGTTTTTTTGTTTTTGGAACCTTGTTGGAATATAATCGTGCAGCAAGCATGCTGTACCTTATACGAACTGAATCAGTGCCTACCTTTGTCACCCACAGCCTGGGAAAACATGGCCCCATTGCCAGAGCAGGCTCCCTACTCTCCTACATAGCCTTCGACTGGTGATGCTCGGTAGGGCTGACAGAAACTGAATTTTTGTGTGAAAATATACTACATTAACACAAAAACAACAAACTTTACCATTAAACACTAAAACTGAGAACTGAATGCTGGTGTCGTATAGATGTGAAGTTCCGACTCCTGGCGGGTGAGGGACATCATCACTGATGTGTACTCGATGGTGAGGAAAAAGGAATGAGGGGGTTGAGGGCTGGTACCAAGGTAAGCCTATGCCCACAGGCTCAGTCTCACAGAGCTGCACATGCATGCAGCTTACCTCAGTACCAGCCCTCCTGAAGAGGTCTGGCTCTTGCAGGACCCTAGTGCCTCTCACTCAGACCCACTAATGGGAATTAATTGTGAAGATTGATTCCTGGTACCTTAACAGAGATTACGGAGTATTCCTTTATTATTTCAACTGTAAAAACAAACACAACAAAAAGTGGTAATGTACAAACATATGAACATGTCAGCAGATAAAGGCCTTTTGGTCTGTCTAGTCTGCTCGAGTGCACAGTTCCCAGTGTGTTTACAGAGGGAACTCCTCCCTCCTTGTTTCCCTTCTGACCTCACTCAAGTCCCCCCCACCCACTCGCCCTCTCCTACCCAAAACTTCACCCTTCACCCTGTCCCATCCCCTCTTGAAGCTGTCAGCTGTTTTTAGGGATACCACTTCCTCTGGCAGCTCATTACACTTGGCCACCACCCTCTTGGTGAAAAAAGTGCCTCCTCATCTCCCTCCTGAACCTTCTCCCTACCAGTCTTAGACTGTGCCCCCTAGTGGTCTTATTCCTGCTAAGGCTGAAGAGGCCCTCAGTGCTTACCCTATTAATACCCTTAAGGTACTTGAAGGTCCCAATCATGTCTCCTCTCTTCCTTCTTTCCTCAAGAGAGTACATGTTGAACCCACTGAGCCTCTCCTCGATGTTGCCCTGCTGCCCTGGATCATCTTGGTTGCCCTGCTCTCGACTATCTCTAGCAAGTTGATACCCTTTTCTTAAGATATAGGCACCAAAACTTCACACTGTACCCTAGGTGGGTCTTAATCAGTGACCTGTACAGTGGCAGAATGATCTCTGCCTTCCTGGTGGTAATTCCCCTGGCTATGCAGCCCAGCAGTAAAACAGACTCAAAATGGGGAAAGGGAGTATCAAGTCAGGAGATAAGGGGCAATCTAAAATGGAATTAAAATATTCAGATGACAATTTTCACCACTGTCATGCACTGGTGCTTTAAAGTTGCATATGGGTTACAATAAAAGGGGTTGCAATAACGAAACAACACTTCACTGGCAAAGATGTGGCAAAGTGGCAGGTCTAGTGAAGTGCTGACAAAATGGGCATTTCACAAGAAAACCTTTGTGAAGTATTCCTTTAATGGGCTGTTAAACTCAGTGGACCCCATGGTAAACACCTAAAAAAGAAGGGAAAAAACACTCCCCCCAACCCTTGTCATACCCAATCAACCACCCCTCCTCCTACGGTCCCAGTGGTGTTAAAAACAAATGCCACCTTCGCCCAATCCATTTTGGTCGGTATTGTCTAAAAGGTGATGTTCCCAAATTTCAAACGTCATCAAGCATTAGAATGGATTATAGACTAATCCGGGGGCAAGCAGAGTAAATTCCTTGACAGGCTTGTGGAGAGGTGGTGGGTAAGCAGTTCACAGTATTCACATTACCAACTGCATTCCTATGTTCAGGGACACACAGCTGCTACACTTTTTGCTTAGAAAAGAGATAACATGATTATACACCTGTTTCAGTAGTTTGACATGTAAATAAATTTACTTAACTTTCTCATGTTTTACAAAAATGACTGTTTAAAAGACAGCAAGATGTAAAAACTAAAGGAGTGTCCTAGTTCCGCTGAGGCATGGTTTATAGACTGTTATGTTGTTTGCCAAGAGGTGGCCTTTTATACTTTTTTTTAAGAAGTGTCCCGGAGATACAGTTTGTTTCCTCACTGAATCCCTTACTGATTGCTTAGATCAGTGGTACACAACTTGAATTGAATATTATTTTAACAAGAAATAATTCTAGTACTTGCTGCGCCTCTGCTATGAGTAAAATATTTTGAAAAGATGGAGTATAAATTAAAATAAAAAGTGACTTTTGTAATGGATTTGAGTATAATTTTATATTAATTTTGCTGTGTTCATGGATCTTCTTAATAGACTATCAAAATGTTTTTCATTCCTTTGTATTTATAATCTTTTTCATTGTGTTTTGTTTCTTTAACTTTTGTAACATTAATGAATGAATATCAACTCAAACGTGGAAATAAACAGTTGTAAGAATAATTATAAAAGGACGTAAAACAGAGCAAGCAGTATATATCCAGGCACATGAAAACCAATTGCAGTTGTGAGCTACAGTACCACCATTACCTAATGCATTAGACAAGGAGAATGACATCACCAGTCCATTTCCATGTGCCTTGATTTTGCTGCTTGCACTGTTTTTATGGAACACGTGAAGTTTAAATAAAAGTACCCATTGTGGGAGCCAACAGAACAGATGACTGATTATGTATTTTCTTTACTAAGGATTAAAGTTGTCACATCCAGTTATTACAGAGATCAAAACTCCGCATTCAATTACAGCTACATTTCAACACAAATTAACCCAACTGCCTCTTACCCGCCATTCGCAACTCTGGCTATCGCTTTCTCGTGCTCCCCTTAAGGAAAATCCAACGCTGGTCAAGCTGCCTTCTCCTTCTGATTCCCTGAACTATAGGGTTCTCACCCCCTTACCATCCATGTTGCCTTGTTCCACCACTCACTCTCCTCTGTCCTCCGTGACTTTACTACTCACTCCTGCAGTTGCCCTGGATACTGGTTCCTGGGCTGCTGCCCACCTTTCTCCTATCTCTGTCCCCTTCTCCCCGCACCTACACTACTGCAGTCCCCTTTTCAGCATCCCCAATCAACAACCTTTGCTCCCACCCTGAACTCAATATTGCCTCTGCACATTGCAAATTTTGTGTTATCCTCTAGCACTGTATTGTGTTATAGTGTATGGTGGAACGCTGTTGTGGATGGAATTCCATCCCTAGAATAGACTTGTGCTGCAGTACCAACGTCACAATGTTGCTGTGCTGCACTAGCAATGTCACTGCTGTAGTACAACATGCTGGAATGCCATTGTGCGCTCACTGATTTCTAACTGTGCTGATGAGTATGTGGAAGATGCCCCCGTTAGTGCTGTCAAGCAGTTTTATTTTTTGTCAGGTTCTGACAGTGCTAACAAGAAAATGTAAAAAATATGTCCTGAGCTATTTCTTTTCTGGTTCGCTAGCCTATACACTATAAAAGATTGTGTATAAGCAGTCATACACAGATGAGGTTGGGTTTGAATCGAGAGGTTTCCTTAGTAACAGAAGACCTGTCGAGCTGTGCTCTCGAGGTCTCCTGTTACCAAGAAAACCTTTTGATTCAAACCTAGCCTTGTTGTGTATGACTGCTCATACACAGTCTTTTATGTTATGTATTCTGCTTCTCGCTATCCTTGTCTTTGCACAATTGTTATTTATGATGCCTATTCTATTACAGTATTATTGTTCTTAGTGCTTCTCATTGTCCTCCCTCTCCCCTTCCCCCAGAGCACATCAGGAAATAAACTGTCACCAGTTCAGTAGGTCCTTCCTGATAAAACTTTTGAAATAAATACATATCTACATACTTACATAGATACATTCATAAATAAAATGAGTTCTGTTTCTTAATGTGGCTGTCTCTCCTTCAAAATACATTACTCAACATGGGGTCTATGCAAGAATGTGAGAGGTATGTACTTTGCCCACGCAGCACCACACCTGCAGACAGGCGCAAGGGGCATGGCATGCACTAATCACTGCGTGGTGTCAATGCGCGGCCCTCCTTGGTGTGCTGCTCTGCCAGGGGGCGGATACCAGGACACAGTAGCGCATCCAATTGGATGCCTGATCTGGTGCCATAAGTGGATCTCCTGTTGCATATGGAGCTGGGGATTCTGGGATGGCACAGGACATCTATTTTGTACAATGATTGGCAATGCCCGAATGGCTGCCCCCAGCCCTCCCAGTCAGCCCAGAGAGCTGGGGCAGCATAGTGGGGGGGATTCCTTTTCCTGCCACAGCTGGCGGGTATAAACTGAAGGGGCACACAAAAATTATGGTAGGATCCATGCTGCGGTATCCAGCGCCCTCCTTTCCCAGTACTTCATACCTCCATGAATGGCATGGAGTGTGAGCACCCCCTAGACAGGCCATAAGCGTACCTGTGCAACTGCTGACCGGGGGGATCCTGTGTGTAAGGGGATGTGCATTCCTTCTGTGAATGCATGCATAGGTCCACAGGACTACAGTTCATGGCTTTCAGATGTAGGGTTGTCTACATGCCACAGATTCACAGTGCATAGGCAACCCACCCCTTAATGCATAGGGACCCATAAGCATATGTGATGCATATTCAAGGAAAGAACAGTTATGTAAGAACTTGCCATAAGAGTAGATCTTCAAGAGAATCTCCTTTATTTAGGCCACACCTTTGGAACTATAAGCAGTCAGTGCTAGGATTACTCGAAGATGTTCTGCACACCAGGGGCAACCCACAATGACATGCAGCATCTACACATATATACTGTGGGCAGCCCCATCACTCCTCAGTTCTCCACTGGAGATTAACCTCAGAAGACCTCCAGACAAGAGGAACCAGGAGATGAGACCAGCACCAGGCTTATAAGGAGAGGCATGGGGCTGGAGACAGGATGCATGGAGTAAGGTTTTAGGCACAGCATCTGCAATGACCCTCACTGAAATCAAAAGGGGGAAGTAGGGAGGGTACAGCATGGCCCAACGGAGGAAATTCTCTTGAAGATCTACTGTTATGGTAAGTTCTTTATGTAATGTTCTATCTTCATTGAGGATATCCAGTCTAATCTGTAATCAGGAGAGAAGGCCTTGCAGTACAGCAAGACCAAAACCAGCATGTCTACGAGAGACAATGTCGAGACTATAAGGTTTAGTGAAAGTGTGAACAGTGCTCCATGTCAGCAGCAGGGACATTTTTGAACTAAGAAACTGACATAGCCATACCCCTTGTGGAGTGACCATGAACACCACCAGGAAGTTCCTTACTGTACTTCCTATAACAGAACATAATAGAATGTGCCAGCCATTTGGACAGGCATTGTTTAGACACAGGACCACCTTCTTTCCCAGGGATGAATGAAACAAAAAGCTGTGAGGACTTTCTGCAGTCCTTAGTGCGATCAACACAGTATCTTAGAATTCTATGTAAATCCAAAGTATAGAGCACTGCCTCCCCTTGGCTGGCATGCTTGGGATAACAGACAGGAAGGTGTATTGTTTGATGCAGTGTAAATTCAAATACCACCTTCAGTAGGAACTTTTTTTTTTTTATTTATTTAGTTGTTTAACCAGGTATAGCACACTAAGCTAAAAGCTTTTTTACAGGAGCAACTTGGGAGCACAAAGGAGGTTAAGTGACTTGCTCAGGGTCACACAGTATGCAAGTGGAAGCTTAGGAACTTAGGATTTGTAAGCAGAGAGAGACTCTCTTTGTGAAAAATCAAATACGTAGACTCACACATTAAAGCCTGAAGCTTGGAAATCCTGTGAGCAGAGGTCATCATAACTAAAAATAACATTTTCCATGACAGGAAGCATAAGCCACAACTCGTGGCAAGCTCAAAAAGAGCTAACGTAAATTTCTCAAGAACTAAATTCAAGTCCCAAGGTGGGACTGGATTACGGATAGGAGGTTTCACATGAAGAATACCTCTCAGAAGCGTACAGGACACCTCTAATTGGGCAACTTATGACCATCAATAAAAGCATGGAAAGCAGATGTAACCCCCCCTGCAAATGGAGGTTCCCAAAAGTCTCCTAATAGCTTGCCCAAAGGCCCCAGCCTGGATGGTGTTCGGCATTTAAGCCACCTACTTGTGAGTGCATTTAGAGCCTCTGGTGCTGTCTCTTTAAGAGCTGTCTGCTTACAAGCAGGACTGGAACCTGGGGGGACTGTGTGGTTCCTTGCTCGAGTCCCGCTCGAGCTGCTGACAAATTGCTCTGTTTCTGCCATCGCTAAGTGGGCAGAGTGAGCACTATTCAGGGAAGTAACTGTTGCTAGCGATCTGTTAGAGTGGTAGTGGAAATGTAATTTGTCTAACCTGCCTTTCTTGCAGCTGGGACTTTGTGTACTTTGCCCCTCCATTTTGGATCGGAACTGCAGACTAGATCCAATCAGGAGGGAGGGGCACCTAAAATGGAGTATTGAGCGACCGACCAGGATCAGGACTCTCTCGGAGCTGGCTGGCCATGGGGGATATAGCCAGTAATTCTGGGAAGTGAAGTTCTGGACTGTGGCGCCTTTTCGCACCAATGTGGGAAGCTTTGAGTGACTGGCAACTGAAGCCCACCAATTGGACCAGGTGGCGCCCAACTGTAATTTCCTGCCTGGTGGCTGAGAAGGCAGATCTGTTGTGGCCGCGACTGGGGAAGGAGCTCCGGGCTTCTGCGCTGCAGAGTTTTTGCGCGGGAAGCACGTGTGGAGGCCGAAAGTCAGGCGGCGCGTTTGCCGTGGTGATTCGGACTGAATCCGCTGTGACTGAGGAGAGGAGAGGCTGTGTAGCCAAGAATCAGGCTTACCCTGTAGAAGACTGGAGAAACTGCTTCATCACGCTCGGTCTGTCAGGAAAGTGAAGCTGCATCGCGAACTCCTGGGTTGGCAGTAAGTGTGATCGGGACCTGAGAGCAGCTGCCTGGTATGGTAACTTCTTTAACATATAAATGTGTGGGGTGTGTCCTGCTTACAGAACCCTGTTCCCCTGCTGTGTGAAGGGCATCCAGAAATTCACGCCATTCTTGGAGACAGCATCCAGCCAAAAGTTAGTGAGTGAAAATCAGGGTAACTCCCTGCCATCTGTGCCTTTAAATTGCAAGTGTTTCATCTGATTTTCTTTCTTGCTACATGAACTGAGCCAACCAGCTCCGGATTACAAATTGGGTATTGTGCAAGTGTTTTCCATGTCAGGGTCCCAACCAGCTGCACAGATCCTGGCTAGCCCCCCCCCCCCAATCCTGGGTATCCAGTGAAAGTGACATTTAGGGACTCTGAAATTGTGCACAGTACTGTGAATATTAATGTGATTGCTCTAATTAACCTGATTTCCCCCTGTCCTTGTTTCCATCCCCAAAATAAATCAGGTCTGCTTGTTTCAGCAAAGTTACACTGACTAAAGCATGTATTTGTATTTAAGTATTGTACAGTGGCTATCATATTACATCCTCTTGCTTTACAGGGGGTCCCCAGAGTCAAGCTGACCGAACCAGTCCTGGGGGTAAGTGTACATTGTGAAGATATTCCTGACATAGTGTGTGGGCCACTAGTGGGAAGAAATGGGGGTTGCAGTGTCTCAGAGGGCTGTGACCAAGTCAGAAAAGACAGTATCAACCCTGACCTCTGGGTGGAGGCACCCACCATTGGACCTAGGCCCCTCAACCTGTCAGTAGTCAGTCAGGCAGGGGTAGTTGCCCTTGGGACAGCGCCACCTGGGGGTTACATCTTGGAGGCACCGCTGGGATCCTTAGCGTCCTCCATTGGCCGAGTGAAGGAAGTACCACATTATGTCTAAATTAAAGGAAAAGATGGAGGGGGATGCTACGTCCAAGTTAAAACTCAATCCTATTAAGATGATGGTGCATATATTGAAGGGATGGGGCAAAGCTGAGGAATTGGACTCCCAAAAGACTGTATTACTGTTGGATGTCCCCTTGGGGATTAAAAGCGCTGACACTGTCTCTACTGTCGAGTGTGTTAAATGTCTGGGAAAGGTGGAAGTAAAAGGGCGATGTGCTGACTTGCTCGAACAGACCCTGCAAGTGCTACTTTTATGCAGTATTACGACAGACCCTGAGAGGGTGCCCCCAGTGATTTTCCACAAAGGTGCCCAGAAGGGATGGAGGGTTATTCACGCATGTAGTGGTTTGGTCACCCCGGGTGGGTCCCCTAAGACCAACAGTTTCAAGGACAAGCTACTTAAACTGTTGGCCGCAGAAGGGAGACCTACTCAGGAATTGATGCAGGTATTAGACATCCCGGGCGACCACACTCCCCTGCTGTCCCCAGGTACATCTCCCGGGTCATCTAAGAGCTCCATACTAGCCCCACCCCCTATGGTTGTCCCTCCAATACAATTAGATTCCTATCAGAGATTGAGACTCTTCTCTGGTACTGTGTCCATGCCTTCAGGGGAAGATGATTTGGAGACCTGGATGGACTATGCTACGCCTTTAGTGCAAGAGTGGCAGTGTTCTGAGGGGGAGAAGAGGAAATGGCTGATGGAAAGTTTGAGGGGTTTTACTGGAAGCCATTCAGTTCCTATGGGCCACTAGTCCAGAGGCAACTGCAGCAGAATATCTTTCCACTTTAGAGGGGGTGTTTGGCAGCATTGAAACCGGAGAGGATCTGTTATGGAAATTCAAGTCAGCAAAACAGTGAAGAAATGAAAAATTGTCTACATTTGTTACTAGAATGGAGAGGGCTCTGCAAAAGGCCCACCGAAAAGGGGGAGTGAATGCCCAAACACTGAACCAGGTCCGATTAGACCATATATTGAAGTCAGCCAGATTTTCAAGTGTAATACTACGGAAACTCAAATTGCAAGACTGGAGGGCTGACCCTCCTGAGTACTGTCAATTGATAAGAGAGATCTGTGAAATCGAAACCGATGAAGAGGGGTGGGAGCCCTATGCTGGGGCCATGAATCTGTGCCAGACTCCCGAGCAAAGTGAGCCAGATGAGACTCATCAATTGAGAGGGTTGATCAAGGGGATGACAGAGACCTATCAGGAGCCAGATCTGTATCAAGCTCCCCCTGAGCCCAAAAGTGGAGCGGGAGTACATGCTGTTTCTTCTGACCCCGGAATTGAGAGCAACTTGAGAGCGGAAATTAGAGACCTACGGGAAATGGTGAGGGAGCTGCAACAGACTGCTATCACCCCCAATAGAGTCAGTGAACCAGAGATATCACGGGGTAAACATCCCATTCAAGAAAAGCCATGTAGAGCCCCTGAAGTGCCCCGCCAGATAAGAGATCTCACTTCTTCCAAAGACAACCGAGATACTAAGTTCTGTTACCATTGTGAGGAAAATGGACACTTTCAGACTGAGTGTCGGCTGCCAGAGAACTTGAGGAAAGTCACCAGCAGTTTAGTGGCCTGGCATCGCAAAACCTGTGCCCGGTCACCAGGAGGGGCCAACTGGAAAAGTTTTGCCACCAGGGCCAATGCCTGAGTGACCTCTCAAGTAGTGCCGCCTGAATGGTCTGAAGTAGTGGGTCCCTCCATGGAGACTACAGTGAAAGTGAACGGGGTGTCCACCAGAGCTATACTAGACAGTGGCTCCCAAGTGACAATCATGTTTCAGGACTGGTATCAGAAGCATTTGTCTGACGTGCCCCTGCAACCCCTAGAGGGGCTACATGTGTGGGGTTTGAGTGAGAAGGCTTACCCCTACTCTGGCTATATCTGAATTTGGTTGTCTTTTCCTACTTCTGTGGCTGGAGTGGCAGAGCAAGTGGAGACCCTGGCCTTAGTGTGTCCCACTACTGGACTGTATGATGGGGTCCCCTTGTTGATTGGAACCAATGCACATATGTTTGGGCGACTGGTGCAGTTGTGTTCTGAAAAACAAAAGTCCAAGACTGGCAGAGCCTTCAGAATCCCGGCTTTAATTAAAAGGTCCTATGAAGGACAGAGAAACGCTAGTAGGATGGAACCAGAGGACCCGGTGGGAGTCGTCTGGAAGAAGGACCCAGAATCTTTGCTGCTAGCACCAAATGCACAATGTGTTCTACAAGGAGAAGTCTGTATTAAGAAGGATGTAAAGAACAAAATATTAATGCTGGACGCACCAGGGGATGGGAAACTGCCCGAGGGGCTGCTGGTCAAACCCAGTATCCTGCCTGCTAGAGCTCATGCTTTTGCCAAAAGGGTAATGGTTCAAGTTCACAGTGTGTCTGACAGGGAGATCCGAGTAAATCGAGGCTGCATCCTGGCCACTGTGTGGATACTGCCGTCCTGCCCAGTAACAAGAGTTCGGGGAAGAGTGACAGAGTGACACCTGACTTGTTTGATTTCGGTGACTCCCCGTTACCAGCTGAATGGAGAGAAAGGATCAGTGAGAAGCTCACCCAGAGAGACCAGGTGTTTTCTTTGAAGGAATGGGATGTAGGATGTGTACAAGGAGCTGAACACTGCATCCGGCTACATGACGAGAGGCCATTTCATGAGAGGTCTCAACGCCTGGCACCTGCTGACATAGATGATGTGAGATGACATCTGCAAGAGATGCTTGCAGTTGGGGTAATACAGGAATCCAGAAGCCCATATGCTTCACCTATCGTGGTAGTGAGGAAAAAGAACGGAACAGTTAGGATGTGTGTGGATTATCGTACTTTGAACTGGCGGACTATTCCAGATCAGTACACCATGCCATCCAGATCAGTACACCAAGCCACGCATTCAGGATGCATTGCACTGCCTGAACGGTACTAAGTGGTTCTTAGTGCTGGACCTTCGCAGTGGGTACTATCAGATCCCAATGGCCCCAGATGACCGTGAAAAGACTGCCTTTATTTGCCCACTTGGTTTCTATGAGTTTATGAGGATGCCTCAAGGGATTTCGGGTGCTACAGCCACTTTTCAGTGCCTAATGGAGCGTTCAGTGGGAGACATGAACTTGTTAGAGTGCTTAGTATACCTGGATGATGTCACTGTGTTTGGTAGCTCCCTGGAGGAACATGAAAGCAAGTTATTCAAGGTGTTGGACTGACTGGAAGATTTTGGCCTCAAATTGTCCACTGATAAGTGTCAATTCTTTCAAATGTCAGTAAAATATGTGGGACATATAGTGTCCAGCGAGGGCATAGGGACTGACCCCAGTAAAGTTGAGGCATTGACCACCTAGCCACAGCCAAAAAATCTGAAGGAGCTGCAGAGATTCCTGGGTTTCTGTGGTTATTATAGGCGTTTTATCAAGGACTATTCAAGAGTGATCCGCCCTTTACTTAACCTTACTCAAGGGTAGCCCCCAACCCACAAAAAGTACAAGAAAACAGTGCCCATTGAAACTGAAAAAAGGTCTTTCCATCTGAATGAAGTGTTTGGGGCCCACTGGACTCTTGATTGTGAGACTGCTTTCCATGAAATCATACATCAACTTACCCATGCCCCAGTGTTGGCCTATGCTGATCCTACAAGACCGCATGTTCTTCATACTGATGCTAGCTTGCAAGGGTTGGGGGCTGTGTTGTATCAGGAGCACACAAATGGCCTGAGACCAGTGGCCTTTGCCAGAAGGAGTCTGACCCCGTCAGAAAAGAACTATCCAGTGCACAAACTAGAGTTCCCAGCTTTGAAGTGGACCATTGTTGATCAATTTCATGAGTACTTGTATGGAGCTAAGATACTGGTAAAAACTGACAATAATCCTTTGACCTATGTGCAGACTTCAGCTAAGCTGGATGCTATGGGCCATAGGTGGCTCTCTGCCTTGTCTACATACGACTATGCCGTTGAATACAGAGCAGGCCTGAACCATATAGATGCTGATGCTCTCTCCTAGAGACTAGTCCCTTCAAATAATTGGGTCAGACTGTCAGAACCGGATATACGAGCACTCTGCCAAAAGTTTGACAGGGAGGAAAAGATGTCCACGGACGCAGTGGACTGTATGGTGAATTGTTTGGGGCCATCCAAGAACTGCATACCTGCTACTTATTGCCATTTTTCTGCATTGGACACTGGTGCTTTGCCTCAATTCAATAATGACAGTATTCAGTGGCTCAATCCCGAGATCCTATGATAAAAACAGCTCTAGAAGCCATTCAAGCAAGGAAAGATGTGTCAAAATTATGCTCCACAGATTTGAGAACTGCATTGCTATACAAATTCATTTATCCGTTTATCCGTCTTTCGGATGAGATGTTAAACCGAGGTCCCATCTGCCTGGATTGGTGGTAGTTCGGGTGGATGTTAAAGATCCCATGGCACTTATCGAAAAGAGTAGGGGAATTTCCCAGGTGTCCTGGTCAAATTTCCCTCATTCACTGTAAATACCACCAACAGCTTAATCTGGTTCAAAGTCAGCTGGCATTCATCTGTATCCCCCTCCCCCGGGTCGTGCCTGAAAATAGGCAGGATTTGTCTAGTGCACTTACCCGGTCAACAAAAACTAACTAAATAAATAAATAAATAAAGGTGGCCCTAAATTGAGAATGAGGAATGGATTGTTATACAGAGAGACAATGGACAAAGGGGGCCAAATGGACAAACAACAGTTAGTTTTGCCCGCTGCCTTTCGAGAACTGGTGCTGAGGTCTCTACACAACCACATGGGACACCTCAGCATAGACAGAACCCTTGATTTAGTGAGATCTAGATTTTATTGGCCTAAAATGGGGGCTGATGTGGAACAACACATTAGAACTTGTAGTCGCTGCTTACAGCGGAAAGCTTTGCCCCAGAGGGCTGCCCCCCCCCTTGTCAACATCACCACTAGTGCACCCATGGAGTTGGTCTATATTGATTTTCTGAGTCTAGAGCTAGATCAAAGAAATATCAGTAATGTACTGGTAGTCACTGACCATTTCACTCGATATGCTCAAGCGTTCCCCACCAAGGATCAGAAGGCAGCCACTGTGGCAAAAGTGCTTATAGAACATGTCTTTGTTCACTATGACGCCCCTCAAAAAATCCATTCTGATCAAGGGCGGGACTTTGAGAGTCGTCTGATTAAAGAGATGCTTGGGGGGGTGCGAAAGTCAAGAACCACCCCCTATCATCCCCAGGGAGACCCCCAGCCTGAACGGTTCAACCGCACTCTGCTCGACATGTTAGGATCCCTTCAACCAAAAGACAAGCCCAGATGGAGCCAACAGATTAGCACACTGGTACATGCCAACAACTGCACAAAAAGCGATGCCACTGGGTTTTCCCCCTATCGACTAATGTTTGGAAGAGAAGCCAGATTGCCAGTAGATGTCTGCTTTGGAGTTTCTCCCGATGGGATTCAAGCAGCTACTCATTTACAGTATATGCAAAAACTAAAGGCCCAATTAAACCATGCATACCAGCTGGCTCAAACCATGGCTGCCAAAAGAAATCTAGCCAATAAAGAAAGGTATGACAAAAAGTGAAGGCCCTGGAACTCAGGGAAGGAGACTGAGTGTTGCTGAGGAACCTAGGACTGCATGGCAAGCATAAGATTGCTGACAGATGGCATCACCTCCCTCACATTGTAGTGGGCAAACTAGATGATCTGCCTGTGTACAAAGTATGGCCTGAGAATAATTCAAAAGATGTGAAAACTATGCATAGAAATCATTTGCTGCCCACTGGGCAGATCTTGATAGAGTCTGAGCCCCCAGACAATGCCCCCTCTGGACCAGTGACTAGAGCCGCTGCTAAGAAAAAATCAAGAAAGACTGCACCTACAGAAGCTAAGTTAAAGTGTTCCCCTCCAAAAGTTTCAATTGAACATGACTGTCAGTCTGTGTCAGAGGACAGTGAATGTAATCCTGAATATTATCCTTCTTATGAATTGAGTCAACTGTTTCAGGGCAATCCCCTAGTCAACCCAGGGGATGAAGCTGGGTCTTCTGGACTGTCTAAGCCCTCAGCTTTGTCCCTGGAGCCAATGCTCCGGGAAAGTGAAATAGAAAGTATCAGATCAGAGGATGTGGAATCATTGTGCATGGTTGAACTGCTTGACTTTTCAGAAGAAGGGAGTGATGTATTGAAGCAAGCTGGTGATATACCAGAACCCAAACAGAGTGCTGAGTGCTCCGATAGTTCCCTGCCATTACCAGGAGTCTCCACAGTTGATCCAAGTGTTGTAGACTCAGAAATTGTAAACTACGGAGCTGAAAGTGCCCCGAATTCTGGCCTCCCTGCCCCAATAGAGACCTACTTGGCAAGTACAAACAGTGCTGAAAGTGAGTATAACCATTCAGAAACTGTGCCCATTCCCCCCAGAAGGACTGGTCGAGAAGTGAGGCCTGTAGTATGGCTGAGTTACGAGTCCCTGGGCAGACCTGTGGACCTACCCCTCAATGTGGTTCATAAGGGAGTGTATGTAACCCCAAGCTTGCTGCCCAAACTAAGCCTGGGAGATAAATCCAGACTACTTGTGTTGCCCTCTGAGTATGGTACCCTGCCATTTCTAGCACCAAGGTAGATGATAGGGACGGGCCCCCCCTTTATCCAGGTTTCAGGTGCAGGAGGTAATGACCTGAGGTAAAAAAAAAAAATATATATATATATATATATACTGTTGTATGATCAGTAGTAGAATGCATAATACAGTATACGTGTCTCTGTCAGAGGGTAATATGCTGATTGCTGTTTCAAAGAGCAGGACAGATCAAATGTTCTACCTACAAGTGATTTTAGGGGTATCTTCTTGATGCGGATGTCAAGCTTTTCAGGCTAGGAAGGGTGTAAGACCCCTGCAAATGGGGGTTCCCAAAAGTCTCCTAATAGCTTGCCTAAAGGCCCCAACCTGGATGGTGTTCGGCACTTAAGCCACCTATTTGTGAGTGCTTTTAGAGCCTCTGGTACTGTCTCTTTAAGAGTTGTCTGCTTACACGCAGGACTGGAACCTGGGGGGACTGTGTGGTTCCTTGCTCGAGTCCCGCTCGAGCTGCTGACAAATTGCTCTGTTTCTGCCGTCGCTAAGTGGGCAGAGTGAGCACTATTCAGGGATGTAACTGTTGCTAGTGATCTGTTAGGGTGGTAGTGGAAATGTAATTTATCTAACCTGCCTTTCTTGCAGCTGGGACTTTGTGTGCTTTGCCCCTCCATTTTGGATCGGAACTGCAGACTAGATCCAATCAGGAGGGAGGGGCACCTAAAATGGAGTACTGAGCGACCAACCAGGATCAGGACTCTCTCTGGAGCTGGCTGGCCATGGGGGATATAGCCAGTAATTCTGGAAAGTGAAGTTCTGGACTGTGGCGCTTTTTCGCACCAATGGGGGAAGCTTTGAGTGACTGGCAACTGAAGTCCACCAACTGGACCAGGTAGCGCCTGACTGTAATTTCCTGCCTGGTGGCTGAGAAGGCAGATCTGTTGTGGCCATGACTGGGGAAGGAGCTCCGGCTTCTGTGCTGCAGAATTTTCGCATGGGAAGCACGTGTGGAGGCTGAAAGTCGGGCGGCACATTTGCCATGGTGATTCGGACTGAATTTGCTATGACTGAGGAGAGGAGAGGCTGTGTAGCCAAGAACCACGCTTACAGTGTAGAGGACTGGAGAAACTGCTTCATCGCGCTCAGTCTGTCAGGAAAGTGAAGCTGCATCGCAAACTCCCGGGTTGGCAGTAAGTGCGATTGGGACCTGAGAGCAGCTGCCTGGTATGGTAACTTCTTTTACATATAAATGTGTGGGGTGTGTCCTGCTTACAAAACCCTGTTCCTCTGCTGCGCGAAGGGTGTCCAGAAATCCACGCCACTCACGGAGACAGCATTCAGTCAAAAGTTAGTGAGTGAAAATCAGGATAGCTCCCTGCCATCTGTGCCTTTAAATTACAAGTATTTCATCTGATTTTCTTTCTTGCTACATGAACTGAGCCAACCGGCTCCGGATTACAAATTGGGTATTGTGCAAATGTTTTCCATCTCAAGGCCCCAACCAGCTGCACCGATCCTGGCTAGCCCCCATCCTGGGTACCCAGTGAAAGTGACATTTAGGGACTCTGGAATTGTACACAGTACTGTGAATATTATTGTGATTGCTCTAATTAATCTGATTTCCCCCTGTCCTTGTTGCCATCCCCTAAATAAATCGGATCTGGTTGTTTCAGCAAAGTTACACTGACTAAAGCATGTATTTGTGTTAAAGTATTATACAATGGCTATCATATTACATCCTCTTGCTTTACAGGGGGTCCCCAGAGTCAAGCTGACTGAACCAGTCCTGGGGGTAAGTGTACATTGTGAAGATACTCCTGACATAGTGTGTGGGCCACTAGTGGGAAGAAAAGGTTGTTGCAGTGTCCCAGAGGGCTGTGACCAAGTCAGAAAAGACAGTATCAACCCTGACCTCTGAGTGGAGGCACCCGCCATTGGTCCTAGGCCCCTCAACCTGTCAGTAGTCAGTCAGGCAGGGGTAGTAGCCCTTGGGATAGCGCAACCTGGGGGTTACACAGATATAGTGGCCAAATGCGCCTTAAGAGAAGAATACGCCCTCCCATGAAGCCCATGTAGGGTGAATGTGCAAAGGGGTTTACCTGTAGTCTGTATGCACATTTCTAACTAGCAGAACATTGCTACACCTGTACATTATGTGCGCCCTACTTCTCATTTTTTTTATCTGTATTTCATATTGGTTTAGCAGCTCCTTTAGCAGGCACCCAGTGCACAAGTTTTTCTTTTTATTACAGAATTCATAGGGCACATAAAAGGGTCCATATTCCGGGAAGCAGACCACAAAGTGAAGTGTTTTCCATTTCAGGTAATAAGTATGTCTGGTAGAGGGCTTTCTAGCCACATGCAGAACATCAGTAATCTTAGGGGAGACCCCGAATTGTGCGACAGCTATGTTTTTAGGAGCTATACATGCAGGTGTAGGGACTTCATGTCCAGATAGACTAGAGTCTCCTTGCCCTGTGACAACAGACCCTGACGGAGGGGTAGGGGGACAGGAGGTTCCACTGCCAGATGTAAGTAGAGAAAATCATATCTGGCAAGGTCAGAATGGAGCAATGAGGATGAGAGTGGCACTCACCACTCATAGCATGAGCAGAACCCTCTGTATCAGAGGAATGGGGGGAAATGTATAAGAATTTCAATTTCTAGGAGAGTGAGATAATGCACCTCACTAAAAAACTCCTGGCTCTGGAGTAAGCAAGCAGAAATGCAGCTGTACTGCACTGTGTGGGGATGCAAAAGGGTCCAGCTCTGGATGACCCCATCTTGCCAAGAGGTCATTTACCATGGAGGACAGCAGTTCCCACTCATGAACCACTGAGTGGGACCTGCTTAGCCTGTCTGCCAAATATTGGAGACCTGGAAGAAATATGGCCAACAGATGAAGACCGTGAGACAGAACCAAGTACCATACTCTCCTAGCTTCCTTGCAGAGGGGATAGGAGTGAGTGCCCCCTTGTTTGTTTTTGTAATGCATCACATTGTCGTACATCTGAAGTAGCAGAAGACTGGGGCAGAGATGATCCTGAAAGGCCTGGAAGCTCTACAGAACAACCCACATTTCCAGGACATTTATGTGCAGCTCAGCCTCCATCTTGGTCCATGACCACTGCATCTGTTAAGGGCCATGACGAGCATCCCAGCCAGATACAGAGGCATACCTGGTGAGGATCTGCACATGAGCTGGTAGAAGGAATAGAATGCCCTTTGTCAGATTGTTGCAATCCAGCCACCACAACAATGCTCTGCGAAAGGCAGATGTGATGAGAACCATGTGGTCCAGATCATTTGTCAATTGATCCCAGTGGACCCTCACCCCAAGCATCCACTGAGGTATCCTCATATGAAGATATGCTAGTGGCACAGTCACTACAGCTGCAGCCATTTGGTCTAGGAGACATAACATTGTTCATGCAGAGACATAGTGGGTGGCTCCTGTATACCAAGTGTGGTTATCAATCAGAGTACCTGCCCTGTGGCAGGAAAGCACATCTCTTTTCTGCATCCAAGATCTCCCAATGTACTGCAGTCTTTGGCACAGGATTAACACAAACTTTGACACATTTACTGCAGCTTCCAAGTCATTGATCAACTGGTGTGTCCGAGACAGAATGTATAACAGATCCTACCTGACGCTAGCCTTCAGAAGCCAGTCGTCAGGATAAGGGAAAACATACAGGAGTTCCCTGTGAAGGGCTGCTGCAACAACTGGCAAGTATTTGGCAAAGACCAATGGTGCAGAAGACAAGCCAAAGAACAATACCTTGAACTGACATTGTTTGCCATCCAGCATGAACTGGTGGCACAGTCTGTGGGATTTCCTGATCTTTATATGAAGGTATGCATCCTTCATGTCCAGAGTGCACAGCCAGTCCCCCTTTTGCAACAGAGAATCAGAGCATGCAGGGACACTGTTCAAAGCTTTTTGTATTCGATGTATAGGTTGCAATTCCTGAGATCCAACACAGGATACAGATTCCCTGTCTATTTCAAGACTAGGAAGTATCTGAAACAGAACCCTTTGTGTCTCTCCTGAGGAGGAACCGGTTCTATGACACGTTTTTGAAACAAAGCCTGAACTTCTTCCTTCAGAAGGAACAAGTGGCCCAGAGGATGAAAGAAAGAAGGATGATATGGAGGGATCTGTATCAAAGCCAGAGCATGCCCCCTTGCAATTATTCCCAGAACCCACTCATTCATTCTCCTGCCACTGTTTCAGATACAGGGAGATCCTGCACTCCCACATTCACCCCTGGAGGTAACAGCTGAGAAGGGTGGAGAGAGGGAAGACAGTAAGATGCAACCGGGGGTGGCAGGGCCACCAGAACAGATTCCTTTGGGTGCTTTTGCATGGGCACCAGGGGAGAGGGGACCGCCCCCTCTGCCATGACCTTGCTGACAGTACGCATGACTACTCTGGGCAGCAAGCGGCCAAAAGGAGCACCAACCACAGCCTCTAACAGGAGTGGGATACAAATTTTAGAAATCTGAAGGTCATGTGCATTTTCATCATAGCCAAACAATTCTGACCCTTAAAGGGAGTATTTAAAACTGCCGGCTGCACATCAGTGGCAAAGCCAGCAACTCTGAGCCAAGAATAGCTTCTCCACTACGTTGCCATTCTCCTCGGTGGCCTGCGCATGTGCCCTGCCTGCTTTTAAAACAGGGTTTGAATCTCCTCCTCCTTTAGAAGGGACAAGTGGCCCAGAGGATAAAAAGAAGACGGTGGAGAATGATCTGGAGGAACTTATAGCAGCTCCAGAGCATGTCCCTTCGCATATGTCTCCACAATCCACTCATCTGTAGTGCTCTCCTGCCACTGTGTCAGATGCAGGGAGATTCTGCCCCCAACACTCACTCTTGAAGGTAAAAGCTGAGGAGGGGGAGTGACAGAAGAGAGTAAGGCAGAACTGGGGTTGGCAGGGCCACCAGAATAGAATCCTTTAGGTGCATTTGTATCTCACTGGATGGGAGGGGACCACCACCTCTGCCATGGCACTACAGACTGTATGCACGATTACCTCAGGCAGCAGACTGGCGAGAAGAGCCCCTACCACAACATCTGGTGGGAGTGGGGTACAGGGACCTATCAGAACTCAGAGTCATTTTAGAAGTCTGAGGGCCACATGGGATTTCCTCAACATCATAGCCAAATAGTCTGGACCCTTTAAATGCAGCATTCAGAACTGCTTGTTGCACATCAGTGGCAAATCCAGCAACTCTGAGCCAAGAATACTGTCTCATGCAAATGCCAGAAGCAGCAGCCCTGACAGAAGCATCAGAGACATCATAAGCTGAGCCTGGCAAATATTTGCCAACCTCAGCACCAGCAGATGTTTTAAGCAAATAAGTCTTGGCACAGCCATCAGGCAAAGCCTGGGTGGCAGCACAAGCTGTTCTGCTATTAGATCATGTGGGCCTGCTAGTTTGCAGTCCTAAGGCCCAATGATGCAGAGGCATAAGTATGCGTGCCCATCTTGTCCAGCCTCCTAGATTCCTTACAGGAGGCAAAGTACTCAAATGTCTAGGAGCCCTAGACCTATTATGAGCAGCCATGATGGCCACAAAGTCAGTTTCAGGCTGGTTAGCAAAATAACTTAGCAGATGGTGCAGGATGCTGCTTATCAACCTTTCTAGGTACTGCAGGCAGTGAGTTTAGTCTGTACTATGCTGCAAAAGTACATCCTCCAATGCAGGCTATGTAGGTGGAACAACAATGGAGGGTGAGCAGGGCACCTCCAAAAGTTCCATGAGATTCCTTTGAGTGGATGGCAGACTTCATCTGCTACATCATGGATTGAAAAGATGGATCCTCAAGAGGAGATCTTGGGGTACAGACCACCAAGTCCTCACTACAGGATGAGAGGGTAAAACTAGAGAGAGGGGGACTCTCCACAAATTGTTCTCCCTCATATTCCTCCTCTAAATCCATAAGGTCAGGATTATATTATATTTCATCATCACTGGCATGAGTGTCGATGGGAGGAGCAGAATGGACCACCGATGCTAGCAGCAGCTCAGAGGCAGCAATTTGTGGCATGCTAGCAGAATCTGCCTATGGGGTTGAGTACCAGAAGGCCCCGTCAGCAGAATAACTGCGATGGCAACCATGGCAGAATACATAAAATAATTTCAGTGAATGATGCCAGCACAGCCAGAGAGTTGATAGCACCCTGAAAAGGGGCCAGGTCTACCTGAGTCAATGGGCCTTAGCCCAACGACGATGGCGACATATTGTCCATGGTAGGTATGACTGTACCTAAGCCAGGTCCCAACCTTGGTGTCTCAATGATGGTCGGAGGGGCTGTAGTGGACACCACTGGAGTGGGTGTTGACAAGGATGTACCTTTTCTCAGTCATGACCGGGACACTGCCTGTGAAGCAGACTTGTCCTTTTCTCTGTGTCTATGCTTATGGCTGGATGACAATGACCGTTCCTTGTCCTTCTCCTTAGACTTTAATAGCCGCTTCTCAGTCAACAGTGAGAGAGAAGCAGATTTTGAGCCCTTTTCATTCTTCATGGCTGTCAATGCCTTTAACACAAGAAAATTTTCTAGAGCTTTCTTACGGCATCGCCTTGTAGCCTAATTGAAGCTCCGGTAAATCTCACAAGTCCTCACACTGTGACAGAGTCACAGACAACTCACACAAACCATGTGTGTCTTCCTTGTAAATTTTACATTCACACTTAAAATAGTGAAACAAAGGCTCTTTCAACTTCAGTGGCATGCAAAGACGATGAAAGTAAGCTAAATAAAAGTAAAATAACAAATGGCGATGGCGTAATTGATGGCGTTCCTTCAGCAGGCCCAATGAGGATGATCAACAGCATGAGAAAGAACTGAGGGGCGATGGGTCCGCCCATGTTATATACGTGTAGATGCTGCACATCACTGTGGGTAGCCACTGGCTTGCAAAAAAGTTTCTGAGTGGTCCTGATACAGACGGCTTATAGTTCCAAAGGTGTGGCCTAATGTAAGAGATATCCTTGATGAAGTCTATTTTTCTGTTGTATTACATGACTCACAGCAGGCATGGGTAATGCATCTTCAAGGAGCTGTCTCTTCATTAAAATATATTACTCATGGTAGGGCTAGTAATAATTTTAATAGGCTCTAAGCTGCTGTAGCATGAGTAATGTATCTCAATGGTGCAATCTTTACAGAGCCAGCTCCATTAAGATTCATTACTCATGCCTGTTACTGTATTACAAACAAGTAAGATAGTACAGTTTGAAAAAAAGTCGCTCAGCATGTCCAGTAATTATTTTTCATAAGTTTAAAATAGCACATGTACCACAGAACACTGAAATGAATTACTCATATGGAATGACAATCATAATTTTAATAGGATGAAGCAACAGTAGCACAAATAATGTATCTTAACGGAGCCCTATCTCCCTTAAACTACATTAGTCACTGTAGTGTAAGTAATACCTTTAATGGGCTTTTAGCCTAAGCAGCATGATGAGAGTTATCCAATATGAACCACCTCAATGGCAGTAATACTTTGGAAATTACGCAAATAAATTAACAATGCATGTAAAAAATTAGGTCAAATAGAGTTTACATTGCGCACTGAACCTAAAAAGTCAGGATATTTAAGGTTAGATAAGCAGAATGATGTCCCCTGGTACTGGGGCACCTTGCAGGTTCTTTACTCACTGGTACTGGACTGTACTCTGCTGTGATATTTGGATGTAATAAATCTTTGACACTGCTATTTGGTCAACTGAGCTTTTTGTGTGCACCTCATTCTGTCTGCCTAGTTATTTGTGAGGGTGCAGGCCCAGATGTTACACCAGGCTCCCTTGCACCGCTGGAGTGCAGGCCATTTTCCTGGTTGTTCTATTTAAGGTTAGAGTTTAGAAGGTACCTTTAGGAAAGTTTACTGAGAACCGAACTTCTACAATATATTGTAATTAAAGGTGGGCTATAGTCAAGACTCCTGGATTTCTGCAATTCTATGTCTGCAGAATTTTCCGCAGACCTTGCATCCTACCACAGAATAAATGTAGTACTGCAGAATTCATTTTTCTTGGCGAGTTTTCGTTCAAATATACAGTTTTCCTACACTGCCTAGCTCCCCTCCCCACCTTGTTAATCCTGAAGTTCCTTCTCTATGCTCCACATGTGATGTCATCGATAACATCACATTATATTTTAGCTAGCTAATGGCAAGCCCGTGTTCTGCTACAGAAACAAGCAAGTCATGTTGTAGAAATGTGCAAATGCTGCTGCAGAAGTCGGGGAACTGTGCTGCAAAAATCAGGACTGGAGTGTTGTGAAGAACGACAGAGGAACTGTAGGGGCTGTGGCTATGGCCTCTGTGTGCATAACAAAAGTGGTATGATGACAGTCTTCCACATGCTGCATGCAAGTCATGAAATGCTACTGTCATGCACAGGGGGAATATTACCTACTTAGAATTTCATCAGATCATTTCAAAGTGAACTTAGTAACCTAAGCTCTGTTAATGAGGCACCGCCCACCCTTTCGTCCAGTTCCTAATACTGACATGCATTCCTGTAAACAAGGGGCAGAGGCACCAGTAAACACATGCATGCATGAGTACTTCCTTTTCTGGACAAATTTAGATAACAGTACACACTGAAAGGATCCTAGTTCCTGAATGTGGGAAAGTCCTATAAATGTAAACAAAGTGGTCTGACATGTTGTTAAAAAAAATGACTTGAAAACTAAAGCCATGACTCCGGGCGTGTCATTGTTATGGCTGCATGGATGGAGCTCTGCAGATGTTTTGCTATTACTTTGTAAGGCACTGTGGAAGCACATGACCAGACAGTGCTTAGGCGTGCTTCCACAGTGCTGGGGCACAGTTCTACAGCATTGTGTTTCTACGGCCCTTCCTCTCTGCAGGCCATAGAAACACATCCTGCTCACAGGGAACTACTTTATCTTCCTCAAGTGTGGAAGTGACAGCTGCCGTGCACAACGTGGCCAACAAAAGCAAACTGCTCACACCTGCGCAGTTCCGCCACAGTGGCCATGTTGTGCATGGTAGCAAACTGCACATGCACGATCCGCATACATGTGCAGTTTGTCCTCCAGCTGTCTTCTGTACGGCTGACTCTGGTGTGGTGAGAGCTCCGGCTATACTTTTACTCACTCTCACCACACTGAACGGCTATACCAGCTCTGACCAGAACTTGTTTAACGTATGAGTCATATGACCACTTGGTTTACACTTATAGGACTCTCCCACATTCAGGAGCTAGGATCCTGTCAGTGTGTACTGTTGTCTAAATTTGCCCAGAAAATGAAGTACTCATGCATGCATGAGTTTACCGGCGCTTCTGCCCCATGTTTATGACAGGAACGTGCATCTGGATCAGGAGCATTGTGAAAAGGCGGACCACTCAGGCTACTGTTTTTGTTATATTTTTTAGAAAAAGGACAATACTGTATATGAAAATCGGGGGCTCAGTATTACACTGCTGAACAGTATGAAGGCTATGGGCATCAAAACAAGGGATGTCTTAGAAACGGTGAACAAGTCGACAGTGTGCCTTTAAAGAAATCATTCAAACCCAAATCTTAAAACGTCTTTTGACTTTTTAAGATTTACTTTCAACATAAACGCTGAATGTGTCTTACTGTAGTATTTGCGAACATAACTAAACACTAAATAACTTTTCCAATAGCTTACAAATACAACAACAGTAACTAAAAACTTGCAACAAGTGCAGAGATTAATCTTTGTAAGCTACTAGCCTGTATGTTAAGTAAGGGTAATTAGCTAGCGAAAACAATAATTATCTCTACAACCGTGCATAAATACATACCCTAGGTCTAGGCTAAATGAGAAGATATGCAGTGGAAGGCTGCAGTTATTGAATAAAGCAAAGTAGCAGAGTCCAGTGTCAAAACAGCTTATTTTAGAAGCTGCCTAAATACGGTTTTAAAGTCTTAACTGTCTTGTTACAGTCACTGTGATAAAGGTTAATCAAGCAAAAGCAAGAACCAAACAGCAGGGTTTTAGAAAGTCGTTCACAGCTGAAAGCATGTGACAGACTGAATTCATAATATAGAGAGTAATTGCATATTTTCATAGGATTATACCATTTTCTATAGTAAACTATGACCATCACTGACAATAACATGAGGCGGGAAAAAAAGCAAAGGAGCTTTTCATTTGAAACAGTAGCTACATAGTGAATGACTTCAAAGTAAAAATATGTATAAAGTTCATTTTATATTGCTGTAACAGAAAGGAAACTGCATAACTAAGATTAATATGAAGCCACTGGAACTCCATGGATAATTCCATGGTTCTTCAAGGTTTTACAGCAATGAAACACAAACAGTCATGCACTGCATATGTAAAGACATGTGGACCTTTCAAGTTGTTCTGTATTACAAACAACAAATTACTTCAATTTCTAGATGCTTCTATTGGTTGTGGAAGCATTTAAAGGTGACCTGCAAAATAGCGATTCAGCCCCCTCCTGTACCTTGCAATACTTTTACGTGAGTCCGGGGCTGCAATCGGCATTATTTTTCATAAACAGGTTTAAATTTTAATAAAGTGCCGAAACTTTCGGCCGAATGTGGAAGTACAGTGGAGACCAGATTGAGCGAGCACAAGTATTCATGGGTATTACACCCATTAGTGATGTCGCTCCCACCACTGCTATTACAAGTGCAGCATAGGCGGTACTTTATTATGTTGATTTTATTGCTTCTCCGGGGGTCTTGACACCTCAGATATTACTTACTGCAGCACCTGGACAGGCTGTTGCTGTAAAAGTATATTTAAGTGTCCAAGACAGAAACTCAATAAAATTAAATATAATAAACTTCTGCCAGTGCACTTATAACATTAGTGCTGAGCAGCGTCACTAAATGGGTGTAATACCCATGAACACTTGCAGCCTCTCAGTCAGGTCCCCTCCGCACTTCCGTGTTTGGCCAAAAATGTTGGCGCTTTATTAACATTAAACCTGTTTATGAAAAATAATGTCAACTGCAGCCCCGGACTCCCGCAACAGTATTGCAAGGTATGTAAAGACAGGAGGGGGCTGCATCGCTATTTTGTAGGTCACCCTTTAAGGATCAATGTTTAAATTTCACTATTACCTTTCAAGACAATTGAAAGTATCACTAAAGCATGTTTAAACAAACAGTTACTGTTCTACATTTCCAATTGTCCCTATGTAGTGCACTGCTGTGGGTTTAATCTACAAAACATACACAAGACAAGGCTGTAAACGTATGGTCACAGGGTATTCTATTGCCAATACTTTAAGATATAATGAGACTTTAACTCTGGAAATTGTTCAGAGTCATCTAATGACTCTTGTTTTTTATTGGCTGGCATATAGTTCAGTATTTATGTGTGTCACTGAATTTTTAATTGTTCTAAGTATTACTATACTATTTTGTTTCCTGTATGTTTCAGTGCCTTATGATGAATGTTGTATATATATTTATATATATATATATATATATATATATATATATACACACACACATAGAGAGAGAGAGAGAGAGAGAGATCTATAGATGGATAGATAAATAAACACTTAATTTTTGTGGTAATGTACCTTATAGATAAGGTAGGTACTTAGATACCTTTTATTGCACCAAAAAATCATTTCCAGTTGTTGGTCCAATAAAAAATATCAAATCACCTACTTTATCTATCTGTTGTTTTGTTTTTTTTAAAGGATCAATACAGCTATACTAACATTTCTTTATTTTACTTGTCATGTTATGTTTTCCCCATAGACACACCTGTAAAATTAAACATGGCTTCCCAGTTAATGTCCATTTCATAAAAGCCTAAAAATAAATTCCTTATTAAAAAAGCAATGAGAAACAAGCCAAGACTGTAACACCCATAATTCAGCTGCAGCCCTAGTGATACACAACCTTTATTTAATTTGTAATACAATTTTATAGTTCATAAAAACATGTGCTCTGATTCTATTTTTCATTTGTGACTATACCTTTCAGTGTCACTGAGCTCATACAACATACCATAGGAAATTAAGTTCAAGTGGTTTCAAATCAAATATGTGAAGCTAAAGAGTGAAACAACTGCACAGCAGGAAAAATAATTACAAAAATAATCATCTGCCAAGGGAAAAAAAAAGATAAAGAAAAAAAGAATAACCTGATGATAATCTTAAGAAATCATTTTAGTCCCCCGTTAGTGTGCAGTGTTATTGTAAACAAAGAGTCAGCAAACCAGTCCCAGGGCTGTGTTGTGTGAAGACAAAATTAAATAATTTAGGAAAAGTTCATCACTTCCGACAAACTACAACTGCTGCCTTACTTAGCATTTGTGTTTCATTTTCAGACTCAAGATTTGACATTCCTTACAAAGAGGGAGGCAGATCTGATTTTCTTGACAGTGTGCCAGAAAAGAAACATCCCTAGAAGTTCACTAGAGTAGCATGTGATAACACATACTTGAAGGACACCCACATTTGCCTTATTAAGTATACTATGGATAGCGAGCGAGCAATGAAGTAATCTTCATGAGATACTTACCTGTTGAGTACAAGGCAACTAGTGCTGTTTATCAGAAAAAAAGAGCACAAAATGACAAGTACATATTGCCAAACATATCCAACAAAATCAAGCAGGTTTCACTTACAGCCTTTGGTTTGTCCGGAGGCTGAATCTCCAAGCACTCAAGTTTCTCCCAGTCAATATATCGGAAAAAAGCATGTTCCTTAATGTCACGTTCGCCTTCAGGTCCACATCCAAGCCGCTTGCCAGGATGTTTAGTCATAAGCTGTAATTAAAGAAAAAAAACATATACAACTGACAATCAGATTCCACAGTCTGACATTTATTTGTAAGTATACTGTGCAGTGCCTCTTATTAAAAAATATTTTCTCATGCTGTTTGGTCAAAAGGATCATAAAGCAAAGCTTCGTGGTTCCACCAGTCCAAATGGAAAAAGAGAACATAATTTTTCGATAAACGATAACCCACACTATGCTGATGGACATATTACAAATCATGTGTTTCTTAAAGGAGCTTATTTATTTATTATTTATTTCTTATTTAAAAGTTGGTTACCAGGAAAGGCACACTGAGCTGAGGCTTGTTTCCAGGTGCAACCCAGAGACAGGGTTGTAGGGAGTAACAGCTTACAAAACAAATGCAAAACATGTACAGATGCAGCATTACATTATAGGATAATGGGTACTTACAGAGGCATCAGTAATTCTGCCAAGTTAATATAATAACAGGTATTTTTACAGCAATGAACAGTGACCAATCATGTGTGAGGTAAAGTGTACAGTGTGTGTTGTGGTAGGGGTAAAATGGTGAGAGGCATCAAGCAAGGGGGCTGAGCAGGAGAGGGTTGAAGGAGAGGATATGGGGATTAGGGAGAGGATAGGCCAAAACAGGAGGGAGTAGAAAGTTGCCTTAGGTGGTGTCTAAAGGCAAGGAGAGAAGGGGAGAGGCAGAGGGGGAGGGGAGCAGATTCCAGAGGGAGGGAAGGCAGTCGGAAAAAGCCACTTGGGCAGCAGAGGAGTGAAGGTGCGGAATACAGAAGGTGCAGGATTCTCTGGAGCGCAGCGAGTAGGAAGAGTAGGGAGTGGGGGAGATAAGGGAAGAAAGGTAAGAGGGAAGGGACATAAATCAGTATTTGGTGATGAAGGCAGTGCAGTGGGCCTGGCAATGTGATGGCAGAGGGAGAATGGAGAGGGAAGAGTAGAGGAAGCAGTAATGGGTACAGAGTGGAGAGTTGGTGGCGAAAGGGTAGAAGGCATTGCACAGGGCATTCAGTCTGACAAGAGAGGAGGAGGGGGCAACACCATAGACTATGTCTGCATAATCAAAGACTGAAAGAACCATTTTGGTTACTAGTTCCCTGCAGACCTGGAGGGAGAGGCAGTCTTTATTGTGGTACACGGCACCTAGTTTGGGATGGAGTTTGGCACAGATGGTGCCTATATGGACAGAGAAATCAAGCTTGCTGTTAAGCCCCACGTCAAGGTACTTGAAAGCAGGGATCACATCCAAAGGGGTGCCATCTAAAGTGGTGAAAGCGGTGGGGGGGGGGGGCGGATGAGAGCTTGGCCAGTTTCTGGCAAGTACCGAAGGTCATGGACACAGCCTTCTTCATGTTGACCTTAAGCTGGTTGCTTATAATATGTGTAAGTTGTTTTTAAAATTAAATATATCACTGCTCCTCCATGCTAATGAAGTGTAATGTACCCAGATGAAGCGGCCACTCCGGCTGCCAACTGTACACAGGATAAGTTGTTCTGTGGTTCTCAGAGATGATTGGCTGAAATCTGGTAAGTGATTTAAATGGAAGGCAGTCTCTTTCCTAAGTTAGTACAACACATACACTGCAAGCTATCTACTGGTATGTTGTTCTGTGATGGGGTTCGGTGTTGTCTTATCTTTTTTACTTGAAATGGTATCCACAAAGATTTTGGATCTTCATTTCTTAATTGTGTAAAAAAAAAAAAGATACGACAGAATGAGAATACAACTACTGCAAGAACCTCTGCACACCTGCTTACAATTCAACCTACTGGCTAGAATACTCATATTTCTAACAGGACTGAGGCTGCAGAAAACAGCAATTCAACATTTAAGAAACAGGGCTCTGTTTGTTTATTTCCTTCATAACATACAACTCCCTAGGGCAGACTAACATTGGTCATACACCCATCCATACCCACAGTAGACTTTGCAGACAATATCTATGGCTCCACCTCAATAGGAAACCTAACCAAGCCAAACTAGACCATTTTACTTAATGTCCTCATCAGCTGGGACTCAGATGTTGAGGCAAGAATCTACCACTGCAACCTGAACTCATTAAACTAGCGCGGTGAAAGCCAGAGTTGTCATTTGAATCTCATCAACCTGTTTGTTAAAAAAGATTTCATCATTTTCTATGTTTTTATGCAAGATCGAGAGTGGAAATGGAAAGGCATATTATAGATATCTCAGCAGTCAGATGAGGAGACAGCAAAATATAAAACATCATTTTGGTGAGCGCATGTAACTGCAGGCTCTGCAAAGACCAAACTGGGACAGGATATAAAGATTTCATTAACATTTAAAGAGAGGGCTCAACTTCTGGATAACGCATACAAATGCTGTTGAGAAGCTAGAGGCAGGTTGATTCCATTTCAAATTCTTCATTACCATTTCCATTCCACCTTTTTTGCTGGAAAAAAATTAATTATCTTTCTCATGGCACATGCTGGCATTATAGTGAATCCCATGCTGGTCTGGGGCATATGTTTTGGGACTGTCCCTGTATAAGCTCCATTTCTAAAGAGATACATACCAATCTGCTTAAAAGTGACCAATGCCATTATCCCATTTAGTTCTGCACCCTTTACCTAATACTATAGTACATCAGTGCAACATATTCCTAAAGCACTTCAGTTGTAGGTGTTACGATAAGCCCTATGACTTAAAAGATTGTCATGAGCTAATTAAAATCTTCTGGCTTCTGATATTCAAACTTTGGCCCAGAAGCTAACATGGTCCTAAACCCAGTAGAGCATAGGTGCTAAAACACTATTGCATCCGTGCAAATGAGGGGATCCTCACCTGTATACAGGTGCAGCACCATATGCAAAGGTGTGTGGTGGTAAACAGCTCCCAAAGCGGCATTATTTATTGCCCACGAAAACCACGACTTAACTGGGCACTAAGCCTGTGCCCCCACCCCACCAAAGGCAGGGCAGCTGTACTGCTTCCACTCACCCCTAATCACCCATCATACACGCGAACAGGCAGGCCCTGGTGTCTAGTGGCATCACCACCCCAAACACCTGTTCTTTCTTATGTAGCATTATCCCTGGTATCCAGTGGTTCCCCCAACCCCTGATTATCTGTCATGCATACAAACAGGCAGCATTTGGTGCCTAGTGGCACCCCCGCCCCTGGACCACCCATCAGACATATGAACAGGCAGTATCTGGTGTCTAGTGGCACTCCCCCATGATCTTGCGTTCTTTATCATATAGCATTATCCCTGGTGTCCAGTGGACCCACCTCCCACCACCGATCACTCATCATACATATAAACAGGCGCCCTGGTGTCTAGGGGCATCCTCCACCACCCCATCACCTATCATATATACGAACAGGCAGTCCTAGTGCTGTCTAGTAACACCCATCACCACCCCAGACCACCAATCAAACATATGAACACGCAGTTCCTAATGTCTAGTTGCACCCCCCACCCCTGATCACCCATTCTTTCTTATGTAGCATTATACCTGATGTCCAGTGGCACCCCCACTCCTGATCACCCATATTTTCTTAAGCAATGTTATCCCTGGTGTCCACTGGGGTCCCCTAATCACCCCTCAAACATATGAACAGGCAGTCCCTGCTGACTAGTGGTGCTGCCCACTCCCGTGATCACCTGCTGACACAGCTGTATGTACTCACTGATGGTCCAGGCAGGCAGGGCATGGGGGACAATGGACCACCAATGATTATGCGCGTGTTTGTCAAAGTGCAATCATGGGAGAGGATTGAGGTGCCACTAACCACTAGGGACTGCATGTTCATCTGTCTGACGGGTGATTGGGGGGGTCGGGGGTGCCATTAGCCAATAGGGATTGCCTGTTCAGATGTCCGAAGGGTGACTGAGGGTGGAGAGGTGCCACTGGACATCAGAAATAATGCTACATAGGAAAGAATGGGTAATCGGGGGGGAGGGGGTGTCACTAGACACAAGGGACTGCCTGTTCATATGTCTGATGGGTGATCGGGGGGGTGGAGAATGCCCCCATTCACCAGAGACTATATGTATGATGGGTCATCAGGAGGACCACTGGACACCAGGGATCATGCTAGAAAAGAAGGAACAGGTGATCGGGTTGGGGGGTGTCACTGGACACCAGGGATAATGCTACAAAAGAAGGAATGGGTGATCAAAAGGTGGGGGTGCCACTGGACACAAGTGATAATGCTACATAGGAAACAATGGGTGATCGGGGCTGGGCACTGCCATTTGACACCAGGGATAATTTTACATTGGAAAGAACAGGTGATTGGGGATGCCATTAGAAACCAGGGAATGTGTCAGTCAGTCTTAGGATGGGCACTAATGGGTTGCTATGCACCATGCAAATGAGCTTATAATGGGCATGCAAATGGCCCCTTAGCACCTTGCATGTTCAAGGAGCTTATATGCATGTTGTGGCTCAACACAGCCCACAGGGGTCTCGGCACTATCCATGCTGCGTAGTGCTACTCCCTGTGGGCTATGTACAGCCCAGGTCCATGGCAGGGCAATGCAGCTTCACTTAGCACTGCGCTGACATGGTCCGACATTCAGTCGGATGGCGCTGGTTTGCTGTCTAAATTAATACAGCAGTTGCCAGATTGGAAGCAAGCACAAGTGTAGCACAGAAGCACCAAGTTTGGTCAACAGTAAATCTGTCGACCACCCGCACAGCAACGGCACAATACTGACGCAGGTATTGTGCTGCCCAAGCTCCCAGTGTTTTCTGAGGGGGGCTGCGCCTCCTGCACTCCCTGGACTTTAAGATTCTCAACTCCAGGTCGGAGTTGGTCTGGGAGGGGCGGGACACTGGGGACTTCGAGAACACTGAGCAGACCATTACAGCGACTGTCGCTGTAGTGGTAATTTTCTGTGTTTATACGCCATAGGGGTGTCGGGCAAAAGGGGGCCACCTGTGTAGCACAAGCCTTTGCGCCACACTTGTGTTCCTTTTTCAATGGGCCCTATTAACAAAAGCATGGGTTATATGCATGAAATGCATGTGTAATGCCTGTGTAGCTACGTGGTCCAGGGCAGGCACAGGGTGCACGATATTCACAACCACAGGCACCAGCAGGGCACCTGTCCATTGTCCCACCCCCCAGTGCACAGCTGCACAAGGGTGGATCACAGCTGTGTGGGGGTGGATCACAGGGCGCAGGTGGACATTCAATGGGATACCCAGCCTGGGTCTCATAGAGGATCCCCTGCTGTGCTCATGCAGGGGATTCTGGGAAAGCACGGACCCCAGAAATCAGGGTCCGATGGGCGACTGCCTAAATGGCTGTCTCTGGCCCTCCTCAGCAGCCCAGTAGGCTGGGGCAGCAGCGTGGCTTGGGTCTCTGTGCCGATGCTACCAGGTGTCCATGGGGGGGGGCATGTAAAAGTTATGGCTGGGTCGACCATAGCGTAACTTGCTCCTCCCCAGCCTGATACTCCATGCCAACTGCGCACCATATGGATGGCATGGAGTGTGGGCACGCCCTGGACAACCCGTAGTGCATAGCTGCACAGATGGCCGAGAGAGCTGGTGTACAATGAGCTTGCACACCTGTTGTGAATGTCACGGGGGTGTCCGCAGGATCCCGCTGCACGGCATTGGGTCACAGGCATGTCTACATGCTGCACATACACAGTCCGTAGACATTTGTGAATAGGGCCCAATATCAGGGCCCTGATGTCCCTTTAAAAGATAACTGGTTTCAAGTTATGGTTAATATAACTTCTAATGAAAAAATCAGTTATTTGAAGAGCAGCTGACACCTTCAGGAGAATATTAACCAAACATAATATAAAGACATGTTTCAGCTTGTATTTCTCTTTAGTTCTGTAGTTCTTCTCCCCATAATTTATTACCAAGGTCATTTGCATAACAATAGGATCTTTGCTCCTGAAGAGTTCATCTATTCCTATTGCTTTCTCCCTACCTGAGGTCATAAAGCACTGCTTGTGACATCACAATTATTCCCATGGCAACAAACTGTGATGTCACAACAGAGGATTATGACTTGAAGTAGGAAATAAGCTACAAAGCAGATGAACTCCAAAGGAACTCTAAGGGATAAAGATAATTTATTCACGCAAATTTCCTAATAATAGGGAGAAGAAATCTATAACACATTCATATGTTCGTATGATGACAAGGAGGGTGGGGCAGCTGCAAACTAGGGGTGTTGGCTGCACACTCGAGCAGACAGACAGACTGGGTGGTCTGTTTCTGCTGGCACATTCGTATGTTCGTATAGACTGTAAATGGAATGCAAGCAGAATTGTACCTAATTATTGTGTTTTTTAAAGTTTTCTTTGAGGTGTCAGTAGCTCTTTAATACTCAACAAATTAGAAATATCTGAACAAATACAGACTATCTTTTTTTAACATATGGAAAAAAAAATAACTTCTGTTTTGGTTATGGTTGACTAGTATTCCTGACTTGTGCTCCTTTTTCTTGTCTACGGTATTTATGGCACTCAACTGTTCCATACTTAAGCTGGCACAAGGAAAAGGCTCTACGGCCTAACCAGTGAGCCTAGCCCTACTTAAGGTTGGATGTTATGGCCCTAGTAGCCATTCATTCCCCTTTCATACCTCCTACTGCCCTTACTGGTCTTGTATGTCTGTCCCACATCTCTGTCATATCTCCTCTCTCTCACTCTCTCTCTTCTTGCCTCCAAGATTTACATGTTGACGTCTTCCAGCTTCTCAAAGCAAGACTTCCCTTGTTGTCTTTGGATCATTTTGGCTTCTTTTCTCGGCACTGTCTCCATCCTGTCTTTCCTCAAAATACAGATTCCAGAAATTACATACTCACTGTAACTGCTGACCTTCCAGAATATCTTCATCATTCATTTACACTAATGGATCCTAGCTGGAGGTGATACGACCCCATGGCAGTAGTCTTTTGCAGCTAGAAGAGGACCAATGTTGGTTAGTGGCACCGCCCACAAAGCCGACAACTGATGGCATGCACATGAGCCAGCCAGTAACCAAAGCCAGTCCCCTCCCTTCTTCAGTTCTGTTTTCCAGTAGAAGAAACAACTGGGAGAGAAAAGAGAAGAGGGCTATAGGCTTGTAGCCCTGAGGGACAGGAAATGGATATAGGATATAAAAAGAACAAAATAAAACCCGACTAACAACGGCACAAGGGTAGTGGGTGAAAAAACAGCCAGAGCCCATTATGAGCTACCTGGACAGGAGGGTAGAGATAACAGAACTGGGCAGCAGCGCTGGCATATAGCTCTGGCATATATACAGGGACTTACAGGGCGACTCCTCTATCCTTAAGATGCAGAATGCCAGCTTGGATTAAAGTAACCTTTGTACATCCAAAAGGACAATATCAATTTAGTAGGGTAAAACCCCAAAGCTCCAAGGAGAAGTGAGGCAACAAGTGTGACTGGACAGAGGCCGGGAGCACAAATACTATCTTCTTGCCACTCCCAAAGGAGCAAAGAAAAAAACAGGCAATCATGTGAATGCATGAACTCGGACAAGCTGAGGGGTATAGCAGAACAAAATACTCTAACAAGCTGAGGAGTACAGCATGGAAAAACCTATTACACCTGCCTCTCCCTGAGATACAGAAAAATCCAGAGAGAGCTGCACCTTGCCCCCAGTGCCAAGCACTTGCACAAGACACACGTTCAGAGGTATCGTCAAGGTGAAGCAAATGTTGCAAGCAGCAAGAAAAAGGGAAAACTCTAAGAGAGATACCTAGAATTGAAAGGGAGGAACAATAAAGGCAATGAAGAGAGAAAAATTTCCCAAGGATTTTTTGTTTGTGTTTTTTTTTGGTTGGGAAGAGGGCTAAAGAGACTCCAAGAATATTTCACCCTCAAAAAGGGGTGAGGAAACACCTCCCGAGAGGGAGGGGCAAGAGGAATGCCAGTATGCCGCAGAACAGGGTAGGCTGCCCAAAGGCCTTGACTCTTACCTGAGTGGGGGATGGTGGTCGAGCATGTGAATGAATGGTGAAGATATTCTGGAAGATCAACAATTATGGCAAGTACGTATTTTTCACATCTTCCAAGAATCAATCTTCACCATTCACTCCCGCTAACGGGTCAGAGTCCAAAGCTTTCCCACAACAGGGAGGAGTTGGCTCACCCTGAGTGAAGACATCCCTTAGCTCTCTATGTGGGGGAGAACCACCTGAGGGCAAGGACTCCTAATGGGTCCAACAGGAACAGAGACTGGTCAGGGGCAGGAGGAGGCTCCTGTGGCCCAGGAGCAGGAGGGTGCCCCGAAAGCTCATGCCTGACCCTGCAAGAAAAAAGTACGTCCCTTGGAAATGCGAATTAAGCACCTTACAATGGGGCCAGAGGTGCCAACCTTAAAAGGCAAAGCCAAGACATCCACTGAATGCAAACTGCTGTTCCTACCAACCTGGAAGCTACCTCAGTGGCATCATACGATGCCCTTGATTGGTGAGTCACCAGCTCCAGGCCTTGGGCAGAAAGGTGAATGGCTTGCTGGGTCAATTCACATTCATGGTCAGGCAATGTAACTAGGACCTGACCTAGCTGCAACCATAGGTGCTTGTTATAAGTTAGCAGGTAAGGATGGGACACTCACCAACTCCAAAACGATGTCCACACAGATACTAAAATCTTGAAACATTTAACAGAGAAATGTTAAAAAAAAAAAATCAGCTTAGTGACAGCATATGAACATATCTCATGTAACAGTCTTGTTATAAATTGCCTGATGGGCCTGATATGCAGCAATGCACATGATGGTGTGTGCTGAGGTGAAAACCTTCCTTTGCCAGGCATCTACCTCTGCAGAATCAGCCTTGGGAGGTCAGAAGTTCAGTCACACACACACAGCGTTTAGGCGCAGTGGGGGTCTGCAGCGCCAGAATCCCGAGATGAGGTATGGCTTCTGCAGACCCTGTTGGAGTGCAATACCTGTGCTGGATGTTCTTTGGGGCTGGACAAGGGGAAAAGGACAGAGCCAGATAGCCCTAGATGCCTCCTCGAAGGCTCAAGGCCAGTGAGAAATAACAAAACTGTCATCACTGAAATCCACAAGGAATCTCAGCAGTAAGGATGCAACAGTACATCCAGGAAGGATCCAACATTTAGCCCCTACAGCATCTCCATGAGGAACAACTGATATGCAGAGAACTCAGCATCTACAGACATATGGAGGGAGAAGTCCTCATCCTCAGAGGAAGAAGCTAGAGAAGAGGTGCTGGATTCAGAAAGATGTGGTAGCAGGGCCACAAGCCTGAACTGGACTAGGTCAGACTGTAGGTGGAATTGGTGGAGGGTACCAGTCGTCTTCCCATACTGATGCCAGGTGAGAGGACCAAGAGGATCTATGACACCTAACAACTCGAGAAGGGATGGCAGATGTCCAAGAGGGATAAAGAAACCAGAGATTTCAGGCTCAGGGCTGTGGGAGTGATCAGAGACCTCTCCCGGCGGGAGGATGTGGCAAACAAACTAGAGTGGAGCCGATCAACCTCAGTAGCATGCCTCAGTTGCTGCCCTTGGGGGGGAAACCCTCAGGTGAGGAAAGCAAAGCCGTACATGTCCCACAAGGCAGCTCCAGTCCTCACCAGTGAACTCTGCCAGTTCCAGGCAAATACTGGCCACTGTGCCACTGCCTCCAACATCAGCCACAGGGTCAGCAGCAGGCCCAGTCATGGGTTCCATCCCCTCACAATGGCTGGTGCCATCCCCTGAGTTGGTCACATCACCAGTACCTGCACTGCCTCCAGAGCCATTCCTGTCCCGGGAGCTGCACATGGCACCACAAACCAAGCCAGCACTGGCAAACAACCCAGCACAGCGGATGGCACTGGGTCCAGAACTGGCCACAGATTGCACGATAACCAAAACTGGCACTCTGTATGGCATCAGAACTGGTCTCAGCACCATCCCCAGCACCAGGCCCAGGAATGACACCGGGGCAACACCATCACTGGCAGCATGCTTGGAATCGGGCCCAGGGTCAGTGCTATCATCACTGCCCCCATTCTCATGCCCAACAGCAGTGTCCTCATCCCACCCCAGGCCACAAGGGCACTTGAGGGAGGAGATGACAACCACCTTGGACTCAGAGTCAGGGGCAGGGGCAGCTGTACTATCCACCACTCTTCTGGTACCACGAACAGTCCCTAGTCTCGTGGTCGTCTCGAGCCTGCTCACCGGTACCACAGGCAGGAGCCGGGGTGGCATTAGGCCATGACATTGAGGTACCCCCTGGTGTAGACTAAGCATATAACTTTGTCCTCACCACCAGGAGTGGCCATTGTCCAGGAGGACAAACAGATTGAGGGGAGTGCTCAGCCGACAGCTTGAAAGGAGTGAATGTCCACAAGACCCCCCCCAGACAAGTGCAGCGTGACAAGTGCATGGAGGATCCTGGTCTTCCTCAACACCAGAGGTACTGGGAAAGGGCCTTGAGGAAAGGGCAAGAGACCATACCTTGGCATCACGGGTGCGCTGCTTGCCTCAGAGAGTGGAGGATGAACAGCCTGACTTTATTGCTTGGAATTCTAAGATGCATTTGCCCATGGAGAAGCAAGTGTAACCCCCCCGTTACCCGGGGTTACTAGAATCCCAGTAAGACCCAGTGGTAGGCAGGGAAGGCAGCTTGTGAAACTCCAGTTAAATGGATTTCACACTGTCTCACTCTGTTCCCAGTCTCAGCTGAGACTGAGGGATGACATCACCAAAGAACTATCGCAGCTGCATGGAGCCACACTGGAATCTGCAGAAGGGAGTTAGATTAGAATGTTAGGAGTTTTGAACAGTCAGTGTTCAGTCTGTAGTTGGAGATTGTTGTGAAAGGAGCACAGCAGTTCTGTGCACAGGCTTTTGGAGCCTCAGCTCTGAAATAGAGCTACTTTTAGGGAAAGGTGTGTGTTTCCACCTAAAGAGAGACACAGTAGGCTGTTCTTTAAAGTGGTGGAGACCGCTGAACACGGTGTCTGTGCGCCCCATCCCTCAGAGGATGGGGTGGAAGGTTTGCCTGCTATTCCAGGGGCAACCCCCTGGCTACTGCTAGAGAAGAAGCTGCCTTATTTTTCCCAAGTGAGTGGGGTACAAGAAGATTTCAAGATTCGCTTGTGGGGCACCTGCAACCAAAAGGTGAGTTCTGCTCTTTCTAAAGGGCCCATGTTTCATCCTGAACTGTGTTAAAGTGAGGATTGGACTGCTGAAGTAGTGGGAGGCCTACAGTAATAGGCTTAGCCAAAAGTAAAAGTATGTTCAAGTCCAGCACAAGGGGAAAGTCAAGACATGTAGAGGAGATGTGACATACATCTACCCTGTAATCTACATTGCCAAGCTTTCAAAAAGAGTTGTGTAGTGTCCAGAGAAATGGCCGGGTATGGATTGTGGGAGCTGGAGGTGGGAGACCCCCACATCTTTAGTAACCAGGTCCACTTCTATGGATTTGCTCTGTGGATTTCTACTTTGCCTCATGCATTTGGCCAATGATGAGGGAAGTACCCAGACGTGGGATTGGAAGAACCCAAGTAGTGTACAAGTCGAGCTGTGTACCCAAAGCTGTGTGCAAGTCCAGGCTGTGAGTCTGGTGGGTTCAGAGCCTGGGGGCTGAAATGTGAAGAAGTGTTCTGTGGCTCTAATCTGCATTACCAGGAATGTAGCCCCATGCGGGGGTCCGTCTATGCTTTGTTTGTTCAGTTTGGATGTGAATAAAAGCCACACTTTAGAATCCTGTTCCTGGTATTGGACATTACAGTTATTGCTTCCTGTGTTCGGATTTACTTGGGTGCCCCTGTGCAGAGTAGCCAAACCTAGGCCCCCTGTGCCAAGTAACCTAGTCCCCCATGAACCCAGTCCCCACCAGGTACTGCTGTCAGCTTCAACAGCATACCACCTGTCGTTTTGCAAAAAGGCAGGGGTCCGGGGCCTTACACATGCATCACATTGGAGCAAGAAAACCATGCTGGTTGAACAGTGAGGTTATGGAGATGGTGAGAGCAAAACAAGTGGCGCACCAGAGGTTTAGGAGGATGGGGAAGAAAGTGGACAGGGAGAAATATGCAAGATGGTCCAAGGAGGTAACCAGAAAAGTGAGAAGCCAAGGCCCAGAGGGAGCTGAGATTAGCAAGGAATTAATGGGGGAAAAGGACTTTCAGATGCATCAGGAGAAAAGGAAGTGGAAGGAGACAATAATGAGGATAAAAAGGGTGGGAGTGGATGGAAAGGGGAGGAGCAGGCAGAAGTACTGAATTAATACTTTTGCTCAGTGTTCCAGAAGAAAGGGGGGACCGCTACCAGCATGGGCTGGGAGGGTGGGGAAAGGGGAGAGGAGGCGACAGATGGAAGATTGAGGCAAGTAGAGTCCTAGAGGAATTGAGGGCACTGAAGGTAGACAAGGCACCAGGGCCAGATGGTATCCACCCCAGGGTGCTGAGGGAGATGGTGGAAGTGTTGGTGGAGCCACTGGCGGATCTCTACAGCACTTCACTGGAGTCAGGATGTGTGCCACTGGACTGGAGGATGGCACATGTAGTACCATAACACAGGAGCGGTCCAAGGGATGAACCGGGCAATTATGGTTCGGTAAGTCTCACCTCCATAGTGTGCAAACTCATGGAAACGATACTAAAGGAAAGACTGGTGTCATACCTGGAGGACAATGGCCTCCAGGACGTGAGGCAGCATGGGTTTGTTTCAGGGAAGTCTTGTCAAACCAACCTCATAAAATATTATGACTGGGTGACAAGTGAGCTGGATAAGGGTCATGCGGGGGATGTTCTTTACTTGGACTTCAGCAAGGCCTTCGACTCGGTGCCTCATGGGTGGCTTGGGGAAAAGCTAACTGGTGTAGGGGAAGGGGCAAAAATGATGAACTAGATTACAAGCTGGCTGAGTGGCAGGCTGCGGCAGGTGGTGGTGAGAAGGGAGCTCTCAACCCCAAGGCTGGTGACGAGTGGGGTGCCACAGGGCTCTGTGTTGGGGCCAGTATTGTTTAGGTTCTTCATATCAGACATTGCACAAGGGGTGGTCAGCAAAGTCTGTTTGCTGATGACACCAAAATCGGAACAGTGGTGGATGGACAGAAGGGATGGAACAGCTGCAGAGGGACCTACACAAGCTAGAGGAGTGGTCAGAGAGTGGCAGCTGGGATTCAATGCAAAGAAGTGAAGGTTATGCCCTTTGGAGTGAAGAACCCAAGGAGAGAATACTGGCGTGGGGGGGGGTTAAGCTGGGGATCACTGAGGAGGAGAAGGACCTAGGGGTAATGATAACAGGGACCATGAACAACACTGCCCAGTGCAGGAGGGAGGCTGCAAAAGTGAACAAAATGCTGGGGTGCATAGTGAGGGGTTTTTCGTCCAGGCGAAGAGAGGTAATCTTGCCCCTCTACAGGTCACTGGTAAGGCCGCACTTAAGAGTATTGTGTGCAGTTCTGGAGGCCACACCTAAAGCGTGATACCAGGCTACTAGAGGGGGTGCAGAGGAGGGCAACAAAGATATGTGGAATGGAGGGGAGAGACTATGACAGCAGGCTGGGAGACCTGATTATGTACACCCTGGAGGATAGAAGGGACAGGGGGGATGTGATAGAGACATTCAAGTATCTGAGGGGAATCAGTAAGGATGGGGTAGATGGAGTCTTTAAGTTAAGGAGAGGGAGGGTCACCAGGGGGCATGGGCTAAGAATAGAGGGGGGAAGATTTAGGAAGGAAATGAGGAGACACTATTTCACAGAGAGGGTGGTAGCAAAATGGAATGCCCTACCAGAATGGGTGGTATCAAGTAAATCTGTGAACAGCTTCAAAAGGGCATGGGACAGGGAATAGGGGAGAGGGAGGGTGGTGAGTGGCAGTGGGATGACAAAGGGGAGGGGGGTGGGCAGCTGCAAACTAGGGGTGTTGGCTGCACACTCAAGCAGACATAAGATAGACCGGGTGGTCTGTTTCTGCTGGCACATTCGTATGTTCGTATGTATCTATCTACGTCATGGTCCAGGCCAAGGCAGGTGTGGCACTTGGAATACCAGTCTGACATTGTAAGAGGGCCCCCAAAGGAGCACTAATGCATATGAGGGCCACAGCCTTTCTTCTTTTGACCCTTAAAATTCAACATCTCGATGGACAGAAAGAATAAAATGGGATAGAAAGTACTAAATTTTATGCCAAACGGAGCCAAAACAGGCACTGAAAAGTAAAGGGAAACAGCAGCGAACTGAGGTTTATAGTTGCTGTCCATGTTGCTGCTCCTACGTTGTATACACTCTATGACAGGAAAAAACAGAACTGAGGGAGGGCAGGTACTGGTGTTGGTTGCTGGCTGGCTTGTGCATGGTGCCAGTACACCAGCCTCATGGGCACTGCACCAGCCAATGTCGGCTCCTTCTAGCTGCAAAGACTTTGCTCGGGGGGGTCCTAATACATCTTGCTAACACCCATTGGAAAATCTGCATGCAGTACTCCCCAGTATAGTCAAACCAGGGATCTGTACAGGGGCAGGAACACCTCCCTACTCCTATCACTGATCCGGCCCCCCTTCTAATGTATCTTAGCATTCTGTTTGCCCGCCCTACTGCACTGGGTCGATGTTTTCAAGTTGTCCATAGTTATCACCCCCAGGTCCCTTCCCCCTTCATTCTCTTAACCTCTGCTCCTCCCTCTCTGTATTCAGTTCTTGGGTTCTTACTGCCTATGTCCATTACCTTACACTTCTTTGCATTAAATGTGAGCTGCCATACCCCAAACCATTTTTCCCAGACTCTCTAGGTCTTTCCTCATGGCCCTAAAACCCTCCTCACTGTCTTATCTTCCACATATTTCTTTTATCTGTAGAGGCAGATCTTCCCTTGACTCCCTAACACAATATCACAGGAGATGATGTTAGAGGGCAGATCCCAAGACCGATCCTTGCGGCACACCTCTGGTGACCTCCTTGATCTTTGAGTACTCTCTGTTGAGGACAATGCTCTGGGTCCTCCTCCTCAGCCAAGACTTTACTCATCCTGTCATCCTAGTCTGTACCCCAAAGTCATACAGCTTGTTTAACCAGCTGTTCTTGTAGGACAGAATCAAAGGCGTTACTAAAATTCAGGTACTGTATGTCAGCTGCCTGACCCTTGTCTACCACCTTCATCACCCAGTCAAAGAAACTGATCTGGTTCATCTGACATGAGCTCTATAACATGCACCCACGCTGCCTAGTGTCCTGAAAACAATATGCCTCCAGGAACCCCACCAGCCTCGCTTTCATTACAGCCCCCCGTAACTTCCACACTATAGATATCAGATTGACCAGTCTATAGTCTCCTGGTTCATCCCTGCTTCCACTCTTGTGATGGGGCAACACATCTACTATACTACAGTCCCTTGGTACTGAAGACTGTAAGCACTCGCTTTCTGAGGCCTCTTCCTCAAATCGGGCTCTATCTTTCGTTTCCGTCAGCTGCTGGAAATGTTTAGGTTTCTTATGTTCAGTCTGCCCTCCTTAGTCTCAGATGAAGAGAATAATGTTTATTTTGCTAGTAGTAAAGAGGATATTTGGTGCAAGTAACAGAAGAGCTCTCGCTCTATGTGGCCTTTAGGGAAGAGACGTCACTGGAGTCTCCATGGTCATTTACCGTCAGTAAGTGGGCACAAATATATCTTTTTATCCCATGAAAGCAGCAAAAGAGCAACTACCCTAGTCACTTTTATATACCACAATGGCCTTCTTTAAACTCTGCCTGGGATTTAAAGGGACACTGTCAACCCTTTTTTGCAATATATTATTTCTACTTAAAAACCCACATTTTATGATTGTTAACCTTCACTAAAACTCTTTGAAGGGAACGTGGCTTAGCAGCAGGTCAGAGCAGATGTTTCTCTAAACAGCTCCCGAGGATTTGAGCCTAAAAAAAACAAACAATTTCACTTTGCTGATGTTTTTTCTACACCTTTTTATTCACTGACATCAACTATCGATATGTCCAAGGCAAAAATGGGTAAACATCATAATACAGCTCCTACATCGGACTTTTTTAAACCTCAAACACATTCTACATGAGGAGGTGGGTCGCAGCAGCTAAAGGAGACAGTGAGCAGCTGTGCAATTGGCTGGGAGGAAGTGTCTCTTAATATGGTGAATACCACCTTAGCCCAGCTGGTCAAGACAATCCGTGATATGGATAAAAAGTTAGATGTACTTACTCCCAGGGTTAATGCTCTGGAAACTCATGTGTATGGGCTTGAACAGTCTGTACAGCATGCAGAGGGGGGCTTCTGTAAAGTCAATGGACGCCATGTCTATATTGATCAAGGAGAACTCTGTATTGCACCAACGACTGGAAACGACAATCAAGAACATGACCCGAGAAAGAAACATACGAATAATCGGCCTCCCAGAACAGGTTGAGGGTGAGGATCCCTGTCCTTTATACAAACCATACTACCGCAAATTCTGGGACTGGCTGAAGAGGATCCCCCCTTTGCCCTGAAGAAAGCATACCGCATTACCTCATGACAAGCTGGAGGGTTCGCCTTGGGACCTTGGACTTTTCTGCTGGTGTGTACTGGAGTTGTTGTCCGGGATAGAATTTTAACATATGCGAGACACAAACAGAATCTCCGCTATGGGGAGGCAGATCTGTCTCTATTTCCCGATCTTTTATACTGCACCAGACAGAGACAGAAAGCCTTTGATCGGGTTTGAACTGCTCTATGACAGCTGAAGATCCAGCATCAGCTTTTGTTGCCGGCAAAGCTCAAGGTGACTTGGAAGGGTCACATCTGCCTGTTTAACGACCCATCGGAGGCCTGCAAACTTCAAGCACAGACTGAGACAGAGCTCACCAACAGCGATGCTTTTGAAGGCATCTGACTTTATATCCTGGTCCAATGAGTAAATCTTGAAGATCTCACTATTTGGGACTGTTGATACCTATTTTTGCTGTTGTTATAAACCCCATATAATGTAGGGGCTGGACTTTAGATGGACTATAGTAGGTATCAGACCAGATCTTGAATTTTGTGTGTCTCAGTTTTATATTGTTTGGCATGCTCACAAAACTGTCTAGTTTGCCAAGTTAACTACTCGGTATCTTTTTGGTACTGGGGTTGATTAACAGTATACATTCTGTTTAATAATACTGCATAATATGTTATTATCCACTGGATATGTTTGGCTGATCCTCGGGGTCTAGTCATAATAAGTCATTCCTTAAATGATTATGTGGGATACTGTAGGCAATGTGCCAAAATGATAAGGTAGGCATCTCTCTGTATTACCCTTTGACTGTATCCCTATTAATGCTCTGTGCTGTCTAAAAGCTGAGGACTTTATTTTATGAAGCTATGTTTCAATACTGGTATGTCCCCCCATGATGTATCTAAAGGGAGGGTGTCTAAGTAATCCTTATTAAGTGATCTAGAACATGCTTGTATCCCTTTGTGTAAGAGCTATTGTAAGTTTTTCTTTGTAAAACTTATAAATATAATGTTAAAAAAAATCATTGACGTTTTTGCTTATGTGATCTGCTTCCTTTCTGATTAGAACTGAAATGCATGGTAATGGTACCCACCTTGTTTTGCTTCAAATCCTTGATCTACTTTTACTGCATACTTCCACAGCATTAGGAACACCCCCCAAACTGTGAAGCCACTCATGATGCCATAGTCTCCTCTCCCCCACTGCATCATGAGTGGCTGCTAGATTGTATTAGGTGTGTTCCCAAGTCCAGGAAAGCTGCAGTGCAAGTTGATCAAAGAATGTAAACAAACACGTTTTTTGGTGTGGTAACACCAGTATGGTGGTCAGTCTGTTTTTTTAATTTTAAAAAGAAAAACTGAATCGAAATCAAACTACCAGCTACATCAGCAATCTATACAGAATGTGAGCAATCATGACGTGTTTTTTTAATCTAGGGACAACCTGATGCCTTAGGGGGGTTGACAGTGTCACTTAAAAAGTAGAAACTGAAGAGCAACAGACTGTTTACTTGAGAAAGTCCCCGTGATTCAGTGGGTAGAGCGCATGGGTGATTTTAGAGCTCTTCCCACCAGAACCACTGGCTTACAAAGTGGTTTGGGTCAATCATTTGACATCCCTACTACTGTACTTCAAAACAGACAGAAACTATAAATGAGATGTTACTTCTCAGTCCAACTATCCAGGGCATAAATATAAAATATAATGGCAAATTTTAGTATTAATGACTGGATTGAAACTTAGGTATTATAACCATGGAGACCACTTGGGTGTATGGTACGTCTTGGCTGAATTAGGAAATACTGTCATATACATATTAAGAGATTAGTTTTCAAGATTCTGCTTTCCGTAATGATGTATTACATATTAGGTAACCCCTTAAACATGTAAAGCCATAAATATAGTCAATCTGGCTGTTACTTTCCCAGAGAACACCTTTTTATTGAATTTTCACTTCTCCTTCTCATGTTTTACAATACAGTTTTGCCAAAATATCCACTGAGTTTGTATAAAAAGCTTTCATTCTGATGTCCTTACTTTACAGTGTTTACCACGACAACTGACTGAAATTTCACAGAAAACAGCACCTATGAGGTCAGTTAGGGATGGTGCGATTTTTTTTTTAAACTGTCAACAGAACAAGTACTTGTTAAAGTGACAGTTTCTGTTAGTCATCATGCTATTTGTTTCAGCAATATAGTATTTCTGGCAAAAACATTAATATATGCATTTTTGATTTCCTTTTCTTTCATTCCTGAACCAAGATACATGATTTTCAAAAGCTCCCACTAATGTACCATGCCTACTATAAAAAAAATGAAATAGCTTGGTGTGATGCTATACCACTCACCATCAGAAACACGTGATGGTATCCACCATTCTAATACAGACACTATAAATCTAGGATGTACATCCAAAAGGTAACCTCAACAGAAGGGATTTTTAAACACTGAGAATGGTGGCCATCTTTAATAACTTTAGTCATTAATTACAAAATGAGTTATAAAAGTTGTTTTTAAAACTGAGGGGATTCAAAAAATATTGATGATGAAACTAAGGTTATCATAAACACACTTTCCCTAAAAACCTATATGATGAAATTGTTGCCAATTAATAAATACTACTGCTTTAAAGATAAATACATTAGGATGAAGCCGACAACCAAGCACATATAAAAGTAAGTGCAGCTGCTGTAATCCTAATGGTGCCATACATTTTATTTCAGTAGGTACTGCTTACTTCAGGTTTTCTGATCTTGAAACAAAGAAAGTCAAACTTAAGAACTGCACAAACGACTGCCAGAACTTTGATTTCTTTAAGCAGTACAGGAAAGGCAGAGAGGAACAAAAACAAGGCCTGCATGACTCCAAATTATTGTTGTAGTTCACAGAATTTCTTTTTATTCGGTCATAGGTGTGTGCTGATATTATTCCACAGTAAACCACAGTTAGTACACAAACTGGGTACACAGTACAATACAGCATGTGTCCAACATCAATTTGCTGAATCTGCTAAACAGAATCCCCTCAGAACAAACAGCCACTGAGCTGCATGACTGTGCTGAAATAGGTCTTTAACAGAGGGATAGAGAGAGAGAGAAAGAGAGAAAAAGAGAGTGTGTCTGTGTGCGTGTGTGTGCGTGTCACTATCAATAGATATACAGTGAGTGAGAGAGAGAGAGTGAATCTCTGTCATTTACAAAGGAATATTACCATTGACAGACCTTAAGAGGTCATAAAGTCACGAGCCTGAAGGGTGAGTGGCCTTTCTCAGCTGATTAGACCTCGAGATGGTATTATTTCATGAGTGTATGGAACTTTGCAATCAGAAGTTTTATATGTTGCCCAAGGATGGACACAAAATAGATTGTTTAGAAGTTTTATTATAGTTGCATTATAGTAAAGTGGTTGTAATACATGTTAATAGTGTTGTAATAATGTGGCTGTTACACCTGTCAATTGTGTTGTAATTAGGTGTACATTTTGTGTCTATACTAGTAACTGATTGTGAATAAGTTGTTGATTACATGGTAATAAGGGTGTAGTTTCAATAGCAGCATACATACTAATTAATTTCAGATATGGGAACATATCTGGTAGTTTTCCCTATGGATAAAAGTCCCATCCATATATGTGTGTATGTACATATGTATGTGTGTATATATGTATGTATATTGTGTGTGTGTGTGTGTATATGCATGTACATGCATGTAAAGTATCTGATAAATGTATATATATTAATACCATCAGAGGTTACTCTTACAGTAGTAAGAGTGTCTCATGCAGATTCTTAGGATCCGACAACTGCAAACTGAATCTAAGCAGTTCCCAGTACTGTAAGCATGTAGGGTGAGACAACTCTTACAACCATAACAGCAGTCTCCATGGTGGTATTCATATACTATTGATCAAGGTAAAATAATACTCCCTCCAAACAGGCCCAATTCTAGGCACCTGTTCAGAGTTATTCTTTACAGAATAACACTGTCTGACAGACAGGGAAAAGGAACATTCTGAACTAGCGTAAAATGGAATACACAATGAAGAAAGCTAATTTTAAACTGCAAAATGCAATTTAATCCAACTGGTCAACCAGACAAGATGCCTAACAGCCTCTGATTGGTCAAGAGTGTACCCTCGATCTATAATGTAGTATAATGAATGCATACCATTGCTGCTGTCAGCCAAAACCCTTTCATAAATGAGATGTTCTCTCTCTCAAGGGAGTCTTCCTGGGGAGCAAACTGTCAACTACACGAATAAACAAATTTATTAACGAGTTTCAGATTCCCATGATTAAATGCATGCTGTCTGCGAGTCTGTGAGTGGAGCTTGCTGAAAGATAATGTTACAAGCTCCACCAATTTAAAAGTATAGGTGAAGAACATCTCAGCAGCCAACACAATACTGAACATAAAAAAACAAGATATTTTATGACTTTTATGTTTAGGATCTTGCATACTGTGGCAGCAGTAAGGAACATTTGAATTTTAGAGCCTGTAAAAATTTGACATTGCACCCAAGTGGATAAATTATTTTTATGACAAACAGTAGAAATGCAAGTTTCATTGCCATCTTGATATTTGCCAATAAAATGTGTGGATATAATGCTGCAACTCATCCAAAATAGACTGAAAATGAGGGTTACTCACCTGTAAGTGTAGTCCTAGGAGAGGTATATGATGCACATCTACACACTGGCATTCTTCCTTTCCCTTTAAATCTTGCTAGAACACCTTCAAGCTAAGCTCCTCCCATCCACCTGGCTGATATCCTCCTTGGCTCTGCCCCGTGATATCAGATCTTGCTCGCTGGAAGCAGGGATCTGTGAGCCACTTGCCAGGGGAGGTCGGGTGGGTTGTGTGGATGTGCATCATATAGCACTTTTAGAACTATGACTGCAGGTGAGTAACCCTTATTTCTAGGGATGTGGATATGGCACAGTATCCATGCTTAGGCAGACTCCTAGCAGTTCTCCAGGAGGAACGGGCAAGGTGCACACCTTTACTTTGGAAACAGGGAGCAGAGAACTGAGGCCCCAAAGCCAGGATGACTCAAAGCTGATGTGGTAGTGGGAAATAAAGGTGTGTGTTGACTTCCAGGTAGCAGACCTGCAGAGTCCCTGGATAGGGAAGTCCCTGGAAACAGTCACTGAGGCAGTGGTATGTCTGGTGGAAAGAGCCTTAAGCCCTACAGGAAGCTCCCTACCAACCAACCTATAGCAGAGGACAATGCAGAATACAGTCCACCTGCCAATCATTCACTTAGTTGCTGGTCTGCCAGATGCGACTTCAGCATAGGTGACAAACAGCTGGTGAACCTCTCCCTGAACTTCAGCCGTGTGCTCTGTATAATAAGCACGCGTTTGCTGCAGGTCCAACATATGGAGCCTGTGCTCAGCCTTTTGAGGTTTGACTGGTGAAGTACACTGGGAGGTTAATCAACTGGTTAAGGTTAAACTCCCAAAACAACTTTTGGGAGGAACTTTGGGTTGGGGAAGAGGAGAACCGTGTTCCTGTGGCACACCAAATACGGAGACTCCGCTGACAGTACCTGGAGCTCACTGATCCTTTTGGCAGAGGTAATAGCCACCAAGAAGGCAGTCTTCCATGACAGGTGAGAGATATCACAACTGTGCAGTGGTTCGAATGGATTGCCCATGAGCACTGCCAGTACCAGCAGTAAGTCCCAAGGTGGTGGTGGTGGTGGTGGTTCACATACTAGTGGAGACAGGTGGTCAAGGCACTTAAAGAAGCACCCAACTACCTTTTCCTGCACTACTGTGGCATACCAGCTCACACCCAGTATACAAAGATGGCTGCCAGCTGCACTTTGAGGGTTGCCAACCTCGGGTCCTACTGGGAGAGGGACTACAGGTAGTCCAGAATGGTGGCCATGGGGCAGGACCGGGGTCTATCTCCCTGCCCTGGCACCAAATGTAAAGCACTTCCATTTAAAGGCATAGCACTGGTGGGTTGACTAGGATAGGAATCCAGGAGGCTTCCACAACATGGAGAACATCTTCAGAGAGACCCAAAGCCTGGAACTCTAGCTGCTCAGGAACAAGGCTGTCAGGTGCAGGGACTGAAAGTCCGAGTGCAAAACCTTCCCCCTTGTGACAGAAGGGCAGATCTGGGCATATAGGCAAGCACCATGGTGGCCTGCTGCTGAGGCTAAGGAGATCTGGGTACCAGAACTGACGCATACAGTCTGGGGCTACCAGGATCATCCACATCTTGTTCAGCCACACCTTGGCCAGCACTCTGTAGATGAGGGGAAAGGAAGGGAAGGCATAAAGGAGACCTGGGTTCCAGGGCCTCATGAAGGTGTCTGTGGCAAGATAGGCCTATATCCTTTATGTAATGTTCCTATTGTATGTGATGTAATGTACTTTAGAGTTAAGACACAGTCTCTTTAAAAGGCCAGAAAGAGCTAAACAAAATAGAAGAGAATTACCAAAAGTTAGTTTGGGTCTGGTACTTATCTAGATAAGGAACAGACAGGTTTATGACCATAAAAGTCATAACTCTTAGATAAATCTGGGCATTTAGTTTCCAATAACAAAAAGAGGTCAGGAGGATGGCCTAGGGGTCAAGGGCTCAAGCCAAATGCAAAAAACAGATGTTACAGGGGTTAGACATGGAACCACGGTGACACCTGCAGGATGAAGTGAAACTGTTGTACCCCAAACTCTAAATCCCAAAAGGGTTGGGTGTGGCTTGAAAATGACCATTCAGACTGTATTTACCAGACAACCATTTTGAGCATCAGTGCAGTTTTAGCTTGGAGTCAAAAGCCTGAGGACTTGGAGGGTCTCAGAACTGAGAGAACCTAAGCTGTTATATCCTTTGGTTAAGGCATATGTGGGTCTCTTGGACTACTTTTAGAACAAGACCTGTGTTTTTGTGGAAACCTGATTTTTTCCATGCAAAACAGAAATTCTGATTTTAAGTCAGAATTTGGGAACAAGGACTTCACTCTTCAAGATAAACCCTGAGTTTTGAAAAAGGACACTCAGAGACTGATTTTTAATTCCAACAAACTTGTGTTTCCAAAGAACTTTTCTTCACCTACACAAAGAGAAGATTATTCTCAAAAAGGACACTTCTCTGGACTTCAAAACCTCAGAATAAGGTATAGTTTAAAACAACAGTGTATAGTGTTTTCTGTAAACCATCCAGTGTTATTTTTGATATTGTCTGCAGTTCAAAGATCTTCCAAATTGTAAAATTTACTGTGTTGTTTTTATTTAAGTAAACTTTTATGATTTTCTTATCAACTCTGCCTGGGGATTGATTGTGTGAGCTAACATTTTAACAGAAGAGTTTTGGAAAAGACTATGCCTTGACAACGAAGATAATTATTTATTTATTTATTTAGTTTTTGTTGACCGGGTAAGTGCACTAGACAAATCCTGCCTATTTTCAGGCATGACCCAGGGAGGGGGATACAGATGAATGCCAACTGACCTTGAACCAGATTAAGCTGTTGGTGGTATTTTTAGTGATTGAGGGAAATTTGGCCAGGACACCGGGGAAATTCCCCTACTCTGCTGGCGCTCTGTGGCCAGTAGAGGGCTGAGGTAGCTCTACTGAATGGCAGAAGCACTACAGTGTTGTATGGAGTCGGTTGCTGTTACGGAGGCTCCCGTTTCTAGAGCTATGCTAGACGTGCAAGAGGAAGCTGTTGTCGCCCCAGAGAAAGAGATGTCTGAGCAGGAGATACTGGATGTTGCAATGGAGGAAACCGGTGAGCGGCCGGTATGGGAGCTTTTCAATGTGTCTAGTGTTTCGAGTTGTTCTCCGGTCTCTACCTGTTTACCGTGTGACTTAGGAACTTCTGTGTCGGCAGCTGTTGTTGTTTCTCTGGATGCCCTTCAGATGACTACACTTCCGGATGTGGCGCGGATCATTCTGCAGCTACGGAATCATTTGTGGCTAAGGATCAACGTCCTTCTACTTCTCAGGTTATGAGAAGGCAATTTGGTCTACAAAACGCTAACCCTGATGGATTTAGGGACTGGTCGGCAGAGAACTCTCTTTCTAAAGCTGGATGGCTTCGGACATCTTCAGGAACATGGATACCTGATCCTGACTGGGTGGAAGTTGCAACAGTTTCTACTAAGCATGCCAACTCTCTGAGCTCAGGTATTGAGACTGGTTCTTCTTCTAGAAACAATATTAATGGTGCGCACCTGTTTTCAGAGGAATCTGAGGCATTTTAGACCCCAGTACTTCCTGGGCCAAGGGTACTTTAGAGTCTGACAAAGTTATACAAATGCAGGAGGTTCTGAGCATTCCAAGTGCATTCCTATGGCTGACTTGTTCAAAAACAAACTGGAACAAGCTCCCAGGAGGAATGCAGTCAGATTACGATACAGAGGTGGCCTTGCCACTCACCCTGACAGATATTATGTGGCTAATACCTTACTTGGGGGCTCTATGACTTTTTTGCCTTCTGATTTGTATGCTTTAACACATGTCTCTGGGGAGGATTCTTTTGATGTCAGTTTTAGACTTAATCAAAGCCTGGAAACATTTTGGGAAAAATATTCAACCCTGAAAAATACACCTCTGTGGGTTCCTTTTTCAGCCAATCCTCTTACTAGGCCTCAAATCCAGTACGTTACTATTATGTTCAGGAATGAGGGGGTAAATGTTAGTGACATCTATCATTGGTTACAAAACCGCTGTGACATACTTGGTCCCCCTGAAGCTTTGTTGGATCTAGGAGGTATCTGGACAGGAGGCTGGAAATTTAAAGTAAAGTTATTTCAGGTGAATTCAGATATTATTCACCTGCCCAACAGCTTTTTTTTAGGTAAGGATAGAGGAGTATGCTTCTATAGCGGACAACCTAGAGCATGCTATAAATGTGGTTCTCGGACTCATATTAGCAGCTCGTGCGATATGCTAAAATGTTCGTTATTTGGGGGATATGGTCATTCTATGGATTTGTGTGAAAATATCTTCCAATGTAATCTATGTGATGATAAAGGGCATGCTTTTCATCAGTGCCCCTGGGCTAAGAGAAATAGGAATGAAGGTTGGGATCATGACGAGCTAGTGATTCAGGCTCAAGAAAAACATCAGAATCCTTTGCCCACTGAATCCACACCCTTTTCCACTACATCACATCCTGTTATAACCAAATCAGTCTCCTCTGCTGATGGCACTGGGTCTACTAGAACCCCAGACCAGGTTCCTGTATCTGCTCCTGATTTATGCTCTACTGCCAATACTGCTAATCATAATGTTTCTAACAGGCCCACCATGTCCCCCCCCCCATATTTGAAACTGTTAAAGGGAGGAGATTTACTAGATCTTCGCTGAAAATTCCCACTCCCTGTTCTATTCCCACCACGAACATTTTCTCTCCCCTTCAGGAAGATTTTGGGGATTCTGACTTAGAATCAGATGCCTCTCATAGATCAGAATTGGTTACTGAGGATGAAGAGAGCAGATCCACTGAACTCTGTAAAGACAAAAAGGGAAAGAAAGGAAAAAAAAGGAAAGCCAGTAATAGTTTGAAAGGTGGGCCTTGCTAAAAATTTTTATGGCTGCTTTAAAGCTGTTGTCAATTAATGTCTGCAGTTTAAAAACCTATAAAAAATAGATTTCTCTACTGACCTTTTTTGAGTCTCTTCCAGTTGACATTATTTTTGTTCAAGAAACTCGTCTCTCCTCACTTAATGAGGTAGAACTTCTCAAAAAGCGGTGACATTAGGGGCCTTCTTTTTGGACTTTTGGTTTGGAAACTGCAGACGGAATTGGCATTCTCTTTAAATCCACCCACTTTCATATCTCTCGTCTTATTGATGTTAGTCCTGGCAGAGCCTTAATTCTTGATGGATCCCTTAGGGATTTTTCTTTTCGTATCATTAATGTCTATGCCCCTCAAACCAAATCAGCTAGAGTTGCACTGTTTGAGGAGATTAAACCTTTTTTATTTTCTAAAAAACATATTATTTGGGGAGGAGATTTTAACTGCAGTTTGGATACTACCTTGACAGGAGTTGCCCAGAAAAAAATATACTGTGACTCCAATGCTCTGTCACAAATTCTCTCTGGGGCTAGTATGACGGATGCTTACCGTAAACTGCACCCTACGGGTACTGGAGCTACGTATCACAGATTTGTGTATGCTACTCGTATTTACATGTTTTTTGTCTCCAAACATTTGGTACCTATTTTTGTAAATCTCTGCCTTGAATTTTGGATCATAATATTCTTTTTGCTCTTTCAGTTTACATTTTCTCCCTCCTAAGATTTTTTCACTACATAATCGATGGAGACTGAATATGTCTCCTTTTGATAACCCTTCCCTTTTTTCCTCAGATTGAAGTTTTTTTTGCTAGTAGAGATTCTGTTTTATGTTCTTATGACTCTTTATTGAATTGGTGGCTGGATACTAAAATGGAGCTGAAGAAGCTTCTACTCTCCTTTGGTAAAAATCAGGCTAATTCTAACTATTTAAAATACCTCCTCTTACGAAATCAGTTATATAAATTAATGTCCTTTCCTCCTAGTAATAGGTATAGTTTTAGTTCTCAAATTTTGGAAACAAAAAAACAGATGAAAACCTTTCAATATGACAGAGCTAAATCCTTGGAATTGGAATTTAAATTTAGTACTAGAAAATCACCGGCTTTGGATCCATTTGCAGCCTGTAAACAGAGGTTAGATAACACCCTTATGACCCAGCTTGCCTCACCTATAGGTACTTTAGTAACCACAGATTTGGAGATGTTAGCAATAGTGCAGCAATTTGTTAGCAATTCATTTCACGTTACGTCTGAGCAATCTTTTCCTGCTTTTTTTGGATTTACTGCCCCATTGCCTCAGGTTCCTATTTCTATGGTAACTCCATTAATACAGCCTATATCTTCCCAGGAAGTTGAGATGGCCACATCTCAATTGAGTAAGGGTACTTCGCCTGGGTTGGATGGCATCCCCAATGACTTTTATAAAACTTTTCAACCCTATATGCTTTATTTTTTACCCAAAGTTTTCAACTTTCTGTTGCCCTCTTCCCCTTCTGGATTTAATACCGCTTTACTTTATTTTTTATATAAGTCAGGAGATAAGGCCTTACTGTCGAATTGGAGGCCTTTGAGCTTATTGAATAGTGACTATAAATGTTTGCTAAAATTCTTAATAATAGATTATTATTGGTAGCGGATTTTCTTATACACCTGGCTCAGACTTGTGCCATTCCCAACAGACGTATTCAACATAACATGTACCTTTTGCAGGAGTTATTCGAACTCAGCCGTGCAAATAAGATATCTGGATGTGTTATAGCCTTGGACCAGGCTAAAGCCTTTGATAAAGTTAGGCATGCATATTTGTTTTTTTCTACTTCTTCATTATGGCTTTCCGAAACCTTTTGTATTTTGGATATCTACCCTGTATAAGGGGGCCACTATTGTGCCTATGGTTAATGGACTTTTTGGTACAGATATCCCTCTTACTATTGGGGTAAGACAGGGATGTCCCCTAAGTCCTCTTCTTTACTCTTTTGTTTTAGACCCGGTAATAAGACAAATTCTGTGGGACACTAACATTGTCGGCTTGGCCCCTTCACCTACATTACCTCATGAGAAAGTTACTGCTTATGCGGATGATGTTACTTTGTTAAGTCAGGATAACCCCTTTCTAACTACTGCACTACAGATTTTTTACCATTTTGGGACTTTATCTGGAGCCCAGCTTAATATGGAGAAAAGCTTTATTTTTTCTCTAAATTCTACACTTTCAGTTCCTTTGGATATTAGAGGTATTTCGGTTGTTTCTTCTCCCCCATAAAATTTTAGGTATTTGGTTTGGTGCTGGGGACTTGGCATCATATAATTGGGAGAAACAGTTATATATTGGAGAGTTTAAGATTCATCGCTGGAAGGGATGGAAATTTGGGAAGAGAAAAAGAGTTATGATTATTAAACAATTTTTGCTCCCTGTTTTTTTATATTTAGGTTATATCTTTCCACCCCCACTGCCATCTGGAAACTAGACTATTTAGTCTCTTTTTTCAGATGCTTTGGGGTAATAGATTGAATCCTGTATGTCGAGATATTACTTATTTACCTATTAATAAGGGAGGTTTGGCCATGGTTAACCCTATTGTTTTTTTTTTTATCACTCCCTGTTTCTTTTTGGTTCTTTTACTTATTTATGGACTCCTGCTACCATGACTTGGCAGTTATGGTCACAATTTCTGTGGTCCAGGTATTCTGATAAATGGTCTTTATTGCCACCCAAGATTCTGTTAACTGATTTTTTACCATCATATGGTATTTCCACTTTAAAAAAACTGCAACAGTGGAAAATCTCTTTTCCAAACCTACTCACTTTTACTAGAAAATCTTTTTATAACTTCATTGTATTTGATGTTCAAAAAAGTGTTCTACTATTTCCAGAATAAGTGCCCTCTAAAATGCTATTTTCTCTCAGGAAGTTAACAGATTTTAGGATTCCCCCTCATATTTGGGATATTGTCTGGCTTTCTATGCAAGGACAGTTGGGGGTCAGAGGTAATTTAAAATATAAGCCCATTACAGAGAGGTTCTGTTTAAGATCTACCCGTATAAACTGTGAAGAAACTATGGTCCATTTTTTCATCACTTATCCTTTTAGTCAAAATTTTTGGCAGGACGCTGCCACACATTGGAATTTACCCTTTTTATCTCATATTTCGTATCAAACCATAGTTCTTGGAGATTATACAGGGATCTGGAGACTGTATCACAAAAGTACTTTGAATGTTTTTTTTTTCCTTTATCCAATATTTTTTATGGCAGGCCCGGTGCCAATTTATATTACAACAACAGACAGTATTATTTAGTACCATATTTTTACAGATTGAGAATGGTTTAGCTTCTGTTAAAACTAGAGATATTGTTAAGTTTTCTACGGCTACAGTAGACTCTTTTTGGCAACATTTCATTTCCTTATGATCTTTGGTGATATTGTTTGTTTCTTATATTTATGAAGCTTGTATAATATTGCAATATGATTATTTTTGTTTTCTTTTGTGATGTTGTGTTTCTTTTCAATAAAACTTCCCCTACTCTTTTGATAAGTGCCATGGGATCTTTAACATCCACCTGAACTACCACCAATCCAGGCAGATGGGACCTCGGTTTAACATCTCATCTGAAAGACGGCACCTCAGAAGTGCAGCACCCCTCTCATGCTGCACTACAGTGTCAGTACTGGGATATTAACCCAAGTGCCAGATGTGGGAACTGAACCCACAGCCCTCTGATCTCCCAGCCTCAGAGGCAAGTGTGCTACCTACTGAGCCACTGACAATGCTGTAATGACCACTCAGCTACCCTACAAAATTACTTGGGCAAGAGGCTGCCAGTGGCAGTGGTGGGATTCAAACCCAAATGTAGTAAAGAGTCAATGGGACTCAAAACTACTGTTTCCACCCTCCCACTGGGAAAAAGAAAGGTTGGTAACATTTCCTGAACCCTACAACTGCTCACAAGTTCTGTAAAAAGGGGGATCCTCCCTGCAAACAGGAGGTCCCACCGTGCCCCTGAGGTTGGGCTCATGACAGATTTGGTGCCAGCTACTGGGATTCTGAATGGTTGTACAAAACCATCACACAATAGAGGGCAGAATTTGGAAAGGGGAAAAAAATGTGTTTGCAAACAATAGACCCTATCCTGTTTGAATTTTATTTTGAGTAGAACTGTGTAGAATAGAAGAATGTCTTCCCAGTACAGCACTATGATCTAGAATCGCTGAGGAAGATCTGTGTGGAAAAGTGCATTCCTAGTAAGAATAAAAAGCAGCTCACAGAGGCCCTTATGGTAGCTGAGACTGAGGATGCCCCACCACACTTACAGCCACAGGTGGTGACTCTCACAAGAGAATGAGCCATCCACAGACAAGGAGCTGGAGCTAAGGAGGCTGCAGATGTAGGAGAAACAGCTTGAGAATGAGCAAATAAGGTTTGAGATGGAATTAGAGGAACAACGGCAACAGAGAGAGGCCGCAGAACGACAGCACCAAAGAGAGACCAAAGAAAAACAGCTTCAAAGAGATGAACAGCAACGCCAGAGGGAGTTTGAGCTGGAAAAGCTGAAGCTCCAACAGACAGCAACATCTGAGCAGGTAAGTGGTGGGGTTGGGTCTGAAACTCCAGGACTGGGGTACAAGTTAAATTCTTCACTACTTACTGGCAAGGGGAGGGAGGCACTGGGGCAGATGGACAATGTTGAAAATAAAGATTTTGATAAGTTAAAAACTGCTTTATTAAAAAAATATGATCTGAACCCTGATGCATACGAAGCAAAGTTCTGGAAACTCTGAAAGGGGCCGCGGAAATGAGCTTTGAGGAAGTAGCCACTAAACAGCAGCAATATTTAAAACGTTGGTGGAAGGGGGTGAAAGCAGATTCTGTTTGAGCCAATGAAGGGGTAGTATTGCTTGAACGGTTTTAGTGGATTTGCTCACCTGAACTAAAGCTTTGGCTAGAGGACCGAAATCCCAAGACTGCCAAAGAGGCTGCAGAGCTGGCAGATCGCTATGCTCGAAGCAGGGCTGCTCCCAAAGGGGATGCAGTGGCAAAGGGGGAAAAGTGGGCATTTTGGACAACCACAAACCACAGGGCCCCTGCAGTTTGAGGACAAGAAAAATGACGAATGCTGGTATTGTAAACAGCCAGGCCATCTTTCTAGGCAGTGTCCTAAGAAGGCCCAGAAGATAAAAGGGCCTGTGCAAACTGAGACAGTTGCCCACTGTATCTCTAATGCTACTACCCCTCACAATATGAGGAGGCACATTCACCCAGTCACAGTGAATGGGGTACAGACTAGAGGACTAAGGGCTACAGAAGCATCTCTTACTCTGATGAAAGGGGATCTGGTGGGGGTTGAATAAATACTGGCAAATCAGTTTGTCTCTGTGAGGGATTACACTGGGGAAAAGAAAACCTACCCATTAGCCAGTGTTACTCTGGATTGGGGAGAGGCAGGTAAAGGGGTAAGGAAGGTGGTTGTAGCTGACAAACTCATTATGGATGTTATTGTGGGGAATAATGCTCCACAGGGAGTGGTTTGTGTTGTGACCTGGAGCCAAAAGAATAGGGGCTCCCGTGATCTTCAGGACCTCACAGAAATTCAGACAGGGGAGGTTAGGAGACAGGCCAGCCAACCTGTGGCTCTTGTAAAAGAGGGTGATAACTGGGGGATGGGACGTCCGCTAGTGGCAGTTAACTCAACTGCTACTGAAGGTTACGCTCAGGAGGAAGGGGTGACACATAGCCCAGGGAGGGGGAAGGTTGTGATACTGAGCCCCCCACTGCCAGCTATAAACCTCAGCCTAGGAACTGATGGGGACATGCCCGAAGCTCTGGGTAAGTGGGAAGACTTAGCAACAGCACAATGGACAGACCCTAGCTTAGAGAAGCTGAGTGCCTGTGCAGAGTCTACTGGGACACGGGGGGGGGTGACAGAAAACAGAGTGTGTATTGGGACAATGGACTGTTATACACACAAGACATCAGAACAGAGGGAGGGGTGATAGGCAGGCAGCTTGTTGTTTCCCAGGAGTATCGTGGGTTATTGCTCAAGGTGGCTCATGATATTCCCATATCCAGACATTTGGGCATTGCTCATACTATGCAGCGCTTAGACCACAATTTCTATTGGCCCAGTATTACCAAGCAGGTGAAGGAATACTGCAAATCCTGTCACCAGTGTCAGGAAATAGAGAAGGCCAGAAGCAAAGCCAAGGCTGCCCTGATTCCCTTACCAATTGTGAAGCAGCCATTTCAAAAGGTTGGAATGGATATTGTGGGTCCTTTGAATTTCCCAAGTTCCTTGTAAAAAAGGTATATATTGACAGTTGTCGATTATGGTACCCGCAACCCAGAAGCCATCGCGCTGTCCTCCACTAAGGCGGACAAGGTGGCAGATGCTTTGTTGGGGATTTTCTCCCATGTTGGGTTTCCACAGGAAGTTATCTCTGATCGAGGGGGTAACTTCATGTCGGACCTAATGACATGTTTGTAGGAGAAGTGTGGTGTCATACAGAGGTGCACGACGCCTTACCACCCAGAATGGTCCCATAGAGAGATGTAATGAGACCCTAAAAGCTATGCTTATGGCATTTGCAGAACAATGTGGGTGGGACTGGGAGAAATACCTGCCCCACCTGCTGTCTGCCTACAGGAAAGTGCCACAAGAGTCGGCCGGGTTTTCACCCTTCGACCTCTTGTATGGACTCAGGGTGAGGGGGCCCCTAGATTTAATATGAGAGGACTGGGAAGGTAAGCATGCCACCCAGGGGACTCCCATAGTGGAGTATGTGTTAAAATTCAGGGAGACGCTGAAGGACCTCATTGGCGTGGCCCAGAGCAATCTGGCAGCTGTCCAGCAAAAACAAAAGACCTGGTACAATTGTGGAGACAGAGTTCGCTCGTATGGGGTAGGACAGGAGGTAATGGTTCTGATCTCGGTCCGGAAGGACAAGCTGCAAGTTGAGTGGGCAGAGCCATACAAGGTAGTCCGGCAGGCAAATGATTTTAATTACATTGTAGAGTTACCTGACCGAAAAAACACTCACAGGATGTATCATGTAAACATGATGAAGCCATATTTTAATAGGGCTGACATGATACTTGTGGTTTGCAGTCCTGGGGAGGAGCTAGGTGGGGAAGACCCCCTTCTTGACTGGTTAACCAACAGCAAGCAGGCGCCATCTGTGGAGACTATCATGCTGTCACCCCCAGTTGACACCTGGACAGGCCAAAGAACTGAGGACCATTTTGCGAGACTTTGCCCCTTTATTTACGGCAAAGCCTGGATGGACACCACTAACGGTGCATGATGTCGATACAGGGACCTAAGTATCCATATGTAGGACAGCTTACCAGGTGTCAGACACAGTCTTCAAGGACATTAGGTGGGAGGTGGGGGAGATGCTGGATCTAGGGGTGATCCAGAAATCCCACAGCCTCTGGGCCTCACCTGTAGTTCTTGTACCAAAACCGGATGGGACTACACGGTTCTGCATAGATTATCGTGGGTTTTACACCATCACGAAATCTGACACCCACCCAATGCCATGCACAGATGAATTGCTTGACAAACTGGGAGGGGTGACATACTTGACTACAGCAGACCTGACAAAGGGGTACTAGCAGGTGGAACTGACTGACAGGGCTAGGGAATGGTCAGCATTCATCACCCCAATTGCCCTGTTCGAGTTCAAGGTCATGCCCTTTGGGATGAAGAATGCTCCTTCTACCTTCCAGTGGTTAGTAAATCAGGTATTACAGGATACAGAGGACTTTGCAGTCACCTACCTGGATGATACTGCTTTCTTCAGCAAATAGCTGGGAGAAACATCTGATACACCTGAGGGAGGAGTTTGGCCGAATGCAGGCCACATGTCTGACTATTAAGGCCGAAAACTGCAAGGTGGCTGTGGCACCGGTCGTTTATTTGGGATATGTGGTGGGGTAAGGCCAACTCTGCCGAAATCAAGCAAAAATAGAGGCAACTGCATCATGGCCCATGCCTGAAACCCAGAGACAAGTCAGGAGCTTTCTTGTGATTGCAGGGTATTATAGAAAATTTGTTCCCAACCATAGCTACCTGGATGCTCTTTTATGTGGGTTGCTGACAAAGAATAAGCCTAGGTGGGTAAAATAGGATGCAGACTGTGAGCAGGCCTTCACATAGTTGAAAACCTTGCTGTGTAGAGTTCCAGTGTTGGCTAGCCCAGACTACAACAGGCCATTTGTGGTACAGACGGATGCCTCAAATGTGGGAAAAGGGCAGTCCTCAGCCAAGTATCCAATCAGGGAAGAGATCACCCCATTGTATACTTAAGCAAGAAGCTGCTTCCACAGGAACAAGCCTATGCAATAGTAGAAAAGGAATGTCTCACCTTAGTTTGGGCATTAAAAAAGCTGGAACTGTACCTTTACAGGAGGTATTTTAAGGTCCAAGTGGACCACAACCCATTAGTATGTTTAGGCCAAATGGGGAAAACAAATGGAAAACTTCTGAGATGGAGTATTTCCTTGCAGGCTTATGATATGGAGATTTCACATAGGCCTGGGTCTAAAAATGGGAATGCAGATGGCCTATCTTGCATACTGGCTCTATAACAGAACTGGGAAGAACTGCCTCCAACAGGGGCGTGTTCCCCCCAGGTTCTGGTTTAGGAGGGAGGGAGGGAAGGAGGGATGTGGTGAGATAGGCCTATAACCTTTATTATTAATGTTCCTATTGTATGTACTGTAATGTACTTTAGAGTTAAGACACTGTCTCTTTAAAAGGCCAGAAAAAGCTAAACAAAACAGAACAGAATTACCAAAAGCTAGTTTGGATCTGGTACTTATCTAGATAAGGAACAGACATGCTTATGACCATAAAAGTCATAACTCTTAGGTAAAACTGGCCATTCAGTTTCCAATAACAAAAAAGAGGTCAGGAGGATGGCCTAGGGGTCAGGGGCTCAAGCCAAATGCAAAAGCCAGATATTACAGGAGTTAGACATGGAACCACAGTGACACCTGCAGGATGAGGTGAAACTGTTACACCCCAAACTCTAGATCCCAAAAGGGGTGGGTGTGGCTTGAAAATGACCATTCAGACTGCATTCATCAGACACACATTTTGAACATCAGTGTAGTTTTAGCTTAGAGTCAAAAGCATAAGGACTTGGAGAGTCTCAGAGCTGAGAGAATTTAAGCTGTTATATACTTTGGCGAAAGTATATGTGGGTCTGTTAGACTACTTTTAGAATAAGATCTGTGTTTTTGTGGAAATCTGATTTTTCACATGCAAAACAGAAATTCTGATTTTAAGTCAGAATTTGGGAACAAGGACTTCACTCTTCAAGATAAACCCTGAGTTTTGAAAAAGGACACTCAGAGACTGATTTTTAATTCCAATAAATCTTGTGTTTCCAAAGAAGTTTTCTTCACCTACACAAAGAGAAGGCTGTTCTCCAGAAAAACAATTTTCTGGACTCTGAAACCTCAGAATAAGGTATAGTTTAGAACAACAGTATATAGTGTTTTCTGTACACCATCCAGTGTTATTTTTGGTATTGTCTGCAGTTCAAAGATCTTCCAAATTGTAGAATTTACTGTGTTGTTTTTATTTAAATAAACTTTCATGACTTTCTTATTAACTCTGTCTGGGGTCTGATTGTGTGAGTTAACATTTTAACAGAAGGGTTTTGGAAAAGACTGTACACCTTGATAATGAAGATAGTAACAGCTTGGCTATCCTACAAAACTACTTAAGCAAGAGGCTGCCAGAGGCTGTGTCGGGATTCAAACCTGAATGTAGTACAAAGTCAATGGGACTCGAATAAAACAGGTTACTCACCTGTAACAGTAGTTCTAGGAGTGGTATATGTTGTTCATCCACACTCTTTGGCATGTCCCTTTCCCCTTTAAATCTTGCCAGAAGTCTTCAAGCTGGCTCCTCCCACCCACCCAGGTGGTATATACCTCGGCTCCACTACGATGCCAGATCTTAGCCCACTGGAAGCAAGGTGATGTGCCTAAAGTCGAGAGGTTGGATTGTAGTGCAGATGAACAACGATACCACTCCTAGAACTACTGCATACAGGTGAGTAACCTGTTTTTCTAGGAGCGTGGATATGTTGTTCATCCACACTCTTTGGCAGACTCCTAGCAGTTCTCCGGGAGAAGGAAGGCAAGGCGCACACCCCCTGCTTAGGAAACAGAGATTGGAGAAACGAGGCCCCAAAACCAGCATCCTGGCGTGACACAAGGTCAATGTGGTAGTGGGTAATGAAGGTGTTTGCTGACTTCCAGGCAGCAGCCAGGCAGATTTCCTGGATAGGGATGCCCCTGGAAGCAGCCACCGATGCAGCAGTATGGCAGGTAGAATGAGCTCTTATCCCTCTGGGAGGCTCCTTGCCCACCAACTCACAGCACAGACCTAGCATGATGTAATCCATCTTGCAATGGTCCGTTTGGCTGCAGGTCTGCCAGAAGTGGCTTCAGCGTAGGTGACAAACAGCTGGTGAACCTCTCCCCAAATTTCTGCCGTCCTCTCCTTGTAGTAGGAGGGAGCACGTCTAAGGTCCAGGGTATGGAGCCTGTACTCGGTGTCCGAGGTGTAGTTAGGGTAATATACCGGCAAAGTTAACACCTGGTTAAGGTGAAACTCTGACACCACCTTCGGAAGGAATTTCGGGTGGGGGCGCAGGACAACTTTGTCCCTGTGAAAGACCAGATAAGGGGAGTCCACCGAAAGCGCCTAGAGCTCCCCTGTCCTTCTGGCTGACGTGATAGCCACCAGGAAGGCAGTCTTCTATGACAAGTGTGAGAGCTCACACTTCTGCAAGAGTTCGAATGCTTGCCCATGAGCTTTGCCAAAACCAGCAAAAGATCCCACGGAAGTGGAGGTTCACGCACCAGAGGGGAAATGTGATCCAGGCCTTTGAAAAAGTGCCTGACCACTGTCTCCTGTGCCACTGTCGACTGACCGGCCCACGCCCGGTAAGCGGAAATGGCTGCCAGGTGCACCCTAAGGGTTGATGACTGTAGACCCCCTTTGGAGAGAGACCAAAGGTAGTCTAAAATGTTAGCCACAGAGCAGGATAAGGGGTCCAGACTCTTACCATGACACCAAATGGAAAACCTTTTCCACTTGAAGGCGTTAACATTTCCTGGTCAATTCCTTACGAGATGCCTCCACCACGGTGTAGACACCCTCGGAAAGACCCAGAGCCTGGAACTCTAGCCGTTCAGGTACCAGGCTGTGAGGTGCAGGGATTGAAGTTCTGGATGGAATACCTTCCCCTGGTTCAATGATATCAGGTCCGGGCATGTACAAAGCCACTCTGGGGCCCTGCAGCTGAGGCTGAGGAGATCCAGATACCAGAACTGGCGGGGCCAATCTGGGGCTACCAGGATCACCTTCACCTTGTCCCTCCTCACCTTGAGTAACACCTTGTGGATCAAGAGAATGGAGGGAAGGCGTAGAGGAGGCCTGGGGTCCACGGCCTCGAGAAGGCATCCCCCTGCAGCAAGCCCTGCTGAGGGGGGCGGGCATGGTACAGCCTCAGCTTGGTGTTCTCCCTGAAGGCAAACAGGTCCACCAATGGTTGGCCCCAATGGGAGAACAGATTGTAAGCTACCTCTGGATGGAGAGACCACCCGTGGGATATCTGGCCTATGCGGCTGACAGCATCTGCCAGTTGGTTTGAGACTCCTGCCACATGGATGGCAAGGAGATCCACCTCCAACCGGCTGATGAAGGTCCAGATCCAGAGCACCTCGTTGCACAGCAGACGGGAGTGCGTGCCGCCCTGTTTGTTGAGGTAGTACATGGTCATGGTATTGTCCGTCTGGACTTAAACCACTTGACCCTGGAGCTGAGGAGCGAAAGCTGACAGTGCCAGTCTGACTGCTCTGAGCTCCAGCAGGTTGATGTGGCATCGGGACTCCACGGGGGTCCAGAACCCATGGGCTCTGTGGTCCCCCATGTGGGCTCCCCAGCCAATGAGAGAGGCATCGGTCGTGAGGATGACCGTCAGCTTGGGGTGGACAAATGGGATCCCTTCCTTGGGACAGTCCACCAATGGAGAGCGTCCCACATCTTCTGGGTGACAGTGACCAGCTGGTCGAAAAGACCCTGACGCTGAGTCCACTGAGCGGCCAGCACCCACTGAAGGGGGCGCATGTGCAATCTGGCCCAATGGACCATTAAGGTGCATACCGCCATGTAACCCAGAAGGCACAGGAAGTCCCGGGCAGGGCACAAGTGCCCAACCAGAAATGATTGGGCAAAGGAGGAAAGAACCTCCACCCCGTCCGCTGGAAGCTGATCTTCGGCTTGACAAGAGTCGGAGTCAGCCTGACAAAGCCCATCGCCTGAGAGGGCACGAGTTCGCACTTGGCCTCATTGATCAGGAGAGCCTAGTTGGGAACAGGTTCAGAGGGGCAGGTCCTGACCTCTCCACCTCCTGCAGAGAGGAAGCCGCCAGGAGCCAATCATCAAGGGTAGGGTATATCCGAACCCCTTGACGCCATAAATGGCTGCCACCACTGCAATGCATTTGGTGAAGACCCAAGGGGCCAATGACAGGCCGAACGGCATGGCTCGGAACTCATACAAGACTCGGAACTCGTACAGGGTTCCTTCAACCCTGAAGTGGAGGAACTGCTGGTGGGATGGACGGATTGGGACGTGAAAGAACATGTCCTGTAGATCCAATGAACAGAACCACATGTTTCGCTCCAAAGATGGTATGATCTGTTTCAGAGTTGCCATCCGGAAGGTGCGAGACCTGAGATATTGATTCAGGTTGTGGAGTTCTAGGATGGTGCGCCAACCCCCCCATCCTCTTGGGCACCAGGAAGTACCTGGACATGAAGCCTGGGTCTGTAGGAGGATCTGGCACTGGAGTTGCCGCCTCCTTGTGGAGGAGCTGAGCAATGTCATCCCGAAGGGCCGACTGAGTGCCAACTGATATCCTTTCCTCCCATGGGGCACGGGCTCGGCAAGGAGGGTACTGCTCGAACTCTAGAGGCAGTCCCTGACCGACCACTTCCAGGACCCACCTGTCCGGAGTGATCCGGAGCAGGCGGAAAGAAAGTGATGGAGACGGCCTCCCCCACGGAAATACCCAGAACTGGCGTGATGGGAGTAGAGGTGGCCACCCCCGACCCATCACTGTGCAGGCTTAGAGGAGGAGGAGGCTCCTGGACCGGCATCTCACCCTCCTTTGCGGGGCTGTTGGGGACCCTGCTCGGACCTAGAGCACAAAGCTTGAGCCTGCTGATGCTGCTGACCTCCCTGGAAGGGAGGCTGTCTAACCGCAGGAGAAGAGTGCCGAAAAGGCTTCTTCTTGCACTTCTGCTGGTTCTTGCCCAAAGAACCCTTTTCAGAAGTGGCATCCAAGGTTGCATTGGACTGCTCTATGTGCTGGAGGTGACCTGCCACTCCTGGACCGAAGAGGTCAGTGCCAAGGAAGGGCACATCAGCTAACTTGTGCTGAGTATCCGCCGGAAAAGAGGATAATCTCAGCCAGGCCCTGTGGCGAGTGGCCACTGTGGCTGCTAGTGAGCGGGCACAGCAATCTCCAATGTCCAAAGCCATCTGGAGCTGCTGTTTTGCAACAGCACGGCCCTGGTCATGGACTTGCTTGACCGTGGTCTGCATGTCCGCTGGGAGATGAGGGAGGACTTCATCTAGCAACCCCAAGAGGGCGTGAGAGAAGTGTGCCATGATCACTGCCAAGCTGGCCTGATGAAGGCCCAAGGATGAGGCCACATATACCTTCTGGGCAGAATGGTCCATATTTTTGGACTCCTTGTCCAGAGGGCGGTCAGTATCCACTGAGCTACCCATGCATCTAAACACTGAGGTGGTCAAAAGGCTCTCTGCTGAGGGATGCTCAGTGAAGCCCACCAAGGATCCCATGGGTACAGTGTACTTGCGAGTCATGCAGGCAGACAGAGCCAGGCAAGAGGCAGGGCGCTGCCATAGCTCAAGGGCTGGGCCAACAATGGCTTCGGCCACTGGGAAGGCCTCTGTCGGGGTATCCACCCTCTTAAGGATATCCGTGAGAGGATATTCTGTCTTCTTTTAGATAGGCTGCAAAGGCATACCAGTGGACTCAGAAATAAGTTGAAGGATGCCCTGGAAAGAGGAAGGACCTTCCTCCAGGACTGTCACTGACAACTCATCATCAGGGTGTGAGTGAAGACCAGTGGTATCCGAGTCCGAGGAGTCAGGATACAGGGGTCTCCCGCCTATGTCCCCTTCAATACACCGAGGGTGACTGGGGACAACAGTGATGGAAAGACGACGGGGCAGGCCTGTATCTGTCCGATCCTCCTTCGAGGGGAACCCCTCCCTGAGGCTGCTTAGGCGGTGGCTCCACCAAAATTGGTCGGGAGACCAGAACAGGCCGAACAGGAATGCATGCCGGTCCTACCGAAGGGAGAACCGGAGTCTTTGGTTCCGGAGGAGTCGGCGTCGGCCTAAGAGGCTGGGGCCAAGTAATGGCCGGTGGAGCTGGTTTTTGACCAGTCAGAATTAGCTGTCACCACATGAGGTCCTCATAACATCGATGGAGCTTCTGTCGAAGTCTCTCCTCGTCCGAGGAGGATGAGGATCGGTGGCTGCACCTCTTTTGGGAGTGTTTGTGACCCTTTTTCGGTTTTTCGACCGACAGGGTCCTAGTCCTTGATCGAGACCGATGGTGTCCGCTCTGTCGATCGGGAGAGGCCAGATTTGGTGAAAACCAGGGTTCTGGCTCCTGTCCCTCGACCGGGATACCCGAAGGGCGGGTCTCCTCGTCAGGGAAAGAAGGGATGGGTGTCCTCTCCAATGAGTCATCGAGCGGGGTCTGCGCCAATGGCTCGATCTGGTTGAGAGATATCTTGGCCAGTTCTGCCCTATCCTCAGCCTTGGTGCCTTGGCCCGAAGGAAGGTCCGAGAAGCCGGCGGCAAGAGGAAGCGATCTCAACCGAGGTCGAGACCGCCATGTCCTGAGAATCGGACTGCTCTCGGTCCCAGGAATGTTTTCTTCGGACAGAAGATGATTTAGGGTCCTTGTCCCTTTTCTTAGGGCGGGAGGAGTGCGAGCCCGAGGGTGCCTTACCCTTGGTAGGGAGAGACTGGCACAGCTCCCGAAAGGACCCAGTGAAAGTGGAGCCCAGGTTAAGTAGCACGATAAAACTTTGGCTGGCCGAAGCTTGAGAAGCTTCCTCTTTGGTCGAGATGCTCGGCTGATACCGCGGCCGCAGAAACCGCCCACCTGGCCAACTTCGATTTCACCGGTGGATGGCGGAGCTCCGGTCTCCCTAGCTTTAGGTGCACCTTGCAGTCGTCCAGGATGTTGGGATAGAAGGCCAGACAGATAGTGTAAGCGGTGGTGTCATGCACGACACCCAAGCAATAAACGCACGAGAGGTGGGGAATTGCTGCGTGACATTTTCTGTCTGCAAGGACACCGGCAAAACCCGGGGACAACTTGTCCTCCATGTCCGATGTGCTCGGATCAGAATCGTAAACTCTTACGAGTTTCAAAGAAAGCAAATGCGGTGAAAACCACTGATTAGAATCCAGGGCCTACAGTACTTGTAGAAGTAGCACGAGGGAACCTGAATCTTCAAGCGGAAAGGAAGATCTGGTGTCATGGGGCGCAGCTGAGGTATATACCACCTGGGTGGGTGGGAGGAGCCAGTCTGAAGACTTCCGGCAAGATTTAAAGGGGAAAGGGACATGCCAAAGAGTGTGGAACAACATATCCACGCTCCTAGAACTACTGTTTCCACCCTCCCAATGGGAAAAAGGAAGGCTGGTAACAGTTCCTGAACCCTACAACTGCTCAAGAATTCTGTAAAAAGGGATCCTCCCTGCAAAAAGGAGGTCCTACCATAATCCTGAGGTTGGGCTTGTGACAGCTTCCCCCAACAGTGTCAAGCACTGTGGGTAGCAGGCACAGAACAGCCTCAGCTTTATGTTCTCCCAGGAGGTGAACAGGTTGACCAGAGGAGTGCTCCATTGGGAGAACAGAGGATGGAACCAGTATGCATAGAAGAATGTGCATGCTGTAGAGACCCCAGCACTTCCCACACTACCAGCAAGCCTTCGCCTAGTGGCAGTCCACCCACCCCGGGAGAGGACAGCAGTCCCTGGAATGCTTAATCCTCTCCCTCCACATCCAACCCTCGGCGTCCCGTGCTCATTTCTGAACATGTGTCGTCATCATGTAGTGAGGTGTGGTGTCCACAGCCTCAACCCTCAGCACCACCAGACCGGCTAAACTGTCTTTTTTATTTGTTTGGTAACTGGGTAAGACCCACTAGACACAAGACCTATTTTCAGGAGACCTATTTTTGTGAGGTAAGAGCACTGACGAGGATAACTGACTTGCTTGGTGTCACACAGTATGCAAGTGGAGGTTGTGGGAATCAAACCCATGCCTGTTGGATGTATCAAGCTCATTCACAGCTCGTTACTCTAACCTCTAAGTTATACTTCAGTTTTTTTTTCTCTACCTACCATTGACCCTTCTCATATCTCTTTAATTACACATGTCACAGCTACAGTTTTCATGTCAAATCTCTGCCAGACCTTTCCTATGCTAATTCCTTTACAACAACCTTTGGTAACAAAATAAAAAATGAATAAAGAAAAAACGCTTTTGTTCAGTTTGCTAAAACACCTACCAGTGTGGCCCCAAAAATTATACTGTAACAACTATTGCATGTATGATTTCTTTGTTAGTCCACTAAAAAGGTACCGCAGTCTGTAATGAATCCAAGAAAAAAATAAACACAAACTCTTAAGGGTGAGTTAGTCTGTCCAGTGCTGTTATCTGGATTCGGAGCTGGACTTCCTGAAACAGACTCCTCACCTTTCATTTATAGTGTCATAATCCCAGGTCGGGGCTCACAGATCACTTCTTCCAGTGATAAATAGGAATGGGCTGCCTCAGTGACTTTACAGCCTAAGAACCTCCATTCAGTCACTGCCTTGATTCTGAATATCACTGGTAAGGGGCCACAGTTCAGACAGGAGTCGTAGGGATGGCTGCTTGCAGATTTCTAGTTTGAGTGCCCTCATTCTAAGGAAATCAGAGGGGGAATAATTCAACACAATTCAAGGATAGTGTACTACTGAATTAACAGCGGGCACTGGGGAGGCTCAAACATGGTCTTGGACTGGCGCAGGGTCAGCGAGCAAAAGATAAAAGGAAGGAAACCCAGGGCCATAAAGAACCTAGATATTACAGTGATATTTATGTGCTGGCTTTGATGCAGTGCCTAGATTACATTTCAGAGATTGATAGCACCTCTAAATTCCACATTTTACTGCATTTCACTGTAAAATAAATCATACATGTCTCGTGCACAGGAAACTGTAAGCAAAAAAGCTCAGCTGAAAACAACTGATGCCTTTCTCATACAAGTACTAAAAAATTCTAGTTGTTTCAAGTGCGGAAATCTAAGCCTTGTATTGTAGCATTTGATTTAATTGAAAATGCTGTAGTGCTCCTACTTTGCATTGCCTTAACACAACATGATCACGATTTACATACTAAACACTAGCAGGCAGTAGCACCATGCTATAAACCTGGCAACCCAGCAGATTCAGGTTTGAATCCTGTGTCTGCAACTTCATACCGTGTGACCTTGAGCAAGTCACTTAAACTCCCTGTGCTCCTGGGTAGGACCTGGAAATGATTCTGCTCACAGTGCCTCTTCCGGCCCCCAAAAATAAAAAAAAATTGTAAAGTAAAACAAATAAAAAGGAATACTACATAGAGGATTGCGTATGAGCAATCATACACAACAAGGCTGTTATTTAGTCAAGTGGTTTCCATGGTAACAGCGCTCTCGAGAGGTCTCTTTACCACGGAAACCTCGATATTGAAAAAAAGAGCCTTGTTGTGTATAATTGCTCATGCACAGTATTTTATAGTGTATGGGCAACCATACATTCACGAATGTGTCCTTACTTTCGCATTTTTGTTCAGTGCCACTCGCCTCCAGGGCCAGCTCTCACTGCCGCAGGCATTTCTTTCAGAGTGGAAGTTTGAAGAACGCACATGCGCAAAGACGTTCAATGTTGTACCATCGTAGTGACATACTTAAGAGGGTACAACAACCTCTTGATGGTACAACACTGGGATTCAGCCAATTTCCATATGAAACAGCGGTCCCATGTACACTATTATAATTTGCAGTTAAATAAAAAACAGCCGCTCTAGGGTCTGGGAGGTGCTCCCATTTACTACATATTGAGATCTCTAATGAAGCACTCCCAGCACTAAAAAGTTTAGGTTTGGCATGTTGATGTATTCTTGATCTCTGCTGTTAGCGTGGCTCATGTGAGTCTTTTTGTAGCTATTCATATAATGTTCAATAAAATCTTTTTGCATACTTATGGGCAGTTGTAGAGTCCATCTCTCCCAGGGTAAATCCCAACATATAAGAGGCTGCAGAGTGCTCCACTTTTTTTGCTCTGTACTACTGCAATGTAAGTCACATTAACACCATCATAGGGAAAAACAAGTGTGATACCATCTCTGATATGGTCGTGGATGGTTGTAATTGCAATAACCTGCTCACTATCGCCGAGGCTCTCAACTCCAGATTCACTGACCTCTCCTCCTATACTGCACCTCCTGGGCCTTTACCTGTCACTCCGCAGGATAACCTTAAGCCTTCTAACCCATCTTTCACCCTTCACCCAGTCTCTGAGAGTGAAATCTTATGCTTACTTAAGCCCATCTCTCCTGCTGGATCGGCAGGGAGAGATGGACTCTTACCAAAATTCCTAAGAACCATTGCACCTTCTATAGTCTCTCCAGTGACTAGACTTTTCAACCTCTCTCTTCTTACTTCCCTCTAGAAGATTACTCGAGTTGTACCGGTCTACAAAAGGGGGACACCACTAACCTGGATAACTACCGCCTATTGCCATCCTCTCCACCCTCTCGAAAATACTGGGGAAAATTGTTGCTACCCAGGTCTCGGATTACCTGTACTCCTTCAAACTCCTAACCCCTGACCAACATGGTTTCCGATGTGGGCACAGTACATCCACTGTGCTCATACAGTTTACAAATGATGTCAGACCGCTGGACAAAGGCTCTCTCACTGGGGCTACTTTTGTTGATCTTACAAAAGCGTTTGATTTAGTTGACCACCCGCTGCTCCTATCAAAGCTGTCATCCCTAGGCTTCTCACCCTCTCTCACCGCCTGGTTTCAAAATTATCTTTCAAAGCAGCAACAATTTGTCCAGATCAGAGATGCTAAGTCCCCTCTTGCTCCTACTTGAATCGGAGTGCCCCAGGTTTAGATTCTTGGTCCTCTCCTGTTTACAGTCTTCATAAATGACATCCCACCACTCACTGGTGCTTGCTCAGGTCTGCTATATGCAGACAGTCTTGTTCTTTACTCATCCTCCTCAAACCTCTCAGATATCAACCTGAATCTCAACAGTTAATTTCAATACTTTTCAGAGTTGGCTACTGCAAAACAAGCTTGTCTTAAATAAAAATAAAACGGTGACTATGCTCTTCAGTTCAGGTTCAAAAATTCGGTCCTGCACCCAACCATTAAGTATCAGAGCACCAGAAGGGGAAGGAAACATATTCATATCAGTGCTTTACAGTAACTGGTAATTGTTATTTTTGTTATTAAACTTAGATTGTTGGCTTTTAGTGACACTGTAATTTCTTTGCTGTCTTTACTTACAATTGTTTTTGGGCTGTTGAAAATTTAAAACGTAGTGGTGGTGTACTTCTTTGCTGTCTTTAATTGCTGCAAATTTTCGCCCCCCCCTCCCCCAACTCTTAATTATATGCCCTGTTAAATCTGACTGACAGGAGTTAAATACAGGGGATAGTGGGGGGGGGTGGAGTAGGAGGGGCATAAGGGGAAGAAGCCCACCCTCAGCACAAGTGTTTTGACTCATTTATTTATTTTTTTTTAAAGAAAAGTATCTGAGGATCAGTGGCAGGATTTTTAGGACAGTAAATTAATAAAAAGGGAACTAGGAGAGCTTCAGTAACAGACAAGTAGTGGAATAGCAGTATAATGTGAAGGTGGTGCAATGCAGTAGCTGCGGGCACACTATATTCAGGCAGACTTTCTGGACACTGAGGTGCTGCTCTATCTGCATGCATCTCTCTAGACTGCGGGATGAGGTAGCCAGACTCAGAGTGGAAGTAAACTGGGTCAGGAGTACCATCACCCCTATCCAGAGACCACCCAGTCCAATGCTGCTGCCTCAAAGGATGCCGAGAACGAGGAGCATTTGGATGACAGTGGGCTCAGGGCAGGTTAAGACAGTCAGGCAGAGGCACATCCTAGATCATATTCCACTCAAGAACTCATATGCCACACTGGCAAATGGGGGCAACCAAATAGAGGTACCCAGAGAAATGGAAGGAAAGGATGTGGAGGTTAGCCAAGGAGGTGACCTCAGCAGGGAAAGCAGTGGACCCCAGAGGAGGAGGAAGCGAATCTTGGTGGGGGACTCCATCATAAGAGAGATCCAGCTAGGAACACAGGAGGGGAAGGGGAAGGACTGGGAGGTGAGGTGCCTACCAGGTGCCACAGCACGGAGGGATGGAAGGAAGATCCTGGGGATTGCTGGGAAGGCAAGACGGGAGAGTGAGCTGGATGTCATTATCCACCTAGGTACTAATGACCTGGCAATTGGGGGAGCCAAAGGAAGTTCAGGAAGAGTTTAGGAATTGGGAGGGGTCTCAAGCAAGTAGCTACTTCTGTCACATTCTCAGAAGTACTACCTGTGAGAGGCATGGGAGAGCATAGGGGTGCATGCACCAGGAACTTCAACTCATGGTTGAAGAACTGGTGCTGTGAGGAAGGGTCTGGATTCATTGATGACTGGAGACCCACCTGGCGGGATGGAGGTTTGTTCAAGCCTGACAGCCTACATCCATCCTGAAGGGAATCCAAGCACTCAATGATAAGTTTAAATTCTACATTGACAAGCATTTAAACTAGCCAAGGGGGTGGCAGGCCAGCAAGGAGGGACCTACTTGCTCACCCCCCACAGCTAGCAGTGGAACCAGTGAACTGGAGGAGTGGATATCTCAACAAAGCAGTGTGCAAAAGATGGAGGAGATCAGCACCCAAGAGGTGGATAGGCAGAAAAGGGCCAAAAATCAGCAGAAGGGCAAACAGCAAGGAGAACCAGGGATAAAGGACAACCAGGGAAGGGGCTGGAGTAGAACAGCTAAACAGTCTAGGGAGGTTAAATCATGGAAAGCCATGTGTGCCAATGCCAGATGCCTTAGCAACAAGATTGAAGATCTGGAGGCTGTCATGGTGCAGTCAGACCTGGACATTGTGGCCATCACAGAAACCTGGTGTAATGATAACCATGACTAGGAGATGGCCATTCCTGGCTACAACATATTCAGAAGAGATCAGACAGGTAGGAAGGGAGGAGGAGTGGCACTGTATGTGAAAAATGACATAAGGGCCACAGAGATCCAGGAGGAACAAAATGGGGGAGAGATACTGTGGGTTAAGCTGGAAAGGAAATGGGCCAGCCATCCACACAGGTGTGGTCTATAGACCACCAGCCCAGGAGGAAGAAACAGATAGGAGTTGATGCTAGCCACCCAAAGGATGGCAGACAAGGGTGAGGTAGTACTGGTTGGAGACTTCAATATTCTAGACGTGGACTGGAGCATCCCAGCACCAGCATCAACTAGGAGCAGATTTATCCTGAACTCCCTTCAGGGTGCCTTCCTCAAGCAACTGGTCATGGAACCAACTCGGCAAAAGGCAATACTGGACCTTGTGCTCACAAACAGGGACAGTGTGATGGGGGTAACAGTGGGGGAGCACCTGGGGAACAGTGACCACCAGTCATTGTGGTTTGAAATCACAGAAGGAGCAGATCCAAAACACACAAAACACGTATCCTGGATTTTAGGGGGGCAGACTTTGGGATAATGGGGAGATACTTGAAAGAGGCATTAAGGGGAATGGGGCAGGAATCAGGGGTTGAGGAACAGTGGGCAGTATTTAAAACAGGGATTACAAGAGAAACAGAATTATGTATTAAGCAGGTTAGCAAGAGGAAAAGGAAGAGGAGGCCATTATGGTTTTCCAAAGAGGTAGCAAAGAAAGTGAAAGCCAAAAAGATTGCATTCAGGCAATATAAAAAGACACAGGCAGAAGGGGATAGGGAGAAGTACCAGGAGAAGCAAAGGGAGGCAGGGAGGTCAGTAATGGAAGCCAAATCTCAGACAGAAGAGCACATTGCAAAATCAGTGGGTAGAGGGACAAACCTTTACAGGTACTAGTGAAAAAAGAAAGGCAAAGGAGGGATAGTGAGACTGAAGGGGGAGGATGGGGGCCACGTGGAGAATGACAACAGTAAAGCTGACATACTGAACAGGTATTTCTGCTCAGTCTTTACAGAGGAACAGGAGGGTAATGGGTCTGAAGGGAGTACAAAGGGTGAGAATGGTGCAGAAATGGACACAAGTCCCTTTACAAGAGAAAGGGTCCTGAAGGAACTGGAAGTAATAAGAGTTAATAAAGCAATGGGGCCAGATGGGGTGCACCCCAGGGTCCTTAAAGAACTCAGAAAGGTGGCTATCCTGTTTTGCTGATCACTGGAAACAGGGGAGGTACCCAAAGACTGGAGGACAGCAGATGTAGTCCCCTTATACAAAAGTGGGAACAAAGAGGAAGCAGGGAACTACAGACCAGTCAGCCTCACCTCGGTAGTGGGGAAGATTAATGGAAGCACTACTGAAGGAGAGATTGGTGAAACATCTGGTTGTCAATGGACTGCAGGATCCAAGGCAGCATGGTTTCACCAGGGGGAGGTCATGTCAGACCAGCCTCGTTGAATTTTTTGACTGGGTGACTAGGGAGGTGGATCAGGGGTGGGCAGTGGACATGGCCTATCTGGACTTCAGCAAGGCCTTGACACTGTGCCACATAGAAGACTATTACACAAACTAGGGAATATGGGTGTGGGCAGGACAGAGTGTGGTGGTAGGTAACTGGCTGGGTGGCAGGACACAGAGGGTGGTGGAAATGGCTGTCACTCCACAGAGGGAAGAGTGACCAGTGGGGTACCAAAGGGATCAGTGCTGGGACCGGTCCTATTCAACATCTTCATCAGTGACATTGCGCGAGGACCTAGAAGGCAGAATTCTCTGTTCACTGATGACACAAAGCTCTGTAACAGAGTAGACACACCAGAGGGTGTAGACAGAATGAGAAGGGACCTGCAGAAACGTGAAGAATGGTCAGGGGTTTGGCAGTTGAAATTCAATGCAAAGAAGTGCAAGATAATGCATATGGGCACAAAACCCTGGCACAATATATCAGTTGGGGGTGAGGATATCGCATGCACCAAGCAGGAAGGGACCTTGGGGTTATCATCTCTGATGACCTCAAGGTAGGGAAACAGTCACAAGGCAGCAGGTAAAGAAATAGGATGCTGGGATGCATAGGCAGGGGCATCACCAGCAGGAAAAGGAGGTCATGATTCCACTATACAAGACACTATTGAGGCCCCACCTGGAGTACAGTGTACAGTTCTGGAGACCTTACCCACGCAAGGACATAGACAGGGTAGAGTAGGTTCAGAGGAGGGCAACAAAGATGGTACATGGATTGCATCACAAGTCCTATGAGGACAGTTTGAAGGAATTGAATATGTACTCCCTGGAGGAGAGGAGGGAGAGAGGGGTCATGATAGCGACATACAAGTATCTTACAGGAAGGAACAGGGTACAAGAATACACTATTTTTAAGTGAAAAAGATGTTCCAGGACTAGAGGGCATGGGATGAAGTTGGAGGGAGGACGATTCAGAGGAAATGTGAGGAAGAATTTCTTCACAGAATGGGTGATGGACAAGTGGAACACCCTGCCTGAGGAAGTGGTGGGGGCTGAAACAATCACGGGATTTAAGAATGCATGGGATAGACATAAAGTAATTCTGGAGGTCAGGGGTAAGGGGCAACAGAGTTCCAGGAAAACAAACTGAAGTTACAAACTCAGATGGGCAGACTAGGTGGACCATAGTCCCTTATCTGCCGACACTGTCTATGTATCTATGTAGATGGCTCTCCCCTTAACACAGTTACCTCTTTTATATACCTAGGAGTAACCCTTGATCCCGCCTTGGATTTTGACCTGCACCTAGCCTCAGTCATCAAATCTGTCAATATTCAACATGGACTGGCATATAAAGTGAGACATAGTCATCATCCACGGCGCAGGATGGCTACATTGCAATAGGGATCCTGAGACCCAAATTAGCGTATAGGTTAATAGCCTTTCCGACAACTACTGGAGGGCTCCTCTGAAAGTGGGATGTCTGCTACAATAGCATTTGCCGTTTTGCTTCGTCTTTGCCCAAACTTACTCACCGATGCACACTGTACTCCAGTCTGGGATGGTTTACGCCCTCAGCCTTCAGACAGTTTATTTCCTACTGTTTTATAAAGAATATAATCTCCTCCCAGATACCTGACAAACTGGCTCTACTGCTCAAATCTGTGACCTCTGCCTACCCACTGAGATCAGATGACAAATCCCCTTCTTGTCCAACCGAGAAATAAAACCAAAATGGAGGAGAATGCTTTCTTTAGCTGGGCCCCTAAACTATGAAACTCCCTTACACTAAGTCTAAGAATCTCCCCTTCTCCACACAGCTTCGAACAGGAGCTTCGTATGGCTCTTCTAAGCTCTGAACCCTGCTCCTGTCCTCTATGCACCCACTCCTGTACTGGTTCCTCCTAGTTACCTACCGATTCCAACCTCTACTACTCTCAAACCTACCTGGAAATCTTATTTCCTCCTCTCTTCTAGCACTTACTCACTAGTTGTATGACTTATGACTGTTAGCTATTTGCACTTATATTTCTGTTTTGTTACTACATATAGATTCCTGCAAATGTACTGTCCTTGCTGAAAATTTTGTAGAAGTGTACTATGTCTGACTTCTACTTGTTCCCATGATGTTTTCTTGTATCTACTATTGTCTACGTACCCTTTGCTGTAATCTCCCGGGTTGTACCTAAAAATAGGCAGCTATGCTGTCTAGTATACCTACCCGGTTAACAAAAAATAAATAAATAAATAAAATTTATACTGCTACACTCCTTAGCACATTAAGTGGCCATTGCACATGGAAGACACAGAAATCCAAAGGGAGTACAGCACACCACGAACATGAGCTCACAGAATCACAGCAAATAAACTGTTTATTTAGCTGAACATTTTGTATATTTTTCATTTTAGAAGGAAACAATACTAGAATACTCATGAAACATTCCATTTTGCTAATAAATGTTATGCTACCGTTAGCTATTCAACTATGTGGAACTCTGGCAAAGCTTTTACATTTTCTTAGATGTGAAAAAAAAAAAATAGTTCATTATAAACATATTATTTCCGATAACAGAACAAGTCCTCAATTAGTGTCTAATTCATACCATTTTCAGGAAATGAATCACATTCCTCACATTTCCACAAACTCTGCGAGGAAATCAAAGGGAAAAAGTCTGATTATTACCTCTCCATGGGCACACGGCTCACCGTACAACACTGGCTTTCAGAACTATATGAAGAATTGCTCTAAAAGCAGTTGACAGCGGGCTCAGAACATTTTGTGGTGAACTGAGCACAGTAATTTTCTACAGTGGGATGCTTATTGAAAGCCTGTGATGCACTCTGCGGGTGGGTATTATGTGAAGTCAGGTATTCACCTAATGTCTGCAAGAACCTAGCAGGATAACAAGTTGATAGGGCAACATTAAGAAGCCTCCACAATGAAATGTATTCAAAGGAAGGTAGTATTCATTTTATGGTGCCTAATTTAGCTGGCACAATGATTAGCTATATAACATTTGTTTCTCCCATTCAGCTTTTTCTTCCTGATCTCAGGCTCGTACTGCCCAGCTGTCATCATGGCAGGCCTGGGCATTTTACCCCACAGTTATTTCTAGTCCCTTCTGCTGCCTGCTTCCCAGTGGCACCTCGGCTAGCATGATGGTTTTGCAGAGACACACAACTGTGGTGGACTCTGATCCCTCCGTAACCCTTCTGCAGGGGTCGCTGTGGCTGTAGCAGTGCCTAGCAGCAGAGGAGTGGTCTGCTCGTCTACACTTGTACTCAGTATAGGAAAACAGCAGAGTAAATCTGGCAGCAACTATTACTTGGCAGTTAGAGGAAAGGAGATTACACTGACAAGAGTTTATCCAAGATTATGAAATGGGTATAAAAAAATCTAGACACCCAATTGGCTGAGGAATCTGGAACCCAGTGCTGGTATCTCTGCACAACAGCACTGGAAAAAGATCCATGGCCTCACCGGCCTGTTTACGTTGAGCAGGCACAGTTGTATCAATACACCTCACTTACTTGTGTTAAAAAAAGAAAAGGCAACATCTGCCATCTACTGGCCAAATGGGAAAATTACAATGACTTAATAGGACTACTTTTACATAGAAACATAGACAATGATGGCAGAAAGCAACCAAAGGTCCATCTAATCTGTTCAGAGTTCCCTATCTGCCCCAGTACCTAAAGTCTATATTGGATTTTATTGCTTAATGTCTGTCACCCTGCTCCCCCGCCCTACTGCTACATGACCTGAACAGCCACCAAACCATTCACTCTATCCCAGCCATGTTTAAAATTATTTACAATCTTGGTACTGTTCCATGGCTCCACCACCCTTTCAATGAAACAGAATTTCCTCACATCACTCAAATCTTCCCTCTGCCAGTTTCCACTTGTGACCTCAGGTTCTTGACTCTGTACTCCTGCAAAATAGTTCCCCGCAGTTCACCTTGTTTATTCCCTTCAGGAACCTGAAGGTCTCTGTCATATCCCTCCTCTCTTGCCTGTCCTCCAGCAAGTACATGTTCAGTGCCTTGAAATGATCTTCGTAAGATGTGCCCTGCTGGCCCATAATTATCTTGGTCACTCTGTATTGCACCATCTCCAGCCTGTCCCTATCCTTCCTTAGGTTACGACTCCAGAACTGAGCACAGTATTCCAGGTGCATCCTCACTAGTGACCTATATAGAGGAGGTACTACCTCCTACACCACAGCATCCTATTAGCCTTACAATCGACCTTGTTACACTGGCTTGATTGAGGAAGTCACAAATGATGAGTTCCCATGTCTTTTTCCTCTGCTGTAGTGCTCAGTTAACCCCCTCCCATTCAGTACAATGTCCTGTTTTTTCCCCCAGGTGCATAACCTTGCATTTTTTGATATTGCATTTCAACTGCCAAACATTAGAACATCTCTCTAGTCTTTGTAGATCCCTCTGTATCTCACTGATCCCTTTGTCCTTCTCCACCCTACCTCAGAGCTTCATGACATCTGCAAAGAGACACAACTTATCCTGGATTCCCTCTCCAATGTCACTGATGAAAATACTGAAGAGGACTGAACCCAGTACAGATCACTGCAGAGCCCCACTCGTGACCTTCCTCTCTTTGGATCTGACCTTGTTTACAACCACCCTCTGGTGTCTCTTCAATCAGTGTCCTCCCATCTAAATAGATCCCTAGCTGTGCCATGGTCCTCAGCTTCTGCAGCAAATCTTATGTGTGGTCTGAATTGAAAGCCTTTCTGAAATCAATGCATAGTAAATCCACAGCATGGCTCTTATCTACTAACGTTGTTATCGAGTCAATGACAACCATCAGGTTGGTCTGACAAGACCTCCCTGCTACAAACCCATGCTGTTTACTTTCCTGTAGTTCACAAGGTCGATTCTGAACAGTAACTCCATCAGTTTACCCACTAGAGAGGTAAGGCTGACAGATCGTAATTCCCTGGTTGCTCCTGGTACCCCCTCTGGTGTAGCAGACTATGTTCGCTACCCTCCAGTCTTTTGGAACTACTCCTGTCTGAACTGAGCTATTGAATAGTGCTACTGGGGGTTTAGTCAGTTCCACAGGCAATTCCTTGAGCACCCTTGGGTGCATCCCATCTGACCCTGGGGCTTTATCTACTATTAGGGTTTCAAGCCCCTTCTAGATCCTTTCAATCAATTAAAAAAATCAATAAATATTTTGTCAGCACAATTCCATTAGACCAAAGTGCTTTACATCCTAAAACAAGTTAAAATGAATGCATACATCAATAAATAATAAATAAAAACACCATATAAACATCTTAATAAATATCAATCAGATGGCAGTACATCTAGGCTTAACTCTCATCAGGGAGTGCCTGGCTGAACAAATATGTTTTTAGTTTGGTCTTAAATCTGTCAGCGATCAAGTGCAGTCTAATCCAACGAGGTAGGGCGTTCCACAGTCTAGTACTTTCTCTAGTAAACACTGGCTGCCTCATTTCAGGAATGCCCCTGACAGTGGCCTTGACGCCACTTTCAGGCAGTGACCTACTGCTTTCCCTTGTGAATGCACAGCACAAGCAGTCATTAAGGATGGCTGCTTTTTGTTCATCTTCCTCAAGTACCCTCACTCCTTGAAGCCTAACAATACCCACTCCCTGCTTCCTTTTTGTGTTCACTTGCGCTTGCGCAAGGAACGTCTTGAGACTACTGGAATTTTAAAGGTGTGTCACTGCTGAGCCAATTACAGCTGAAACTGCAATGGGCTTGGCAGAGTACACCAATGACCAGGCACTCTGGTCATGACAGTAGTTTTTCTCGCTGTTGTGGCATGTCCTCTAGTTGAAAGAAATGAACCACTCCAATGAGACAGCACTTTGTTTCTTTCTGTGGCCATAACTCTGGGCATGTGCATTATAGTTGACAGTAATGCACATGCCCAGAGTTATGGCTACAGCTTTCTCCTGCTGCACGCCGCACTCTTGCTCCCTGGTCCTCGCTATTTGTCCCCCCCCCCACTTTAACATTAGCCATGGTATGGCTTTCCTTATTGGCAGCTCCTACCACCTGCTGCACTCTCTTTCCCCGGTCCTTGCTCCTCTGCCCCCTCCCACGCACTTTTACAATAGCCGTGGTGCGGCAAGTGAACGTTTGGCATTGACAAATGGTGCGGTTTTCCTTATTGGTGGCTCCTGCTGCTCACCACACACTCTGTTCCTGGTCCTCGCTCTTCTGACCCCAACCCCACAGGCTTCAATGTTAGACGCGGTGCGACTTTCCTTAAAAAATACCCCCAGCTCCTCCAGTTAATGCTCCTCCTCTGTGGTGGTGGCTGTTCAACTGTGCCACCATTTAGTTAGTCCATTGCAGGGGGAGGGCAGAAAATAGGGAGCTGCTCAGCCCTCCAACCCCCATTGCCTCTTCTGATCCTGATTGTCTTGTGCACTGTGCCGCCTGCCGCATTCTGTATCCCAGTTCCTCGCTCCTCTGCCCCCCCACTTCAACATTAGCCGTGGTGTGCCTTTTCTTACTGGCAGCTCCTACCACCCGCTGCACTCTCTTTCTCCGGTCCTTGCTCCTCTGCCCCCTCCCACGCACTTTTACAATAACCGTGGTGCGGCAAGTGAACGTTTGGCATTGACAAATGCTTGTTTTCCTTAATACAGCTAAATAATTTTTTTCCCCACCCTTGACCCCCCCCCTCCAAAATATGCAGCTCTATCTCTGCTTTTGCCTCCCTGACTGTCCCCTTTGCTTCCCTAATTTTTAGCTGGTACTTTCTCCATTCCTTCCCCACCTGCTTTTCCTTGTACCTGGTGAAGGCCTTTTTCTTGGCCCTCAATGTTTCTCTGACTCTTACCAAGAACTATATTGGTCTCTTGTACTCATTTTGTTTTGTGACAATCCTCATGAATAACTTTGCTGCCTCAAGAATGGCCCCCTTGATTCCCCCCATCTTTCCTTTACACCTCCAATGCTGTCCATCCTGGTCAATTTGTCTTGGACCAGCTCCATCATCCAATTGTAGTCTGCGCTTCTGAAATCTACAAGTTCAGTTTTTGATAGGGGCATTCTGGTTTCAAGGGCCAGCCTGAAACAAATGGAGGTATGGTTATTGGACCCCAGTGGCTCCCCAACCCTCATTTTTCCTTTTCTTCTTCTTCTTTTTTTGTTACCTCTTTTCCTCATTTATACTTAACTAAATTGAAAAACATTTTTTAAAAATATTTCTTTACTAATCCTAATGGACCAGTTTCATTATCACAATAAGGCACTCTAGGGTGTGCTTTGGGCTGGGATAATGGCAATTCTTGGGTGGTGAAAGCACTCAACCTTTGGCCTCACGCATCAACCCACCCAAGATGTGTTGTTATCCCAGCACACAGCACATCCTGTCATACCTTATTGCTTAATCAGTGCATTAGTAAGCAGAAAAGGAGATCCAATTAAGTTACCACTGTTCCCTGATAAAGTGATGACATGCCATGACACACTGGCAATCTCAGGAAGACATATGATAAAACACAGAAACATAGAAGCTGGTGGCAGATAAGGACCACCAGGCCCATCTAGTCTGCCCATTATTTCTACTTGGTTGATAGTGCCATATGTCTCTATTTTGAGCACTGGCCTATTTTATTCTTACTCATCTGTATTATTCCCTTGTGCCTGTCCCATGCTCTTTTGAAGCTTTGCATTGTGCTTATTTCCACTGCCTCCTTGGGCAGGTTCTTCCAAGCATCTACTACCCTTTCTGTGAAAAAGAACTTCCTCACATTACCCCTTAATCGGCCTCCCACCAATCTCATGTCATGTCCTCTTGTCCTGCTGTTTTTCTTATACTGAAGGATGTTGGACTCCTTCACCTTATTTAGGCCTTTAAGGTATTTCAAAGTTTCTATCATATCACCCTTCTCCCTCCTCTGCTCCAGGGTGTACATATTGAGGTACTTCAATCTGTCCTCATATGTCTTCTGTTGCAGTCCCTGCACCATTTTGGTCGCCCTTCTCTGGACTGTTTCTATTTTGTCAATGTCCTTTTGCAGGTGTGGCCTCAAGAACTGGATGCCATACTCCAGCTGGGGCCTGACCAGTGTCTTGTAAAGAGGGATCACTACCTCCCTCTTTCGGCTTGTGATACCTCTACTGATACATCCCAACATCCCTCTAGCTCTCCCCACTGCCTTTATGGTCTGTCTGGAGACTTTCAGGTCATTAGTGATGATGATGCCCAAGTCTCTTTCTTCTCTTGTGGTTGTTAGCAACTCCCCCCATCCTACAGTTAGCTTCAGGGTTTCTCCTCCCCATGTGCATGATTTGGCACTTTTTTGCGTTAAACCCTAGTTGCCACTCTTTGGACCATTTCTCTAGCTTTTTCAGGTCTCGTCTCATTTAACCCACCCCATCTGGATCATCCACTCTGTTCCAGATCTTGGTGTCATCTGCAAACAGGCAAACCTTACCCTCCAGTCCAACTGTGATATCACTAATGAAGATATTGAAGAGGACTGGCCCCAGGACTGATCCCTGTGGCACCCCACTTGTAACGTGCATCTCTTCTGACTGGGTACCGTTAACCACCACTCTCTGCTTTCTGTCTGTCACCCAGTTGATCAACTTTTGCCCTACTCCAAGTCTACTTAGCTTGTTAACCAATCTTCTATGTGGAACCGTATTGAAAGTTTTGCTGAAGTCAAGATAGGCTAAATCGACTGCATCCCCTTGATTCACCTCCCAGGTTACCCAGTCAAAGAAATCTATCAGATTAGTCTGACAGGACCTTCCTGTTGTGAATCCATGTTGTCTTGGATCCTGTGCCCCTATGGATTCTGGATGCTTCACAATCCTTTCCTTTAGGAGTGTCTCCATGATTTTTCCAATGACTGAGGTAAGACTAACTGGTCTGTAGTTACTACTTCCTCCTTGCTGCTACTCTTGTGGAACGGGATCACATGGGCCCTCCTCCAGTCCCCTGGGGTCTCCCCTATGTTTAATGATTCAGTAAACAGTTCCACCAAAGACTCCGCTAGTTCCTCCTTAAGCTCCTTTATTATCCTGGGATGTATGCTGTCCGGTCCCATAGCCTTGTCCACCCTGAGCTTATTGAGCTCTTGTAGGACCCTTTCTCTTGTAAATGGCCCTGTGTTTACCTCCCTCCCTTCCCGTGTCTATGGTGCTGAGCTGTGGGCCCTGTCCTTCCTTCTCCTCCGTGAACACTGAGCAGAAGTATTTATTTAGGATGGATGCCTTTTCTTGGTCCTTCTCCACCCATTCCCCCTTTTCCCTCTTGAGTTTAGCAATTCCCCCTCTAGATTTTCTCTTATCACTAATGTATCTGTAGAAGGTCTTGTCACCTTCCTTCTTGGTTTGTGCTAATGCCTCAGTTTTGGCTTTTGCCTGCCTCACCGCCTTTCCTGCTTCTCTTAGGGAATTCTGATATGCCTCTCTATCCTCGTCCTTTTGTGTTTCCTTGTATATTCTGAAGGCCAACCTTTTGGCTTGGACTTTCTCAGCTACTGTTTCTGAGTACCAAAGGGGCTTCTTTCTTCTTTTGCTTTTTCTTTTTTCCCCACACGCACTGGCCTGTTACTTCAAGTACTGCATTTTTAATCTTGGCCCATTTTGCCTCTACTTCCCTTCCTGTATCTTTTTCTGCCAAGGCTATTTTAATGCTCTCACCCATCTTCCCAAAGTCATTTTGGAATTATAATAATTAGCGCAGCCTCCTCATTTCTTTTTACAGGTAGCAGCACAATGTCTCCCTCCCTGGTCAAGGACACACGGCCTCCAGTAGCAGTCCTCAACCATGACTGTCCAATCACAGACAAGCAAGGCTTGTTCTCAGATCCCAGTCCACAGCTATCACTGTGCCATCGGCAGCGCCACATAGCATTTCCAAACTTAACCCTACCTAGCCATTTTTAAAGTTCTTCCACAGAAAGGTAGGGACAGGAAAGTTATGCATTTATGATAGGTTACAAATAGCAAAAATCGGGCCATAAATACTGCAGACTTTGCAAATTAGTTTCTCTGATCCTCAGGGGACGGTGATGGATCTAGAAAATATTTGTGCTTTTCAAGCATAAATTGTCACTGCACATGGGGAAAAAATTAAATGACAGTGTGGTTGGTGTCTAGATTTTATAACATTTATGGCATGTTTAAGCTTTTTATTCATATTATAGAGAATAATGTGTATTGACTGGTGTATTACAAGTTTGTTTTTTTACACATTCAGGGTGTGTGCTGTCCATAAACCTTGAGAGGTTTATATAGACAATGTGCACCAAGGGTATGTAAAAGAAATATTTTTTTTAACAACCGCTGGTTTGAGGGTATTTCCACATGGAAAGGTGCAATCATGGCTGTTTCAGATCCGAACCCTGTCTCTTGGGTGGGCCTGGATGAATCTGAGCTTGTTTTGCCCAAACCGTGGTAACACATGTTTTTTATAGAAGATGACTGGCCCAGTTAGAAACAAGCATTTGTCAATGCCGAATATTTGCTTGCTGGCATTAGCAGTGGAAGTGCAGGAGTTAGACAGATGCAGTATAGGAATGGCACTGAAGTACTGAACTGACGCCAACTCCACAATCACCCTGCAGAGATGGACAGGCATTGAGGTGTGTCTTTGGGCTGTCACCCATGATGGGCACATTTCACCTCACCCTACCCTTCAGACACTGACAAGTGCAGAGGTGTGCCTTGGGGTGTTTGGGCTTTACATTCACCTCATTCCATAAGGAAATATGCTGAAATGGGCGCAGTACAGGAGAATGGGGTGAACTCTGGGGGAAAAGGGTCCAAGGCACACCTTGATGCCTATCACTGGCTGGAGGGTGGGGTTGGGGGGTGTAATGGCACGAGCATTACTGTCAACAATCCCAAGTCACACCCCTGACACCTGTCAGTCCCTACAGGGTAGGGCGTTATGGTAGAAAACCCTAATGCCCTGGGCATTTCCTGGTATTTTTTACTCCAAGCTTTCCACATGGGCTTTTTGTGACCCCACCGCATGAACAGTGACACTATCAGTTTGTTAGGCGAAAGGTGATTTTGCACAATGACTGTGCCCTTTGGTGCCACAGGTTTGAAAACACATTTCGAACAGGACGTGAAAAGTGACAGGTGTACTGTTCATGAAGAGGTGTAAAAAATGGCATTGTTGAAAATCTGGGGTGAAAATATAAAAAAATTGGTGAAGTCATGAGCGTGCGTAGAAACTGCACAATGTACACCCGTAAAGTAATTAGTTTGAGGATTTTTACAGCAGATTTTCAACATAGGCATTTTGGGACCTTTGCTCATGAACAGTGTCACTGTAATTTTCTTAATCTATCCCGAACACTAATTTCCCACAGCGACCACGTTTTTCTGCGCTGGAAGTGCGAAAACACATTTCAGCCAGGGTGTGAAAAATTACAGCTATACTGTTCATAAGGAGGTGTGGAAAATGTCAATGTTGAAAATCTGGACTGAAAATATTACAAATTCGTGACCTAACGAGTGCTGGAAATTGCGCGTGCCGCATGCATACAGTCATTTATGGATCTGTTACCAAATTTTCAACATAGCCATTTTAACACCTCTGCTTATGAACGGTGTCACTGTGATTTTCTTAATGTGTCCCAAACATTGATTTCGCAAACCGACCACGCCAATGTGCGCTACATGTGCGAAAACAATTTTGAGTGAGATGTGAAAAATGACAGCTGTACTGTTCATAAGGAGGTGCGGTAATATGGCAATGTTGAAAATCTGGAGTGAAAATATTACAATTAAAGTTATTTAGCTATATGAGGAACTGCGCAATGCACGCTCGTAAAACAGTCATTTTTGGGAATATTTTCACCAAATTTTCAATGTAGGGTTTTTGGGAGCCTATCTCATGAAATGCAACAGTCGTTTCATAAATCAGTCCCAAAAGGTGATTCCGCGTAGTGACCGCAAAATCACCTTTCGGGACCAAATAAAATTACAGGGACTGAGTTCATGAGGTGGGATCCCAAGAACCCCATGTTGAAAATTTGGTAAAAAAAAAAATTCCCAGAAATGCCCAAGATATGCATCAAAATTGAAAAAAACCTATTTATGCCATTATTCAACTTACCGGCATTTCTTCAGTTCGCAGTCAGCTTTGAAGAGTGCAGACGTGTTCCCGGTCCACCAAAGATCATCAAGCCAGACTCTGGAAGTAAGTATGGGATGAGATAGGGATGTGGTACTCAGAGGGTGGGCGTGGGTTGGGGGAAGGGGGCAAGACAGTCAGCGAGGGACCATTTTTTCTTACAGGTGATTTTTGTTTTTGAAAGATGATGCGGGACTTTTGCCACACTGGGGTGGGCTCCCAGCGTGGCAGCTGGAAGGTTGATTTGGGGGGGCAGTGGAGCCAATGGGGGATTGGGCACCCCCGGTCATACAGACTGTTGGCACGCTGGGGTGGGCTCCCAGCATGGCACCTGGAAGTCTGTTGGGGGGGGCAGTGGAGCCGGTGGGGACTGGGCACCCCCATTGGCCTTACAGACATTTGCCATGCTGGGGTGAGCTCCCAGCATGGCACCTGGAGTTTGTTGGAGGGGCGCAGTGGAGCCAACGGGGGATTGGGCACTCTCGTCGGCCATACAGTGTGTGTGTGGGGGGAGTGCATGAGCATGCTGGGGTGGGTTCCCAGCGTGCTACTTGGGTGTTTGTTACGGGGGAGGGATGGAGCTGTCTATGACAGCTGTTCCAGTGTAGTGTCGACGTGTGGGCACCTTGCATATTGCCAATGGCAGTATGCAAATTGCCTACACATTACCACCATTGATTCTAGCGGTGTTTTGCTTGGGATTATACGCCTCTGCATCTGAACTGCTGTCATAGACAGCTCAGACATTTATTGGTGTGGTGAGGCTGCACCTGCGACAAGCAGCAGGGCACTGGAAGCGAGGTGGCACACCTACGAAACTTCGTATGGTGGCACTATGTTTCTTGCACATGCGTGCAAGCAAACATAAAAAGCAATAGGTAACAAAAGCCTTGGTTTTCTGACGGTCAGCACTGGGACCTGATGCCACCAGTTTAGTCACTACTACTGCTTGGGTTGCATCGGTGGTTGGGAATTGCAGAAGGGAGAACTTTGTTTCATGAAGACTCTTCATGCTATTGAGGTGTGGGCAGCTATGCTTGAACTACTCTGCTGATGGAGACTACTGTAAGTCAGCATGTTGAAAACCTGGTCTTATGGTGAGTGCAAACTTTGTAATACATGGACGATAATACATGTGTATCATCACTTGTGTATTATGGAGTTTGAAAGTATTGGCAAATAGTGTATTAATAGACTTAACCAGTAAAATTCACTCCTGTGTGTGCACCCTTGGTTGCTGAAGGCCCTTGCCTGAGCCTCATGCCCCTACACCTCAGCCAGGGTATCAGGTTATCGCAGAATTGCAACATACACTTTTGTGTACTATTTTTTTTTACAAAATACCACCGCTCATGACTTGCCATGTCTTGTATATAAATGCCAGTTGTACCGGACTATTAAAAAAAGGAACTGCCCCCTCTTCTGACACCTGACCCAGTCACTGTGTGCTAAATACTGTATATCTGCAAGAACACCATATGGAGCCCCACTGTTCTCTATGAACTTGTGACAAAATAGCGACAAAACTAAAACAAAAACAAGATTTACAGTATGAGATCTGAACTCGCCTTGATAAAGATTTCTTACTCTGTTTTGCCACGGATTATCAAACGTATGTCAACTGCAGCTCTGTAGACAGGTTTTTCTCTGCTTCTCTTGCAGTGCATAGGAAGCAATAGAATTCTGTGTCCTGTACATAAACATGTTCTGTGGAAAGAGCCTGACATTGGGTTCTTCAGGACAAGAGCTTCACCCAAGCCTGCTAGCAGTAAGTGCCTTTATCTGGGGCATCGAATCAAAATCAGAGCTAATTATCACTAGTAAAATTTGGTATAATGAGAAAGCATGCTACAGCAGAAACACAAGCACATGTTAGTACTCTATCACAGAAACAACATAACCATAGGTAATGTAACAGTGCCTCTTTCAATCAATATATTTAGCCTGCATTCTGTTTCTTGTCTTGCCAGTTCCCTAAACCCTTAAAAAGTATGCGTACTGTACATGCAATTGTGTTAATTTTCAAGGCTGAACATTTTAAGGCAAGATCATCAGGATTCTTCTCCTGTGAAATGAAATGCAACAGACTTGCCAGACTGAACATCTCAGCATGCCTAGTGAGACATGAAGGACTCATTTTCCTCTTCACATAGCTGTTGACACTGCCACATGTGGTTATCTGACAGTGCACTTATTCATTTGTAGTACAAAGAAACACATTAAGCAACTACCTTTTCTAATTTGTTTGCTTTTATCCTCACTAGCATGGAGGTAACAAACACATACACTACCTAGACGGAACCCCACAGAGCCTATCATTTCTATGTTAATAACAAAAATATCCTGGGCAAGTCAAATAATGTTCCCGTTCATGTTTTTTTTCCCAATCTAGATTTTTCTCCCCTCAACCCTGCTGTCTAACCAGGAATGTACCATCATCAAGGATATAGCCTGTTCAAGCTCTACAACCTGTCACGTAGACAGCAGGCAGTCTTTCTCCCTGTTTTTTCTCTTTACGTCCTCCCCCTGGTGCCAGCAATGCCATTATGGCCTCCCACACTTGGCGAATCCCTGCAGGAACAGCATGCTCCCTGGCCCACCCACAAGGGGCACTACTGTGGAGGAACCTGCCACCAGCCCTCCCCGGCTGAGGTGCACCTTCCACCACCATGGCAAGCAACACCCACTCTTGAACATGGGTCCCCTGTGCAGCAGCACAATGCATGGTCACTGGGCAGTACTCCCATTCACAACTGAAAGAGCACAGAGCAATTCCTACTCATTTTGGTACGGAACAGCTGCCAAAGAACTATCCAAGACATAAATTTACACAAGTACTATATGTAGCTAATGCCTACTACACGTTTATGGATAATTATGCAATGCAAAGCCGCAACTTTTTATGCCCACCCACCTTCCCCCTTGTGGACTTTATTAAGTAGTCACTTTCCCGCCAACAATCTAAAACCATGCCCGCCGCGTCTTGCTGACCTATAGCCTTCCACACATCCCTCGTTGATCACAGATAGTGGATCACCATATTACTCCATCATTCTGTCTATAGTACTGACACCTAGTCTGAGCAACCACATAGCAACACCGCTAACGGAATAAGCAATTACTGTATCTCGCATGATAGAACATCTGGTCACCTCATAATGGGGAACTTTCCCTTGTGCCTTTTTGTATTACTCATAATACTGGAATTCAGTAAAAGATGCAGTCATCCACAGGATACTATGCAAAGTGATACGGTGTTGTTCTCTCCTGCTGCAATCACATAGCAGTCCCAAGAGACTGGATATGTTTCATGACATCCACTAATCGATCTTACACACTTAACAGCTACTATGGAGGGACACAGTCGCTGTACACCTGCTTGGTGACTATCACCAACTGCATTCAGATATACAGTCCACACTTATTTCAGTTAAAGTATTAATCTTTTCTATTACAAGAGGTCAAGGACCGAACCGGATGGCATTTAAGATTCCAACAAATAAAAATAAGAAAAAACAATAAAAATGCATCTACTAGATCCTATACCCTATCTCTGGCGGCAACTATGAAATTACTACTGCTATTACTAATTTGTTCAGGGAACGTGGAACTTAACCCTGGGCCACCTGGGAATATCTCTGCACCATCAGAATTAGTAAAGATTAAAGGGCTAAGCCTTCTACATATTAATGTATGTAGTCTACTAAAAAAAATCACATTGCTCCAAGCCTGGGTTAGCCATACACTACCTGACATTTTGGTAGTGTCTGAGTCATGGCTTAGGCCTGACACAGCTGACAGAGACATTAACTTACTTGACTATCAAACATTCAGAGCTGATAGACATACAAGAGGAGGTGGGGTAGTAATCTATGTAAAGGCCAACCTACCTGCAACTTGTCTTGACTCTTCTTCTATGACAAAAGAATTCGAGTGCCTATCCCTCAGAATAGCTCTCTCCAACACTACCTCGCTACAATTGATCGGCTGTTACAGGCCTCCCTCAGCTGGCCTTAAGATTCTATCCCATTGGGTGACTTGATCTCAGAAGGGAATGAAGAAACCATAATCGTAGGCAACCTTAACCTGAACTGGCTTTCTAAGGCAGCTGCACCACTAACATCATTCTGTGACATGCATGGGCTACACAGCTCATAAATGAACCTACTAGAGTAAACAAAAGAACCCTAAAACAATACACTTTTGATTTACTATTAGTGAGTAAACCTCACCTCTTCTCACATATTGGAGTACTGTTCAATGACATCAGTGATCATTGTACTATTGAAGCAATTAGAACAGCATGTAAGCCTCCATCCCCTACAAAATTCATGCTGAGGAGATTGAAAAAGAAATTCAACATCAATGCATACCTGAATGATATCAAACACTCCACAAGATGGCAAGAATTCTATTTAGCGAACACTACGGAGATTGCACATGGTATTCTAAATGATATCACCACAAGTGCTCTAAACACCCATGCACCAGTTTCTAAACTACGTATCAAAAATAAAACCTGTCGTTGGTTCAATTCAGATCTTAAATCCACCCTGCTCAACAGGGACAAGCTTTGGAAGAACAAAGAAAAACTAAGTTAGCCACTGACCCGGGAGCAGTTCAGAAAAGCTAAGAATCTCTGCACAAGAAAGTGCAAGACACAAAAGCTGCATATTACATGGCTAGACTCATCATACCACAACCCTGCCAAATTTTGGAACACCATAAAAGATATAACTGGCAATGTCACAAGCAACCTACTCCCAGAAAAATTACATAGTGGAAATAGAACCATTATTGACAGAATAGAAGTCCTGGAAGCCTTTAATAATCACTTTACTACTGCTGGGCTAGCATTTGACTCCTCTCCAGCCAACCTAATGAGATTGCAACTAGGGATTAAGAACTCTGATGCAAGAGTGACTGACTCCACTTTCTCCTTCACACCAACCACGCTGAAGCAAGTTGGAGAACTAATATTACAGTTGGAAACAAAAAAAAGTGCAGGTGCTGACTCCTTGACCCTACTTCATAAAATTGCATACATGTTTTAGCAGTACCGTGACACATCTGTTCAACCTCTCACTACAGTCAGGAGGTATCCCACAATCTGGAAAACCGCTCAAATTATTCCACTACTGAAAACCGGGATCCCACAGACCTCAATAACTACAGACCAATCTCCATTCTTCCGGTATTGTCCAAATTACTTGAAAAAATTGTGAGCACCCAGTTAAGGGAATACCTAGAAGCTAACAATCTTCTAAACCCAGCTCAATCTGGTTTCAGAACAAAACACGGTACCATCACAGCTCTTGCAAAAGTCATCAGTGACTGGCAACTTGAATTGGACAAAAAAAATTGTGTTTGTGCTGTTTTCTTAGATCTAAGTAAGGCCTTTGATACGGTTGACTATGACCTGCTCCTCTCATCACTGAGGTCAGTTGGGCTTGACACCTAATCCATTACATGGTTTTATAATTATCTTTCAGGAAGAACTCAGCAGGTAAAGGCCGAAGGAGATATATCCCCACTCAGACCACTTCAAAGAGGAGTACCACAAGGATCTATCCTTGGCCCTATCCTATTTGCAATATATATCAACAACATCGACTTAAATCTTTCCAAAGCCACTGTACACCTGTTTGCTGATGATACAGTACTGTATGTCAGTCACTCTTCACCTATTACAGCCTGCAAAGAACTACAAGCAGAATTCGACCTGCTGCAACATCAACTGCTGGGAAAGAAACTACTATTGAATGCAAAAAAAACCAAGGCAATGTTTTTCTCCCCTCAGGTGCAGACAGGATACACTATCCCTTCGACCTTCCTAAATTATCCACTGCCCTTGGGAAAACCTAGATTATGTCACAAAATTCAAATATCTGGGGTATGGCTAGATAATAGGTTAGACTACCTAGATCATTTGGAAGAACTGCTAAAAAAACTCAGACAAAGGCTTGACTTACTACAGAATAAGGCACTTCCTTACAAGTGATTCAAAAAAGAAGATGGTCCAGGCCACTTTCCTCTCAGTACTTGACTATGCTGACTTCTTATACAGTCGCTGCCCTACTGTATGTCTGAACAAAATAGATACACTATATCACAGAGCCTTGAGGTTCATCACAGACCTATCTTACAGCACTCACCACTGTCTGCTTTACTCTGCAGTGGGATGGACTTCGCTTCAAGCTAGAAGAGATAGAAATGCAATACTATGTACCTACAGAGCAATATCGCAGCAGCTTCCAAAATATATCTCTGACTGTTTTCTATAAGCCACATCAAATAGTTATGCATTAAGAAGTCTGAACCTCATTACCCTCAAGGTGCCTAAATTCCACTCCGACATGGTAGATATGCATTTAGCTATGTGTTATCCACTCTATGGAACACAATACAGAAGACATTGAAAGTGAAGAAGCTTATATCTATTACAGCCTTCAAATATCTATATAATAGGATTTTCAAAGAAAAATGTAACTGCTTCCATCAACACTAGATTAACCTTCCATTTATAGATAGACAGGACAAGCTTACCAGCACCCATTGTGAAGTTACCCTATAGTTCACTAACCAGTGCCTTATTCATTTCCCTATACCCTTAATACTTTAATCTCCTTAACACTCCCAGCTCCTACCTCCAGCCTAACCCTCTCCTCTTCCTCCTAGACCTACTCTAGATCCTCTTATTGCACCAACTCTATGATTCCTCCCCACCCTGTTCCATACCCCTGACCATTACTGCAGGTATCCATCCTGCCAACTCCATCAGCCACAAACCTCCCTTGAGTCATATCTTTCAGCTATCAATACATCCATTTATATTAGTTTAATAATTTTTCTAAGGAATTCTCTGATACTTTCAACCCTTCATCAAAATGTGACAGTATTAAAGTGTCTCCCATTACCTATTTTAGCGAGCTGGCTACCTCATGAATCATGTATATATGTATTATATCCTTGTTTTTCTAACATATCAATTTATGTGTTCTGTACTTGATATATTGTTTCATTTCTGTTTTCTCAAATTTGTGTATATTCCGATTGTTATATTATTGGGATTTGTTGTATAACTCTCACTTCTGTCTTCTCAAAATTGTAAATATTCTGAATTCTATATTACATGTAAATTGAACCTTGACCTTACCAGGTCCATCTTGCAAATGAGCCTTGCTCAACGATGTTCGCCTGGATAAATAAAGATTTGATTGATTGATTGATTGATTGAATTTACTAATCCTAAAGAAAAAAAAAGCCTGCATGCAAAAGAGTGGATAAGTATTAAGGCAGCTCTCAAGGGCAGATGCCACTCTCACTGTGCCCCACTTATTTTCAAATTCTGGTTAGGATCCCTCACCAGCTTCCTCAGCTCCTTCCTGGTGTGAAAATAATTTTTCCAAGATTAACATGTTATTTTTGGCAACATGAGCAAAATAAATAAAGTTGGTCACTGAGCATGCTCAAAAATTTATTTCACTCCTTTTGGCTGCACTGAGCATGCTCAGATATTTATGGTCACATGTGACATGCCATTTATTTTTTGATGCCACACTGGTAACCCAGCTTTGCAGCCCAGTTTGCAATTTGTACTTTTTCCCTTTCGTAACCTTTTAAACATTTCTATAGCAAAACTACCTTAACACCGGTTGTATAAATCAAATATGACATGCATTGACTTAAGATATTTTTTTATCTATTTATTTGATTCTAGGATTACAAGTACCTTTGACCCAAGGCACTTTTACAAAGATTCCACGTCAATGGAGGTACAATACAAAGGAGACACGACATTCAGTTACAAAGGAAGGATAACAGTATAACAATTGGTTACATGTACAGTAAGGGATTCAGAACATTTGAGCTAAACCAGTGCTAGGGTACTGCCAGATGGGGATAGAGTACAGAACAAGGGATGAGACTATAGGAAGAAGCAGCCAGAGGCGTTGTCAAAAACACAGAAGTGCTGTAGTCAAAAGAAGAAAGAAAAGAAAACAAAGATGGAAAAAATGAGGAGGAGCTAGGTAGGGATTGTGAGGCAGCAGTGAGTGCAGGTGAGGTAGGCTATTAACTAGGACAGTCATAGATGATGGAGGCAGAGATGAGAAGTTGGAGCTTGGATTTGAAAGGACCAAGCTTTGGCACAAATGAGATGTTTCTGCTGAGCGTGTTCAATCAACTGGGGCTCTGTAGGCAAAGGATTTTTGTCCCTGAGAAGTACGGCAGCGAGGGACCTGAAGGAGTTGGGTTGTGATACCCCTGGTGTGTGTAGGATTTCTGCTAGGGCAAAGGAGAGCTTGGACTCCAGGGGGTGTGAGACCCATAGTAATTTTCCTAGCCATAATGCAGGTCTGGTACTTTATACAGTTAGAGAGTTGTAGCCAGCCAAATTGTGCATATAAGTCATCTTTATTTGAAGGTATCTGTCTGTTGCAATCTCACGTGTAGCTTTGCCACTCAAGAGGTATCAACAGACAAATATCTTCTCATGAAGATAAAAATGATATCCTAAGTTAGCCATGTCATATCATATCCCATATATATATATATACACACACACACACACACACATATTGCAGAAAACTTTGTTAATGCATCAGTTAGGGTTGTCATTACAGTGATAAAAGCTTGGACATTTGATGTTAGGGTTACCAACCCTACCCCCCACCCCTACTCTTCACACACCAACAGGCATCGGGGTGTGACTTAGGGTTGTCAGCCCTAACTCTCACCCCATTCCATTTGTAAGAAAGCTGAGTGGTACAGTATAGGACAATGTGGTGAGAGTTAGGCCCACTGACCCCAAGGCACACCCTGAAGCCTGTTGGTGTGTGAAGAGTGGGAGTGGGTTGGGGGGGTAGGACTGGTAACATTAACATCGAATTTCCAAACTTTTGTCGCTGTAATGACAACCCTAACTGAGCATTAACGTTTTTTGCAATGAATTTCCCTTCTTTTTGAGAAAGTGTAATGTTATTCGTATGTGGTTATGGGAGTGCAGGACCCTCTGGGCCCTGCACTCCCATCATGCATACATTTTCTAATTGTCTCTGATTTTCGGGCCCTGCACTCTCATCTACAAATAAGTGTACTGATATTTTAATGATATCACATGCCCGTGTGGGAGCAGGGCCCTGTGCTCCCATTTCTGCATAATGGGATCCAAATGTGGGAGCACAGGGCCCGTATCCATAAGTATAGAGACACAGCACATGCCTAGAGCCATTCCAGGTAATCCTTGTGCTACAAAAGTTGCAATATCTAAGGAACTTTGGAAAAAATTCCTTTGCGGTTGTATTCATGGCCTGGTCACCTTCACGCGTACTTAATACATAAAAATGTACACAGTTGCGCTTAGCAAAAAATCTGTATCTCGAACCGTTTTCAAGATATAACTGCCGAAAGACACCATGACCGCCGCAATGTTTACCTATGGGAAAATTCACTACTTCAGAGTGCTGTAACTATGGAACCAGTATCCATTTCTTCACCAAACCAGCAAAGGGCACATATGTTGGACAAGGGCTTGCCGCCCTGCAAATTTCAGCCCAAAAGTTCTAACCGTTTTCTTGCTATGAAGTGGCAAAAAAACTGTTTTTTGGGGCTGTTTACCTGCTTTCACTTTCAGATCATATATATTTTTTCGACATAGGCTATAATGGGAAACTTTAAAGTTTAATAACTTTTGAACAGATTAATATTTTTTCACCAAACCTTCAAAAGGCCCATCTGCGAGGCAAAGGCTTTCTACCCTGGAAATTTCAGACCACAACCTAAAGCCGTTTCTGAGATCCAGGTGAACAAAGAAATGCAAATAAACACAGATTTTTCTGTTTTTCAACACTCTGTATCTCAGAAACCACAAAACGAATTCCCATGAAATGTGACAGGACATGAGACCTACGCCGAGACATTATGCATGCCAAGTGTCATGCAAATCCGGTGAATGGTTCCAAAGCTATCAACGTTCACAAATTCCAGTTTAACGTAGAAGTTACCTTTCACCCTAACTATACTGGCACGGTATAATGAGTGTGTGACCAGATACATATATATATATAAATACACACACACTGTAAATACATATATATAAATACACACACACTGTAAATACAAAGCCAAACATATTAACATATCAAGGTTATTTTGGCTTGTCATGGACCTACAGTACTGCGACAATATCATGAAATTCTCACTCTAGGTATAGTAGATTATAAGGCAAATATTCTCATGTAGTGTCTTCAGAATGGAAGACTGACATCATTTTTGTGACTAGACTGTACTCCGAAGGTTTTTTTTTTTTACAGAACTTTAACTATAACATTACTGAGACAGCAGCACATCCAACTGTTTTAAAACAGAGTCCAATGTCATTGTACAGATTAAATACAGCATAGGCCTAATTAAAATAGTTTTACTTGTGAAACATGACTACTGTGATATCACTTGTGACATTACCACTTGTCATGTCACAGACCACTCATAAAATCTCAGATATCCTAATTAGGTCCATGCAATATCATTCAATCTATCCACCTTTCTACACACATACATATATACACACATCCATATACAGACAGACACACACACACACACACACACACTCATTTATATATATATATATATATATATATATATATATATTAACCTCTTCAGTTGCATTGTTCCTGGTATTCTATTTCCAGATTCTAAGTGGAAATAACATGTTATATATGAAATAATGTATATTCTACGTGAAAGTAAATATACCAGAACAACACTGATTTATGTTACCAATTTACACACACACACACACACACACACACACGCACACAATTTATAATTTTCCAAAACTCTGCAGAAACCATATTTCTCTAGGATTTGAAACCCATTTTAATTTGTATACCCAATCTACATTTTTGGGGCACCATTTCTTTGGGAAATTAGAGTTCAGATGCTGTTCAATGTGTGATCTATCTCGTGATGCAGAACTTTATTTCCTTTTGAAAAGGAATTCAGACATTCCAGATGTAGTTCATAACGGGTTTCTCACTTGCCAGTGCAGATTATTAGCTTGTCTGTTTATGTGTTTATTTCCAGATGGCAGGTAGAATTACTAGAACCATTAAGACTGATACATACGTTCCTATACCTCACTCTAGATTTCTTTGCCAGTTACCTTATCAGCAACAGTTCTAAATTATAAGGGTTCCTGAGAAAGACATGACTAACACAAGACACAACTGCACAGAGAGAGATTTGAAGATGAATAGGGAATTTAAAGCATGCAAGTCAAATGAGAAAAATGAACCTCAAGTGTGCATGCATGGCTGAATCTTTTTTTCAATGAACCATTTTTGCTGGAAGTGTGAAAAGCCATTACAGCTACAACTACCAGATGTTTTAATCATGGTCTCTTCTCTGTCGATTTACAGTGTTCAGCTTTTGACTGATGCGAGAGAAAATAAAGCAGACAGCTAGATTTATCACTGTTCCAATCTCTAATCGCTGGCTGGCATGACTCCCCAGAGCTATGCAAGATAATTACATTTAACATAAGAACACAGAAAGATTTTTTTTTTTTATTTAACATTAACAGCGAGCCCCTTCCCCCCTGCAGAACAACTGCAAACAACTTCTCATCAGGATGTTTTTAATTTACGCTGAATCCTATCTTCTTTAAATTAATGTGCATATTTAATGTCTGCTAGTAGTTACTGAAATTGACTGCTAAGTGACCTGGAAAGCATGGCTTCTCAACAACTAATTTATGACCTGCAGCATTTTGTTCCATAGGAAGGCACATTTCTACAACAGCCGCTAATGAATTGCATTTTCATGAGTACATTACTTTGTATTGCAAACTGAACAGTGACTTTAACTCTGCCATGTTCAAGGAAATGTAGGTACAGTGCCGCCAACAGAAGAAGAAAGCCATCTAAATCATGGTTATGCTCAGGTAGGTGGTCAACTACCTTACAATATTAAAGGGGCACTGTCAACCCCTTAGGCCTCAAAGGGCCTTTAGTTTAAAAAATACATGCTATGATTGGTCACATTCTGTAGAGACTGCTGATCCAACTGAAAGTTTGACTCAGATTTCTTTTTTTCTTTTAAAAGTGAAAACAGACTGCCCACCATACTGGTGTTCACACAAATACATGTTTGTTTACAGTCCTTGATCAGCTCTCACTGCATCCTTCCTGGACTTGGGAAGGCCCCCAACACAGTCTAGCCACTCTTGATGCAGTGGGAGGAAAGCAGACTATTACATCATAAGTGGTTGCACAGTTTTGGGGTGTTTTTAATGCTCAGGAAGTATGCAATAAGAGGAGATCAAGCATCTGAAATAAAACAAGGTTAGGTGTAATTACACCATTGGCATGCATTTCAGAGCTACTAAAATTAAGCAGATAAAGCAATCAGCAATATAAATGAATTATAGAGATGGTAAGTAATCATAAAACATGTGTTTTCAACCAGAAATGATATGATGTAAAAAGGGTCGACAGTGTCCCTTTAATCACTGTAGATGCTGGTGGTTACATACAGTAACCTAACTAGGTGGTTACACTGTTACCGCTCAGTTACCCAGTAATGATTTCAAAAGCATCATTTTTCTTTTAGATAGTTCCTGAACAGGGCCTATATTCGAAACTTTGATTCTAACCTTATTTTCCATTTTTAGCTTTCATTTATTTTTACCCCTTTGTTTTATTTGCAGCACACATGCTGTTTTTTGCCACCCACATGTTGACGCAGCACACTTTTTGTTCTACTAACAACTGTTGTGTTTATGGGTTCTGATGAGCAGTTGATACCGAAAGGCAATAAAAGGAAAGTCTGTGAGGTATGAGAAATTGGGTTTTACATTTCCATAAGTTTATTTTTTTTGACACCCACACTTCAGGGCACTTACCGTGGCCTTGGTTCTTTAGAGGGCTGCATATCTGGAATCGGTAATCAAGTCAAAATCTGGGAATCTACTGTAGGAAGGGAGTCAGGCTTCCTCATGTCCTCAGCCATGATATGAGACTGGGGAGGGGGAGGTTTAGAGGGGGATGTGATGAAGTACTTCTTCATGGAAAGCGTGGTGGATGCCTGAAACAACCTACCTGCAGAGATGGTGGGTTTTAAAATGGTAGCAGAATTCAAGCATGCATGGGCTAGACACAAGGGGACCTTAGTAACAGGGCTGGGGGGTAAAGCTAGAGATCGAGTAGGGTCTGCGGTAGCACAGTATGTAGGGATTTTAGGGCAGACTAGGTGAGCCAAGAGGTCCTTTACTGCCTACAAATTCTATGTTTCTATCCATTGCACAGTTTTCCCAAAGTTATTTTCTAGTTCCCTATTCTTTGTGTGGACAACATAACTACATCTTACCTCTAACCAAGAGGGCCAATGTATGCCCACCTGTACATTTTGTCATTCAGTGCCACACCTTACTCTCATCAGTATGAGTTACCCCTTAAACAGGTGGTCAACAACCTAGCCATGCTGTCCCCCGCCCCAGTACAAGTGCAGTATATCAGTTGTGCAAAGTAACACCGTCTCTACGCATTCAATGCGGAACTCCAGGGTCAGCTGCACACTCATGTATCACGTGCTTCCCACACTGTGCCGCTGCACCATCAAGCTCGCTGGAAATGGAGGCTTTACTGATGCAGCAGTAGTGCAGAAATGAACAGTTACTTACCGTAACAAGAGATGATCAAGAGACTCTCATCCACTGGGCCCCACCTTTGGAACTGTAAGTCATCGGTGTCAGGACCACTCAGAAACTTTTGCTAGCCGGGGGCCACCAACAATGATGTACAACAACGGCACCCATATAATCTTGGGTGGCCCACTGTTCCTCAGTTCCCTGCTGGAGATGAGGTCAGAGGGCCTTTTACCGTGAGGAACCAGGAGATCAAACCAGTACCCAGCATATACTAAGAGGCACGGGACTGGAAACATAGTGTACATAAGACAAACCTGCCAGCTTATACCTCAGTAAGGGGGAGAAGTGTGGGTGTGCTGTGGCCCAGTGGAGGTGATTCTCGTGAAGATTTACTGTTAGTGAGTACCTGTTCTGTCTTCATTGAGGACATCTCCTTCAATGGGCCGCACCTTTGAAAGGAGTACCAAGCAGTATAAAGCACTCAGGGAGGGTGGCAAAGTTGGATGTGGCATCAAGACAGAAGGCCTTGCAGTACTGCAACAACAAAGCCAGCACACCTACAAGGGGAAATGTTTAGACTGTAGTGTTTAATGATAGTATATACAATGCTCCATGTGGCAACAGCACATATGTTAACTGCAGAATCATTCTGAAAGCAGGCAACAGAAGTGGCCATACCACGTGTAGAGTGGCCACGAACAGTACCAGAAAGTTCCTTATTGTACTTCCTATAACAAAAAACAATACAGCTGGACAGCCATTTGGATGGGTATTGTTTAGTCATAGGCAGGACCCCATGTTTACTGCGGCAAACTGGTTCTACATTTTGCGACAGAGACCTCATGGTTGCTGCAGTCAGACTAGGAGTAATTCTGCAGCAATTCTGGGATGTGCTTTACATTCTCTGGCAACTCAAATGAGCCCCAAAATAAAATCTAGTTACCCAGAAAGAATGCTCAGAAAAAGGCAGCCTAGGGCAGTTTTGGCAGAGGCGCAGGCAAGGCAATGCAAATCAATTCTGGCATCATGGGATTGGATGTAGAGCATGGGGGAACTGAAGGGTTATTTTTTTTTTTTTACTGCAGTCTGTTTTATTGTGCTGTGGCTCCCTCCCACCTGCCCAGTGCTGGTTTACCACAGCTATGCTCCTGAGAATTTATTCCCCTGCCTGCCCAGTTATTTGAAGACCAGTAATGACTGGTAGCAAACCAGTGCTGCTCCAATGGCTCCTCCCACCCACTTTCTTGAAGCCTGGTGGTGATGGTGTGTGATGTAACGCTGCTCTAGTTGCTTCCTCCTGCTCACACAGTTCAGCACCACTTGCGTCGTTTATGTCAATGCCACTTGGCTTCCACATCTTCTTCTCTGCCACTCTGTAAGGATTTACTGTGAGGCTAGAGAGTAGCTGAATCATTTTACATCAGACAAAGGTCCTCAAAAGCCTCCAATTTTTTGTCTGCAATAACTACTAATACTTTTTCATTCCACAGTTCTGCAACTGGTAAGTAGAACCAGCATTCTTTTTCAAGAAACAGAATTGCTGAAGTTCCCTCAGTAGTTTGTAGAAGACCATAATGGTCATAAGTTTCAGGTCCGAGTGTCAGTGGATTGGAAAGGGTGGCCTCACTGACTACTGCCACCCAGGGGGATGTATAACGGAGCTGCCAACAACTCGCACTAATGCCATTTTAAGCTTGATCACAATCATTTTAGTCATTTAATTGGAGGTTTCAGTGGTGACAGCCATATTTACTGCACCACAAAATGCTGTTTCTGTGGCAGAGGCTTGTTTCTGTGGCAGGACCATCTTTCTTCGCAGTTGCTGCAACTGCAGAATTGCAGAAACACGGGGCCCTGGTCATAGGGGCACCCTCTTTTTCAGGAGTGAAACAAAAAGCTGAGAGGCCTTTCTGCCGTCATTAATGTGATCAAGGTAGAAATGCAATGTTCTATGTACATCCAGCGTATGGAGCTATGCATTTGGTAAATACCTGTGGTACCGAGGACAAACCGAAGGGTAAGACTTGCAATGGATAATGGCTGCCCTTCAGCATGAAAAGTGGAGGTACTGCTTGTGGCACTTGCAAACCTTGATATGAAGGTATGCGTCTTTCACATCCAGGGCACAAAGCTAGTCCCCCTTTTGCAGCAGGGGGATGAGGGACACTATTCAAAACTTCTTCTATTCAGTGAAAGGGTTTAGATCTCTCAGGTCCAGAATCCTCCTCCATATTAAGGATATGATGATTGTAGTCAACCTCATCATCTGGAATGATGACAGAAGCAATAGACAGAGCCAGCGGCTATGATGGAGGAATGATAGGTGGGCTTTTGGATCCCGTCAACGATGATGGTGCCGACAGGGAGGCCCAGCTGATGAAGTAGCCACCATCTTCAGTGGGAGCGATGGTAACAGTCACTGAAACAGTTTAGAGAAAGACACCAGCTCAACCTGGAAGTCGATGACACCCTGAAAAGGGCCCAGTACTACTGACGTTGAAGGGGTGGAACCCGGCGAGGAACGTGGCATATTGTCTGTAGTAGAGACGGCAGCACTAGAGCCAGACCATGACCTTGGTGTCTCACTGACGGTTGGGGGCTATAGTTGTCACTGCCAGAGTGGATGGTGAGGAGGATTTACCCCATTCCACTGGAGACCTCAGCCTCACCGGTGAAGCATGGAGCTTTGTCTTTATGCTTGTGGTGATGACTGGAAGAGAAGGACTTTAACAAGTTTTCCTTGTCTTTGTCCTTGGCCCCCGAAGACCGCATCAGTGAGAGAATCACCGAATGCCAGGAAGCACCCTCCCCGGAAGAGATCGAGCAAGAGGGAAAACAAGCTTGAAGCCTGCGGCCTTGTCTTGAGTTTCCATGGCCTTAATGGTGATGAAGGTTTCAAGAACCTTCTTTCAGTGTCTACTTGTGGTCTGGTTGAATCTCTGACAGATCTTGCACGCCCTGACGCTGTGGGACAGGCCGAAACAGCAGACATAAACTGTATGAGCATTGCCTTTGTAGATCTTGTAACTGCAGGTACAAAACCTAAATAAAGGTTGTTTTGATGGTGGCATAAAATGAAAACATCAACAGGTTAAATTAAAGTTTAGAAAATAATAAATATGGAAGAAATCAACAGTGTTTCTTTCCAATTTTGATGAGCAGTCAACGGTGGGAGAAAGAACTGATAAGCAATGGGGCCACCCATGATTATATAGGTGCCGCTGTTGCATGTCATCGTGGGCAGTCCCCGACTAGCAAAAGTTTCTGAGTGGTCCTGACGCCAACAGCTTACAGTTCCAAAGGTGTGGCCTAATGGAGGAGACATCCTTAATAAAGATTAACATTTCTACCTCATTACTGTATTTTTGCTGTTGAGTAAGTAAACAGATTTACAGATATGCTCGAACGTGTTCAGAGTAGATGGTAAGGAGGATTTAACTATAAAGACAGAGCATCTGGCTTGTGGTTGTTTGCAATGGAGAAATGAATATTAAGAGAAAATACAAACGTCTTCAAATTGGTGAAAGGAAAAACTCCATGTCATAAAGGGCCAATTGAGGGGTGAAAATTTAGAAAGAATACTCAGAACTATTTCACAGAGATAATGGTGGATTGGTATAAAAATATATATATATGTCAGCTGATAATGGCCTTGCAGCCATCCAGTCTACCACAAACCAGTCAATTAGTGTAAAATGCCCCAGTGGTCATTTTGTCCCCCCCCCCATCAGTATCCTTCCCACATGCCGGCCCTACCCTCTTTTTGAACCCCCAATGGTTTTAGCACATGCAACCTCTCTGGAAGCCTTTTCCATTTTTCCACTACTCTTTCTGTGAAGAAGTACTTCCTGATATCCATTCTGAACCTCCCCCACCCCTTGCCAGCTTCATGGAGTTTCACCGTGGTGCCCCTGTTCCTACGCAGTGTGAATAACTCCCTGATTATCAATCTTGTTTAGAACATGGAGTCCTGGAATTTTTCTATTGTGTCCCCGCTCTCTCTTCTATTTTCCTATACGTGCACATAGTGAGGTCTTTCAACCTCTCCCCGTATGACCCCCCCCCCTTACTTTCCCTATATCATTTTGGTCACTCTCTTTTGCACCACGTCCAGTCTTTCTCTGTCCTTTCTCAAGCATGGGCTCCAAAACTGCACAGAGTACTACAAGTGTGTCTAACCAGAGATCTGTACAAGGGTAGTATGATCTCCCTTCTCCTGCTACTGATTCCCTTCCCTATGCATCCCTGCATCCTATTTGTTCTCCCCATAGTGTCTGTACTTTGCCAATGTTTTCAAGTTCTCCATTATTAACACTTCTAGGTCCCTTTCTTCCATGGTTCATTCCACCACCACCACCACCACCACCATCATCATCATCATCCCCCATCCTGAATTCCATCTCAGGTTTCTTGCTCCTCTGTGCAATACTTTACACTTTTTGGGTTTAGATTTCAGCTGCCACAAGGCTGACCACCTCTTCAGCCTTTCCTCCACATGGCCCTTATCCCCTCTATGCTGTCTACACTTCCACAAATCTTAGTATCATCTGCAAAGCAGCATATCTTTCGCTGGATCCCCTTCCCAACATGGCTTATAAATATGCTAAAATCAAACCTTTGCGGCATTCTGTTTGTGACGTCCCTCATCTCTGAATACTCTGCATTCAGAACCACTGTCTGGGTCCTCACAGTTGGCCGGTTTCTCATCCATTAATCCATTCTGTCCCCCACTATAAGTCATCCATTTTCTTGACCAACCATCCATGTGGGACAGAGTCAATAGCCTTACTGAAGTCCAGATAAAGGAAACTTACTGCCTGAAACTTATCCACCGCCCTTGTCACCCAACTGAAGAATTCTATTAGGTCTATTTAGCAAGACCTCCCACTGGTATACATTTTTCTGCCTGGTGTCCTGTAGACTATTTGCCTCCAGAAAAATCTACCAACCTCTCCTTTATTATTGATTCCAATAGTTTTTCTATGACAGACATCAGTTTGACTGGTCTGTAGTTGTCCGGTTGTTTTGCCTCCCATTTTTGTGCAACAGGACCACATCTGTTGTCCTCCAATACCCCCCCACCGACATGTCCCCATTTTCCAAACAGCAGTTAAAAAGATCTGCCAGCAATCCTGCCAGGACCTGTGCCATCTACCTCAACACCCTCCGGTAAGTCAGGGCTCATAAATTTATTCAGCATGAGTGCCTGTAGGCCTTTCAATACCCTCTCTTCCGCGATAGGCACCATGTTGGTATCTGCTAATGATTCTTTACTAGTTTTAATGCTGCATTCTGGCAGTGGGCACATCTTCCACCATGAACAGTGAACAGAAGTATTCACTCAGTAAGTTCGCCATCCCCTTCTCATTCTCCTCCCACCCCTCCCCCTTCCCAAGTCTGACCACCCCTTTCCTGGTTGTGCCCTGCTCTCGTATGTATTGAAAGGATGTTCTGTCACCCTCAACCCCTCCGCTAACCTCAGCTCTTACCTTCTTTCACCAATCTCGCTGTTCTAGAAGTCACCCTTAACATCTCCTTATAAAATGGGTTGAAGTTTGACAGCCAAATCCATTCACTGTATTGGCCATAAACAGTCACCTAACATTCATTAATGATCTAGGTACCTGTACAGTAGATTGCCAAACTACTAGTGGAACCAAGGGGAATGTCAGCTACAAATCACTCTACACATTAACTGAAAAGGTTCCCTCCTAAAATATTAACAAAAAGCTCCATATTTAAAATCACGGTAAGTGCGGGAACATAATGTGGTGACAATTATTTTTTAGTTAAGTCACCCGTCACCTCGGTCTTTTCTCCCCAACAAACTCTATAATGCCAGTGCTGAAACACAGTCCCCTGCCTAGGATTGTGAAGAATTTACTGGCGGGCGATGCACATTAACACTGATCTGTTCTAATTGACTGTTCCCCGGCTCTGCTCCCCAACAGTTGTAACTCACTGAGGCTGTCACTTCTGTGGCTTTACCGTCCCTCAGTCTCCACATGGAAAAAGCATCGGTGGCTGTTCAATTTTTATCAGAGCTCTACAGCGCCAGAATACCACCACATGGGAGCTGCATTGGCAGCTGTTCCCAACTCTAAGTAACTCCACAAAGGAGTTGCACTGGCAGCTGTTACTTTGCATCACAGCCCAATGGCTGTAACTTATTGTGGCTTTACTGTCCTGGGAGCTGCATCAGTGCTGTGTGTGTGTGGGAGGGTCATCTACGTGGAATGTGTGCATGGCGTGGATCACAGTATGCAGGCTAAAAGTTCAAAAGTGTGTGTGTGTGTGTGTGTGTGTGTAGTGGGATATCAGTCCTGGGAATGTCAAATGGTGTGTGTGTGTGGGGGGGGGGGTGACTTGTGATGTCTTAAAATGATAAAAGTCGCATGACATCTTAAAATGATAAAATTGCCATAAAAATTGTTAGGAATGATTTTGTTGAAAACAAGCATCACAAATCAGTTTATTACATTATTTCTGCCAAAACATTTCTTGCAAAATTAATTAAATATTCATGTACTGTTGTGGACTATTATTCAGTGCGGAAAGATACACATTTATTTCTCCTTTTCTAAAGTAAAAAAAAAATATCTTTTTTTTTAAATGAATAACCTATTTTATAAGTGCAATAACCCACTCCATGCCCTGGGTGTATGGGGACACTGCTGCACTTCTGGGAGGTTTGAGGGAACTCGGCTTTTGGCCTAATGCCTCACAACGCATCTGGAGCTTTCATACACCCATGGCCTGTCGTGGGTTATAGCTTACTGATACCCCCCCAATCCACTTCTTGCAGACTTGCCTTGCACCTAATGAAAGCCCTTCATTTTGCCTTCACTGCTTCTGCCACCCCTAGAAAAACCACGGTGGTTTCCTCCCCCCCCTTACCCTCACTCTCTACTGCTGCGTAAAAGACTTCAATTTAAAGTGGTATTAATTGAAACCATCAATGTCTTTAAATTAAGGTTAGATTGAAAGTCACATTAGTGACTAAAGCCCAGTTTGAAAAAAGGTGCTGGAGGTACTACTACAGTCACTAATATAGGACAAAACTTGAGGACACAGTACTAGCGTAGTAGTGAGGTTGGTCAGCAATCCAGTTGCTCAGTCAAAACTTTAATAGCCCAATAATCCAACATGCATCACAGATGGGCAGAAATGCTTTGATGATATTAAACAGCTTTACTTTATTCGGAATACAAACAGTAGCCAAAGGAGGTACCACAGCTCCGGTTGACATTTTTTCGTTACTACTTGCGGGTACATTACCGTGGTAGAAAACAAAAAACTATTGTCTGCAAGTTCGCCATACCTCTGTTGTTACCTGTGCACACCTATGCGAACACCTGACCCACGTTACTGATGTTTCAACATCAAAATGAAGTCTTCTTCAGAGTGTCAGTAGGAGAGTTCAAGGCACTCTTAAGAATACACAAGTTAAAGGTGCAGTGTATTGCTTCAAACAATCAACATTTTTTCAAAGTTTTCCTCTTAAGTTATACTGTGCCCAATACAAACAACTCCATAAAGGTACATGTAAATAGCTTAAATAAATAAGATCAAAGCCCAATAGATACTAATACTCCTGAAGTTCATTAATTACATCACTGTATATATAAACAATATCCCATTTACCACATAAATATGTAAGTGTCAATAAATAAATAGAGCAACCCAGAAATAGAGCAATATATACACGCAGAGAAACAGGGAAATGCAATAACATGTATATGCAGTTACTGAGTGAAAGATAATTGCAGGGACACACATATATATATATATATATTTTTTTATTATTTTATTTTAGTCTTTGGTAACCAGGTAAGGCCCACTAGGCACACGTGCCTGTTTTCAGGGGCAACCTGGGAGCAGTTACAGTGAATGTAAAGGAACTTTATTATTGAGTCCAAACAGTATTAAAGTTTCCAAGGCTCAGAAGTTTTTGTTTCAATGTTACCTCCTCTGCAGTCGAGCTGCACTTTTTCAATCCCTAAATGTTTTAATGCTGCAGCTGATCCATGTTGGGCTTCTTTAACGTGCTTAGCCATAGTGTAGTTTTCGTTACCAGTTCTTATAGCTGTTTTATGTTCAGCTATGCGTTGCTTCAAGGCGCGTTTGGTCTGACCAATGTACATCAGACCACAGGGGCAGAAAACGAGCATAAATAACCCCCTCAGGACTACAATTTATGAATTGATTAATCTGGAACCTTTTTCCACTTCTCAGATGTGAAATGAGTTTAGGTTACTCGTACTATTGCAGTGAATGCAATGGCTGCACTTAAAATTGCCAGAAGGCGGTTTTGGAAGCCACTGACTGGGATTCATTTGTTTTGGTAATATATTGCGAACTAAGGAGTTGGGTAGGTCAGAATTTATTGGAAATTGTGCTCGACTAGCCTTAAAATGCAATTTATCTTTAACAATAAATACTATACCCAACTAAAAGGAACTAGCATGGGTACTATGTTTGCTCCTAACCTGGCCAATTGATATGTCGATGAGTAGGAGAACCAGTTTACTTTTGACCCACAATTTAATCTGTTTTTGCAGTTCATTGGTACCTGGAAACAATATAACGATGACTGTTTCCTTGTGTGGCAAGGTAGTAAAGAAGAGCTAACTAAATTTGAGGAATATATAAACAATTCAAATGCCCACTTAAACTTCACACTGGAATGGGACAAACAAAAAATACATTTCCTAGACCTCACTATCTTTAAAGAAAATGATAAATTAAAAACAAAGTTGTATCGGAAAGAGACAGCATGGAACACCATACTACAAGCTGACAGCTGTCATCCTAAATCCCTTGTGCGCAATATTCCAAAAGGCCATTTTCTTAGGATGCGACATACTTGCACAAAAGATGCTGACTTTGAACTAAACACTACTAACATGAAGCAAAGATCTGCAGCAAGGAAATACAACAATAATGATCTAAATAAAGCATATGAATATGCAAAGAGCATTAACAGAGATGATCTATTAAAAGGCAAGGAAAATTCCACAGATGAAACACCCCCTCATTTTGTACACAATATTTTTCACAAGTTGAACTGCAAGGTAATACTGTAAAAAAACATTGGGGAATCCTCAAAGGAGATAAAAAAAATGATGATATAAGCAACACAGCCCCAAGAATAAGCTACCGCAGAGGAACTAACCTACCAGACTCCTTAGTTCACACAATATAACCAAAACAAATGAATCCCAATCAGTGGCTTCCAAAACTGCCTACTGGCAATTTTAAGTGCAGCCATTGCATTCACTGCAATAGTACAAGTAACTTGAACTCATTTCACATATGAGAAATGGAAGAAGTTTTCAGATTAATTAATTCATAAATTGTAGTCCTGAGGGGGTTATTTATGCTCTTTTCTGCTCCTGTGGTCTAATGTACATTGGTCAGACCAAACGCGATTTGAAGCAGCGTATAGCTGAACATAAAACGGCTATAAGAACTGGTAACGAAAACTACACTATGGCTGAGCTCATTAAAGAAGCCCGACATGGATCAGCTGCAGCATTAAGACATTTGGGGACTGAAAAAGTGCAGCTCGACTACAGAGGAGGTAACATTGAAACAAAAACTTCTGAGGCGTGAAGCCTACTGGATCATCACTGTGGAAACTTTAACACCGTTTGGACTCAGTGATAAAATGCCTTTGCATTCACTGTAACTGCATATATGTGTCCCTGCAATTATCTTTTGCTCTGTAACTGCATATAAATGTTATTGCATGTCCCTGTTTCTCTGCATGTATGTATTGCTGTATTTCTGGGTTGCTCTATTTATTTCTTTTTATATATTTATGTGGTTAATGGGATAATACTGTTTTTATATAAATATACAGTGGTGTAATTAATGAACTTCAGGAGTATTAGTATCTATTGGGCTTCGATCTTATTTATTTAAGCTATTTACATGTACCTTTATGGAGTCGTTTGTATTGGGCACAGTATAACTTAAGAGGTAAACTTCAACAAATGTCGATTGTTTGAAGCAATACACTGCACCTTTAACTTGTGTATTCTTAAGAGTGCCTTGAACCCTACTACTCACACTCTGAAGAAGATGTCATTTTGATGCTGAAACAGCAGTAACGCAGGCCAGGTGTTTGCTCAGGTGTGCACAGGTAGCAACAGAGGTATGGCGAACTTGCAGACAATAGTTTTTTGTTTTCTACCACTTGCAATGTACCCGTGCTATTAACTTTTAAAAAACCTGTCAACCCGAGCTGTGGTACCTGCTTGGCTGCTGTTTGTATTCTGAATAAAGAAAAGCTGTTTAATATTATTGAAGCATTTCTCCCAGTCTGTGGTGCATGTTGGATTATTGGACTATTGAACTTTTGACTGGGCAACTGGAGTGCTGACCAACCTCATTATTAATCCGGTAATACTGTGTCCTCAGGTCTATTTCTCCCCGGTAAGTGCACCCTGAACTTGTGAATACTTGTCTGTTTGAGTCACTGTTACTCTTGTGCTTTATATAGGACAAAACCTGTTGGTAAAATCTACGGTACTTCCAAGGCCACGCAAGATACCAAAAAAACATTATTCCTTGATTATACAATGGCAAGAAAGAATGATGCTCGCTGATTGGTAATACTGGAACTGGACCCGGGATGTTATCCCAGCAGAACACCCTGGCTCTAGTCTCAGTTTAGTCATGACTGCATGAAAAATAAAAAAGGGTCTACAGCGGTCCCTTGCTTCCCACTCTCAGTGAAAGTGAAAGCCATGTTTCCGATCAGCTGGCTTCACAGTAGAGCTCTCACACGTTCCCTGAAACAAAGTCGGTTTGTGCTATTTAAAAAAAAAAAAAGGAAAAGACAGCTGTCTTCATGATCGGTTTCACAGCAGTCCCCCGCTCCCCACCACGCCAACACCTTCCGCTCCTCCCCCGCTGCCTGCCTCACCAACATCACCATCTTCACTACCTGCTTCCTCCGCTACTACGGAGTTTAACTATGTTCCTACTTTCATTTAAAATAACTAAATACACATTAAAACAACACACAATCTGACTGAAAATGAGCTGAGCAAGCGAGCTATGGCGCCTTTCAACTGTTAGCATGCACCCACTGTAGTAACACTCACCGAAGAGATTGTTTTCTTTCTCTCTCTTTTTTTTTTCACATCTAACACAACAAACATCTAACACAACACAACATAACAGCACTGAGACAGGGCAGGTGGGGGCAACTGTTAGACAGCCAAAACAGACAGACGGGAAGGGGGTAACTACTACACAGCCACAACAGGCAGACAGAATAACAGCTCCACCAGCTTGACAAATGGTATAAGGCACTACTTTTCAAACCAATATCCTTCCACAATAAAAAAAAACCTACAAAAATACAATTGAAACACTATTTAACTATTTTTCTAATCTAAATGAAATCGAGCCATTGTAGAATAGGAATAATGCCCTCCAGGGTGGGTGTTATGCTGGGATAACATCCTTCTCGGGTGTTGGATGCCCTCACCCAACCACCCAAGGTGGGATGTTATCCCAGCATAACACCCACCCGGTTGGGCATTATTCCTTTTATGTTTGTGTACAGATATAATCACCATTTGTTCATGTGCTGCATTTTTAATTTGGTAACATATGTCATTGTTCCAAATCCTTGTTTCTGTGCATCTGATACACTGTTTTGCATGCGGTCTTGTTGTTACCACACTATGCATATGTTGCACTCAATTTGTTGTATTCTGTATTGTCCCCCCCCCCCCGTAAATGAGCTTCAGCACAATGTGCCTACCAAGTCAACCATTTGTGCCTACCAAGTCAACCATTTGAAATAACTAACTCGATAGATAAATAAATAAATAAATAAATAAATAAATAAATAAATAAATTCATTCTAACACCATACACTAAAGATCGTTCTCAGCGATCTTCTACTTTCAGAGAATGATCAAGCCAGAAAGTAGAAATGAATCAGTGTTCTCTCTCACCTTGTTGAAGAAGCAAACGTGGTAAATGAAATCTGATTTCCAAAAATATTTCTAAAATGATGGAGCTGGATATGAACTAGGGACTACGCTACATTTGAACTTTGCAGCCCTTAAAGAGCAACTCTGCACTTCAACATGTACTTTATTATTTATTTATTTATTTATCAGATCGTTGGTTTACAGACCTTTGAGTCACAGACTCATTTAAAAAGGCACCTTGTCAACAGAGCTTCAGCACAATGTGCCTACCAAGTCAACCCATTTGAAATAACTAACTCGATAAATAAATGAATAAATTCATTCTAATACCATGCACTAAAGATCATTCTCAAAGATCTACTTTCAAAGAAATTAGAAAGTTTTACAAATTAGAAGTTGCAGCTATTATCGTTTACCAGAGAATACTTTTTGTCATAGTCAGTGACGTAGGCAGACATAGTGACATCACGCTTTTGGGTTGATCAGTAACCGATGCTGGCCCCCTACCTTCCTCAGTTCAATAGCCGTGAGAGAAACTATTGGTAGAGTAAAAAAAGAGAAATAGAGGACTAAAGGCTCCTAGCCCCAAAGGGATAGGAAAAGGACACAGGATGTAATATCATAAAAACAATAATACCTGACTGCCAACTTAGAGGACTACGAGATGGGCCTAAGTGACACAGAGGTAGCGGGTTGAAGAGCCAGAGACTACTGTCTGTACAGACAGTTGGTGAGACCACATCTGGAGAATTGTGCGCAGTTCTGGAGACCCCATCTCCATAAAGACATAGACAGGGTGGATGCTATCCAGAGGAGGGCAACCAAAATGGTGCAAGGTCTGCACCAGAAGACATATGAAGAAAGACTAAAGGGGCTTAATACATATAGCCTCGAGGAAAGGGAAGGGGGACATGATAAAAACTTTCAAGTACCGCAAGGGAATCAACAAAGTCCAAGAGGGTAGCATCTTTCAGAAAAGGAGCTGTGAAAGAACAAAGGGGCCCAATTTGAAGATAGAGGGGGTAAGGCTCAGAGGTAATGTGAGGAAATATTTTTTCACGGAGAGGGTTGTAGATGCATGGAACAGCCTTCCTGAGGAAGTCATGGAGTCAAAAACAGTGGGGGAATTCAAGAATGCATGGGATAGACATAAGGCAATTCTAGTGGGGGGTAGGAGGAAGTAGGCTGTTGGTTAACCAGGATTTGCAGCTTATCCATTAGGAAGGGAAATGGGCAGACTAGGTGGGCCAAGCGGTCCTTATTTGCCATCAAATTCTATGTTACTAGCCACCTGGACAGGAAGGTGGACAGGGTAGCAGCCCTGGTATGGAGCTCTGGCTAATCCTGGAGAGACCTGAAGGAATCTCCTAAAGGTTAAGAAGGTAAAGTCAATGGGAGGGCCATGTACTTATGAGTCCTACAGCCAAGGTAGAAGAGAGAGAAAATAGAAAAAGGCATGATTAGAGCCTACATGTATCCTCTTGCCACTCCATAAGTGAGAGCAAAAGAAAAGGACCAACACGTGAGATTGGATGTGACTCAATAGGATGAGAGGGACAAAAAGTAACCCCCTTGGTATTCATCCCTTCAGAATTAAAGGCGGGGCTGCACTGCAGTTGGCAGAGCTTGCGAAAGGTTAAATAGGGAAAAGCACCCCTGGGAGAGAGTGCAACAACTCTCAGAGGGAGAGGAGGAATGAAGGGGGTTGTAAACAGAGGGAATGAAAAATTCCCTTAAATTTTTTTTTTTTTTTTTTGAGATAGGGATCCCTATTTGTGATGTCTTTTCCCATTTTCTTTTTCCTTTTTAAGTACTCTGAGATGGCAACACAATTGAGCTGCCCAGAGACCCTGGCTTTTAGCTGAGCTGGGGACAGTGAGTGAGTGTGTGAATGAATGGTGAAGATATTCTGAAAAATCAACAATTATGGTGAGTACATAATTTTCATATCTTCCAGGAATCAGTCTTCACTATTCATTCCCACTTATGGGTCAGAGTACCAAGCTCCCACCCCCTCAAAAAGGGAGGAGTTGCCTCACACTGAGGGAAATAGATCTTCTCTCAGCCTGCTATGAGGGATAAGCATAGGAGGGCAGGGACCCTTTACAGGTTTGGTGGGACCCTAGACTGGTCAGGGACAGGTGGAGGTTCCTATAGCCTGGGAGCAAGAAGGCACCTTGAAAACTCTGCCTGCCCTGCAGGAGAAAAAAAATGAATTCCTTGGAAGTGCGAGCTGAGCACCCTATGCCGTGCTGGGATGCCAACTGTGAAAGGTGAAGCCATCCTGTCCACCAAATGCAGACTGTGGTTCCCACCAGCCTGGAAGTTACTTCGATGGCATCATAAGATGCCCTTCACTTGATGCCTCACCAGCTCTAGGCGCTGGACAGAATGGCATATGGCCTGCCTGGCTGCTTCACAATGGGTCTAGGTCAATATAGTGTGAGAAAAAAGGCACGGCCAATTATCAAGTAGATAAAATGGCAAGAGTAAAAACTGTGCATCAGCAATACAGCGCAAAGCAATGACCGTGCATCCGAGGGTGGGGCGGAACTTGGACGAGGGGAAGAAAGCCGGTGGAGGGGGGGATTTACTATTACAAAGTCTGGGAGGGGCAGAACTCAGGTGGTGGGATGATTTAGTATTAGTAACCCTGGGAAGGTGACAGTCGGGCGGGAGGGAGGGGTGATAACATCCAGACGCTGTTTTAACCCATTCGTTGTTTTTCACAATGCCATTTTCACCACACAGTTTTTGCAGCGTGATTATTGCCATGCTATACTGACCGAATATCCCTCGCGATCTGGCATGGACCCTAACAGCTGACTCAGTGTTGCTCGCAGACACTTGCCATAAGCTGCCTAATGTGCAGAGATGTCCATCATGGTGTGTGCTGTCACAAATACCCTTCCGCCCCAGACAGCAGACTCCGCAGAGTCAGTGTCAGGAGGATGGTCATGCACCGGGCACCTAAGCCCAGAGGGGGTCTCCAGTACCAAAATCTCAGTGGAGGGATGAAGCATGGACCCTGAAGATCCCTCAGGAGTGTAATATCTGCACTGGACATCCCTAGGGGCTGGAGTGGGGCCAAAAGGATGGAGACAGACATTCCTGGATGCCTCCAAAAATGGCCAAGGATATGCAGGAATGACAGTGGTGTCTCTGCTGTATTCCCCAAGGAATGACAGCACTAAGGTAACAGTATTGTGACCTGTGAAGTGTTGAAGACTCAGATCCTGCATCATCTCTGATGGGGATTGCAAGTACCAGAAGTACTCAGCATCAGAGGAGATATGGACAGAGGGATCCTGTTTCTCAGAGGAAGAAGTGAGAGAGGAGGAGGAGCTGGATTTGGGATAGAGTGGTGCAGGGGCTTCAGACCTGAAGATAGCCTGGCCAGTTCTAAGGTAGTATTGTTGGAACACACCAGCCACTGTCCTGAACTAATCCCAGGTCATGGGCCCAAGATGATCAAAAATCCCTGGAAGAGGGAGAAGAGGAAGGGCAGAGGAGGATGGGGAGGAGGGTCATACATTGGAAAAAACCAAAAAAACAGGGTTATCCCAACCCTCAGGTGAGTAAAAATACTTTGTTCTACGTGGCGTCCCCATTCAGTAGATAATTCTAAATTTGTGAAATGACAATGATTTCCATAGGACTAGATAATGATGTCACAAACAGAATTATGACTTCCTTGAGGAAGAAGCAGGTAGATTAGATGAAATCTTGAGGACATAAATGATGTTTTTTTATGCAAAAGGTCTCAGTAATAAAGCATACATATAGCAAATTATTTGAATATAATAGTTTTAAAAATGTTCATGAACAGTAAAAAACACTTTCAGTGGGAGAATAGGGTTCAAATCCTGACAGAAACTCAAAATGTTATTTTCTGTTCTAATTTTAGCACTGTGTGGATTCTGTGGAAACTTGATCCCAGAGAGGATTTGCTGTCTCCCCCTTTCTTTTTATCCAGTAAACAGTTGTTTTTCCATCTTGTCCCTTTTCCCACATCATTACTGCCTTTATCTGCCAGAACATATTTTCTTCTTGGAATGCCGAAACAAAAAGCTTTCACCAGGATACTTTCACAGTACTGGTCAATATATCAGTCAGTAGGGGGGAGATCTGAACCGCAATTACTGTATAACATGGGATATCAGTGAAATGATTGGTGGACTGCTGCCACCTGACTGTGCATTAATGCATGAAATACTAACAGTTGCTGTGAGTAGGTCAGACATGGAATCAGTGGACATAACGGTTCTTTTTTTTTTCTCCCATACGGAAGAAATGTGAAGGGAAGGGAACATTGTTTAACCAGGAGTAGCACACTAAGCCAAAGCTTGTTTTTGGATGCGACCTGGGAGCACAAGGAAGTTAAGTGACTTGGCTCAAGATTACACAGTATGCACCTAGGTGGCTGTGGGATTCAAACCCATGTCTCCTGATCTGTAGCTCAGAGCCTTAACCCACTGCACTATACTGCCTCAAGGAGGCATTTCTCTTCTAGCACCTTAGGAAGTGCCAGAGTCCAACCCACCCACCCGCGCCGCGGATCTCAGAGAACCGAGCACAAAGTAACTGAACAGAGGCACTGCTCAGTTCTCACAGTGTCTGACTGTCTGGAGAAGCAAGTGGCTGCCAGCATGGGTGATCAGCAAGCTAATGTGACGGTGTGGGAAATGGAGGTTAATTTCAATCTCCTCGGAGACCTCACTGTCACTAAGTGGCTCAAGGAAAGGCTCCTCAATGGAGCAGCACCAAGCAAGTGCGATGGTGTACAGTGGGCGACCTCACAGATTGGCAGGGCAGTAGCATGGACATACTGGAACTGTGTCACACATGACCCAGAGCCACAAATGTAATGTAGGAGATGGCACAGGACAGTGTAGCATGTTGCTATGCACACCCAGCAGAACAGCAGGAGACACTACACCCCATGCTCAATGCGGCAAAGTGTGAACGTAGCAGCAAGTCTGTGCTCTAGCCCACCATGACCGCAGCAGCTGTAGAGACATGGTGGATGGCAGTCAGCACACTTGTAACATCAAGAATGTTCCAGCAGTGGCAGAAAGAATCGTACACTGACACAGCTGTCAGTCATAAAGCAGCACAGCAGACACAGTGCTCAGATGCCATCTACAGAGCAGTGTACAGTAGTCACTCTACTGTTAATGTGCAGCAAGCCATGACCCCAAGCACTATGGTATGGTACGGACGGCAGATGTGACAGTTACCTAAAGCAGCACAGTGGAAAAGTGGCATGCAGTGAACCATGACACTGATGCTACCATGCTACAAAGTGTAAGTGGTAAACACCATGCTATACAGGGGACAGCAGGGACAACAATGTGCACAAGCAACAGAGTTGAGAAGTGGCATGCAGTGGGCGAGACTATATATTACAAACACCAGCAACCAAGCACACTCAGCAGTTCCAGTGCCTCCAACTCCAAGCAGTCCAGCAATTCTGTCGTGCAGGCACCCAAGACAGGCAAAGACCTGTGTACCCAGAAGGCATCACAACACAGACTTTTGCAAACAAGCAGATATACTGTTGAAGCACCAGAGCCCAAACACAGCCCAGTCAGCAGTGTCAGTGTTGACAAGTGGCATGCAGCAACACCAAAAAAGCCAAGCACACCCGGCACTGTAACTGGCTTTCAGTGCAGTCATTTTACAGTACTGCTGAAGCAACTGACCATAGGCAAAGTGCACCCAGCAGTACCCACAAGGCACCACAGTGTAGCCTTTTGCAGTCCAGCAAATATAGTGTTGAACCACCAGAGCCCAAACACAGCAGTCAGCAGTGTGACTGTTGAAAAGTGGCATGCAGCAACAGGCAAAAAGCAAAGCACAACCGGCAGTGTAACTGCCTCTGAGTGCACACCATTATTGTACAGTACTGCTCAGCCAACTGACCACAGCCAAAACACACTCAGCAGTGTAAGTGCCTCCAAGTGCAGTCAATCCAGCAATCCTTTGTTGCAGCCGGCCATGACAGGCAATAGCCTTCCACTCAGAAGGCACCGCGAAGCATCCCTTCCAAGTCATCCAGCAGTACTGTTCATCCAGTAGAGCAGAAACCAAGCACATCCAGTAGTTTTACTAGCTCCGAGTGAACACAGTGCAGCAATCCTGTAGTGCACACAGCTGTGCGAGACCAAGGCCTTTCTACTCAGAAGTCACCAGAGAGCACAGTTGGGAAACAACACAAGTCACCAGATGCTCATGCAAGTAAAAAGTCACAAAAAGTTATCTGCTGTTGAAACAGATGAGCCCAATACTCAGAAGAGAATGCTGTGGGCAATGAATGTGTTCAATGACTGGTTGAGCAGTCGTAATCTGACTATAAACTTCAAAGACATGCTTTTACAGGAGCTAAGCAGTGTCCCCCATGATTTTTATGCTGCTATCAGAGCTGCAGAGGGCAAAGTTTATACCAAGAATTCACTGGTGTGCCTGAGAGCTGGCATAAATTGGCACATAAACAATTTGGAGAACAGGCAAGTGAACATGAACACTAACCCTATGTTTCAGTCAGCAAATAATGCTGATAGCCAGACTGAAACAAATAAGAAAAACAGGGAACGACCATGCGTCACCACCCCCATTACTCTGCCTGACCTATTCAAGTTGCGTGCCTCAGAGGCTTTGTCTCCCACCACCACAGTTGGACTACTGAGATGGGTGTGATTTAAACTACGGTTGGGACTCACTTAACATGGCAGAGAAGGTGTGTGTGACCTTCAACAGGATTCATTTGTAGTTCTGAAGGATCCAGACTTCAAAGAGTATATGTCCCTGTCCTTTAAACCCCACACCAAGAACCACAGTGCAGTGCATGAACCCAACAAAGAGAGTCTGAGGGACTTCCTGTTCTCTGATCCTGGTGATCCCTACTGCCCAGTACATATGTAGGTATGTAGTAAAGGTATGTAGGGTAGTAGTAAATGGAGTACACAGTGAAGAAAGGAGGGTTACTAGTGGGGTACATGAGGGTTCAGTACTAGGACCGGTCCTTTTTAATGTCTTTATAAGTGACATTGCAGAGGAAATGGAAGGAAAAGTATGTCTGTTTGCAGATGACACAAAGATCTGCAACAGGGTTGATACATAGGATGGAGTGGAAAGGATGAGAAGGGACTTGGCAAGGTTGGAGGAATGGTCAAATGTATGGCAGCTCAGATTTAATGCAAAGAAGTGCAAGATAATGCACATGGGAAACAAAAACCCAGGGGAAGCGTACACAATGGGGGGTGAGATACTGACAACAGTAAAAATAGAAAGGGACCTGGGGGTAATTATATCAGATGACCTAAAGGTGGGCAAGCAATATGAGAAGGCAGTAAGGAAGGCTGGAGGGATACTGGGATGCATAGGAAGAGGCATCAATAGTAGAAAACAGGAAGTTGTTATCCTCTGTACAGACAGTTGGTGAGACCCCATCTGGAGTACTGTGTGCAGTTCTGGAGACCCCATCTCCGCAAGGACATAGACAGAGTGGAGGCTGTCCAGAGGAGGGCAACAAAATGGTGCAGGGTCTGCACCAGAAGACATCTGAAAAGAAAGACTAAAGGAGCTTAATATGTATACTCTTGAGGAAAGAAGGAGAGAGGGACATGATAGAAACTTTCAAGTACCTCAAGGAATTAACAAAGTCCAAGAGGTAGCATCTTCCAGAAAAGAGATGTGCAAGAACAAGGGGCACAATTTAAAGATAGAGGGACGGCTCAGGGGTAATGTGAGGATATTTTTCACTGAGAGGGTTGTGGATGCATGGAGCAGCCTCCCTGAGGAGGTCGTGGAGTCAAGAACAGTGGGGGACTTCAAGAATGCATGGGACAGGCATAAGGCAGTCCTAGGGGTGGGTAAGAGGAAGTAAGCTGTTGATTAACTAGGATCTGCAGCTTATCTGTTAGGTAGGAAAATTGGCAGACTAGGTGGGCCAAGCGGTCCTTATCTGCCATCAAATTCTATGTTTCTATGTTTCTAAATATGTCATTCACCCCAATGATCAGTACAGGTATCGGTTACAGCCCATGGGGGTGAATTACCTCGGGAGCATGATGTCCAAAATATCTGAAGCTGCTCAGTTGTCACAGTGGTATACTAATCACTGCAACAGAAGTACCGCTGTGCAGATACTCTCTGATGCTAGCCTGTCATCCCATTAAATTATGTCTGTCACAGGACACAGATGTGAAATCAGCCTCCGAAATTATTGGAGTGCATCTACAGCTAACAGACAGAAGTGGAGCACCCTTCTCAGTTCAGTGGGCAGACACATTGAGAAGCACAAGGAAGAACCAACAGCACTCACAACTAGTACAGTGGAACCTCCACCTCCAAAAATGGAAGCCAACAGTTAGAGCAGTGGTCAAATCCTGGACAACAAGAGCCAACTAGAGATGTTGCAGTCATGGAAGCTGCCGAGAGGCAATGTCAGCGGCAGGATTTAACCTACACCATTTTCCAATGCATGGACCTGTTCACTTCCATTACCATTGCTCAATCGTCATGTGCCAGCAAGTACAGTAAATGTCCCAGCACAACACAGGCAACACCGTCGTATGCGCAAGTTGTGGTGCTACAGCAATAGCCAGTGGTGGCAAACGGGACCATGCTGCTGAATGATGCATACAAGACTGGTGTATCCTTCGTTATGTGTTTAGTAGTTCAGATAATGGGTAGTAGAAACAATCTGTGTAGTTCAGCATTACTCAGTGATCCATACCCGACTTTACTCTCTCCCTAGTAGTCACATGGACTACTTGCCCAGCTCACCTGTTGTAGGGCACAGTGCTGTATCCTTGTGTGTGTGTGTGTGTGTGTGTGTTACACTTGAAAGAATGGCTACTGCAAACAATCTGTGCACTGCAGACACATTAGTCCCCACTTATAGTTCAGATAATGGGTAGTACAAACAATCTGTGTAGCTCAGCATTACTCCGTAATCCACACCATACTGCAGGCACATTAGTCCCCGCCCACTGCTCCTAGTCTTGTGGTGCCCGGAGTCAGCTGTTATTGTTGCAATAGATAGTTTTTTGCATTAGGTAGTTGGGTTTTACACATATTGATATGTGACATCCTACATTGCATTTTAATCATGTTGATATCTGACACCTTGTATTTGCTGATGTTCATGTTGATATCTGACATCTTGTATTTGACCACGAGTGACACACAGGCTGGTAAGCAGCAGGTGAGCCACATGCAGGGTGACAATCCTATTGCATTACAGTCATTACTGTCCCTGTGGTTACATTCACAGTTACATGCACAGTATTGTACAGCAGAAGTGGTACGCAAAGTCCTGGTGGCAACATCTGCGTATTCATCATGCTGTTATATGTGCAGTTACCCACAAGGCATTCCTCCCAGTGCCAGTCCTTAATACCAATGCCATCCCTTTTGTTACCATGTGTTGGCGATCAGAACTCTGTAGCACACCCGCTAAGATTCCCACATCCCTCATGACCTGCATTACCGCACAGCAGGTAGCCTTAGGAACATTCATCGGTGCAACAGTGTAGTCTGGCATTTCCCCAAGAGTGGAGTTCGAGATGCAGACAAGCACCGTCATTTGCTGACAGTAGTATGTGGAAACAAGGTGTCATCTGCAGTTACCAGCACGGTGCTCCTAGCGGTTCCCATCCCCCTCCCGTATTGTGTTGCTAGCCTGCCTACATTTCTCTTCAGCTGGAATATACCACAGGGCAGACCCTTAGCAACATGGGTGGTCACGAGAGTGCGCTATTGCAGGTTGCTAACAGTGGAGTGCGACAGGATTAGACACAACTTCACTTGGTTAAAGTACTGTGTGGTAAGGCATCTGTGTATGCATCCTGTTCTTCCATGTGTTAGTGGCCTTCCCTACCCCTTGCCCTATTATGTTAGCAGTTCAGTACCTTAGCAACATTCATTGATACAACAGTGTAGTGTTGCATTTCCCCAAGAGTGGAGATCGAGACGCAGACAACCACCGTCAGTTACTGACAGGAGTGTGCAGTGACAAGATGTCATCTGTAGTTACCCGCACAGTGCTGCCAGCAGTTCCCATCCCCCTCAGTGCCGCTCGGTAGTGTGAACCCCCGCTAACCTGCTCACATTCCTCTTCAGGTGGAATTTAGCAGAGGACACACTCTTATGTCACCAGTTCAGCACTGTGACTTGCTGAGAACACTGTGCGTGAAGTCATTTTTGCACTCATCATGTTTCTTAGCTGAACTTACACGCACGGTTTCGTGGCAAAGGATAGCAAGGACTGGTGGTGCCTCCATCACCTGCTGACTCTGCAGCCATATATAAATCATGTGATGCGGGGCAGCACTGCATATAAAGAACATCTGTGCATTCAGAACAGGTAGTGGGAATAGCGGCTCAGCAGAACGTGCCTCAGTAGTTCTTTGTACAATCACCGTATAACAGCAGAGGTTAACCACTGTGGTGTGCAGAACAGAGCAAGAAGCATGTTTGTGTTACAATAAATGTTACTGTTGGCTCTTTGAAGGAACGTGTCTTGTGTCATCTTTGCAGAGCAGAGCAGTGTAGTGTGTCTGTAAAGTGGGACTACTTTGTGTGGGGGCAGGATATATGGGGAAATGCAAAGGTTTTCTTCACGCCACATGCATGAGGTCTGGTTTTTCAACACAGGGGTTACCCCATGTTATAAGTACAATAACCTACTCCAGGATGTGCGCGGTTTTGGGGATTAATCAACACTCCAGCTGCTGTGAGGGCACTCGGCCTGCAGCCTCGTGCCTCACAACACATCTGGGGTGTTGATTAATCCCCAGTAACCGCACACCCAGGAGTGGGTTACTGCTTACTTAGATCCATGTCTGTATCTCCCCTTCCCATTGAGAGCTGCAACACAAGGGCTCAGCTATCCCACTGAATAAGCATTCAGAAATTCTCCTAACTATGGGCATTTCACATGCTACTGTAGCACAATGTTCAAATAGACTGACTAGCATATTGAATTTCCAAGCATTAGCCTTACAACCATGAGTTTACTGACATTACTTTTTACAACAATGGTTAATTCATTCAGCAAACCCAGGGTTTTGAGTGGTGGAGCCAGCTTGGTTTTTGGGGGTGAACAGTAGAGGTCATCTACTTTGGGTTCTTGTAGACACTGCCAAAACAAACCACTACAAGTACTGTGCCAAAAGAAAGTATAGCTGATAAGCTACCACCAACAATTTGCATATGACAATCGCAATGGTAAAACACGCAAACAAATCCAAACTTAAAATTGGTGGTAATACTTCATTAAATGTATGGCACGTGTAAAAAGGATGCTCAGAATAGTGGATTTGTTGTTAATCAGTTTATTAGAGATTTTCCACATAAACAATAGTTACCTACCGTAACTGTAGATCTTCGAGAGAACCTCCTCCACTGAGCCACATCATGAAACTCTAAGTTGTCTACATCTGGACCACACAACATTTTTACAGGCTGGGGCTGCCTACATTGGTGCACCTTAACAGGACCGATGTAATGTGGGTGTTCCCAGCATACCTCAGTTCCCTACCAGAGATTAGTTTGGCGGATCATCGGACTGGCAGGGACCAAAGCAATCAGAACCAAACCAGGTACACAGGAAAGGATAAGGAAACTTGAGTCCAGATGCCTTGGGAGGCATCAGAGGAGAACCAGTATGCTAGGGCAGTCAGGATAGCCACCCATCACCCGACAAAGGGGGAAGGTGGGAGGGAAAGCTGTGGCTCAATGGAGGAGATTCTCTCCAAGATCTGCTGTTACTGTAATTAACTAGTCTGTCTTCTTCAAGGATATCTCCCTCCACTGAACCACATCATGGAACAATTCCCAAGCAGTACCAAGCACCAAGGGAGGAGGGCAGAACCTAATGATCTTGAGTAAGGAGGTCTCACAGAACACTGAGGTCACAGGCGGCATGTCTATGAGAGACGACGTCCAGACTGTAGTGTTCAGTGAATGTATGAACAGTACTCTAAGTGGCAGCAGCACAGATGTCAGCAGCTGACACATTCTGAAAACAAGACACGGAGGTAATAGCTCCGTGGGTGAAATGTGCATGAATGGGACCAGGAAGCTTCTGGTAACAAAATATAATACAAATGGCCAGCCATTTGAACAGGACCTTTTTCACAGAAAGGGTGGTGGATGCATGGAACAGTGGTTGTGGTGGCAACAACGGTAGGCAAATTCAAGAATGCATGGGACAGGCAGAAGGCAACACGGGGTGGGAAGGAGGAGGTAGGCTGCAGATTAAGTAGGATCTGGAGTTTATACAGTAGGTAGGGAAATGGGCAGACTAGGTGGGCCAGGCGGTCCTTATCTGCTGTCAAATTCTATGTTTCTATGTAGGACCTATTTAGCAATCGGGAAGCCCACCATTCAAGGGCAAAAGCAATAAACAGTTGAGAGGATTTTCTACAATCCTTTGTACGACCAAGGTACCAACACAGCATTCTACGGATGTCCAGAGTATGTAAACGATGCTCCCCACTCTTCTGATTTAGTGTGCTTTCAAACTCAACCTTTGGAAGGAACAAAGGATTGGTACGTAAGGTAACCCAATCCTTGTGAAAAATAATAAACGGAGGATCTGCAACCAACACCGCATCTAGCAATGTCATTGCCACTAGAAAATGTCTTCTAAGAGAGGAAGCACAGTTCACAAGTAGCTGCAGGCTCAAAGGGAGGTGCAGTCATGTCTCCAGGACTAAAGTCCCACACCAGAAATGGATCTTAGACTTGAGCAAGATAGCCCTTAGGTATCTACTGGAAACCTCCAGCTGGGCCACAGTCTTGCCCTCTTGTCAAGGCATGAAAAGCTGACACAGCAGCCCTGTGGACCTTTACAAAGGAATACCCAAGTCCTGAGTCCTTAACAGACAACAAGTAGTCCAGCACAAATTAGGCACATTAAAGGGATCCAGGGCATGCTGAGTACACCACACCACACCACACTGTAAAACACTTCCATTTTTGTAAATACAGTACTGGGTAGATGGCTTTCTACCCACCAGGAGAACCTCAGCCACTACAGGGGAAACCCCAATGCAGGAGAGCTCGATGTTCTCAGCAGCCATCGATGAAAGGTGCAGGGATCAAAGATCCAGGTGCACCAGAGCACCCTGTTTCTGTATCAGAAGTCCTGCCCTTAGGGGAAGTGGGACATGAGGTTCCACAGCCAATTGTTGGAGAAGCAGAAACCAAATTTGTTGGAGCCAGTAAGAAGCCACCAGAATCAGGGTGGCATGCCTGGCCTGTAGTTCGACCATCACTCTCTGTATTAGAGGGAATAAGGAAACATACAGAAACTTCCATTTCTAAGAGAGGGACAACTCATCTCGACAAAAACTCCAGGCCCTGGAGCAAGCAAGCAGAATTGTGGTAGTTTTGCATTGTATGGAGACACAAACAGGTCTATGTCTGGAAGATTCCATTTTTCAAAGAGGATGTCCATGACAGAGTCAGAGTTCCCAATTGTGGCAGAGCACATGGGATCAACTGAGGTGATCTGCCAGTGCATTCTGGGTACTGGGAAGGAACACTGCCAACAGAAATATGTCATAGTCCACTGCCCAGTGCCAAACTTTCATTGCCTCTCTGCAGAGTGTACAAATGAATCCCACCTTGTCGGCTGATGTAATACATCACCAGCACATTGCCTGTGGGAATCTACAGCTGATTCCCTGAAAGGAGGGCAATGAAGGCCTGTAGGCCATGCAGAACAGCCCTCATCTCCAGAGTACTGCTGTGAAGCACTGTATCCAGAGGGCTCCATTGGCCCTGGGTTCTGAAGAGGCCAAAATGGAGCACCCCACCCTGAATCTGAGGTATCTGTGATCATCACCAGCAAGGGGAACAGCCTTAGGAATGAGGACCCCATCTCTAGGTTGGAGTGGTACAGCCACCAGAGCAGGGAATGATGGAGAGGTGGAGCAACCTATATCAGATGCTCCAGCTCATCAGAGTACTGAGCCCATTGTGCTGTGAGGAACCACTGCAGGATCTCCATATGGAGGTGGGCCAGTGGTACAGTTAGGATGGCTGCCGCCATCAGGCAGATTAGTCTTAACAGACAGTGGACTGGCACATAATGGGTGGAAATAATCCACCGTGCTTGAGCCATGAGTGCTGTGGTGTGGTCCAAGAGCAGAACGCCTGACCAAGACTCATGTCCAGAACAGTTCCCATGTACTAAAGCCACTGGCAGGGGGTAAGGACCAACTTCGGCTCACTGACCAGTATGATCAGCTGGTCAAAAGACTGCTGGGTCTGAAACAGTATGTATACAATGGCTTCCTGGCATGGTGCCTTTAACAGCCAATCATAGATGACAGGAAGACATATAAACCCCTCCCTGTGGAGGACCACTGCTACTGTGGCAAATACTTTGGTAAAGACACGCAAGTGCAGAGTACAATCCAAAGGGCAATACACGAAATTGGTAGTATGAGCCCTGAAGCAAGAAATGCAGATATCTTCTGTATGACTTGCGGATTTTGATATGAAGGTGTGCATCCTTCAAGTCCAGTGCAACCATCCAGTTCCCCTGTAATAGTAGGGGTAGGAAGGATTGTAGGGAGACCATTCTGAACATTTTGTATTCTATGTACAGGTTCAGTCCCTGAATGTCTAGTACTGGCCTCAAATCCCCAGTCCATTTTAGAGCCAGAAGTATGGGGAGTAATAGCCCCAATTTATTTCTGACACTGGAACTAATTCCACAGCCCTTTTGTGGAGCAGGGGTTGAACCTCCTCCAGTAACAGGCAAAATGTCCCGGAGGATAGTAGTTTGGCAATGGGGGTACCTGGAGGAACAGCAAGGGGCTCGAGACATGTCCATACTGAACCACCTCCAGCACCTAAGTATCTGCAGTTATCTCTCTTCACTTAGGTAGAAAGTGGGAGATGTGGCCCCCACTAGAACTTCCTGAGGCAGTGAGACTGAAGGAAGAGGAGGGGAGACAGAAGGCACCAGCGGCGGTGGGGGTGCTGATAATGGTTGACCTTTTCTATATCTGGCATGGTGCACCAGGGAGCAAGTTTGTAGCCTGGAAAGTGAAAGGCTAAGGTCTTTGGAACCATGATCAGGGCCTGCAGAATGTGGGAGGGGGGACATTTTTTAACTAGGAAAGGCACACTAAGCCGAAGCTTGTTTTCAGGTGTGACCTGGAGTACAAGAAAGTTAAGTGACTTGCTCAGGGTCACACAGTATGTAAGTGGGGGCTATGGGATTCAAACCCAGGCCTTTAGTTTTGCATCACAGTGCTCTAATGTGCTTTACTGCCTCCTTAATAATAATAGGAATAACCTCGGCCTGGACAAGCATAGGGCCTGTGAAAAGAGCCACAACCTCTTCCTCAGGGGTTGGGGTTCAATGATCTTAGAGTCATTCTAGAAGACTGCAAATTCCGTAGAGCATTTTCAACATCCATGTCAAATAATTGCTTTCATCAGAAAGGAGCATTCATTACAGACTGTTGCACACCAGAGTAAAAACCAGCTACCCTAAGCCAAGAGTAGCAATGGAGGCAAATCCCAGAGGCAGCAGCCCTAGCAGCAGCATCAGAGGCCTGATAGGCCAACCTGAGCAGGTACTTACCAGATTCCTGGCCGTTAGCTATGGTTTGCTGAGGGGAGTATTTTAAAAGACTGAAACTAAGAATCCCAACACCCAGGATCCTGAGTCCAGTTGCCCAACACGACACTTACCTGACAGACCACCATCCCAACCACCGAAAGCCCGACACTACAACTTGCCAGAACTCGTAGTTGATTATGTTATTTTATGGGGGTGCGGGGGGCTCAAACATGGCATAAGTCCAGTGTCATGCTTTCCGTGGTGGGGATGGTGGTCCATTGGGCAACAGTCACGTCGGAATGTCGGGCTTCTGTCATATATCCTTGCTGAGCTAGTATTTTGTCTTGGCCCTCTTGCAACGTTTTAGACAGGTTAGCCATTGTCTACCACAGGCAATTCTGACAGATCATATATGCCTGATAATTTGCAATTCCTATGCCCAGAGGAACCAGAAGCAAAAGTTCTCTTCCCTGGAGGAAGAGAGCTCAGGTGCTTAGGAGCCTTGGATCTTTTAATTTTTTTTAGTATGCTTTTTCATCACAAACCAATTCCCATCAGCCTGACCCCATGCCCAGCCCCATCACTCACCCCTCTCAGTCAAACCCCACTGGGGATACACTTTGGATTGCCCCCCAGAGTGGGACCGCAGGAGGCAGCCCGACCACCTGGTGGACAACGGTATACAACCCAGGATACTTCCACTACTGAGGGTTGTACCCTCAACTTACCCCCAGGGTGGGGACTAAGGGGAGGAGCTCATCCTCCCAGTGGAAGATGGGAGCCATCCTTGGTGGTGCCATAGGCAGTGGCAGGACTCTGGGCGTGAGGGGGGGCGTGCATCCCTTGGCCCAATGTTTTTTTTTTGTTAGTACTCCCAGGAGGCAGGACATGCAATGACGTCATGACATGAATGCCTATGTCTATCCCTGCCTCCTCAGCTGGTGTAGGCACTGGTCACTGATACCACCCCCAGCCTCCACCAGAGGTCACTCTTGCACCAGCCACTCAGCCCCTTCCCCCCCAGAGAAGGAGAGCAGTCCCTAGGACACTCAAACTTTCTCTCCCCTTTCCCCTGCCAGCCCTCCAACTCCTGAGTCTGTTCCCAAACTCAGGTTGTTGGTATTGTGAAGGAAGCCCACCTACACCCAGCAGGCCAGCACTTAGGGAGCCTTGGATCTGTCATGAGCAGCCATAATTACCAAAGAATTTGTTTCAGGCTGTGAAGAATAATAGGACTTCACAGTAGGGACTAAATATTGTTTATCCACCTTCCTGGGAACTGCAAGCAGTTGAGCTGGTCTGTGCCAGGCTGTCAAAGTATTATCCTCAAGTGCAAAATGCATCGGAGGAATAATCACAGCAGCAGAGGCTGAAACCTCTAAGAACTCATACAGATTCTCCTTGGAAGAATCCTCCTCTTCAGCTTGGAACCCAAATTTAATCTGAACATGTCTAAGGAAGGCTTCAAAAGGCATATTCAGGGGAGATCTAGGTGTGGTTTCCACACTCCTCCAACAAGGAGAGAGGAGCTTAAGCTAACCACATCTGTAACATCTTCCTCTTTATCCACAGCCTCCACGCCCCTCCTCAATGTATTTGGGATTACACTCCAGTTAGTCATCAACCATTAGTGGCTGAGGGTTGATGGGATGGGGAGACAACTAAAAAGGAGCTGATGACAGAAATCCTTACAATGGGCCAGCTGGAGGTCGCAACGGAGCAGAAGTCAATGGCGGCAGCAAACACTGAAACAGCTCCAACATTGTTTGATACAATGCCTGTGCATCAACAGACGCTGAAGGGGTCATTGATGACTGAGACATTGACAGGACAGTGTCCAGTGGCAGAACAGGCTGTGAGTTCCCAGGTGGGGATAATGAGCCAATGCTGGATCCCAGCCTTAGTGTCTGAGAGACAGCTGGGGGCAGCAGGCGAACGGCTGGAATGTGGGACCTGTCTTTCTCTGCAGAGTTACCCTGTCTAATAGGAGAACAGGAACAGTTTAGAGAAGCATCCTTCTCCTTTCTGCCCTTGTCCTTTTCAGAATGGTGGTGTTTTTCACCAATTTCAAAGACTCATCCTTTTTCTTCAATGATGGCCACTATTGACTGTGGAGATCAACAGGCCCACGATGAATCAGGAACAGAAGCAGTTGGTAATGGTGAAGTCACCATCACTGCAGCCTGTTTCTCCATTTCTTGTAACAGTAAAACATTCTCTAATGCTGTCTTGTAACATCTCCTAGTTGCCTGGTTACAGCCTTGGCAAACTGTACAGGCTTGAACACTGTGGTCTGTACCAACGCAACGGATACAAACAGAGTGGTCATCATCTTTATAAATCATTACATTACCACAATGGCAATAATGCAACAGAGGTTCCTGATCTTTTAGCGGCGGCGTTAAAGTTAAAATAAACTTGAAGAAGTAGAAGCAGCAGCAAAAACCTGCAAAAGTTCATTGACATTCTTCTGCAGCAGTAGACCAACAAGCAGTTGATGGTGGGAGAAAGAAATGAGGCATGCTGAGGATGCCCACATTACACAGGCACTGTGCATCAACATGGGTGGCCCCAGCCTGCAAAAAGTTTCCTGGTGGTCCTGATGCTGATGGCTTACGGCTTACAGTTCCATGATGTGGCTCAATGGAGGGAGATAACCTTGAAGAAGATCATTACATTATTTTGTTATTTATTTTTGTTATTTATTTTAGTTGTTTAACCAGGATTAGCACACTAAACTGAAAGCTTTTTTACAGGAGTGACCTGGGAGCACAGGGAAGTTAAGTGACTTGCTCAGGGTCACACAGTATGCAAGTGGAAGCTGTGGGATTCAAACCCAGGTCTGGTCTGCTGGATGTCACCAGATTTGCAGCTCAGAGCCTTAAACCACTGCGCTATACTGCCTCCCAATTACACTAAAACATAACCGACAGGTAGTGCCTTAGCAAAAGTGCAGACAGACCCATTAGTAGAACAAGTCAGTAACTGATAGCATTCAATATATAGTCATATGGAGGCAATTTGCATAATGATTAGAATTGTGGATTTGGAATGGGAATCATCAGATTCCAATCATTTTTTTCAGAATTGGGATCATTCAGAATTGCAGTCTATTTATCTTAATCCCTAATCAAATTAGATTTAGGATTCTAGTTCAAATTCAGAGCCCTTCTTGGAATGAGAGATAAACTGGATTCAGAATCAGATATTCCAAAATTTCAGTGGACTCCTATCAGAAATTGGCCAATTTTGAGCCTCTATAATAAGCCACTTATACATGAAATCCATCTTGACCATGTGTCTCAAAGCACTTAAAAGTCAGAAAGGCCACCAGCCCAGTGGCACTGAGGGTTGAGGCACTGGACTCCACACCTTGCGCTGCGCCGGCGACCCAAGTTTGGGAATGAGCCTGGATTGGCGGAAGGGGGGGGCATGGAGCAGGACTGAGCTGCCATGAGGTGTCTGTCTTCTCCCAGAGAGGGATGAGGGGTTTCCTGACCCTTGGCTGTCATCCGGTGGAGGACGGATGGCAGTCCAGCTGAGGAAACCTGGCAATCACCAGGGTGAGGCGAAAGGGACTGAGCTGGTGCCTGGAGTGCGTGCGCCCACACACACACACACTGCGTGATTGCTGGCGTCCGAACATAACAGGAGAAAACAGGGAACATTTCTAAAATGCATATAGAAAAAAAAAAGTAAAAAAGGACACCCCCTCAAAAAAACATACAAAAACAGGTTTCTGAAAATAACAGCAATAAAGCAGAATGCACTGACCATACAGAAAGGCAGCAGTAACCACTGGTACCCTACAGAGATGGATTTTTCAGACAGTGGCAACCACACCTCTAGAATGTCAATTAGCTTGTTGTACGGCACAGGAAAAATGAAAAGTTCCAGTTTTATAACATTATATCATCCATCTATTAAGCTAATAAAATAGACGCACTTGTGAAATCCTTACCCCTTTGCAGATGGCCACAGCCTCTTTGGACATGGATTTAGGATAGGTCACATTGTGCTCCATAATCGACTGGAAAAGTTCATCTTCATCCTCTCCATCAAAAGGTGGCTAGTGTTACATGGACAGAGGACTTAATACGTAGTTTCTAAAAATATGCTAGAGCTTTTACTGACATTAATTTCCATACATTTTTTTTTTATCTAGTGCTTAATAATTTGTTAGGTTTCTTCTCCCTGGTGTTTCTTTGCCTGTCATGCAGAATGGCTACAGGTTACTTTTACAGTAAGTGTGAAATCTGCAAAATTATTAAAAAAAAAACTGAATTTGAAATATGTGTTTGAGTCTTAAAAAAATCCTAAGCCAGATAATGTCTGTACCAAGATGGTTTAAATGTGGAATAGAAACAAAATCCCAAGAGTATCTATCCTTAACTCACTGAAATCCTTACTAGAAGCACTAAGAGAATACTGTCCTTTCTCAGTTTACTTATTTTGTATTTTGAGTTTGCATAAACAGACAAGTCAGGCTGTCAGAATAATTTGACTACAATATGCTCATCATCCCAGATTTCTGAGTTCTGTGTATTGCAGCAAATTTCTGAGCACTTAGGTGAGCAGACTTGGGGAAGGGGGTTGTCCCCAAAGAGTAGCTGCCTTCCTGCTGGAATGCGGAGGGGTGGGTAAAAAGATGGCTTGGAATTTTAGGTGATTTCTCACTACTGGGCAAGTACACATCTTTTTACAACTCCGGCATGGCATGGGGTAGCTCGTTTTTCCCCCCAGTTAGTTTACGTGCTGTTTTGCATGACCTGCCACCATCCGGACTGGTCCCCCTCCCCCAGCCCCAACACCCTGCATCTCGGTGTCTTACCTTTGTGCTCCAGTCTATCTTGTGTCACAGGACATTCAGAGGTACCCATTATTCACTGGTGTTGGGCCTGTGGGTTGGGGACCAGGCCATCAACCAGCCAGGGTCATTTTTCCTGCAGTTTTCTCCTCTAGGACCCTAGCGCGTGTAATGATGCATTCGTGTGTCCCACAGAGAATATGCCATGGCATCCTGGGGTGGGATCCCTTTCCTTATGTTCTGCTGCACTGCCACCCAGATTCCTCTAGGCAGCAGCTACTGAGAGGGATGCATATACCCCCCCTCCCGGAGGGAAGAGAGCTGTCATTGGTGCACTTCATCGTCCCTCTCCCAGCCAGCTCCCAAGCAACCCATGCTCATTTCTGAACTCGGGTAGCTGGTGTGGTAGGTGGTCTGGCACTGGGTGCCTCAGCCCATCATGCCACTGGACTGAGTGAGCACGGGGGAAGTTCTGACTAAAAAATGTTTCATGTCAAGCATATAAACTACAAGGGCTAGCATTATCAGTTCTTAAAATGCAACCTGAGATATCATCTGCAACTCCCCAGTATTTTATTAACGCAAGCAACATAAAGTATTATATAGGAACATTGCTGTAGTCTCAATATTTCAAATATGTAACATAAAAACTTGTATGAAAAGGAAAAAAATATATAACATTTCTAGTAATAGTGACATAGTTCTTCTGTTTCTGAGAAATGCTATGCTTTTATAGTGCGTCTTTATATTGGGAAATGCAATTAATCTAATTCATAAGGTTAACAGAAATGCAAGAGGCATTCATTCACAAGACATTTACCTGTCCAGCTAGCATTTCATACAGCAGGACTCCATAAGCCCACCAATCTACAGATTTTCCATAAGGCTGGTAAGCTATTATCTAAACAAGGAAAAAAAAAAACATAATAAGTATGCTTTGTCTTGCAAATTCTGCTATTTCTGATGACAGTAAATATTCTTGTAGAGAGAAAAAAAAAAACAAGCTCGACAAAATACATCAGTCAAAACCTGAATCACCCAAACTGATGATTCCAAGCTGCTGTTTAAGAAACTGCGACCTCTTCACTGTATGTCAAGTTTTTTTTTCTAATGTTGTATCAAACACCGTACTTACCGGATGCAAAATCTTCTCTCCCATCCTTTGGTTCTCCTGCTTTCAGGTTGAATTATGTTAGATGTCAATTCTCTTACATATCAAAATCCCAAAATTATTTAGTTTCTAAAACACCATCTATTCTCAGCCTTGTATATAAGGTTGCATTTGTTTGCTATTTTTTATGTTTGTATTTATAATTTTGTACATGCTGACCAGCAATACATGCTACATTTACTATGCCTCATCAGTATCTTATGTGACCTGTGTCAGTAGCTCAGCAGGTTGCACACACATCTGAGTTTGGAAGGCTGTGGGTTCTAGCTCTATGCTAGGCACCCGTTAAATCCCAATATTGACCCCTGTAGTGCAGCATGAGGGGGTGCTGCATTCCCTGAGGGCTGTTTTTCGATGAGACATTGAACAGAGGTCCCATCTGCCTGTTCTGGTGGTAGTTCAGGTGGAGGTTAAAGAATCCCATGGCACATCTGGAAAGAGTTAGGATATTTCCTGGTGTCCTTGCCAAATTCTCCCCATCACTGAAAATACCAACAGCTTGATCTGATTCAATTTCAGCTGGTTTCCATCCGTATCCCACTCCCCACCCCTGGGACAAGACTGAAAACGGCAGAATTGCCTACTCCTTCTTTCCAGGTCAACAAAAACGGAATAAATAAATAAATAAATTATATTCCAGTAAAACTTCCTGGGTCATGTGACATGTCTAAAAATAGGCAGTGTTTCGTCTAGCGCACTTACCTGGTCATTACAAACAAAATGAATAATTTAGCTTGGAATTTTGTATATTTTGCAAATCAAATAAATCAGTTATGAGATGTCTGCCCAGAAACAGAAAATTAAAAACGTGTGCCCTTTAAGATGCTATGATTCTTTGTCTGTAATTCACTGCAGGAGGAATACACAAATGCTGCCAAGTGTCATGCTGTACAGAGCTCCAACTAGTTTTGAATGTGTTTATTACATGCTGGGTGTTAGCACCATTACAGCTCCTGTGCATGGAGTGCAGAACTGTAGTCACTTCCAGTGCATCACCACACAAGCAGGTGCATCTAGAATTTTGTAAGTGGGTAGCTATTTTATTAAGGGGTATCACATCTCCAGAAATGATGCAGACTGTTACACTTTAAGATTCAGATTACATTACTGTAAAACAAAAATAGGTTACTCAACTGTAAGTGTAGTTCTAGGAGTGGTATACAGTTCACATCCACACGATGACAGTTCTACTAGAAAGTGCTGATTTGTCAGAACATCTTCAAGCCAAACTCCTCCCACCACCCGGGTGGTATATCCCTTGGCTCCACCCTGTGATGTTAGATCTTGCACGCTGGAAGCAGGGATCCATGTGCCCCTTGCCAGGGGAGACTGGGTGGGTGGGTGATGTGGATGTGAACTATATATCACTCCTAGAACTGCAGTTACAGGTGAGCAACCTACTTTTCTAGGGGCATGGCTACAGTTCACTATACACACGATAGCAGACTTCTAGCAGTTCTCCAGGTGGAGGGGGCAGGGCATGCACCACTATTTGGTGAACAGAGACTGGAGAACTGAAGTCCCAAATGCAGCATCCCAGCGAGACTCTGGGGTGAATGCTGTAATGAGAAATGAAGGTGTGTGTGTTGACTTCCAGGTAGCAGCCCTGCAGAGCTCCTGAATTGTGATGTCTTTGGAAGCAGCAATCAAGGCAGCATATGTCTGGCAGAATTAGACCTAAGCCCTATGGGAGGCTTCCTACCAGCCAACATATAGCAGAGGTCAATGCAGGAAGTGATCCACCTAGCAACTGTCTGCTTAGATGCCAATCTGCCAGAAGCAGCTTTAGCTTATGTTGGGAGATGCCTTCCCCGAGTCCTGGAAATGGTCGCGAACTTGTGAGCCACACACAGCAGCTGGAGACATTTTCCAGAGACAGCTCCCATACAGAACCCACTAAACGCATTTTAGTGGTTAACGTTTTGCTATTTGCTCTCTTTGATCTTATGTCATTTTATTAGCAGAGCAATTAATAGTTATTTAGTGAATTAATAGTTATTTAGTGAATTAATAGTTTTCTTTTTAGTCATTGCTGTTTGCTGCAATTTAGCATGATTTAAACACTTGGAAGGTAGTTAGCAAGTTACTATTCACTCTGTTGCTATTAAGATACAGCGTGTTGATGTGGTTCATTGTTATTTAGTAATGTGTAGGCAGTTGTTTGCTATCTGCTGCTAGTGATGCTTTATTTAGTCGTTCACCGTCCTGATACTACTTAGGATGTTTTAATCACTATTTAGTCAAGTCACCAAGATCATATAGTAACTTTAAACAGAGGGATGGGATCCTAGCAGCAGGTACATGCAGTGGGGAGGAGGAGGTGTGACAGAGGGAGAGAGACAGGAGGATTCTGGGGCGGGAGAGAAGGGGAGAGTAGTTGGCTGTAATGAGTATGGAGCAAGCAGTGTTCCTGGATACATGTGAAGAGGGGAGGATACCCAGTATGCAGGAATCTGGGGCAACTTAGGGCAAAGTTAAATTGGCTGAGGTGGGAGGTGGGAGAGAGGAGTAGGGCCATGAGGTATGAAGCAATGGGGAAAGAACAGGCAGCACTGCTAAAGGGGGGGTGAGGCAATATTAGCGGGATGCCAAGAGGACTGAGTAAGACCTACCAGTACTAGGCACAACGACTGGCAGTAGTGAGAAGAAAAGGAAAATGGCACAAGTGAATAATGGAGGTATAGCATAGAAACAAAGAATTTGACGTCAGATAAGGACCACTTGGCCCACCTAGTCTGTCCATTTTCCTACCTAACAGATAAGCTGCAGATCCTAGTTAACCACAGCTTACTTCCTCCTACCCCCCAATAGGACTGCCTTATAGCAGAATGGAATATTGAGATAAGTACTGGAGTTGGAGGAAGAGCATCAAACAGGTCCCTTGCCACTAGCAGATATAGAGGACCAGAGGGCACATGAGGAGTTTGGGGCTCAAACAAACATGAGGGCTGAGGTTGGAGTTAATCACGTGAGGGGGAGGAAGGAAGGAAGAAGGTCAAGTCAATCTGGAAGAAGCCAAGAGGCAGGATGAAGAAAGGGGAGTAAAGGGGGGCCAGGGGGAAAGGAGCATGGCAGAGGGGAGCAGGTGGTGCCAGAGAGGCTGCGGAGGGAGGGGGACACAAGAAAGACGGTGATAAAAAAGAGTTCAGATGGGAAGGTGGGCATAGGGGACAGGGTAAGAATGCAGAGGGAGATGGCAAGTTCACCAGACACTGGTAGGGCATCAATAAACAGGACAGAGAGAAAAGAGAAAATCATGGTCTTTGGGAACTCCATAATAAAGGATGTACACTGGATTAGGAAGGGGGACCCAGATAGAAGGTCAGTCTTTCATAACCAGGAATGGAAGCCAGGAGGGCAGGGCAAAAGATAAAGGAAGAAATAAGGAGTGGGTGCAAACCATCTAACCGCTCACTAAGAACAAATGATTTGGCAGGAAACGAGCTACGAAGTTACAGCAAAGGTTTAGGATTACAAAGGTGCTGCATGGAGGAAGTGGAGTCATTGGCTTTCCCAGAAGTCTTAATGGTCCCAGTGCTAGTACTGGCAGACAAAAGAGGACTGAAGAATTCAACAGTTGGCTAAGAGAATGGTGCACAACAGAGGGGTTTGTCTGCATTGGGGAAAGAGGAGACAGGTGGAAGGACGAAGGGTTTTATTTGAAAGATGGGCTGCATCTAAACAAGGCAGGGTCCAGGGTACTGGGGAAAAAATGCAGGAATACATAGCCAAGGCCACGAATTTAAACTAAGAGAAGGGGAGTATGAGGCTAGGGAAGAAAAGGAGGACAATAACCAGAGGAAGTTACCTAGCTGGCACTCCCCCACAAAGGGGGGCAGAGTTAAGGGAAGGAAGCAGTAAGAGGAAGGAACTGGTGAGGGTGATGTGCGAATGCCAGGAGTCTGAGCAACAAACTAGCAGACTTAGGGGCCACAATGACAGTGCAGGAACTGGGCCTGGTGGTCATTTTTTTCTGTATCTTTTGTATTTTCATCCCTTAAGCCCTTGTCTCCACATTATGGTACCAAGAACAGTGCATCTGCACTCTTTTCTGCTCCCCTTTTAAAGCTGGAAATGTGTCAGAAATCATTTTCTTGGTTTGGACCAACTATTTTAAGTGACTTGTCATGTATTGTTAGAAAGCCACACAATGTTAAGCATTTTAACCATCTTTAACAAATTTGTACAGTACTTATGTTAAATGTCAGTGTTAATGTCTGTAATTTGTAGAGTTTAATGGCGTATGTTGCATTATATGTATTGTATGTCTTTCTAGGTCAGGTGTGACTGAAAAAGGGCTGTGCCCAGTTCATGTCCTGGTGAAAACTATACTAAGCCATCACAGAAACCTGGTGTACTGAAAACCAGAACTGGAAGATGGCCATCCTGGGCTTCAATCTCTTTAGGAGGGACAGAACTGGTAGGAAGGGGGGAAGGGTAGCCCTATAGGTGAGGGACAGTATACAGGCTTCAGTTGGCTAGGAGGAGCAAGGGAAGCAGAGGTACTGTGAGTCACACTGAAGAAGCAGTCAGGGTCCGTTATGCGTACAGAGATTGATTTATAGGTCTCCAGTGTAGGGTAAGAAATAGATAGGGAGCTAATGCAGGCAGTACAATGGATGGCCCAAAGGCAGTACAATGGATGGCCCAAAAGGGGGAACTGTTGCTGGTGGGGGACTTCAATCTCCCTGATGTGGACTGGAGGCACCCAGCATTGACAACAACGAGGAGCAGGAAAATACTGGAATTCCTTACAAGGAGCGTTCTGCCAACAACTTGTACGGGAACCAGCACGGGGGGGGGCGCGCGATACTGGACCTTGTATTAACCAGTGGGGACAGTGTCGCCAATGTCATGGTGGGGGACAATCTAGGGTCCAGCGACCATCACATGGTGTGATTCAAAATAAGAACTGGGACCGAGATGAGTCACACAAAGACAAGGGTCATGAACGTCAGACGTGTAGACTTTAAAAAAATGAAGGAAATCCTCAAGGATGCCCTGGCAGGCATAGAGAAACTGGGGGAGTTGAGCAATGGGCTGCAATTAGAGGGGGACTTGAAAGAACCACGAACAATGCATAAGACAGGTCAGCAAAGGCAAATAAAGAAAGAGGCCACTTTGGTTCTCCACGGAAGTAGCAACAGCAGCAAGGCAAAACAACTAGCCTTCAGGAGGTAAAAAAGTGCACAGAAGGAAGAGGACAGAACGAAGTACAAGGAGAAACAGAGGGTGGCAGGGCAGATAGTTAGGAAGGGGAAGGCAGATATGGAGGAACGGATAGCCAAGTCATTAAAGAAAGGGGATAAAACATTCTTCAGATACATCAGTGAGAAAAAAAAGCCCAAATCGGATAGTGAGACTGAGGAAAGGGGGCCCCAGCAGGGATCATCACAAGGCAAACTACTGAACACTTACTTCTGTTCAGTTTTCACAGAGGAGAGGAAGGTAAGGATCGGTGTTACAAAAAGGGTGTACAGGGTCAGGAGGTGGACACTAGTCCACTCACAGAAGAAAAGGTCCTTAAAGAAAGTATAGTTCTGTAAAAACTTACCATAATGGTAGATCTTCGAGAGGACCTCATGCAGCAGGCATTACCATTAGGACTAATGACACAGGCCGTAGGACCCACTGGAAAAAACTTAGCTAGCAATACCCAGCAGGGCCCGCCCCAACAGCGGCTCTGCCTCACAGTCGGTCATGCCAGGCAAGGGGTCCCTAGCTCCACCTCAGTTCACCAGCTGAGGACCCGCGAACAGATCCCAGCAAGCGAACCAGGAGAAGCATGCCCAGTCATGCTGAAACTCTCCAGGGGGAAGGAGGAAGCAGCACCTGCTGCAAGAGCTCCTCTCGAAGATTTACCATTACGGTAAGTTCTTACGTAACTGTACTATCTTACTTGAGGGGAGTTCTGTAGCAGGCTATTACCATTAGACTGAACTCAAGCAGTCCCACGCTAAGGAGGCTACAAGCCTCGGAGGAGATGACAGGAACTAGTAAGACGGCATTGCCTAAACAGGTAGGAAGACAGCACATCAGGACAAGTCCTTGAAGGACCGCCAGGCCGAAACTGGAAGGGCGCCTGGAACCAATGTCCAGGCTGTAATACCTGACAAAAGTATGTACTGAATTCCAAGTAGCTGCTGCACAAATGTCTAGGATAGACATTTTTCAAAGAAGCAAAGGCGGTAGAAGCTCCTCTGGTAGAATGATCTCTAACCGCTCCCGGTAGAGGTTTGTTGTACTTGTTGTTAACAGAAGACTATGCAGTGGACTAGCCACTGAGATATGTCTTTTAGACACCGATTGCCCAGGTGTTGAGGCAAAGGCCACAAAGGTTGCTCTGATTTGCGGTGTGCTGCTGCACACTTGAGGCAGTACCTCAGCGCCCTGTGGACATCCAAGGTGTGTAAGAGAGCTTCTCCCCTGTTGGAAGGGGTCAAATAATAAACTGGAAGGTCAACTGACTGGTTGAGGGCTAATTCAGAAACCACTTTGGGTGGCAACTTAGGATTTGTCCTGACGGAAACACTTTCCCTATGAAAAATCAAATAAGGCTCCTTGCACATCAGGGCCTGAAGCTCGGAAACCCTTCGAGCTGAAGTTACAGCAACTAAAAAGGATACTTTCCAGGAAAGATAACAGCTCACACTCTGCTGCAGGTTTGAAGGGAGGGAGAGTAAGTTTCTCTAGCACAAAAAGGAGATCCAAGGGGAAACTGGATCCCTAATGGGAGACGTAATATGAAGTATGCCCCATAAAAAGGTGCGGGCCACGTCTAACTGGGCTAGGGTTCTGCCCTCAACCAGGACGTGATAAGCCGAAATGGCCCACATATGCACTTTAATGGAGGAGTAGCTCAAGCCTTGTTGTAATAAGGAGAGGAGGTACTGTAATGCTGAGTTCACCGGACAGGTAAGGGGATCTAGATGGTGCGATGAAGCCCAGAAGCAAACACGCTTCCACTTCATAGCGTAAGTGGAGCAGCAGAGGTTTCTGCACCAAAACAACGACATCTGCCACCTCTTGGGAGACCACATACCTTGTTTTAACTATGCATGAAGGAGCCATGTATGAAGGTGCAGGGACTTGAGATCTGGATGCACCAGCTTGCCTGATCCTGGAACAGCAACTGCGAGGATAGTGACAGTGGGATCAGAGGTTCTGATGACAGCTGCTGATGTAGTGGGAACCAAATATGCCACGGCCACAGTGGGGCGAGTAGGATCATCTAAACCCCTTGGCCTGTACCTTCAACAGAACCCTCTAAATTAGAGGAAGGCATAAGGAACTTCCTGTCCAACAATGGGACAACGTGTCTGGCCAAAAGCATCAGGCATTGTGCTCTAGCGGGCAGAAACTTGGCAGTTTGGCATTGCATGGAGACGCAAAGAGGTCCAGCTCTGGAAGACCTCAAGTGTCAAAGAGCTGGTCCGCTACTGACTGGAGTAGCTCCCACTCATGTGCCTTGGAGTGAGACCAGCTTAGGCTGTGTGCCAAGGCATTCTGGACACCTGGAACATGCACTGCGGTCAGAGAGATTCGATGTTCCAGCGCCCAGACTCAGACTCTCATTGCCTCCCTGCACAGGGTGTAGAAGTGTGTTCCCTTTTGCTTGTTGATATAGAAGACAACAGCCATGTTGTCTGACTGAATGAGGAGAGAGCGTAGTGCTAGGTCCTCTTGGAAAGCCTGAAGGGTGTTGAGGACCGCTCGCATTTCCCAAACATTGATGTGGAGGTCGCGCTCCACTGGGGAACAATCGCCCTGAGTCTGGCTGTCCCCTAAGTGAGCCCCCCAGCCGAAGTTGGAAGTGTCTGTCCTCAATGTCCGACTCGGTGGCTCCTGTCGAAACAAGACCCCTGCCTCCAAACTAAGGGGATCTAACCACCAAACAAGGGTCCTTCTAACAGGCCCAGAGATCCTGACCATATGGTTGAGACCGTCAGAGCTTTGGTCCCACTGTACCCTGAGCATTCATTGTGGGACCTTCATGTGGACGCAAGCCAAGGGAGTTACAGGGATTGCCACTGTCATGTGCCCAGTAGTCTGAGAAAGGTCCTGGCCTGGACCTGTGGGGTTACGAGGACCATTTGGACCACTTCTCTCAGGCAATCTCCCCTTTCCTGTGGGAGGAAGGCCATGTCCTGGACTGTATCCAGGACCGCACCTATAAAGACGAGTCTTTGGCTGGGCTCCGGGGATGAATTTGGAAGATTCAGGGTAATCCCCAACTCTTGGAATAGCGTATAGGTGTCCCCGAGACTTTGAATGAGGTGCATTCTTGATGAGGCCGCCAAGAGCCAATCATCCAGGTAAGGGAAGACATAATGTCCCTTGCACCTTATAGCCACAGCTGCCACTGCTAGACACTTGGTAAAGACCCAATTAGTGGAGGAGAGGCTGAATGGCAGAACCCGGAACTGGTAGTGTCCCCCTTGGAAGTGGAACCTCAAGTACTTCCTGTGAGGGGGGAAAAACCCCGATATGCATGTATGCATCTTGCATGTCCAGGAAACAGAGCCAGTCTCCCTGGTGCAGCAGAAGAATGAGACCTGGAAGGGTCACCATCCTGAACCTTTGGTATTCTATGTAGTTGTATAAGGAGTGGAGGTCCAGGATGGGCCGAAGATCCTGAGTTTTCTTTGGAACCAGGAAGAAGTGGGGGTAAAACCCTTTTCCCCACTGCTGCAGTGAACTGGCTCTATAGCCTTTTTTTGCAAGAGGGCCTGAATCTCTCCTTCTATGACAAGTACGTGAGGAGGATACCTTGAGGACCTTGGTGGTGTTTCTGGGGGATCTGAGTGAACTCCAGCATATGTCCCCTCCTTATGATATCTAAGACTCAAAGCCCAAAGTGATTTTGCTCCATCCCTCTGGGTGAAGGGAGAAGCGACCCCCTACTGCCTCTCCTGGTACCTGCTCTAGAGGAGGGGGTTCAACAGGGAGTCATTGGGCAGAGCCGGGAGTTGGCAGAGAGGCTTGGGAGGACTTTGGGCCTCGAAAGGGAGCACCTCCAGGTTGCTGGTTTCTGGCTTTCCTCTTGAAGTCACCTCTCTGTGCCATCTGATTGCCATGGGCATGCTGGCCTGAGGTCTTCCAAAATGGCCATTTACGGAATCGCTTTTGGTCCCCCTTATACATCTGTCAGATGGACCAGATTGATTTGTCTGACTCTTGGAGATGAGAGATGAGGCTCTTGGTCTCCGACCCAAACAGTACGGAACCATGGAAGGGAAGTTCCCTGATTCTGGTCTGCAGATCCTGGGAGAGCCCTACAACACATAGCCAGGCATGGCGCCTTAAGCAGACACCTGATGCTGCCACCTTTGATGCCATATCTACAGTGCCATACGAGGCACACAAAACATAGGCTCCTACATCCAAGCCCGATTTCAGAATGTCCAGGAGCTCTGTTTTTTGCGCGGTGTCTGGCAAGGCATTAGCTACCTCTTGTCCCTTCTCCCATAAGGTAGTCTGGTACTGGACCATATGCATTAGGAAGACGGAGTATGGAGCAGGTGGATGCAGAGTATACCTCCTTGCCCACCTGGTCTAAATAATGGGACTCCTGATCGGGAGGCTGGGAACTAAGGTGCTTCAGGCTGTCAAGACTTATCATGAGCAGCTGCTATGACCATCGAGTCAGCCTGAGGGTGGTCCGCCAAATAGGGCTCCTCACTTGGTGCTCTATACAGCCTGTCTGATTTTTTAGGAACTGCGGAGACTGTGGTTGGGTGTTTCCAAGTGATCCTTGTCAGGTCTTGGAATGTATCCATCAAAGGAGGCACTACCAATGGTTTAGGCTCCTTTTGCCTCAGGTAGTCAGGTATCTGGCCACTCTCCGATGTTCCAGATCCAGGTCCTCCATCTCCCATTCGTTGGAGGCCTGGATGTGCCTCATGACATCCATAAAGGTTGGCTCATAAGGGGGTGTCATCAGGAGAACCCCCAACTCCTGAGAGGGACTGGTCTGATGAAGCAGACCGGCTCCTACTGGAATGAGGGGAGCCTGAACCATGCCTCTAGGACCTACCCCCCCTAGAACATCGGGCACTTTCCAACTGATGTTGACCATGGGACCGACGTTGGCTTGGGGACCGACAACAGAGCGGAGACTGGCACCTGTCAGGCCCCGCACTGGCTAGAAGAGCGTCCCCGCCTAGTGATAGATTTTTGGTGGCTGCAGGACTTGGGCTGGGACCAGCGTCGGTTAGAGGACCTTGAGCGATGCTGACGATGGTCTTTTGACTGAGACCGGGATTGAACCACCGAGGGGGAGCGGGCTTTGAAAGGTTTATGCCACTTGTCGGGGGTTTTGGAAGGTGCCTTCATGGGAAGATCCCTGGTGTCCTGGATGTCCATCCGGTCGGGGACCGGTGTCGAATCCGGCTTTGGGGTAGCCTCGTCCTTTTTGACTTGGCTCCACCAGAAGGAAAAGAGCTCCTGCAGCTCCTCTTTATTAAAAACAAAGCTGCTGTCCCTCTCAGGGAATCGTGAAGCTGTGAAGGTCCGCAGGGCCTTGGGGAAGATTCTGAGGAAGAGCCCTCCGAGTAGAGGACCTTGGGGCCAGAGATGGTACTGTGACCTGTGTAGGCTCACCCTGAGGCAAGTCGACCTTAGACACTGTGGAGCACTGTGGCTAGTGTCTTGGCTGAGGTTGGCTCTGACTTTGCCGACTTGGGAGGGTGGGACCCAGAAGGAGTCTTAGCCGGAGGGTCATGATCCTTGCTCAACAGCTTACCCGACCCGCGTAAAGCTGTGACTGAGGTCTTTTTCAGCAGGGCCAAAGCATGCACCGAAGTGGAGGCCTTAGTTGTGTCCACCGAGGTGACAGAGGTACACAGCGGTGTAGCCTTCACCTTGGCTGGTTTGTCAGAAGTAGCCCCAACCGGGGTGGTGTTGGTGTCTTGGTGGGGGGGGGGCAGATCTTGCCTTTTCTCCATGTTTCGAGTGTCTTGAATGGTCAGAACCACCTGAGCCCAAAGACGAGGCCTTTTTGTGGGGAGAACGTGACCTGGACCACTGCTGGGATCAGCTATGGTCCTTCTCGCAGGACTTGTGCGATTTGTCCCGGTGCTTGACCTTTTCCCCGGGAGAGCTTTTCATGACGTCCATCTTTTTCTCTAAAAGGTAGGCTTTTAAGGCCTTCAGGCGCCTGATCTGAGTCCTGCTGTTGAAGCTCTTGCAGATCCTGCAGGGTTGGAGGTCGTCGTCTGGTCCCAGACAGAAGACGCAGCCCCATGGCCGCTCCTTCAATGGGATCTGTGGCCCAGGCACACTTGGTCTTCTTGGGGCTGGAGGATGAGACTGACGATGGAGATGACATGCGATGACAAACTCTGAGGAAAGGGGAGAATCCGATGAAGGAGTAAGGTTCTACGGAGAAAAACAATGGAAAGTCAACAAATTTCGCTGGAAATGCTGAAGAACAGGCTAAGACTTTCCCAATGAGAGCGGGTCTGCGGCGGGAAAAGAACTGAAGTGGAGCTAGAGACCGCCCCCTTTTATGGCATGACCTACATCAGGGCGGAGTTGACGTTGGGGGGGGCGGGCCCTGCTGGGTATTGCTAGCTAAGTTTTTTTCTGGTAGGTCATAAGGCCTGCGGCATTAGTCCTAATGGTAATAGCCTGCTCCAAGAGCTCCCCCTCAAAGTAAGATCTGTCCAGATTCAGGATATACAAGGCAATGGGTCCAGATGCAGAACACTCTAGGGTGCTAAGGGAACTCGGAGGTGCTGGCAGCACTGTTAGCATCCCTGTTCAGTCTGTTAGACACTGGGGAGGTTCCGGAGGACTGGAGGAGGGTGGATGTGGTACTGCTCCCCAAGAGTGGCAGTAGAGAGAGAAGGTAGGTAATTACTGACCAGTCAGCCTGACCTCGGTGGCAGGAAAAGTAATGGAGTCACTCCTGAAAGAGAGAATTGATGAATACCTTGCAGCCAGCAGTCTCCAGGACCACAGGCAGCATGGGTTCACTGAGAAGAGGTCCTGCCAGACGAACCTAATAGAGTTTTTTGACAGAGGGACGAGAGTGATGGACCAGGTAGAGGTGGTAGACATGGCCTATCTGGACGCTAGCAAGCCTTCGACATCGTCTCACACAGGAGGCTGATAAACAGACTGAGACTTATTGGAATGGGTTCTAAAACAGCAAAATGGGTGGAAAGCTAGCTTAACAGTAGAAGCCAAAGGGTGGTAGTAAATGGGGTTCACTCTGGGAGGGCAGGGTGACAAGTATGGTGCCACAGGTGTTGGTATTAGGCCCGGTCCTTTTTAATATCTACATTGGTGATATTGCGGATGGTTTGAAAGGGAAGGTGTGCCTATTTGCAGATGATATAAAAATCTGCAATAGGGTAGACATGCCGGGGGGGGGGTGAAAACAATGAAGGAGGATCTAGGGAACTTGGGGGAGTGGTCAGAAACTTGTTCATTGAGATTCAACACAATGAAATGCAGAATCATATACTTGAGACATAAAAACCCATGGACCACATATGAACGGGGGTAGTCATGGTAACAAGTCAGGAGAGAGACCTGGGGATTATCACATCAGATGACCTAAAAGTGGTGAAATAATGTGACAAGGCAGTAGGAAGGGAAACTGTGTTGGGTATATAGGAAGAGGTATAACCTGTAGGCAAGGAGGTGATAATAGACCATATAAATCTTGGTGAGACCCCACTTTGAGTATAGTGTGCCGTTCTGGAGGCCTCATCTCCATAAGGATACAGACAGGATAGACAGGGTATGGAGGAGGGTGACCAAAATGGCACAGGGCCTGTATCAGAAGCCCTGTGAGGAAAGGCTAAGGGATCTAGATCTGTACCCCTTGGAGATCAGGAGAGAGAGGGGAGACATGTCTGAGACATTTAAATACCAAAACATAATAAACAGTGTACAGGAAGGGAGCAACTTTCAAAGGAAAAGATGTCCAAGGACTAGAGGGCACAATATGAAGTTGGAGGGGGAGTGTAGGATCAGAGGGAACAGAAGAAAATACTTCTTCATGGAAAGAGTGGTGGACCTCTGTGTGACAGGGTTGAATCAAACCCTATCCCATTTGTTATGCAGAAAGAGTTAAATGCAAGGATCTGTTCTGTTCTGTCCTCTCCTTTTTTGTCTCTTGTTTGTCTGGCCAATCAAATGTTCTTGTGAGACCTAGGAACTGATCACTCAGATGGTCGTGATTCTCACCTCTCTGCCTCTAGCTACCTCTCTGCCTTCACTTGCTGTTTTTGTCTTTTATTTCTCCTTGCGTATTTGTGTTGCTAAAAATTTTTGTGTGAAACTGTAAGTGATACTGGGATCCCTTAGTTTGAAACTGTATATAGTTATACTGTTGAAATGATTGATATTTGGAATTTAGGGGGTTAACCTTGACATGAAGCACAAACTCTTTTGCAGACTTGTCAACAAGAAGCCAGTTCTGGGACATCATGTTCTATTTTGCAGTACCTGCAAAGAAAGAAACTTACAAAGTTCTGGTCTCTTAACGAGCTCAGGATGCAAAAATAAGAGCAGCAATGCTTTGGCTAGCGGGAGAGAGACTGAGCAAGACAAACTTGGAATTAGAGATATCCTCAGATGAAATACTTTGTTTTCTGTGTTTGTGCTGCCTTTGTAAATAGTTATACTGAAGTTTTATTTTTTATTTTACTATTATTGGAAAAAAATAAAATACTACTTGCGAATTTTATACCTGTTCCTGGTTTTCCTATGCTTCCTGACCTATGCCTCGACGACACCCTGGAACAACCTCCCAGCGAAAGTGGTGGGGGCTAAAACAGTTACTGGATTTAAGAAAGTATGGAATAGACACATGGGTATCACCAAAACTGGTAGAGAGGGAAACACAGAGCTTGAACAGGGACTGGAGATACCACTGGCAGGGATAGGGGGTGGGAAGGCAGAGGCTGGTGACCACATAGGGTCTAAGATTTTATATTAGGCAGGTAAAGGAGCAGACTAGATGGGCCAGGTGGTCCTTTTCTGCTGTCAACCATTATGTTGCTATGTTATGTCATGAACAGTTGGCAAGCCTCACTCTGAACTCCAGTCATGTCTCTATAACAGGAGAGTGCCCTCTGCAGGTCCAGGGTATGCAGCCTGCGGTACACCTCTGAAGAAGGGTTACTGAAGTATAGTATACTAGGAGGTTTATCAGCTGGTTAGGTGAAACTCCGACACCACCTTTGGGAGGAACTCGGTGGGGCAAAGGATGACTTTGTCCTTGTGGAAGAGCTGGTAAGGAGACTCCACCAAGAGCACCTGGAGTGCACTGATTCTAACTGATCTTTCTTGCTGACATAATGGCCATGAAGAAGGCCATCTTCCATGACAGATATGACATCTCACACCTGTGCATAGGCTCAAAATGTCTTGCCCATGAGCATAGCCAGCACCAGCAGTAGGTCCCATGATGGTGGTGCTTCATGTACCAGAGGGGACAGGTGGTCAAGGCCCTTGAAAAAGCATCTGACCACCTTCAGCATGCTAGCCCATGCCCAGTATGCAGAGATGGTTGCCAGGTGCATCTTGAGGGTTGTCACTCATAACCCCAGCTGGGAGAGAGACAAGAGGTACTCGAAGATACTAGCCACAGAACAGGCAAGGGGATCAAGCTCACTGACCTGACATCAGATGGAAGGTCTTTTCTAATTAAAAAGCATAGTACTGGCAAGTCGACTCTTTACGGGATGCCTCCACAACATGGAGCACAGCTACCAAAAGATCCAAAGCCTGAAACTGCAGCCACTCAGGAACCAGGCTGTAAGGTGCAGGGACTGAAGGTCTGGGAGCAGGACCATCCCCATTGTCTGGTCAGCAGGTCCGGACAAACAGGCAATCGCTATAGAGGCCTGCTGCTGAAGTTGAGTACATCCATGTATCAAAACTGCCTTTGCCAGCCTGGATCCATCCGGATCATCTGTGCCTTGTCCTTTTGGGCCTTGACCACCACCTTGTGGATCAGTGGGAAGGCGACACAAATCCAGGGGTCCAGGGCCCTTGTGAAGGCATCCCCATCAGTCTCCCAGACTGTAGGGGGGGGGGCACAAAAGAGAATCAGCTTTTCATTCTCCCAGGAGGCAAACAGGTCCACCAAAGGCATGCCCAACAGGAAGAACAGGTTGTTCACCACCTCCTAATGAAGGAACAACTCATATGTCATCTCTCCCACCCGGGTGAGAGCATCTGGCAGCTGACTGTTCACTCAGGTGACATCAATTGCCAGGAGATCTGCACCCAGGCTGCGTAAGATGGTCCAGATGAGGATGGCCTCCTGACACAAAGGAAGAGAGTGCATGCCACCCTGACTGTTCAGGTGGAACATGGTCGAGATGTTGTCCGTTTGGACCAGCACAACCTGACCCGACTACAGCAGTGAATTCCATCAGAGCTAGCTGCACTGCATGGAGCTCCAGCACACTGATGTGGTGATGGAACTCCCTGGATGACCAGAATCCACAGTGTCTGTGGTCCCATGTGTGCTCCCCACCCCACTAGAGACACATCAGTCATGAGCGTGATGTTCAGTTCTGGGCAGATGAATGGGACTCCTTCCTCCAGATGTTCTCGGATAAGCCACCACTGGATGGCATCCCACATCAGCTGGGTCACTGTGACCTGCTGCTTCAAGTGGCCTAGGCAGTGGGACCACTGACAGTCCAACCTCACTGTGGGTGGTGCATCCATCAGTGGGCCAAATGGACCATGCTGGTGCAAAACCCCATGTACCCCAGCAGCTGTAGGAAGTCCCGGGCAGGGTGTGAGAACTCAACCCAAAATGATCGAACAAAGGCGGTGAAGATCCAGTGCCTGGTCCACAGGGAGGCAGGCCTTGGCCGCAGGGGAGTCTAGCTGTGCCCCTGATAAGCTGGAGTCACACAGAGATCATTTCAGACTTAGCTAGGTTGACCAAGAGGCCCAAGTCACTGCAAGTTTGGAGGACCAGATCCCTGGACCATTCTACAGCCTCCTTGGACTGGCTGGCTATCAGCTACTCATCCAGGTAGGGATACACCCTGTTGTTCTTGCACCTCAGGAAGGCTGCCATCACTGCCATGCACTTGGTGAAGACCCTGGGCACAGCTTAGACACTGAAGGGCACGACATGGAACTGATAAAGAACCTCCTCTGCATAGAATCGAAGGTACCACCAGTGTAATGGATGGACTGGGATGTAGAAGAATGCATCCTAGAGGTCCAGGGAGCAGAATCACATACCCTGCTCCAGGGATGGTATGATCTGATTTAGGGTCACCATCCAGAACTTGCGCTTTTGCATTTACTGATTGAGACTGTGCAGATCCAGTATGGGGCACCAGCCCCACGTCTGTTTCAGGACCAGGAAGTACGTGGACATGTATCCCTGACTTGTGAAGGCATTTGGGACATAGATTATAGCCCCTTTCGCAAGAGGCTAAGTGATGTCTTCCTTAGGGTGGATAGTGCATCCTGCGATACCGAGGACTCTCTTGGAGCGTGGGATCAGTAAGTAAGGCAGGTGAGATCGAAACAGAGAGGTATCCCTCTGCCTACCACCTCCGGAACCCACTTGTCTGTGGTAATAATGGACCAACATGGCCAGAAGTGGTGAAGCCGCCCCCCCCCCCCACAGAAAGCTGGGTCAGGGTCTGGACAGGTGGGAGGTTAACACTCTCCAACCCATCACTGGGTAGCTTTGGAGGGGGCACTGGCCGTGGGGGTTGGAGGGGCACCAATTCCCCTAACCCTGCCTCTGGCCTTGGCCGAAAACTTGGCTTGGGATACCAGGCTTGGTGTTGCTCCTGCTGGGCTGCTGCCAAGGCTGCTGTGGTTGAAAGGACCAGAACTGGAAGGCCTTCTTTTTGGGCTTCTGGGCCTTAAGGACCTTCTGAAATGAAGCCACCAAGTCCAGGGTGGTGCTGGACTTCTCAGTTCTGGTAAGATATCCCTCAGCAAGAACCTGCAGTGCTTTACAATGGTCATGCCATGGCAAGGTACAGGAGTCGCCCATGTCTACAGCCACCTGGAGCTAGTGTTTAGCCAGTGCTTGACCCTGGTCTCTGACCTACCTCACTGGCAGCTGCTTGTCAGAAAGAAGGTGGGGGAGGACTTCATCCAGCACTCTCAACAGGGAATGACCAAAGCTGGCCATCATCAGGGCATACCTCGCCTGACAGAGACAGAGGAAATGGCACAGATTTTCTTGGCTGCGCGATCAAGCTACTTAGACTCCTTGCTAGGGGGCTGGACCACGTCCCCCTGACTTCCAGAAAGCCAAGTCCATGACCACTCCCTCAACTGAGGGATGGTCTGAGAACATACTTGTGGACCATATGGGTGGAGGGTGCTGGGTAGGATGTTGGATGCTGCCAGAGCTCCAGGGATGGTCCAAGATGGTCCCAGGCATAGGAAAGCAACCCCCAGGGAATCGTCCATGTCAGGATGTCAGTAAAGGAGTACTTAGCCTACTTATGAACTGGTTTCAAGGACACGTCCATGGACTCTGACATCAGCTGGAGAAGAGCCCCAAAAGCCACCAACCGTGGTCAGTAGTCAGTTCCTCGACTGATGCCCGGTCAAAGGTATGTTCCCTTGACAACAACATGGATGACCCATTGGAGTCATCCGAGGATTCTTCAAAAGCAGCTCTCAGTCATTTGCCACTGTGGACCATCTAAATATCTTCCAACTGGGTGATCTCCACCGACAGCTGGCCTGGCAAGCCGCTGCAACACAGGAGTCCTTTGCTGGAGCTCCCACCAAAGGCTGCAGTAGAGGCAGCTCACCTGCAAGGGTGGTGAGACATATGCTGGGGACACCTCTCAAGGGTGGACTGGCATGGGCAAGAATGGCACCTGCCAGTTGACCACAGGTGTCAGGGGTAGAGCCCTACTCTGCCCTGCAATGGTCCAGTGGTGCCAGAAGAGTTCCTCTTAGTGCCATCACATCCTGCAGCTTTGTCTCTCCTCACCAGGGGATGAGGAGGTGAAGGAACATCAATAACGACGCCTCCTGGTCAAGTGGGATTGAGAGCGCAAGTAGTGCTTCAACCATGAGCTAGACTTTGACCTCGACTATCAATCTGGTGACCAATGCTGAGGAGAAACCACTAGAAGTTTGGTATAGACCACATGCAGAGGTGCATGGACAAGCTCTGGCTTCAGCGGGACACCTGTCGATGGATGCTGGCCTGAGTGGTGACCGGTCCACAGCCTCTTGGGAGAGGACTGAGAAAACTGGGGACTTGGAGATCGACCCCTCCTGGATCCCCTCTGACAACTGGTCGATAGGGTCTAGAAAAATCTCAAACACCTGATCGGCCAGTGTTGAGGTCAACAAGCCCGACAGGGGCACTGTGCAGCTGTCAACCTAGCTCTATACCACTGATAGTTCGACTGGAATCAAGTGCTCAACATGTGTCAAGTGATCAGGGGAGCTGAATAAATAGGAAGACATCAATCTCTCTCAGTCTCATGACCAGCCCAGGCGGGGCTTATGCTCCTTACTTTGGTGGGCAGGCCTCTCCCTGTAGGCCTTTAGGGCCTGACACATTTCACAAAAATATTCTGTGAATGACCATCCGACACTGGCCAGAGGAGGAGCAGTGCCAAGGCTGACGAGATGCCTGCCACAGTAGTAGCCGCCACTTTTTCCACAGCCGCAGGCTGAACAGCCGGCCCTGCCACAGCAGAGGCCTTGTTGTGACCTTTTGGCTGTCGCTTTGGATCCCTATCAGCTGGTCAGTTGATAAGAAGCTGGGCGGCACGATCCTCCAGAGAGGAAGGGAGCATTGTTTGACATGGGCCACAGCCAGAAACATTGTGTGCTGCCCCAAAGCAGTAGAAGCAAGAGACATGTGGTCTGTTCTCAACATTGTCAGCACATGATGCAGAACTTGAAGCCAGAAGCTGGGTTCACTTCCTCTGAATCCATCTTCCATCGCTGAGGCTGGAGCTGGAGCGAGGGAGAGGAGAAGTAGTTGAGGAAAGTTTGAATGCTGAAAGAAAAACTTTTGAAAATCCCCAGTGGCGCACTTGGTAGCCTACAATACTGCAAAGCTACAAAGGAGGAGACCAAATCTTACAGCAGAATGGAAGATCTGACATCACGGATCGGAGCTAAGGGATACACCACCTGGGTGGTAAGAGAAGCTGGGATAGAAGATGTTCTGACAACTCAACACTTCTGGTAGAACTGCTACTGTGTGGATAATGAACTATATCCCTGCCCCTACAACTACTGCTTGCTTGCCTAAGGGGGTTATGGGTACTATTTCACTACACAGCTGGATCTGCTAGTGCCACACAGGATCCGTGAAGCATTGCCAGTAGTCTGGTTTGCTTTACCCCAGTTTTATTTCTGTCCCTCTGCTGGCTCCCAACTCTGCAAGTGCATTACTGCAGGCAGTGGAGAGCACCCACACAGGGATTCAAAACTCCTGCAGCATTTCTGCTTCCCTCCAGACTGCAGTGTCTCACAGAAGCTGAAACGAATCGGCTCACAATGCTCCCAGATGTGTCTTCACTTCTCCGTTGGCAGCTGATCAGCAACTCTGCACTACAAACAGCGGTGCAGAAGGCGAAGTGTGAACATGCCTTTGGTATTTACTGACAGAAGACAAGGTATAAGGCTTAGAGACTGTGCATGAGAAGACGGCAGATGAGCATGAATTCAATCTACTGAATGTTTAGATTTCCACTATTGCAGAGTTCATACAGTGTGGCCCACCATCTAGGTATGGACAAATACATTTGTGTTCAGTGGCACAAGCAACATATACAATAATATAAATATCTGTGTAACTTCTATTGGGAAAAGCAAGATTGTTAAAGAGCTACTGACGCATCAGGAGAGGCTTCAAAAGCAAAATTTAGACATAATGATTTTTACTAGCCTGTAGAAATCTGAAATTCTGGCCTGGTGGTGCAGAGGAATGAGGCTCTGGATGCCTTACCCCCTGTCACACTGGCGACTTGGGTTCGAGAACGAGCTTGGGCCACCAGGGGTTGGCAGGGGTGGGAGAAGGATGGGTGTCTGAAGACTGCTCTCCTCTCCTGGGAGGGGACTTGATGTACTGCTCTATACTGCCACCATGTGGTGGCAGGACAGTAGGTGCAGCTTAGAAGAGGACATCTGACAGCTGGCATGCTTGCATGCCTCCACGAAACGTGAGCCTGTGTCATTTCATGCAGCTGGACATGGGAAACCTGAACTTGGAAAATGAGCCTGGCTCCAGCGCATGATGCCAGGCCTGCTGTCTCACCTGCACTACTGCCTAGGACTGCCAGATGGATTGTGCAGTGGGGGAGCGGAGGACTGACCTCCTTCCCGCGGCCTTGCCATAGGGTATAATCCGTGAAATACAGGCAGGTTCCAGTGAAGGCAGTTGCCAGTGGGGTGGGGGACAGGGATAATGGCCCTGCCAGAACTGCGGGTCAGAGGAGAAACAGCTTAATTAAAAAAAACTGCCATTTCCTTGCTTTCCATTTACAGTATTGTAAATCTTTATTTTCTTTAAGAAATGTTTAACTGTACCTTTTCAATTCAGTTAAGTGTTCATGTAATTGATTGTTTTATATTATCTACACACACACGTATGTTATTATCTTTTGTATGTGGCATATTTTGCCTCAGTTGACCTTGAAAATGGCAGTTTACTCATCAGCTTTTCAGGGGTTACTGGGGTTAAATTATGTGGGTTGCGACTTACAAATTTTGTTTTAATTTAGTTAAATTTGTGGAACTAATGCATTCAAATTTGAAATGAGCAAAATATCTCATTTCATTCTCAGGTCATATTCTAGGGGCTCGGCTGTAATAGTTGAATTTTTATTTTCAAATTGATTTGGTAACATTTTCGTGACCCCCCCCCCCATCACATCTTCCAACAACAGAACTGTAGGTTGCTGCAGATAAACAATGTGCCAGTCTGACTCTGAATGCAGCCTTCTGTTATCGTTTACCACTCAATTAACCCTGCTGGTACCAGCACGCCATTCTCCAACCCAGTCTCAGCAGGGGCTGCAATCAAGCCTATTATTACTGCAGAAACAGTAGAATTGTCTGCATCAGCCCCACTTCAAGTGGACAGAAACCCTCAGGGAACAGTATCTTTTTTTTTTTTTGTAAATATATGTTTATTAAAAATGTTTGCTTCTAACATTTGGTACAATACACTGCTATGCAATATGATAAACTGTACAGTACACTGAGATGTCAGATGTAACAAACAAGGACACATCAGTATTCAATAAAAATGATACAGTTTTTGGAGCCCCACCCACCCTGGCACTCAATGGGGCAGTGTAGACCCCTACAGTTACAGTTCTGTGACTGTGCCTCTGCCTATACCCAGAAAACTCCTAGAGGGTGTGCATGACTTATGGGTAAAAGGATACCTTAATGCTCATTATCCCCGTTCTGTTAATACCACCTCACTAAACCTATTCGCTCCTCTCCCCACATGGTTCCACAGTCTAGAGTACAAATGTAGGGACATTCTGCATAACATAAAATCCATTTCATCCATCTAGACATGAATTGTTCATTTCTATAATTTTAGTTCAAAGTCATTCTTTCTGAGGAGAATATGCTATTCACCTTGTCCCACCAGTGGTGCGTGGTAGGTGTCTGTGGTGTGAGCCACCTCCTGGTAGTACACTTCAGTGTAGCCACCAACATGATGCCCAAAATGTTTTTTCACATATTGCCCCTCATGCTGCCTGGGATACTGGAAAGCATGCATATCTCAGGATATCATCTATGGCCACCTCCAGGTCACAAAATATGGTGGACAGGAGGGGGGCATGCCCAAAGCACGTAGGTGTGGGTCACTCTTGCTTCTTTAGAGTTATCAACAGGCTAAACTGGAGCCTTGTCTGAATTTGGCTGTAACCACAGGGGTCCTAAAATACCTGTAACCCCCCCTGCAAATGGGAGTTCCTGAAAAGTCTTCCTTGAGCTTGCCTAAATGCTTACTGCCAGGCTGGTGTTCTGCGTTTTAGCATTTTAAACGTTATTGCCAGAGAGTGCCTGTATAGCCTCTGTGTACTACCTCTTTAAGAGCTGCTTAGATTCCAGTTATAATTAATCTGGGAGGGGGGCTGAGTGTTTCTATGCTCGAGTCCCGTCCAGGCTGTCGGATAACTGCTCCGTTCTGCCATCGCTACTTGTGCAGAGGGAACTCTGTTAGAAGATGTACTTGTTTGCTGATCATTTGTTAGAGTAGTAATAATATTGCAGTTTATTCTAACCTGCCTTCTTTGCAGCATGGACAGTTCTGTTTGTTTCCATCATCTTGGTCCTGGACTGTTGAAATGGGCCAATCAGTACTTTTGGGGACTCTAAAATGGAGTCTGTCCCCAGGGGCTTTGTGGGAACAAAATTCTGTAGGAATTGTAGTTTTTGCATTTTGGTGCCAAGACAGACCTGGAGGGGGAGCCCTTGTTGTGACCGACAGGCAGATCAGCCAACCGAACCTTTTGGATCCCAGGGAAAGTCCCAGACTGTTTTTCAGTTCAGTCAGTCTGAATTGGAAAGTGAAAGTGGTAACAGCTTGAGTGATTCAAGCAGTAGTCCCTGTGTAATTCGCACAGGAGAACCGTGAAAGGGCTGAGTTTTGGCCTGCCTGTCTGCCTGCTGTCCCTGAGAAGGAAATTGAAGTTTATTTGGACTGAATCCGAATTGTGAGGACAATTTAAGCCACAGAACTGTGACCAGGCTTTAACCTGAAGAAGACCGAAGATTTGCCGAATGCGATCAGCCTGTCAGGATTTCCATTCATCTTTGAACTCCCAGTTTGTGCAGAGACTCTGTAATTATGACCAGATAGCAATCTGCCTGGTACAGTAGAATTTCTTACATGTAAATGTGCTGTATGCTGTTAGTGGGTCGTGATTTGGTTCCCCACTGTGTGATGAACTGTATTCTGCTTGCTGGAGGCTGCATCCAGCTCCACCGAATTGAGTCCGTATTCATCTCCATTGGGCCTGGGCTTTGCCACACTGGCCCAGCCAGACTACTCGCTGCACAGAGAAAGCCATCGATGAGAGACCTGCTTGGGTATTAGCCCCCTGCTCATGCTCTGAATAGGAACGATGCCTCTGTGATTTGTGTGGGCCCTGCTTCTTCTGACACTCCAATTCAACAACGTGTTGTCTCGATTTCATCCTGCCTGTGTCCTGTATTGGGTATCATGAGTAAACATCACGGTAGCTCCTGCAACAACAGATGAATCTAAAGTGTTGTCAACTGATTGCTTTGTTGTCTTTTCTGTCACGAACTGAGCCCCGGCTCCAGAATACAAATAGTGTGTGATATGCATGTTACTTTCTTCCATCATAGGGCCCCAACCAGCTGCGAGCCAGCCTACCCCAGGCAACATTCCTGACTAGCCCACCATCTTCCTACCTGGGTACCCAGAGTGTATGACTGTGTAGGGACTCTGAAGTGCATGTGTAACTGTCTGATTGATATAGCCTTTAAGCAAATCAACCTGATTACACCCTTCCCTTGTTTAAGTCCCCTGAATAAATCGGATCTAACACTTTTTGCATTTAACCTGACTGTGGTTCCAGTTTGTGCCAAGAGTACTGTACTGTTGCTATTTGCTGTGCATAACCTTGTTTTAAGGGGTCCCTGGGTCGAGCTAGAGGAACCAGCTCTGGTGGTAAGTGCAAACAGTGGGGTAACTGCATGGTGAATAAGGGTCATTGTGAAAGTGATTATTGTATATTATTTAGGCCACTAGAAGGGAGAGAGGGTTACAGTGTCCTGGAGGGCTGTGCCCTGGTTAGCTTAACCACTAACAACCTGACCTCTAGGTGGAGGCACCGTTTCAGTACCCAGGCCCTTAATCTTCTACTAGCCAAGCAGGCAGGAACAGTAGCCCTTGGGATAGCGCCATCTAGGGATTACATACCTCAATAAGTGCTTCCAGCCATATCCATCTCACATCATCCCCTGTCCCATGCTTCAAGCTCTATTTCCTGTTCTCATTCTGTACCCCATTTGACAGCAAGATACTGTGTGCAGTGTGTCTGGTACCCTGTTTGGCCTAGTAAAGAAGGGCGCTAAAGTGTCTATTAATCTGACAGGTAGACTGAGCCGCCAATAATGTGACCAGGAGTGGGAGCCTGGTGTTATTCCTCAAATCAGTGAGCTGCATATCAAGGTAATGGCAGACCTGAAGATATTGAAAGAAATCCCCCTGTTCCAGGGGCACAGTACCTTTCAGAGTCCACAATGTTACCCAGTCGGCAGATACCACTCAACACTTTTCTGCCAAACTATTCAGAAAATACACATATGGAATAAACTTCAGGGGAAAAAACTCATTTAATTTGTTTATATAATGGTTCACATCTGTCATACCCATCTAGATTTGGGTAAAAATTAAAATATTTAAGAACTTAAGCATTTAGTACATCCACTCCTTGGAAAAAATACACTAAGCCCTACTTCATTTGTTTAGAAACTTCCAGGTCCTGTACCAGAGCTTGACACACCCTGGGCTACATCATCTGCTGTTCAGAATAGTAAACTGCAAAACCCAACCAATTTAATTATATATTTCTCCATCAAAATGACGTTTAATAGTGTTATACAGCATACAAGTGCTAACGATTATTTACTCATGTAAAGAAATGAAGAAGCTTTGTTCTTTCATGGAACATTTTGCCACCATGTTTGTTTGAAACTTTAAACTGAGAGATAATATTAAAACAATTCTCTAGCTAATTTTTTGAGGTTTTCCTTTCAGATCAGTATTACTTTAGCATGAGTACAGTTCTTCCTACTGTGCCTAATATTTTACTTATTTTGAACCAAAGAGTCTATGAGATTAGTCTCACTTTTACTGACAAATAACTCGGCAACGCAGTATGCATGGCTGGTGGTTAGACATGTCGGTATTCACCATCCATGCGTCTGGATCACAGGACAGCGACTTTAACAGCACTGCTTTCAAGGAATAGCTCAATATGCACTTACATTATATGGTACTATTCTTTGGGAATGACTGCATTCACACAGCAAATCCTAGCTGTTAAAGAAAAACTGAACTGTGAACCTGCTGTCCCAGCAGGCCTGGGTTTCAGTCCTACAACCACCACTTGTATACTGTGTGATCCTGAGCAATCCACACCTCTCTGTGCTCCTGGAAATGGCACCGGCTCAGTGTGCCTTTTTTGACTGAAAATTCTAAATAGATAAAAAACCTTCCCAATGGTGTTTCCCACCCACAAAGAGGCTGTATATTTAATGTCTTGCGAACTGTGAGGAGGAAATTATCTTCCTATGAAAGTACACTGTGGGCACCTACTTTGAATACAGCATGCCCAATACAGTTCTTTTTGAGAATTAAACTCGAAGAATCTTAATCTCATACCTTTGAGCACCCTGTGGTTTTTTAACCCTTGGGCTGCCAATATAATTAGAATGTACTGGAATTCTGGACTGAACCATCAGTCTGTGGCACAGCAAGGGTTCAATGTCTTTGATCAGAAGAAAGGATCATGACTCTGCCAAGCAAGGGGCAATCATGTCATTTGTTCAGATAAGGAATATAAATGCCACACATAAAAGATGTTGACAGACATCAGTAATACTAGGACCTTGTGCCCATAATATGAAACTGTAATCCCCTTCCCTTGTGGCTGAAGTATGAGGTTAAAAGTCACAGGATCTGATCACTGATGTAATTGCATTTTAAACAGGAGTTTGTCCTTATCAGTTCAAAGGACAAAGTGTGCAGCAGTTCAGCTGAACAAAGAAGGAGATAAGAATAAGTAGTCAGTCGGCAAGCACAACCTTAATTAATTTCATCATAACTAATTTTATATAACAATAAGACTACAAAGGGTTATCTGAGACAGTTTTCAACATTGCAGAGTAACAATGAATTAAAGACTACAGTAAGGCAACAAGGATGTATAGGGAGGGGGGTTCGACAGCCGGAGAAGTGAGGTGGGCAACAAGGATGCTAGAATGTATAGAGATGGCGTTCCACAGACAGAGAAGGGATGTGAGCAACAAGGATGCTAAGGTGTATAGGGAGAGGATTCAACAGCCAGTGAGGTGGGCAACAAGGATGCTAGAATGTAGAGGGAGGGGTGTTCCACAAGCAGAGAAGGGACGTTGGCAACAAGGATACTAGAGTGTACTGGGAGGTGGTTCGACAGCTGAAGAAAGGAGGTGGGCTACAACGATGGTGGGGTACATAGGAAGGGGGTTTGACAGTTGGAGAAGGGAGGTGGGCTACAATGATGCTAGGGTGTAATGGGGGATTGACAGCTGGAGCAGGGAGGTGGGCAATAAGGATGCTAGGGTGTATAGAGAGAGGATTTAACAGCCAGAGAAGTGAGGTGGGCTACAAGGATCCCAGAATGTATAGGGAGGGGGTTCCACAGCCAGAGAAGGGACGTAGGCAACAAAGGATGCTTGGGTGTATAGGAAGGGGGGATCAACAGCCGGAGAAGGGAGGTGATATTACCTATGTGCAGGCCCATGGTTAGGCCCCACTTGGGGTACTGTGCTCAGTTTTGGAGTATGCATCTGAAGAGAAACTGGGAGAGGTTAGAGGCAGTGCAAGCCAGGGGCACCAAAATGATCTAGGGGCAGCAGGACAGATCCTATGAGGAGAGGCCGAGGAACTGAATATGTACACTGTGGAGGCCAGGAGAAGCCGGGGATATGATCGAGAAGTACAAATTCCTGAAAGAGATACATAAGGCAGACAGTGGGACATATTTACCATGAATGATAAAATAGTGATGAGAGATTATGGGTGGAGGCTGGTCAGGGGTGTGATTTATAAGTGTAACCCCTCCTACAAATGGGGTTCTGAAAAGTCTCACTGCCAGGCTGGTGTTCTGCGTTTAGCAGTTTAAATGTATTGCCAGAGAGTGCCTGTGTAGCCTCTGTGTACTGTCTCTTTAAGAGCTGCCTGGATTGCAGTCATCATTAATCTGAGAGGGAGCTCTGTTAGATGTATTTGTTTGTTGATCATTTGTTAGAGTAGTAATAATATTGCAGTTTGTTCTAACCTGCCTTCTTTGCAGCATGGACAGTTCTGTTTGATTCCATCATCTTGGTCCCGGACTTCAGAATGGGCCAATCAGTATATTTGGGACTCTAAAATGGAGCATGCCTACCGGGGCTTGGTGGGGCCAAAATTTGTAGGAATTGCAGTTTTGTGCTTTTGGCGCCTAAAATAACCTGGAGGGGGAGCCCTTGTTGTGACTGACAGACAGATCAGCCAACCAAACCTTTCGGATCTTGGGGAAAAGTCCCACACTGCTTGCAGTTTCAGTTAGATCGGAGTTGGGAAGTGAAGAAGTAACAGCTCTCAATAGTTCGAGCAGCAATCCATAGTGGATTCACGCGGGAGAACTGTGGAAAAGCTTGAGTTTGGCCTGCATGCTTTTTTTTTGGGGGGGACTGAATCCGAATTTGGAGAGCGAATTAAGCCACTGAATTGTGACCAGGCTTTAACCTGAAGAAGACCGAAGATTTGCTGAATGTGATCGGCCTGTCAGGACTTCCAGCTACCTCTGAACTCCCGGAATGTGCAGAGACTCTGTAACTGCGACCGGAGAGCCATTTGCCTGGTACAGTGGAATTTCCTTACATGTGAATGTGCTGTGTGCTTATAGTGGGTCATGATTTGGTTCCCCACTGTGTCTGAACTCTGTTTTGCTTGCTGGAGGCTGTATCCAGCTCCACGGACTGAATCCATATCCATTTCCATTTGCCTGGGCCCTGCTACACTGGCCCAGCCAGAATACCTGCTACATAGAGAAAGTCATCAATGAGAGACTGGCCTGGGGATCAGCTCCCTGCTCAACACCTTCGACTCTGGATTACAAATAGTGTGTGTAGTGCATGTTGCTTTCTTCCATTACAGGGCCCCAACCAGCTGCAACGTTCCTGGCTAGCCCACCATTTTCCTACCTGGGTACCAGAGTGTGTGACTGTGTAGGGACTCTGAACTGCATGCATAACTGTCTTATTAATACAGCTTTTAAGCAAATCAACCTGATTACGCCCTCCCTTGTTCAAGTCCCTGAATAAATCAGATTTAACTTTTTGCAATTAACCTGATTGTGGTTCTAGTTTGTGCCAAAAGTATTGTACTGTTGCTATTTGCTGTCTTAACCTCGTTTACAGAAGTGCAAGGTCAAGCTAGAGGAACCAGCCCTGGTGGTAAGTGCAAACAGTGTGGGTAATAGCCTGGTGAATAAGGGTCATTGTGAAAGTAATTACTGTATATTGTTCAGGCCACTAGAAGGGAAAGAGGGTTACAGTGTCCCGAGGGCTGTGCCAAGGTTAGCTTGACCACAAACCCTGACCTCTGGGTGGAGGCACCTGTTTCATTACCCAGGCCCTTATCCTGCTACTAGCCAAGCAGGAGGGTAGTAGCCCTTGGGATAGTGCCACCTAGGGGTTACATAAGGGATGTAATAAGTTCTTTACCGAACAGATGGTGGAAAACATAATAGGTTGCCAAAGAAGGTGCTAGAGGCAGGGTCTGTAAAGAACAGTTATGTAAGAACTTACCATCCCAGTAGATCTTCAAGAGACTGCCCTCCATTAGGCCACACCTTTGGAAATGAAAGCCATCAGCATTACGACTCCTTGGAAACTTTTTGCTCATCGGGGGCCACTCACAATGATGTACAGTGTTGACACGTATATAATGTATGCCCCAACTCACCCTCAGTTCTGAGCTGGAGATAAACCTTAGAGGGTCTTGTACCATGAGGAATTGGGGACTAAACCACTACCAGGCAAACAAGTATCAGAATGGGACTGGAAACAGAATGCAAGGAATGAGGGCTTGAGCACAGTATCTGATGTATCCCTCAGAAGACAACAGGGAAGGAGGTACAGCATGACCTATGGAGGAGATTCTCTTGAAGATCTGCCATTACAATAGGTTCTTATGTAACTGTTCTATCTTCATCAAGTATAGCTCCTCCATTAAGTTACACTTTTGGAACTACTGCCAAGCAGTACAAAGCAGCCAGGGAGGACAGCACAATCTGATATGTGATCAGGACAGAAGGCCTTGCAGTACAGCAAGTCCAAAGTCAGCACGTCTGCAAGACACGATGTCCAGACTGTAGTGTTTAATGAAAATGTGAGTAGCGCTCCATGTGGCAGCAGCAGGGAGATTTCGGAAGCAAGCAACAGAAGTGGCCATACCCCTGGTGGAACGACCATGAACAGTACCAGGGAGTTCCTTACTGTACTTCCTGTAACAAAAAAAAAATTACAATCAGACAGCCATTTGGACAGGCACTGTTTTGATACACGAGTGCCCCTTTCCAGGGGCAAAGGAAACAAAATCTGGGCAGTCTTTCTGCAGCTTTTTGTGCGAGTAACTTAGTATCTCAGTGTTCTGTGTACATCAAGAGCCTGGAGCATTGCCTGGCCCCTGGTTGGTATGCTGAGGGTAATAAACAAGAAGGCGGATCATTTGGTTCGGTGTAAATTCAGATACCACCTTCAGTAGAAACTCTGGACTGGTATGCAATGACATTCTGTCTTTGTAAAAAATCAAATAAGTAGACTTATTTATTAAAGCCTGAAGCTCAGAAATTATTTGAGCAGAAGTCACGGCACCTAAAAACAACATGTTCTAAATGTAAGCCACAAGTCGTGGCCGGCTCAAAAAGAACCACAGTCAGTTTTTCAAGCATGAAATTTAAGTCCCAAGGAGGAACAGGGTCATGGACAGTAGGTTTCAAATGAAGAATGCCACTCACAAAGGTATGGGACACTTCCAATTGTGCAACTGTCGGACCATCAAGAAAGGCATGGAAAGCCGATATGTCAGCCAAATGCACTGTAATAGTGGAATACTGCAAGCCTGAATCAGACAGGGAAAGCAAATATTTATTTATTCAGTTTTTGTTAACCGGGGAGGTGCCATAGCCACAAAATGACTATTTTCAGGCACGACCTGGGAATGTTCCAGAACACAATTCACAGAACACGTGAAAGGGGCCATATTGCAAGAAGCACAGCACAAAGAGAAATGCTTCCATTTCAAGGAATAGTATGTCTGGTAGTGGAGCCATACAGTACAGCTCTCATTTCCAAGACATTTATGTGTAAATCGGCCTCCCACTCTGTTGAGCACTTCTGCATCACTTTGCCTGTTGGGAAACTTAACTGTTTTGCTCATGTATGCACCAGTTGTTATAAAAATAAAACATAAGCAACTATGTGCTTATGAAGTTTTTCTACACACACTATCAGTGTGTGATAACCACATAAATCTCTCGAACTTTGCTTTCTAGGTTTATGGGTCATCACACACTACGGGTATATAAAAAAAAACAAAAAACTTCATAACAGTCAACTATGAATTATGTTAAGCAATAAGACACTCCAGGGTGTTGGTGGTGTTGTCACAAATGCATGCCCAAAGGCGTAGTAAGACAGTAGACTGCAGGCAGAGTGCCTTCAAGCCCTGGAAGTGCGATTGTGACACCACAACCAACATCCTGGAATGTCGTATTGCACTTTTAAAATGGGTATTTTGATAAACACATTGAAATAAACTTTTTTAAGATGTTAAAAATACATAAGAAAAACAAGAAAATGATGTCAAAAAGGGTAAAATAATTCTGCCACAGCATCATAAATGTGGCAATATTAGCAAGCTACTGGTACAGCACACTGCAAGAATAGCTAATGAGCAGGAGATTTTTAGAAGGTTCTAGGAGTGTGCAATCATATTTTTGGTTCTGACGTATGCTGGTACCAGGACTTGTTTGTACTCATTGGCTGTGGTCTCCCAATCCAATGGGTACAAACAAGTTTTAGCCAATCAGGATGCAGGATTTCCCCCTACCCATTTTGTAATCTCTGTATAATGCCCCTCTACAGATTCTAGATGAGGCCTCACCTCAACTGCAGTGTACAGTTCTGGTCCCTATATCTGAGAAAAGACATCAACATAATGAGAAAGTACAAAGTAGAGTAAACAAGGAGGTTGAAGGTTGGGAAAACATGGATTACGAGAACCGCTTGACAGAACAGATGCATTTTTCCATGGAAAGACGACAACTCCGGGAGGATATGATCACTGTCTTCAAACACCTGAGAGGAATAACACAACCAGACCAAATGCAGGACTTCAGCACATACAAGGATCAAAAAAAAAGGCAATACAAATAGAATAGCGTATGGGAGGCGATCTGTTATGGTGCTCCAACACCATCGAGGGTCTTCATGACATCATACACCTCGACAGCAAAGCTTGAGGAGTGCTTGATATCAAGGAATCCTGAGATGGTGCTACTAGCACAGTAACAGACAGATTCCCATACGCTATTTTTGTAATACATGGGAATCTTTTCATTTTCAGTACTGAACTAGGTTTTATGTTTTACCCACCACTGTGGCATGCATTGAGCCCTGTCGGTCACACTCTTTGTGCTCACTATGGCAACATCGGCCATGTCCATAGCAATGATGCCAACTACTGAGGCATGCCCTGCTGTTTCCAAGGTTCTAAACCATTATCATTCTGGTGTCAAAGCGATGCTATTATGGTTCGGAACCTTACAAGACAGTAGTATTACGAGTTTTGAAGCGCTGAACATTTCTACAGAAAAACACTCGAACCTTATATTACAAAATGATTACTGAGATTTACTAAGACCTTTGAGGCAGAAGGTGGGTCTGAAGCCAATTTAGCCTGCTCCCCCGCAGCTTAGCGATAGTACTGAATGATGGTTCCCTCTCATATAACTAAGTGTTTTTGAAAGGTAGACTTAGTTTGACAGTTCACCAGTCCATCTGGTGATTCATTTCACACAACCATGATTCTATGGGTGAAAAAGTACTTTCTTCTGTCACTGTTACAAGTGGTATACCATAGTTCCTGGTTACATTCATTGGTGAAGTGGGTTTCTGATTTTGGTTCTAGGTCCAGTTGTCCTCTCAATGTCTCGTCTCTGCTGATGTCATACACAACAGGAGGTCCCTCTAAGATGCCTTCTCTCCAAGCTGATCGTGTTAAGCTCTTTCAGTCTGGTCTCATAGTCCACCTCCTCCAAGCCCGTAAACATCTTATTCACTTTACACTGCACTCCCTTCACTCTCGACACATCCTTCATGAGATGAGGTTCCCAAAACCGGCTGCAGCAGTCTAGATGGGGTCTCACCAAAAAAAAATATATCTGTCTGTCTGGCTGTCTATGTATTTATCGATCTTACATTGAAAGGGGGAAGAGTCAAGGGAAACACAAAAGAATTTCTTCACAGAATGAATGGCTGACACTTGGAACAGACTTCCACAAGTGGTATTAGCTGATTCTGAAACAACCTTCAAATCCAGACTTGATTAGTTTGAAGAAAAGAAGTGACAGTGTATTTCCCTGAGCTGGTGGGAAGGGGTAGAACTCAACAGAACAGTGAGCATCTTTCTTCCCTAAATTGTATACATGAATTATGTATGTGCAGTATATAATATACGTAATGCGTACATATATATGTAGAACAGGTCTAGTACGAAATATCAACTCCCATTATCTCGATGCAGAAAAGATCGACTCTAAATACTGACACGCTTACAAGATCGCCAGAATAAATAACGAACAATGAATGACCGATAGGCTTTACTTTCCGGTGTACTTACAGTGCTTCCAAGAGGTTTGGCAAACCTTAACGCACACCCCTCCCCATCTTATAGTTTGCAGTACACCCATTTTGGAAATGTGCATGCTGCTTTGCGCTTTACTGACTGCTCCATTGGTATTATCGCGTTTTATTAGCTTTCTAAATAGAAAAGAGTTTGCTTACCCTCAACATTATGAGCGACAACAGGGCAGGACATTCAAATGAGAAGCGCTGTAGATGGGAGCAACCAGATAATTATGCTGATCTTAGGAAGCGAGCCAGAGAATGATTAACAGACAAGTATTACTGAAGGAAATAGAACTTACATATCGATCATCACACTCGAGGAATATTTAGATAAAAAACAAGCCCCAAGGGGACTTCACATTAATATTGTGACGATTTCCCCTATAAAGAGCTATGGTTGGAGGCAGCCTGCCTGTGCTCCAAAACATTTGTTAAGCTCATACTAAAGTATGAGACTGATAGGCTACAGGTGCTGGATACAGAGCTGCAAGAAGCTAAAGCGGCAGCAGATGCTTTCAAGGAGAAAGATATTTACAAAGAGTGTGAGTTCAGTTTAAATGCACTATTGGACAAGCATGAGAGAGACCATAGAACGGAAACAAAATAAATTAAAATGGGATAACGATGAAGCACTCGTAAGTAGACTGGAAAGTAAAGCCTGTCGGTCATTCATTTTTCATTATTTATTTCGCCGATCTTGTGAGAGCGTCGTATTTCGGCGTCGGTCTATTGATTGTCGACTTTGTAGTAGTCGATCACTCATACTGTCTCTTGTAGAACAGTCCAATGAAGACTGCATCAGAAGGAATAATGGGCAGACAGTAAACTACAGCTATTCAACAACTGGGAACACATTTTTAGAAACCAAAGACTTACTGGTAACCGAGTTTCAATGGCATGTGTCTTGTAAGTATAAGTCAGCAAACCCCAGTGGATCCATACATTTGATCAAAAAGTGAATCCTGGCTAACACCCAAGATGCTTTACATACTTTGTTGAAACCACTTACTTTTGACCCACAATAGCTTTTATGAGAGGCAACACCTCATTTCCAGTGGCCTCCTGCTGCTACCAGTTTGCAACTGGGTGGACTGGAAGAACTGAGGTGTTAAGTGTTTCTCAAAGCACACAATGAGTACTTTGGCTCTTGCTGGCTTGAACTTGCAATCGTCTGGCTCTCAATCTAGTGCTCTGTCCACTAGCCCACACTTCATGTTAGGCCTATCGCGCGCATAGGTCAGACTGACAACACTATGAAACCAACTCCTGACCCGATAGAGTTGCATTGTGGACTTTCAACAATAAATATCCTGATTTATATTTTTAGACTATATGTAAACAAATCAGGGTGGCATAAAGCATGGGAATTTAATTAATTGCTCTCCTTTTAGGAAGCTGCACCTCCCCAAATACATAACAGACTGAGGAGATTTTCTCTTTGGCAGGGGAGTAATTTAATTTTCGGTGAATATAAAAAAATAAATGAATGTGTAAGTTAGAACATATGCCCCCCTCCAAAAAAAACAAAACAAAAAAAAAAAAAACGTTGATAAGATTAACTTTAAAAGTGATAAGGCAAGGAACGTTTGAAACCCTGCAGAAATTGATACTGCAGCTAATGACCTAATGGTCTGGAGAGACAGACATCCAGGAATACGTTGTGAATAACAATGATATACTGTATGTATATGTATGTATTATATATATTAAAATAATTTGCAAAAAACACATACTTCATCTTTTGCCCAGGTCAAAGGTCACTGATATTTAACGTCACACTGCTTTCAGTATAGCACTTTAACCATGACATCTGGGAAAGCCAGGGAGAAATAACAGATGATTTTACCTTTCTTCCCTAAGCTGACAGACAGGCTAAGTGAGCCACTTGGCTGCGACTGCCACAGGACAAGCAGCCATGGCAACACTCCTGATACTGACTTGTGCTGCTGCTCATTCATGCCAGTTTGCTGTCAAAGCTGGCTCAAATGTGTCTCTTGTCATGCCATTGTATGCAAAAGGTTTAATCTGGGGGCTGAGCCAACAGCTGTGCTGTTCAGACATGTGGAAGAAGAGGCCCTGCAAAATCATCTGAGATCTAACTTAAAAATTTATTTGATTCATACAGCTGATCAACCAGTGAATCTTGGCTAACCAGGCTGCACCCCTCTCCTCCCAAGAAGCACCCTGCTGCACTGCCTCCCATGGTCACCCAGGTGGCAGTAGTTTGGAAGAGCAAGCTAGCCCTCTTTGCCTGAAAAAGAAAGCAGCCTGTGGGATGTCAATGTCAATTGTATTTATATGGCGCTCAATCCAAACACTCAGAGTGCCTTACAATAGAACACATAGAACAATTAAAACAATGGATTAAAATTTAACATAAATGAGTTAGGAAGCTAGGCCAAAACATAAACTAAAATAAAGAGTTTTCGATAATGATTTAAAAGCAGTCAGTAAAGGAGTGCCCCCCCCCCCACTTCACAGGGAAAGGCATTCCACAAAATTGGTGCTGCCACATCAAATGCCCTGCCACACGATGATTTCAAATGTGATCCGGGAGTGAAGAGGAGGTCCGCCTCCACTGACTAGAGTGCAGGAGCATAGGGAATCAGGAGGTATTTCAGATAGCTGGGACCTAGACTGTGTAGGGCCTTGTAAGTTAACAATCAAACCTTGAAATTGACATGCCACCTGACCAGAAGCCACTGGAGAATGCGGAGAACCAGTGTGATATACCCGGAACAGGATGTCCCTGCAACCAACTGGGCTGCCGCATTCTGAACCAGCTGCAAGCAGTGCATCAGCCTTTCAGAAAGCCCCAGGTAGAGTGCATTACAGTAGCACAGTCTTGATGCGATAAAGGTATGCACCAGTATCGCAAGGTTAGATGGCTCAAGTTAGGGCCTTATCCGGGCAATATTACGGGATGCTCGATCCTTCTCCCACCTGGCCGACCCCCCGATGTTCAGTGTCCACTCCCAAACCCTGGGTGTCTCCAACAGGAGCAACAGTCCTGCTGCTGAGCTTACAAGACAGCCATTCATTTCTCTTTCCATGGTTGCAAGACTAAGTACTGTGTACAGCATGATCGCTGTTGGCTAGCCTAAAACTGTTTTGACGCTGTTCCATTTGAGCAAATGCCATGCACACAAAGGAACAGGCTAGGGTGACTCATAAAAAGGTATGGATTTTATATTTTGTAGTATCAACCCTGGTACAAAAGTCGTTATACACATACTTGATGTCCTCACCTCAGGTGCAATGTAGTCAGGTGTGCCGCAGAATGTCTTGGTTGTGATCGAGTCCCACATATTCTCTTTACACATGCCGAAGTCAGCAATTTTTATATGCCCTTCAGAGTCTAACATCACATTATCCAGCTTTAGGTCTCTGTTCCAGAAGGAAAAATGAGAATATAATCACTTCCATGGAGATACTATTTATAGAATAATGCACTGGCAGCCATACGCAATAAGGCTGTGTTTCCATCGAGGGGAGATGACATCATATGGACCGCAAGAGTAAAGCTTGAGAGGGCCATGTCTCAACCTCGAGACAGAAACACAATCCGAGTTGGGCATGGCTGCCCACATTTTATAATGTATGGTTTGTCTGTATGTTGAAAGTGAAAATATCAGTTTTTAAACAGTAGGAAGCAGGAACCATATGCTCCCCTCCCACCTACCATTCAGCGCTCACAGTCAGTAACTACTGTATATTACAGGTACAGCATTATTTTGATCCAGAAGTGGATATAACCATACACAGCAACTTTTGGTGACCTTTGAACTATGAACAATTGCTTGTCTTGACATCTGAACTGTACTCAATAACTTTGTATGACCATTGAACAGTGCACAACAACCTCTGCTCATGCACAGCACAGATTGTGAGTACATGGAAACCCATTCACAACAACACCTAACCACTCTCTATAAGGAACTTGAATACAACAAATACAGTGCCAGAGAAATCATGTTGCATGACAACATCAACAATTATTCAAATATTAGCTTCTTAACTATTTTGCCATAATTCTCTTTAATTTAACTTTCAATAAAACCAAAACAAACAGAAGACTGAATTTAAAGGAGAACTGTAGCAATCGGTTAGCTCCTTACCCCATAAAGCTTACCCTCTGGTTTAGCTTTAGCCCTCAAATGCTGCATTTTTCTTGTGTCGCAAGGGAGTTCAGTTTATTTTGTAAAAGTCTGTGAACTGGAGTATGGCGGATGCTGGGGCTCCATTATGTAGAGAGGTGCTCCGCCTCACTTTGTATTGAAGTGAGCGGAGCAGCCGCATTATTACGCTTCATGGAGCCCCAGCACCAGCCATATTTCCGGTTCATGGACTTTAACAAAATAAACTAAACTCCCTTGCGGCACAAGAAAAATGCCGTTGTGGGCTAAAGCTAAACCGGAGGGCAAGCTTTACGGGGTAAGGAGCTAACGGATTGCTACAGTTCTCCTTTAAAAACATGATGTGCAAAAACTTTTCAAATGAAATTTAGCTTCCCTCACTTAAAAAAGTACTTTTAACATTTAAAAGATGGCAACGTACATAAATAACACTTGCCACAGAGTCTATTTTTTGGTCATCAATGTCAATGAGATGACAATAAGATGTTTTCTGTGCAGTATTAGCCATTGCTTAACAATTAAACTTCAGATTGTAGTAAGAAAGAAATAATGTGACCTACTGGGAACTGAACCCAGCCCCCAGAATACCATCCCAGTGCTCCAACCACTGAGCTACAGGCTCACATGGTTAGGGTTCCCAGACACACTTCCTTTCTCCGGTATTACTTTTCCAGTAACTAGGAGCATTTGAGATAGCAGTTAGATGTTTTTATTGCAGTATGATCCACTGCTTAGCAATTAAACTGCAAACTGAAGTAGGAAAGAAATAATGTGACCTACTGAGACTGACCTTCCCAGAATACCGTCCCAGTGCTCTAACCACTGAGCTACAGGCTCACATGGTTGGACCTGGTGTTCTGGACACACTTCCTTTCCTGGTGTTGCATATCCTTCAACTAGGATCAACTGAGATGACAACTGAATGGTTTTGTTTGTGCAATGTTAGCCACTGCTTAGCAATTAAACTGCAAATTGTAGTGAGAAAGAAAGAATGTGACCCACCAGGAACTGATCCCAGGCCCCCAGAATACTGTCCCAGTGCTCTAACTGTGACAAGGTTGAATAAGACCCTGTCCCATTTGTTATGCAGAGAGAGTTAAAAGCAAGGGTTTATTCTGTCCTCTCGTTTTCTGCTACTTGTCTGTGTCTTGCCTGTCTGATTGCGCAATCGACTTTTCTTGTGGCATCTAATAACTGCCCACTCCACAGGTCCCATAATTTCCCCCGCCATCTCCCTTTCTTCAGTTGCTGTTCTTGTTCTTTCTTTCTCCCCTTGCTTCTCTATGGTTATAAATACATGTGAATCTTTGTGTGAAACTGGGATCCCTTGGTTGCAAATGTATATAGTACAGTTATGTTGTTTGAAATGAACTGCAGAAGGCTATCTGGGATTCTAAGAAAAGGTAGAAATCTGGAACACAGGTGTTTGACCTTGAGATGCAGTTTGACCTTTACAAGCTCATTTACCAAAACTATCAACAGGAGAACAGCCTTGGGACAGAATGTTCTATTTTGTTGCACCTGTCCAGACTAGATGGACTCTTCAGGTTGGTCGCAGAAAAGAGACTAACAAAATCTTGTTACATTTTTTGTGAAAAAATGATGCAGTAATTAAACAGCCAGGCAAAGACATCATATAAAGGCAGCCATGCACTGGTTTCCCAGATTTAGATTTAGAGATACTCTCAGATATAGGCCTTTGTCTATTTGAATGCCTGTATCAGGAGCTATCCTGTATAATTTTTAATTTGTTATTAATAATCATAAAATGCTGTTTGCAAATTGTATAACTGCTCCTGGTTTGCCTATGCTTCCTGGCCTTTGCCTCTACAACACTAACCACTTAGCAACAGACTCACGTGGTTGGCCCTGGGGTTCCTGGACACACTTGCTTTCTCTGGTATTGCATATCCTGCAATTAGGAATAAGTGAGATAACAAGTAGATATTTTTTTTGTGCACTGTTAGCCACTGCCTAGTAATTAAACTGCAAACTGTAGTGAGAAACAAATAATGTGACCTATTGGGAATTGAATCCAGGCCCCTGGAATACTGTCCCGGTGCTCTAACCACAGGGTTACAGGCTCACCTGGTGGATCTGGGGTTCCTGGACACACTTCCTCACATTTCCCACCATCTTCTGATAGGATCTCTACAGTGACTCATGAGTACTCTTTAGGTTTTATTGAACTGCGTGCTTGTAAGTAAATAACCTTGATTGTTCTAACTCTGTACCCTGCATAGTATGCACTGTATTTGTATGCTTGTAACTGTATGCTTGCCTCTGTACCCTGCATAGTATACACTGTATTGTATGCTTGTAACTGTATACTTGACCCTGTACCCGCATAGTATGCACTGTATTGTATGCTTGTAACTGTAAGCTTGACCTTGTACCCTGCATAGTATGTACTGTATTGTATGCTTGTAATTGTAAGCTTGACCTATACACTGCATAGTATGCACTGCATTGTATGCTTGTAACTGTATGCTTGACCCTGTATGACTGCATAGTATGTACTGTATTGTATGCTTGACCCTCTACCCTGCATAGTATGCACTGTATTGTATGCTTGTAATTGTAAGCTTGACCCTGTACCTGCATAGTATGCACTGTATTGTATGCTTGTAATTGTAAGCTTGACCCTGTACCCCTGCATAGTATGCACTGTATTGTATGCTTGTAATTGTAAGCTTGACCTATATGCTGCATAGTGTGACTACATTGTATGCTTGTAACTGTATGCTTGACCCTGTATGACTGCATAGTATGTACTGTATTGTATGCCTGACCCTGTACCCTGCATAGTATGCACTATATTGTATGGTTGTAATTGTAAGCATGACCCTGTACCCTGCATAGTATGCACTGTACTGCATGCTTGTAACTGTAAGCTTGACCCTGTACCCTGCATAGTATGCACTGTATTGTATGCTTGTAACTGTAAGCTTGACCATGTACCCTGCATAGTATGCACTGTATTGTATGCCTGTAATTCTATGCTTGACCCTGTACCCTATAGTATGCACTGCATTACATGCTTGTAATTGTAAGCTTGACCCTATACCTGCATAGTATGCACTGTATTGTATGCTTGTAATTGTATGTTGATCCTATACCCTGCATAGTATGCACTATATTGTATGCTTGTAATTGTAAGCTTGACCCTGTACCCTGCATAGTATGCACTGTATTGTATGCTTGTAATTGTAAGCTTGACCTGTACCCTGCACAGTATGCACTGTATTGTATGCTTGTAATTGTAAGCTTGACCTCCTGCACCCTGCATAGTATGCACTGTATTGTGTATGCGATCCAGTGCCCTGCATAGTATGCACTGTATTGTATGTTTGTAATTGTATGCTTGACCCTCTACCCTGCATAATATGCACTGTAGTGTATGCTTGTAATTGTAGTGAGCCCACCGGCACAGCAGTTGGAATTCTGCTTGCGATGCAGATAACCCTGGTTCTGTAATGGACCCGGGGAGTTGGAGGGCCAGCATGGGTAGAAAGATTGAGCGTCCCATGGACTGCTCTCCTTCTCCGGGGGGAAGGAGGGATAGAGTGTCTGATGCTCAATGGACCCCTAGCAGAGGCTGGGGAAACCACAGGTGACTGGCGCTTGCACACTAGAGGGGCGGGCCGGATGCTAGATGTCATTGCACATCCCCGCCCCAGGGCAAACCACATAATAGCTGGCCTCTTAGGATGATGCCCGTCCTGAAAATTGGCCTCTATGGTTCCCTGACACTCTGCTGACCAATCACGGCTCAACAGCACCACCAGACCCTGAACCCTGCCCGGGGGGGGGGGGAGCCAGGGAGGCAATGTCAGTCACCGACACCTTCTTCCGTTGTAGATGGGCCTGACATGGTGCCATGGCACTGCCGGGTGGAAGCGGGTACTCATGGAGGTACGACCAGGAGTGAGTCAGGTGCTTGGGGGCTGGAGTTGAGCAGTAGGGTGGCCAACGGCAAAAAGTGTAATAAATAAATTTAAAAAATGCTTGTAATTGTATGTTTGGCCCTGTACCCTGCATAGTATGCACTGTATTGTATGCTTGTAATTGTAAGCTTGACCCTGTACCCTGCATAGTATACACTGTATTACATGCTTGCAATTGTATGTTGACCCTGTACCCTGCATAGTATGCACTGCATTGCATGCTTGTAATTGTAAGCTTGACCCTGTACCTCACGAAAAGCGCACTGTATTGCATGCTTGTAATTGTATGCTTGACCCTGTACCCTGCATAATATGCACTGCATTGCATGCTTGTAATTGTGAGGTTGACCCTGTACCCTGCACAGTATGCACTGCATTGCATGCTTGTAATTGTAAGCTTGACCCTGTACCCTGCACAGTATGCACTGCACTGTATGCTTGTAATTGTAAGCTTGACCCTGTACCCTGCACAGTATACACTGTATTACATGCTTGCAATTGTATGCTTGACCCTGTACCCTGCATAGTATGCACTGTATTGCATGCTTGTAATTGTATGCTTGACCCTGTACCCTGCATAGTATGCACTGTGTTACATGCTTGTAATTGTAAGCTTGACCCTGTACCCTGCACAGTACGCACTGTATTGCATGCTTGTAATTGTATGCTTGACCCTGTACCCTGCATAGTACGCACTGCATTGCATTCTTGTAATTGTAAGGTTGACCCTGTACCCTGCACAGTATGCACTGCATTGCATGCTTGTAATTGTAAGCTTGACCCTGTACCCTGCACAGTATGCACTGCACTGTATGCTTGTAATTGTAAGCTTGACCCTGTACCCTGCATAGTATGCACTGCATTGTATGCTTGTAATTGTAAGCTTGACCCTGTACCCTGCATAGTATGCACTGTATTGTATGCTTGTAACTGTATGCTTGATCCTGTACCCTGCATAGTATGCACTGTATTGTATGCTTGACCCTGTACCCTGCACAGTATGCACTGTATTGTATGCTTGCCCCTGTACCCTGCATACTATGCACTGTATTGTATGCTTGTAATTGTATACTTGACCCTGTACCCTGCACAGTATGCACTGTATTATATGCTTGTAATTGTAAGCTTTACTTTGTACCATGCATAGTATGCACTGTATTGTATGCTTGTAACTGAATGCTTGCTCTGCACCCTGCATAGTATGCACTGTATTGTATGCTTGTGACTGAATGTTGCCCTGTACCTCGCATAGTATGCACTGTATTGTATGCTTGTAATTGTATACTTGACCCTGTACCCTGCACAGTATGCACTGTATTATATGCTTGTAATTGTAAGCTTGACTTTGTACCATTCATAGTATGCATTGTATTGTATGCTTGTAATTGTAAGCTTGACCCTGTACACTGCACAGTATGCACTGTATTGTATGCTAGTAATTGTAAGCTTGACCCTGTACCCTGCACAGTATGCACTGTATTATATGCTTGTAATTGTAAGCTTGACTTTGTACCCTGCATAGTATGCACTGTATTGTATGTTTGTAATTGTATGCTTGACCCTGTATGACTGCATAGTATGCACTGTATTTGTATTGTACTGCATGTAACAACTGTGTTGTATTGTAATTATTTAAACTGCATAGTAAATACTATATTATTTCTGTAAATGTTACTGTTGGAACCAGGTCTGTACACAAAGGTGTCCCTTGTAAATGAGCTCTGGCTCAATGGGATGGTATACCTGTTCATTTCATGTTTCTTGAGTAAAGTACTACTACTACTTCCTTTCTCTGGTATTGCATATCCTGCAACTAGGAACAACTGAGATGACAATTAGATATTTTTCTGCAGTATTAGTCACTGCTTAACAATTAAACTGCAAATTATAGTATATGTTTGGCCCTTATTTTGTATTAATTTCCATACATGCAATGTTCTTATAGGGTATGGTGGGATGCTGTTCAGCATGGAATCCATACCTAGAACAGCCTTGTTGTACTGCAGCAGTGATGTCAGGATGTTGTGCTGCACTAGTGACATCACTACTGGAGCACAACACAGAAGAAGGTCACACGCCCACCTTCTTCTGAAGCACAACAGCAATCCCCCGGCCAGCAGAGAGTGCTTAATTAATGTGAGTCTAAGCTTATGGTTTTCCATACACTATAACAGATTGTGTATGAGCAACCAACACATACAAGGCTATTTTCTAATCTTGAGGTTTCCATAGCAACAAGAAACTTCTCGAGCTGCGCTCTCAAGGTCACTTGTTACTATGGAGACCTCTCAATTGAACAACAGCCTTGTTGTGTATGGTTGCTCATACTCAATCCTCTATGTTGTAAGACAGTTCAAAGGTCATGAAAAATTGTTGTAGTACCATTCTGATGTCGCAATGATACTATAACAACTTTTCTGCCTTGACCCGCGTGCCTACACTGTCCCCACAAGCCACTGCCTAACTGACCAGGCTAAATTCACTGAGAAAGACAGTCTAGATATGGGGGTGGGGGTCGGGGAGCAGTTGTCAGTGTTCATTGGCCATCGTAGAAAGCCACTGTTTTTCTCTCCCTCTCTCTCTCTCTCTCTCTCTCTCTCTATATATGCAGAACCAAACTCTGACTCAACCGCAAACTTAGAAGAGAAGAGATATCCTTCATTTATGGTTCTTGTTCTGAACTTTTATCTGAAGCTGTTTTACAGTTTTACTCTGTTACCAGTGCTGTTAAATGTATTCAATACGGCATTTTTTTATCTGTACTGACACTGAACTGCCTGTCATTTAAAAAAAAATGCAGTTCGTAAACCATATTCTATATAAAACAGCATATATGCAACCATACATGACAAGGCTTGGTTTCAGTCGAAGGGATGAGATGACATCAAGGACCTCTTGAGCTTCGCTCTCGAGGGAGAAAGAAATAATCTGGCCTACTGGGAACTGAACCCAGCCCCCGAAATGCTGTTCTGGTTGCATGATATGCAATACCAGAGAAAGGAAGTGTGTCCAAGAACCCCAAGTTCAACCATGTGAACCTTTAGCTCAGTGGTCAGAGCACCAGGATGGTATTATAAAGGCCAGGGTTCAATTCCCAGTAAGTCCCATTATTTCTTTCTCGTTACAATTTGCAGCTTAATTGTTATGCAGTGGGTAACACTGCACAAAAACATGTAATTGCCATTTCATTTACTCCTAGTTGCAGGTTATGCAATGCCAGAGAAAGGAAGTGTGTCCAGGAACCAAGGTCCAATGATGTGAGCCTGTAGTTCAGTGGATGAAAGCAGGGGATGGTATTCTGGGAGTCTGGGTTCGATTCCCAGTAGGTTCCATTATTTCTTTCTCACTACAATTTGTGTCAATAAATATTTTAAAGATATATATAAGCATGGGACTGGCACAGCAGTACTAACGTGGGTATAACTGCATTATTGTTTATTTATTTTGTCTTTGGTAACCGGGTAAAGCCCACTAAGCACAAGTGCCTGTTTTCAGGGGTAACCAGTGAACACTGGGAGGTTAAGTGACTTAAATAATTAAACTGTGTACAAGCAATGGGTATAAAAAGATAACCAAATGCTTCTATAACAGTAACTGACACTTGAGGATTTAAAATGTTCATTCACACTATTTATCCTCGGCTCTTAGCTGCCACAGTCTATCACATTCCATCATAATTTAGAAATTCGTAATGTAAACCAAGCTGATTGAGCTGGTGTCCCAGTGGATTCCTCAGCTGAATGCTATGCATCCGTCTGGAGAAATTGATTCCATTAACATTAATAATCAATCACAGCCCTCTCAGTAAATAAGCACTGGATTTTTCACAGTACTGTTCAGGAATAAGAAAAGGTGCCACCTCACTTACCGATAAATTATGCCCTTCCTATGCAAGAAGAACAGCCCAATGGCAATCTCTGCCTCATAAAACCTGAATTGGAGACATCAATAATTAATCGATGACATCTTAGTGAATACTTATGCAAAATGAAGCACAGACTTGAAACATTTAGGAAACCATTTTAGGGCTAAAACTAATTTCTTCCATTCTTCCTTATAAGCGTCCCTATATATCCCCAAAAGCAGATTAGAGAACCCCTGTACAAAGAGGCCAGAACCACAGCAGCTGGAGGACCCTCTAAATTATTTAGTTACTGTCCACATTAACTGCTGCAAAAACACTAGACATTTTTCCTGAAGTCCCTGAATATTTTCTAAAAGTCATTTCACATTCATTATACATATAAGTAAAAGAAGATTCTCAGTAAGTGCATTCTCCCCCCCCAAAACAACTAAGTGGGTATAATAATGTAGTTCTTTATCTTTTTTTTTTTTTTTTTTTTTTATTGGGCCTCTTTATCCTCCCCATCAGATCTGGCAGGGACTACGACCCCCCTCTACAGAGGGGTACATCCTCTGGACCCAATTGCCCCACCCTGCAACCCCCAGCATTCCCCCACAGCAGGGCTGGGGTCTGGGAGTGTCGGCTAACTCTATTACCCCGGAGGCAGTAATCCAGAATCGTGGGATGCTGCAAGGGCAATTGAGCCATCACTGGTCCTGTCGGGACCCGGTTTTTCCTTCGCTCTTTTTCACCCTTGCCCCCATTCATGCAATGGGCACAATAGTTGTCTCCACCTCTGTGGAGGCAGCCTGGTGCCCTGGATGTGAGCCTACCTGTGTGCCGGCTGGCTGTTACAGCAGCACCGACACGTTCCCACCTCCCGAGGAAGGAGAGTAGTCCTCCAGGCGCTCAATCTTTACCTCCCGATGCGACCCTCGAAGGACCGAGTCCGCTCCGAACCAGGTCACGGTGTGGGCAAGATGTGGTGTCCAGCGCCTCAACCCTCAGCACCACCGGTCAGCATGTGTTTCTTTTCTATTATTACCTATTCTGCTGTTACTACTCATTTTCTATTAGGTACTTATTTATTTAGCATTATGTAACAACTTGGCTAGGAAGTATACAGAAGTACTATTATGGAATAGATTCTTCTTTCCCTCTTTTTGTGGGATGGGGCCTCCAAGCGCAAGAAGAGCAGGCAGTCCCCAACAAGCCATGTCCATTCATAACTTGGGAGCACGGGGCTGTGCAGCGGCATGCTCGAAACCTTCATCTCAGAATGTGAGCACAGCACCTCAGTGGTACACCCAGCTTCTTCTGGCACGTTGAAGAAAGGCCCGCGATCCAAACATACTGCAGGTCTCTCACATGGCAGTCAAAGAAGTCTTACTCATTTCACCCAACCATGGTAGTGGCAGTGGTTCTGAAAAATGTATCTGCCGCCACTTTCATGACATGAAATAATGCTGTCACATGCAACTAAAGCTTGTCATTGTACTGAAAATGCAAGACAGTATAAAGACCATGGAAGTAATAAACACACAAACATGTAATTTCAAGAGAGCAAGATTTGTCATTTCTGAAAGAAGCGATATGGGAAGACAGCATGTTAGTCGTGATGTTAGGCATATACGTGATTACCTGCAATCACAATTTCTTAAGTACTTCTTAAACTCCCCGGAAATAAATTTTACAGCTCGATCCTGAATCACGTGGTCCAGAACCCCACATCCTGATGGCTGACCACACCAAATGGCATCAACAGCCCCTGCCCGCCATTGTCCGTATGTGTGTAGCGTTAGCACAGGGCAAGGGGCCTAGGGGCAGAGTTTTGTTGGACATGGCACGTCCAACTGGATGTCTGTGCCAGCGCCGGACTGGGGCCCTTGCTCCATGTGAAACTGTGTGGTGCAAGGAATTGTGAGATATGCCCTCTAAGGACTGCCACACCCTATGTGGAAATATGAGATGGAAAATATGTAGTTGAGCCCTCCAGAACTCCATATCAACTCAGATGGCTGGAGGCACAAGGTTGGAAGGCCAATCTGGCCTCCCGAGCTAGCCAGCTGGCTGTGTAGAGGGGGGGGGATGTAGTCACTACAAAAGGGTCCCATCTTGTAGTGCCTGCCCCCTCTGCACTGTGGAGAATGTACTGTGGCTGGTGTGGCAGCATGCCCATTCCCCGTACCCAAGCTAGCCATGTGTGCAGAACCTTGGTCATAGTGAGATCAGGTGAGGAGGGTTATGCAACCCATGTTGTGGGTGCCTCATGGTGTTACGTGACTGAGCACTCTGCAGCTTCCACTGGCCCTCCACATGTGGACACAAAGAGAGAGAGAGACAGAGATCCATATGTCTTGTGTATCAAGCTGTAAGTGGTTATAAATGTGAATTCACCCTGTCATACTGCTGAGAAAGAATGCAATTACACTTTTTTCCCTAGCATCTCTCATCATGAAGTGCCGTAACACAATTGGCATTATGTACAATGCACAGACACTACAGAGAAGTACGATGCACTGGACCAAACAATATTATACACAAACATAAAAAACTGTGCAGAACAGTAATTGTATACAGAGAATATACTATAGTACAGTAGAATGCTTATCATGGCTGGCAGTAGTGGGCTTAGGAAGTTTATATTAAGTAGCCAAGGAAGGAATTCTTCAAGGGTCAGGTATGACTTAGTGGCATATAAATTTTTCCTTGGAAAGAGGAAGTTACTTACTTTAATAAAACTGGTAAAGGAACTCCTGCATCCTGATAGGTCAGGACCAATGTCCTTATAAGACAACAACCCTCTGGCTGGCACTTTAATACCAAGTAGGACACAGCGCATCCTACATATCAATGCCTGTTAGAAACTTTTGAAAAAATAAATTCTGGCAGCCATGTTAGAAAAGTCAAATACCTTTATACTCACCACGTGCCCTTATATCAAAATTCCATTTTAACATAGAAATCACTCCCCACCCCCACAAAGAAATATAAAAGCAATTGAACGAATAATTAAAACCATTATCTGACATTTACGTTTCCTTGTTTTTGTTTCTTGAAAGCCTGTAATCCACAGTCATTGTGTCTCCTACCATGCTGATCTTCACTCACTCTGTGCCTTACCTGTGCATGCGGCCACCTGGCTGCTCACATTCTGCTCACCCATGCCACGCCTCACAACACTGCCCCTCCCTCAAAGCACAACAGCAGTATACATACCAGAAAAGCACCAACTGCCAAAACCATTTTTTTTTTATTCAACAGTGTAGCCAAATGACTGCCAGCACCAGAAGCACAGCACCAACAAATCACCTTGCAGCTGGTGGAGGAGTCACTGTATGGGGCACGAGATCCAGGCTTTGACTGTGCTGAACTCTGTACATCTGGTGGGGGAACTCACAACAGCAAACAATAGCACATTTTGGAGAAGGAGCCGGTAGGAGCTCACTCTCAGATAACAGCTACCTGTTAGTGGCATGACTCGGCCTCTATACTGAGTACACTCCTATCTACATGCAAAGTGTGGACTACTTTCTCCTGAACAACCCAAAACAAAGAATAGTTACCTACTGTAACAGTAGACCTTCAAGAGACTCTCCTCCATCGAGTCACATCATGGAGCTGTACACTGTCGGTATCAGAACCATCCAGAAACTTTTGCAGGCTGGGGCCACCACAATGATGTACCTTGTCAGTGCCTATATCACATCAACATCCCCAGCATGCCTCAGTTCTCTGCGGAGACAAGCTTGGGCTCACTGGACGGCAGGGACCAAAGCAACCATGACTGCACCAGGCACACATCAGACAGTATGGAAACCTGAGTACAGACACCATAGAAGTATCAGAGGAGAAAAAGCTTGCAACAGCAATTAGTACAGTCACCCATCACCCGAGAAGGCAGTAAGAAGGAGGAGGAGAGCTGTGGCTCAATGGAGGAGATTCTGTCAAGATCTACTGTTATGGTAGATAACTATTCTATTTTCTTCAAGGGTATCTCCTCCTTTCAGCCACATCATGGAATGATTCCCAAGCAGTACCAAGTACTGAGGGAGGACAGCAGGATCTACTGATCCTGAGTAAGGAGGCCTTGGAGAACACCGAGGCCAAAGCCGGCACATGTACAAAAGATGATGTCCAGACTGTAGTGTTTAGTAAATGTATGAACAGTATTCCAAGTGGCAGAAGCACAGATGTCAGCAGCCGACACATTCTGGAAACAGGCCACTGAGGTAGCCACCAGTCAGGAGGAATGAGCATGCACAGTACCAAAAAGCTACTTACTGTGCTTCTGGTAACAAAACGCAATACAACTGGCCACCATTTGGATAGGCCTTGTTTAGAAATCGGTGAGCTCACCATTCAAGGGAGAAAAGCAATAAACAGTTGAGAGAATTTTCTACAATCCTTTGTATGACTCAGGTATCGATGCAGCATCCTAAGGATGTCCACTGTATGTAAACATTGCTCCTCGCTATCCGTGGGAGGAAAAGTAAACAGGAAGGTCTATGGTCTGATTTAGAGTGTTTTCAGACACTACGTTCAGGAGAAAATGAGGACTGGTATGAAGTAACCCTATCCTTGTGAAAATAATAAACAAAGACTCTGCAACCAGAGCTTACAACTCCAATATCGTCTAGCAAATGTCATTACCACTAGAGCTGGCACAGCGGTAAGTATTCCAGTCTCGACACCGATATTCCGGGTTCAGGAATGGACCCGAGAGTTGGAGGGCCAGCCGGGGGAGGAGGATTCAGCATCCCTTGGACTTCTCTCCTCCTTGGGGGGGGGGGCAAGGTGGTTGAACATTCAGTACATGACTGACCACTGGTGGAGGCCTAGGGCCACCACCTACCAATGCCTGAATGGTGTGGGGGGGTGCCAGACATCGGCACCTCGGCACCCTATGTCACTGCATGTCACTCCCCCTGTGAGAATCTATGTTTCAAAATACTAGCAGCCACTATGAATGATGCTCTACTCCTCTGGCCTTGATCACCCTGGCTTTCCTTGCTGTCAAGTACTGGTTTCCACCCTGTCAGAACTCGGCTCCATGCCCCACCCTGGGAGGCAAGCCAGGAGGCAATGCTGGTGGGTGACCCTGCCAGTGACCTTCTACGGCATCATGAGGGTATGCATCCATACAGTGGCCCCATCCTGGGGTTAAACAAGGAGAATTGTCAAGGAGGTTAAGTCCCGATTGTGAGGTGGGGGGTATGGAGAGAGTGAGGCTAAGCCTGCAGTGGTACACTGACAAAAAGCATACCAAATAAAAAAAAAATCATTCCCACTAGAAACCATGTCTTCCAGGAGAGGAGGTGCATCTCAAATAGCCACAGGCTTAAAAGGAGGTGCAGTAAGGGTTAAGTAACAGAACTCAGAGGGTGGTGGGTAAATGGAGTTCATTTGGAAGAAGGAAAGGTAACCAGTGGGGTGCCTCAAGGGTCAGTACTGGGACCGGTCCTCTTCAATGTCTTTATTAGTGACACTGCAGAGGGACTGGATGGAAAGGTATGCCTGTTGGTGGATGACACAAAAATCTGCAACAGAGTTGACACACGTGGGGGGATGAGGAAAGATCTAGAAAAGCTGGAAGACTACTCAAGAGTTTGGCAACTGGGCTTCAATGCCAAAAGTGCAAAATTATGCACACAGAACACAGAAACCCTAGGGCAACATATCATTTGGGGGACGGGTGAGTTAGCATCCACAAAACAGGAGCAGGATCTGGGGTTGTCATATCCAGTGACCTGAAGGTAGCCAAGCAGTGTGATAAAGCAGTGGGAAGGTTAGTAGAATGCTGGGGTGTATAGGCAAGGGTATCGCCAGCAGGAAGAGGGAGGCATGATACCTTATAGATCCATGGTGAGGCCCCACTTGGAATATTGTGTCCAGTTCTGGAGGCCCCATGGAAAGACATAGACTGGGTGGAGGCAGTACAGAGGAGGGCAACTAAAATGGCGCATGGCCTACATCAGAAGCTCTACAAGGAACGATTCAGGGAGCTAAACATGTACTCTCTAGAAGAAAGGGGGGAAAGGGGTGACATGACAGAAACATTCAAATACCTCAAGGGTATCAATAAGGTACAGGAAGGAAGCATTTTGCACAGAAAGAGATGCTCAAGGACAAGGGGGCAAGATATGAAGCTGGAAGGGGGAAGAATTAGAGGGGATGTGAGGAAATAATTATTTATGGAAAGGGTGGTGGACATCTGGAACAGCCTACCAGCAGAGGTGGTAGGTATGGAAATGGTAACAGGGTTCAAAAATGCATGGGATAGACACAAGGGGACACCTTGGTATCAGGGCTGGGGAAGGATTAAGGCTGCAGACCAATTAGGGTCTACAGTGGCACAGTAAGTAGGGACCTTAGGGTGATTTTGAGGGGCCAAGAGGTCCTTTTCTACCGAATATTTCTATATCTCTAGGACCAAATTAATGTCCCAGACCAGAATTGGATCTCAGTCTTGGGGAGGGGTTGCAGAAAGTGAATGACCCTTAGGAATTTATGGAAACCTCTAACTGGAACATTGTCTTACCATCTGTCAGGCGTGAAGGCCAACAGAGCAGCCACATGGACCTTTGCTGAGGAATACCACAGGCCTGGGTCCTTATAGGAAAGCTGTCTTCAACTTGGGCTCCTCCACAAGGCTTACCTCCCCAGTTTAGCTTTTTACATGAAAAGCTGTGTTTTTCACGCACACAAAGTACTTTATTTTAAAGGAAAAGTTTGCTATACTGAGGAGTATGGCGGATGCGGGGGGCTCCATAACTGTGAAGGTGCGGCATCACGACCGCTCACTTCAATACAAATGTGTATTGAAGCCGAGCGTGGTGCCGACCCATTTATAGTAATGGAGCCTCCCCGCATCCACCATACTCTGGGTAGTGGACTTTTCCTTTTAAAAATAAAGTACTTTGTGGTGCGAGAAAAATGCCGCTTTTCATGTAAAATGCTAAATTGGGGGGGGTAAGCCTTGCATGGGCGGGAGCCAGAGTTGAAGACAGCTTTCCTTTAAGGGACAACAGGTAGTCCAGTATTTTCAGAACTAGACATGTAAAGGGATTCAGAGCATACCCAGTACACCATACAATAAAACGTTTCCATTTTTGTGAATAAGTATACTGAGTATACAGCTTGCTAGCTGCCAAGGGAACATCAGTCACTGCCAGGAAATCCCTGAAGCAGGAGAGATCTATGTTCTCAGGGGCCATCGTTAAGGTGCAGGGATCAATTATCTTGGTGCCCTGCTCCTGAGTCAGAAGACCGGCTCGCAGTGGGAATGGGACTGGAGGTTCCACCTCCAATTGCTGGAGAAGTAGAAATTAAATTTGTCTGAGCCAGTGAGCTGCCACCAGAATCAGGGTGGCATGCTTGGCCTGTAGCTTGACCAGAACCCTCTGTATTAGGCGAATGAGGGAAAAGCATATTGAAACCTCCCTTTCCAAGACATGTACAAAGCATCTTGCCAAGAAACTCCAGATCCTAGAGGGCGAGCAGAAATGCAGCAGTTTTGCACTGTATGAAGACGCAAACAGGTCTATGTCTGGACAACCCCACTTTTTGAAGAGGTTGTCCTCGTCAGAGAGTTCCCATTTGCGGCAGAGAGCAGTGGATTAACTGAGGTGACCTGCAAGTGCATTCAGGGTCCCAGGAGGAACACCACTGATGAAATATGTCATGAACACTGCTAATGAAAATATGCCATGTTCCACCACCCAGTGCCAAACTCTCATTGCTTCTCTCCAGAGAGCGTATGCATGTACCCCGCCTTGCCGACTGAGGTTAATACAACACCAACATATTGTCTGTGTGAATCTGCAACTGATTTCCCATAAGGAGGGCTGCAAATGCCTGTAGGCTATGCAGAACAGCCCTCATCTTCAGAGCATTGCTGTGAAACATTGTATCCAAAGGACCCATTGGTCCCGAAGTTGAAAGGGGCCTAAATGAGCACTCATCTTGTCCTTGAGGCATCTGTGGTCATCACCAGCAGAGGAAAGGCCACAGGAATGAAGACCCTTTCTCTAGGTTGGAGCAGTCCAACCAACAAAGCAGGAAAGGGCAGAGAGTGACCAGTATGAGGTGCTCCAACTCATCCAAATGCTGAGCCCAATGCACTCTGAGGAACCACTGTGAGATCCTCATATTGAGGCAGGCCAGCTGAACTGTCAGGATGTCAGCTGTCATCAGACCAATCAGTCTTAAGAGGCAGCGGACTGCACATATCCCTAGAGTTACCATCTGTGCCTGTGCCACCAGAACTGTGGCACGGCCTGATGGTAGAAAAGCAATCAAGACCCATGTCCAGTACTGCTCCTGTATACTGGAGCGTTGTGCAGGGTAAGGACTGACTCTGGCTTGTTAACCAACGTACCCAGTTGGTTGAATAATGGCTGGCTCTGAAACACTATATATATATACAATTGCTCCCTGAGATGGGGCCTTTAATAGCCAATCATCTATGCAAGGTCAGACATAAAGATCCTCCCTGTGGAGGCCACTGCCACTTCTGCAAATACTTGGTAAGGACAAGAAGTGCAGAGCACAAGCCAATTAGCAAACATGAAATTGGTGACGACAGCACAGAAGCATGAATCGCAGATACTTTCTGATAGAGTTCCTGATCTTGACATGAAAATAAGCATCCTTCATGTCCAATGCAACCATCTTGTTCCCTTCTAACAGTAAAGGCAACAGGGACTTGAGGGACACCATCCTGAACTTCTTGTATTCTATGCACATGTTCAGGACCCTTAGGTCCAGTACAGACCACAAATCTCAGGTCCACTTTGGAACCAGAAAGTGCTGGGAGTAAAAACCTTCATTTATTTCTGCTTTTAGGACTAATTCTAAACCCTTTTGCAGAGGAGGGACTGAACCTCCCTCATTTAACAGGGCAAGATGTCCTGGAAGGTATCATTTTGGCAATGGGGGGGGGGATAACTGAAGGAACAGTACAGAGCTCTAGGCATGTCTGTACTGAACCACCTCCAGCACCCAAGCATTGGTAGTTATCTCCCTCCACTTTGGTAGAAAGAGGTAGATTTAGCCTCCCACCAAAACTTCCTATGGCAATGAGGCTGGAGGCAAGGGAAGGGAGTCAGAAGGTGTTGGGTGTGGACGGGGTGCTGGTAATGATCAGATCTTTCGTATGTCTGGCACAGGCACCAAGGGGCAGATTGGTGGCCTGGGAGGCAGAGGGCTGAGGCCTCTGTGATGCATGACTGGGGCCTCTTGAGTAGCCTCTGCCAGCACAGGCATATGGCCTGCAAAAAGAACCACGATCTCTTCCTCTGGGGTTAGGGTTCACGGTATGCAGTCATTCGTGACATTTGTGGATCCCTTTAAGTACTTTCAATATCTTTCCAAAACAGTTGCTTTCCATAAATGGAGCATTCATTACTGATAGTTGTACATCTGATGAAAAAACATTCACTGACCCTTTATTGTCTTTATTATCACAGAATGACTGTAATGCACATGGTTTCTAGTGCACATTTACCAACACTTTGTTTTTATTATCACTGCATGCCTGCACTGAACGTGGTTTCTACTGTGCATTCACGGACACTGCTATATTTATTATCACTGCGTGCCTGCACTGAACGTGGTTTCTACTGTGCATTCATGGACTCTACTATATTTATTATCACTGCAGGCCTGGACTGCACTTGGTTTCTAATGCATATTCACAGACATTGTCTTGATTTATGACTGCTGCATGCCTGCATTGCACGTGGTTTCTGCTGGGCATTCACCAACACTTTGCTCTCCTTGTTATCGCTGCATGCCTGTAATGCACACGGTTTCGAAGCACATTCACCCGACAAGTTACTGTCTTTATTTATTAGCACTGTGTGCTTGTACTGCATGTGGTTTCTATTGTGAATTCACCAGCACTTTATTTTATTTATCACTGCGCCTGGCTGCGCGATTTCAACTGCACATTCTGTGTCACTTTATTCATTGTGTTAATCGACATTTATAACACACGAATGTTTAAGTATAAATAAGAACAAATGAAGAATAAATAACTGTCATTATCTACTCTGGGTGTGCATCAAGTAAGCAATAAGACATGAGAGGGCATGTGTGGTTACTGGTGGATTCACACATGGTTGAAGGCACGGTTAGCAGAGTGCCCTTCAACTACAGAAGGAGGATACCTAATAACGGCAAGCCCTGAAATGTGTTATTGTGTTTATAAAGACACCAAAATAAAAATGCAAAACTAAATAAATCTTTAAATTAAGAATAAATAAATCTTCATCACTGGTAAATCGGTTCTCACACTAAACTGCTAGGTTTGCTCCATCAAAGAGGTCAAATTGGCCGGCAAGTGAGTCATTCATGTTGTTAACTGAACTTTTTTTTGTTTTCCTGTCACAGTTACTAAGAATTCAGAAGCAGTATAGTTCCAAGGCTTACAAGACACTTTCCAGAGCTGTGCATTATTGGTCAGCTCTGGACAGCCACTGACCAATCGGATCACTGGATATTTTTCTACCCATTTTGTAGTGCTGTAATAAAGAACAGTCACTCACCGTAACAGTAGATTTTCGACAGAATCTCCTTTTTCGGGCCACAACTTTGGAATGGTAAGCTGTAGGCATCAGGACCACACAGAAATGTTTGCTAGGAAGGGGTCGTCCAGGAAGATGTGCGATGTTGGTGCCTATATAACCGTGGATGGCCCCATTGCTACTCACTTCCCCACTGGAGAGAAGCTCAGAGGGCCTCTGGCCATGAGGAACCAGGAGACCAGAACAGTACCAGGCACGCAAGGTGAGGCATGGGACTGGAAATATAGTATATATATAAGGCGCCTTATGGAATCCTCCAAACAAGGTAGTGAGGAAACCTGCTAGCTGATACCTCAGAAAGGGGAAAGGAGGGTGGGTATGCTGTGGCCCAATGGAGGAGATTCTCTCGAAGATCTACTGTTACAATGAGTAAAAACAGGTTACTCACCTGTAACAGTAGTTCTAGGAGTGGTATATGTTGTTCATCCACACTCTTTGGCAGGTCCCCTTCCACTTTAAATCTGCCAGAAGTCTTCAAGCTGGCTCCTCCCACCCTCCTGGGTGGTAAACACCTCGGCTCTGCCCCATGATGCCAGATCTTAGCCCGCTGGAAGCCAGGTGTTGTGCATCCGCAGCTGGGGAGGTGGGGTGGGTCCGTGTGGATGAACAACATATACCACTCCTAGAAAGATCAGTTACAGAAAGATTTTTGCCATAACAGTAGATCTACTAGTTATGTCTCTTGCAGTAAGTCATTACTTCTGGGAGTTCCCGATAGGTGGTGTTCCAGCACAGAAGTTTCTTCCAGCAGTCTCCACACCAGGGACCACCCACATGACCTCACTTCCTGGGCTGTACCTATAAAAGTGGGTGGACCCTGGTAATCCCGTTCCCGCCAGTTTCAGCTCAGGAAACAAGGGACCGAGGGGAGCCAAGGTACCAAAGCTGCCCAACCCTACATCATTTTCCCTGTTGCAGAGTGGCAGGGGGTTGGAGGGTGGAAGCTGCTTACTAGCAAGAGACATTCCTAGAAGATCTACTGTTATTACAAAAATCTTTGTGTAATGATCAATCTTCCACGGAATGGTCTCTTGCAATAAGTCATTACTTCTGAGAGATTCCCAAGCAGTTATATGGCAGTGGGGTGGCCAAATGTGGCATTCTGCCATAGGTATAATGTGGTCACAGGACAAATAAATGCTGCAAGAAGCATATCACCATATATAAGAGTTTTGTATTCCATTTGTAAATGTTCCATTATTATGTTTGCTTGCACGCATGTGCAAGAAACAGTGCCATCATCTGAGTTTTCGGAGGTGTGGCAGCCATCTTCCAATTCAGTCAGCGTGTTTGCAGGCATGGTCGCAGTTCTCCAATTAACTCTGCACCTGTCTATGACAGCAGTTGAAAATGCAGTGCCATACAGCTGAAAGGCAGAGCACTGCTTCAGCGAGCAGCGCTCCCCCTCCACATGCACGCATTGCGTCACCTTGCCACCCCACGCACATACTGTATGGCCGACGGGGGTGCCCAATCCCATCGGCTCCACCCCCAAAATAAGCTTTCCAGGTGCCTTGCTGGGGCTCACCACAGCGTGGCACACATCTCGATGGCTGACGGGGTGCCCAATCCTCGTCGGCTCCAGGCCCCCCAAACAGCCTTACAGCTGCCACACTGGGAGCCCACCCTAGCATGGCACAAGTCCATATGGCCAGCAGGGGTACCCAATCCCCATTGGCTCCAGACCCCCAAACAGCCTTACAGCTCCCAGCGTGACAAGCGTCCCGTCATCTTCCTTAAAAACAAAACAAAAAAAACCTGTAAACAAGAAAGCGTTCCCTCAGCGGTCTCTCAGCCCACCGCTCACCCACTCGCACCCTGCCTCCCCACACCCTCACCCCATACTTATCTCCAGAGCTTGGTGCGGCGATCTTGATGGACCAGGAACACGTCTGCACTCTTCAAAGTTGACCGCGAACTGAGGAAATGCTGGTAAGCTGTATAATGCAATAAATAGGGTTTTATAACTTTAATGCATATCTCAGGCATTTTGGAATTTGCACCAAATTTTCAACATGGGATTTTAGGACCCTTCTCATGAATTCTTAAACTGTCATGGCGTTAATCGGGCCGAAGGGTGATTTACGCAGTCACTGTGCAAAATCATCTTTTGGGACTGATTAATGAAGCGACAGTGCCAGTGTTCATAAGGTGGGCTCTCAAAATCTATGTTAAATTGAGTAAAATCTAAAATAATTGTTTAAGAGCACACATTGCGCGAGTTCCTAAGACACTTCGATAAGTTTGCGAATTTTAATATTTGCACGCCAGATTTTTCAACATAGCCATTTTATTACATTTCCTTATGGGCAGTACAGCTGCCATTTTAAAATCTCATCCAAAATGTGTTTCCGCACATGTAGTGCACAATGGTGCAGTTGGTGTCGCGAAAGCAATGTTTGGGACAGATGAAGAAAATCACAGTTACACTGTTCATGAGCAGAGGTCTTAAATGGCTATGTTGAAAAATGAGCAAAAAGAATCCATAAAATGATTGTGTTATGGTGAGCATTGTGCAGTTTCCACGCACAATCGTAAGTTCAGGACTTTGTAATATTTTCAGTCAGATTTTCACCAGTGGCATTTTCCCACACTTCCTTATGAACAGTACAGCTGTCATTTTTCACAACATGGCGAAATGTGTTTCACACTTTCAGAGCAAAATGCATGGTAACGCTGGGAAATCATTGTTAGGACAGATAAAGAAAATCACAGTGACACTGTTCATGATCGGAGGTTCCAAAATGCCTGTGTTGACAATCTGCTGTAAAAATCCTCAAACTAATTATATTCGGTGTGCATTGCACAGTTTCTATGCACGCTCATGACTTCACCAGTTTTTTAATATTTTCACTGCAGATTTTCAACATTGCCATTTTTTTACACCTCCCCACTAACAGTACAGCTGTCATTTTTCACATCCTGTTTGGAATGTGTTTTTGCACCTGTGGCGCTAAATGCCATAGTCGCTGTGCAAAAGCAGCTTTTAGCTAACAAACTGATACTGCCACTGTTCATGAGGTGGGGGTCACAAAAAAACCATGTTGAAAATTTGGAGTGAAAATACCAACAAATGCCTGAGGCGTTAGGGTTTCCGACCATAACACCCCACCCTGTGAAGAATGACAGGCATCAGGGTGTAACTTGGGATTCTCACCTGTAATGCTCATACCATTCCACACCCTGCAGCCAGTGAGAGACATCGAGGTATGTCTTGGACTCTTGGCCCAAAGTTCACCCCATTCTCCTATACTGCACCCATCTCACCGTATTTCCTGAAGGACTGGGGTGCGCATAAGAGCCAAAGACCCCAAGGCACACGTGACACTTTCGGTGTCTGCAGGGTAGGGTGTGGTGAAATGGCGTGGCAGTTATGCCTGATGACCCAAAGGCACACCCCAATGTCTGTCCAATCTCTTGCAGGTTGGTGGTGGGGTTGGCTTCAGTTGAATACTTCACTGCCATTCCTATTATGCAGCTCTGTAACTCCTACACTACCAATGCCAATGCCAGCAAGCAAACATTCGGCATTGACAAATGCTTGTCTTATTCGTTATAGGGTTATGGCTAGAATATATGCCAGACCTGTTATTATGAGGTGTTTATCACATGTGTTAAGAGGATGACAGCCCGATCAGAGTGAGACATGTCAATTATATCGATAAATCAGAGGGAATTCCGCCACCCCACTGAGGGAATAGCTGATCTCAGTGGGTTGCAGTGAAAAGACAGTCTCTGCCAAAGGCTACTGTGTCCTGAGTTGTAACAGTAGCTCAAGTAATACAATGTTATTCTTTAGAAGTGCTACAATGTAGCAAGTTAAGACTGTTTTTTTGGGGGGGGGTTTTTGCCACGTCTGTCAAGACAGTAGAAAAATGTATCCATTTGGTATACATGGGATACTTAAGTAGCAGATAATGTTGCAAAATGAAACAATATATCTGTGACATAAACGAAGTCTGTGACTCTTAGAATCAGTAGCTATAACCAATCTTGCATTTGGTTTAAGGAACATGTAAAGCAATAGAGTGATGTTGATATATAGGGGTACCAGATTTTGGAACACCAAAAAGAGGACTCCCCCCCCCACACCCTCAGCCACCTCCTGTGCCTCAGCCACCACCACCCCCACCCGCCTCAGCCACACACAGGATGAATTACAAGTGCAGCCCTGTGCCCTTAAATCAGCGGTGGCACAGCAGCCAGCAGCCTTCCAGTCCTGCCCTCATTGCTACACCCTCTCAGGTGGTCAGATTTTCAACACCGCTATTAGCTGTATTTTGGGTCCAGGACTGGGACTTTTCTTGGCAGCACAAGAATAACGTCCAGGAGGTGAGGTGATCCTACCTCTGTACAATGCCGAGGTTAGGGCACCTTGGGTACTGCGTGCAGTTCTGGAGGCCGCACCTTAAGAAGGACATAGTACTGTTGGAGAAGGTCCAGAGGAGGGCAACCAGGATGATCAGGAGCATGGGGATAGGACCTATGAGGACAGGCTGGAAGCCCTTGGGCTATATTCACTGGAGGAGAGGAGAGATGGGGGACATGATTGAGGTTTTCAAATATGTGAAAGGGATTAACAGGGTAGAGCCAAAGAAATGTTCAGGCTAAAGCAAGGGGCACAACCAGAGGGCATCAACGAAGTGGAGGAGGAACCTGTATGGGAGGCAGTAGAAGGCATTACTTCACAGAGGTGGTGGAGTCATGGAATGCTTTGCCCGGTCTAGTCGAGCAAGACACTGTGGAGGGATTCAAGAGGGTTGGGACAGGCATGGGGGTACTGAAGCCAAGACGACCGCATAGGGGACAAGGGGAGCGAGCACCGTTAGGGGCTGGATAACCGAGCAGACACGAAAAGACCAACAGGCCTATTCTGCTGGCTTTTAGTATGTTAGTATGTTAGAAGCTGAACAAAAACTACAGGCTGTAGGACAAATCATCATCAGACCCAGCAATCATCAAAAGATCAGAGGGCAGAAATAAAAAAACAAAAAACTACAGAGCAACAACAAGCAACCTAGACCTCTGCCATAGGGACTGCAGTCTGCAGAAAGACTTGAGCATCATTAAATAAAGGCAGATGCAGCATGCGTCTACACAATAGCAAAGATTCCAAATCCATCCTTATTCTGCCCTATGGCCATAGGCAGCTATATGCTTACTGGCGCTGATTGAGGCGCAGAACACTGCTACAGTCCTGAGTGAGTCAAGTGCAGTGTGCCAAGTGGGAAATAACAAAACAAATCTTTTTTTCTAGGACTGGATTAGTCTGTTCATGGGCCTGCCCTGCACACACCCCACCATTTGTAGGGGCCTGCTGCTGCATGACTGCACACTGTTGTAGCTGCTCACCATGCAGCATCCCTGGGAGTGGGCATGACAGGACTGGACACAAATCATCAGCACCACTGTCCGAGGATGCAGCATGCAGGACCACCCTGACCTGCTGCTGTCACTCCTCCTCCTGTCCTGCTCCTCTTCTGTCTGATGGCGATCTAACTTGACACTAGTCTGCAGCACCACAATTTGACACAACACAGATGGGAGGCCAGAGTCCTCCTCAGATGCCAGAGTCAAGACCACTGGAGAGTGAGCAGTAGGATAGATGGATGATAGGCAGACACAGATCATCCAATCATTAAAATAAAAAGGAAGAATTCAATTTGAATTAATTTATTTTGAGAGCTGGCTGGCTAATTATTTTAACTTGTGGTCCACTTACCTTACTGACCCACCCCATGCTGCAGCTGCCCACCATAAAGCATCACCCCAGGGAGCGGGCATGACAGGACTGGACACAATCATCAGCACCACTGTCCAAGGCTGCAGCATGCATACAGGACCATACACCTAACCAGCTTCTGTCCTCCTCCTGTCCTCCACCAGCTCTGTCTTACTCTTCTCTATCTGATGACCAGCTTGGTTTAACTTGACACTAGTCTGACTGCAGCAGCACAATTTGATACAGACTGGACAACATGGATGGGGAGGCCAGGAGGCAGGCAGGCTGGATCCTCCTCCAGACTCCAGATTCTACCCTACTGCTCATCTCTTTAGGACCAGTGGTCATCTGGAGTCTCTGGAGGGGAGGATCTGCCCAGGCCTCCCTACCCATCCATGTTGTCTAGTGTGTGTCAAATTGTAGATGGTGGATGATAGTAGGCAAACAGATTGGGATCATCCATGGATCATTAAAAAAATAATTCTGTTTTAATTTATTTATTTTTGTGAGCTGGCTGGGTCATTTTGTTATGGTTGTCCTACCTTATTACCTGTCTGTTACTGCTTCTTCTTAGATTCTGGTGCTGCCTGGGGACAGTGATGATGACGATGACCAGGCAGAGTTTCTTGACTGGTTCCAACTTCTTCCCCTCTCTCTGGGGACCTTGATGATGAGATGATGACCTGCCGCTGGCTGGTGACCCTCTTCGCCTCCTCCAAATAGACCAGTACGGTATTATATTGACCCACCAAGGCCTTCGCATTCTATGCGAGGACTGACTCTTGACACACATGGACTCCCGAGGCTGAGTCCCTAGTCATTGCCCCTGCTTGACAGTCAGAGATGGCAGGCAGCTGGCAAGCAAGGAACAAAGAGGCAAGGCCAAGGGTGGTGGATGGACGCAGGATGCACAGATGGGCGCATGACTCGATGGCGGCGGGCGGGCAAGGCAAGCTGAAAGGGCAAGGCCAGGCCAGGCAGGGAGGGCAAGTCACTCTGACTAACGGCCAAAACAGCAATGTGATGCTGGACACCGGCGAATCCGGCAATGCAACTACTTGAGCCGGCTGAGGAGTTGCTCGAGTTAGAAAAAAAGAAAAACTTTCTCACTCCGCCGAATCCATCCACAGCCACACCGTTTGTTCCGACTGTGCTGCAGCAAATCCCACACACAGGTGACTGAGAGACATGCGCAGACAAATGCACACTGTAGAATTCTTTTTTTGTTTTCAGTTGCCATGGCAACTGACAACATTGAAGCAGCTGTCAATCTAAGTGCCACGGGAAGTCAAAAACCGGACAAAACAGCACAGTAAGAAAATCCACCGGATGAAAATTCTTACATTAAAAGAGGACATGTCCGAGTAAAGAGGACGTCTGGTAACTCTATTGATATATGCATCTTGTATTAGTAATCTTACTTGCAAGGGGTCCCAGGTATGTCAGGGCCTGCAACCTTGTTAGGTGTAAATCTGAAATGTTAGTATGATGAGTCCATCATGCGTACTGTTTAAAACAGAAGCTAAAATAATGAACAATATATTCGAAATCATAAGTCAGTGGATCTCATTCTTGAGATTACATAAACACATATGTGTGTGTGTGTATATATATATATATATTTTTTTTTTGACCAAGTAATCTGGGTCAAGTAAAAGACATACAGAGTGTTTAATACTTATAATCTCTGTATATGTACTCACCCTTATTCATGTGATCTATGTTCATGATCAGGTGAAAGTTGCTTATAGCAGTAGAAGGTTGAAAGAATATAATCCATACCTGGATATATTGATTATGTCTCAGCATGTGAGTAGTAGTAGGTGGACCTGTTGGTGGGAGGGACATGGAGTCTGGTGCACAGCAGGCCGAGAGGCATCCCAGTGGAATGGCCATGATGGTCTGTAACAGTGATACCTCAGAAAAAGTGGCTAGATGTATAGAGCCTTCTGGAAAAAAGCCTCAGTATGATTTTTAGTTGAAGCCCCAAGAGATTTCCGAAACCTAGAAGAGGAGACCAGGGCGAAGTCTGGAGTATTTAATGAGAGGAAGAGGCTTGTAGGTTATCCAGTATTGTGTGAGCCCCAGGGCTAAAAAGATGGTTGCCTGAAAAGGGGCATTATCTACTTTTCGTTGAATATCAGGTGCTAGCACTGAGAGTCGGAGTAATGCCTGACGGCGTACAAGAATACCGACTGCAGAGGCTCTAGCTGAAGCATCGGCAATGTCGTATCCTGATCTCAATAAATGTCAGGAAAGGGAAGTGAATGTTTTTATTAATGATGTGAGTTGTTCTTTTTCAGGGGATGCAGGGGGTCTATTTATAAGATCCCCAGCAGAGTTGCTTACCTAATGCTGGTATAACAGCATATGGTCCATATAATTCGTATTCTGATATTTAGTGTGTTTGGAGCAAACACTTTCTTTCATGTTATCAAAACATTTAGAGTCTCTCTGGAGGTATTGTACTTATACGCTTAGGTTTGCAGTGCGGTCGTGAGCAGCTGTAATAACCACAGAATCTGTAGTGGCCAAATTTGTTAAATATGGCTAGTCAAAGAGGAGCCTGATAGAGCCTCTGCGCTTTTCTAGGTAACTCCTGTGCCATTATGGGTTAACTCCATGCTTCAGTAATCGCATTTCTGAATGTTGGTATAAAGTGAGGGACTGTCCAGATAGGTTCTCCCGGAATGGCCAGATATGTTGCCATATCTTTACTTAATCTGCTATGGTAAACCCCATTGTTTTTGTATTTGTAACATCATTTTGGGGAATGAGGGGTCATCAGTGGTGAAATGAACTTTGTGGTTGTAGTAGTCTGTCGTCCCAGTAAGATGATACATCATAAGGGGACTCATATTCTCTTGTATTAGGAGAATCATCATAATTTGTGTGACATTCTGAATTGATATGATAATCTGAAAAATATTCTGAGTATTCATGAAGAGGCATGAGTGGTGAGCATTCTAGCTCTCTGTATGCCTGTTTTGATGGAGGCGGAGACATAGTCTGTGACTGATGGTTATGTCTTGGAGTGTGTGTATAGTCAAAAAGCCATAGAATCCAACACTTTGTTTATTATTTCTTCAAAGTGAGGATGAAACTACCATGTAAGCTAGTTCTGAGTCCTGTGTACCTGGCGTCGGGGATCAATTTGTGCCTCTCGGTAGAGTGATCCAGTGCTTTTTTGGAGTTTTTTGTTCATCACAGACTGGTGTGCCATTATCATGCATGAGAGCAAATGAGGCTGGTTTGCTGCTGCATTCTGTAGTATATAATTCTTTATTTTGTGGTGATGCAGCCCCATAAGTATCTTTTGATACATGGTGTTGAAAGTATTCATGGTATTTCATGGTAAACTTTGTATAAGGATCTTCCATAGTTGTATTATATGCAGGTAGAGGTGCTGTTCTATGATACAGGGGCTGCTCCGTCGATGGTGGGATCAGTCCCATCGACAGAGGAGGAAGAGAAGCATGCCTCATCGGTGGTGTAATGTGTCATATTGATGACAGATAAGTAAAGGCATACTCCGTCAATGGTGGAATATACTCCGTCGACAATGAGGAAGGCAGTACATGCTCCATCAACGATGGGATAGTGAGCACATGCTTAGTCAGCGATGGAAATGCTCTTGTCGACGATGAGAAGTTGAGTGCATGCTCTGTCAACTGTGGTAGACTCCCCATCGGCGATGGAGCTTTGGGAGCATGTCCTGTCGATGGGAGGCAGCCCGTTGGACGAAGCAAGTAGAGTGTGCCCTGTTGATGGAGGAGGTGTTCTCTTCAATGAGGATGTCTTGTAGAGTCCTCTCACTGATGGGGAGTATGCCCAGTCGATGAGAAAGTAGCAGGACCTCCATCATCGGCGGTGAATGTGGCCTCGTTGATGGGGAGCTGAGGAATGATGCTCCATCGGCGAGGAATGTTCCTTTCTTTTGATGGAGTGCCTGCCATCAATGGGGGTGTATTGCCTGTCGTTCTGCCATGGACGAGGGTGTATTGCCCGTCGGTGATTAATGTCTTCTTGATGATCCATGTTTCGGAGATATGACCATTGAAAGGTGGTCAGGCAGGACTTTAGGTGAAGGTGTTTCCTTCCCTATTTTATTTCTTGAATAGGACTCTGTTCATGAGCCCTCAGATTGAGTACCCTAAATGTATAACAGGAAACACCCATTGTAGCACTCTTTACTGAGTACAGGCATCTGGTGCCGTGTAGTAAACCCAGGCACCAGGGCTATGTGTTCAATCACGTCATATACTGCTGTAGAAGAGTTGCTGCCAGAGCTGAAGCCGGCTGGAAAATGAACGAAATTACCAGGGACCACCCACTTTTATAGATACAGCCCAGGAAGTGAGGTCATGTGGGTGGTCCCTGGTGTGGAGACTGCTGGAAGAAACTTCCGTGCTGGAGCGCCACCTATCAGGAACTCCCAGAAGTAATGACTTACTGCAAGAGACCATTCCATGGAAGATCTACTGCTTCCAGGTTTGTAATCTGTTTTTCTAGGATCGTGGATATGTTGTTCATCTACACTCTTTGACAGACTCCTAGTAGTTCTCCGGGAGGAGGGAGGCAAGGTGTACACCCCCTACTTAGGGAACAGAGCTTGGTGAACTGAGGCCCCAAAACCAGCATCCTGGCGTGACTCAAGGTCAATGTGGTAATAGGTAATGAAGGTGTTTGCTGACTTCCAGGTAGCAGCCCGGAATTTCCTGGATAAGGATGTCCCTGGAAGCAGCCACTGATGCAGCGGTATGGCAGGTAGAATGAGCTCTTATCCCTCTGGGGCTCCTTGCCTGCCAACTTACGAGACCTATGCATGATGTAATCCATCTTGCAATAGTCTGCTTTGCTGCAGGTCTTCCAGAAGCAGCTTCAGTGTAGGTGACAAACAGCTGGAGAACCTCTCCACGAATTTCCACTGTCCTCTCCTTGTAATAGGAGAGAGCACATCTTAAGTCCAAAGTATGGAGCCTGTACTCGGCATCCGAGGTGTAGTTGGGGTAGTAGACTGGCAGAGTTAACACCTGGTTAAGGTGAAACTCTGACACCACCTTCGGAAGGAATTTCGGGTGGGGCACAGGACAATCTTGTCCTTGTGGAAGACCAGATAAGGGTAGTCCATCAAAAGTGCCTGGAGCTCCCCTGTCCTTCTGGCAGATGTGATAGCCACCAGGAAGGCCACCCTCCACAAATGTGACATTGTACACTTGTGCATTGGTTCAAATGGCTTGTCTGTGAGCTTTGCCAGTACCAGCAGTAGATCTCATGGAGGTGGAGGTTCAGCACGGAGGATATGTGATCAGGCCTTTGAAAAGCACCTGACCACTGTCTCCTGCACCAATGTCGGCTGACTGACCCATGCCCGATAAGCCGAGATGGCTGCCAGGTGCACCCTAAGGGTCGATGACCATAGACCCCATTTGGAGAGAGACCAAAGGTAGTTGAGAATGTTAGCCAATGGACAGGACAAAGGGTACAGGCCCTTGCCCTGACACCAAATGGAAAACCTTTTCCATTTGAAGGCATAACATTTCCTGGTCAATTCCTTTCTAGATGCCTCCACCATGGAGTAGACTTCGTCAGAAAGACCCTAAGCCTGGAACTCCTAGCTGCTCAGGTACCAGGCTGTGAGGTGCAGGGATTGAAGGTCCGGATGGAATACCTTCCCTGACTGAGAGATATCAGGTCTGGGCATGCTGGAAGCTACTCCAGGGGCCTGCAGCTGAGGCTGAGGAGATCTGGATACCAGAACTGGCGCGGCCAGTCTGGGGCTACCAGGATCACCTTTGCCTTGTCCCTCCTCAGTTTGAGGAGTACCTTGTGGATCAATGGAAATGGAGGAAGGCATGAGGAGGCTTGGGGTCCATGACCTTAAGAAGACATCCTCCTGCAGCAAGCCCTGCTGAGGGGGGTGGGCATGGAACAGCTTCAGCTTGGTATTGTCCCTGAAGGCAAACAGGTCCACTATCGGTTTGCCCCAGTGGGAGAACAGGCTGTAAGCTACCTCTGGGTGGAGAGACCACTCGTAGGATGTCTGGCCTAAGCGGCTGAGAGCATCCGCTAGATGGTTTGAGGCTCCTGCCACATGGATGGCTAGGAGACCTGCCTCTAGTCGGCTCACGAGAGACCAGATGCGGAGTACCTCCCTGCACAGCAGATGGGAGTGTGTGCCGCCCTGTTTGTTGGAGGTAGTACATGGTCATGGTATTGTCCGTCTGGACTTGAACCACTTGACCCAAGAGCTGAGGAGCGAAGCTGACAGTGCCAGTCTGACTGCTCTGAGCTCCAACAGGTTGATGTGGCATCAGGGTCCAGAGCCTGTGGGCCCTTCTGTCCCCCATGTGGGCTCCCCAGCCCATGAGAGAGGCATCAGTCGTAAGGACGACCGTCGGCTCTGGGTGGATGAACAGGATCCCTTCCTGCAACCAGTCTGGTGCGGTCCATCAGTGGAGAGCATCCCACATCTTCTGGGTTACAGTGATCAGCTGGTCAAAATGACCATGGCACAGAGTCCACTGGGTGGCCAGCTCCCATTGGAGGGGGCACATGTGCAACTGGGCCCAATGCACCACTGTGGTACATGCCGCCATGTAACCCAGAAGGCGCAGAAAGTCCCAGGCAGGGCGCAATTGCCCAACCAGAAATGAATCTCCACCCTGTCCACCAGAAGCTGAGCTCTGGCTTGAAGAGAGTCAAGCTCTGCCCTGATGAAGCCCATCACCTGAGAGAGGGCATGAGTTCCGACTTGGCCTCGTGATCAGGAGGCTGAGATGGGAGCAGGTCTGGAGGGCCAGGTAACTGGATCTCCAACTCCTGTTGGGTGGAATCTGCTAGAGCCAATCGTCAAGGTAAGGATAAATCCTGCCTCCCCATGCCTGAGATGGGCCGCCACCACTGCAATGCATTTGGTGAAGACCAGTGGGGCCGATGATAGGCCAAACAGCATGGCTCAGAACTTGTACAGGGTCCCTTCAACCCTGAAGTGGAGGAACTGCTGATGGGACAGACAGATTGGGATGTGAAAGAACACGTCCTGCAGATCCAGTGAACAGAACCATATGTTTCGCTCCAAGGATGGTATGATCTGGGACAGAGTGACCATCCGAAAGGTGCGTGACCTGAGATATTGATTCAGGTCGTGCAGATCTAGAATGGGGCACCAGCCCCCTCTGCTGGACACCAGGAAGTACCTAGAGACAAAGCCTGGGTCTGATGGAAGATCCACCACTAGAGCTACAGCCTCCTTGAGGAGGAGCTGAGCGAATGTCACCTCGGAGAGCCGACTGAGTCTGAGAGGATACTCTTTCCTCCCGAGGGGTATGGGCTCAGCTTGGGCGGTACTGCTTGAATTCCAGAGGCAGTCCTGACTGACCACTTGAGATCCTACCTGTCCGAGGTGACAGTGGCCCAGGCAGAATGGAAGTGGTGGAGCTGGCCCCCATCGGAGGACCCAGAGCTGTGGTGATGGGAGAGGGGTTGGCAGCTCTTGCCCCGTCACTGAGCAGGCTTGGAGGAGGAGGAGGATCCAGAATGGGAACCTTGACCTCCGTTCCGGACCTTGGGGGGCCCAGGCTTGGGCCAGGGGCACCAAGCTTGAGTTTGCTGCTGTTGCTGTTCCCCTTGAAAAGGGGACTGCTGAGCCGCAGGGGAAGAATGGGGTTGTTTCTTTTTCTTCTGCTGGTTCTTGCCTGAGAAGAACCCTTGGCAGAAGTAGCATCCAAGTGACACTGAACTGCTCAATGCACTGAAGGTGACTAGCCACTCCTGGGCCAAATAGGTCAGTCCCTAGGAAGGGCACATCAGCTAGTTTGTGCTGAGTATCTGCTGGGAAGGAGGAGAGCCTCAGCCAAGCCCTGCGACGAGGGGCAACTGTGGCTGCCATCAAACAGGCACAAGAATCCCCAATGTTCAGGGCTGTCTGAAGCTGCTGTTTGCCAACAGCTCAGCCCTGATCCAGGACCTGCTTGACCATGGTATGCATGTCCGCAGGGAGATGTGGGAGGACTTCGTCCAAGGACCCTAGAAGGGTGTGGGAGAAGTGTGCCATGATGGTGACTGAACTTGCCTGACGAAAGCCTAAGGAAGAAGCCGCATAGACCTTCCTGGCTGAAGGGTCCAAAAACTTGGACTCTTTATCAGGAGGTCAGTTAGTATTGGCAGAACTGCCAGTACGCCTGAACACAGAGGCGGTCACCAGGCTCTCAGCCGAGGGGTGCTCTGTGAACCCCGCAAGGGACCCTATGGGTACCACATACTTGTGGGCCATGCGAGCAGATGGAGCTGGACAAGAGGCAGGGTGCTGCCAGAGTTCTAAGGCCAGGCCCACAATAGCCTCAGCCACAAGAAAGGCCTCCGTCGGGGTGTCCGCTCTCTTGAGGATGTCCGTGACAGGGTACTCCACCTTCTTCTGGATTGGCTCCAGGGTCATCCCTGTGGACTCAGAGATGAGGCAAAGAATGCCCTGAAAATATGAGGGACCTTCCTCCATCTCTAATCCAATGGCTGATTTGTCATTCCCGGGATGAGAATGCAGGCCGGTGACATCCGAATCCGAGGAATCCGGATAGAGCGGTCGACCGCTCAGGTCACCTTCAACCCGCCGAGGGTAGTCGGGTGACCGTGATTGACAAATGCTGGAGAAGCCCAGTGTCCGGCCTATCTATCTTGAAAGGCCCCTCCCACAGGCTGCTTGGTCGGCAGTTCACCATGATCAGTGGAGAGACCGTTTTAGGCAGAGCTGGGGTTTTACTGGAACCAACTTGATCGGCTCGAAGGAGTTGGCCCGACATGGGAGGTAAAAGCCAAGTAATGGCCAGGGTGGAAGCTGGAGTCGGTTTGTGCCCAGTCAAAATCAGCTGCTGCCACATGAGGTCCTCGTAGCACCAACAGAGTTTCCACTGAAGCCTCTCCTCATCCGAGGAGGACGAAGATGACAGATGGCATTGCCTCCTTTTAGTCTTTCAGTCGAGAGGGTCCGAGACCTCAATCGAGATCAGACAGGCCGATTTGGTTGCTCAGGAAACACAGGCGGGACTGGTGATTTCCCAGGGTCGGGGACCACTTCCTCGATGGGAATCCCAACAGGCTGGGTCTCCTCATCAGGGATATCCAAAATAGGAATTCAATTAGGGAATCATCGACCAGGTCAGCGATAAGGATCGGGTCGATGATGATTTACATCATCGATCGACAGTTCAGTCGACTGACCAGACGGCAAAGCCAAAAGCCAGTGGTCAAGAAGCAATCTCAACAAGTTGAGACTACAGTTCCTGGGACCAAGATCTCTACCGCTCCCAAGGCGTCTTCGTTGAATGAAGATGATCCCAGATCCTTCTCCCTTTACGGGATCAAGAGGTGCATGCCCACAGGACCCTCTCCCTTGGTCAGGAGAGAGTGGCATAACTCTCGGAAGGAACCCAGAAGGTGGAGCCCAGGTTGAGCAGAGCGAAGAAGCTCCAAGAAGTTTCTGCAGCCGGGCGCTTCCTCTTGAATGCCTGCGACTCGTTCCAATTGCTAAACAGATCCCACAGCCAAGAAACCGCCCACTGAGCCTCCTAGATTTCATCAGAGGGTTCCATTTCTCCGGCCTCCCCAACTTCAGGTGTGCGAGATGGTCGTCGGAGGCGTTAGGATGGAAGCGAGACACAGGTCGCATTTCAAGGTGTCATGGTCGACACCGAGACAATATATGCTTCATGTGTGGGGATCGGGTGTGACATCTTCTGGCTGCAAGGGCACCAATGAAATCTGGGGAAGACTTTTCCTCCATAATCGAAGAAGCAAATTTGTGATCGCTAATGCAAATAAGATGGATTTTCAGAATAAGGGAGGCAACCTGAATCTTTCAGTGGAAGGAAAGATCTGGTGTCATGGGACGCAGCCGAGGTATATACCACCCGGGCAGGTGGGAGGAGCCAGCTTGAAGACTTCCGGCAGATTTAAAGTGGAAGGGGACATGCCAAAGAGTGCGGATGAACAACATATCCACAATTCTAGAACTGTTCTATCTTCATCGAGGATATCTCCTTCATTTGGGCTACACCTTTGAAACAATTCCCAAGCAATACACAAGGTACCCAGGAAAAAAGGCAAAGTCTGGTATGCAATCATGACGGAAGGACTTGTAACAGCGCAATACCAAAGCCAGCATGTCTCCGAGAGTCAATAACTAGACTGTAGTGCTTAGTGAAAGTATGCACAGTGCTCCACGTGGCAGCAGTGCGTGTCAATTGCAGAAACATTCTGAAAGCAGGCAACAGACGTGGGCATACCATGTTCAGAGTGGCCATGCACAGCACCAGGAAGTTCCTTGCAGTACTACCCATAACAAAATTCAATACAGTTAGCCAGCCATTTGCACAGGCACAGTTTAGACACAGAGGTGCACTCTTTCCCAGGAGTGAACAAAACAAAAAACAGAGGATTTTCTGAAGTCCTTAGTGTGATCAGGACAGAAATGTAGTGTTCTGTGTACATGAAATGTATGGAGCAATGCCTCACCCTTATTAACATGCTCTGGATAATACACAAGAAGACGTATGGTCTGATTTAATGAAAAATCAGTTACCACCTGAGATAGGAAACAAGGACTGGCCTACAAGACACCCTGTCCTTGTAGAAAATCAAGTAAGAAGGCTCATGCATCAGAGCCTGAAGCTTGGAAATCCTATGAGCAGAAGTCATGGTACCCAACACAGAACAGTTACTTATTTACCATAACAGTAGATCTTTGAGAGACTCTCTTCCATTATGCCACACCTTTGGAGTTATACCCACGTCAGCACTAGGACCAGATGGAAACTTTTGTTAACAAGGGCCACCCATAACAATGTCATGCATTAGTGTCTATATAAACGTGGGTGACCCTACCACTACTCAGTTCCCCACCAGAAATTAGACCCAGAGGACCTCCACCCATGGAGAATCAAAAGATCAGACCAGTACCAAGCATACAAGGTGAGATATGGTGCTGGATAGAACAGCCATGGATTAGGGTAATGTACAATATCTTATGTAACCCTCACTGAAGCAGAAGAGGGGCCCAGGGAGGGCCTGAATGGCTTAATGGAAGAAATTCTCTTGAACATATACTGTTATGGTAAGTAAGTAACTGTTGTATCTTCATTGAGAATCTCTCTTCCATTAGGCCACACCATTGGAACAAGTCCCAAGCAGTCCCAAAAGGCATTGCGAGGCTGGTACAGTCTGATATATGATTCAAGACAGGAGGCCTTGCAGTACAGCAAGCCCACAGCCAGCATGTCTATGAGACTATGTCCAAACTGTAATGTTTAGTGAAGGTGTGGACAGTGCTCCATGTGCCTGCATCAGAAACATTTCTGAAACAAAGGTAAACAGCAATGGCTAGTTGATGATGTTTCCTTCAGCAGGTCTGTGACATGAGCAATGGTGGGAAAAGAAATGAGAAGTGATGGGGCGCTCACGTTTATATAAACACTGACACACTATATTGTCATGGGTGGCCCCCAGCTACTGCAGCAAACATTTCCGTGTGGTCCTAGCGCTGATGCGGGTATAGTTCCAATGGCGTGGCCTAATGTGAGAGATATCCTTGAAGAATCAGCATTTTCCATGAAAGGACACACATCTCACAGGTCACAGCAATCAAACAGAGGCAGAGTCAATTTTTCATGCAAAATATGCAGGTCCCAAGACAGAACTGTTTTACAAATCAGTGGACGCATGTGCAGAATACACTTAAAAAATGTGTGGGACACCTCTAGTTGTGCCATCATGCGTCTATCAATAAGGGCATGGAAGAAGAAATGGCAGACAAGTACACCTTAATGGATGAGTACTGGAGACTGGAGTCAGATAGGGACACGAGGTAGTCCAGTACAGTATTGAACGGACATGTAAATGGGTCTTCAGAACAGGAAGCACACAATATGGAGAAGCGCTGCCATTTAAAAAGAGTATGTGTGTCTAATGGAAGGCTTTCTAGATCACAAGCAAGACATCAGTCAGCTTGGGAGAACCCCAAAATGGGAACAGACTAGGTCTTCAGGAGCAAGGTATGCAGATGCTGGGATGAGGTCCAAATGAACCAGGGACCCCTGAGCCTGTAACAGCAGGTCAGACAAAGGAGAGATGAACAGGAGGCTCCTCTGCAAGGTGCTGCAGAAGCAGAAACCAAATCTGGTGAGGCCAGAAAGGAGCCACTAGTATTAGCGTGGCATGCTCCACCTTCAGTTTTAGCAGAACACTCTGAATAAGAGGAAACACAGGAAAAGCATAAAGGAACTGCCTTTTCCAGGAAAGGGACAACATGTCTCAACAAATAACTCCAGGCCCTGGAATGAGCAGAAAAGCAGCCATTTTGCGGAGTGTGGGGATGCCAAAAGGTCCAGTTCTGGATGACCCCTTCTTGCGAAGAGGTCATTTACCATGGAGGTCAACAGTTGCCATTTGTATACCAGGGACTGATATCAGCTTAGTCTGTCAGCCAAAATGTTTTGGACACCTGGGAGAAACACAGCAGGTAGCTGAAGGTCATGTGACATCACCCAATACCTCACTCTCATCGCTTCCTTGCACAGGGGATAAGAGTGAGTGCCCCCTCGGTTGTTTATGTAGTGCATGACAGTGCCAGTTTGAATCAATGAAGGACTGGAGCTGAGGTGCTCCTGGAAGTCCTGGAGATCATATAGAACAGCCTGAATTTCCAATATTGATATGGAGAACAGAGTCTAAATCAGTCCAGGACCTCTAGGTCTGAAAGGATGAGATAGGCACCCAGCTGGACCCAGAGGCATCCGCTGTGAGGATCTTTATGGGAGTCGGGGAGAAGAATGGAATGCCCTGTACTAGGTTCAGGTGGTCCATCCATCATACTAGAGCATGGCGGAGAGGGGACGTGGTGAGGACCATTTGTTCCAGCTCATCTGCCAGCTAATCACATGGTACCCGAAGAGTCCAATGCAGTACACACAGGTGGAGACAGGTAGTGGGAACCATAACGATGGCTGCAGCCATCAGTTCCAGGACATGTAACAGCATCCAGACAGACATACAATAACTCCTGTGCATCAGCTGGGCTTAGGTAACAACAGCCTCCACCTTCTCTGCAAGCAGGAAGCCACTGCCCACCACCATGTCCTGCACCACACCAATATGTTGGAGGGGCTAACAAGGAACAATTATGGATTTTAGTACATTTACTGGAACACCACTTCCTTGAACAATTGTCTTGTTCTGGACAATGTGCACAGAATTACTTCCCTGGATGGGGCCTTCAGGAGCCAATCGTCCAGATGTGGGAAGACATAAGGCCCTTCCTTCTGAAGGCTACTGCACAACGCCAAGCATCTGGTAAATAACGTGGTGCAGAGGATAGGCCAAAGAGCAGGACTCAGAACTGATCATGATTGCCCTCCAGCATGAAGGAAAGGCAATGCGTGTGGCATTTGTGCATTTTGATATGACGGTATGTGTCCATGTACAGGGGGTAGAGCCAATCCTCTTTTGCAGCCGTGGGATGAAAGCCTGAAGAAATACCATCCAAAACTTTTTGCATTCGATGAAAGGTTTAGGTCTCTGTGGTCCAGTACAGGACACAGAGTTCCTGTCCACCTAGGAACCAGGACGTAGCTAGAACCCTTTGTTTCTTTCTTGGGGAGGAACATGTTCGATAGCTGGCGAGGGGAAAGAAGGTGGTGAGGGGAAATAAGGTGGCCTATAGGCAATTCAAATGCTCAAGGAGTGAAAGGGACCAAGGAGAGTATGAGCTGATGGCCAGAAGGGCCACTAGGGTGATGAGGGCAGCTAAGGCAAGGAAGGAGCAGAACCTGGCCAGGGAAATTAGGAGAGGGAACAAGGGGTTCTTTAGATACATTGGGGAAAAATGAAGGGTGAAGGGGCAGATTAGCAGGATTAAAACAGGGGAGGGATGGGCACAAGACTTGGGGGAGTAGGCTGAGGTACTAAATGAGTACTTTGCCTCAGTTTTCACCAAGGAAAATAGGGGGGCTGCATCATACATGGTAGGAGACAGTGAAACTGAGGGGGAGCCCATACCGATTGGCCGGGTCTGGGGAGGCGGGCATCACTGGCAGGTGGGGAAGGCAAAGCAGGGGACGAGTAGCGGAGGTGGAAATCTAGGCAGAGAGTGAGGAAGCCCTTAGGTCCCTTAAGATGGAGAAAGCACCAGGGCCAGATAATTACATCCCAGAGTGCTGAAGGAACTGGCGGATGTCCTGGTGAAACCCCTGGCGGAGCTCTTCAGCATCTCCCTGAGGACAGGGTAGGTGCCCCAGGACTGGAAGGTGGTGAATATAGTGCCTATCCACAAGGGGGATCAAGGAGGTGGCAGGGAACTACAGGCCTGTCAGCCCGACATCGGTGGTGGGCAAGGTGATGGAGGGCATTGTCAAGGAGAGACTGGGGAGGGACCTGGAAAAATTTAGGGTGCCTGGATGATAGACAGCATGGATTTGTCCCGGGAAATTGTGTCAGACAAACCTTGTGGAGTTCTATGACCGGGTGACGAGAGCCTTGGACCTGGGTAGACCAGTGGACATCCTCTTTCTTGACTTCATCAAGGCGTTTGACTCTGTTCCTCACAGGGGCTTGTTGGATAATCTGGGAGAAATGGGGGTGGGAAACCAGATGATCAGATGGATAGGCTCCAGAACCAGACCCAGAGGGTCGTGGTTGGTGGGATAGTCTCATCCCCAAGGAGGGCCATCAGTGGAGTCCCTCAGGGATCGGTCCTTGGGCCCCTCCTGTTCAACGCCTATGTCTCTGACATAAGGACAGGAATCAGGAGTGAGATGAGTCTCTGTGCAGATGACTCAAAACTGGGGGTGGTGGTGGATGGGGAGGAGGGAGGGTGGCCCTACAGGGGACCTGGAGGCTCTGAAAGGTGGTCTAGAAAGCAGATGTTGAGATTCAATGCAGGGAAATGCAAGGTACTGCACCCGAGCCAGAAACCCAGGCCAAGTGTACACCCTGGGGGGGAAATGCTACAAGTCTCGATGGCTGAGAGGGACCTGGGGGTGGTGGAGGATGTCAAGATGAACAACTCGGAGACTTGTAGGAGGGCAGCGGCAAAGGCCAACAGGATGCTTGAATGCATCGCTAGGGGGCTCACCTCCAGAAGGAGGGTAGTGATACTCCCACTGTATAACTGCTTGGTGAGGCCGCACCTCAAATACTGCATGCAGTTTTGGAGGCCACATTTAAAGAGGGACATTGAACTCCTGGAGAGGGTCCAGAGGAGGCAACCAAAATGATTTGGGGCTTGGGAGAAGGACCTTTGGGGAGGCTCAAGAGCTAAATATGTACACATTGAGAGAGAGAAGGGCCGGAGGGACAGGATAGTGGTCTTCAGGTACATGAAGGGTAAATAGGGAGGAGTAGTCAGGGTGCTCCGAGAAGGAAGGAGGGCAACTAGGGCATGGGTGGAAGCTGGAGGGTCAGGGAGAAAGGAGGTGCTACTTCACTGAAGGCTGGTGGAGCCATGGAATCGTTGCCCAGGGGTCTGGTGGAAGCAGAAACAGTGGAGGGTTCAAGAGGGGTGGGACAGGTACAGGGAAGGGTTCTGGAAGTAAAACCAGTGCAACAACAATATCCAGGACTGGAAGAAGCAGCCAGAGAGGGAGGGCAGCAAGGTCAGCTCCCAGGGTGGGGCTGACCAAGCAGACAAACTCGAAAAGACCGTTAGGCCTATTCTGCTGGTATTTTAGTATGTTAGCTTGCTTGTGTATGAGTAACTAAACCTCTAACAGAAGGGACAAATGACTTGAAGGATAATGACAAGGAGGTGGAGGATGAACTCAAGGGGGTAAAAAGCAACTCCAGAGCATGCATATTGCCACTATTTCCAGGACCCACTCGTCCATTACAATCTCCCTCCACTTTGACAGATGAAGGAAGATCCTTGCCCCTCCCTTCACCCCTGGAGGTAACAGTAAAGAGAGGGGAAGAGGGGAGTCAGAAGGTAGTGGGGGCCGCAGAGGCACGTCATGACCGATATCTCTGGATGCCTTTGCATGAGCACCAGGAGGGACCCAGGAGGGGACCACCACAGTTTTGTGCACTGAGCTGCTGATGGGAGGCACAGCCACCATGGGCCACAGGCCTGCAAAATGCACCCTACCATGCCTCCTGGCAGGTTGAGAGGGTCAGAGATTTAAGAGACTAAAGTTATCCTGGAGGACTGAAACTCACTTAGAGCATTTTCAACATCACTCCTAAAAAGCCTGGAGCCTCTAAAAGGGGCATTCGGCACAGCCTGTTGTACATCAGTAGCAAATCCAGCTACCCAAGCCAGGAATATCTCCTAAGGCATATACTGAGGCAGCAGCCCTGGAAGAAGCATAAAAAGCATCATATGCAGGCGTACAGATGCCTTTCAGTATACACACCAGCTGAGGTGACTTGAAGCAAGTCAGTCTTAGCAGGGCCATCAGGCAGAATCTGAATGGTAGACAGGGCAGATTTCCACAGGCTATTCTGCTATTTATTCATGCACACTTGGTAGTTGACAATTGCTTAGGCCTAAGGGTGCAGAAGCATACATTCTTTTGCCCATAACAACCAGCTTCATGGATTCGTTGTCAGGAGGCAAAGTACTCATGTGTGACTGGAAAGCATAATAAGGCTTAACAGACGAATCTGGGTACTGTTTATCAGCCTTCCTAGGCACTGCAGTCAAGGTATTTGGCCTACGCTAGGCAGCAAAAGTAGCATCCTCTAAAGCAGGATATACACGTGGAACTACAGTGGAGCATGTAGTGAGAACTTCCAAACACTCCATTAGATTTTTATTATTGAGTTCTCCTCCTCCTAAGCATCAAATCCCGTGACATTCTGGATTTGTTGAGTAAAGCCTGAAAGAGGATCTTCAGAAGGAGACTTGTGGTTACACCACACAGTCAGCACTGCATAAGGAGAGAGTAGAGCCAGAAGATAATCCCCACCCCTTCACGGGATCATGATCCTTTCTTCATCCTCAAATCTTCCTACATATTAAGGAGATCAGGATAATATTCCACCTTGTCGTCACTTGGAATGATGACAGGAGCAATTGCGGAGCCAGCGATGAAGGCAGTGGCAGCCAATGGGAAGCCCAGTCGACAGACAGCTATTATCATCTGTGGGACTGAAGGCAACAGGCATCTAAACAGTTCAGAGAATAATGCCAGCACAACCTGGGAGTCAAGAGCATCCAGTAATGGGCCCAGGACAACTAACATAAATGGGCAGAACCCAATGGCTGCACTAGAGTCAGAACCTGACATTGATGTCTTGACAGATGGGGGGAGGGGCTGTAGTCATTTCTGGCCGTCGATGAGGACTTACCTTCCTTCAATGCAGACCTTGACCTCGCCAGTGAAACAGGAGATTTATCCTTGTGCTTGTGGTGATAGCCAGAGGAGGAGGAGGACTTTGATGATGACAGTTTCTTGTCTTTGTCCTTAGTCCTTGACAACCACAGCGATAGCATCACTGAACACTGAAGAGTCCCATTCCCTCGAGTGAGACAGAGATGCTGGCTTGGAGGTTAATCCTTTGGCTTGAGCGTCCATGGTCTTGACAGTGACGAAAGTTTCTAGAGCCTTCTTTTGGCATCTCCTTGTGGCCTGGTTGAATCCCAGGCAGATCATGTAGGCCCTGGCATTCTGGGACATGCCGAGACAGTAAACACAAACCGTGTTGAGTGTCATCCTTGTAGATCTTGCAACTGCAGGCACAAAACCTAAATAAAGGTTCTTTTGATGGTAGCATAAAACGACAATGATAAGTTAAAAGTAGTAAAAAATAAAGTCAAGGAAACAAAGGCATTGTTTCTCAACAGGTCTAATGAGTGGTCGAGGGTGGGAGTAAGAACTGAGGAACAATAGGGCCACCAATAATTATATAGGCACTGACATTTCACATCATCATGCACAGCCTCCAACTATCAAAGTTTCTAGTGGTCCTGATGCCGACAGCTTACAGTTCCAAAGGTGTGGCCCAATGCAGAGCGATATCCTTGATGAAGATCCTTACTTACTGGATGGCTGAAGGGCCTCAGCTGCACCTCAGGCCTCACAACCCATCCAGGTTGTTCAGTTATTACAATTCTTTCTGCACAGTCGACTGTGGATTATTCCTTAAATGTTGTGTGCCTACTGTATCTTCTGAGCAGCTCAATGAGAGCCACAAACTTATTTTACCTCAGACTTGAGCTCAGATAAATTTCTTATGCATGAAGCCATCTAGCCTCTGAATGTTTTCTTCACCTACTAGGGTATTTGCTGTTGCATCCACAAGTCACCTTGAATGTTTAACGGATGCATGCTCCAGAATGAAAGGCACGGCTTCTTAAAAGCAAATGCCTGCTCACAAACTTGTTTTTGCAGTGGTGTACAAATATGTGATAATAATGGGTCTATGTTCTGATTATAGCAGACACAAAAAAAACACCACATTTGATAAACGAGAGAAACACTATGGCAGAGAGCTTAGTTCCTGCATACAAAACTGAGCTAATGTTTGGACTATTTACAGGTGACTGTAAAGAATACTGTGTCTACAAAGTACAGCTAGCACTGCTTGTGATTGAGGACAGCCAGAGGCTTCCTCCTGTATCATGTTGGGAAAAAAAGAAAAAAAAAAAAAAAAAAAACAGGAAGACATCTCATAAGTGTTGTTCAGATTACAACTCAAAATTATTATCTTTATTTTGGCCCTTCACCTATAATACTAAACTAACATTCAGACCGTAAAATTCAAAACATGCAACCTAGAGGTTTCTGCAAGATTTTGAGACAATCATGAAACAGTCACCTTGTCTGCACCTCTAGTTTGATTCTTATTTTTGAATTCTGAAACCTAGCACTAACAATAAGGGCCCGTTTTTCTTTCTTGTCAATGGCTGTGCTAATAGCTATGCAGTTTGCAAACAGAGCCCTAAGCTGGGTAACCTTCCATGAGCAACTGAATATATACGGTAGGAAAATGCATTTTTTTTCGCTAACTTAATGAACCGCCACTTCAGTGTCAGTACAAACAAAACTGCAGGAGGGCATGGCAGGAGCTGGCAATGTTTTATAGCTGGCAACTTGGATAAGCAACTTACACTGCATGGGGTTCCTTGAACCGGCCAACCTGCTGAATCTGGTACATGAGGTCCCCACCGTTGACATATTCCATAACAAAATATAAGCGCTCCTATGAAATAAAATAAAAATACTTCTTTAAATAGACATGCAGAACAAAATTTATGATTTCATAGTTTTTTTTTTTTTTTTTGTTATTAGAGATGCATTATCTCATGAATCACTGTCCAAGCATACCTCCAGTATCTACAGTATATCAAGCTGGATGTTCCAGGAGGGTTTATAAATTGATGGGATAATCACAGATAATCTGAATAATTTGATCAAGGTAACTGTCTGACCCAGGCCAAGAATGGACATTGTCTGGATTTTACAGCAGACGTCATACATTATCTGAACAAGTATATATCAGATTTGCTACTTTGCATGGAAGATTCAACTTGGCTCAGTCTCTGTAGTTTCAGAGTTGAGAAAATAGGAGAAGTACATATAGAAAAAGCATATATATATTTTTTTAAACTTTACTTTTATTGAGTCAAGGTAAAAAAAAAAAAGTACATTACAATGATGTAGAGACTACTTTTAAGTCTTAGAAGTTAGACTTAGCATTACTGATACTGTTGCACAGTCATAATCTCATTTAATACAGTTCTAGAATATCAACCCTGGGCATATTTTATAACACTTGATACAACACAGAAAAACAGAGAAAAAAACACTGTAAAACATCTATTAAAACCTTTAAAGTGAAAGAAAAAAATAAATAAAATAGTTGCATAGTTAATTGAAGCTGCTGCCACCCTCTGTGCCTCCAAAACCAAGTGAATCTAGTTCATTATTTAATTACACTTCTCTTTTCTGTCTGTATACCTATCAGAGTCAACACAGAAACATAGACTTTGACATCAGATAAGGACCGCTTGGCCCACCTAGTCTGACTATTTCCTACCTACTGGATAAGCTGCAAATCCTAGTTAACCAACAGCCTATTTCTTCCTACCCCACAGAATTGCCTTATGTCTGTCCCATGCATTCTTGAATTCTCCACAGTTTTAGACCCGACCTCCTAGGAAGGCTGTTCCATGCATCCACCACCCTCTCTGTGAAAAATACTTCCTCACATTGCCCCTGAGCCACCCCCTTATCTTCAAATTGTGTCCCCTTGTTCTTGCACATCTCTTTTTCTGAAAGATGCTACCCTCTTGTACTTTGTTGACTCCACTGAGGTACTTGAAAGTTTCTATCATGTCCCTTCTCCCTCTTTTCCTCAAGGGTATACATATTAAGCTCCATTAGTCTCTCCTCGTATAGCTTCTCTTGCAGACCCTGCACCATTTTAGTTGCCCTCCTCTGGACTGCCTCCATCCTGTCTATGTCCTTGCGGAGATGGGGTCTCCAGAACTGAAACAGTACTCCAGATGGGGTCTCGCCAACTGTCTGTACAGAGGGATAACAACTTCCTGCTTTCTGCTGGTGATGCCTCTCTCTATACATCCCAGTATCCCCTGCAGCCGTCCCTACTGCCTTCTCACATTGCTTGCTAACCTTAAGGTCATCCGATATGATAATCCCCAGGTCCCTTTCCATTTTTGTTGTTGTTACTACCTCCCCCTACATTGTGTAATCTTCCCCTGGGTTTTTGTTCCCAGGTGCATTATTTTGCACTTCTTTGCATTGAATCCAAGCTGCCATACTTCTGACCATTCCTCCAACCTCGCCAAGTCCCTTCTCATCCTTTTCCACACCTCCTTGTGTATCAACCCTGTTGCAGATCTTTGTGTCATCTGCAAGAGGCATATTTTCCTTCCAGCCCTTCTGCAATGTCACTTATAAAGACATTAAAAGGACTGGACCCAGTATTGAACCCTGCGGTACCCTACTAGTAACCCCTCTTTCTTCAGAATGCACTCCATTTACAATTACCTTTTTTTTTTTACAATTATTTTACCAGGTGAGACACACTAAGCTGAAAGCTTGTTTGCAGGTACAACCTGGGAGCATGAGGAAGTTAAGTGACTTGCTCAGGGTCACACAGTATGCAGGTGGGGGCTGTGGGATTCAAGCCCAGGTCTCCAGATTTGCAGTTCAGAGCCTTTAACCACTGCAGCCATACTGCCTCCACCTTCTGTGTCCGGGTTGTCCAGCCAATGTTTTACTCAGGCTACCACCCTGGGACCAACTCCATGGCTGGTTAAATTGATCATTAATCTTTTGTGTGGGACTGTGTCAAATGCCTTGCTAAAGTCTAGGTAGGCCATGTCCACAGCCCCTCCCTGGTCTACTACTTTGGTCACCCAGTCAAAGAAATCAATTAGATTCATCTGACATGACCGTCCCGCTGTGAACCCATGCTGCCTTGGGTCCTGTGCCCCACTGGCCTCTAGGTACTCAACAATTCTTTCCTTCAGAAGTGATTCCATCACTTTACCTACCACAGAGGTCAAACTGACAGGTCTGTAGTTTCCTGCCTCTATCTTCCTCCCACTTTTGTGAAGGGGAATCACATCTGCCTTCCTCCAGTCCTCAGGTACCACACCATCCTCCCATGGTTTGTTAAACAGGGTAGTCAGTGGTGTCACTAGTTCTCCCCTTAATTTTTTAGAAATCTGGGGTGAATTCCGTCAGACCCCACTGCTTTGTCCACCTTCAGTTTTAGGAGTTCTTTCAGAACCCTTTCTTCTGTGAAAGGACTGGGATCAAGCCCCCCTATTCAGAGTGCTTGTGTTAATTGGATTAGGCACCCCCCCTTTTGTGAATACTGAGCAGAAGTATTCATTCAGTATCCCTGCTTTCTCACTGTTCCTCTCTACCCACCCACCGTCCATTCTATTCAGTCTCACTATCCCTCCCTTTGTCTTTCTACACTCCCTGATGTACCTATAAAAGGTTTTATCCCCCTTCTTAACCGAGTTGGCTATCTTTTCCTCAGTTTGGGCCTTTGCTATTCTGACTTCCCTCCCTGCTTCCTTCTGCCTTAGCTGGTACAGTTCTCCTGTCCTGCTCCTTCTGTGTTTCCTTATACTTCCTAAATGCTATTTTTTCTCCTAACCTTCCCCTCCGCTCTTTTGAGAACCGTAGTGGCTTTTGCTTTCGTTTTGATTTATTTGATTCACACAAAGGCTTGTTGCCTCTGTGATGGCAGTTTTGCTGTTTCCCCATTGTTGCTCCATCCCTCCTTCTAGCCTGTTTGCTAGTGCCTTCTAAGGCACTCTCCCATCTTACCAAAGTCAGCCCTCCTGAAGTCCAGTACCCTCATTTTTGTATGGCTTGACTCTGTAGCTGAATTTATCATGAACCACACTGTTGGGTGGTCACTTGTTCCCAGATGGCTACCCACTTCTAGATCTGAGATCCTCTCACTGTCCTCATTTGAGTACAAGGTCTAAGATTGCTCCCTCATGAGTGGGTTCTAAAACTACTGTCTGAGGCATGCCACCTGTAGGACATCAAGAATGGCCCTGCTCTTGGGTGTGGCTGCAGCAAAGGTGCTCCAGTTAACATCTGCCATATTCAGGTCCCCCATCAACAGTATCTCCCCTTTCCCTGCCATCCTAAGGATGCCTTCTATCATATCCTTGTCCATTCCTTCCCCCTGACATGGGGGTTTGTATATAACCCCTGTGCAGATTGTGGTGCCATTTCCAGTCTCTAAGGTGACCCACAGTGCCTCCTCTCTTCTCTGTTTACTTTTTGTTCCATTGCTTTTATCCCTTCTCTTACAGTACATAGTGAGCTACTCCTCCCCCTCTTCTACCCTCCTTGTCTCTCTTGTAGGTTGTATACCCTGGTATGTCAACATCCCAGTCATGGTTCTCTGTGTACCATGTTTCTGTGACTGCTACAATATCTAGGCATCCCTCTTCCATCAAGGCCCACTTCAGGGAGCTTGTTGCCCAGACTATGGGCATTGGTACTCATTACCCTCCATTTCTTGATGGCCTTACCCTTTTTGCCCCATCCCTGTCCTTATTACCTTTGTTGTTTTCTCCATTTACCCCACCTTCTCCCTATAGACATATCTATTTTGTGTTTACCTCACTTACTACCCTGATTTTTTTGAGGGGGGGTTAGAATTTCCCTGCTCCTTTCCAGTGCCTCCCCACTTGGCTAGTTTAAATGCTTGCCAATGAAGCATTTAAACCTACCACCTAGTATCCTGGTTCCCCTCCTGGACAGATGCAGACCATCACACTAGTATAGGCCTGTATCCCTCCAGGTGGACCCCCAGTTCCCAATGAAGCCAAATCCCTGTGCTTTGCAACAGTGTTTTAACTACTGATTAAATCCCATGGTGTGGAGCACCCTAGCCTCACCCTTGCCATAGACAGGCAGCACCTCTGAGAAGGTTACCGTGCATGCTACTTGTCTAAGGCCCCTCCCCAACTCCACAAACTCTTCCAGCACTGCTCTGATCCCTTTCCCAGTCAGGTTATTTGTCCCTAGGTGGACAATGACATCCAGCTCCCTCCCCCGTGCAGCTGCTTCAGTGATCCTGAGGACTCGCTCCCTGTCCCTCCAAGCCATGGTGCCAGGCAGGCACCTTACCTCCCTCTCCCCTTCCTCCCCCAGTTCTACTCCCCAACAATGTAGTCCCCCACCAGGAGTTGTTTCCTTCCCCTGTGGGGTCCCATGCCACCCTCCTGCGGGTCTCCTTTGTGGAGGTTCCCAGCATCCTCCTTGGTCTCCACTGCGGGTGCCTCCATAGAAGAACCACACTTTGCCAGAACAGCATATGAATTGTGGAGAGGTACAACTGGAGGAATGCACCTCTGTTCCACCACCCTCACCCTCCCTGAGCCCACCGTGGTCCAACCACTCCTCTTTCTTGGCAACCTCTGAAGCAACGGCAGTGGCCCTGGTGGTCCCTGGGTGGGAGAAGAGGTTCCCCAAATCCTGGCCAACTCAGCCTGGAGATGAGCAACCTCCTCCCTCAGCCCAGAGAGGTGCCTGCAGATGGGACAACACCGCATCCTCCAGAACATCTCCCGGAAGACTGCGGCTCCACAGCCACTACACTGCACCACTCCCATCATGTCTTATTTTTGTCCCCTTAACCGTTGTTTGGACTACTTACTCTTTCCTCTGTTAATTTTTTATTTCTTTCCTTTTTTTTGTTCTCCTAGTTACTTGTCTCTGTGCCCTTTAAGCTCCTGATCTTCCTGTTCTGAGACAAAGTTTCTATATTTCTCAGTAGTCTCCTTACTTGCTCAGAGTCAGACCTCCAGTAGCTGGGGGGGGGGGGGCGCGGAGAGCTACTCTTTTCCTTCTAGGATGGTGAGTCTTCTGTGGCTCTGTGATCACTCACTTCCTGCTCCCAAACAGGAAGTTCCTGTTGTCAGTCAAATCCTGTGCCTATAAAAGGATAACTGACTTAGGAGGAGAGGGAAGGAGGGCAATATAGTCCCAGTAGAGAAGTATAGTTATAACAGCAGCTCCTTCTTCTTGGTGTCCTCTGCCTGTTCTCTGGCAGAAGCTATCTAGGGCAGTTTTTAAATCTGGCTTTAACCTGACTTCCTTCTAGCTAAGGCTTGTTTCTGCTTTCCCTACAAGGTGATTACTGATAATCTGTTAGATCCCCAGTGCTTCCATTCAGGTCGCAGCCCCTGGGCCCTTGACACCTTGCCCACTCCTTGTGTCTGATTTTAAGTGTAAGAAGCATTCTCCTAAATCATGTGGGAAGTATATACTATGCCACACATGTGTCAGCCCCGTACACTTCCCACCTAGTCCACCTGTTGATGTATTGGGCTTGCCTGCTCTGTATTTTGTAGGTGATCCTCCCCATCTCCATCTCCATCTCCTGTGTGGAACCGACAAGCTCAATCCAATCCTTCGGGGAGATGCTTGCTGCTTGGAGCCAACATCTCATTAGGGCCTTCACTGCTGCTGCAATTAAGACTCACCAAAGATATTTAGCCTTCTTTCCCCTTAAATAGAAAAAGCATTTCTAATACATAAAGTGTATGGTATTCTCACATGTTCATAGAGGTTACACACGTTTCAAAACATCTATAGTGGTCTTTAACTTCTTTCTGGGTTCTTACACATAAAAAGATATATTATATTATATTAAAAGGATTTTTTAAAGAAAACATACCTTTATAAGTATACGATAAAGTATTATTCAGCAATTTAGTCAAGGCAGAAACACACATACACATGCAGTATATACGTACAGTACGTACTGTATATAAGGATCACATACACAACTGTATATTATAAGGATGGTGCAGTGGGGAGTCAAAATGCTGTGGTATAATATGAACACTCTCAATAACTAGCAGCAATGTAACTGCCTGTTGGCCACTAGGAGTCCAGGAGGGAGTGCAGGGGAGTGAGAGTTAAGTTTTTTAATCATCTGCGATTGGGGATGAGAGATTAGAGTGGGATGGAGTTTGTTTTCAAATAAAAGATGGCTCCTCCAGGAGTTGGCTGGTTGTTTGAAAGGAAGCACCACTGTTCATCGACTGCAAACTGCTGGCATCCCTACAGTGACGACACAATGCCAACATGTGGTATGTGCCCCCTCCCCACACTCCCTCACTTATATATTATCAACTCCAGGTCAAAGTTGTTTTGGGAAGGGGCAGAACATCACGGGTGATGCCACATCAGTGAAACCCGGACCATACAGTGACTTTTGCTGTAAAGGTCTTTTCGAGTTTGGTGTTGTGGTGTATCGCGCAAGAGGGCCACTGGTTTGAAAGGAGGGAGTGGGCAGAGAGAAAGTGTGGGAGGAATTTTTTTGTCAAGTTTCTTAAACGATAATGAGAATGGGGAAGGGGCCAAGCTACTTGCAGTCCTGTTCAGCTCGTGAATGTGGATGTGCTGGCACGACTCCAATGCCTTGCTCCACACATGGAAGCGGCACCACTGCTACAATACAGCAGCAAACGCACCTAGACTTTTGAGAAACTTAAGTTAGACACCACCGATGTTCCTTTATAATCATCAAGTTCTGATGTCACAACTAGCCAGTTACAAAAGAAAGAAAAAACAGTGGGGGGGCTAACACTAACCCATGGATGAACCAAAGAATACACTTGCCAAGCGTAGATTGAAAGTGAAATCTGCTTTATTCTGTGCAATAAATGGTTGGCAAAAAGCAGAACTACTAGAATCCAACCCGTCCATGAACGTTGAGAAACAGCTGGATGGGGGTGTTTATTACTGCTGTTTTTCCACTGTCTGTTTTTGTACTGAATAAAGCATTTTTTCATCTTTAATGTATGTTTGGTGACAACATTCTTTGGTCCAGCTTGGAGTCAGCATATAGTCCCCTTTTTTGCTTTTTATTGTGTTACATTGTAGGGGCAGCCTACACATGCCTTGAATACGGTCCATTTATCTGTCATTTTCAAATTATTAAAAGACCTTCTCACAACGCATTTATAAGGGTGTAAAATCCAGGAGTTTATGTAAGTAATAAACCATGACAGGGTGTACATTATACGATTTTAATGCATGCTCCAAGGGTGTAGTAAGGCACGAGGCCGAAGGCAGAGTGTCCTTACACTCCTGGGACGTGCATTAAAATCCTATCACACACACTCTGGAGGGGCTTCTTACACTTATAAAAATTTTATTTGGTACTAGACTGTGCATTTATAGAGATTTAATGCACAGTCAGGTGAAATTTCTCAGCCAATGAAATTACTAGATTTTTTTCTTGCCATTTTATAAAAGCATAAAATACTGTATTTTGGAGGCTTATTAACTACAGTAAAGACACCTTAACTGTAGTTAACATGCTTTAGTATGCACAGGCTGTGTGTTCATAATTTTCACTTTCTAGCAGAAGTTTCACAATGCGCACTGCTTCACCGAACCCTCCAGATTTTTTCATCAGGCCCTCTGCTCCCATAGTGCCAACCTCCGAGCGCAGTCTTGTGAACAGGAACAGAACAGGGTAACCCTCCTGTCTGTTTTGTGGGTTCGAATCAAACTTTGGTCTCAAGTTCTGGAGGGATTCAAACTGTGAACCTCTTGCTAGCGTACCCAATGTACAGGCTCAGATAATTCTGCTCTTTGGGGGGGCAGATATCTTTCACCTGCGGGCACTTAACCAGGTGTACAAAATGAACCCTTAAAAATTCTATTGAAGACCTCAGAATAAACTCTTACCTTTTCCCAGTTTGGTATTGCCAATAGCTTTGCACAGTGTCAACTTTAACCATATATGCTTCACTTGTTAAATAAAGAATTTCAAAGGCACACCAAGTACTCTCTAAAAATGAAATGTTTACTAAAAATAGATAAAAATGTAAAATTTAAATATAGAACCATATATCACAAAAACATACAATCACTAAAAATAATAAGGTTTTAAATATAAACAAAATCTCCTACCACAGTACCCTAGACTTGTCTAATCTAATGTATTCTTATCTCTTTCCAGTGCTGATGTTGCCTTTTCAGAGTCCAAACGTGTGTGTCAAGTTAGTTACAGCACAGTTAAAAAAACTGTCTCTGACCCTTCCCCCTCAATGATGTCACCCAGCTCCTCCGTTTATTAAAAAGTATACACCCAGGATGTCTCATCATTCAGAAAGTAAATTTAATAGGTGACATCAGCAAAACTTTGTTTCCCCATGTGACTTCCCAATCAAGTCTGTAATTTTCCAATTTCTTTCTTTCATCCATAAGCAACATCCTGCTCATTACAAAGACATGAAATAACTTTTTATGACTCTCTCTCTCTGCCAGTTCTCACTGAGGTGCAATATTCTTTTGACACCAGCTGCAATTAACTGACCTTCCTGAGGATGCCATAAAATGGATATTTGGGCTTAGCTACAAACAACCTATATCCTAAATAAAGCTATAAAATGCAAGTTACTAGGAATTAATCTCATCACAGAGATCTGCTGTTTAACATATATCCTGTCCTGTTAGAACTGAAACCTGGGGGTTATCCAGGCACAGCATTTCTCATGACAGAATCACACTACATTTTTTTATATTCCAAAAACATAGATTAATCAGAACCAACTGTCCAAGTGTCACACAGTACCTCCAAGTCGCACATCTCTAATCCCTGGTGTCTAATGGTCCTCACCACCAAGCACGCCCCAGTCACCTTGCTAGTATCCTTGGTGCCATGGGTCTGCATACAGTGACGGTGCAGCCCTCCTCACACCACCTCAGCTGGCCACCGTATGTCCAGGCAGGGAGCGCTTGATTTTATATGACGGGGTGACACACCCGGTCCTATAAATGAGTCATGCACTCCCTGCCCAGCCATATGGCAGCCAGCCGAGGTGGTGTGAGGGGCTGCGCCAGTTGCTGTATATGGAACTGTGGCACAGAGGATACTGGTAAGGTGACTGGGGGTGGGTGCTTGGTGCTGCGTGGTGAGGGCTCGCCAGACGCCAGGGATTAGAGATGTGCGACCAGAGGTACCGTGGGACCGCCGCTGGGGAGAAACTACTGGACACTGGGGAGGGTTGTTATCCTACAGGCTGATGCTTGGGGGGACCACTAGCACTACACAGGTCTTGGACCGAAAGGGGGCAGCGCTGTGCTAATCTGCCTGCTACTCATGAAAATGGGCATGCAAATGTCGCCTTAGCACCTTGCATGCCCAACTGACTTATTTGCAAGGGCCCTTGAAAACTGCAGACAGTGCTCTGGCACTATCCACTCTTGAACCTACTTTGGGAGCCATGTCCAGGCAGCATTATTTGACTTAGCACCATACCGACATGGCCCTATATTCAGTTGGACAATGCCAGTACCCTATCTGACTGAATATAGCATCCTCAAACCCCTGGGCAATTGCAAAAGACAGTGCAAACCTTTGTGCTCCACTTTGCGCTTTTCTGAATATTGGGCCCAAAGTATTATTAAAACATTTATAACCCCATCCATAGATTGGGCTGTGTGTGAATTCCTGAGCTAATTTTCACATACACATGACCCAATACTGACTTGCAGTCAATCCAGTTGGCATCCATCTTCTTTCCAGGGCAAACTTTCTTGATGTCTGCTCCCTATACCATAACACTCAAGGTTTCATTAAAAACATCAGTTATGGTCCTCTGATAATTTGGCAGTTTGTCAGCATCCATCTCCTTTGCCAACAAACATGCACAAAACTGTTAAAAAAATGTTACAAATTGTCAGAAAATAAAAGCTCTACTTAAGCACAGTGCTATGAATGTACTTGTTTTCTACTTTTATGTATTATAGTTTACAATTTATTATAAAGAAAAAACTATGCTTGACTGTACACAAAATAAGCATGTAAAGCTATATTGGAGTTGGTGCACATACAAACCCCTCAGCCTTTGGCCTCATAGTTTATAAACCTTACCCAAAATCCTCGATAGCTTTTATACCCTTACTGACAGTAGGGCATGGTTCATCAATTAAAAGAAAGCTGTCCTCAGTTTCAGCATTCTGCCCCCGATTAAGCTTTTCACAAGAGAAAGCCCTTAGTTTATGCACTGTTACTTACTTTATTTTAATTTTGTAAAGTCCAGGAGTGGGGAATATGGCGGATACTGCACAGCTCCATTTACTATAAAAGTGCGGCACTGCACAGCACCACTTGCTTCAATGTACTGAAGCGAGCTGTGCGGTGCTGCACTTTTACAGTAAATGGAGCCACGCAGCTTCCGCCATATTCCCTGCTCACAGACTTTACAAAATTAAAATAAAGTAAGTAACAGTGCATAAACTAAAGGTTTTTCTTTGCGGAAAGCTTAATCGGGGGGCAAGCCTTTCAAGGGCAGGGAGCTGAAATTGAGGACAGCTTTCCTTTAAGTAATCATTGATTATGTATTATGGAATGAATAAGACATGATGGAGAGCTATACACCCCCAAAGAATGCATAAGAGTACAACTTGTCATGTTATATGCAACTCATACAAACACACACCCTAGCAAGATCAAAAAGCCATTATGCAAATCAAACAACCAGAAGACAAAAACTGCTGTACGAGCACCCTCTTGAGCAGTAGTCATTATGCAAATCAAACACCCACATTACAAAGATCACAACTGAAGTACCCCCTGAACAGACATGTTTACTCCAAAATCACGGACTAGAAACCAAAACATCAAAAATGCCAATGAAAAAACAGCCACAAAGCTGGCCCAGCTGTAGTCGCAGGGGACTGTGAGATGCTAAAGAACTATCAGCTGACCAACGTAAATTTATTTCACTGGCTGCTGTGGTTGCTAAACTGGAAATCCTCTCGAACTGAAAGAATGACAGTTCACCCACAAAAGCAGCATGGCACAGGGCCATGGCAGACTATAAGCCCATGGAGAAAATTATTTATAGAACAAGGCAAAGGGAACATATATTTGACGGAATCTGGGCCCCTTTTGAGGACTATGTAAGCTCTAATCCACAGACTGATGCCTCTCTAGATGGCTCCATTGCAAACCTCAACATGGAGAAGTGAGCTGGTGGGACAAGTAAACACTAGAAGATCCAGTGTTGACTGGAACGCACAATATAACATGTATCTGATTGTACCAAGCCGGTTAAATGTTTTTAAAAGTTGTTTGCTAATGTAACATTTTTTCATAGTTAGTGATTTTAAAGTGTTTGCACAAGCTGCTTGGGCTCAAATGACTGGATACCTGTATAATGTGCAAGAAAAGTATCAGTGGCTCAACAGATAGCATGCCTGCCTCTGGGGCCAGAAGATCAGAAGGTTGCAGGTCCTTGCTCTAAAGGGGAGTGGGCCCCTCGGATGAGACGTTAAACAGAGGTCCCCCTCTGCCCATCTCTGGTCAATGTCAAGGCAGAAGTAAAAGATCCCATGGCACTGATCAAAGAAGAGCAAGGGAGTTTCCCCACTGTCATGAACAGCATTCCACTGTCAATAAATTAGGTCCATGCAGCCCACCCCCAGGACACACCTGGAAACAAGCTATAATAGCTTGGTGTGATGATCCTGGTCCAAAATTACAAATAAAGAATAAAATAAAGAAAACTCAATAAAATACATTTAAAAACAAAACCAGCCCACTGGGTCTCCAGTAAAGCTTCTCTCCCCCCCCCAATGCTGGTGACCAGAATTCAAGAGCGTACTTGGGTTGCTGTGGGTCAGCCAGGGGGTGGGGAGAGAGGACTGAGCATCCGATGGACTGCTCTCTGGACCCTGGGAGGGAAGATTTGCAATCTCTGCCACTGAATGGCAGGCTGCAGGACTCTCGCAGTGCATTGCGTACCTCCACATGCATGCACAAACCTGCGTGCATCAACAAGGGTTCAGGGAGAAAAGGGGAGGAAAACAGTGCAGAAACTGATGAAGCCCTGCCCACCTACCCTACACCAGCACCTCCACCAGGACCCTGACCCCTCATTCTAGATGAGCATCTTGGGGGGCCGCCCTTTCCCTCTGGGCTCTGCCATGGGGGGCAATCCATGAGGGACTTTGTCGGCAGGTAAGTCCTAGGTAAGTGGCAGCTGGTGGAGGGAGGCTAGGACAGGACTGAAGAGTGAGCCTTCTCCAGCTAAGGAGTATATAAACCTTTACTAAAAAAAGAAAAAGCTGCAAACTCGACCAGCCTGACCTGATCCCAAACTCATACACAGCAAAACAAACAAAAAAATTTAAATTATCTACTCACCATAATTCTTGACATTCCAGAATATTTTCACTGTTCATTCACATTTATGGGTCTGTGCCAGAGGTACTAGGACCCCACGGGAGCAAAGTCATTTGCAATCTACAGCTTGGGGGGCAATGTTGGTGCCAATTCTGCCCACAAGGTAGATGTAATGACATGGCGCCCATTGGCTGGCCAGTAACCAATTCCAGCTCCCCACCTTCCTCAGTCCTTTTTGCCAGGAAAGAAATCAGTGAGAGAGAAAAAAGACAGAGGGACTACGAGTCTTAGCCCGAAGGGGATAGGAAAAGGATATAGGATATGAAATCATAAAAAGAATAAAACATAACTATCAACTTAGAGAAACTAAAGTGAGGGCCTAGGTGACACAAGGGTAGTGGGTAAAGGGAGTCAAAGCCTACTAGCCACCGGGATAGGAAGGTGGAGAAGGACAGCAGCCTGGGTATGGAGCTCTGACCAACAGGAGAGACCAACTGGAATCTCTTATAGAGAGAGAGAGAGAGAAGAAAGAAAAGCCTTGTATGGGAAGTACAAGGACAGAAGAGGATGCAGACGATGACATAGAAATAGATATCCTCCTGTCACAACTCAAGTGGAAAAGAAGGAAAAAGCAAAGAATGGGATTCCTGGGAGTCCTCTCCTCCAGGATGAGGCTGGTGGTGCTCAGTGAGGCTAAAAATGAAGGAGACTCCAGTTTCATTTCATTTTACTGTTTACCCTGGAAAAGTACATTCAGCAATTTGCCCTTTTTCAAGTGCAACCAGCATTTGTAAACAATATACAAAACATAAGATTAAATATGAATAAACTCATTATTTACAACAACATGTAGACTGTGCACCTAAAATCCTTGACAAATGTTTCTTAAAAACAGGAAGAGATCTAATGGACTTGATTGATTGCGGCAGACAATTATAAGTGCTTAAACCAACATAATCAAAAGCTCTTTGCCCAAAACAAATCTTTCAAAAGGGAACATTAAATAAAGTTAAATCCTGAGATCTAGTACAATGTGATTTATGCCGTAATGAGAATAGTTCTACAACTGAATATGGCACCTTGCCCTGGCTGACCTTATGGGAAAAAATATAATTTTTGTCTTTATTCAATCATCCAATGAGGGTAGCTGTGCAGCCTGATATAATAGACAATGATGAGTTTTAAATGGCCTGTTGTGAAGCGACAGATTGTACTATAAACTACTCTTACCCTATTTAACACCCCACTCCCTGCTCCTGAATAAATTATTAAGCCATACTCTAAGACCGACAACAATAGGCTGTTCGCCATAAGGACACAAGTTTCAGAGAAAAGACTGTTTCATACCCTATATAAGAAGCCCAAGCATTGGTATATTGTTTTTACATAACATCAACATGAGGTTCGAATGTTAAGGCTCTGTCCAGTGTAACTTCCAGATATCTAAATTGGCTGTTTCAATAATTTCACCATTAAGAGCTCTCAATAGAAATTCACTATTCCCAATCATTTTGGTTCTGCTAAAAAACATAGTTTTAGTTTTCTTAATGTTCAAGACCATTCCTTGGGCATTAAACCAATGTTGTAAACTAGTAAACTCTTTTTGAAGAGTATCATTTAAGGTCCCCACATCTTTCCCACTCTTAAAATTAACCACATGATCTGCATGTAAGAGCATTTCTGGAGAAGGACAGGCTGATGGGAGGTCATTTAAAAAGAGTAAAAAAAAGCATGGGTCCCAATATGGAACCTTGTGGGACACCACAGCTAACCTTAAGAAAACTAGAACTTGATTAGTTTATTGTTCTATGTTCAAGGCCCGAGAGATAACCCTCAAACCAACTGATAACATCCTCAGAAAAAATTACAATGAGACAATGACTGGAGAAGCAGACTTTGATCAAGTAAGTTGAATGCCTTGGGGAGGTCCCCAAACACAGAGGCCACCATATTCCCAGCATCGATGGCCTGATGAACATGGTTTATGAACCTTACCAAGGCAGTCTCAGCGTTATATAATGCTCAAAAGCCATGCTGTATGTGAGTCAACAAAATATATTTTGACAAACATTCAACCATTTGATCACAACAATTCATTCACAAAGTTTCAATGTAACCCCTTGGTGGTGCTATTTTAACAGCTACTACCCCTGCCTGTCTTCCTAACAACAGGTTGAGGGGCCTGGGTTCCAAACTGCCAAATACTGGGGTGTCCCTACCCTTGGTAAACACATTAGTTTGGCATCTTCACCCAGAGTATAGTTTGCGTGGGTATCTATTTATACTGGTTCAGCCTTCTGGGAAGCTATCACCACCCACAGCCCCACCTAGTGACTGATTATCTAGATATTGACTTTGACCTTTAAAAGTAGTCACTACACAGTCTGCAATAGGCATTAACAATATGCTCCCAGGTGTTCCACTTACCAGCAGGGTCTCTGGTCCTGGTATACGCTCTGTAAAGACAGTTTTGAAATGCAGCATGCACTTTCAACACATTTAGCGACGAGTTTATCACTTTAAATCAGGTAATAATATGCTCACAAGTTAAGTTCAAAGTAACACAATAAATCAGGTTTATTAAAGGGTCATGAACAAGGAGGGGGAGAAAATCTGGGCAAATGATTACTGTTCTGGAAAGCAAGGTTACTAACACAGTTAATTTAGTCCCTTTGCTACTGGGTACCCAGGATCTATGCTGGCTGGCCAGAATCAGTGCTCAGGGCGGAAGCTGTTGTTGGGACCCTTGAAGAAAAAAAACAATCACATTAACGGTACAAAACAAATTGGTTGTGTCCGTGGCCGGTTGGTCTAGTTTATTGGAAACCCTTGAAATTAAGCTGAGAACAATTAGATGATATCATGAGAAAATCAAGATGCCTGTTGCAGGGAGCTACCCTGGATTTACTCACTGTACCAGTCAATTTAGGGTGGCCTGGTGAAATGAAGACCCAGTGCTGGAAGTTGCTGCACATGGGGAAACGGGGCCGCCATGACTCACCTCTACTTCACGGCCTTTCCCTGTAGGTGGCTGCAACCTACGACAACTCGTTGCACAGGGGCTGTTCCCCAAAGCTAGTCTCTCACCAGTAAAACTGTAGCTGGCACGAGAACAGACAGTATGGGCCAGGATAGACACTGGCCCAAACGTAACAGAGTGTCTCTGACAAAGTCCAGTTTATCCATTTAGTGACCCCTCCAACTGGCAGGCAGTTTGGTCACTGATAAAGGCAGGCTTTGTTCCGGCACTCAGGAGCCCGTGGACTATGGGTCTGAACTCACAACAAGCGTTCAGCACATTTAGTTTTAGAAACATCAAACTCTTCAAATTCTCTTTTGCTTCCTGCCCAGTTCGCAATGTTAGCCGCTTTACTGAACAAACCTCTTGATCCGTAGTCAGGCTATTTCTGGTGACTGATCCCCTTTTGGGACTGTCCGATGCACACCAGGGAAACTATGCCTCTCCTAGGCTGGATCCCTGCAGGGCATACATGCTCTATTTCCCCACAGAGTCTCGGGATGAACCACCACACAAAAACTCCTCTCAGTTCAAAGGCTTGAGCTGCACGTCTCACTGTTCTAAAATATTCCTCGGACTTGTCTGTCTTTCCTGCTATTAGGCAGTCTGATGCCGAAAATAGTAACAGGGAGGCAAGTTAGGCCTTTCCCCTGCCAGTTCTCTTCAGTTCTTTTCCCGGAGCTGCTTCTTGATGGCTCATGCTGCTTTCTCTCTCCACTCTGCCAGCAACTAAACTCTTTTTTTCTATCAGTTCTCAGACTAGTCAGTTTTTTCTGGATTCCATTTGGCTAGGGGAGCTGTCAACCACAGTTCTGGTACTCCCATTTGTCAGTTTAGGTGCCAACCTGAAAAACTACAGCATTTTCCCATGAGGCACCTGAGCTAAGGAACCCTCAAGGTCCGCTGTGTCCTAATTGGTCCAAATGGGAAGTCCCGATCCAAAACATGTTGGCTTCTATTGGAAAATGCATACTGCAATAAAGGCAGGTTAAACAACAATCTCTAGCTTAAAAACAGTAATGAATTAAACGTAAATAACTGCAGTACCACGTAAAGCTCTCTTTGCTCCTCTATTAGTGACAGCAGAATGGGGCAAATTGGGGTGATGCCTGGCTGGACATGGGCTTTGAAGCACTTAACTCAGCCCAGGCCATCTCCAGCATTTACACTGACTGTGGCACTTGAGGAGACAGGCACGGAGACACATCATGGCACTCTCATGCAGATCAATAGGAGGACACCAAGCATTATGGATTTACCATCTCTGCAGGACGTCTGCCTGGAAGTGGGCATTACTGGAGCCAAGGGAGTTACTTAAGGTAAGCCCCTGATTGGGGCGGGGTTACATCAACATAGCAGCCAACAAGAAAATGGGCCTATATTTAGATACCATCTGTTTAGAACCCGATTTGTAAACAGGGCATATAGTTGCTTGTTTCCATTTTGTAGGCTATACTCCTTGACACAATGAGAAATTTAGCAATTTAGTAAGGGGAAAACAGTACTATCCTTTGCCATTTTAACAATTTTGAAATCCAGACCATCAATTCCTTTGAAGGCCGTGGATTCAGTTTGTCCAAATAACTTAAAACCACTTTGGGAGTAAGTATTTTAAAGTGAAATTTAGGGTGAAATGATGAATTCAAAAGAACAGTAACATTGTAGGCATGGTCATCTACCAATGCCCTATAGGAGGACAAGTAATTTAAAAATTGCTATTGCGAAGGTGACAGCCTGTTGACTGTGCACTTGGCCTGAGTAATAACTTGTCGCTTGCACCAGACTCCAAAAGTACACCACCTGGAACAAAAAGCTGATGGAGGAGTCGGATGAGGAAGGAGGAATGAAAATTCCTGACAAGGACCAAAGATCGCACCTTTCTTTTTTTTTTTTTTTTTTTTTTTGAAGGAAACCAAAATAAAATGGGGTCTTACTCCTTTATTTCTTTTTTTTTTTTTTTAAGGGGGGGACAGGGGCAGAAGGGGAAGGAAGTAACCCCCTGCAGAGCAGAGGTGTGAGGCAGAAATTCCAAGGAAGTGGCAGGAGGGTAAGAAGAGAAGAAAAGACACAGGGTGAGCTGCCCAGAGGCCCTGGCTCCCAAATAAGTGTGTGATGGTGGGCAGGCATGTGAATGAACGGTGAAGATATTCTGAAAGATCAAGAATTACGGTGAGAACATAATTTTCAACTTTCAAGAATCAATCTTAACCGTTCATTCCCACTTATGGGTCAGAGGACCAAGCTTTCCAATCCAAAGGGTGGAGTTGGCTTACTCTGGGGGAAAAGTACGGTTACATAAGAACTTACTGTAACAGTAGATCTTCGAGAAGATCTCTTGCAGCAGGCCACACCTATGGAACTATAGCCACAAGGCACCAGGATCACACGGAAACTTTTCGATCTTGCAGTCTTCCAGTGGGCCACCCACTCTGAATTCACACATTGACATCACCCTATCCTATAAGAGTGGGCAGCCCCTGCACCCTCCTTAGTTCTCCCGCCGGAGACAAGAAGCAACTTGTCTCCTGTTGAGAAACCAAGGAAGAGCCAAAGGTTCCCACCAATAAACAAATAGTAAAAGGTTCTCCGCTAAGGAGAAAGAGAGGAACAGGCAGGCCCCTAGGGCCAGGGGGAAGGAGCATGGGATGGCATGGACTCCTGCAAGAGATCCTCTCAAAGATCTACTGTTATGGTGAGTTCTTATGTAATTGTACTATCTTTATCGAAGGCATCTCTTGCAGCAGGCCACACCTATGGAACAGGTCCCAAGCAGTTCTGACATCAGGAAATGCAGTCTGGGTGGTTGGAAGCCAAGAGCCTAAGAAAGTAGGCCCTGCAGAACAGCTAGGCCAAAACTGGACCTTCGTCTAGAGGCAATGTCCAGACTGTGGAGCTTGGTAAAGGTGTGGACAGTACTCCAGGTGGCAGTAGCACAGGTCTCTGCAGCTGATACATTCCTGAAATAGGCAACAGAAGTGGCCATGCCTCTGGTGGAATGGCCACGAACAACCCCAGGAAGTTCCTTACTGTAATGCCTATAACAAGAAGCTCTGGCAGAGTCACTATGACTGTAAACGCATTAACTAGATACGGGTGTTTCATGGGCTTAAACATATATATGAATTGCTGTTGCATACACTAACTGAATCAAAGTATGATACATTGAGAAGGGGCAGATATAAAAATAATGCCACCATCTGTATTACAGTTACTTATGTTTCACATTTTATTCTATGCACTGTTGTAGCAATCAACTCAACAGAACCGGGCCATCATATATATGGAGATACTGTACCTTAACTGCAAACACTGCTTAGATAACTATATGTTGTGACAAGGTGGAAGATAAACAGTGTTGAGACATGTTTTTGAAGACATTTGATGTATTTAATTGATTTATTTGGCGATTGCTATACAGTTCACACACATAATTAGTACAATATAAAAGTGCATATGCCCAAATGTCAATGCAAGTCATACACATTTCATTACAAGTTGTTCTCTTGAAGGAAGATCTTACTGTACAAGGCCTAAAAATGGGCATTAGGTAAAGTAAACTGGGGTAGGTCTGTTATTGAGGGTATTGCACAGATTATCTTTTATTTCTGCATTCCTGTTTCATATGTCTCTGCTGTATCCTGTTTGTTGATGCTTGAAAATTAATAAACTTTAAATTTAAAAGAAAAAAAAAGATAATCTTTTATTGCTGCTCCACCCCAGGCAAACACAATATGAAAATCAACAACCCCTTGTTATGAAGCAACATGAATTAGTTAGTACAAGGACAGAAACAAGTAGGAGACTGAGTAAGTGGGTAGGCAAGCATGAGTATGGTAAGTCAAACAACATTTCAAAAAGTCTCACTATTATAATTCATTTTTTACAAATGTGTCTACACAGTTGACAATTTATGTAAAAAAAATTAACAATGGAAGTTATTCCACATATGTCCACAGGTGTCACACATGCAAGTGGAGGGATTTGAGGCCAGGATGCACCAGTCTGCCCTGCTCCTGAGTCAGAAGATCATAGCAGAGAGGCAGAGGTAGTGGGACTTCCACTGATAGCTGCTGAAGCAGAAGGAACCAAATCTGATGAGGCCAAACAGGGGCTATTAGAATCATGTGAGCCCCTTCCACCTATAGCTTCAGGAGAACCCTCTGATGCACTGGGAAGGTAAGAAAGGCATACAAGAACCTCCCTGTCCAGCAAAGAGACAACATTCTCACCTTATAACACCACGTCCTGGAATGAGCAAGCACAAATTGGTAATTTTGCATTGGCTGGGGAGACAAAGAGGTCTATCTCTGGCCAACCCCACAGGTTGAATAAGCTTTCAACCACCTCTTGATTTAGCTCCCACTCATGAGCCCTGACAGTGATGTGGCTGAGACTGTCTGCCAGGATGTTGCTGATGCCCAGCACATGGACAGCAGTCAGGCGGAGGTCGTGCTGGACTGCCCAGTACCACACTCACATTGCCTCCTGGCATAGAGGGTAAGAGTGAGTGCCTCCATGTTTGTTCAGGTGCCAGACCACAGGCATATTGTCGGTCTGAATCAGGAATGTCCCCAGAAATAGAAGAGGCTGGAAGGCCAGGAGGGCATACAGTACTGCCTTCATTTCTAACACATTGATGTGTAGAGACGCTTCCAGCTGAGACCATGTTTCCTGGGTCTGATGGGCTCCCAGATGGGCTCCCCAGCCTTGACACGAAGCATCCATTGAAAGGGTCATGGTAGGAGCAGGGGGTTGAAAGCAGAACCCCCGTGGAGAGACTGGACAACTCCTGCCACCAAAGTAGATCCTTCTTTATTTACTCAGACACTAGGACCATGTGGTCCAGGTTGTTCAGCCGCCGATCCCATTGGACATGAAGAGTCCATTGGGTCACCCTCATATGCAGTCTGGCTAGAGGAACTGTAAGGATCACAGCTGCCATCAGCCTAAGAAGACAGAGGATCGACCGGGCTGTGGTCCAGCGTGAGTTGGCCACTAATCTGGCCTGTTCCTGCATGGTCTCCGCTCTGTCCAATGGGAGGAAGGCCCTGACCTGGACCATAACCAGCACAGCCACAAATGAATTATAAGTGCTGGGAGGGGAGAGGTGGGACTTGGGATAGCTGACTGCTATTCCAAGTCTGGAAAAGAGGTCCAGGGTGAAGGAGAGTGACTCCCTCAGACTGCTCTGTAATGAGGCTAATAGAAGCCAATCATCCAGATACAGGCACAACCCGATCCCTCTGTGGCATAGGGCCACAGCCACCACTCTAGACACTTGGTAAAACCCAAGGTGCTGAGGATAGGCCAAAAGGGAGAGCCTTGAACTGGTAATGTTCCCCCTGGAAGGCAAACCAAAGAAAGTGGCGGTGGGCCTGGAAGACAGGATGTGCAGGTAACCATCCTGCATGTCCAGCGCATAAAGCCAATGGCTCTTGTGAAGCAGGGGTAGAAGTCCCTGGGTGGTGAGCATGCGGAACCTCTTGTACTCGACGTACAGGTTAAGCATGCTGAGGTCCAAGATGGGTCTTAGGTCACCCATCTTTTTGGGCACTAGGAAGAAATGGAAGTAGTACCCTCATCCTATCTGTGCCGGAGCCAGGGGCTCTATGGCTGACTTTTGCAGAAGAGCCTGGATCTCATCCCCTATCAGAGACAGGTGCCTTGCAGGATAATGGGAGAGGCATGGGGGTTTGTCCAGAGACCTGTCTAGGAACTCTATGGTATGACCTCTTGCTATTAACTGAAGGACCCAGGAGTCCGTGGTTATGTCCTGTGACCCTGGAAGGTGGAGGGCAAATCTCCCCCCCCCATTGGTTCCCCTACAGGATCTGGAGGAGGCAGGGGAGTCCCCACAAGTCAGGAGGCTGAGGGGAGGGAATCGGCAGCTCCTCTGGGGGGCTTCTGGGACTTGGCAGGGGGAGTAGGGGTTTCTGATGCTGGATACATGCATTTGGCCTGGCATTTGGCAGGGGCCTCTTTGGTCTGGTGTCTCTGTTGCCGAAGAAAAGGCTGTTTGCCTCTGTAACCCCCTCGGTACATGAAGCGGACATTGCAGATGGATGTACCTCAGTCCTGCAATTCAGTGATAATATCCTTCTTTAGCGTCACCTCTGAATAACACAGATCCCCTGAAAGGGGCATCTAGGATGGAGGTCTGGACGTCTTGTGCCAGGCCAGCAACCCTGAGCCACGAATGTCACCTAATGCAGACAGCAGTGGCTGTGGTGCGAGCAACTGAGTCTACTGTGTCATAAATGGCCCAGAGGGCATGACGACAGAAGATTTTAGCCATTCTCACCGTCTTGGCAATCTTGGCCTTAAGCTCCTGGTCCTGGATAGCTTCCATCTTTGATTCGAGTGAGGCCAGGGAAGATTTCTGATATGGAACCATATGAGCCATATAATTAAGGGACCTGAGGGCGCAAGTGAAGGAGGAATGGATCTTGCGACCGAAACTGTCCTGCTGCTTAGACTCCTTATCAGGAGGAGACATGTTCAAATGTTAGGTTTAGAACACCGGTTGTGGGCAGCCGTGATAACAATCGAGTCTGCATTAGGATTGCTAGTAAGGTGTGTGACCTTATCTGAGGGGTGATACACCCCATCTGCCTTTTTTGAAACAGCCAGACTGGAGGAAGACTGTTGCCAGATAGTGGACGTCAGGTCTTCACGGGGCCCAGTCCAAGGCAGTATGGGCATAGGAGCTGTGTCAGTCATGTCTAGATGCTCTGCAAGCCTTTTTCCCTTTCCTGTTCCAGGATAGCCAACCTACAGGCATGTTGTATAGTTATGAGGAGTTCTGCAAAGGAAGGGTCCTCCAGAGGGGACTCCTTAGGCTGAGGCTCTTTAGGTGTACACATACCAGAGCTGGAGGACAAGTTGGAGTCAGAGTCTGAAGAGTGTCTGCTGGGGGTCTGAACCTTTTTTAGAGCAGTGTCCTGGGTTTTATCCCTGACCTGGTGTCTAGAGGAGCCTTCTCTGGAAAGGTGGGAATCCATAGGAGAGGCTTATCTAGGGGTCAGAAAGGAGGCAGGAGTAGAGGCCACCACTGGTTTCGATGGTCAAGCTCCGAGGCTAGTCGAGTCCTGTTCTCCTGAATCAGGGTCTGAAACACTGCCTGGATATCAGCCTGAGGCTGCTGTGGAGGCAGAGGCTGAGGCTGAGGATGCTGGTATAATGGATAGCACGGTGTCTGACATTGAGGGTATCCATGAGCCTGATAGGAGTAGGGAAAGCCAGAAGGAGCATACCCTTGATTAGACATAGCCCGGCATCTGGTACCCTGATACATAATGGGGTTGATGACCAGGCACTGGATACCCTGGCGAAGGGTACATTAGGTATTAGGGTGAATAGCCTGGAACATTGCCCATAGGTCCAGCCAGAGGTGGAACTAAAGGCCCGGCAGGAGGTCCAGAAGAACCAGGCATTGGCCCTGTAGGGGCATTCGAAGGGGCTGGCACTGGATCAGGCAACAGGAATGTCCAGCAATGGAAGATTCTGTGCCTGGGAACCTGATGGAAGGCCGTCCAGCATTTGAGGAACGGCCGGAGTGCCAGATATACCCTGATATGGCGTAGGGTCACATGGTGAAGGGTCACTTGGCATTGGGGTGTAAGTAGAACCCGACAGAAGACCAGCCATTGTCTGGGGAGTTGAGTCCAAGATGGTGGAACCTGGTTGTCCAAGGGGGCTTGGGTTGAGGATGTCCCAACGGAAGACCCCCGGAGGGATTAACAATAGACCCAGTGGGTGAATCAGGAGGAGAATGACCCGCAAAGGAGGGGGAACCTCCAGATTAGTGCCCACCTCTGGCTCTTTATCTTCAGGCAAGCCCTGAGGATCTGGTTGTGTCAGTGGGAGCGAGGAACCCTCAAAAGACTGTTGCATGTTCACCAGCTGGCTCAACTCGATGTTAGGGGTATACTGCAACCCCGATGGGAGAGCCCCCAGGACCGTCTGCTCCTCGGTGGGGCTGGGGAGTGACTTATTGATCTGGCAGTTGGTGACAGACCCTGAAGAAGATATGGGCCTAAGGAGCACAATAGGAGTTCCATCGTCCAAGAAGAGCCCTGACTGCACCACGAGTAAAGCAGGGAGAGAGGACGTGGTTTAAGCCACTGGAGCAGTAGGAGACCTAGCAGTAGGGGTACTTACTAAAGTGGCGGCCCCTCCAGTGTCAATGGTGCCTGATGGTGCCGCCAAGTGGATGGAGACCTATCCCAGTCTCGGTGCCTCTCCTTCTCCTTTTTCTTCTTTTTGGGTTCTGGTATTGGAGAAAAAGATTTTTCCCACAGATTCTGCAGCTCTTTTTCCATCAAAGCTAGGCACTTCTCCAGCAAGTGGGCTTTGAGCTTTTTCTGGTGCCTAATCTGTGTGGCCTGGTTGAAGGACTGGCAGGGTGCACAATCCTTGACCCGGTGGTCGGGGTTGTGGCAGATCACGCAGCAGGAATGCTTGTAAGCATGCAGGATCTGGGTGCAGCAGGACTTGCACTTCTTTTCGATTCATCACCCAACTGTTCATGCTCCTGAACTGTACCTCCAACTATATCCCATGCTGTAAATGTGTCACTTATTTATTTGCTTCCCCTTTCTTCTGTATATCCCACAAGATCTCTGTATTAGACCGGTTTATGTTAGACGTGTTTATACTGTGTTTTACTATGTAATTGTTTGACCTGGTGTTCTGTTCTCTTTCTAAGCTAAACTGGACATTTGTGTAAATGGGCATTTTTGCTCATATACCTTTCAATACAAAATAAAGATTGATCGATTAAAAACTGGACTGACAGACCTGAACCACAGCAGTTCTGTAAAAATCCAAACTGGCCATACTGGGAGCAACTTGCACAAATACTGCTGGTGCAGTCACTCTGGTTGCACTGTTCAGTCCAACGTTTACGTATCTGGTCCATTTCTGGAAGTCTGTTTTTCAAACCTTCCTTGACATGATTGAAAACGGAACTGTCAGGACCAGACCAGATAGGTAAAAGCCCGACCAGATCATCTGGAGTGAGTGGATCAGCAATATTTGCACAAGCTGTGCCCAGTCAAGATTTTGCAGCTCTGGTCTGGGTCTGGTGATCTGGTTTTCACCCATACCCCACTGCATGTGGCTTAGTGACATACTGTACAGATGGATGCAAAGTCTAAACCATTGAAGGCTGAAGTTTCAGAAACCCATTTTGCTAAAAATACCAAGACTCACTCCCCAACCCCCAAGTAACACTTTGTCCTCTACCCAAGTCATGCTTACAGTAAATATTGGTGCCTCTACATCCACACCATTAAGCTTTTAAAGCTATCAAGCCTCTTCTGCTACCATGAGCTCCCCCATTCATGAAGTCCCATTCTGCTTGTGGCAGCATCCCCCACCCCCCCAAAAAAAACAGGTAATTTTCCAGGGAGCAGCTCTTTACACCACATCAACTGAATTATTGCTAAACTCCTTATTTTTAAACATTTTGTTGAGAAATTTTTGTTTTAGTATATCCACGGTCAGGAAAAATGAATTTGTAAAAGAAACCAAAGCCCCCATTTATCAGTTCATTTAATCACAATAGAGCATGTTATGAACTGATCAGATTGTATGCATAACGTAAGTCAAACAAAGATTAGACATACACATGACTACCTATTTACAAGTGAAGCAAATGTGGTTACTATCATTCAGTTGTAAACACCTACATAGTCACAAATTGCAGATTAAGAACACTCAGTAGAATATAAACAGTAACCCAGAACTGCCTACCTGAGAAAATGAAGTTGGTGTATTATCTGGAAACAGGCAACACTGGGACTCCATTGTGGGGGATAATCTCTGAGGCACTCCACCTTCCTTACACATGAGTTGTGTCCACTTGATAGGTTGCTTGATGCACATGTGACTTCAAAGAAGTCTGACCCCCTTTTCCTGTGGCACAGCCCTTCCATCATCAATTCTGAATGTGCATCAGTACGGGTTGCTGCGCACAACAGCAGCTCCCTAGAAAAATCATTCATATCACCACTAAAGAAAAGGTAAGAGACAGGCAGTATCAGCTAGCTGGCTCATACGGACTGTATGATGTGTTTGCGTTGCTAAATTAAGTGCTAATAGTTGGCTAACTCAGGAAGCATTGTATTTCAACTTGCCTAAGTAACTCTCTAATGTATTCCAACTTGCCTATGAAACTCTCTAACTAGCAATCAGCAGATGCTTTCCACTCCACTTAACAGCTCCTAATCAAGCTAATTCTGCACTGCACACCAAGCAGCAATACTTTCTGAATACATTCATTTGGGCCTCATTGGACTCCCTGCCAGCGAGTCTAAGATGCTGCGTAAAATATCAGGGCAGGCTTCTGTGACCCCTGCTATTGGTCCCAGTTTATAGCCTGCACCCACTACTGTGCAAGTACTGGGAAGGAGAACACCTTATGGCTCCTGCTAATAGCCATAGGGGAGCATCTCATACATGCCTCACATTCCATCTGCTGCCTTGCTACTGTGTGAGAGGTATGGGGGATTTGTGTAAAATATTCATTATTGCCTTTACCTCCCTCATTCAGGGAAAAAAATTGCTTCTCTGGTGTGCAGTCCGTACAATTCTTGCCCCTCCTGGGTAGTCCTTGGCTGGTGTTTTCCCCTCCCTCTCAAGCACCTCTCCCCAAGACAACATGGCATTTTTTCACACCTTCCCCTTTTGTGTATTGGGGAAGGTGTGCTCCATCTCTACATCTTCCCCCAAGCTTCTCCTGCTCCTGCAGGCGTTTCTGTCGCTCCTGATGATGTGCGACACAGCGCTGCAGTGCATTTTAATATGACTATGCGTGCACGATGCCCATTCGCTCTCTGCACTCGCCACACACTATACTCACATTTCACATGCGAGGCAGGGGAGCGCGCTATTCACTCGCACTGCATAGTAGGCAGCTACTGTTACTCCCAGCGACTTAGTAGTCACACTACATGTTTGCAGCGCCTCCTATTCTGGCTCCTACCCTCCATTCCTGACCATTACTTCACTGTACTACTCACACATGGCACCAAGTATATTTAACCACCACAAACAAGGTTGGGGGGGGAATTCCAGCCCTCTCTGAAACAATGAGACAAGGATTCCTCACTGGCTCCCTGTCAGGCAGCAACGACTACTACAACAGAGCTAAAACATTTTACCTGTATACTGTTTGCCTCAGTTGTTAAGTAAATATTTAGTACAGCTGAACTAACTAATACTTTGATACCTACTATTGTCTTGTCTCAGCTATCAAGTAACAGCCCCCTCCTAATCCCCCCATCTCTCTCTCCATCTCTCCACAGATATGGGGAAAACAAAAAGCTATAGATTATGCAGCATTCCAATACCCACCTCTCAGACTTGAAGGCTTTGTGCCTTCTGCGCAGAGGATCCACTGCCCCCTCTCATGACACACAGGAGGAGGACGATCCAGCAGGCACTCCCATCCAGACTCCTGACCAGGGCACTTCACAGCCTACACATAACTTACAGAAGCCAATTTTGGACACCAATGCCATCTTACTGCAAAATCAACAGGTCCTACAGCTACAACAGTAGCTGATGTCAGCAATGTGGGACAAGCTGGCCAAGTTCACCTCACACAAATCACCCCTACCCTCCATCCCTACTACAAACACAGGGCGTCATGTCGCTAGCACTATAAGTGCCACTACTTCAGCAGGCTCCAACACTATGCAAACTATGAACAACGATGCATTGGAGAACGAGAAGGACCCAGAGAATGACCCGCAATCACTAACGGCCAAATGGTGTTTCCCAGACCAAATCCCCAATCTGATACGCAGCATCATGACGACAGTGGGGTTTAACACGCCAGCCCCAAAACCTCAGTCTAAGCTGATTCCCTCGCTACAGCCATCCCAAAAGATGTCAGACACTTTCCCGGTCTGCGAGGCCATATCTGAGGTAGTTACAAAGGAGTGGGATGCAGCGGACTCTGCTCGCATACCCGAGCAAAGGTCATGGGACAAAATGTACCCACTAGATGCAGACACCTTGAAAATTTGGTGCACCCCACCCACCCACCAATGACCCTCAAATTGCCTCCCTCAACAAAAAGACAGTGCTGCCCACCAAGTTGACATCTGCCCTATGGGATCCAGTAGATAAGAAACTGGAGGACATTTTAAAGAAAAACTTTGAATTATCTGGCCTCAGGGCCAGAGCTGTGACCACGGCCATCTCCACCACCACAGCACAACTCGAATGGCTGCAGGAAGCTCAGAAGAGCTTGACCCCAAAATCCCCTGAGGCCCTACTACTCGGAAAATACCATACTGCCAACAAAATACCTGGTAGACATGGTGGTGGACTCTCTAAAAATGAATGCAAGGGCAGCCACACTAATCAACAGAGCAAGGAGATGCATCTGGATGAAACTGTGGAATGCAGACAGTGAATCCAAGTCCCTCTTATTTAAACTTCCCTGCAGAGGCAACTTACTATTCAGGGAGGGCCTTGAGAAATACCTCAAGGGCAAGGAAGAGGGCAAGACACTAGGCAAGGAAAGAGCAAACAATTCCACCTACCTACCGGCCTGCTCACACATACGCCACCAGCCCTTTCGCGACAGACAAAGGGGACGTTACGTATACCGAGGACAGACCCGAAGGCCATCATTTAACCTGTAGTTCCCAAACACAAAATTCAGAGGAAGAGGGGCACCCAACAGAGCCAGGGGCACCTATCAGCACTGTAGGAGGGGACACACTAACCAATGACTATCCTGCCCCAGTAATAGGGGCCCGACTAACACAGTTCACACAGGAATGGTTCAATTCCACACAGGACAAATGGGTCCTAGAAATAATTCAAAGAGGATATGCAATAGAATTTGCCCCAAACCCAAGGCAGGGAAGACTAATAACATCACCAGCAACCAAACCCAGGGCGAACCCAGAACAAATGCAGAACATCATGTCTCAACTGATATCAAACAATACCATAAGGAGGGCACCAACGGAGGAAGAGGGCCAGAGGATTTATTCGATCCTATTCACAGTACCAAAAAAGACAGGGGACCTATGACAGGTACTAGACTTAAAGTTCCTAAACAAAAGCATCGCCTACAAACCATTCAAAATGGAGACCATCAGGTCAACATTAAGGGCCATAAGACCAGGTGACATCCTTACATCTATAGACCTGAAGGATGCCTACTCACATTCCCATAAAACTATCTCATCAAAAATACCACGCTTTCACATACTAGGCCAACACTTTCGATATCAGGTACTCCCTTTCCGCCAAGCCTCTGCCCCATGGGTGGTTACCAAGGTATCCATCGTATTAGCCACAAAACTCAAGAGAACAAGGAATCCAAGTTATACCATACCTGGAAGACTGGCTGATCTGAGCCAGGTCGGTAAATCAGTCGGCAAGAGAAACAGCAGCAGCAATAGACTGTTTACAGGGTCACGGATGGGTAAATAAACACAGAGAAGAGTTAGCTGACACCTTGCCAAAGACTAGAGCACCTAGGCAACCTCATCAGAAGGGACTGTAAAACCATCCAAAAAGAGGGCAAAAACCCTAATATCAGCAGTACACAAGCTCCTTCAGAATGGACAAGCTTCCATAGAGTCAATATCTCAAACATTAAGCCTAATGTCATCTTGCATAGATACCATACCATGGGCAAGATGGTATATGAAATCACTGCTGTCCTTCCTCATAGAACAGGGCCCAACCTATGACTTAGACTTCACAAAGGTCGTATCAGTTCCTCCAGGAGTTGCACAATCATTACCCTGGTGGCTAAACAGAGACAACCTCCTAAAAGGGATGCTACTAGACATACAGCCAGACCTCCAAATAGACACAGGCGCCAGTCTCACCGGATGGGGGCTACAACCGGTTGCAACACAGCTCAAGGGAAATGGTCCATAACAGAAACCAAATTACTCATAAACGTACTTGAGATAAGAGCCGTTCATCTTGCACTACTGCACTTCAAAGGGCTAGTAAAAGGAAAGCACATCCTAATACACTCGGACAATCAAGTCACGGTCTCATACATCAACAAACAAGGGGAACCCAAAAGCAAAGCAATGCAAAGGGAGGCAAGAAAACTCGCCCCATGGGCAAAAAGATTCCTAGCAAGCCTAAGCGCAATACACCTCGCCGGAAAGTTAAACACCAAAGCAGACTGGTTAAGCAGACAACAGATTCACCCAGGGGAATGGATGCTACACAGGCACACATTCCATACTATCAACAAATGCTGGGGCCCCATAGAGTTAGATCTGATGGCCTCCAACAAGAACAACCAGTGCCCAAGTTTCTACTCCCGATTCCAGGACCACAAAGCAATGGGGTGGATGCACTCTCAGCAACTTGGACATTTCAGATTGCATACATATTCCTGCCAATCCCAATAATCCCACAGGTCCTGAAAAAGATACGTAGATCCAGATTTCGGGTTATACTGATCACACCATATTGGCCCAGGAGAGCTTGGTTTGCGACGGTGGTGGCAATGGCCTTGGACCACCTGTGGATACTTCCGTACAGACAAGACATCCTCACACAGGGCCCCATACGCCACCCCAACCTGACCAACCTCAAATTAACAGCCTGGCTCCTGAAAGGGAGAGACTGTTGAGCAAGGGTTACCACTATGACCAGCTCCAGAACACTATCCACCACGTCTACATATCAGAGACAGTGGAGGATTTTCTCTAAATGGTGCTTACAGAACAATATCACCCTCAACTCTGTCACGATACCCGACATCCTACTTTTCCTACAACACAGCCTGGACAAGGGCCTGTCCCCCACTTCCCTAAGGGTTCAAGTGGCCGCAATAGGGACAGCAAGGGGCTGCATAGAGGGTTCGACACCGGGATCACATAGGGATATCATCAGATTCCAAAAAGCATGCACTAACTTATGACCTAAGACACGACAATGGACAATGGACAGCACCATGGGATCTGAACCTAGTCCTTAGGGCCATGACAGAACACCCCTTCGAGCCACTAGAGACAATCACCCTCAAATGGCTAACCCTAAAAACCATCTTTCTTCTGGCCATCTGCTCAGCCAGATGCATCAGCGAACTGCAAGCCCTATCTTGCCGTCCACCATACCTAGTTTTCCACAAGGAAACGATTGAACTTAGGACGATCCCATCCTTCATTCCCAAGATCAATACTAAGTTCCACGTACAACAAGTTATCGAAATACCAGTGCAACTACCCTTAGAAGAAGTCGCATCAGACCCAAAACGTATGCTTCTAGCCATGAGAATGGTGCTGACACTCTAAATCAACAGGACAGCTACTATCTGCAAATCTGACAGACTATTCCTGAGCATCCACGGACATAAAAAAGGGCAACCAGCCACTAGGTCCACAATAGCTGCATGGCTAAAAACAGCTATCACAGAAGCCTATAAAGCCTCACACCAGACTCCGCCAACCGATATCAAGGCCCACTCCACAAGAGCAGTAGCCACGTCCTGGGCAGAAAGGAACTGGGCTATGGCAGAGGAGATTTGTGCGGCAGCCACTTGGGCCTCACCACACACATTCACTAAGCACTACAGGGTAGATGTCTCATAAGAGTCAAAATCACACTCCGGGCAAGCGGTACTACTGACAGCAAAGACAGAAGCAAATTAAAGAACTGAGCTTAATTACAGCCTGACAGAACTTAATGGACAAACTACTCGAACACTAAGACCCACCTGTTTTACATGCTACTGCTTTTTAGATAGAAACCCATGTGTAAGAAAGGTGGAGTGCTTCAGAGATTATCCCCCACAATGGTAGTTTACTCACCTGGTAAAGGTGATTGTGGGGGTATACATCTCTGAGGCACTCCACAACCCACCCTAAGAAAGAATAAGGTTAAAACCAGCTGTCAATAGTAGAAATGCTATAATAATACTGACTATGCACCGCATTAAGCAATACGTGCTAGTAACGAATGCCATGATGATATTGATAGCATGAAACAACTTTAGTAGAGAGTGTTAGAAAGTCACTGTTTGAGGTAATAGCCTCCAATAGAAATAAAACAGAAATCCATAAACTCATGCATTATTGTCTAATTCACTTATGCATGGGCCTAACATTTTTCTTCACACCAGCACTGCCTAACAATTTAGAAACATTCATTCCTTAGTAGGTACAGCGTTAGAAGAATTCGAACTGATGATGGAAGTGCTGTGCCACAGGGAAAGGGGGTTAGGCTTCTTTGAAGTCACTGTGCATCAAGCAACCTATCAGGTGGACACAACCCATGTGTAAGGAAGGTGGAGTGCCTCAGAGATGTATAACCCCACAATCACCTTTACCAGGTGAGTAAACTACCAATGTCCTGCAAAGTAGCAGAATGACTACTCTTAGGATGGTGGTGTCAAATGGCTTAATGAGGTGTTCATATGGGCTTAGGGGAACAGCAGAGCTTATTTGCTATGCAGAAAGCTCCAGGAAGTGTTAAACCCATTCTACTTCCAGTAGCTTTCTATGATGTCTGTACTATCCATTGGTAATCTGACACAGAATGACTGCCAGAAGATAATGAGTTAACTTTCTGAGGGCTGACTTAACTCCTCAAGCCAAAGGAAAAATAGTGTTCTACAGCTTCCAATACACACACAGGCAGCGTAGTAATGAGGCTTCAGTGGAGGAATCTATTTTTCACACTCTTATGTTGTTTTGTAGCAAAAATGATATCAGACCTTTTCTGAATGCAAAAAGCCTGCTGGTCTACGCCCATAGTCATAAAAAGTAATACAACTGGCCAACCATTTGGACAAGCACTGTTTAGAAACAGGAATGCCCTCTTTCTCAGGGGTGAAAGAAACAAACAACTGAGAGGATTTTCTACAGTTTTTCGTAGGTGTGTATAGAAATGCAGAATTCTATGCACATCTAAAGTGTGGGAGCAATGATTCCCCTGGATTGGTATGCTCTGGGCAATAAACAGGCAGGTAAGTGGATTGATTTAAAGTAAACTCAGACACCACCTTAGGAAGAAACTTAGGGTTAGCATGCAGAGACACTCTGTCTTTTTGGAAAACCAAATAAGGCTGCTCACACATGAGAGCCTGTAGCTCTGAAAGCATTTGAGCAGAAATAATAGCAAATAAAAATAACACTTTCCACGACAGAAAGTGTAGCTCGCATGTCGCAGCCATCTCAAAAGGAGACAAAGTAAGTTTCTCCAGTACAAAATTCAAATTCCAAGGCAGGACTGAATTGCGGATAGGAAGCTTCAAGTGGAGAATGCTTCTCAGAAATGTATGTGACACCTCCAGTTGTGCCACTGAACAGCCTTCAAGAGGAACATGGAAGGCAGAAATGGCAGACATATGCACTTTAAGAGCAGAGTACTTCAGACCAGAGTCTAAAAGGGACAGCAAGTACTTCAGAATCTGATTCACTGGACAAGTGAAGGAGTCCAGATGATTTGAAGCAGCTCACAGAGCAAAGTGTTTACACTTTATGGAATAAGTGGCCCTAATGGAAGGCATCCTAGTCACCACCATGAAATTAGCCACCTTGGGGGACACCCCAGACCTAGCCATGGCTATGTCTTCAGAAGCCAGGCATGAAGATGCAGGGATCTGAGATTCAGATGGACCAGAGTGCCCCGGTCCTGAGAGAGCAAGCACAGAGGCAGGGGCACTGGAGGTTCCACTGTCAATTGTTGCAATAAGGGGAATCAAATCTGATGAGGCCAGAAGGGAGCAATGAGGATCAGAGTGGCCTCTTCCATCTGTAGTTTGATCAGAATCCTCTGTATGAGAGGAAAGAGAGGGAAGGCGTAGAGGAACCTCCCTTTCCAAGAGGGAGAATGCGTCTTGCCAGAAAACTCCATGCCCTGGAGCGAGTGAGGAAAAAAGCAGCAGTTTTACGTTGAGAGAGGACACAAAAAGGCCAACTCTGGACAACCCCACCTGTCAAACAGGTCTTCTGCGACGGAGGTCAGCAGCTCCCACTGCATCAGAAATCATATGAAGAGAGATTGAGAGAGCTTAATATGCATACCCTTGATGAAAGGAGGGACAGGGGGGACATGATAGAAACGTTCAAGTACCTCAAGGGAATCAACAAAGTCCAGGAGGGTAGCATCTTTCAGAAAAAGAGATGTGTAAGAACAAGGGGACACAATTTAAAGATAGAGGAGGGACGGCTCAGGGGTAATGTAAGGAAATCTTTTTCACGGAGAGAGTAGGATGCGTGAACTGCCTTCCTGGGAGGTTGTTAAGCTAAAACAGTGGGGGAATTCAAACATGCATGGGACAGACACAAGGCAATTGTAGTGGGGGGTGGCAAGAAGTAGGCTGTTGGTTAACTAGAATCTGTAGCTTATCCAGTAGGTAGGGAAATGGGCAGACTGGGTGGGCCAAGTGGTCCTTATCTGCCGTCAAAGTCTATGTTTCTATCTGGAATTGAAACCGGCTTAGCCTGTCCGCCAAGATATTTTGGACACCTGGAACATGAATGGTTGACAGTTCTAGACCATATTCTAGAGCCCAGTACCAGACTCTCATTGCTTCCAGGCAGAGAGGGTACAAGTGAGTGCCCCCTTGTTTGTTGATGTAGTGGACTACACTGTTGTTGTCCATCTGAACTAGCAGAAGGCCTTGGGATAGCTGTGTCTGGCAAGCCTGCAGGGCATAAAAGACTGCCCGCATCTCCAGGACATTTATGTGAAGAGAAGACTCCATCCTGGACCATTTCCCTTGTGTTGGGTGGGGTCTCAGATGAGTTCCCCCCTCCACCCCAACCCCAAAGCATCTGTGGTGAGAATTTGCTGAGGGGAGGGAATGAGGAAAGGAACCCCTCTCAACAGATTGCTGGGTTCCAGAGACCATGACCTGCTGTTCCAGGTTGTCAGTACACTGATCCCTCTGGATCCTCAGTTTCCATTGGGGTACCCTCATGTGCAGTCAGGTTAGAGGCACTGTGACTATAGCTGCAGCTATCTGATCCAAGAACCAGAGGAAGGTTCTGGCTGAGACATATCTGCTGTTGTGCAGTAGGCGGACTTGAGCCTTTAAGCTGTCCACCCTGTACTGGGGCAGTAAGGCCATATACTGAGCCATATCCAGGACTGCCCCATGTACTGGAGGCACTGACAAGAGTCAAAACTGACTGGGGCAGATTGATGGTAATGCCCAGTTCCTGGAACAGGTTGGTGGTATGTTCCAAGATCTGCAACAGGTGTTCCCTGGACTGTGCTTTGAGGAGCCAGTCATCCAGGTAGGGAAAGACAGAGTCCCTCCCTCCTGAGGGCTGCTGCAGCTTCTGCCAAGCATTTGGTAAACATCTGAGGGGCCGAGGACAAGCTAAAGGGCAAGGTCCGGAACTGGAAGTGCGCTCCCTGAAAGTGGAATCTGAGGCACTGTCAGTGGGAGGCACATACCTTGATATGCAGGTATGCATCTTTCATATTGAGGGAGCAGATCCAATCTCCCTGATGCAGGAGGGGCAGCAGTCCCTGAAGGGTGACCATCTGGAATTTCTTGTACTGAATGAAGAAATTTAGCTCCTGTAGGTCTAGGATGGGCCTGAGATCCCCTGTGCATTTTTGGACAAGGAAGAAGTGAAAGTAGAACTCTCTGCTTTACTGTGTCTCTGAGGTGGGTTCTATGGCCCATTTGTGCAGCAAGGAGCGGAATTCCCCCAGAACACTGGAATGTGGCCTGGAGGGAAAGAGTACTGAACTGGAGGTTTTCTGGAGGCCACTCCAGAGTGTGGCTGTTTTCTATGAGCTGCAAGACCCCGGCATCTCTGATGATCTCCCTCAACTAGTCCAGGTGCAGGGAGAAGCAACCCCGATTACCACTTCCTGCCTGGCTTGTTGTGGGGGAGCAGGGAAGTAGTCAGGCTGAGGTAGCACCTGTGGCTGGGGCCGCACCACCTCCTCAGGGAGATTTCCCAGTGGTGGAGGTGGGGGTAGGCAGGTCTGTGGTTGCTCTGCATTTACGCTGAGGTTTGGAACTGGGTTTAGGCCTATGGGCAGTATGCCAAAGGGGCATGTGCTGACCACTTTTAGGCTGCTTGGTGTGGTACATGGAATGGACCAACTGCAAGGTGCAGCCAGACACCTGCAGGTTTGATAAAATATCCTGCACGTCTGCCCCAAACAGTTCATATCCTCTAAAGGGGGCATTCAGGATGGATTATTGGACATCCTGGGCAAAGCCCAACACCCTTAACCAAGAATGGTGTCACAGGAAAATGCCCAGCGTGACTGCCCAGGCCAAGGCATCCACAGCATCATAGGCAGAGCAAAGAAGATGTTTGCAGACATCGGCCCCTGGCTGAATGTTCTGGAGCAGCTGCTGTTTCAGGGGGTCCTCTGGGAGGGCTTTAGCTGCCTCCTTGACCTGAGTCCAGAGTTGGTTCTGAAACTGGACCATATGGGTGATACAGTTCAAGACCCTTATGGTCAAAGTGGCAGAAGCAAAGGTCTGCTTGCCAATGAGCTCTAACTGCTGGGACTCCTTGTCTGGTGGGAGGCAACTGAGGTGTTTGGGCCTCTTGGTACGTTTGTGGGTAGCATTTATTATCACGGAGTCCACTTGAGGCTGTTTGGCATAGGGACCAGGTAAAGCTTGTCCGCCTTTTAAGGCATGGTAGGGACTAAACTGGGCCGATGCCAAGTGGCCATGGTGGCATACTCAAAGGGTTCTATCAATGGAGGAATGACCAGAGGAGGGGCATTCAGCAGGCCAAGATAAGTGGATGGACAGTGATGGATAGGGTCCTGCTCCCTGGTGTCAAACGTCATGGCCACTTTTAGCTGTCTCAGAATAGAGACACAGGAAGGGTCATCGGGGGGGGGACTGTGGGATATACTTGGGGTTTCCTCACCATCAGATGACACTGTAAAAGTGGAGTGGGAGGGGTAATGCCTCCTTCATCTCCAGCATCTCCCTCTTCCTCATTGTCAAGTTGAAGGAGGTCCAGGTGGTACTCATCCTCATCCCCAGGTCCTGAGGGGGTTTGGAGGGCACTGGATCTTGAGGAGCATGCCACGGCCCTGTAGGAGGAGGGGCTGTGTGGGCAGGCACTGTAGGCCCTTGGGACATCGACCCTTGTGGAGGAGCAAGTCTAGCTTCCACAAAGTCCCACAGGGAGGAAAGCATGGCTTGGAAATCTACCATGAGCTGTGTTGGTCAACTAGCAGTGCAGACTGAGGAGGCACTGGGACCAGCACTGGAGATGGGGCTGGGGAGGTGGCCTAGCAGGCTGTGGCCTACAGGGCATCGCCTCTGCCTGGGTCATCATCGGAGAGAGAGAAGATGACCAGAAAAACACCCCGGGTGACACCAAGAAATACTGGGGCTCTAAGGCACAGGACACAGCTGAGGAAATGGCCAAGGTTGACATTGAGGGAACCAGTAGAGCCCCTGGAAGAGCCAAGCCAGTGCCAGTTGAGGTCGAACTGGCGGAGCTGCCAGACTGATGGCCCACCGAAAACCAGAGCAAAACAATAGTGACTGAGACATTGGTGAGGCACCCGCGCATGAGGAACCGATGCCCACTAAGGTGAGATTGGTGGGAGGAGTTGCCAACAGTAGCCCTGTGGGGGAGAGGGTGTGTGAGGCAGAGGGGGCCACTCCCAAAGAGGAGGACAGCCCCATCATGGCAGAAGTGCAATGCAGTGACCGCAAGCAGGTTTGGGAGGGTCAGAGCTTGGCAATGCCTTTGTCCTTTTGTGTTTCCACTGATTTGTCCTGGGCCTTAGAGGAGGTTGAATCTAAGGATGGGGCCAGAGAAGCAGAAGAACCCTGGCTAATAGCTCCTCCTCCAAGCAGGTGACCGGCTACTTGAATAGGAGGGTATACAGGATCTTTGGTGGCACCACCTGGTAGCCTGGTTGAAGCCACAGCAGATCTCACAGACTTGGATGTCGTGTCCTGGGCCAGGCAGCAGACACAGAAGGAGTGGTCATCCTTCTCTGGAATCTTCTCAAAGCAGGCACACCTCATGAAAAGCATATCAGAGATGGAGCTTGGCATAAACAAAAGAAAAGAATCACTGTAAGTAAAAGTGATGCAATACTACGGTAAGAAATTGAAAATAAAACCGATGAAAGTTGAAAGAAAATTTGAAGAAATGGTGGTCAACAGAAGCTGGCTGGACCTCCGAGAGGTCTGACATAAAATGGTCAACGGCAGGAAAAGAACTGATGAGGGTGCAGGGGCTGCCCACTCTTACAGGCTAGGGTGACGTCAGTGTGTGACATTGGAGTGGGCGGCCCCGTGGAAGACTGCTAGCTACAAAAGTTTCCATGTGGCCCTGGCACCTGGCAGCTATAGTTCCACAGGTGTGTCCTGCTGCAAGAGATACCCTTGAAGAAGATTAGTTGTTCCCTCAGCCTTCTGTGGGGGATAACCACAGGAAGGCAGGGACTCTCATAAGTCCTGTAGGACCCAAGACTGGTCAAGGGCAGGGGAAGCTCCTGTGGCCTGGGAGCAGGACAGTGCCCTTACAACTCATGCCTAATGTGTGGGAAACAATGAATCCTTGATAGAGCAAGCTGAGCACTCTAGGCTGCCAGGGGTGCCAACTAAGAAAGGCGAGCCGTGCTGTCTGCCGAATACAGAATGCAATTCCACTGGCTTGAAAGCTACCTTGTTGGCATCATAAGATGCCCTCAATGGTGCCTTGCCAGTTCCAGGCTCTGGGCAGAAAGATATATGGCCTGCCTAGTTGTCTCACTATCTGGTAAGGATGCTAAGAGCTGACTCACCATTGCTCACAAGCACTTGCAATAAGCTGCCTGGTGTGCCTGGCATGCAGAAATGCACATCATGGTGCATGCCACTGTAAAAAACAGCCTGCCCCAGGTATCAAACTCCACAGTGTCAGGGGGTGGGGCGGTCATATACCAGGTGCCTAGGCTCAGAGGGGGTCTGCAGTACAAAAATCCCAAAAGAGAGAGATGAGGCATGGACCCTGGAGACCCCACGGAAGGACAATATCTGCACTGGACATCCCTTGGGGCTGGAGAGGGGGAAGAGGGATGGAGCCAGACATTCCTGGATATCTCCATGAAAAGGCAGAAGCCATGGAGGGATGATGGTACTATTTCTGCTGTATTTCCAAAGGAGTGACAGCTCCAGGGTAGCAGTATTGTGACCAGAAAATGCTGAAGACTGGCTCCTGCATCATATCAGGAACTGCTGGTACCGATGTACTGGTGTCAGAGGACAGGTGAACGGAGGTATCCTCTTCCTCAGAGGAGGAAGTGGAGGAGGAGGAGCTGGAGTCAGGAGTTAGCAGTGCAGGGGTGTCAGGCCTAAAGATGGCCTGGTCAACTCTGAGGAGGTACTGAGAAAATACACCAGCCCTCGCCCTGAACTGATCCCATGTCATAGGCCTAAGAGGATCAAAAGTGTCTGGGAGGGGGGGAGGAGGAGGGGGCAGGATAAGAGTCATGGGAGACCAGGCCAGGTCTACTGTCAGGGCTGTGAGTATGCTCAGGTGACCTCTCCCAGGGGAGGGGCTTGGAAAACTCACCCATCAGCGAGCAATCAACAACAGTGGACTGATCAAGATTGTGCCCATGGGAGGAATCCCCCAGCTTGGGAGAGCAGAGCCGTGCCCATCCCATGGGGTGACCCCAATCCCCACCAGTGACAGAGCCAGTTGCCTCCAAGGGGAGAGAGAGAGAGAGAGAGAGAGAGAGAGAGAGATGGGTTGAACCAGTGCTGTGACTCCTGCTAAAACTACCACCTACTCTAAGCAAAGCATGAGCCGCAGGCACAGACTCCAAGATCCTCCCCTAAACCAAGCCAACCCTGACCCTTGGGCCAGGCCCAGGTAAGAGCCTCCAAGGAGTGAGTGTCAGAACTGGCACCACAAATGATGCTGGCTCCATCTCCAGTGCCATGGATGGTGCCAGGAACAGGGTCGGCACTGGGAACGCACTGGGACCTGAAATGGTACTGCATGGTACCAGAAGGGGCCCTGGCACCGACCACAGACATCACCCCTCAGAAGCTCCCAGCCCTGAGTCTAGCCTGGAACCAGACCCAGGAAGGCCCCCATCCTCACAAGTCTCCTCTACAGGCCCAAGGTCTTCACACTGCTTCAGAGAAGATATGACAACTACCTCAAGGGTAGAAGAACAGGCCTGGAGGCCTGCCCACTACTGGCACCATGAACAGTGCTGGAAGGGGGTCTGGTGTTGCGATCAGCACTGCCTCACTCCGCCAGTATTGGCTTCTGTACCAGGATCCAGGTGGGGCCAGGTCGCAACACCAAGGTGCCCTCCGATGTATAACCAGTGTATAGTTTCAGCCTCACCACCAGGGGTATCTGCTGCCCTGAAGGGCCTATGGATTTAAAGGGTGCTCAGCTGGTTCTCCAGGGAGATTGACCTCCACCAGACCCTCTCCCAGGTCCTCCGATGTCTTGAGGGTGAGCACGGGAGGCGCCTGTTTCTTAGTGCATATAGTACTCAGAAAGGGCCTCAGGGAAGAGCCCAGGGACTTTACCATGGCATCTCTGGTGTGATGTCTGCTTCTGAAAGTGGGGGGCTTATGACCCCCACTTCAATGTGTGGACTTCTAGGGTGTGGTAGTCCATGCATAAGCAGACATCACACCTATCCATGTCGTGATCCTCACCGAGGCAGGTCCAACACATGTCATGTTGGTCCTGGAAGGTGATGTGTCCCCCACATGAGCACTGATATATGGGGGATGTCATGTTGCTTTTTCTTCTGCTTGGAGGCCTTCTTCCCTTGCACTCCTCGGAACTGGACTTCTTAGGGGAAAAAAAAGGATAGGAAAGGTTCAGCACCACACTAAAACAGTAAAATAAGAAAAAAACGACACCAAAAATGGACAATGCCAAGGGCTACAGTGACAAACAAACAGTGACGAACCGAGGGAGGAGTTGTGATGCAGTAACACATGACAACTATTGCTCCCACAGTGAGCACTCAATGGCAGGAAAATCAGAACTGAGGAAAGTAGAGGGCTGGCATCGGTTACTAGCCAGCCCATGAGTGCCACATCATTACATCTGCATTATGGGTGGTGCCAGCACTGATGTCAGCCACATGAGCTGTAGACAAAAGGACTCAAGGTCAAGCAGCCCTCCACACTATGGACAGAATGCAAAGGACAACTACTGGGAGTCTGCGAGGGAGTCAGCCAGGAGTGACGGCCAACAGCCAGGAGCTCTGTCCCTCTGATCCCAAGTAAAACTGTATGTGCATTGTTTGTGGGAGATTTGCTTGGGGAACATACTGCTGCTATCTTCTAACTGAAATCTTTCCGGGTGTGTACTGCAGGATAATGGTGTAGTCTACGTCAGCTACAGTTATTACTCACTGCTTATGTAAAGGTCCAATTCACACCTGTATTCTGTGCTACAGCTAGTGTAGCTTTAATTTGTGCTATAGTTAAATATGCTGTGCTACAGTTAAATCTTAGAATTCACCCTATCTTACAGCTTCACCCCATCTAGGTGAACACTACAGGGTGGTTATACCCCTGTTTTCTGTGCTCTAGCTAAGCCTATAACTATACCCTATCTGGATGAACACTAGGAGGTCGTTCTTATCCCTGTTTCCTGTGCTATAGCTGTGCCTTACAGCTACACCCTATTTGGGTGAGTATCCCGTTGTTAGGGCATTGTGATTAGGGCGCCATAATGTGGTCACCACAACAAGGGCATGAGTGATAGGGGAGCTCTGGATTTTAGATTGTACTGCACTCACATCCTATTGGGCATCCCACAACTGTGCCCCCTTTCACAGCATGCACACCCTCCTCCCCAAGAGTTTGTCATATTTATTTTGGGGGGGTGCAAGGGGCTTGACTAACTTTTTCTGGGGACGGTCATGTGGCACTGTCGGTCTAGGGTGCCGGAATGCCACCTGCGATAATTCCGGACATCAGAATTCTGGTGCCCTAAAGACTTCGCCCACATTGCCCGCACACCATTGTGGGTGAACCATCTGCATAAGCACAAGTTTAATTTAGTCTGTTTTTTAGTGTGGATGGGATTCAGAAGGGAAGCAGTAAATTGTGGTGGCTGTGGGGTGCTCTTCTTTAGAGATATAGTCGGGGGGGGGTAGTGCCCAATATGTAGGACCCTGGCGGAGCTCCAGGCTCAGCTGGTGGCAGCAAGGGTAGAGATATCTCAGCTTTGTCATCAGCTCAGCAGAAACCAACCCCCCACACCCCAATTCCCTCAGAGACCCACTGGTCCAGTGGGATGGAGTGTGGTAGTGGTGGGGCAGGGTAGCCATAAGGAGGTTGTCTAGCCCAGCACTATTCACATGGCAAATCGCTTCACACCTCTAGAGGAGACAGGTCAATGTGATTCCACCAAAGGGAAGCAAGTCTACCACGTGAGTCTTAGTGTTCAGGACTCAATGATAAGGGAGGGGGTAGAGAGAGTGGTGTTGGGGGTGGATTGGAGGATGATGGTCCAGTGCCTTCCTGGGGCATTGGCCATCTGGGATTTGGAGAGGACAGGGAGGATGGTGGAGAGGGAGCAGGGGGAGCTGGTACACCTGTGTACCAATGATCTAGCAAACCAGTTAGTGGAGATGGTGAAGTGCAGCTTCCATAGACTGGGGGACAGACTGGCAGCACACTCAACTTCCCTGGCCTTTTCCGATGTTCTCCCTATGTGGGGCAGGGAAGGGAAGCAGGGCAGGATAGGGAGTAATGCAATAGAGGAGTTTATTGGGTGGCTTAAGGGATGGTGTCAGAAAAAGAGGTACCACTTTGTGGGGGATTGGGGGGACTTCTGGGCCAGGAGACTCTTCAAGTGTGACAGACTTCACCAGATCAGAGAGGGGGCCTGCATGCTGGGGCCGAAGTTTGACATCTACAGTATATCAGCTGTTTAAACTGACTGCAGGGGAGACTGGATCTAGGGGAACCACAGTGGCAGGTGAGAGGAAGGGGATCCTAGTTAGTAGTTTCCCACATCTTGGGGCTTGCAGCAGTACACTGAGTCAAAAGACAGCTGTGGTCCTTACTGGACTAGGTGAAGGGACATGGGGGGATGCAAAGGGTGCAAGCAACAAGAAAAATAAGGGGATGAGAGAACAAGGAAAGCACAAGGATAGTAGCAAAGTAGGAAAAAGGGTCAGATAGAAGAGGGTATGCCTTAATGTCAGAAGCCTAGGAAAAAAATTGGTGAGCTCCAGGTGCTGATGGCAGACACTAAGGAGGACCTTGTGGCCATCATAGAAATGTGGGCTATGGAAAATAACGACTGGGAACTGATGGTCCCAGGGTACTCACTGATCAGGAGGGATAGAGGAACAGGTAGAGAGGGAGGAGTTGCACTTTTTTGTCAAAGGGGGCACAGAGGTGGTGTAAGATGGGTGCATCGGGGTAGTAATGAGGAAACAGAGTCACTGTGAGTGCAACCAGGTCGCTCCTGTAAAAAAGCTTTCAGCTTAGTGTGCTATACCTGGTTAAACAACTAAATAAAAAAAAAAAAAAAAAAAAAACTTATAGCAGCCTCAAGCAAGAAACTGCACTTCGGGGTGATCTATAGACCGCCAGGTCAAGGGGAGAAAAGGAACAGAAAGCTCAGGGAAGAACCTAAGAGGGGCAGCAAAGGGAGAAGTGGTGGTGGGTGATTTGAACTGCCAGACATCGACTGAGATATTCCAGTGGCCAGTAACACCAGAAGACAGGCCTTGCTGGACACCTTCCAAGACTGTCTACTGGTACAACTAGTTAGGGAACCCACCAAGCAGACCACAATTCTAGATGTAATGCTCACTAACCTGGAGGAGGCAGGAGCTGTGGTAGTAGGGGAGCTACTAGAGAATATCGACTATAACTCCATTTGATTCAAATTGGCCCTCATGTCTGGTAAACAGCAACTGGGAGCCGAAGTCCTTGATTTTATAAGGGCACACTTCAATAGGCTGAAGAGCTGGTCGAGGACAAGCTAGAAGAAGTGGAAACATAGGTGGGATGGAAAAGAGATGGGGTAATTCTTGGGGCATCTAAGTGTACATGAAAATGGTAACCAAAAGAATAGGTTCAAGAAACTATTGTGGTTCTCAGCAAGGGTTAAGGAGGCAGTGAGGGCCAAGACAAAGGCGTTCTATAAATTATAAAGAAAAGAAGGGGAAGGAGAATGGGGAGAATATTTACTGAAGTATAGGGAGCCAGAAGGAGACGCAGAGCTACATAGTGCAGAGGGGGTCGAGAGCTGAGAAAAACAGTTCTTCAGATATATTGAGGAAAAAGGAGGAAAGGAGGGGGAATCGAAAGGTTAGCTGAGAGCGGGGTAGGGTGATAGAGGAGGACAGGCATAAGGCTGCAGTCTTTAACGATTACTTTTGCTCCATTGTCACGAGGGAGGATGGCAAGCCTTGCCAGAGTGGCATAAAAGCAGTCACTAAAGGGGTCCTGGAGAAGAAGCAGCCAATGTTTACTAAGCAAAGGCCCTGAAGGACTGGCAGCCTAAAGATAGATAAGGCCCCAGGGCCAGATGGATTGCATCCAAGGATACTCAGGGAACTGGCAGCATGACTGCCTGAACCCCTAGTAGGCTAATTCAACAGCTCACTGAGAACAGGGGTAGTTCCAAAGGACTGGAGTGTGGAGAACGTAGTCCAGCTCCATGGGGGGTGGGGAACAAGGAACAAGCCTCTCAGTTTTACATCTATTGTAGAGAAACTGATGCAGTCACTGGTCAAAGAGGACCTCTTGGACTACTTGGAGACCAACAGTCTTCAGGACAGCAAACAGCACGGATTTGTGGCAGGAAAGTCTGGTCAGACTAACCTGGTATTTTTTTCAGACTGGGTGATGAGGTAATTAGATAGGGGCCACACTGTGGATTTGCTCTACTTTGACTTCAGCAAGGCTTTTGCCTCACAGATGCTTGCTGAAAAAAATGGAGGATCTGGGTGTGGCTAAAGTCACAGTAAACTGGGTAGGTAACTGGCTAAAGCAGAGGCAGCAGAGGGTTGTGGTCAACAGGGTTAAATCAGAAAAAAGAGGAAGTCATGAGTGGGGTTCCAGAGGGATCTGTCCTAGGTCTGGTCCTCTTCAATCGTTTATCAGCGACACTGGTGGGGGAATTTGGGGCAGGTTGTGTCTCTCTGCAGATGACACTAAGCTCTGTGGGAGGGTGGATAGTGATGATGGAATAAAGGAAATGCAGAGAGACTTACAAAAGCTAGAGGGTAGTTAATGTTTGGCAGCTGAAATTCACTAACAAAAAGTGCAAGGTAAAGCTCCTAGGGAACAAGAACCCCAGGACAGAGTATTGGACGGGAGAGGAGAGACTTAGTACTACAGCTTAGGAACAAGACCTTGGAGTCATCATCAGTGACTCCCTGAAGCAATCAAGTCAGTGCAATAAGGCTTATAGCAAGGCCAGTAGGATGCTGGGAAGTATCAGGAGGGGTACTGTTAGCAGAAGGGAAGAGGTAATAATTTCCCCATACAGATCCTTGGTGAGGCCACACCTGGAGTACTGCGCCACTTTCTGGAGTCCTCACCTCAGGAAGAAGAGGAATAGTCTGGAGACAGTGCAACACAGGGTAACAAAAATGATTCAGAGTCAGCAGAGCAGGTCCTATGAGGAGCACCTCAAGGCACTTAACATGTACTCGCTGGAGACGAGAAGGGAGCGGGGAGACATGATAGAGACCTTCAAGTTCCTAAAATGAATTAACAAGCTGAATTGTGGGGAATTATTTAGCTTGAACATTATCTAGCGATCATGTGGTCATGAGTGAAAACTAAATGGAGGGATGTTCAGGAGGGATGTGATGAAATACTATTTTACAGAAAGGGTGGTGAAGCCATGGAACGGTCTGCTAGCCGAACTGGTGGGTGTGAAAACTGTTAGTGGTTTCAAGCATGACTTGGACAGAAGGAAGGATACTGTGGTTGCTTGGGGCAAGTGAATCAAGGAGGAGAATGGGGGGAGGTTGAGGAGGGCTAGAACCCTGCCAAAGGACAATAGGTTCCAGTGCTAAATAGGGAACTCAGGCAGACTGGATGGACCACTGGGCTCTTTCTGCTGTTAAGAGGCTATGACTGCAAAATACTTTTGCTTTTGTGGGGTCCTAGTGCCCCTAGCACAGACCCATAAGTGAGAATGAATGGTGAAGACTGATTCTTGGAATATATACTCTACAAAGAACAAACGCAATATCAAATTAGAGAAAACCTGAACTCCATCTATTTAAACATAAAAATGACACTAATGACACAAAGGAAAACATCTAAATAGGTCAGTGGTGATCCCTGACCAAACACAGAAGGCAGAAGTGATGCAAAATGTATGCTTAATTAAAACATAGAAAAACCCTTCACAAATACAAGCCCACACAAGAGCAAACACATGCACAGATGCTGCAATACAATCAGCATCAAAAATGCTACATATGATGTTCTAAAATGCAGTAAATTCACCATTACCTGACAAACAGGAGTAGCTTATAAACTATGCCTCTGTGAAACAGAGAAGATGCAATAATTACAGCAGCTGGCAATTTGTCTGGGGCCCTCCTCCATGGACCTGGGAGAAGGGAGAGGTGCCTTCTCCTGCGGTGGGGAACAGGCCCTGGCAGCACCCTCAGGAGGAGGTGCCACAGAGGCTGCCCATAGGGCTGTGGCATCTGGAGGAAGGGGGGGGAGGGAGGAGGAAGAGGGGTTAAATAGAGCTGGAAGCTAGCAGCTCCCCCTTTTTCTAATCCTTTCTTTGGATTCAGGTTGCAAACACATTGCCGAGCTCCTGCACCTCTGGGTTCATAGACTGCCCCTATTACAAGGTAAGAGCTCCTGTACCTGTTGTTGTATGAAGTAGCACTAGAGGAGGCAGACTCAAGTCATATTTGTTGGAAATTAAAAAAAAAAAATGGCCAGTTGCATAAGTTTAACTCGCCTGATCTATTTTTAGCTAGCCAGGTCTACAAGGTCATCGGATTAGAAACTGTAAACCTGAATCCACAGGCGGGCATCAGCTACTTCACTAGCTAGTGTCAGGGCAGCTTCTTTCTGAGTGGCTGTGGGGGATCAAGTCTTTTAGTTACAAGCATTTCACTGGGCTCCTATTTATCCTGCTTAGGGGTTAATGGGATCTTCCCGGCACCAGCAGACAGTAAAATATCACCTTCCCCCCCAAAAAAAAAACATGTTTTCGTTGCAGGAGTTATTTAGCTCAGTCAGTTTGAGCATCTGCCACTGAAACCAAGGGGCATGGGTTCTTATCCCAGTTTGTGGTAACAGTAGTTTTACCGCACTACCTACTCCTTGTGGTGGCTTCACTGCCGGAGTCTCGCCTGAGTGTCCACCTCTGGCTAATCCCGCATTGATCTGACATCCTCTTGGCTTCCCTGTGGGATCTGTGCCATTCCCTGGCCCACATTTGTCTGCCCAGGGATATTCATGTCATGGGCCTTGACGGCGGCGTACATTCACAAGGCCAGTACTTAGGCACAGGCATGGTTGTGGGATGCCTTTGTTGAGGCTGAAGCATCGAGCAGACAGTTACCAGAAGTACGGCATAAGGGGTAACTCAAAGCACAGGCAGCATGGGGAGCCCATTATGACCAGTCACCCTAGGAGTTGCAGATCCATGCGAAGCAGCCACCAACAGCACACTAAGGATTACCAAGATGGTGTCTACTTGAGGACGGCAGCCATCTTGGTGAGGTCAGGGAGGCTACATTATGCCATGGGGATTACTGGTACACTCAAGATGGTGGCTGGGCTTCAGTGGCGGCCATCTCGGTTAAGGCTACTATGGATTCATGCACCACAGTATATTGCATAGGAGCAGCGGACTGGCTACTACCAACCCTTCCAGCCTGAAAATAGTCATTTTATGGCTAGTGCACCTACCCAGTTAACAAAAACTAAATAAATAAAAGGCATATACCCTCAGCAGGGTCTTTTTGAATAAATCAGCAGTATAAACAAGCAAAGGAATCATGCCTTGACTAATCTATTAAACTGGTTTGTTCAAACTGATCATGTCTTTCCAGCAGTGCACAGCTGACTGGCAACATTTGTAAATATGGTGTTAAAATTAAAGGCTGGGTGAAGCTAAGGATTAACAGAATTAGGAACAAGCCAAGTCATTAGAAACAGATGCTTGGAAGGGAGCATAACCCTGACCTGGTCACAGGCATTTGGCCGAGCCATCCCTGGGGTTGGCGCTTTGTGCCCCCCTCCCAAGTGGCGGTCAAGGCAGGCTGCAGCACATAGATAGCAAGATAGAGGAGGGAGGGGATAAGGGGAGAGTGGCAGCCGGGCTCAGGCGGTGGAGTCTGCAGCCCCTTACAACTGGTTTACAACCATCTAATGAGCCTCCCATGGTGGAGGGTTATAGTTGTCATTGCTGGTAAAATGCCAAGTTGATAGAAGAAACCATTGGCGAAGGCAACTGCAGTTCTGGAGTCTCAACTGTGGCAGATGTATCAGCGCAGAGGTACAGCATGGTTGGAAGCATGCCTAGATGGCATAGAAGGACCACTGACATTAGCAGCAGCAAGGGGGCCCCTGAGAAGAAGAGACCAGCCAAGAAGAGGTTGACACCTCCTGCTAAGGTACCCCGGACTTCAAAAACAGGTAAGACAGGGTGCGAAGCTTGGTAATTTTCTGACAAGCAGACTCGGACAATGGTTAATGCAGCCTTGGGGGGGGTGGTTCAGCTGGGAGGCCGATGTCGTGGAGAACAGGGGAGCTGGATGGGCACAGCACCAGGCTCCTGGGACAATCTCATTTTGGGTCTTCAGCGGGTGATGGGAAGCCCTGGTGCCAATGCCTTCAGCTTTGGTGAAGCAGGGGCCTGAAGTGGGTCCACTACTGACAAGAAGCTGGACAAGCTCATAGACCTGATGGAAGATCTGGCCACCGTGGTCAGGAGCCAGATGCAAGTGGGGCCAGCACAGGGGACAGTGGCTACAGCAGGAACCAGTGTCCCAGCAGAGCAGATGGCCTCAGTGCTGACTCCTTGTTCATATGCCGGCCTACACCTGACAGAGAAGGTCAGGCAGCAGATCTGCAACAAGGAGTATGTCAATATATTATTCCAATTAAACTGGCTGGCTGAGCAGGAGAAGAAAAAGGATAAGTTGGAGAAGTTTGATAAGAAAAAAGTGAAAGTGCCTCACACTTGCAACTGGATAGTGGCATTCTCTGTGTATGCCAGCACTATCTTGCAGGCTGAAGAAGACCAGGGCCTGGCATTGTTTAATTACATGCCCAGGATCACAATGATACATTGGCGGAAAGGGGAAATGGCTTGACTGGAGTATGATGAGGAGTTTCAGTGATGTAGGCAGGAAAATGCCACCTTGGGTTGCGGGGCAATAGATATGCCACTCTTGGTGGATGTGATGCATGGGATGGGTGTCGTGCATACGGACAGTGGGCTCCCCCTTAGGGTGGCCACACCCCAACAGCAAGGGAGTTCCCCCTCCCAGGTATGCTATACATACAATCAAGGGAGCTGTAGTAGAGACAGCTGCAGGTTTTGGCAATCATGTGTCACCTGCGGGCAGCAGCATCCATTTGTGCAGTGCACATCTCCTCGCCCACCGAAACAGATCTTTTGGAGAAAGTTTGATAAACCACAAGGGAGCAAGCCTGCCCACCCCAGTAAGAGTGCATTGGATTAAGCCCTGGTTGGATCAGTACCCAGACAGAACAGCCACCTGCCTATTAGATGAGGGTTCACGATGGGCTTTAGAATTCCATACTCAGACCCTCAGAAGAGATACAAGGCAGAGAACCTGAAGTCCGTGAGGACCACCTCAAGTGGTCTGGGAAAAACTGGAAAAGGAGAGGCAGTTGGGATGGGTGAGTGGTCCTTTGCCACTCCTCCTTGCCGAATCTCAGAGTGTCTCTGATTGGATTAGTCCCAAAGAAGGTTCTGGGGAATTCAGGATGATTAACCATCTATCCTACCCAGAGGGATTCAGTAAATTACCACACTGACTGACAGTACACGTCGGTACAATATGAGTCGTCTGACAGGGCCATCAAGGTGGTGCATGCAGCAGGACATTGGGCCCAGATGGCCAAAGTGGACATCGAGGCTGAGTTTTTTCTGCTGCCAGTGCACCCAGATGATAAGGAGCTTCTGGCATTAAGTTTGCAGGGGAATATTATGTAGACAATTGCATGCCTATGGGGTGTGCAGTAGTGCGTCATCTTCGAAGGGTTCAACTCCTTCCTGCACTGGGTCACAACACAGGCCTCTAGGAACTCTGGCATCATTTCACTACCTTGAGGACTTCCTGTTCGTGGGACCAGTGGGGGCTACAATCTGTGGATTAACCCTGGCCACATTTGAGGATGTGTGCCTGGATATCCAGGTGCCCTTAGCGCCGGGGAAGGTGGAACCTCCCAGTTCAGTGATGACCTTCCTGGGCATAGAGACTAACGCCATTGGTCAACAGTACTACCTCCCCGAGGATTAGCTGGACTCCTTGCATGCCCTGCTGGAGAAAGCAGAAGGGGCCAGGAAGGTTACTCTGTGGGAACTGCAGCAGCTGGTGGGACATCTCAACTTCACTTGCAGAGTTATTCCCATTGGAAGGACCTTCTTGAGATAGAAACATAGAAACATAGAATTTGACGGCAGATAAGGACCGCTTGGCCCACCCAGTCTGCCCATTTCCCTACCTGATGGATAAGTTGCAGATCCTAGTTAACCAGCAGCCTACTTCTTCCTACCCCCACCCCCTAGAATTGCCTTATGACTGTCCCATGCATGCTTGAATTCCACCACTGTTTTTGACTCCACAACCTCCTCTGGAAGGCTGTTCCATACATCCACAACCCTCTCTGTGAAAAAATACTTCCTTAAATTACCTCTGAGCAGCCCCCCTTCTATCTTCAAATTGTGCCCCCTTGTTCTTGCACACCTCTTTTTTTGAAAGATGCTACCCTCTTGGACTTTGTTGATTCCCTTGAGGTACTTGAAAGTTTCTATCATGTCCCCCCTCTCCCTCCTTTCCTCGAGGCTATACATATTAAGCTCCTTAAGTCTCTCTTCATGTCTTCTGGTGCAGACCCTGCACCATTTTAGTTGCCCTCCTCTGGACAGCTTCCATCCTGTCTATGTCTTTGTGGAGATTGGGTCTCCAGAACTGCACGCAGTACTCCAGATGTGGTCTCACCAGCTGTCTGTACAGAGGGATAATAACTTCTTGTTTTCTACTGGTGATGCCTCTTCCTATGCATCCCAGTATTCCCCCAGCCCTCCTTGCTGCCCTCTCACATTGCTTGCCCACCTTTAGGTCATCTGATATGACTACCCCCAGGTCCCTTTCCATTTTTGTTGTTGTTAGTATCTCACCCCCCATTGTGTACTCTTCCCCTGGGTTTTTGTTTCACAGGTGCATTACCTTGTACTTCTTAGCATTGAATCTAAGCTGCCACATTTGACCATTCCTCTAACCTTGCCAAGTCCCTTCTCATCCTTTCCACCCCACCTTGTGCATCAACTCTGTTGCAGATATTTGTGTCATCTGCAAAGAGACATACCTTTCCTTCCAGTCCCTCTGCAATGTGCTATAAAGACATTGAAGAGGACCGTCTAATACTGAACCTCGCGTACCCCACTACTAACCCCCTTTTTTCAGAGTGGACTCCATTTACTATTACTCTCGTGTCCTATTCTCCAGCCAATTCTTTACCCAGGCTGTCATCTTGGGACCCACTCCCAGGCTGGCTAACTTGTATATTAATCTTTGTGTGGGACTGTGTCAAATGCCTTGCTAAAGTCTAGGTAGGCCATGTCCACAGCCCTCCCTGATCAACTACTTTGGTCACCCAGTCAAAGAAATCTATCAGATTTGTCTGGCATGACCTTCCGGCCAGAATCCATGCTGCCTTGGGTCCTGTGCCCTCTGGCCTCTAGATACTCAACAATTCTTTCCTTCAGAGTGATTCCATCATTTTCCTACCACTGAGGTTAAACTAACAGGTCTGTAGTTTCCTGCTTCTGCCTTGCTCCCACTTTTGTGAAGGGAATCACATCTACCCTCCTCCAGTCCTCAGGTACCACCCATCCTCCCCATGATTTGTTAAAGAGGGTAGTCAGTGGTGTCACTAGTTCTACCCTTATTTCTTTTAGAATTCTGGGATGAATCCCATCAGGCCCCATTGCTTTGTCCACCTTCAGTTTTAAGAGCTCTTTCAGAACCCTTTCTTCTGTAAATGGGTTGGTATCAACTTCTGTATCCAGAGTGTTTCTACTGTTTGTTTTAGGTACCCCCTCTTCCTTTGTAAATACTGAGCAAAAATATTTGTTTAGTATCTCTGCCTTTTCACAGTCACCCTCTGCCCACCATCCCTCCCTTTATTAAGCCTCACTATCCCTCCCTTGGTCTTCCTTCGGCTCTGATGTACCTATAAAGGTTTATTCCCCTTCTTAACTGATTTGGCTGCATGGTAAAACTGGGTAGGGGTTGCAGAAGCTTCATCACAGGATCTGGGTTACAGAGGGTTCCAAGAGGACTTGCAGGTCTGGCAGATCTTTGTGATGTACTTCAATGGGGTGGCGATGTGGCAGGAGCCTGGAGATGGCCAGCCTCTGGAATTGTTCATGGACATGGCCAGAGGGCTCGGGCTCAGGGTGTACTTCCAGAGCGAATGGTGTGCAGCACAATGGCCTCCAGAGTGGGCATCAGCTGGCCTGCACAAGCAAATCACACTCGTGGAGTTCTTTCCAGCGGTGGTGGCATTGTGTGTTTGGGACCCCAGGCTGAGCGACAGGAATGTCTATTTACCCCCCAATAATATGGGCGTTGCGCACACCATCAATGGCCAGCTAAGGCCTAAAGGCCTCTTGGGAGACCTGATGCGAATTTTTTTTTAAAAATGTATCATGCCAAATATTCAGTTTAAGGCAGTCCATATACCTGGTGTTGACAATGGAATTGCGGATGCTTTATCTTGTTCGCAGTGGCAGAGATTCAGGGAACTGGCACCAGCAGAGGAACAGCAGCCACTGACGGTTCTTCCTTTCCATGGAGGTGGTGACCTCGAGACTTGAAGATGCACAGGTAATTACACTGCACCACGGACAAGGAGGCCATCAATGGGGTGAAAACTACCTCAGGAGCTCAAACAGAGGCAGGATGGCCCAATACCTAGCCAATTCTGGTTGATCAACTGTCTGGGTACATCATGCTAGTCAAACGGGGAAGGGTTGTTTCCAGGAGTGGTGGGAAGCCATCTCTCACAGTCATCATGGTTTTCCCAGGTGATGGGGTTCACCGACATCACTAGGGCCTTCAAGGTACGGAAGGTTATGGAGGGCTGAGGAAAGTCACAGGGCACCCTGCTGGATAGGCAGCGCCCTCTCATGCCAGTGATTTTGGGCTGTCTTTGGGCAGCATTGTCTTGGGTGTACTGGAGCGCATATGAGGCAAGGCTGTTTGACATAATGTTCCTGGTGGCATTCTGTGGAGCATTCCGGGTTTCAGAGCTGACACAGACCACTCAAGCCTGGGGGGCCTCAGCCTGCTGGTCGAAGATGTGGTGGCCTTGAAGGAGGAGATTTCTGTGGGGTTAAAAAGAGCAAGACTGACCAGAGGAGGGGCTGCTGGTGCACAGTAAAGACCCCCAGGCTCATCCTCACAGGTCTCAGAGAGGTAAATGCCTACACAGCCACTTGTCCAAAAGTGAGGGAGGCATTCTTTCAACATGAGGATGGGCAGTGACAGCCTATCAGTTTCTACACATCTTGACTAAAGCCATCCAAAAGCGGGGTTGGACTCTCAGGAGTTTGCCACATACTTTTTGGATCAGGGCAACAATGAATGCCAGGAGCTCAGGATGGTCTAATAGAGAATCCAGGCGCTGGGGTGCTGGAAGTCCCAGGCATTCTTGTGTTACATCAGTCTGCATTTGCAGTAACTTTCTTCTGTCTCTTACAGGGTCCCAAGATGGTGCCAGGAGCATGTGGAGCTGTGGTCATTCCTCCATCCACTGGGCAGCAGCAAGAGTGCCTAGTCAGCTTGGGAGCAATCATCTAGCAATACCTCTGCAGACAGCTCAAATTTGATGGCTGGGAATGAAGGGCATATGCTGGAAGGAGTTGCTTCTAAGGCTGAAGGAGGCTCGCACACAGAGAGAACCCAGACATTCTGCTGATTCACCTTGGGGATGAAGACTTGGGGTCGTGGAAGGTGATGGACCGGCTGCTGTCGATGAAGGAGGATTTGCACTCCATAAAATACTGGTGGCCCCATATGGCTCTCATTTGGTAAAATGCAAGTCTTTATGGAGTCCGTGGAGGGAACTGTGGTGAGACATTGGGAAATTTATGCCTCCCACCATGACCATTTTGTTGGGGAAGAAGGGCAATTGCAGAAAGAAGGAATAGAGATGGTACTGAATTATTTTAAGTAGGTCTTGGAAGCACAGTTAGAGCAAGCGACTTGGGGGGTCTGACTGTCCATCCTGTGGCAGCTCGGGAAGATCACAGGCTGATGGTACAGGAGGAAGAAGGGGGGGATGAGTTGAATTCCTCCAAAGGGCTCATCGCCTCCAGTCAGCATGAGGCCGGGGACCATATGACCCAGACTCGGGGGCGGGGGGGGTCAAGTCCAACCTCATCAGGTTATCATGCAAGGACAGCAGGCTCCTTGGCCACATGACTCCCAGGAGCTACATCAGCCACTCAGGCACACACCAGGGTTGGCCCAGGATTGAGGGCAGGTGTGTGGGAGTCCTGAAGAGGCAGTGTATCCTCCCAGCTGCATGTTCTCATAACGCACAAGCATAAAGCAATAAATGTATGGCTGTGACCATTTTCTCCAGGATCTGTGTTGATGGGGTTATTCCAGGGAAGGGGCAGTGAAGGGCTACCAGAACAATAGAGAAGCTGCAAAGAATTGCAGCAGCTGGCAATTTGTCTGGGGCCCTCCCTCCCTGGACCTGGGAGAAGGGAGAGGGTGCTTTCTCCTGGGGTGGGGAACAGGCCCTGGCAATACTCTAGGAGGAGGTACCACAGAGGCCACCTACAGGGCCATGGCATCTGAAAGAGGGGGGAGGAAGAGGGGTTAAATAGAGCTGGTGGCTAGCAGCTCACCCTCTTTTTCTCCTTTCTTTGGATTCCCAGCCGCCCCCCTGTAAAAAGCAGGGTAGGGTGGCCAGGTTGTAGGTCCCCTTGACCTAAGTAGGGGTGACTGGGCGCTAGGGGTCGGGGAGTGACTTTTCCCGGTTTTCACTCTGGTGAAATTTTTTGGGAGGGTTTTCACCTCCCCAAAGGGTTACAAAATTTGGATTAAAAAACAACAATAAAATAAATATACCGAGCAGAGAAAAGTTTTACTAAGGTAATGCAGCAAACTGTCACAGCCATGTGAGGCGGCTCGGGAGGATCACAGGCCAATAGTACAGGGGGAAGAAGGGGGGATGAAGCAAATTCTTCCAAAGGACTCATCGCTTCTGGTCAGCATGAGGCCAGGTGACAGCAGGACCCAGACCTGGACGGGGGTCGCAGTCCACCCTCATCAGGTTATCCTGCAAGGACTGTGGTGCCGGATGGTGGGTGGCAGCAGACTCCTTGGTCACATGACTTCTCCAGGAGCTACATCAGCCATTCAGGCACACACCAATGTTGGCCCAGGATTGAAGGCAGGTGTGTGGAAGTCCTGAAGAGGCTGTGTATCCTCCCGGCTACGCACGCTGCTCATAATGTGTGTGAATAAAGCAAAATCCATGGCTGCAGTCATTCTCTCTCTCTGCCTCTGCCATTGTTTCTTCCCATCTCCTCCTTCTTAACCTCTCCTTCTCTTTTGCCTCACTCCCAGACACCTGGAAGCATAGATACATAGATACATAGACAGTGTCGGCAGATTAGGCCTATGGGCCACCCAGTCTGCCCATTTGAGCTTGTAAGTTCAGTTTGTTTTCCTAGAAGTCTGTTGCCCCTCACCCCTGACCTCCAGAATTCCTTTATGTCTATCCCATGCATTCTTAAATCCTGGATTGTTTCAGCCCCCACCACTTCCTCTAGCAGGGTGTTCCACTTGTCCACCACCACCCGCTCTGTGAAGAAATTCTTTCTCATGTTTCCTCTGAATCGCCCCTCCTCCAACTTCATCCCATGCCCTCTAGTCCTGGAACATCTTTTCGCTTAAAAATAGTGTTTTCCTGCACCCTCTTCCTCCCTGTAAGATACTTGTATGTCTCTATCATATCGCTTTCTCCTCCTCTCCTCCAGGGAGTACATGTTCAGTTCCTTCAACCTGTCTTCATAGGACTTGTGATGCAATCCATGCACCATCTTTGTTGCCCTCCTCTGAACCTTCTCTACCCTGTCTATGTCCTTACGTGGGTATGGTCTCCAGAACTGTACACTGTACTCCAGGTGGGGCCTCACTAGTGTCTTGTATAGCGGAATTATGACCTCCCTTTTCCTGCTGTGGTGATGCCCCTGCCTATACATCCCAGCATCCTATTTGCTTTACCTGCTGCCTTGTCACACTGCAGCCTCTACCTTGAGGTCATCAGAGATGATAACCCCAAGATCCCTTTCCTGCTTGGTGCATGCTATATCCTCACCCCCAACTGATATATTGTGCCAGGGATTTTGTGCCCCATATGCATTATCTTGCACTTCTTTTGCATTGAATTTCAACTGCCAAACCCCTGACCATTCTTCAAGTTTCTGCAGGTCCCTTCTCATTCTGTCTACACCCTCTGGTGTGTCTACTCTGTTACAGAGCTTTGTGTCATCAGCGAACAGTGAAATTCTGCCTTCTAGGTCCTGCACAATGTCACTGATGAAGATGTTGAATAGGACAGTCACAGCACTGATCCCTGTGGTACCCCACTGGTCACTCTTCCCTCTGTAGAGTGACAGCCATTTACCACCACCCTCTGTGTCCTGCCACCCAGCCAGTTACCTACCCACCACACTACTGTCCTGCCCACACCCATATTCCCCAGTTTGTGTAATAGTCTTCTATGTAGCACAGTGTCAAAGGCCTTGCTGAAGTCCAGATAGGCCATGTCCACTGCTCTCCCTGATCTACCTCCTAGTCACCCAGTCAAAAATTCAACGAGGTTGGTCTGACGTGGCCTCCCCTGGTGAAACCATGCTGCCTTGGGTCCTGTGTCCATTGACAACCAGATGTTCCACCAATCTCTCCTTCAGTAGTGCTTCCATGATCTTCCCCACTACTGAGGTGAGGCTGACTGGTCTGTAGTTCCTGCTTCTCTTTGTTCCCACTTCTGTATAAGGGGACTACATCTGCTGTCCTCCAGTCTTTGGGTACCTCCCCTGTTTCTAGTGATCAGCTAAACAGGATAGCCAGAGGTTCAGCCACCACCTCTCTTAGTTCTTTAAGGACCCTGGGGTGCACCCCATCTGGCCCCATTGCTTTATCAGCTCTTATTACTTCCAGTTCCTTCAGGACCCTTTCTCGTGTAAAGGGACTTGTGTCCATTTCTGCACCATTCTCACCCCTTGTACTCCCTTCAGACCCATTACCCTCCTCTTCCTCAGTAAAGACTGAGCAGAAATACCTGTTCAATATGTCAGCTTTACTGTTGTCATCCTCCACGCAGCCCCATCCTCCCCTTCAGTCTCACTATCCCTCCCTTGTCTTTCTTTCTTTTTCACTTATGTACCTGTAAAGGTTTGTCCCTCTACCCACTGATTTTGCAATGTGTTCTTCTGTCTGAGCTTTGGCTTCCCTTACTGACCTCCCTGCCTCCCTTTGCTTCTCCTGGTACTTCTCCCTATCCCCTTCTGCCTGTGTCTTTTTGTATTGCCTGAATGCAATCTTTTTGGCTTTCACTTTTTGCTACCTCTTTGGAAAATCATAATGGTCTCCTCTTCCTTTTCCTCTTGCTAACCTGCTAATGCATAATTCTGTTGTTCTTGTAATCCCCATTTTAAATACTGCCCACTGTTCCTCAACCCCTGATTCCTGTCCCATTCCCTTAATGCCTCTTTCAAGTATCTCCCCATTTTCCCAAAGTCTGCCCCCTAAAATCCAGGATAGTGTTTTGTGTGGTTTGGTTCTGCTCTTTCTGTGATTTCAAACCACAATGACTGGTGGTCACTGTTTCCCAGGTGCTCCCCCACTGTTACCCCATCACACTGTCCCTGTTTGTGAGAACAAGGTCCAGTATTGCTTTCTGCCGAGTTGGTTCCATGACCAGTTGCTTGAGGAAGGCACCCTGAAGGGAGTCAGGATAAATCTGCTTCTAGTTGATGCTGCTGCTGGATGCTCCAGTCCAGTCTGGAATATTGAAGTCTCCAACCAGTACTACCTCACCCTTTGTCTGCCATCCTTTGGATGGCTAGCATCAACTCCTATCTGTTTCTTCCTCCTCATGCAACTGTCATTCCCCTTCCCAAAGCAGGTGACTCCTCTCCTGGCAACTACTGCCCTATCTCCCTCCTACTAATCATAGCTAAACTACAAGAGCACATAGTGCTGTCTCAACTCTCTCCCTTCTTCTCCACCACCTCCTCCAGCTCACTGATGCCATCCACACGGGCATGGACCAGGGCTTCCTCACCAACACCATCTTTGTTGATTCAGCCAAAGCTTTTGACACTGTCTCCCACCCTCTTCTTCCCGACAAGCTAAAGTCAGCAGGTCTCTCAGACTCCGTAACCAGCTACTTCAAGTCTTACCTAATGGGTAGATCTCAATCAGTTAGAACTGGAGAATCCCTATCCCCCACTCCCCATTTGTACTGGTGTCCCCCAAGGCTCTGTCCTTGGCCCACTTCTTTTCTCCATTTTCTTCAACGACCTTCTTTCTGCCTGCTCATCTGCACCCATACAAATATAAGCAGATGACACAGTCCTGTTTGCCTCTGGTTCCTCTCCAGCTGAGGTACCAACCAGTCTCCAACTTGATTTCGGCACTGTCCAGCAGTGGTGTTGTTACATATTAACTATCCCTAAATGCAAAAAAAGTCAGGCTCTATGTCCTTTGGTACTAGACAGAGGCTTTCCAGGCTCACATCCTTCCCTTCCCTTCCTTCCACACCCTCGATGGGGTCACAACTGATGATGTGCCCACATTCAAGTACCTTGGGGTCTGGCTTGACCATCACCTTGACTTTTCACAGCACATAGACGCCATTCATAAAAACTCACCCCAAGTTTGGCACCTTATATAGGAACAAATGTTGCATCCCCTCCCCACCCTTGAGATAGCATCACTAAATGATTTCCTTATTATTGATTATGGTAATATGATGAGTTCCTAAGTTCACTTTGGTTGATTGGACTTCTTTTCATTTTTTTTTTCTTTTTGGTTTTGACTGTTGTCTACACTTCATTACTGTTCTTTTTGTATTTTGTAATCTCCTTTCTACTCTAATTTGAAGATCACACGCATCCACTGAGCCTCTTTCATTTCTAAATTCTGGATGGCATATCTACCCCCTACCTCAGCTCTCTACTCTCCCCTTACCCCCCCGTACTCCTTCATAACTCAGGCTATCGCCCCTTGTGCATCCCTCTCATAAATCCCTTGCTGGTCAGCTGCCTTCTCTTTCTGCTTTCCTAAACTTTGGAATTCTCTCCCCTAACCATTCGTTCTGCAGTTTCCAAGCACTCTCTCGCTCCTCTCTACTCCATGTCCACACCACTCCTCCTGTACTAAATGTCCTTAGCCTAGCCAATCCTACCACTTTTCCCTTTCTCCTACTCCTTCCCTACTCCTATTCTTCTCCTTCTTCACTTCTTCCTCTCTCCTTCTCCTCCCACTCCTATTTCATTCTACACTAGTTCTCTACTTCACTTCCTCCTCCCCTCTACACTCTATCCCATACTGCCCTCATTGATTTAAGGTTCTTCTCCCTGTCCAAAGGGATATGCCTCCCACCCTGGACTTGCGATATTGATATTTATTTTCCGTACACTCTTGATGTTCAAAGCTTTGCACTATTCTATTTAAATCCTTGTACAATGTTTGTGTTATTGTATAATCTATTGTATTGTTCTATTTGTACGATCCCTTATCCCCTTCCCCCAGGATACATCTGGAAAGGAGCTATTTTAGCTCAGTGTGTCTTTCCTGCTGAAACTTTTGAAAGAAAGAAAGAAGAAAGAAATGTCCTCCAAGACCTGTGTTGGTGTGGTTAATGCAGGGAAGGGGCAGTGGAGGGCTACCAGAACAAAGAATAAACTGGATTCTCTAATTAACAGGATACTAAAAATCACCAAGAAACAGATCTTGTCTTAGAGAGGAGACAGCATACAATGAGAAGTGACCACACAGCTAGCTACAGCATACTCTTAAAGATGAGACATTCAAGTACCTCAGGGGTATAAACAAGGTACAGGAGGGTAGCATCTTTCAGAAAAGAAGGTGTACAAGAACAAGGGGGCATGATATGAGGCTGGGAGCTAGGCTCAGTAACGTGAAGAAGCACTGTTTCACAGAAAGAGTAGGGATGCTTGGAACAACCTCCTGTGGAGGTGGTGGGGGCAAAATGGTGGTGAATGCAAGAATGCATGGGATGGACATAAGAGTACTCTAGCAATAGGGAAGAGAGGGTGAGCCAACAGATCAATTAGGGTCTGCAGTATTGCATTAGGTAGGGAGAGGCAGACTAGGTGGGCCCAATGGTACTTATCTTCTGTCACCTTCTGTGTTTCTATGTAGCACTGAACCCAGTTTTAAACTGAGGTCTAATTTTAAAGGGCAATGAAACTGACGCTGCCTAGGAACACACTTCAATTCATTTCTCCTTAAAATATTTTTTAGAACTAGGATAAGACAATTCAGACAGCTTATAAGTGCATTAAGACATTACAGAATCATTATTACACTACATTATATTATACTGAATTTTATTAATTGGTGGGCCACTGAGACTAAAAAGTCCTTTTTTCAGGGGCTTAACTGGAATTAATTACAGAGATACAGTATATCACAGAAATTGCAGAAACAAGAAATGTTACAAGTATTCACAACATTTTCATGGATAGAAGAGTTAGCAGAAATGACTGTGGCACAAATACAATTAATCAACAAACTAGGCATACTGACATGAGACCATCAACAGCATGAGCTGCAGTGAGCAGGTCAGAGGCTGAGCAACTTAATACCAGTGATGATGTAAGTGGGCCAGCCGGAACTTATCAACCTGACACTGATGCTATGTCAATGTACCTCCTGGTGGCTGAAGCCACAGGCAAATCTATCTGTCAGTGTATTAACATAGCACAATAAGCACCCTGTTGTGTCTTATTTGTTACTTACGTATTACATGTGCAGGGGGGCTGATAATGAACCTGTAAATCATACAAACGATTCTTTCTTATTCATAGTTCTGATGTTACAACTGCAAATTACTGTACACATGAAATTCACAGCTGTAGCGTCAGAACAATGACTTATCGATCTGCACGTGCTCAGTGGTTAACCCTCAAGCCTGAACAAGACAGCATGCCATTTTAGAAGGCGCCCTTCTCACCAAACTCATGAGATGCCCTTTCCTGTGCCTGCATGCAGTTACTAGTAATTTCAGCAAATTCCTGGATTTTTGCCTCTTCCAGACCGCTACACAAATTTAGCTGCTGTGCCCCAACCCATTTAGCTGCTATACTTGCAACTCCTTTAACCACCCCAAAGAGCTAGTGTTCTAAAATAAGATCTACTCTGAACTAATTCTGCTCAGAATCCCCCACACCCTCTTTGTAACCGCTTTTGCAAAAGGTTTATTTTGATCCTCCAACCTACGTTGCTGCGGTACTACAAAACATCTCTAACCATTGACAAGGACTCATCCAGCAGAGTCCGCTGCTGAATGAACATGAATGATCAGAGATGTTAAGAGCATCAGTGGCAGCCACTTCAATGTTGATAGGAGAACCCAAAATGAATGTTTATTACCAGAAAGGAGGGTGACTAAAATGGTGCACAGCCTGCATCAAAAGCCCTATGAGGAGAGACGAAAGGACCTCAATATGTACACCCTGGAGGAAAGGAGGGACGGGGGGTGGATAAGACAGAGACTTTCAAATACCTCACAGGTATAAACAGGGTACAAGAGGGAAGCATTTAAAAAAACAAAAACAAACAAAAAAAGATGCTCAAGAACAAGGGGTCATGCTATGAAGCTGGAGGGGGTAGATTCAGGGGAGACGTGAGGAAGTACTTCTTCAGAAGTAGTGGTGGATGCCTGGAACAGCCTCTCAGCGGAGGTGGTTGGGGCAAAAACTGTAACAGGATTCAAGAATGCATGGAATAGGCATAAGTGAACCTTAGTGGTTAGGAAAGGAAGGGTAAAGCCAGAGACCTACTAGGGTCTGTGGTATTACAGTAGGTAAGGAAAACTGGCAGACTAGGTGGGCAAAGCGGTTCTCATCTGCCATCAAATTCTACGTTTATGTTTCTATGAAAGTTATTGGAGGGGTCATCTGCTAGCCAATGGGTGGCACTGTACACTACCATGTTGACAGCCCAGGTTTGGAAGCGAGCCGGGGAAGCTGGCTGGGTGACCCAGGGGGCTGGGGCGTTGAGCCCACTTGGCACTGCCTGATGCCGCACCCCAGCCAGCAAGGATGGCATTGGGTTATGCTCCTCTAGCAACCCCTCCAGTAGGCCAGGAGCATATCTCTCCCACAGGGGTGCACTAGGGTGTGCAAGGCTGCATTGGGGCCCGGCCCAACATCAGGAGCTTACTTCTCCCACAGGGGTGCACTAGGGTGTGCAAGGCTACACTGGGGCCCGGCCCAGCATTGGGAGCTTACCTCTCCCACAGGGGTGCACTAGGGTGTGCAAGGCTGCATTGGGGCCCGGGAAGTATCGGGAGCTTACTCTTTCACAAGGGCACGCTAGGGTGTGCAAGGCTGCACTGGGGCCCGGCCCAACATCAGAAGCTTACCTCTCTCACAGAGGTGCACTAAGGTGTGCAAGACTGCACTGTGGCCCAGCCCAGAATCGGAAGCTTACTTTCCCATAGGGTGCGCTAGGGTGTGCAGGCTGCATTGGGGCCCGCCCAACATCAGGAGTTTACTCTAACAGGGGTGCGCTTAGGGTGTGCAAGGCTGTATTGGGACCCGTGCAACATGCGAAGAGCTATTTCCACAGGGTGCACCCAGGGTGTGCAAGGCTGCATTGGGGTATGGCCCAGCATTGGTAGCTTACCTTCCCATAGAGGTGTGCAGGCACATGGAGCCTCGCCCAGCATCTGAACTTACTCTCCCACTGGGGTGCGCTAGGGTGTGCAAGGCTACACTGGGGCCCAGCCCAGCATCGGGAACTTACCTCTCCCACGGGGGTGCACTAGGGTGTGCAAGGCTACATTGGGGCCTGGTCCAGCATCGGGAGCTTAGCTCTCCCACAGGGGTGCGCAAGGGCACGCTAGGCTGCACTGGGGCCCAGCCCAACATTGAGGCTCGGCCTGATGTTGAGGCTGAGGGTAGGGTCAAGAACAAGGAAATACCCACCGTAGCCGCAGGATAATTTGCTGGTCACCGCAGCCCCCACACCACGTATAGGGTGCTGGGGATTCTGGATTGTGCTTGGTGGGAGGATGGTCCTCCCCTCCCTTGAGGAGGCCATCTGGGTGACTGGGGATGAAAGAGGAAGCCGCGTAAGAGGTGAAAAAAGTAATACGGATAAAAATAAAGTACTGGAGGGGTTGCTGGCTGACTGGGGTTCTTCTTTTAAAATAACTAAGTTTTTGGACCCTCAAAGAAGTACACAGCATGACCATGTAACTGAGCAGGGAGAGGGGCAGTCCTGACATTCATGTAGGGGGGTGGTAGAGCCCTAGTATCTATTTTTGATTTGTACTAAAATTACAACCATATACAGTACACTGATACCAGGAGAATTTTTCCTGAGCTGGGTGCTCCCCAAATGTATGTATATATGTGTGTGTGTGTGTGTGTGTGTGTGTGTGTGTTAAATAATTTTGGCCTCCAATAAGTTGAACAGAATTCTTTTAAACACTGAATTTACCATCCCCATGTATGAAATAAATAATGAGCAGAAGCCACTTAGTTGGAATCATTTTATGTCAGTGTCTTGGTGATATATAATTGACTAATCACAACTCCTAGATGACATTGTTCCCACATAGCTCTCCATTGCCCATCATTTAACGAGAGAGAGGATATGTGTGAGTGTGTGTGTGATTCATTACCTGAAGTGTGCCTCATTTTAAAAATTCAAAAAATGTATAATCAATGTTGTGCCTTGGAGATTCCCACAGGAAGGGAATGAGAATGGCCAATGCAGCATTGTTACAAGCTTCAGTGAGACTCAGGAGATAAAGCATTCCCCAGACTGTACTGATTGAGTCAGGAACGTTTTAGTAGCGCACAGATAAAGACCTCCTTTTGACAGTTCCAACTGAGTCCTGGACTGACTTTATTTGAAAATGCACAGATGATGTCATTTCTGGAACTCAGACTCTCCAGTTAGCGCAGCATTTCACGAGCACTGCTCTGCATGTAATCCTAGTTTACAGACCCCACTAGGTCTGCGTTTATTATTAGACGACTCTGGCCCATCTCGGGACCAGTTCCCAATCTCTGGACCCACTTGCCTTACCTAATGAGATTGCCCCATGAGGCAGACCTACTTCACCACTAAATTGGGCTGGGCCAGCCTTATTGTCCACACCACGGGCCTCACTGCCAACTCCAAACAAGCCTAACCTCCTAAGCCTGCCACCATAACCTCCCCCACCATTTTATGCCCTTCGGAGGGAAATGCCTCCACCACCTGCTCATGCTCACTGGGGAGACTGGCCAGGCACATTTGTGCCACCAACTATCCCTGTGCCTCCAAATCATCATAGCTCATGGATGGAAAGCCATCCAAAATTACCTGCCCTGCAGGCCATCTGTGCCCACTTGCCCCCAATAACTGAGGAATTGGAACCAGAGGTTGAGGCCATGATAAATGCGTGTATTTAGGCTGAGCGATATGAGCAAGCCAGCAAAGTCTGAGTTCTTGTCTTTATTCTTTTAATCACTAATAAGCAGTAAACATTTGTATGCCTAACATTGTGTTAACTGATTAACTAACAATTTATTGAAAGACAATTACCAGTGAATTATAATGTTTCTACTTAGCTTAGCTCAAATAAATCATTTGCATCATGATAAATAAGGTGTTGCAAAGTTTTGAAGCTCTTTATTTTAAAGCTTTTTTATTTTTAAACGTTTCTGAAAGCAAGCTACTAGATTCGTAGACAAACTGTGCTTCCATTAGATCTAAAGCATGACCCTCTCAAAGCCTCAAACACCGGTGAGGGACTTTCCACCGATAGACACAGACACCATACTACTAACCAATCAGTCTGGCCATATAGAGGTTAATGATTGGTCAACCTCATCGCATTGCGGTTTGCCCTAACTGCTTAAATGCCCAAGGCAGTCAACCTTGCCAAAGTCTAAGAGAGTGCTGCGTGCTTCTCTCCAAGACTAACCAATCAAAACTAAGTAAAAGTATGATACCCTGTGTCATGAAGCATCCTACTTCAAGGATGCATGCTACAGTGTTAAGATGTTGATCTTAGCATCTGTCATAATGTTTTCTTCCTTAGCCTATGCAAAAGCTGGGGTGTCACAACCCAAACAATGCACTGTACCAGTCACATGCATAAAGCTCACTAACAGTGACTCATGCTTCACTGGTACAAGAAAACAACACTCATACCACTTATTGGCATTCCTGATTTGGCAAAACCTATGAATTCTCAACCACCCCAGGCAAGGTAAGGAGTATTGGAGGAACAGCTGCCTTGCTCCCAGGGTCTCAGAGGACATGAGGTTTGCAGGTCTGGTGAGTGTTACTACAGTTTAGGCATAGGACCTAAAGAACTGGCACTTTGGCATTATTTTCTATTCCTTTATATGGTTACCTTAGTCAGCAATGGAAATATTATTTTATTTCTTTTGCTTGCACTGCTGATCAGTAGTTATAGTAACTGTGTTTTAATAATTAGTTATAATTTAGAAGATAAGTGCTTGCTTATCCATGTATTGCCAAAACTGCCTTACAAATGTTATGATTCATAAGAACAGTTTAGTGGCAGGAAAAAACTTTGAACATATAATTACCATGCCTATTGTTACAAAGATTAACTTGTAACCCTTAAAAGCAAACCAAATCAAAAGTAAATACTTTTAACCATGAACCCTGGTACTAGTTTTCATTCTCAATTTAATATTATTAAGCATAGAGCAATGGATTTAAAACAGGATAACCTCAAAAGTACAACAGGTTTAGACCTCTGTTTTCAGGGTCAGGTGGAAACTCTTAAAGTGACAGTTAAGGGTTATATCCACATGTTAAACTGTGCAAATGTGTCATGCACTAAGCCCCTGCATAAATATTTGGGATGGTGCTTTCTAGACCCTAAAAAAATGCTGGTGCAAAATATTTGACTGTCCTAGACATCTGAGAACAAATGGGTTTAAGGTTCACGTAAAAATATTTGAGGAAGTAAAAGAATGTCGCTGTCCCCTAATTCATAATCACAACCACAAAAGTAATTTCAATTTTAACAAACACACAGCCTTTGTAGACCAAGATCAAATAGTCTTGGTCAGCCAGATGTCAAATGCAATTATAGTGGCAGGTCACCTAGGGCAAAACTCAAAGGGCACACTGCCCGCTCTTTGTGTTTCAACCCCTAACAAACTTTATCCCAACCTGGCCAAACTGGTGGATGAATTGCAAAAACGTCATTCCCAGTCAATAAAATACTCAAAAAACCCCATCAGATTCTGCCAGTCATGGGGAGACCCATGTACACAAACCTGACCAGGGCGGTTACTAGGGGGAGCCCTATAGTACCCCGGGTAACCCCCACACAGCAGCACACTCTGTAATCTTGCCTTGCTCAGACAATGCATAAAGGCAACACAGATCAGGTTTTAGATTAGGTAGAAATTTGTACATGAATATCAACATAGTATTTCAAAAAAACTGTCAAGATTACATTAGAGTAAGCTGGCCCACTGGTGCAGAGGGCTAAGGCGCTGAGCACCCTACCTCTTACCATGCCAGCAACCCAAGTTCAGGAAGGCGCTCAGATCACCAGTGGCCATGAGGGGGCTGGGAGTGAATCGAGAGCTACCTGGCAGCCTCCTTTCCCAGATCGGGTAGTGTGCCATTTCAGTTTTGGCTGCCACCAGGTGGAGGCCTGCGATAGTGCCGGCGGCTGCCGGGCAGGCTCAGGTCAGAGGTCAGGAGAGGGAAGCCATGGTTCTGATGCATGCATGCCTCTACACCAGGGGTGGGCAACCTAAGATAATCAGAGGGCCACAGGTGCGGCCCTCAAACACCCCCAAGGGCTGCAAGACCCCTGTTTACCACAGTCATAAGCCAAATGTATACATTTGAATTAAAAATGAGATATATACTGTATATAGCATGTCCATCACATCCGTCAGCCTATCTCCCTTATCTAGCTTGGCACAGAGCCTCCAGGTGTGTTTTTGGATGGATGAGGGAGCCACAGGTTGACCACTACTGCTCTACATGCATCTGTTTTCCATGCCACTGTGGCTAGTGGGGAAAAACTTGGAGAGCAAAGTGGTCATCTCAGGATCCAAGATGCCCTGACCACTGGCCCTCTGGGCCACACTGCCGCCCGACTGGAACCTAATACTGTATGTGTGTGTCCAGGTTGGAGGAGGAGGACAGCCCTCCCTGCTTAGCCCCACCATAGGGGCAGCAATCCGTTGTAACTTAGGGTCCCGTTGCGGTTCAGGTAGAAACTGGGTGGAGGGGACAGGGACAGGATCGACAAACCTGCCCATACTGACCTGCTATTCTAGAACACAGGTGCATTGTGGCAACAATGTAAGAGCTGAGAAAGGTTATAAACTACATCACACAGTTCTAAACTGGTCTTTACCACAAATGTGTGAATCACAAACACCTACTGTGTGTATTAAAAGGCCAGTAAAGTTGAGACTTTGAACCAGCATTTGACAATACACTTTACAGAAAACACAGACTTATAGAATAAATACAATTCTCCTTTAATAAAGGATAACTTAATATCATCGGCAAAGAACATGAGGGCTGTGGACAGAGCACATGGGAAGTTTTAGGGAGGGGAATCACGGCAAAGCATATGAGGGCTGTGGACAGAGCACATGGGAGGCTTTAGGAAGGGGGATCGGGGGATTACTGGCAGAAGTACGGAGTGACACTGCCCTTGTACAGGTCTCTGACTAGATTGCACTTGCATACTGGTGCAGGTCTGGAGTCCACATCTCGACAGAGAGAAGGCAGGGGTGGTGCAAAGGAGGGTGACCAAATGATACAGGAAGAGCAGGAGCTTTCATAAGGGGACGGGTTGGAAGATGTCAATATGTACGCACTGAAAGTCAGGAAGGGGAAGTGGCAACCAAAACCATTTGTTTCACTCTATTTCTCCCCAGTGTAAGCTTGTAAAAATGACACTGGGCTGTCTTAGCTGTTTTTATTCCTCTTTATTCATGTACAACAGTGGATCTTGTAGACTGTGGAAAGTTGCCCAATAAAATCATATTGAAAAAAAAAGAAGAGGGGGGAGACATAACAGAGGTGTTAAAGCATCTCTGTGACTGAGTGGGAACATGAACACCAGGAGGACACTCCAAGAAGTTGGGGAGAGGGTCACAAAGATTGTCAGGAAATACTACTTCATGGTCAGGGTACAGGAATAATAGGGGGAAAGGGGAAATTGTTTAACCAGGAAAGGTACACTAAGCCAGAGCTTGTTTCCAGGCGTGACCAGAGAACACAAAGAAGTTAAGTGACTTGCTCAGGGTCACACAGTATGCAAAGTGGGGGCTGTGGGATTCAAACCCAGATCTCCGAGTTTGCAGCTCAGAACCGTAAACCACTGTGCTAAACTGCCTCCTAACAGAACAGGCTTCCAGAGAAGGTTGTATGCACTAAAACAGTTGGGGGTCCAAAACAAAGTGAAACAGACACAAGGGAAGGGTGCAAGTGGGACAATTGTAGGACAGCTGGGAAGGGGGAGAGAAATGACTGTGATGGGCATGTCCAGTAGATATGTTTTGGGCAGACCGGATGGCCTGTAAGGCCTTTATCTGCCGACAATAACTATATCTGTTTCTAACCCTAACTGCATATGTTCTACCAATTCCTGCCGGCAGGGCTATCCAATTTACAATCTAACCCTATTACCTTGCTTACAGATAAATGGTGCAGGTAGGGTTATAATGCCAAGAACCCAGACTGTGTATTACACACATTGTGCTCTTTTTCAATTACCTTAATATGGTATACAACCCTGTCAATGTCACCCCCTCCCTCTTCTGTGCTAAGCCCTGACTAGTTTGCAGTGGTACTTTCACCCTTTCACTTTCCCATGCCAAGCTTTGACTAGTTTCTAATGATACTCTCACCTTCTCACGTTCCCATCCCAAGCACTCCCTTGGGACAAATCACACTCCAACCTCTTCTTATCCTGTGCAGAGCAGTCCCTAGTGCCCAGTGGAACCCTCCTCCCTCTTGAATTCCAAATGAGCTCCAAAACTACTCCCTTACAAGGGTTCAAACCCCAGTCGCTGAGATCAATTCAAATGCACCGATGTAAATGCAGAAAAAAATGATAAACAAATAAAACTTTGAGATTAGACCACTTACCAACAACTGTAAATGCACCGTAACAAGTAATGCTCAAGCCAAAAGCTAAAGAACGTATTCTCGTGTGAACCTCCTATTTCCAGGTTCTCGAAGGGGAGGCAGGGTAAGGGATTGTGAATGATACAGATGAATCCCTTAAAAAGAAACAATTCTATGGCGAGTAATTCTTTTCTTCTAACTACAGGACTCCCATCAGTATGTATTCACAAAATGCAGACTCAATAGCAGTACCTTGGGAGGCTGGGTCCAGAACCTATTTAGGAAAAAGGTTCTGCAAGACAACAGTGCCAAAGCTAGCATCTCTCCTCGACTGCATGTTCAGTGTTTTGTGAAGGTGTGTATTGCTTTCCAGGTAGCTGATTTGCAAATCTCTTGCAAAGGAATGCCCCTTGCTGCTGCCCCAAAGGCAGAGGTGTCTCTTGTAAAGTGTGCCTTAAGGCCTTTGGTGGGCAATTTGACATATTTCTCATAACAAAATTGTATGCAGGAGACTATCCTTCAAGAGGTAGTCCTACCGGATGCTGCTTTACCTTTCTCCACTTCACCACAGGTGCCAAAAAGCTAACTACTGCTGGACCTGACACTTTTTGTGTGGTCCAGGTAGTGAGTTAATGCCTCTTCATGCCCAGGCAGTGGCTTTTTATTCCCTGTGCTGGACTGCTCAATAAAAACACAGGAAGGACTACTGACTGGCTCAGGTGGAATTTTGACAGCATTTTGGGGGCATTTCCTGTTCATCCTAAGGACAACCTTGCCCTATGAAAGACTATATAGTGTGGATCTGTGCAGAGGGCTTGAAGCTTGCTCACCATCCTATTAGATGTCACAGCCACTAGGAATATTTTTACACCGTGACATATTTCAGGGCAGCAGTAGCCATAGGCTCAAAGGGAGCTTCTGTCAGCTGGGCAATGCACACATTTAAGTCCTAGGGGAGGACAGGATCCCTCACAAGAGCGTATAAGTGATTGAGCCTTTAAAGAACCTTTTGAAAATAGGTTGGGAGGCCAAGGACTTTCTTTTGCTAGCTGCTGAGTAAGCTGAAACTGCTGCCAAATGCACCTTCAGGATTGAAGGCCTCAGGCCCAGGGACTACAGGTGAACCAGACAGTCCAAGACTGTAGGCAGACCTGCCTGCATAGGGACCATCTTTCTGGAAGTACACCAGAATGAAATTCTTTTCCATTATGAAGCATCTGTTTTCCATGTTGCTGGTTTTCTAGACACCCTCAGCACTCTCATTACTTCCTCTAACAGGCATAGGCTACAGAACTCAAGCTCTTCAAGAACCATGCCCTGAGGCCTTGGGTTCTGAGGTCTGGGAATGTTACCTTGCCCAGAGATGGGGTCATCAGGTTGCATCTCAGTGGCAGGTTGACTGGAGACTTGCTGGAGGAATCCCATCAAGATCACACAGGGAGAGACACACGGTCGAAAACCGCACAGTCAAAACGGCGTGCATGAGGTTGGAGTTTATTTAATCTAGCGCAGTTTTCCATCATGCTACATGACACTGTCCGTGCAGTGCGCCTTTTGACCACACAGGTTCCAACTGCACGATCTTATGGGTAACCCCCTCACTGGACAGGACCAGCAGCATGTAGTACCAACTCTACCTGGCCCAGTGTGGTGCTTTGAGGATCATTGTTGCAGAATCCCTCCTGAGCTTTATGAGCACCCTCAGCAGGAGTGGGAATGGAGGGAATGCATAAAGGAACCTCCCTGTCCAGTCCAGGAGTCCTCTGGGACTGACACCATTAAAGAGGGTCTGCAGCAAAAACATGGGAGTTGATTGTTCTCCCAGGAAGCAAACAGGTCTATTTCTGGTGTACCCCATGGTCTGAATATTGATGCAAGCACCTGCTAGTTCAGTCCATTTGTGGTTTTCCTGGCTGATTCTGCTTAAAGAGTCTGCCAGGACATTGTCTTTCCCTGGCAGGTGTACAGCAAATAGCTATACACCTAGGGAATAAGCTAGATTCCAGATCTTCATGGCTTCTGTGCATAGTCTTGATGCTCTTATTACTCTCTGCTTGTTTACGTAAAGCATTGCTATGGTGTTGTCTATTCGGATCTGGACAGACTGGCCCTGGATCTGGAAGGAAAAGGCTTGCATTGCTAGGAACACTGTCCTAAGCTCTAGGAGATCAATATGTTCCTGAGTCTCCTTTGTGCTCCAGGTGCCACACACAGTGAAATCCTCTAGATGGGTGCCCCACCCTAGGAGTGAGGCATCTGTTATGAAGCTACCTGTAGGGGATTGCAGGAGGAAGGGAATATCCTCTCTGAGGTTGCCTTCTTCCTTCCACCAATCTAGTGTCTTAAGCAAAGTTTTTGTAACTGGCACTAGTTTGGACATTGGATCTCACCTTTGGAACCAGTGGTCCATTAAGTGGTACTGGATGTTGTTCATCTGGAACCTGGTCCCTAGTACCACTGCAGTGGATGAGGTCATGTGTCCCAACTAGTTGTAGAAAATCCCTTGCAGATCTTGGCTGGCCAATTCTGAAGGATTCTGCAGTAGAATCATATTTGCTACCCTTTCTTGGAAGAAAAGTCTTCTCTTACAAGGTATTAAGCTCTGCACCTATGAAGTCCAATACTTGAGCTGGCTCTGTTTGTGACTTCTGCAGGTTTATCAGGAAGCCCAGCTTTTCCAGGGTGCTTTTCACTAATTGAATAGAGCACCTTGCCTCCTGCTGTGTTTTCGTAATACTAACCAGTTGTCCAGGTAAGGAAAAACCACAACACCTTGCCTTCTTAGATGTGCAGCCACCATAGCAAGGCACTTTGCGAAAACCCTTGGTGCTGAGATGAGGCCGAAAGGAAGGACTAGTAACTGGTATTGGCAGTTCCCAAGCCTGAACTTGGGGTACTTTCTGTAAGTGGATCCGACAGGGATGTGGAAGTAGGCATCTTTCAGATCCAGTGACTCTATCCAGTCTCCCAACTGTAGAAATAGTATCACTGAGCCCAGTGTAACCATTCTGAATTCTTCCTTTGGTGGGAACAATTTTGGCTTCTGCAATTTAGAGAATTTTCTGAACTGCAGGGAAAAACCTGGGTCCAGTACTTCCAGGACCCACTTGTCTGTGGTGATGTCTGACAATTCCTGGAAGAAGTGTGCCAGCCAACCCTCCACTGGCAACAGATGGATGACCTGGGCAGAATTGCTTCTGTTGGGGCTTAGGGGCTGGTGTTATAGCTGCAAGCCTAGTGCCCCTTCTATCTCTACCTCTACAACTAACCCCTTTGGGGTGGATACTCAGAAGGGGCATATGCCCTTGGGTAGAAACCCCTACCCCTGCCTCCCCTTCCATAAGGCCTGTAGGAGGCGGAGGCTTTATCTTTCTCTGTATTGTTCCTGTAGGTGGTTTTGTACTCATCCACCTTTTTCATGTATTCCTCTGTTTTGTCACCAAATGGGGACCTTCCCTCAACAGAAGAAGTCTACAGCTTTGGTTTGTGTCCTGGGACAGGATGGTAGCCCTACACCAGGAAACGCTTCTTAATGATACTACATGGGCCATAAACCTTGAAGCAGTACCATTAGTGTCAACTGCCATGTGGAACTTGTACTTGGTGGCATCCATTGCTGATCTAGCTGTGTCAGCTATGTCCTGTGCCAAGTTGTCACTTGTTTCCTCACTCAGTACCAATATAAAGTTCTTTAGTGCCTTCTGGTATCTCCGTGTATGCCAAGCAAGCTGCTTGACTGAGGAGCAAGGAAGCTGATGTATACACTTTTTGGCCATGTTATCCAGTTTTCTGAATCCTTCTCAGGAGGCTAAGCAAAGACAGGCACTTTAGCCTTCTCCAGGCAACAGCCTGAACCACTCCTCATGATCAGGGTAGAACTACAGGTACTCAACCCCACTGTCTGTCTACCTGATACTTTTATTTTTTCAATTTTCTTGTCAATACCAGCAGTTGAGGTAGATGCGGACATGATCTTTTCAGTGGCTTTCTTGAGGAATTTGTGGACGGGAAGCAGCAACATTTTTGTAGGATCCAGTCTCATCATATCCATGAACTCAACCTCCACTTCATCCCTCTCATCCTCATGGGAAGGGATGTTGAGGATGGTCACCATTTACCTTACATAGGAGTAGTGGGATGTGTAATCCTCAGAAGGCCTGGAAGGGGAGCCAAACTGTTGTTCAGGGGTACCTTCTGGTTCCAGAGGTTCCCCTTCCTCCACATCTTCATAATACATTCTTTCCTCCTCCACACACATTTTGTATGGAACTGGAGCCTGGGGAGGGGGGACATATTCATAACATCTCCTGTAGCTTGGAAAGCCTGGAAAAATTGCCATGACCCAAGACAAAAGCCCTCAGCAGAGGATAAGTGTCTGCTTTTTCCTTTTCAGAAGCGTGACAGATGTTCTTCTCTCTGTTTTTTTCTTGACAGACACTGTTTCCAGTGCCGTTTGCCGTTAATGGACTTAGGGTTCTGTACCATCTTTTGTAGCTTTATCTTTCTTTTATGCACCCTTGACAGGGGCTACTGCTTATTTTAAGTGGCAGGACTCTCATCTGATCCTTTGGATGACATGAAGGCAGATTGAGAAGCCTTAACATTGTCTCTTTTCTTAGCCCTTTTTCTTTTATGTTTTAAGAATAAAACTTTTTTTTTAAGATCACAATTTTTAAATCTGTGGTCAGGACTCAGGTACCTTAAACAACTATGCAGTCTGCCTTTGCCAGGAGCTGAAAACAATTTGTACAATTTTTAAAACCTGTTGGTCCTGTTCTTTCTTTTTAGGTCTGTCAGTCACGCCAAATGCTGAAGACAGAAAGAAAAAATATCAGTTCCCAAAATTTAAAACAATGAATGAAAATAAACCCAAAGTAGGTTAAAATGGTCTTATTATTTCAGAAATGCAGTTCTATTCCTTTAAAAGTAAAACCGCTATTTTACAAATTGAAATTGACAAGAATGGATCAGTTCCCTAAAAACAGAACTAAGCGTTAATAAGAGAAGAAAAATGAAAATTACGAACTCACCTAATTGTTGATCTTCCAGAATATCTTCACCATTCATTACCAACAGGTCTATGCCAGAGGCACTAGGATCTCGTGGGAGCTCAACTTTAAAAGCTTTCAGCTAAGGGGAAGACCTCGGTGTCAGTGCCTACCTGAGGCTGACATATGATGTAGCGCCAGGGATTGGCCAGCACCTGACGCCGATCTCCTGCTTACCTCAGTTCTGTTCAACTGGAGAGGAACAAAGTGGGGAAAAAAAGAGAGAGGAGGGGGCAAGATTGCCCAAGGGACAAAACATAGAAGATAGGATATAAAAGGAACAAAATAACAAAAACCCAGCTACCAGCAGAGAAGAAGAAGAAGAAGAGAGGATGGAAGGGAGGGAAGGCCTAGGCAGTGGATTGAGAGACTGACCAGGACCATCTGGGCAGGTAGGAGAGGAGATCCCCCCGGAGGGCAAAAAGGATAATGGCGATCTGCATGCTCCCAGCACTAAAAGTTGTGCTACCAAGTAGAGGTGCCCGAAGAAAATAAAAGTAGAAGGGTTCCTAGAAATTAGATTTAACATTAGCTAGCCACCCATAAGGGGAGGAAAACTGGGAGGAGACGATCCCATTACATAAGGAGTGAAAGGAAAAACTGACAGTTGAAGTTTTGATTCCTTTTTATGTTCGCTTGCATGCATGCGCAAGGAACGTTTTGGGAAAGTAGTACACTTTGGAGGTGTGCCTCTCCCTTGCAATCCAGTGCTCCGTTGAGCAGGCGTGGCGGTCCTGCACCAATGGATGCGGGAGCTCTGTCTGACAGCGGTGGTCTTCTGCTTCAAAGAAACCACCGCTGTCATACCGGCACCAAGTCACGCTGCCCCTGTGTCACGTGGTCCCCCTGCCACGCCACCCCCAAAGCTTTGGTGCCACGCTGGGAGCCCACCCCGCATGCGTGGCAACGCTTGTTTGCCGACGGAGTGCCCAATCCCGCCGGCTCCACTGCCCCCCTAGCCATCCTTCTGCCATGCTGGAGCCCACCCCAGCGGCAAATATCCATTTTGTTGCCGATGGGGTGCCCAATCCTCCGTCGGCTCCTCTCCCAGCGTAGTTTGCCGACAGGGAGTGCCCAATCCCCGGCTGCCTCGGACCCCGCTATCTTCTGCCATGCTGGGAGCCCACCCAGCATGGCAAATGTCCCACATAGTCCTTTTATTTTTAAACCTGTGAAGAAAAACGTCCCACGTAGTCTCCCAGTCCCCTCCCACAACCCGCACTCCAGCTCTCCCACATCCCCTTCACCCCATACTTACCTCCGAGCTTGGCGCGACGATCTTCGTGGACTGAATCACGCCTGCGCTCTTCAAAGCCGACCGCGAACTGAGGAAATGCTGGTAAGCTGTATAATGGGCTACATAGGGGTTTCAACTTTATTATCTTAAGTTTATTTTTTTGCATCACTAATGGTTTTGATCTTTCATGAATGATGTCACTTATTGCGTTGTCAGGTTCGGTGATTTCGGTCACTACTTAAATCACCTTGGGCCCAATAACCATGACAGTGACATTATCTGCGAGGTGCCCAAAACCCTGTTGAAAATTTGGGTAAAAATTCTAAAATGACTGTTTTATCGAAAGCATGCGCTATGCGCAGTTCCTACGCAGGCTCGTAAGTTCGCGAATTTTCAATATTTTCACTCCAGATTTTCAAATTGCCATTTTACCACACCCTCCTCATGAGCAATATATAGCTGTCATTTTCACATCCAGCCCATGTGCGGCATTAACATAGTCGGTGTGCTAACTCAATGTATGGGACACATTAAGAAAATCACAGTGACACTGATCATGAGCAGAGGTCTTAAAATGGCTGTGTTAAATTGTGGTGAAAAATTCCTAAAAATGACTGTTTCGAGGTCTGCGTTGCACTTCTCACACTTGCGCTCGTAAGTTTGTCAATTTTCAATATTTTCACTCCAGATTTTCAACATTGCCATTTTACCACACCTCCTCATGAGCAGTATAGCTGTCATTTTTCACATCCTGCCCAAAACATGTTTCCGCCCATGTAGCACAATGGCACAGTCCGTGTGCGAACTCAATGTATGGGACACATTAAGAAAATCACAGTGACACTGTTCAAGAGCAGAGGTCTTAAAATGCCTGTGTTGAAAATTTGGTGACAAAATTCTAAAAATGACTGTTTTGATAGTGTTCATTGCAGTTCCTATGCGCACGGTCGAGTTTGCTAATTTTCAATATTTTCACTCCAGATTTTCAACATTGCCATTTTACCACACCTCCTTATGACCAGTGCAGCTGTCATTTTTCACATCTTGCCCAAAACGTGTTTCCGCCCATGTAGCGCACAATGGCACAGTCGCTGTGTGAACTCAGTGTATGGGACACATTAAGAAAATCACAGTGTCACTGTTCATGAGCAGAGATCTTAAAATGGTTATGTTGAAAATTTGGTGAACAAATTCCTAAAAATAACTGTTTTCTACGTTGTGCAGTGCAGTTCCTACGACGCCAGAAGTTCTGAATTTTCAATATTTTCACTCCAGATTTTCAACATTGCCATTTTACCACACCTCCTTATGAGCAGTACAGCTGTCATTTTTCACATCCTGCCTAAAACATGTTTCCGCCCATGTAGTGCATAATGCAGTCGGTGTAGCAAAATCAATGTATGGCACACAGTAAGACAATCACAGTGACACTGTTCATTAGCAGAGGTTTTAAAATGCCAATGTTGACAATTTGGTGAAAAAATTCCTGACGATGACTGTTTTACTGGCGTGCATTGCACAGTTCCATACTGCGACTCAGTGGGTTTGCAAATTTTCAATATTTCCACTCCAGATTTTCAACATTGCCATTTTACCACACTTCCTTATGAGCAGTACAGCTGTCATTTTCACATCCTGCCCAAAATGGTTTCCGCCATATGGCGCATAATGGGGGTAACAAAAAGGTCATGCTGAAAATTTATTGTGCAAATACCTGCAATCGCACAGGGCATTAGGGTAAAGCACCATACATGCCAAACACCACTGCAAATACCTGCAAGCGAACGTTCGGCATTGACAAATGCTTGTTTTATTACAAAACAACAGGGAATTTCCTTCCCCCCCTTCTCCCTCAGAGTACTATCTTATTGGAGAAAAGGGGAATAAAACCGGAGACAAGATGGCTAGACTGGTGAAAGCTGGGAGTCCTACAGCTGAGGAAAAGAAAAAGAGGCAATTCTGCTAGGCTCAGGAATCCCTGTTGACTCCCCATTTTTGTTTTAATGAGAACAGAGGAAAAGGGTATATAAAAACAATTACTGTATGATAAATAACTAAGTCATGCAGATGCCCAACTAAAGGGGGCAAACAAAGGAGAGCCAGCCTAAGCTCTCTTAAAAAGGAGATCTCGAACCCCCCCCTTTTATTTTTGCAGAATCCAGAGGCACACCAAAAGATTCCTCAATTTTTTGTTTTTTATATGTGCCCAGAGGCCCCAAAACAAAAAGGGTGGGAGGAGCAAGGCTGAACAAGAAAGAGGGACAAAGAAAGAGGAAAAGGTAGCTTAGAGAGAGAGGGAGACAGAGTGAACTGCCAAGACGCCTGTTCAGTAGCGGGGATGGTGGAGGGCTGTAAATAATGGTGAAGATATTCTGGAAGATCAACAATTACAGAGAGTATGTAATTTTCATATCTTCCAAGAATTAGTCTTCACCACTCATTACCAATGGGTCAGAGTAGCAAGCTTTACCACCCAGAGGGTGGTGCTGGCTCATCCTGAGGTGATTCCCTCAGCCTCCTGTGCAGGATAACCACAAAGAGGCAGGGGACCCTTATGGGCCTGGTGAGGCCTGAGACTGATCAGGGCAGGCCTGGCCTGGAAGCAATCATTCAGTCCACCAACTCATGCCTGATCCTGTGGGAGAAAAAATAGGCCCCTGGAAAGTGAGAGGCAATCATTCTATGCTGGGTCAAGGGTGACAAACTGGAAAGACAGAGTCACGCCTTCCGCCAGATAAGGACTGCAGTTTCCACACAGCCTGGAGGCTACCTCACTGTCATCATAATATGCTCTCACTTGTGCCTCACCAGCTCTGACCCTGGGCAGAAAGACAAATGGCCTGTCTGGTTGCCTCACAATCTGGCAAAGACACCAGGTGCTGACTCAGCATCAACCACAGGTGCCTGCCATAGACTGCAGCCTGAAAAGTGGTCAGTTTGCAGCTCTCTCATCATGTCCAAGACGAAGTGCTGGGGCAGAGTGTACTCTGCATTGGAGGAGAAGTGCAGGAAGGTGTCCACTTCCTCAGAGAAGGAAGACAAAGAAGATGGAGAGCTGGACTTGGGGCAGCAGTACTGGAGTGGCAGACTGGAAGATAGCCTGATCTAGTGACCTTAGGTATTATGGAAACGCCCCGATGCCTGAACTGTTCCCAGGTTAGGGCCCCTGAAGGACCCATAATGTCATGGAAGAGGCAGAGAAAGAGGAAGAACGTTGTGGATGGACCAGGCCAGGTCCTCTGCCAGGGCTGAGAAAATGTACAGGGACCTCACCTGAGAAGAGGGCCCTGACAGACTTGCCCACCATGGAGCACTAACCGTCGAGGAACGGTCCAGGTGAAACCCTTGGGGGAATCCTCCAGGCTGGGAGACTAGAGCCATAGAGGTCCCACAGGAGGCTCCTATCCACACCAAAGACAGGCCCATTCAGTTCCAGAAGGACCACAGGACCCAAGTCAGCGCTACAACTCTTGCCAGAGCTGCCACCAGCCCTAGGCAGGAAGTGAGCTGTCGAACAAAACCTGCCAGTTCTCACCTCACCTGATAGGGCTCTGCCCTTGGCTAGGGTCTCAAACAGGCTCCACGTAGGAGCTGAAGGGGGGGTCCCACAGAGGGCACCTGAGCCCTCCTCAGCATTTTGAGTAGCACCAGAACCCTCTCTGGTGCAGTGGATGGCACAAGAACCCTGCCTGGTACCACGGCTGGCATTGAGCCAATTTCCAGCACCAGGATCAGTGCCGGGAGACCGAAAGGGGATGGCGCCATGATTGGCACCAGGCAGAGAGAGTGCTCCCAACACTGACCCTGACCTAGACTAAGAACTAGGCTGAGAGAAATCCCCATCATCACCCGAACCTGGACACCAGTCAGGATCATCCTGGTCCTCATCCTCCAGGTCATCCAACCACTTAGGACACGATCCAGGGGCATCTGGCTCTAGAGGCTTTCACTCTCAAGCTCCACAAGAACTGTCAAGAGGGGACCTGGTCTTGTGGTTGGCACCACCTTGCTCATCAGCACCAGTCTTAGTGCCAGGAGCTGAAGCAGCACTGGACTGCAACCCCAAGGTGCCCACCAATGTAGGCCCAGTGTGTAGCTCCAAGCTTGGCACCAGAGGCATCCACTGCCCCAAAGGGGCCATGGACTTGGAGTGATGCGCAACTGGCCCTCCAGGGAAGACTGGCTACCCCACAGACCACTCCCCCAGGCTTTCTGTCATGGCATACCAAGGACTAGGACAAGCCTGGTCTTCTTCAGTACGTATAGCATTTGGGACAGGCTATGGGGAAGAGCACAAGGACCTTACCTTGACTCCCTAGTGTGCAGCCTGCCTCCGAAGGTGGGGGATGGATGACCCCACCTCATTGCATGGATCTCGATGATGTGGAAGTCCATGGAAAAGCAGGTGTCACAGTGGTCCATGTTATGGTCAGCTCCACGGTAGGTCCAGCAGGAGTCATGGCAGTCCCAGACAGACATAGGCCTCCCACAGGGTCAACACCACATTGTGGGGCGGCCTTTCAACTTCTTGTCTTTATTCTTAGGCCCTGGGACCTCGACATGACTGAAAATAGAAAATAAAACAAAAACAGCAAAAAAAAAAAGGGGGGGGTTTGGCACTGTAAAGAGGAGACAAGAGAAACGAAAGTGGTGCAGAAAGGCTGAGAAAAAAGTTACAGCATCGAGAGAAGTGGCGACAAACTGAGGTGTGATTGTAGACCTGGACCACCCCCCACAACCTCATACTTAGTGCAGCATATGACAGACACACTTACGTGTGATTTGTTATGATTTTAGGATTTATTTCTTCATATATGTAGTGGGATAGAATATAGTGTGACACTAGTAAGTAAGTAAGGTTTATTTCTAGGGCAACCACTCCCAGAGGCTCTGGGCACCTTATACAATCAGAAACAGGCAGGGCAATATTAACAGTAAAACAAAACTCAACAGGTTTATTTAAAAATTAAAAAAAAAAACTGATTGTAAATAATTAATAAATACTAAAACGGTTAAACAGAGCTAAAACATTATGGGTAGTCTAGATAGGCCATTTTAAAAAGATATGTCTTTAGGCCACTCTTAAATGCCTCCACTGATGGGGCCTCCCTTACAGATCCAGAAAGCGAGTTCCAAAGGGCCGTGCTGTCCACCTCGAAAGCACTGTCGCCAGAGGTTTTCAGCCTGGCCCTCAGAACCGCAAGGAAGCCCCTGGTGGAGGAGTGAAGGGAATAGACTGGAGTGGCAGTGTAAGGAGATCCACCAGGTAACCAGGGCCTGATCCATACAGGGCCTTATAGGTGAGCAACCCACCTTGAAGATGATCCTCAGCCAGCTAGTGCAGATCACGCAGGGCTGGGCTCACATGACATGACCCAGATAGGCCCGTCAGCAACCTGGCTGCTGCATTCTGCACCAGTTGCCGCCAGCGGAGGGTCCCTCCACAGACCCCGACGATACAGCATCTCAGTCAAGCTTGGAAGAAAAAAGGCACATACTAGTGATGGCAGGTCTTTAGCAGAACTCACAGTTTAATCCAGGCAGTGTTCCTTAAGTGGTAAAACCCACTTTGGACAACAGATGACACCTGAGCATCAAGTGTCAAACTGTCATCCAGGATGATGCCCAGATTTCTCACCTTGGGAAGCCATCAATGGAGTGGTTCCCAGGACCAGTCCTGTTGCCACTCGAGGCAACCCAATCCGCTCCGACCAGGCTCAATCTCCAGGACCTCCATCTTGTCCAGGTTTAGCCTCAACCAGCTGGAGGCTATCCAGTCCTGAATTCGGCCAGGCAGCTATTAAGCACTTCCATGGCATCATCTGTTCCAGGTGCAAAGACATACTCAAACCAGTTGATAACAGTACCAGCGAGTCCACAGTGTTCTCTAAGGCAATCCAAAGCACAATATGGGCCACAGTGTCAAATGCTGAGAAGAGATCAAAGAGAACAAGAATTGACTGGTCTCCTCTATCTCTCGCCCTAAGAAGGTAATTTTGCACCCTGACCAACACTGTTTCAGTATTATGCCTAGCCCTGAAACTGGACTGAATGGCTCTATAGATGCATAAACAGAGGTGTGCCTCGAACTGCAGTGCTACTATTTTCTCAATAACCTTCCCCAAAAATGGGAGGTTGGAGACAGGTCAATAATTTGCCAGGACATCAGAGTCAAGAGATGGTTTCCTTTGGAGGGGCCTCACCAATACCTCCTTCAAGGCATCAGGAAAATCCCCTCCAAAAGCGAACACCAGACTATCCTGGTGAACACTGGACCAACAAACCCGGCGTATCCCACTAGGAGATGGGTCGGGCCGGGTCCAGTTTGCAAAAAGTGGGCCACAATTTCAAGATCACCTCCACAACTTTAGCCACTTCCACTGGCTTAAACTCCTCCCATACAGCTGGAGTACCTATGCCACCACCAGGCTGACCACCATGGGGCAATCCTTGTCCCACTGGGGAGATCCTGGCCTGGACAGAGGACACCCTGTCAGAGAAGAACTGAGCAACCTCATCTCATAATGGGATTGAACATTTTTTCTTTGGCTGCAGACAGATTGGATTAAGTAGTCTGTCTACAGTCCAAAAGCTGAGCTGATCTGTTCCTCCCTGCAGCAATCTCCTGAGCAGGAATTCTGCCTTCTTACAGTCAATTGCCCTTGATACTCAGAACAGTGAGCTTGCAAGGCCAGTCTGTCCTCCCTAGGAGCTGGTCCTCCGCCAGCAATGCTCCAGCTTCTGATCCTTGATTGCCATCTCCTTGAGAACCCCATCAAACCAAGGGGTCTCAAACGAGAAGATCTAGGTCATGTATGGACTGGTGCGATGGCATAAAATGCCCCAGAGACAGCCCTTATAGGCAAACCACCGCCTCACCCATGCCAATTACACATGCAGTACCCACACCAGATAGAGCTACTACTGCCAAAATCCTCTGAGGACAATCCCTCAAAGGGTGATAGCTGACCATCTCAACAGGGAGGGACTATCGGAGGCCCAAACAAGAACTTTACTTTGCAATAATCGGGCCAGGTGACCTGATCAGTCTTGAGGTCCGTGACCTCAAGCCCCACTGAGAACACAAAGTCCAAGGTGTGGCCAGGTTGATGGGTCGAGAAGCAACTGCTTGTGACAGGCCCAGTGATACCATCAACTGGAGGAGGTCGCATCCAGAATGTGAAGATTTGTCATCCTGTATAACTAATGTTATGCTACCACATAAGGAGAACGTATGATTGTAAAACAGGGCTATGCGCTGGTAACCTCTGGCCCTGAATAACAGTATTAGCATTACCGCTGTATTTATTTATGTAGGCCTTTAGGCACAGTCTATAGTTATTTTCCTTGCTATGCAGCTGTTATTATTCTGCAATACTAAGCACTTTTTATTGTTCTCCAAACTAGCCTTGGCTAGTTTTACTCTTATATTGTGAGTATGCCCAGAAGAGAGACATGCAAGCTTGCTGTACACTATACTGACCTTCTACCAATGAGATTTCTGTTAGTTGCAAATATGTCTTATTTGGAAGTGCCGTTACCTAGTAACACACTTTTCTTATCTCAGTATAAGAATGTATGCAAAATATGATTTTGCTGAGTTAGAATCCAGAACGGAGGGACATCATGGTGTTTGGGGATCTCTTCCTGGCTCCCAGCATGTATACTCTGTTTTCTGTGTGACTGGTAATAAACTTTCCTCCTGACACATCTCTGGCTTTGTTTTGTATCTCTCCATCAGGTCCATAACTCTGCCATAACAAAGTGACAATTGTGGCTAGGACCTTTGGACTGAACCAATGCCAAGATTCACCAGGATAAGGGTGGGATAACAAAAGGTGTTCCAGCCCAACGCCCCTCTTTGCCTCACAGAACAGGTCATGAGGGACCTCTGTTACCAGGGTGCACAGCTGTCTGACTGTTTGGACCAAGGAGAGTCGAAACTCCTTGGATCTCCAGTTAAGACAGTTAAAGGGAAAGATCCCATAACAACGGCCAATAATTCTGAGCTCAGTGTAGGCATCTTACATTTTCTTACCTCCCATGGAGGTTGACAAGATTTCACCACTGACGTGAAACTTGAGATTGACCTGACCCGGTATGTAAGGAAGCTACAGTATATACTGAGGTTAAGTCCAAAAGCAAGAAACATGATCAAAAGGGTGCAATGGTTGCTGCATTGTATGCTTTGTGTCAGACTTCTGAAACCAGAGTTGATTCTCTGAACAAAGAGGTGTGTGTGTTAAAGGAAGAGTTTTAGGTGATTAAACAAGAAAACAAAAAGGAAACCAGTAAGCTGAAGAAAGAATGTGTAAAGTTGCAACAGAATAAAGTGCAGATGTTACAGGTGAATGGTATGCTTATGAGCATGAATGAGTCACTAAAAAGTGATCATGCAGAGTTGGAAATGGAGTATGAGAGATACCAGAAAGACTTGGGGAAAGAAATGGAACAGAATCGCAAAGTGAGCACTGCATACAGGGTTTTGCAGGATAAGGTTAGTAAGAGAATATTTTATGCTGGTGTAAATCATGCTGAATGCAGGAATCAGGTTGCAAAGCTATGTCAGCAGCTAATGATCCTGAAGGGTCATGTGAAAGCAATGCCATCCGCATCTCCCCTCATGTTGTCATCCTTTGATGAGGGTGATGATGTCTATGTTCCCTGGGACAGTGGAGGGTACAGGCACTGCCCAGCAGTGGCGGCTCTGACCAGGGAGGACAAAAATGAGATAGAAAGTCTGACAGCAAAGGTTATAGCAAAGACTGAGCTGTCGGAAAAGCAGATGGAAAGCTTGCAAAAAGCTGTAGCAGATGCTCTGAAAAGAGAAAAACAGTCACTCACACAGGGCGTGGCTATAGCCACTGCAGAGGCAGCTGCCAAGACTATTAGCCCCAGGACTCCTGAATCCTTGCCGAGCCACAGTGCTCTCGAGTCTGCACAAGCTGTTCAAAGCATAGCAGATAAAACTGGCAGGATGGCTCTGGGAGAAAATTTGAGTTGCCACCTGGAGAAGGTGCAACAGCACTGCCAAATACTTAGCTTGCCATGGGAGTATCAAGTCCAAGTTCTCAAACAAACAGTGGAGCCACACTATGGGCAAAGGTACCAGAGGATGTCCGTAGTGATGCTAAAACCTCCTTTGAAGCAGTTGCTGCCTGCCCACTGGAAGCCCATGATCCAAATTCTGTCGGCATAATGCTGGCTATGCAGATTAAACAGCGTAACAAGGAGACCCCTCCCCAATATAAGGGATGGTTGCGGCTCACTTACAGCACATACAAGGCACTTGCAAAGAGGACCAGACCGGGACTCAATTGGTACAGGTGTCTTTTCCTATGAAACCTCCTCCTAGCACTTAGGAGAGAGTGGAAACCTCTGTTTCCTAAGCAAGACAAACTGGAACAAATACTGGAGAGAATGGAAACACTGACTGAAAATATGATACAGCAGCTCTGGATTAGCAAGCCACATGTTAAAACTCCTATCTGTGCTACTGAGATTCAACAGCACACAGAGAGAAAGAGAAAATAATGTTTTTAGTCCTTGTGAGGGTGAGCTGAAATCTGCTTTTACAATTGTTTGGCTTTTACAAACAAAAAAAGGAGAAGCTGCTTTATGATTTTGCAATATGGTTTAATCCTTCACAAATTTAGTTTCTAAAAATATATATGGGAGAAGAGTCCCATACACAAAACAAATTTACAGAAAATAATTATGTTAGTCTGAAAGAACTGATGGCAAGAGTGTATGTGTACACAAGACTGTGTTTGGAGTCTAAGTTTAAAAGGTGGCGATCTTAGAGTAATGGAATTAGGACTGGTTTAAAATGCAGAATGACATATTAGAATTAGTCTGCATGGTTTGTTTGTTTGTTTTAACCAGGAGAGACACACTAAGCTGAAGCTTGTTTACAGGGGTGACCTGGGAGCACAAGGAAGTTAAGTGATTTGCTCAGGGTCACACAGTATGCAACTGGGGGCTGTGGGATTCAAACCCAGGTCTCCAGATCTGCAGCTCAAAGCCTTAAACTACTGCGCTATACTGCCTCCTCCTTGTGGCTCGCTTAAAACACATGCAAGGTACTTTCAAAAGAGGACCCAGACCGGGACTCGATTGAGTACAGATGTCTTAACATACTAACAGCCAGCAGAATAGGCTTTTCGGTCTTCCGTGTCTGCTCAGTTATCCAGCCCCTAACGGGCTCTTGCTCCCTCCTTCCCTCCCTTGTCCCAGTGAGGGTCAGTCTTGGCTTCAGTACCCCCATACATCTGTCCCACCCCCTCTTGAATCCCTCCACAGTGTCTTGCTCGACTAGACTCCTGGGCAAAGTATTCCATGGCTCCACCACCCTCTCTGTGAAGTAATGCCTTCTACATTCTCCCCTATAGGTTCCTCCCTCCAGTTTCCATTGATGCCCACTGGTTGTGCCCCTTTGCTTTAGCCTGAACATTTCTTCCTATGAAATCTCCTAGCACTTAGGGAGAGTGTGGAAGCCTCTGTGTTTCCTAAGCGAGACAAACTGGAACAAATACTGTGGAGAAGGGAAACACTGACTGAAAATATGATACAGCGGTTTTGGATTAGCGCCCTTTCATAAAAGCACAAAGAGAGGTTTTTGTACAAGCATGGTGTGCTATGAACTACTGAGATTTAATTCCACTCTTTGTACCTACTGTACCCACCCCTTACAAGAGATGCAGTTCAGGCAGCCGTCAAAATGCCTTTACTGGTTTGAATCTGGTAAGGGGAGGGGGAGACAGAAATAATAAGGTTTTCCTTAGGCTATTAATGTTTGCATATTTAAAGCTGCTTGTGAATTGTTTGTTATAATGGTACATTTGTGTCATCTCGATTGCAAAACGGTCCCAACTCTTGCTATACCCTTATTGTGTAAAGTACCAAGTTTTCCAATGCCATACTGCAAGTTAAGCATCAGAGGTTTAGAATTGTGGGTTTTCTTTAATTCACCTTCTCCAACAAAATGGGTGGGGGGTGGGCAACTTTCTGAAAAGGGATGTCTCAAACAAAAAAGAAAAATGACAGAGACAGGGTTAAATCTATAATTTGCCTCACTGAAGGTCAGCCTTCGCTGGAGAGGACGTGACTGTCTGGGATGACATACACTGTAATCAAACACCCTTTCCTTTCAGGAACAAGAGCCTTAACTCAACAAGAAAATGAAGTTCTGTTGTGTGCATTCATGGTGTGTAAAATGTTGTTTTCTGTTTATTTTTACAGGCAGTTGATTTTATGTAAATGGCATTACATGGTAAAAAAGCTCACTCCAAAACACTCCCTATCTCCACAATACGTAACAAGCTTACCAGAAAAACAAATTAAGCCCATTTACTGAGCAGTTGTGGGGGTGGGGGGCGCATGGACTTCTCTACTCTCCTCTGCTCCCATAGCTAACTGCTTTCCATCAGAAACCAATTCACAACTGTTTAAACAAGGCATAAAACAAATTACTGATGTGCCCATGGGAAGCAAACAGCCATTTTTACATGTCAATTACATTGTTTGAGTTCCGAGTAGCCACTAATCAATTATTTCATGCCAATCTGTTCCAACTAAGAATAATACTCGAAAAATGGTGGCAAATATGTACTGCTCCCACAAAAACAAACTCACTCTGGTACTGTAGAAGGGTCTTTCATGGTTCACCAGAGAGGGTGTGGGTGTTAATGTTAACCTTTCTGCTGCTACCAACATTGGTATGACTCGACATGGAAATAAAATGTTCACAAAAAAAACAAGGCCATGAAATACAATTAGAAGTAGGAAACATGGGATGAATCAGGATTTCATGTAAATCAATTGAAACCGTTTTCTAACCTATCAGTGAGGAAGGGGGCACCCTCTCTCTCTCTTTTTTTTCTTTCAGAAATATGAAGGTGACTATCAGTGATGAGATGGTCTCTGTCCACAGAGAATGCCTTGCTGGAAGTTATGAGATTTGCCCTTCCGGGGTGATATCCATGGATGGCCTGCTTACCATCCTCAGTCTTCTGGTGTGGTAGAGAAACCCAATGAGCAGATTAAAGTGATGTTATCCAAGTTTGCCAAGAAAAATGCAAAACAAAAACTGGGATGTGCTGTTGCCCTTACTACTAGTGGCACTTAGGGCTACCCCATCAGCAACCACCCAGTATACACCCTTTGAGGTGATGACTGGATAGCAAATGAGATTGCTGGAACACTTGTGGATGGATATCCACACCCTTCCCATGGACAGAGTGCCGGCTGACAACTATGTGAAACAGTTACAGGACAATTTGGCTGACGTTCACCTTCTTGCCGCTAAAAGTCTGGGTAATGCCCAGCAAAGGTCCTTGACAGACATATCAAGGAAGTGGACTGGCAAGTGGATGACAAAGTCATGGTTGTTAATACTCCAATCCAGCTCACTCGCTAGGGTAGCAAATGGGCTGGTCTCTATGACATTGTGAACAAACTTAGCTCCTCTGTCTACCAAGTGCAACTGCCAGATAAAAGAAACCTAACAATGAGTGGTTTCATGCTAATCAGCTGAAACTGTACAAGGGCTCTGATGTCCCTGTGTAACACTTTCTTTATACTGTCCAACCCACCAAACAGTAACCCCAACCCTAAGGTAACTGGGGGGCCTTGCCTATTTCTTTTCTTTCATTATAGAAAAAATGTATTTGTGGTGGTTCTCTATTGCCTTACCCTGGGCACCACAGCAGGTTTCGAATTTCCCAAAGGAAAATGGCCACTGACGATCTAGGAGAAAATCCACGCCTTCCCAAGCACTGACAAATTTCTCAAAATTATCCATCTTCTGGGCACCATGGTTTCCAATGTTGTCACATGGAAAGGACCTGCTGCTCCAGGTCATCATGCCTGGCTCAAGGGACAACCAGGTCCTTCTACAGCCTACAAAGACAGAGTAGTGGGATACCCAAATGGAACTATTTTCATTAAAAACATACAGCAACCAGACTAAGGGACTTGGACTTTTTAAATCATTATGCAACTTCGTGAATATAGGAAACCTATACCATTGACTGGCTCCACAGACTTGGTCTTGTATCCAACTCCCACTACTCTTCCCACTACTGTGCCCAACACAACCTTTTTCATCCCTCCTGAGACTACAACTTTACCACCACAACCTTTACAATGCTTTAAGTTGGAACCAGGTCCAGCTAGCGGTCTGACTGCTATTTTTATTCCTGGGACTCTGATTAACAATGTTCAATTCATACATTTTCCTGTTTTGAATATTTCGCATTGGAACATGGCTGAATACGGCCAATGTTCCCAAATGAATATTTCTAGATGAAAATACTATAATTATAAATCAAGTGAAAAACCATCAAGAAAAGTGTAGCTGTACTTTGGAGCGACCACCCTCTTCAGCAGAGGGACAAATCTGACATGAGGAAGATGGGGGGGGGGGGGGGGGGGGCATGACCACAAAGTAGAGTCAGAACTTTATTCCAACTCTGATGTTCCATAATTAGTTTAAGTTCTAGCCCTGGGGCATTTCTATCCTGCATAATGAATTCACTTTGTGAATATACACTGAGGTATACCTGCAGTTAGACGGGACAGTTGAGTTGGAGGTGGTTCAAAGTGACTACTGTGTCAAAGGTGGTGCAAGAGGAGATGGTTAAGTTGGAAGTGGTGTCAGAGGTGATGATTGTGTTGGAGGTGCTGTGAGAGGGACAGTTGAGTCATGTGTCTGGAAAGGCAATGGCTGAGTTAGAGGTGGAGTGAAAGAGTATGATGGAGTTGAAGGTGGTGGGAGGTAATGGCTGAGTTGGAGGTGGTGTGGAGGTGATGGTTGAGTCAGAGGTGCTGTGAAAAGCAATGGTTGAGTTGGAAGTGGTGTGAGAGATGACAGTTTAGCCAGAGGTGGTGCGAGAGGTGAGGGTTGAGTTGGAGATGGTGTGAGAGTGATGGCAGAGTAGGACATGGTGCGAGAGTTGATGACTGAGTCAGAGGTGGTGTGAGAGGTGATGGTTGAGTCAGAGGTAGTGCATGAGGCAATGGTTGAGTTGGAGGTGGTGCGAGAGGAGACTGTTGAGTCAGGGGTAGTGTGAGAGGCTACAGCTGAGTTGCAGATCGTGCGAGAGTCGATGGTTAAGTTGGACGTGGTGTGGGAAGCAAAGGTTGAGTCAGAGGCGGTGCAAGAGGTGATGGTTGAGTTGGAGATGATGTGAGAGGTGACAGTTTAGCAGAGGTGGTGCGAGAGGTGAGGGTTGAGCTGGAGATGGTGTGAGAGGTGATGACAGAGTCGGAGGTGGTGTGAGAGGTGACAGTTGAGTTGGCGGTAGTGTAAGAGGCAACAGTTGAGTTGGAGGTGGTGCAAGAGGGGACTGTTGAGTCAGGGGTGGTGAGAGAGGTGATGGTTAAGTTGGAGGTGGTGAGACAGGTGACAGCTAAGCTGGAGGTGGTGATAATATGATGGCTGAGTCCAAAGTGGTGCAAGAGGTGACGGTTGAGTTGGAGGTGGTGCAAGAAGAGACGGCTGAGTTGGAGGTGGTGCAAGAGGTAACACTTGAGTCAGAGATTGTGTGAAATGTGATGGATATATCAGAGGTGGTGTGAAAGGCCATGGTTCTGTCAGAGGTGGTGTGTGAGGGGATGGTTCGGTTGAGTCTGAGGTGGCACGAGAGGCCACAGTTACGTAAGAGGTGATGGTTGAGCTGGAGGTGGTGTGAGAGATGACAGTTGAGTCAAAGGTGATAAGACAGGTGACAGTTGTCTGTCATTGTGTGAGAGGTCACAGTTGTATCGGAGGTGGTGCGCAGGTGGATGGTTGAGTTGGAGGTGGTGCTATAGGAAACGGTTCAGTCAGAGGTGGTGCAAGAGCGACTGTTGAGTCCACGGTGGTGTGAGTGGTGACAATTGAGTCGGTGGTGGTGTGAGGGTTGACAATCATGTCGGAGTTGGTGAGACAGTGATGGCTGTGAGTGAAAGGCAATGGTTGAATCGGAGATGGTGAGAGGTGATGGACGAGTTGGAGGTGGTATGAGAGGTGATGGTGGAGTCAAAGGTGGTGTGATGGCAATAATTTAGCCAGAGGTGGTGCGAGAGTGATGGTTGAGTTTGAGATGGTGTGAGAGTCAACCGCTGAATCAGAGGTGGTGTGAGAGGTGATGGCTGAGCTGGAGAGTGTGAAAGGTGATGGTTGCATTGAAGGTGGTGTAAGAGGGGATGGTGGAGTCAGATTTTGGTGCATGAGGCAACGGTTGAGTTGGAGGTGGTGCGAGAGGCGATGGCTAAGTTGTAAGTGGTGTAAAAGGTGATGGTTGAGTCAGAGGTGGTGGGAGAGGTCATGGTTGCGTTGGAGGTGGTGTAAGTGGCGACGACTGCGTTGAAGGTGGTGCGAGAGGTGACAGCAAGTGCCTTCCCCTCATATCTAAAGGACACAACAGATGCTATTTGGGCAATTAAGGACCAGCCTGTTACAAATGACGTGATCTTGATTATCTTAGACTTAGAGAATTTACACTCCAGTATCCCACGTGTAGGGGGGATCAAAGTCATTGAACACACCGTGCCAAAGAACATGGAACCACCGACATAATATTTGTTGGAGATGTGTGAGATAACCTTAACATTTGACTACTTTACATTTAACTACACATATAAACAAGTAAAATGTACTGCTATGGCCAAGCCTGCCCTGTTCATACTTTAGAAGAAAAGCACATTTTTAATGCAAGCAACAACAGCTTTGTAAGCAACATAAAGTTCTGACGTCAGTACACAGACAATTGTCTGCTTCTATGGAAAGGATAACAGCTAGACTATGACAGATTCCTCTGTTACTTGAATTCATGCATCATAAATCTTCCATCACCCAGCTCTACCTGTCTTTTGCTCCTAACCAGGTTAGTGCTATCTCGGTACTGAACAGCTGCCTTGCAGAAATCCAAGACTGGATGAATTCCAGCAGTCTAAAGTTGAACCCAGGAAAGACTGAGGTTCTGGTTGTGGACCCGGGTCATAGGGTAGAGGGGTTGAGGACTGGGATCCCCTCTGGTTTAGTCCTGGGGGTGGCCCAGATTCTCACCTCTGAACGGGTGTGTAACCTGGGAGTGGTGCTTGATGATGGCCTGACTCTTCGTCACCAGGTATCGGCAGTTGTCAAGCTGGCCTTTTACCATCTTAGGAATGTTGCCAGGATTAGGCACCTTGTTCCATCCAGCGACCTGCCTATTTTGGTCATGCCTTTGTGACATCGCACTTTGATTATTGCAACTCCCTATATCTAGGGCTTTCTGGGGTTAATATCTGCCGCTTACAGCTAGTGCAGAACGCGGCAGCACATTTATTGACTGGGGCATCCAGAAGATCTCATATTACCCCTGTGCTGCACGCTCTGCACTGGCTGCCAATACAGTGATGGATCACCTTTAAAGTAGGTCTGTTGACTTACAAAGCCCTACATGGATTAGGTCCGATTACTTGAAGAACTCCTGATTCCCTTACACCCCTTTAGACAGCTCTGCTTTCGGCTGATGATGGGTTGCTGGAGATTCCAAGGGTTAATCTAAAGTCATCTGGTGTACGTGCCTTTGGGTTTTCGGCACCTTCCCTTTGGAATTCTCTGCCTCGTCAGCTTCGGGAGTGCAGGACGGTGGGGAGTTTCAAGCAGGCACTTAAGACTTTTTCATGGGATAAGGCATTTTCGGTATTATTTTGATTTTATATTGCCTGTATCTGCACTCGTGCTTTGTTTTTATGTATATTGTACAGTGTTTAGAAAAATGAAAGACACTTAAATAAATTTTTTTATTATTATTATTATTAAATTCAGTAGCATAGCAGACTGTGACTGTGGACTTGCTGAACCTCTGTATAATAAAAAAAGATGGTAGACTGGAAACACAGGTTACTCATCTGTAACAGTAGTTCTAGGAGTGGTATATGTTGTTCATCCACACTTGTTGGCATGTCCCTTTCCCTTTAAATCTTGCCGGAAGGTCTAAAAGCTGGCTCCTCCCATCCACCCAGGTGGTATATGCCTTGGCTCCACCCCATGACTCCAGATCTTGCCCGCTGGAAGCAGAGGTTGCGCATCGAAGCCGGGGAGGTCACGTGGGTCAGTGTGGATGAACAACATATACCACTCCTAGAAAATGCAGTTACACAAAGACTTTTGCTGTAACAGTAGATCTTCTAGGAATGTCTCTTGTAGTGGGTCTATAATACTGGGAGTTCCCAATAGGTGGCGCTCCAGCACGGAAGTTTCTTCCAGCAGTCTCCACACCAGGGACCACCTACACGACCTCATTTCCTGGGTTGTACCTATAAAAGTGGGTGGTCCCTGGCAATCTCCGTTCCCCGCTGGTTTCAGCTCAGAAGCGAGGGACCGAGGGGAACCGAGGTACCAAAGCTTCCCAACCCTACATCGTTTTTATGTTGCAAATGGCAGGGGGATAGAGGGAGGGAAACTACTTACTGCAAGAGGCGTTCCTAGAAGATCTACTGTTATAGCAAAAGTCTTTGTGTAACTGCACATCTTCCACGGAATGGTCTCTTGCAGTAAGTCATTACTTCTGGGAGATTCCCAAGCAGTTATTGAGCAGAGGGTGGCCATATATGGCGTTCTGCCTTATATCTTAGTGTGGTCTTAGGACCGAAAGGGGCTGAAAACAGTGCATCAGCATGTAAAAAAGGGGATTTTGTAAGTAATCCATTATAACATTCGTTATAGGATCATGGCTGAAAGACAAGCCAGACTGGCTATTAGTTGGCATCATCAGATGAGTTTAAGGAGATGTAAACCCGATTAGGGTATGGCACATCAAGAACTGTAATAGACCATAGGAAAGTTAGCCATATAATGGAGTAATTGGGAGATCTCAGTGGCATGCACCGGAAAAGACAGTCTATGTCAAATCCCATCGGGTTCTGAGTCTGGGATAGTAACCCAAATAATACAATGTTATTTTGTAGTGTTACAAAGTAGCAATTTAGTACAGTTTTTTTCCCTGTGAAACAATGCATCTATTTCATGAAGGAAGCCAGTGACACTTGGAGTCAGTGGCAGCATCGTACCTGTTTTAGGGTAAAGACACAGAATGCAACAGAGTGATGTATTCAGTTCCATCACGTGTTAGCAATCTCATTTGCAAGGGGGTCCCAAGCATGTCAGTGTCTACCGCCTCATCTGGCGTAAACCTGAAATTTTAGTATGATGGGCCCTTTGTTGATACTGTCAGATGAACAGACATGAAATCAATGATCTGGATACTTACAGATTTAGGAGTCATGGGATCTCATGCATGCGATTTGAAATGTAAGAAAATCATAAGGTTTGCAACCTGTCCATAGTTTGTTGTCCAAGTAGCGTGGATCAGCAAGTTTGATAAATCTTGCATTTTATACAGGTTTTATGTATTCACTATGCCCAGTCTGTCCAGATAGTAGAAACTGTATCCATTTAGTAGTAATAGGATACTGAAGTAGCAGATAATGTTGCGAAATGAAACAATGTATCTGTGTATGGAAGTCAGTGATTTTTAGAATCAGCAGCTATAACCAAACTTGTAGGTGGTTTAGAGAACATGTAAAGTAATAGAGTGATGTTGATATATCCATCTTGTATTGATAATCTTACTTACAAGGGGGTCCCAGGTATGTCCGGGCCTGCAGCCTTGTTGGGCGTAAATCTGAAATGTTCATATGATGAGCCCAGTATGTGTACTGTTTGGAAAATAGAAGCTAAATAATGAACAATATAATCAAAATCATAAGGCAGTGGATCTCATTTTTGAGATTACATAAACACATATGTGTGTGTATATCTATATATATATATATATATATATATATAGATATACACACACATATACATTTTTTTTTTGACCAAGCAAAAAAGACATGTACAGATTTTAAGACTTATATCTGTATGGGTACTCACCCTTGTTCATGTGATCTATGTTCATGATCAAATGAAAGCAGCTTATAGCAGTAGAAAATTGAAGATGGTATAATCCATACCAGGATATATCGACTGAGTCTCAGCATGTGCGTAGTAGTAGGTGGACCTGTTCATGGGAGGGACATGGAGACTGGCACACAACAGGCCAAGAGGCATCCCAATGGAATGGCCATGATGGACTGCAACAGTGATACCTCTGAAAAGTGGTTAAATGTATACAGCCTGTTGAAAAAGGCCTCTGGTTTCAGTTGAAGTCTTTAGTGAGAAGAAGAGGCGCTCGGCCTGCCAGAGGGGCGGTCACGGCTTTAAAGGCTTGTAGGTTATCTAGCCTTGTTTGAGCCTCGGGGCCAAAAAGATGGTCACCTTATAAGGGGCATTAGCCACATGCTGTTGAATATCAGGTGCTAGCCCGGAGAGTCAGAGCCATGCCTGACAGTGTAGAAAATACCGACTGCAGAGGCTCAAGCTGAAGCATCGGTAATGTCGCATCCTGATCTTTTTCAGAGGAGGCAGGTAGTCTATTTATAAGGTCACCAGCAGAGATACTTACCAGATGCTGGTTATATTTCTCAGGTATGGCAGTATGGTTTTTGTTATAGTAGTCCATCAGCCCCGCTAGATGGTACAACATAAGGGGACTCATAGTCTCTTGAACATTCATGAAGAGGCATGACAGGAGGGCAGTCCAGCCCTGTGCAGGCCAGTGTCGATGGAGGCTGAGACATAGCCTGTGATAAATGGTGTATGAGTATCATGCATGAGAGTAGATGAGGCTGGTAAGCCCCTGCATTCTGTAGCATATAATTCTTTATTTTGTAGTGATGCAGCCTCATAGAATCTTGTGATGCATGTTGTTGAAAGTATTCATGGAAGTCCATGGTAAACTTGTAACAAGGATCCTCCATAATTGTATTATACAAAGGTAAAGATGCTGTTCTATGACGTAGGGGCTGCTCCGTCGACGGTGGCAGCCGCCTCGTCGATGGAAGAGGAAGAGAAGCATGCCTCGTCGATGATGTACTATGTTTTATAGTTGAAGGGTAAGTAAAAGCATGCTCTGTTGATGGTGGAATATACTCTGTCGACGAGAAGGAAGACAGTACATACTCCGTCGATGGCGGGACATGCTTCATCGACAATGAAATTGTGAATACATGCTCCGTCAACAACAGAAATGCTGTTGTCAATGATGAGAAAGTGAATGCATGCCCCGTCAATGGAGGTAGGTATCCCGTCAACAGTGGAGCTTTGGAGCATGTCCTGTCGATGGGGGAGGCAGCCCCATCAATGATGGAGCATGTAGAGTGTGCTCCATTGATGGGGGAGGCAGCCCCGTTGAAGATGGAGTCGGTAGAGTGTGCTCTGTCAACAGAGGAGATGGTATCATCGATGAGGCTGTCTTGTAGAGCCCTCCCATCGATGGAAGAGTACACCCCATCGATGGGGAAAGTAGCAGGATCTATGTCGTCGATGGTGAGGGCAGCCTCGTTGATGGGTAGCTGAAGAATGAAGCTCCCTAGATGAGAATGGTCTAAATGAAGAAGAGCCTGCATGTCGATGGGGGTGAATTCCCGTCAGTGCTCTTTTGATGAAGTGTGGTCTGTGGTCAACGGGGGTGAATGACTGTCAATGATGAATGTCTTCTGGATGATCTCTGTTTCGGAGGTATGAACGTTGAAAGGTGGTCAGGCAGGACTTTAGGTGAAGGGGTTTCCTTCCCTATTTTAGTCATTGAATGTTGACAAGGAGACAGCCATTGTAGTATTATATCTAGTACAGGAGCCTGGTGTCTTGTATGACGTCCAGGCACCCCAGGCAACATTATCAATCCACTTCATATACTGCTGTAGAAGAGATGCTGCCAGAGCTGAAGATGGTGGGAAAATGAACAGAGATTACCAGGGACCACCCACTTTTATAGGCATAGCCTAGGAAGTGAGGTCGCGTGGGTGGTCCCTGGTGTGAAGACTGCTGGAAGAAACTTCCATGCTGGAATGCCACCTATTGGGAACTCCCAGAAGTAATGGCTTACTGCAAGAGACCATTCTGTGGAAGATCAACTGTTACAGGTGAGTAACCTGTTTTTCTAGGAATGTGGATATGTTGTTATCACACTTGTTGGCAGATTCTAGCAATTCTCTGGGAGGATGGAAGCAAGGCACACACCCCTACTTGGGAACAGAGATTGGAGAACTGAGACCCCAATACCAGCATCCCGGTGTGACTCTAGGTTGATGTGGTAATGGGTAATGAAGGCGTCTGCTGACTTCCCTCAGCCAGGCCCTGTGGCACATAACGACTGCAGCTGCCACTGAATAGGCACAAGAATCTCCGATGTCCAAGGCTGTCTGGAGTTGCTGTTTAGCAATGGCCCGGCCCTGATCACGGACCTGCTTGACCGTGGTCTGAAGATCTGTGAGGAGATGAGGAAGAACCTCATTCAGAGAACTCAAAAGGACTTGGGAGAAGTGTACCATAATGACAGTCAAGTTCACTTGTCGGAGGCTGAGCAAGCAAGCAGCATAGACCTTTCTGGCTGCATGGTCCAACTTTTTGGACTCTTTGTTCAGAGGTCTATCCACATCTCCTGAGTTGCCCAACTGCCAGAACACAGACTTGGTCACCAGTCCTTCAGCTGAGAGATGCTGTAAACCCTGAGGAGGAGCCGGTGGGAACTGCATACTTGCAGACCATGCGAGCAGCGCAGGGCAGGAGACTGGATGTTGTCAAGGCTCCAAGGCTGGATCAACAATGGCCTCAGCCACTGGGAAGGCCTCAGATGGAGAATCCCCTTTTCTGAGGATATCAGTCAAGGGGTATTCTGCCCATTTTTCGAAGGGCTCCAAAGGCATACCTGCTGATTCAGAGATGAGACAGAGGATGCACATGAGGGACGTGGGACCCTCCTCCACCGACAGACTCATGGAATCATCATCACATGGACGTGAATGCAAGTCTGAATCCTCAGACCCTGAGTCTGGGTAAGCGGTCAACCACCAGAGTCACTCTTGATCCGCCATGGATGGGTGGGAGTAAGGGTGATTGACAGCCTGCACGGAAGACCCTGATCAGGTCAAGACTCCTTGGCAGGAGCCCCTACGGGAGGCTGCTTAGGTGGTGGCTCCACCAAAATAGGTGGAGAGGCCAGCTTCAGCTGAGCCGGGAGGGTCTTCACCAGTTCCGCGGGCAGAGGGATGCTGTCAACAGGTTCCAAGGGAGTTGGCATCAGCCTGGAAGGTGACAGCCAAGTGATGGCCATTGTAGAAGCCAGGGACAACTACAGAACAGTCAGCATGAGCAGTTGCCACATGAGGTCCTCATAGTGATGACAACTTGCGTCGAAGCTTCTCCTCACTCGAGGAAGATGAGGACGATTAGATGCACCGTTTCTTAGAGTGCAGCTGCTTAAAACTTCCTCAGCCTATTGGTCAAGGGGTCCAAGATCTAGAAGACGACCGCTGGGGCAGCCGACAGGACTTCTCAGAAGGAGCCAGGGAGGACCACAGCTCCTTCAGATCGGGGACCGTGACCACGGGTGGAGCTCCAGCAAGTTGGGTCTCCTTGTCGGGTGGTAGGACCGGAGTCCTAAATAAAGAATTGGTGGCCTCATCAGCTGACAACGGGTTGCCAAGGTCGATTATAATTTCGACCTGGTTGTCGTCTCGCATCTGAGCTGGCTGGCCTGACTGGGGTACCATGAAGCCAGCAGTCGAGGTCACAATTTCGACCAAAGTCGAGACAGGAGACTCCTGCAACTGAAATCTCTCTCTGTCCCAAGAGCATCGATGTTGTGAAGACTCTTCTCCCAGATCTCTGTCCTTTTTACAGGACCGGGAGGTGTGCATACTGGATGGGCCCTCCCCTTCTGTACGGAGAGACTGGCACATCTCTTTGAAGGATCCGGAGAAGGAAGATCCCAGTTTGAGCGGAATAAAAACCAATAAGGATGAGGACTGTTCAGTGGCATGAGCCACCTCCGCCTCAAAGGCTTTCATCTGCTCCAGTTGGTCTGAGGATCCCGCAGCCACAGAGACCACATGACGGGCATCTTTAGATTTGACCGGTGGATGCCATTTTTCCAGTCGTCCAAGTTGTAAGCATGCAAGGCAATGATCCAGAACCTGCGGATGGAAGCATGCACACTTGCAGGCCTGAGGGTCATGCGCATGGCCCAGGCAGTAGACGCACAAGGAATATGGATCAGTACGGGACATTTTCTGCCTGCAAGGGCACTGGCAGAACTTGGGTGAGGACCTGTCCTCCACTGTGGTTGCAAACATGAATTTATGTGGAGAAACTTGAATGAGTTTTAATTTTGGTAAACTAGCCGCGGTATTAAGCACCAGGGCCTACTCAACGCGGAGCAGTAAGGAGGGAACCTGAATCTTCCAAGCAGAAAGGAAGATCTGGAGTCATGGGGTGGAGCAGAGTCATATACCACCTGGGTGGGTGGGAGGAGCCAGCTTTTAGACCTTCCAGCAAGATTTAAAGGGAAAGGGACATGCCAACAAGTGTGGATAAGAACAACATATCCACATCCCTAGAAATCAGTTTATAGAAAACCAATGTCAAGCAACATGCTTTTGGAAATTAACAGCTGCCACTTAGAAAACTTAAAACAAAATATCCCTAAAGGTCAGATGATTAGGATGAGGAGAAGTTGCAGCACTGAAACAGAGTTTAAAAAACAAGCAATGGATCTAGGCAACAGGTTGATTCTATGCATCCTGTATGAGATGCATATGAAAGTGTGGCACAAATACCACAGAATAATCTGTTACGGCCAAGATAAAAAAAAGGACAAGTGAGCGTCAAGTGACATTTGTTACAACCTATAACCAATTATCAAAGGAGATAAAGGATACAGAGTGCTGTCACTGGGAAGTTTTAAAAGCAGACAAAGTTAGCAGTCACCTTTGGAGACAGCCCCCCTTGCCAGTTTCAGAAGGAGCACAAACATGAGGGATGAAGTCTGGCATAGCCACTTTAAAGTACTAATATACATGAGAGTCAGCTGGCTACATGATCCCTCTAAAGGCAGTTTTAGATGCAGGAACTGCACACACTACAATAATAGGAAAGACAGCAGTACTTTCTGTTATCCCAAGAAAGAAACTCTGCCCAAAATAAGAGTTCATCGATTGCAATATGCAGGGGTTACATATGTATTATGGTGCCCATGTGGGCTCACATGTGTGGGCCAAAGAAAATGGGCTTTGAAGACATGAATCAGGGAGCACAAACAAGCTGCAAGGAGTGGTATGAAACATGCTACTGCATGACATTACAAGCAAGCAAATCATGGATTGAGACCAGTAAGAGGAGGATATGTTGTTAAAAAACTGAAACAGCATGAATGTTACTGGATAAATTAACTTGATACAATAACACCAAGAGGTCTTAATAATAATTTGGGCTGCTTTTTATAAATTGAGTATTGTTATGTCTTCTAATCATCCATGATACAGGCAGTCCTGAATGATGGTTTTCTATCAGGACAGTATATGAAAATCATTAGCTTGGACTTGGTCCCTTGTTGTTTTCCCTAGGGATATTGAAACTTGCATGCTTTTTGTACCTTTTGTGGTCTGTTCCCTTCTGTATTTCTCGTTGGGATACCACTCATCTGTCAGCACATGTCTGCACACTTGCATTCGTGGAACACTATGTATGGAGCTGCACTAAATCACGTACGTTTGTTTTTAATGGTGGGGGTATTAGTTGTTATTTATAATGTATGTCATAGTTTCATCATAGTAACCTGCCCAGGAGACACCCTATTTAAACAGATGAAATGCAGGGACAGCCTTATGCTCTTAAGAAGGCGGCGCCTTGCCCACTGAAACATAAGTGCATTTGGTTTACTGAACACTGTGCACTTTCTTAATAGTTTTAACTGTTGTGATGTTGATAAAGTACCAATTTAACAAACTGTTTAAAATTAAAAAAAATCTATTGGTACTGCCTGCACTGGTCCCACTGAACCGACTTCTGTCAGCTGCCAGCTCAGCTTGCTTTTTCCTTCAGGTGACAGCCGAGTTGGAGGTGGTGAGAGAAGTGATGGTTGAGTCTGAGGTGGTGCAAGAGGCCACAGTTGTGTTAGAGGTGGCGCAAGAGGTCATGGTTGTGTCAGAAGTGGTGTAAAAGGCCATGGTTAAATCAAAGGAGGTGTTCATGGCAACACTGAGTCGGAGTTGGTATGAAAGGGAATGGCTGAGTCAGAGGTGGTGCAAGAGACGACGATGGAGCTGGAAGGTAGCTGGTAGCTGATGAGGAGGACTGGGGGGTGGATGTTGACAACAGAGAATAGATTTAAAAAAAATGTCAACTGATCCTGAGCACTAACTGGCTAGGGCTTCCCATCTGAAAAGCACTTTCTGCAGCTGCAGGAATCCTTTGGGCCTGTGAGTGGAGCTGCATGCAGACGAGTTCTGATGGAAAACAATGCGACAATGTAAAGACCAAGTAAGATGGATTGGGCAATTACTTAAGCTGCTGACACTGGAGACTGATTTTCTTTCTGTAGGTAATTTTTTTTCAGGTGATTAAACCTGATAATTTGGTGCTCATTATAAGCAGTTTCCAATGTAAATTAGCAACTCAGTTCTTACTTTAATGAACTGCGTACACAATGTTAGTTTGCTAATGTGAAGCAATTACAGCACACGATTTGGTGAGTACAAACACAATACACACTACACACTATTAGGATGGGTACCAATATACTTTTGATACAGTTTATTTAAATTACATAAACCAGTATTTATTTTGTGACAGTATATTTAAATAAAAATGAGTAAGGTTTATAAATGTTTAGGAAGTGTTGTACTTTAGAAGAGAAAGTTATTCTTCAACTAAGACCTGTTCCTTGCTCATGAAATTTCTTTTCCATTTCAACCCTTCATCTTCTCCAGCCCTGGCTGAGATAGGTGGTACAGTTTCAGTGGTCTCCTCTTCATATTTAGTATCTGTACATGTCAGCTCATTTCTACCAGCAGTAAAACCTTTCTTATTTATACAAGATAGGATTGTTAGGATCAGAAATCCTGTTTTCAGGATGGGCCTGATAATAAATTAATTTCACCAGCAATAAACAATACATTCAGTTTTCAATAGGGTAAAAAGAGTTGAACAAGTCGCTGTATGGGGTAAGTAAGGGTAGCAGCCTGGGTTCCTTCCCCCAAGTAGTAACTACTAATCATACTCCAGGGAAGGTAAGGCACGTTTATTTTTGTGTCCTCCATCCCAGCAGCTCAGGGTGCAGAGCTGAAAAAATCATGATACAAGCTGAATGAAATACAGTCCAACATTCATAACTTCATTATACTATGAATACGCAGGGGAGGGTACATTAAAACCATATTCTCAAAGTGACAATATCAAGGTGAAAGAATTCTCCAGCAGATCCCTGACATGCAGATCCCAGCCACTGTCCCCAGAGCACTGCCAGGAATCTAATTATTGAATAAATCACAAGCATGTGGAAAAACCTGCTGCCAAACACATAACCAAATGCATTACCTGGCCATTAAAATTCAAAGCAAAGGTACCATATGTTATACTTCACAACACCGTAAAAATTACATATATTACAGTGACAATTTATTTTATTTAACTAGTGTGCTGCCTGAAATGAATACTAACTTTAAAAAATAATGAACTATTATTTCTTATTTTGAAAGTACTTTCCTTTTCCCTTTGGCCTATATTGAGATTTTATGCCTGACAATTCATGGCGTGATGTGCAGAACAGTACTCTACCTGGAGGCTGACATGGCTAGTTCTATGTCTCCTAATACATCATCAGCTCTGTGACCTTACTGTCTCTGACATCACCACTGACCAAGAAAAGCCAATCACCTGCTCCCAGATCAGTCACATGTGATGTCACAGTAAGGGAGGTCACAATGCCGATGAGGATAAAGGAAGAACAGAACTGGATAGGTCCGCCCCCGGGTAAAGTACTGCTCTTTATATCACCCCCAATACTATCAGGTAAAAAGGGCTTCTAATTAGCAAAAATTAAAAAAGCAATAACTACCTCTAAATATTAATAAAATGTTCTGCCTGCTCATCTTTGATGCTACTAACCATTTAAAACTGTGTTAACTGGGACAGGTAGACAGAGTCGGAATTCATTTCTAGGTGTGACCCAAAGTGAGGGGATTTACAATACAATGCAATTCAATACATCTTAGTTTCAGTATGGTTGTCTCAGGTGTGGTGCATACTGTACTACAGGTAGACTCTTTGGCCTACTACGTCATCTAAGGAAATGCAGGAAATAATATATGTAAAGTTTAATACCATGTAGCTAGATCTGTTTGGTCATTAAACCAGCAAATACTTTTCTTCAATACTCCAGGGTTGTGGTGGTGGTGGTGGTATCACACATTATGTCCCTCGTTTATCACTGGCACCCCACTCCATGAGGCTCACCAATGGCTCACTCTGTCAAGCAACTCTCTTGGAACCTCCTGATATCCCAGGTGCTCCACTGTCAAAGGTATCTGATTCATCCTGGCAGGGAGGAAGGAGGCCTGCTATCACCATGGGAGAGGACTGTTTAGATTGGCAGTGGCTGAGGGGAGATCCCGGAGTGTCAGAGGCCTATCGACATGGGGCGATCATCTGACTTACTAAACTGGCTCATTTCCTTTTCTACCCTGTAGTCCTTCGATCCGCATGTAATTGGAGGTGCCTCTCAGCACCCATCCTATCACTGTGGCCTGGCTGATGGAGGTATGGTCACCCATGCTGCCAATGCTACATCACTAGCAGCCACAAGAACCCCAGACTGAGTACACCAGAGAGTCTAGCAGTTATTATTAACACAGAAATCCAAATAACTTTCACGCAATTCAGATTCAATACAAGTTCATGTTGTAGCTTAGACATAGATACGGCAACAGTCCTAAGAAGGAAAAAAATGAATTGTGCCTCTGTGCTAAAGTACACACAGAGAATTTGACAAATATCCTTTTTAACTGTCCATGATAAACTAAACTAAGGAATAAATGGCTGGCCAACATACGGGGCAAAGTGCATGTCTGTCAGGAGTTACTGAGTGACAGATTACTGAACTCCACCAAGGGTGATACTCTGTAGAGTTGGATCACATCATAGACATGCCAAAAAAGTAAGGAAAATAAAAATGCAACAGTTAACAAAGGTATAAACGTATTCTGAGAATAAATTCATAAACCTCCAACCATCTTTGAAATATTGGAAATACACATTTTTTTAAACATGTTTGAATACTACATATATCCTTTTATTATTCCATGTAATTTTTATGGTTTACATGCAAGTCTCTGAGAAGGTGACTCACACAGTGACACAGAGTCTAATGATGATCAATAAAGAAATAGTACTGAACGAGTCCTTCCTGACCTTAAAGAGCACCAGTTTCCGTGCAGTCCCCAAGCCTGCCAGTGTTTGCTCACCTCCTAAGGACCACCAGTTATTGTTTCAACATTTTAATCTGCATACTTTGCTTATGGGGATGGGATCGTAAATCCTCATACTGAGGAGCTGGCTGCTAGATCTTTTCCCCTTCCTGGTACAGTTTTTCCTAAAGCTCCACCCACCCCCCACCCGTGCTCCGACGTTTTGTGATGTAGTAGTTTGTAGAATGTGGGGGTGCACTCTATTAATTGCAATGGGAGCTGATTTTGCAGGGCCTTTTTCATATTTTAGAGGTCCACAGTGTTGAAATCAATGTACCCACTAAAAGCCCTGCAAAATCAGTTCCCATTGCGATCAACAGAGTGCTCCATGCTCTACAAACTACACACTACAAATGTCAGATGTGAGGGTGAAGCTTTAGAAAACTGTACCAGGAAGGAAAGTATCTGGCAGCTGGCTCCTCGATACAAGGATTTACGATCCTTTACCCTAAGCAAAGTATGCAGATTAAAACGTTCAAACAAGGACCGGTGAAGTCCTTGGGAGGTGAGCAAACATTGGGGGAATTGGGAATAGTTTTAAAAAACAGGTCGATTGTTGCTTTTTAAAGTACTATTTTTCTGTGTTAGTCTGGTGTGAAAGGTCAGGCTCTTAGCAGAATCCTGGGTCCATTGCACTGTAGCACAAGGCAGTGCCACCAGTGTTTCTAAGCAAGCTGAGACCACACTTTAATTTTACACTTCTGATTAAAAAAACTAAGTAAAGGAAAAACTTTTTTATATATAGATTTTCCTCTCCCCACCCAATAACCCAGAGATACACCATGCTAGCAAGAATATACCCTAATCAGACTAATTCACAGTCATTCAGAGAGGAGGGGTGTTTTCTTCCCCATTCTTCCCTAGTCAGGCCCTCCCTCCACCCACTGGTGTCAGTAGTGCTATGTTTGGCCTCGTACGCATGCAGCACCCCTGCAGCATGAGTAATCTCCTTGGCCAAGCTGCAGGGGTTGCTGTAGTGCTGCAGCCCACCACCAACCCTCCCCAGCTGAGGCATGCTGCCACGTGACAGCTACACAGTCCTGGTCAGCCTCCAAACAACGTGGTGACTGAGACTGTGCCCGAATTTGAGTTGCCTGCATTTAATTAAACTTCCTTTCTGCCAGTGATCATTACCAGACAGCCAGAGACTGAAACCCCCAAAAGTACTGATTGTACATCCACTACAGTCCTATCTAGACAGAGGAAAGAAAAGAAAGTCTGCTTCATTTTGAGCAATATTTATGACTCCCTTTGATTGCATTTGTTCTTATCTGACCTGGACATTTTCCACAGAGTTCTGACTTTTTCATAGCAACAGAAACATTCTAGGGCACAAGAGGACAACACGACACTTTGTTTTACCAATCCCTAATTCAGCACAGGGATTACACTGAAAAGTGACAGTATATCCTCAGCTCACTGTACTTTGTGTGATTTGATTTCTCAATCCTATCTTTAGAGAATAATGGAGATGAGACTTCAGCAGGGCGGTATGAAATTGCTGCAGATTTTCAAGTGTGTAAAAGCTTAATTTCAATGCACAAGCAGCATGGAACCAACATTTAACATTTCTAGTACACTTACCATTGTCTGGAAGCAGGAGTGAAGCTGTGTTAAGAAAGGAGGCTTGCCAGAAACTGCAAGCACTCTCTTTTCCACCATGGTACACTCAACGTCATCATCTTGTATAACAACATCCTTTTTCAGGACCTTTACTGCATACAGTTCATCTGTACCTTTGCGTTCGGCCAGCAAAACCTGAGAAGCACAAAGGTGAAAAAAAATTACAACTGTTATGTCATTGTTACATTTATTCTTTGGGTCTGGTTTTAAGAACTTTTCTAAAAGATTGCTTAAAGAATTGTTAACAATACATATTTTTTTTGTATTACACTGGTGCTGTCTCCTTCAGCCTGGCCTCTAGCCCTGCCACTCGCATCTCTGGCATCTACCTCAGCCTTCAATGCCAAAGAGAAGTTCCTACCTTACAATGGTTCCTGGTGGGATGGGTCTTCTTTCAGGTACCCCCCACACTGTGCTCCAATGAGGGGTCCATTGGGGGGGCAGGGCCCAGAAGCACAGGGCATCATTCCACACGCTGCCAGGGTTTTTCCTTGCAGTATTATCTCCCCAGCATCAGGATGCCGGTGACAAGGGCATGAAGTGTGCACATGCAGTCATGTGGCAGTATGTGAAATGGCATGTCAGAACACAGCTCCAGCCAAAGTACCCCCCCCAGCTGCTCTGACTGCACTGTCAGCTGGGGTCACCCAGGTGGTAGTATTGCAGCAGAGTTTGCTGCCTCCTCACCCTGGAGAAGAGTGTCCTCTGGGATACTCAGCCCTCCTTCCCCAGGCATCCCAGGATTGTTCCTGAATCCAGATCGCTGGCATTGCAAGGAGTAGCCCTACGCCAATGAGCCAGCTGCTAACTGCTCACAATACTGTACTAGAACCGTCAAGCTTGGGAACAGTATCAATACATTAATATGTTTTATTTGTTGATTTTACAACCTATTTACCCTAGACAGCCCCTCTGAGATGCAACATCTCGTGGGTGGATAGGAGCACTGGAGGTTAACTGATTTGTTTGGAGTTGCATGGTACGTTTTGGCTCTGGTGGGGTTTAAGCCTGCAACCTCTTGTTTCCCCAGCCAGTGTTCTAATGACTAGACCATGCTGCCTCATATGCAGACCCAAATGTATTCACTTTATTTACAGAAAAAAAAACACCAAAGGTAACATAGACAAAGCACCAAATGGTACACAAGAACTCTGTTTTCAACAAATAAACTGTAGTTTTACAAGGATAAGTCAATGTTCTTTGTATGCAAATACAGTAACAGCAAGTTTTCTCATGAGTAGAATAATGTGTTTAATATTTTAAACTGATCAAGCTGATGTGAAGATTCTCTTGTGTCAAACTCTGGTTTTCACGTACTCCTGTTACTGTGATTTAGTCTCATTAGTCTGACGGACCAAACAAGACCAGCCTCCCTGAAATCCCAGTGACACCCAGCTTATTTTTCAGATACATCACTTTTCTTTGCAGGAGGTTCTTTTTATACACACACACACATTCTCGATTGGGATTGTTTTGATTTAAGTTCTCTTACTAATCTCTGTTATACCGTGCCTGAAACATTTAATCTAGTGGAACAGCTATACATGCATAAAATCATTTTCATTTTACACTCTAGCTGTATTTATAGTGTTCTGTTTTGTGAAATCCTACAGACATCTACATTTTCTCTGATGCAGAGCACAGAGAACATGGATGGGGAGTCCACAGCCAAGAGCCACCACGGCAAAAGGCCTCATCCCCAGCAGACTTTGAATAGGCACATGGAACACACAAATGTTCTCCTGGTCTACAAATGACCGAATGTGTCAATTATTCAATTTTCTCTCTATGGGCCATTTGTGCCATAGTACTATATCAACAAATCACACATCAGGCGTACAGAAAAAACACACTCCAGGAATTTGTAGCAGTGCATAGTGAATGTATTTTTAAATGAATCTTGGCTCCACTTCCGCAACAGTCACAAATAATACGTTTCACCAGTAATTGAAAGATATCCCACAACTAAACTGAAGAGCACATGGCTCATGGGTGGTAAAATACAGCTATTTCCATGTTTATTATGCAGTTACAGTTCAAATGACAGCCTCACTCTAGAGCAAGGCAGACCCTTCAATTCCATACAAAATTGCAAATTGCCACTGCAGATAGTAGATCTTACATCCTACCTCATATGTATTACTGTTCTCATCCCTGGTCCCCTTATAATAAGAATGATACCAGGCAGTTTACATGGTCTAGTGTTTGATGACAGATTAAAAACACTTAATCACATGTCACTTGAGATGAGAATACATAGAGATTTGCTCTTCACGTGGGATATGTTAAATTACCCATTCCTGTTTAATGAACTGGGTTTTGAGTTTAAACAGGAGACAATCAAAACCAGTGCCATCCACTTCAAGTATGTCCATTTAGGTACAATTCAAACAAAAGGAAGTATTTCTTCACTCAGAGTCATAAACTCATGGAACTCTCTTCCTTTCGATGTTATTGCTAGTGAAAGTAAATTCTCCTTCAAGCGCATTAGATAACTGGCTCCTGGGTAGCATGGCACAGACAGTTCTAGGGGCTGTGTGATGGGAGCTGTCCATGGGCTTCTTGTCTCCTACTCCCTGCCATGCCTCAGTATGAACCTTAGTAGATATCTAGAAAGCAGTAGGAAAGTGGTACTTGAAAATACATAGGCTACCTAAGTGTATCTTACCCTATATCATGCGAAGATTCATTAAAACTCTGTACAGCCATTTATAATAAAAGTACAGAAGACATTATTCTACCCCTTGAAGATTCTATCGAAATAGAGTTGACATCTGTGACTTACCAGGAAATTAGAGTCTTTGCCTGTGTAGTTTTGTAGACATAGACCAATATATAGACCTATACATTTTTTTATACATTTTTTTTTACTTCCAATTTTTCCCTATCAAGCACATGAAGAAATCAGTCACTCACTATCTATTTAAATATAGTCACTATTCTATTGGACATATTTTTATATTAAGTTCTCCTGAGTTAGGGAGCGTTGGCATGGTGATATCATCAAGTGATGATGTCAGCACATGTCAGATTGTGTTGTGGGGCTAGAACTGACCACCAGCCAAGTCCCCGACCTGTTAGCACTAGCTGGTTGTTCAGTCCTAGTGCCTTACTATGTATATTTTTATTTTAGTTTCTGCTAGGTACTGGTTGTTAGAAAATGGGTTGGAAATTTTCCAGTCTTTGACTGGCTGAGCCCCTTGCTAAGGTGGGCATTTATGTGGCAGCAGAGACCGGGAAATAACAGGTCCCTGTTCCAACTTGCTTCTTTACGGTAAATACCACTGGGCCTCAGAATGTTAAAAACCTCACAAGTAGCCATGTTTTTTTCCCTGCTTAGTCAGTGACCCGCCCCCACCAATCATTAAGAGCTGCTCTCAAACAGAAAAAATGGCAATCTCAACAGTAATTTGCCACACAATAACAATCTTTTATAAAAGCTCCCCTTATTAAAAAAAAAAAAAACAGCTTTTATCATTCAAAGTAGTAGTGCTAGCACGTTGTGCACTCAGTGATAGTCTGAGACAGCTTGGCTTGCTTTGACTGCACCCCCGCTCATCCGAAACAGAAACAAAACAGAAAATTAAATTTTTTTTTTTTTTTTTTAAGAAAATCACTTGCCTGAGCTGAGCAATAATGTTCTTTTACCTCACATGCAGAAGATGAGCAGAAACGCTATGAGCAAATGCAAATGCAGGGAGTCACAGCTAATGTCTTGTAGTGTGACACAGCTGCTACTACTTACTCTCCATGAACTGAACTCAGTTTGCCGATGCCACTTACACTAGTACTTTCCTTCTCATCACAACCATAACAGATCCAAGAGTGAAAAAAGGAACAAAAAATAATAAAACAAAAATCTACCAGGACAGCAGGCACGTTACTCTCACTTCTTGTTCTTACGCAAGCGCTGCCTTCTCCATGGTAGTGGAGGGGGGTGCAGAAGACAATGGCCATAACTGAATAACAGAATAGAACAAACCACAACAAAAGTGAATGAAACAGGGCCTCTGAAGCAGCAGCATCATCCTCTACTGGCAAGTGTACGAGTAGAGGCACTACTTACGTCAAAATGTAATTTTTATTCTTTTTAAACATTTACTTGATTTGTTTTTAATATTTGGTTTCATTTTATTAAAAATGTTACCTATAACCCATTTTCTAAGCACAATAGTACCCATCAGGTTGGGTGGTATGAGCTATACCAGACCTTCCAGGGGCTCTAAGGCCCTCTGCCTGCGATATCAGGCCTCACTACACCCCTAGGCAGTGTAGTATTGCCCACCCGGTCGGGTTTATTGCTCAACTGTTCTCTCCCCTTCAGTGTAATTATTCATCTTATGTGAAATCCTGCCTATCTATCCTAAAATAACAGGAAATAAGAAAATGATCTTAATGGCACGTCTACCTTATTTTGTTATTAATCTGATTGAGGGAATATTGTGTTTTGCTGCTACAAACTGCCTTGCAACAGGGGAGTCCATGTTCGCTCTTCATATGTCACTCTTATGCTCCCCAATTCTTTGTCTCAGTTCTCTGCCAGTTTTACTTACATAGACTAAATCACATGGACATTTGAGAAGGTATACAACCCCCTCCATCTAAAATATGAAGTCTTGGATGGTAATGTGTCAGCCTGTACTGGGCACTATAACCTCTTTTTGCCTGTGTATATTTGAGCAATTCACATATTTCTTACATGGAGAAGGTAACAGTAGGTCAAAGAGGAGGAGATCTGGATAGAAAAACATCACTTAGGGGGCATTCTACATAGATCAATTTAATTTGAGTTGCCTACCAGAAGGAACTTGAGAAAACATGACATACATATAGACACATGGCAAATGGGGCATGCAGAGTAGCTATTTAACCAGTTCAAAGCACAAAGGGCATAAATAATTACTTCTGGAAAGAATAATTACCTAACTTAACAGTCGATCTTCAAGAGAATCTCCTCCACTGAGCCACATCATAGAACTGTAAGCAGTCAGGATCAGGACCACCTGGAAACTTTTTGCAGGCTGAGGCCATCCACATCGACATGCCTCATTGGCACCCATATAACTTTGGCATCCCCAGCATGCCTCAGTTTCTCACTGGAGACAAGCTCAGAGAATCACTGAACCAGCAGAGACTGAAGCAACCAGGACTATACAAGGCATACAGGAGAAGATATGGAAACTTGACTATGGATGCTATAGAGGGCATCAAAGGAGAAACAGCTTGCGAGAGCAGGTGGTATACTCATCCATCACCTGCTAAGGTGGGGGGGGGGAGACAGGAGGGAGAGTTGTGGCTCAATGGAGGAAATTATCTTGAAGATTTACTGTTACAGTAGGTGGGCGGGTAACTCTTGTAAGATTAACTGTTTCAGTAGGTAGGTAGGTAAATATTCCATCTTCTTCAAGGGTATCTCCTTCCATTGAGCCACATCAAGGAATGATTCCCAAGCAATACCAAGCACAGAGGAAGGATGGCAGGACCAAATGATCCTGAGAAAGGAATCTTTGCAGAACACTGAGGCCAAAGCCAGCATGTCTATGAGAAACAATGTCCAGACTGTAGTGTTTAGTGACTATATGAACAGTACTCCAAGCGTCAGCAGCAGACACGTTCTGAAAACAAGCCACTGAAGTAGCCACCCTGAGGGTGGAATATGCAGGAACAGGACAGGAAACAAAATGTAATTACAACTGGCCAGCCATTTGGAGAGGCCTTGTTTAGAAATTGGTGAGCTCACCATCTGAGAGGTGGAAGTAATAAACAGTTGAGAGGATTTTCTACAATCTTACGTATGATCCAGGTATCAACGCAGCATCCTATGAACGTGCAGCATATATGAAAGACACGCCCGACTATCTGTGGGAGAGGAAAAGTAAACAGGAAAGTCTAGGGTCTGATTTAGTGTACTTTCAGACACAACCTTTAGAATAAAATCAGGATTGGTATGTAAGGTGATCCTATCCTCGTGAAAAGAAAACAAAAGGTGCATCTGCGACCACAGCCTGAACTCCTAGATGTATCTTGCAGATGTCATAGCCACTAGAGACAGTGACTTCCAAGAGAGGACATGCAGCTCACCAGTAGACAGAGGCTCAAAGGGAGGCACAATGAAGGTCACTAAGACTAAATTAAAGTCCCACACCAGAACCGAATTGTGGACCGGGCTGCAAAAGGCTGATGCCCCGAAGTAATCTATGGGAAACCTCTAACTGGGCCACTGCCTTACCCCTCTCTTTCAGGGCAAGAAAAGCCAACGAAGTGGCCATGTAGACCTTTATTGATGAATATCCTAGTCCTGAGTCCTTAAGGGACAAGAGGTAGTCCAGTATTTTAAGAAATGGACACATAAAGGGATTCAGTACATGCCCAGTACACCACACAGTAAAACGTTTCCATTTTTGTGAATAAGTGCACCAAGTAGACAGCTTTCTAGCCACCAAGAGAACATCAGCCACTGCCAGGAAAACACTGATATGGAAGATCTCTACGTCCTCAGGAGCCATGCACGAAGGTGAAGGGACCACAGATCCAGGTACACCAGAGCACCCTGTTCCTCTGTCAGAAGTCCGTCTCTCTCAGGGGGAGTGGGACAGGAGATTCCATTGCCAACTGCTGCAGAGTAAAATACAAATTTGGCTGGGCCAATATGAGAGTCACCAGAATCAGGGGTGGCATGCTCTGCCCACAGCTTTATCTCAGAACCTCCATATTAGAGGAAATGGGGAAAAGCATACAGAAACCTCCCTTTCCAAAAGAGGGACAACGCATCTCTCCCAAAAACAGCAGGCCCAGGAGGGAGCGAGCATAAACATGGCTGTTTTGCGTTGTATGGAGATGCAAACAGGTCTGCGTCTGGACGACCCCATTTTTTGAAGAGGACATCCATGACAGAGTCTGAGAGTTCCCCATGGCAGAGTGCACTAAACTGACTGAGGTGATCCGAAAGTGCGTGCAGGGTCCTGGCGAGGTACACTGCTAAGCACTGACAGAAATATGTTGTGTTCCTCCACCTACTTCCAAACTCCACTGCTTCTCTGCAAAGAGCATACGCATGAACTTCTTCCTGTCGACTGCTTAAGTACATCACCAATATATTGCCTGTGTGGATCAACAGCTGACTTCACTGAAGAAGGTGGCAAAAGGCCTTAGGCTGTGTAGAACCTCAGAGTGTTACTAGAGCACTGTATCCCTGAGGGTACTATTAGCTCTGGGTTCTGAAGGGGCCCAAATGAGCCCCCCAACCGTCCCTGAAGCATCTGTGGTCATAGCCAGCAGGAACAGTGACCATTTCCCTAGGTTGGAGCAGTCTAGCCACCAGAGGAGGAAATGATGGAGAGAAGGAGTGACCTGTATGAGATGCTTCAACTCGTCTGAGTGCTGAGCCTACTGTGCTTCTAGGAACCACTGCGGAATCCTCATATGGTGTAAGGCCAGTGGAACTGTCAGGATGGCAGCTGCACTCTGACCGATCAGTCTTAAGAGACAGTGGACTCGCACATAATCACTGGAGCTAACCGGCAGTGCTTATGCCACCAGTGATCTGACTTGGTGGGAGGGCAGAAACACCCACCTGAGACCCATGTCCAGCATGGCTTCTATGCACTGAAGCCTTTGGCAAGGAGTAAGGACCAATTTTGGCTTACTGATATTCCTAGCAGGTTAAACAATTGCCGGTCTGAAACAGTGTGTGTGTGTATGTGTTGTGTATATATATATATATATATATATAAATAAATGCTTCCAGAGACAGGGCTTTTAACAGCCAATCGTCTATGGAAGGGAAGACATACAGACCTTCCCTGCAGAGGACTATGGCCACCACAGCAAATACATTGGTAAAGACACACGGTGCAGTGCATAAGCCAAAGGGCAAAACACAAAACTGGTACTGACAGCCCTGAAGTATGAGTTGCAGATATTTTATGTGAGGTTTCCTGATCTTATTCATTTATTTGTTTTTGATTACTAGGTAAGTGTACCAGACATCAGAAAAAACAGGTTACTCACCTTTAACAGTAGTTCTAAGAGTGGCATATGGTGTACATCACACTTCTGGCAGTGTTCTTTCACCCTTTTAAGGCTTGCCAGAATGTCTTCAAGCTGGCTCCTCCACCGGTGGAAACTCCTTTCATCGCCCCATGACATCAGATCTTGCCTGCTGGAAGCCAGACCAGTGTGCCACTTGCCAGGGAGGTCGGGTGGGTCAGTGTAGATTTCTAACATATACCACTCCTAGAACTACTATTACAGGTGAGTAACCTATTTTTCTAGGAATGTGGATATGGTGTACTTATCCACACTTGTGGTGGACTCCTAGCAGTTCTCCAGGAGGAGGGAACAAGGTGCACACCCCCTACTTAGGGAATAAAGATTGGAGAACTGAGGCCCCAAAACCAGCATCCTGGGGTGACTCAAGGTTGATGTGGTAGTGGGAAATGAAGTTGTGTGCTGACCTCTGGGTAGCAGCCCTGCAGATTTCCTGGATAGGGACATCCCTGGAAGCTGCCACTGAGGCAACGGTATGATAGGTGGAATGAGCCCTTAGCCTTACGGGAGTCTCCCTACCCGCCAACCTATATCAGAGGTCGATGCAGGATACAATCCACCTGACAATCATCTGCTTAGCTGCCAGTCTGCCAGGTATGGCTTCAGCACAGGTGACAAATAGTTATCGAACCTTTCCCCAAACTCCAGCCATGCACTCCTTGTAACAGGCAGTGCTCACTGCAGGTCAAGGTATGGAGCCTGTGCTCAGCCTTCAAGGTGTGGTTGGTGAAGTACACTGGAGATTAATCACCTGGTTAAGGTCAAAATCCGACCCAACCTCCGGGAGGAAACTTCAGGTTGGGGCGAAGGACAACCTTGTCCCTGTGGAAGACCAGGTAATGAGATTCCACCGACAGTGCCTGCAGCTCACTGATCCTTCTGGCTGACATGACAGCCACCAGGAAGGTGGTCTTCCATGACAGGCAAGACATTTCACACCTGTGCATTGGTTCAAATGGCCTGCCCATGGGCTTTGCTAACACCAGCAACAAGTCCCAAAGTGGTGGTGGTTCACACATCGAAGAGGAAATGTGGTCAAGGCCTTTAAAAAAGTGCCAGACAAGCCAACCCAGTGGCGTGGAGGGCTGAGGCATTACTGCCTTACCTTCTTCCACACCGGCGACCCATGTTCATGGTGCGAGCGGGTTGCCGGGGTCGGCTGGGGAGGGGGAGGATCAAGCGTCCGGAGGACAGCTCTCCTCTCCCGGGGGAGGGTGGGGACATGGACTGGCATGTGCCTGACCCCTAACGGTGGCTGGGGGTTGACAGGTTAGGTCCCACAGTGTGGGGGCAGAGGTGGAGCAGCCGCCTGACGTATGGCATGTGGACATGTGCGTGGTGCATTACTAGTGGCATTGCACACTCCCTGCCACATCAAGAAAACTGGAAAAAGTGGTCATGCCACGCAGGATGACTATAGTTTCCCCCCCCAAGCGAGCCACCCCAAGAGAACATCTCCCGAGCTGGATCTGTGCTGGTGGGTTGAGTCACTCTCCACCCCTGCCATGAAGGGTAAGTCATGGGGGCAATGGGGGGTCCTGATCCTCTGGGACGGTGAGGGGAGAATGTCAGAGGTGGCCAGCAGGACCCAGGGAGAAAAGATAAAAGAAAAGTGCCAGACAAACTTCTCCTGCACCACAGACTGCTGAGCTGCCTGTGCCCGCAGGCAGAGATGGCTGCCAGGTGCACCTAAGGGTCGCCGACAGAAGGCTCGACTGGAGAGGGACTAAAGGTAGTTGGAGAATCCTAGTAACTGGACAAGAAAGGGGCTGAGACCCTTGCCCTGCCACCAAATCGAGAACATTTTCCATTTAAAGGCACAGCATTTTTAGGTTGACTCCTTCCAAGATGCCTTGAACACAGTGACGACATCTTCGGAGAGACCCAGAGCCTGTAACTCTAGCTGCTCAGGAGCCAGACTGTCAGGTGCAGGGATTGAAGGTCCAGATGGAGTACCTTCCCCTTACTGATGGAAAGCAGGTCCAGGTGTAGAGAAATATGCCTCGGGAACCTGCTGCCGAGGCTGAGGAAATCAGGGTACCAGAACTGGCATGGCCAGTCCAGAGCCAGCAGGATCACCTGTGCCCTGTCCCTCCTCACCTCGAGCAACACCTTGTGGACCAAGGGAAATGAAGGGAAGGCATAGAGGAGGCCCAGGGTCCAGGGCATTGAGAAGACATCCCCTGCAGCATTTTCTGCTGAGGGGGGCGGGAACAGAATAACCCCAGCTTTGCATTCTCCCTGGAGGCAAACAGGTCCACCAGAGGGATGCCCCACTGGGAGAACAGGTTGTGTGCAACCTCTGGGTGGAGAGACCACTCATGAAACACCGTGCCCACACAGCTGAGAGCAGCCGCCAGCTGGTTGGAGACACCGGCCACATGGATGACCAGGAGATCGGCCTCCAAGCTGCGCACAAGGGTCCACATGCAGAGAGCTTCTCTGAACAGAGGAAGGGAGTGCATCCCACCCTGCCTGTTAACATAGCACATGGTTGTGGTGTTGTCTGTCTGGACCTGAGCCACCTGACCCAGAATGTGTGGAGCAAAAGCAGTCAGTGCCAGCCAAAATGCCCTCAGCTCCAGCAGGCTGATGTGGCACCGAGACTCCTCAGGTGTCCAGAGCCAGTGGATTCTGTGTTTCCCCCAGGTGGGCAGCCCAGCCCATGAGAGAGGCATCGGTCATCAGGATGACTGTCAGCTCTGGGTGGACAAAAGGAATACCTTCCTGCAGATGTTCCGGGACTAACCACCACTGGAGGACGTCCCACATCGGCTGGGTCACAGTGACTGGTTGGTCGAAGTGGTCCTTATGCTGAGACCATTGATGAGCTAGCTTCCACTGCAAAGAGTGGATTTTCCAGCGATCCCAATGGACCACACTGGTGCAGGCCATTGTGTATTCCTGGAGATGCAGGAAGTCCGAGCAGGGCACAACCCAACCCAAAATGATCGAAGCAAAGAAGGAGAAAGCCTTCATCCTGTCTGCTGGGAACCGAGCCCTGACTCTACAAGAGTCGAGCTCTGCCCTGATGAAATGCATCACCTGTGAGAGCATGAGTTCTGACTCTGATCTCAATTAACCAGGAGGCCAAGGGAGACGAGTCCTGGAGGATCAGGTCCCTGGACCGCCCACCTCCTGCCTAGGGGACCTGCTATCAGCCAGTCATCCAGGTAGGGATAAACCAGACCGGAACCCAGACCACTCAGCACCTCAGGTAAGCTGCCACCACTGTGATGCACTTGGTGAAACCCAGAGGGTGGAGGACAGGCCAAATGGCATGGTCTGGAACTCGTAGAGGATCCTCTCCACCAAGAACTGGTAGCAGAACAGATGGATTGGACATGTCCTGAAGATCCAGGGAGCAAAACCTCATGTTCTGCTCGAGAGATGGTATGCTCCGAGACAGAGTCAACATCCTGAAGGTGCACGCCCTGATGAACTTGTTCAGGTTGTGCAGATCTAAGATGGGGCATCAGCCTCCCATCCGTTCTAGCAGCAGTAAGTACCTGGAGACAAACCCTAGGTATTCTGGAGGGTCTGAGACAGGGGCCATGATCTCCTTGCGGAGGAGCTAGGCCATGTCGTCCCGAAGGGCCAACAGGATGCTGATGGACACAATGCCCTCCCATGGGGGTGGGATCAGCAGGGAGGGTATGCCTTGAGCTCCATAGGCAGACCCTAACTGTGTACCTCAAGGACCCGTGCCTGTGGTAACAGCAGACCAAGCGGAAAAGAAGTGATGGAGCTGGCGCCCATGAGAGGACCCTGGGAGGCATAACAGGCATGAGGGAGACACCTCATTCCATCACTGGGCAGGCCTGGAGGTGGAGGAGGGCCCAGCTGAAGAGCAACCAGGGCCTCACCCTCCAGGCTTGCCTATGACCATTGCCACAGACTTTGGTCAAGGTCACCAGGCCTGAGCCTGCTGTCCAGCTTGGGGCTGGACTGGTTTGGCCACAGGAGCAGAGAGGGGCCAAAAGGGCTTCTTCTTTGGTTGCTTAAAGCCTTTGGGATCCCTCTGGATGGATGTCCCTGAGTCGAAGGCAGCACTGGACTTCTCGATGCAGGTGAGGTGCCCTTCGATCTTGGGCCTGAACAAGTCAGTACTCCAGAATGGGACATCTGCCAGCTTGTGCTGGGCATTTGCTGTGAAGGTTTGAGATCCACAGCCAAGCCCTGCGGCGCATGGTCAACGTGGCCATCATCGACTGGGCACAAGAGCCACTGATGTCTATGGCCATCTGAGCTGTTCTTTGGCTATAGCTTGACCTTGGTCCCAGACTTGCTTGACTGTGATCTGGAGGTACACTGGGAGATGAAGGAGAATCCCATCAAGTGTTCCCAGAAGAGCATGGGAAAAGTGGGACACCAAAAGGGTCGAGCTCGCCTGGTGAAGACCTAGAGAAGAGGCAGCACAGACCTTCTTGGCCATATGGTTCAGCTTCTTGGACTCCTTATCAGGTGGTCTTGTCAACATTGCCCATGTTGCCCAAGCACCTGAACATGGAATCCGCTACAAGATCCTCAGCTGAGGGGTGCTCCATGAACCCTGAAGGGGACCCGATAGGGACCACATACTTGTGGGCCATCCAGACCAACGGCACAGGGCAGGAGGCTGGATGTTGCCACAGCTCCAAAGCAGGGCCCAGAATGGCCTCTGCCACCGAGAATACTTTCTATGGGGAATCACCCCAGTCCAAGATCTTGGTGAGTGGGTAATGTGCGCCCTTCTGAATGGGCTCCATCTGTAGACCCGTGGATTTCGAGATAAGATGGAGCAGGCCCATAAAGGAAGTAGGGCCTCCCTCCATCAAGAGATCCCCGTTGACTCCATGTCCACCAGACAAGAGTGTAGGGAGGATCCCTCCAACCTAAGGATCTGGCCAGAGGCGTCACTGCCAAAGTCCCCATTGACCCTCCCAGGACAGTCAGGAGGTGAAGGTGACCGACAGCCGATGGGGAGACCTGAGGCCGAGCAGGACCCTTGGTCAGAGTGCTGGTCTTTGGCTGTTTCCAGTGGTGGCTCCACCTGAATTGTCAAAGAAGCCAGTGGAGGACAAGCCAGGATCTAACGGTCCAGCTCCTGCTGAGGCGGAGAAGGCATCGGTCTCTGTGGTGAGAGCAATGTGATGGCCAGGCTCAAGCCAGAACATGCTTCATCCTGGTAAAATTAGCTACTGCCACATCAAGTTCTCACAGTGTCGATGCAACTTGCGGCGAACCCTCCTCACCTGGAGGAAGATGAGGACAAAGAGTAGCAGCAACACCACTTCCCCAAGCTGAGACAGCATGAGGTCGGCGGCATGGGCTGCCTGACCCAGGGGATGGAGAATGGGACGCTGACCATGGGGACCAATGGTGGACCCCGGAGGGGCCAGCAAATGTTGAGGAACCTCCAGGTCCAGAATCCCCTGAGGGATAAATAGGTGGTGGATCAGCCGACTGATCCGTCCCGAGTCAGAGGGAGGACTAGAGTCCTGGACAAGGAGGTAACGGCCTCTTCGGGTGACAATGGGTTGACCAGCTCGAGAAAAATCTCAGCCAGAAGACTGAGTTGCACCTTGACCAACTGGCCCGATGGGGAGACCACGGGGCCAGCGCCTTGGGACAAAGCATTGACAAAGTCTGGCCCTTCAGAGAAGCATGGGAATCGGAGGGCCAAGAGTGTTCCGGATCCCATGATCGATGGCAAGACCATTTCTTGGTCTCTTTTTAGACTCTGATTTGTGCTTAGAGGAGCCTGTCCATGAGTGGGAAGGGCCTGGCAAAATTCTTTGAATGCCCCAGTAACGGAGGCACCCAAAGGACAGCAAGCAAAGAGGCCAAAGCTGAGGAGATGCGGGCTGTGGTTTGAGCCGCGGCCTCCTCAAACACTGCAAGTTGCTTGGCAGATCCATCTAGGACATCTTCTGCCCACAGGCTTATTTCTGGAAACCTGAAGTAGGCTTCATGTCATCCATATTGATGGAGAAGAAATAGCCTGAAGACAAGATTTCAATTGAAATCTGAAGAATAAAAACAAAAGGCCTCTTCAGCGAGAGCAGTAAGGAGGGAACCACCTTCTTCCAGTGGAAAGGAAGATCTGACGTCATGGGGGTGGTGCCAAGGAGTTACCACCCAGGTGCGTGGAAGTAGCCTGCTTGAAGACATTCCAGCAAGACTTAAAGGGAAAACGACACTGCCAGAAGTGTGGATAAGTACACCATATCCACGTCCCTAGAATTCCTATTTTCAGGCACGATCCGGGAGGGTACAATGAAAAAGACAGACACTTTCAAAACAGGCAATCACATAGTGGTACAGTGATAGTATGCACTAACAAGTAGCAGCAGAGCTCATAACAGCTAGAATACATAGTACAATCACAGTATCAGAGGAAAACGGTCAAAAATATGGTATAAGAAAACATTCAAATTACAATTATAGACATAAGCACTGCAAGAAGGTAGCAGGATTGGGAATGTGGAGAAAGGGTGAGACTTTATAAACTAATATCTAGACATATCAGAGAAAGGATTTTCTTGCTTTAGTTGCATTTGGCACAGAGCAAGAGAAAAGTGTCAAGTGTTAAGGACAAGTGGGCAAAGAGTTAACATGAAGGTAAGCATCCTTCTTGCCTAAAGAGACAATCCAGTCCCCTTTTAAAGGCAGGGGCAACAAGGACTGTAGGGACACCATTCTGATCTTCTTGTATTCCATGTACAAGTTCAGGCCCCTGAGGTCTAGTGCAGACCTTAAATCCCTGGTCATTTTGGAACCAGGAAATACTGGGAGTCAAATCCTTGATTTATTTCTGCAGCTGGGACTAATTCCATGGCCCTTTGCGGAGGAGGGATTGAACCTCCTCCAACAGAGGGGCCAGATGTCCCAGAGGATCTACTTGGCAATGGGGGAGTTACTGAAGGACCAGTGAGGAGCTCTAGGGCATGTCCGTGCTCACCCACCTCCAGAACCCAAGCATCTCTAGTGCTCTCCCTCAACTTTGATAGAACGAGGTAGATACGGCCTCTCATTAAAACCTCCTGAGGCAGTGATCCAGAGGCAAGGGAGAGGAGTCAGAAGGCACAGGGGTGGTGGTGGAGGTGCCAGTAACAGTCTAACCATTTGTAAGCTGGGCACGGGCACTAGGGGGCAGGTTTATGGCTTGGGAGGTAGAGGGCTGAAGGCCTCTGTGATCCACGCATGCGGCATGTTGAGTAACCCTGGCCAGGATGGGCATAGGACCGACAAAAAGAACCACATACGAACATACAAAATTCACAGCAGATAAAGGCCTTATGATCTATCAAGTCTGCTCAATTGTGCAGCTAGCAACCCTTATACTGCAGCTGCCCCTCCCCCCCTTCAGTGCCTTTTCCCCCTTACCCTGTCCCATCCCCAGGTCCCATCCCCTTTTGAAGCAGCCCACTGTTCTACCGGATACCACTTCCTCTGGCAATGCGTTCCACCCAGACACCACCCTCTCCACGAAAGTGTCTCTTCATTTCCCCCCTGAACCTTCCGATCTCAGATCGTGCAGTGTCTCCCTCCCCCTCCTTAATTTGAAAAGCCCCTCCGTGCCCATCCTATTTATTCCCTTCATGTACCTGAAGGTTTCAATCATGTCCCCCCATCCCTCCTCACCTCCAGGGAGTACATATTCAACTCCCTCAGCCTGCTCTCATAGGGTAATTCCTCTAGCCCCTTCACAATCCCACACAATTACAACCACAATCCCTTCCACTGGGTTTGGGGTTCAAAGTATGCAGGGACCAGAGAGTCATTCTTGACATTTGAAGATCCCTCAAAGTATATGGATCATTCATTATAGATTGCTGTACATCAGATAAAAAAACAGCCACCTGAAGCTAGGAGTGGTGACAAATGCAAACCCCAGAGGCAGCAGCCCTAGCAGCAGCATCAGAGACATTGTAGGCCCATCTGAGTAGGTGCTTACTTGCCTCTTGGCCATTAGCAATTGTTTGCTGAGACAATATTTTGTATTGGCCCTGAGGCAATTTTTCAGACAGAGTGACCTCTGTCTTCCAAAGACAGTTTGGATTTTTAATCATATATTCCTGACAGTTTTCAATTCTTGGGCCTAGGGCAGCTGAGGCAAAAGTCCTCTTACCAATCACATCCCATTTCCCAGACTCATCGTCAGGGGGAAGTGAGTTCAAGTGTTTTGGAGCTTTAGATCTGTTGTGGGCAGCCATAATTACCACAGAGTCTGTTTCAGGTTGTGCATGGCTTTGTAGTAGGGTCACTATTCGCCTTCCTGGGGACAGAAGGCAATTGTGCAGGCTTATGCCATACAGCCAAAGTAGCATCCTCTAGAGCAGAATGCACTAGTGGAATAATCTCTGTAGGGGAGGATGAAATTTCCAAGGACTCAAAGATTTTTCTTGAAAGAATCCTCCATCTCAGCCTGGAACCCCAGTTTGGCCTGACTGTTTAAGGAAGGCCCAGAATGAGGCAGCCTCAGGGGGAGAGCCAAGTATATTTACCACACTTATCTTGGAACAGGTGGATAGAGTGAAGCTTGAGCTAACCACATTTATTATCTCTTCCTCCTCTTCCATGTATTTTGAATTGTAGGCAGAGGGTTTATGGGACAGGAAGAAACATGAGGAGATGTCGACGATGGGGTCCCACATACAGCAGCCTTTCCAGGCCTGACATTACAGTAGGGGGGAGGAATGTGGGAGCATCGACAGTAAAGACAGCAGGCTTGATTTCTCAGCTCACATTGAATCCATCCATGCCAAACTCTGCCCCAAACCCAGTGCCCTGTGCCGCACTAAGGAATGCCTCTCTCCACTGGTCAGCCAGCAGTTAGTCACCAAAATAGTTCTCCCTGTCCTTGACTATATAGATGTGGACTATGGCACTGCCCTGTCTACATCCCTTGCCAGACTGGACACCCTCTGCAAAACCTTCTGCCGCTTTACTACAAACTCTCCCCTTCGCACTCACCACTGCTCCCTTTACTCCTCCCTATCCATCCTCCTGCTCCCCACACATTGCCAGCTCTACTGTGCTACACTCATCTCTATGTACCAGTTTGGGTCCCTCCTCTCCTACTTATCTTATCTCCTCTCCCTCGTTCCCTCCTCCTCCTATTCCTTGTGCTCCAGGGACCTGCACGCTTCCTGGCTTCCCCACCCACACTCCTCAGTTGGAAAAATCAGCTTTCTCATACCATCTCCCTTCCCTCTGGAATCTGCTATTCTCCTGTGTGTGTATGTCTCTGTCTCTCTCTCTGTCTCTCTCTCTCTCTCCTTCCATCCCCTCTTTTAGACAGCAATTAAAACACCTCCCTCCTCCCCCTTGTTCCTGACAACCCTCTTCCTGAACCCTTCCTTACCTTTCCCAACCCCATTTCTCAGCAGGTTCAGCATTCCATCATCTGGTTTCCACAGCACTTTTCTGAATTTTATTTATTTAAAATTTGGTAACCGGGAAAGGCACACTGAGCCAAGGCTAATTTCCAGGTGTGACCCGGGGAAAGGGAAACAAATAGATACAAAGGGAAAATTATATAATGACAATAATCAAGTGCAGTATTTATCTTATTTGCAAACTAGTTTTTGATTCTGGCTGAAATTTATTGAACATTTTGAAAGATACTGTTGCACCTGGGACAATGGCAGTGCCTCTGGTCAATTCACATATATGTACACATTGAAGCTGGAAAGCTTCAGGGACCCAGCACTGGCTAAGGCAGTCTAATGGCAATATGCTCTTTGTGTTTTGTTTTAAATGAGAAGCGAAATAGGCAGCAGTGGAAAAACTCACCAAAGGACTATGGTACAATTTCCAGCAAATAATCCTTTTATTTCAATAAACAAGTTTAAAACAGCTTTCATGACTGCTCGCATCAACTCACATCAACACTTCCTGGATCCCACTCCCTATGTGAACGTATCACGTCACCAAGCACCTGATATGTTTTGCTTGTTTCAGAGCTTTCTCAAAGTTACAGGAGGTGAATACAAGTCTCCCTACAAAGCACCACAATTTAAAGTGACAGATCATCAACAAAGTTGTTAAAAAAAGACATACAGTTTAAAAATGAAGGACTCAATCCTTCTATATTTGGGATTACAGCTGAGTCTCCCTTCTTATTTATGGCAAACTGTTATTTCTGTGCTACCCTAGTTCATATAACCATAGGCACTAGATGTGGTTTGCAAACATGCACTTAAAAGAGAAAATCAGAGCTTGCACCATTTTATTGCCATTTGATGAAACCTCAGTGCAAATCTGAAAAAAGAAAGATATAGATAGAAAAGTAATATTACATATAGACTGAGTGTTGTAACAATTTATGTACAGTTCCTTGCGTTTCTCAGGTTCTTGCTAAACTTTATTTTTTCAGGAAGGGTTTAATTTCCAATCTTCCATTTAAACCTTTCCCTTCCATTCCTTTAAAAGCCACAATCCAGTATTGTTCTCGTTTTAGCAGAAGGTTGTCGTAATCTCCCCCTCTGCAAACAATTATTGGTTTTTTCTAAACCTGTAAATGTAAATCCATGTTCTGCTTTACTTTTCATTTTCAAAATGTGTATTGCTAATGCATTTTTTGTGTCACTACTGTCTATAGATCGGTTATGTTCTCCAATCCGGGTTTTGAAAGCCCATTTTGTTTTTCCTATACAAAATGTGTTGCATTTGCATACTGCGAGGTATATTAAGCCACTTGTAGCACATGTCATAAGTCCCCTCACGGGGTGCATTCTGCCTGTAAGGGGATGTGTAAATACTTTAAAGTTTGCTACTTGTGGACAAAATTTACAATTGCCACATTTTTGGCTACCATTTTCTAGTTGTGGTAACCACATTCTAGGTTTTATATCTAGTGGTTGTACTGAGTGGATTAAATGGTCTTGTAGACTTTTGCCCTTTCTATATACTATTTTAGGGCCTTCTCTTGGTGAATCTTTTAAACCAGGATCTTGGCATGCAATATGCCAATGCTTTTTATAACTATGTTGGCAATGTCCCTAGACTGGGCATTATAAGACCTTACAAAGCATGTCTGGGTTTCTTGTTTGTTTTTGTCTTTTTCTTTCTCTTTTAACATGTTCTCTCTAGGAATGTGTTCTACTACTTTTGCTTTTTGTTCTATGTTATACGCATAACCTCTAGGGAGTAACTGTTTTGTAGATCATCCGCTCTTTCTTTATATAATGTCTGTGTTCCACAGTTTCTTTTAGTCCTTATAAACTGGCCCTTTGGTATGGCTATAATCACATGTCCCGGGTGGCTACTACCATCCTGCAACAAGTGTTTCTATCAGTAGATTTCCTGTGCAGGTTAGTAGTAACCCCCGATGTTATCCTTTTTATTTTAAGTCTAAAAATTGACTTCTTGTTTACTGTGAGATGTACTGAATTTCAGGTTTGGATTACTTTCTTCTAGAAATGTAACAAATTCAGCAAGTTCTGTTTCTGTGCCTTTCCAGATGACAAAAATTTCATCAATAAATCATCTCCAAATATCAATTTTTTTCAAAAATGGGTTATTCTGGCTTCTTACTGTTTGAAATGCCCATTTTGCCATGTATAGATTCACAAAATAAGGAGCAAAGCTTGCACCTATAGCTACGCCTTTTTGTTGCAGGAAAAATTCCTTTTTGTAAAAAAAAGCATTGCATTTTAGAACTAAGTTGGTCAAATTTATCAGGACCTCAGTCAGTGGATCCAGTACATCACTACAGTTTAGGTAGAACTCCACTGCTCTTAAACCATCACCATGTGGGATATTAGTGTACAATGCACTTACATCTAGGGTCACTAAAAGACTTTTTTTTCTATGGCAATATCATAAATCACACTTAACATGTCCCTGGTGTCTTTAATGTATTATGGCACATTTTTGACAATGGGTACTATATGGTGATCTATGAAAACCACCATAGGTTCTGTGAGACTTTGGTTACTTGAGACAGTCGGTCTCCCTGGAGGATTAACTAAGCTTTTATGCATCTTGGGTATACAATAAAAGCTGGCTCTTACAGGATGTGCTGCTTGAAGGTACTCTATAGTGTTTTTATTTAATCCACCTTCATTTGATACAAAAATCTAAGTATTTATCTATCTCTTTTTTTAGAGCCTGTGTAGGATCTCCTTTAAGTTTTTTTTATAATATTCTGTGTCTTCTAGTTGTCTTGACTTCTAAATCGTAATCCCTACTGTTTTGTACCACAGTAGCCCCCCCTTTATCTGCTGGTTTTATAGTAAGATCTTTATTGCTTTCAAGCTTTTTTAGTAAAGTAAGCTCTTCCTTACTTAAATTGTGAAAAAAATCTGGAGTCTTTTTGTTTGTCCAAAATAATTATATCAATATCAAGTTCTCAACTTCTAACAAAAGTTAACAGTGCTGGAGACATATGTGGGCAAAAAGTAGATTCTGCTTTAAATAAATGTTTTTTTTCCTATTCACCTTTGTAAGGGCTCATTTCTATTTTCTTCTATGTCCTCAGTTTCAATAGTGTTCAAAGTTCTCTCGTCGATTGAAAAAAGATTTCAAACTTAAATTTCACCCCATCTTATGGATATCTACTATGGTCCCAAATTTATCAAATTCATGAGTGGGTACAAAAGATAACCCTTTATTTAAAAGGGCGATTTCAGCTTCCGACAAGGTGTAGTCCGACAAATTCACCACATTTAATATGGCATCCTCCCCTGTCTCCTTCGTCCTTGCCAAGGTTTTCCTCTGTTCCTTCCTCTGCCTCTAGCCCCTCTTTGTACCCCTTCGCTTAGTTCTTTTCCTGGAATCCAGTGAGTTTGGCATTGACAGTGCCAAGGCATTTGTGGTTGCGGGGGGGGGGGGTTAGCACATGTTTGCACTTCCTCCTCTTCTCCTAAAAAATTGTCAGTGTCCTGGATGTTTGGTTCACTCTCAGCTGATCTCTGGTTTTCTGTATTGCTGGCTTTGTTTTCTAGAGTTTCAGGGTTTGGATTATTTTGTTTTACTGTAGTCCAGTCATAGATGCACTCCTCTTTGTAATCCCTTTTGTCTCTTTCAAATTTTGCTTTTTTATATTTTTTATTTTCTCATCATACTTCCTCAAGTTCTCTGTAAAAGTATCAAACAAGGGATCATAGTGTGGAGTTTTGAAAAGCTTGCAAGTATGTCTTCTCTCTTATTTAGTTCCTTTCCTATTTCATTCTGTATTAAGGTGTTCTCAGAAAGAATTAATTCAATGTATTCTTTGTCAGCTTTCTGACTTATATTGTCCCATTTCTCTTGGAATCCCATTCTGTTTTTGCCACAGTTTGGTTTCTTTAACACCCTTAGGCCCCGAGGCACTCTGTCAACTTCCAAATAGGCTTTCAGACTAATTTCTTCCCAATATTGTTGCTTAAGTTTAAATGCTGTCTTTTCAAATAGTACAAAAGCTTGCCTCATGTTGTATGGCCCTTGAGTCACATTTCCATCTTTGTTTAAAATGTTCTGAAAACTAGCAATGTTGCCAGTGTTGCATATATCGAGAGCTTTTAGGGAGCAGGTATCAGGTTGTCCCTGCTGTGGTCCTTCCATTCGGATATAGCCACTTTCAACAGGAGACTAAGTAAATACAGGAAGTGAGCAAATGAACTATGGGCTTTTTCTGTTTTAACCCATGCACTCAGTAAAAAAGTGATATTGGAAATTTTGAAAGATACTGTTGCACCTGGGATAATGGCTGTGCCTCTGGTCAATTCACATATATGTACACATTGAGGTAGGAGTTTATTGATCAACCTGTTGTAATTTTTGGCATTCCTGTCTTTTTTCTTTTTTTTTTTTAACTTACTATGCTGTACACTGGCAGCTGTCCCCCCTCAGCCCTCTGCCTCCGTGGATGAACCTAGGACCACCCCGCTCCAGTGCCCCTTGGATTACCCCCAAAACGGGGCCACTGAAGCTGACCCCCGCTAACCCCAGTGGATGTGTGTCTGGGTTGTGACAGTTATCCCAAGTCTGTCGCAGGTCAGGGGGGGCATCATTGGGCTCACCAGGGAGAATTTTTCTTAAGTATTTTATGGGGAGGTGTCAACTGGACACCCGCAGTGCGACCTCACCATTACAGCTGACACACCCTCTCTGGTACGAGCTAGGGCTCTGGCACCAGACATACCGTGGTCATCCAAGAACCCTGGGGCCAGAGACACTCGACTCCCTTCCCCCCCCTCGGAGGTGGAGAGTGTGCGACAGCTGCTCAATCCATCTCCACCCTGGTTGGCCCTCAAGTGATCTGAGTCCATTCCCGAACCTGGGTCACCCGCATCATAGTGGTAAATCTTTCTGTTGTGCCGGCGGGCCAGCTGGTCATTCCTTTCTGTACTGCACTTGACTTTCATATTTTATGTCACTGTTTTTGTAATCATCATCATCAGCAGCCTGGTTTAAATTTATTTGTAACTGTGCTCTCCCCTTTCCATGGGTCATACCTGGAAACTAGCCTTGGCTCAGTGTACTCCTCTCGGTCATCAATTATAAAATAAATAAATAATGCCACTGATGGACCAGCTGGAGGTGCTGATGGTGTAGGCCACAACAGCAGTAGCATTAGACACTGAAACAGCTCCAGCATTGTTTGATACAATGCCTGTGCGTTGATGGAGCCTGACGTGGTCGCTGACAACTGAGATGCTGATGGGGCAGTGCCAGATTACTGAATAGGCTGTGAGTTGCTGAATAGGAAGGACGAGCTGACACCAGAGCCCAACCTTGGTGTCTGTAAAACAGCCATGGGGGGGCAGCAGTAGGACTCAAGGCCATAGCCTTGGTCCCATCTTTTTAAATATCTGTTTATTAATTTTATGTAACACAAAAACAATGCAACATTTGCTGTATTTGCATATTATGATGTCAATCATGAATAAAGCATTTTGTTAGATCATCTCTATAATGACTACATAGTCATACGAGACAGTGGGACAGCATCTCATGGGCTGAAGTCAGTACATTTTGCCATTATCTATACAACCCATCTACACCATAATAGCTCAAATACAGGTAATTAATGTTGCACTTTGGCCATAAGTTTTTCCATACCACAGAGGACTATCATTAAATTCTGCCACTGGTGTATTGTAGGGGGAGAAACAGAAAGCCACCATTTTGTTATTGCTTTTTTACCCAACAATACACAAATGGAAAGCAACTTTCTAATACGTGGTTGCCTGTCTCCCTCTGGCACATCTAAAAATAGAATCAACCGAGGAGCCAGTTGTAAGGTAGGAGAAAAGATATCTCTCAATTCCTGTTTTAGGTCAGCCCAGAAAGTGCCAAGTTTAGGGCACAACTACATAATGTGGGCATGTGAGGCTCAGGTTCCCCCATAGGAGCAATCTGGGGATCAAAGGGAGCCTGCTGAATCAGGGTGTACAAGAAACAGGCGATACATTTCCATGCTGATTCTTTCAGAATATGAGATGTTGTAGGCTTATGCACATAGCAGAGATATAGATCCCACTGTTTATTAGAAATCTCACAGTCTAAGCCTGTCTGCCATCTTACTCTAAAGTAATCTGCGCTTCGCCTCTCTCCATTTCCTGTGATGATTTATAGAAGTAGGATATCAAAGATTCTAGAGGAGCGCTCTGCATTATTTGAAAAACAAATGTTACTAGGGGAATAGGCTGGCCTTTTGGGCATTTCTTCCTTAGAAGCTTTTCAGCTCTGTGCATCAGAGAAAATCATTAGGTCTCCAATGGAATTTGGTTACTACAGCCTGGAAGACAAGGAGGTCAATTCCCTGCACAATGTGCAGCAGGAATAAAAAACCCAAACGTTCCACTGACCTAACCATGGAGTCAAGCTGAGCAGGTGGAAAATTTATATTATAGGCCAAAGGGGTGAGAAGGTACTGAAAGGGAAATATTGAGGGCTGTGCCATGGTAGACTGCCATGAATTTAGAGAGGTGGCTGTGAATCTGTTTTCTAAGACAGCCATACAGGTTTGTGGTTGAAGTTGTAGCACTCCCTGAGTAATGGTGATCAAGTCCTCCTCAATCAGTTATTGTTTTCCATAGCACTATATAACAAAGTGATAACCAATAAAGCACAGCGTGCAGTTGTGCCGCTTTATGGTACCTACCCATGTGTGGGAGAGCAAGCCCCACCCTCTAGGTTTCGGTAACTGTAATGACTAATACTAGATTCTGGGTCAACCGGTTGACCAAAGAAACTGGAAAATCATTTTATCCCGGAGTCTTAAGTGTTGCCTCTGCAAGGGGATTGGTAATGTTTCAGCTGAGTATAGCACTCTGTGGAGAAGACTAATCTGAATACATTCCATTGCTTGTATAAAAGGGAGACTAATAGTTCCCCAATGGTTTATATCAGCTTGGGTAAATGGGGAGTAATTCACATTATATAATTGCAGTATGTGTGTGTATATACATATATATATATATAGCCTAACGGTTAGAGTAATGAGGTGTAAATGAGCTTGGTTCAGCAGACCTGGGTTTGATTCCCCCAACCTCCACTGGTATACTGTGCGACTCTGAGCAAGCTACTTAACCAGCCTAAAGCTCCCGGGTTACCCTGAAAAGAGGCAATTGTGCCTAGTAGGCCTTACCCAGTTAACAAAAAAAAAAATATCCGAGGTATGTTATATACCAATGTGCTTTAAGGAAGGCATATCCCATTTAAATGTAAACTGGTCCCTAATTTGCAGGGCAGGTTGGCAGTTAAATCACAAGACCACTGCCTTGGTAGTATTAATTTTATTCCCAGCACAGTTCCTGAAGTCAGTAAGAATGTGCTAGAGGGGCGGAAGGGATGGATCAAGATCTGTAAGGTATATTGAGAGGTCATCCACATAAGGAGCAAATTTTCTGTTGCCTGCCTCCGAAAGTGATACCTTGACTTACCCAGTCTTAGTGGTGAATGGGAACAGTCCAGAGAAGTGTCTTTTTTCTTTCTGTGTTTCATCTTGTCTGAGAGATGGTGTGTATCCATCATCGTGTCTTTTCTTTCTTCGATGATTCAGTGACGGTCACTGTCGATTGTGGAGCTTGACAGGCTGACAGGTAGCCGGGAACAGGAGTGGATGGCAACAGAGATGCCACCTTTGCCATAGCCTGTTTCTCCATTTCTTGGATCAAAAGAAAGTTTTCTAAAGCTTTCTTACAAAGTCTCCTGGTTTCCTGGTTAAAGCCCTTGCAGACTGTGCATGCTTTGAGACCATGTTTAGCATCCAGGCAATATACATCAATGTAGTGGTCATTGTCTTTATACATTTTGATGCTGCTGCAATGGTAATATAAGAAAAAAGATTCTTTGTCCATTTGTGGCATGAAAGGTAAAGTAAAAAATAATAAACAGAAATAAGTATACAGTGGCAGTGAATATTTGCAAACGTTCAACAACATTCTTCAACAGCAGTGGACCAATGAGCAGTTGACGGTGGGAGAAAGAAATGAGTCATTCTGGAGAGGCCAACGTTACATGGGTGCTGACAAGACGCGTCGATGTGGGTGGCCCCAGCATGCAAAAGGTTTCCAGGCGATCCAGACACCGATGACTTACAGTTCCATGATGTGACTCAATGGAGGGAAATATCCTCGAAAATGATCTCTAAATATGGTGCATACATAATTCTTTAAACAGATATTAAGAAAATAAGATAGACATGCCTTTAAGAGCATTTTCTTATTTCCTGATAGTTCATGACAGATATGCAGGATTTCACAAAAGGGTGAATAATATGCTCAAGGGGAGAGAAAAATAACCAATACCTAGCAGAAACTAAAATAAGATATACAAAGTAAGGCACTGGAACTGTGCAATCAAATAGTACTGTCTAACAGGTTGCGGGCATGGCTTGGGGTGGTTCTAGCCCAATACAGTCAGATGTGTGCTGACATCATGTGATGACATCATCACATGAAGATGTCACCACACTTAAGCTCCCCTACTCAACTGGAGAGGTTTATTACATTTAAATATTTAAAAAAAAAAGAAGAATCAGAAATCCCATGAGGTTTGTCTAGGACAATAACGGGACCTTAAAAAAATGAAGTGCATTTGGAAGCGCCAGTAAAAATTAGACAGTGGCTATGCAACACTGAGCAAATACTACAAACAAAGATAGATGAGGCTTTTATGTGTGTAAGTAAGAATGCTTTGTGCCCCACATAGAAATACTGAAAAACGCTCTGCTGACACTTAGGATATAGCAGCCATTCAGTGCTTTACAGCTGGATGGACAGGTACTATAGGTTACGGGTGGTACACACCTGCGGTACATCTGGACATTCACTGATGTCATAATGTGAATGTCACGACACACACACACAAGGAAGAAAACACATAACACGGCACAGTATAATTAGCAACACAGCTCCCGGGATGAACAAGAAACCAACAACCAGGAGGCTGAATGCCAGTAAGCGAGGTAAACAGTTGTTCACACATCCGTTTTGAGACACAAGTGCAAAAGCAGATTTTTAACTTTTTAACTTGATTGTGGAACCTGTATAGAATGTATGTTCCTATTCCCCAGGTAGCCACAAAATGCTTTCAAAAGAAGCATAACAGTCAATAATGAAAATTGTAACATGGCCATATAGTGTTCCAAGAAACTAAGACTCCTAATTGGGTAAAAGACATCATGTGCTACAAGCTGGAGATGGCATTAATCCACCAGTAAGGCCCACTCCAACTTGAAGTACTAATCCTAACCACAAAGAGAAATATAGCACTCAAGAGATATCCGCACAGATATCAAACCAAAGCGGATTTTATGTTTCTCACCCACCAACCCAAGAGCCCGTTGCTATAGCCCACAAAACAGTAGTCTATGACACATTATAACATATGTGAAACAAAGTTGTACTTATCAGAATGTTGAGAAACTAGTCCTCCATAAAATTTTATCACTGTCACTGTTCATGGAACGTAAACTGTAACTAGTACGGTGAGAAAGCAGTCTGACAAAAAAATTGTATTATTAATATATTAGTAGCTATTTCCATGTTGTGCCGTGACAGACATTCTGTCACACATGCACAGTTGTGTGTTGTTAGCGACATGGTGAGTGAAGAACAGCCTGGAGATGCTGTGTCAATATATTCAAAATGCCGTAGCAGGAAGCAGCAGGAGAGAATGCGGTAGGAGCAGAAAGAAAAGCCACAGTTCTCCTAAGGTATGAACACAGAAATGTACAGTGCATAATTTTAAATAACAGAAATATGTTAGTGAATCAATAACTGGTAAATATACATGGGTTTGTTTTTGCAACATCAGTATATACAAAAAGATGAGTTCTATAATGACATACCTTAGTGCAATACAGTACAAAAGTACACAAAACTGAACCATTCTTTGTCTTTATTTGGAAGACTACAACAATGGGAAGCAAGATAACAGAATGAACACTTCCCATGTGACAAGAGCATTAAGCCACTCCAAAGGTGGCATCTAATGCATGGTTGGTTGGTTGTAGGCACTCGGCCTTGTGCCACAACCCCCCCCAAACCATGCATTAATTCCCCATTAGATGCCACCGTCACCGTGGCTTAATGCTTACATAAGCCAGTCCATCATTTTCATAAAGCAGTTTTTGCTTTACTCACTGAAAGAACAGGATGGTAAAGCTGTGTGAATCAGAAGAAAAGTGAGAAATGTAATGTAAAGCTTTACTACAATTTTACTTACAGATGGTTTAAATGTTTTGTCTGCAGTTTGCTATATGAAAGCAAATGTATTATTTTTCCCCAACAGGCATAAGGATATATGGATCTCCACAGCGGTAAAGGGACAGGAACATACTGTACATAGCAGAGTTGCTAGTTTACACGAGGATATTTAAAGCACAGTGGGCTGTTACTGTATTGTTTGGTGATGGTGCATTTTAGTATGAATGTTTTGATGTTAAATTAACTATTTTAAACAATTCAGAAGATGGTAGTATATATTGTTTTCATCTTCACAGATACAGCGTGTCACCCTGAGGAAGGAGGTCTAGTGTACCTCCAAAACATTGGTGATTTCACAGTCAAGGATCTGAAATATGTCCAATACAATATTTGACTATATTTACACAGATGGTGAGGGGCTGATTTCTTCTTATGCTTGACCGGGTTTATTAATGATACACACAAGAATAGACTACTCCCTCAAAAGAATTTATTTCTATATTTTCAGTACCGGAGAAATCCAGGCCTATCTAGAACTTTCCATTTTTCTCTCCATACCCACTGGGCAGGGATCTCTAGGAGTCCATGCACAAGCCTTGGATACCACACTTAACAGATGTGGTTACCACTTTGTTAGATATGACTGCCTGTCCACTTGTATACTGTTCCAGACTTTCCCTTCCAAATGGGGCCATCTGGCCATGAGGAGAGCCTGCCAGAACTTTCCCAACTATTGAGAGCAGGCACCCAGAAGCTCAGGTGGGGAGAGTGTAATGGCACCATCCGCCTGAGGGCCACCATTATTTCTACATGCTTTGCATCCTCTATGCCCCCCTGCAATCAAGGTATGGTTCAAGATTAGAGACTGGTCATTCAGTGACCCCTGGTAACCTGGGGCAAGTGGCAGGCAGTGAGGTACCTCAAGGGAAGAGAAATGTCCATTCGAGCCAGTACCACAGACTGTGTGTGCTGTATCTCTATTGCTGGAAGGGAACAGTGGAGTCTTGGTAAACAGTTCCTGCATCCCCCCCAGTCTACTGAATCCTCCACCGGAGCGAAGTGCTGCCTCCCAAAAGTCCCACTGTGCAGGTGGGGGGGGGGGGCATGGGAGACCACTATGGGTCAGGCAAAGCTGGGGCTCTGAGATTGGGCAAATCTGTTGTGGTGGTATAGGCGATGGCGCATACATTTAAAAACAAAATTAATTTGCATAATTCACACAAAGCTAGACCTTACAATCATCCAAGGTAACATTCACCTGTATCTCTGCTGTGTGTATAGACCACCAGGTATCCCCGAAATCCAGTCTACAATACACCTCAGGCAATGTAGGTACTCTACCTAACTCAGAGATCACTCATTCTGGGTTTTTAAATTCATTCATTTGTTTTTGATTACTGGGTAAGTGTACTAGACAAACAAAATGCCTTTTTTAAGTCATGACTCATGACCCGGGAGAGTACTGTGCAAGCACAATCACAATTCAGATACAGTGACTATAGCACAAGAAACTGAGCATTTTCACAGCACAACACAAAATAAAGTAACACAGACCAGCTTTGTATATCAGAATTTGTGACAAGAGACTGGTTGGCTAAACACAACCACACACCACTGATTGTCATGACAAGACTCAATAACAAAACCTAGAAGGGTCCATGTATTGATTGGGGTACTCGGAAACAAACAGCACTGAATAATAAGTTCCGGAATGTACTCAAGCCTATGGGCGAACACAGTCTCATCTACTGCATTGGGAAATCAATCTACAGTGGCTCCAACAAACTCCATCACGTTAAAAATGCTACAGTAAAGCTGCCCCAAAGTTCTTGTGGCAGTACGTTGCCATGAGGTCAGGAATAAGCTTGGAAAGCTGCACCTGGAGGCATGCCAGATGGGAGCTGCTACCATTTGGCAGTGCACTGTAGTAGGGAGGCATGGTGCTGGGCAACTGGTACTGCACCAACCCCTCCATTGGGTCAAGGGAGCATGTACCCTCCATAGGACACCACTGCATGCAACCAAGGCCTCAAGAAGCTCCGTCCGTGCCAAGGGGAGGAGGGAGGAAAGGACACAACAAGGAAGAAAACCATACACCATTTATATGATGTCTGGACCCTATGTAATGGTCAAGTCCTAACCAGCCCACCATCACTGGAACTGTCCACACAAGTGGACCACTTTAGGGGGAAGGAAGGAAGGAAGGAAGGCTCTCCCCTGGAGCCCCTGTCATGAAGGGAAAGCTGTGGAAGCTGGGGCAGAATGTGGCTGGATTATGGGATATCCAACCTGCAGCAGAGTATCCCTGAGGCCAGGGTATATACCTGCTATGGAGAATAGCCAGGATAAACACTTCTATAAAGGAATAATACTACAATAAGATGCACCCTGCCAAACTCCTACGATCTGTCTCATTCTAGATGTTGAGGCAGCCTGGGATTTATTTTTCTACCAGTGACCTCAAATCAGTCAGTGATAAACTGCTTTCATCTAGACCAGTCAGGGGCCCCCACGACAACAGATCTCCACTGGTGTCTTACAGATTTTTCCTACCAGCAAGACCATGCCTGATCTATGTACAAAAACATACTCCAGGACCGAGACTGAGAAGTCCACGGTTTACTAAGAAACTAGGCTGGACATCTCCAACTTACAAGCTGTTATAAATAAATTCTGTACATCTATTCAGATCTTCCCCAGTAAGTTCTGGCATGCGTCATACTCCAGATGAGACATCAAACTGAGGTCCGTGCTACCCATCTTGTTGTTTATTAGGAACAACCATTGCGCAGAAGCTCATTCACAATGGCAACCTAGTATTCACATAAAATACATACATTCAGCATCAAACCATACAATGTGCAATAAACAGATATGCATAAAAATATACATCACTAATTAAAACATTTACAAGCCTGGACACATGAAAACAGGTACTTCTTTAGTGAGGATATCCAAGTGGAAACTGAAGAGAACCAGTTTCGAATTTAAAAAAACAAACCAACATAAACATTACCTGCCCTCTAAAACATCAGAAGCAGGTACGGTGGAACTATTACCCAGATGCCTTCCACGTCTCCATTAGAAAGTCCTGCTCCAGGCTTGGATACTCTCAGACATCTCATAAGTGAGTGCTCCTTAGACGCCAATGGAATACTTTTCAACACGTTTTATGTTTGTTCAAAATCAAAGCCGCCACTCAACTAAAAAGGCTCATAGTCCTATTTTCAAAATGACTTCTAGATACCACTACCAAAACCAACTAATTAAAAAATAACATTCCGTTAGCTGAAGTATGCAAAAGGATGCTAAAAATACCACCAACAGCTTAATTTGGTTCAGTGACAGTTGGCATCCATCTGTATCCCCCTCCCCCGGGACGAGGCTGAAAATAGGCAGAATTGTCTAGTTCTCCTTTCCTGGTCAACAAAAACTAAATAAATAAATAGCTGGCTGATACAGGTGATTTAATGCCCGAGGCTAAATGCCGAGGTGTATAATCAATCGCAGAAGCCATTTCTTCTGTACACACTAACTAACTGAATGTAGTTACTATTATATGACTAGGAGGTTGGAAACCTGGCTTTCAAAAAGCTCTGTGGTAGTTGAAGTAGCCATAGTCAGCAATACCCCCTCCTTTTTTCTTTCTTTAAACTCTATTTTTGCTCTGTGCTGCAGGTGGGGATCTACCCTGACTCCGTCCTCCAGCTGTCGCACCGGCATCCCCCAAAAGCTGCCCAGAGCAGAGGCCCGCAGCTTACCCCCTGTGGTGGGAGGGACCAACCTTTGTTCTGGTCCTAGTCCTACGCTGTCAGCATTACTCGGTGGGGGGGTGGCAAGAGTGTCACTCTGTGCTGCCACAGGTTTTTTTTTGCCTGTGGCAGTTTCCCCCCAGGCACAGATGTGCAACGCCGTCAGTGCACAGGCATGCATGCTTCCATGCATGCCATGCAGACGTCCGCCACTGCCTGCCTCTGTGCAGTGGTCCTGGTGTTGGTATACTCCCAGCCCACGCTGGGAGGCACTCAAATGCCAAACGTCATCAACCCTCCTCCGGAGGTGGAGAGCTGTCCCTGGAACACTCATCCAACCTCCTCCCCCGGCTGACCCTCTGGCACTCCAGGTTTGCATCCAAACCCAGGTCACCAGTGTCTCAAGCGATATTGCTACCACTGTGCTGGTGGGCCAGCATTACCCTTTTTTTTTTCTTCTGTAAACTAAATGTGAATAAACTGTTGTGGGTGTGTCTTATATGAGGATTAGCCATTGTGGGCATGTCTAAAAGGTTGATAATCACCTAAGGGGGTGTGTATAGTAGTTTGTGGGATATTAAATGCCAGTTTTTCTCTATTCTGATTGGCTTACATTAGATACCTGTCATATAATTATATATAATTACCAGTTAGATGCAATACTAACCTGAAAGCAGTGAGCTGAATTATTGGATACACACGACTGTGACATTGCACCCGTGTGAAACACAGAACACACATGCTGACAGTCAGCTAATGCCTGCAGACTTTGAAGCCATTTTTTTTTTTTTTTAAATTGAAATTTTTACATTCTTCTTGTTTGTATTTCAGGGAACCAGTAAATATATAAAATAAGATATGGTAGCAGTGACCAACTTATTTTTGTTTACATGCCATACTGTTACGCAACCTCTTCAATTCCCACACCTCAGTTGCTTAGTGAACGTATGCTGTAGTGACTCTGTGGTATTTCTAGCAAGCCCGGGTTCAAATCCGAACTAGGGCACTTGTTTCTCACTTCTAAATTGTATTCACTAATAGATGTGCATCACACTCCTTGTAAATTAAAAATGTAATTCTAATTTGTGTGGCTCAAGGGTGCGCATTGAGAAAAAATGAGCGCCTTTGAGATCCCCAGGTTTTCAGTGGTCCTGGTAGCCCAGCTGCTTGTACAGCAGAATGGTATTCTGAGCAGGCTTCAATTCAAATACCAGCTAGGGCACCTATTAATGTTTTGCACTTGCAAATTTTATTTCATTTTTTTTTTTTTTGTTACTCCAGTGTACGTGCACAGCTGCTTTAAAAAGCTGAGCAAATATTCCCATGTAAACCTGCGCTCTACTTGTAAAGAATACATCTGAAGAGCAAAGGTTCATGAAAAGGGGCCCTTAGTGATGCTGTCTATTGTCATACTACTGCTTAATCTAGAGCAGGCACTGGAGAACCCCTTCAATTCCTCTTCTAAAGCTTTGCTTGAGGAGGTGGATGGGGATTTTAGTATCCTGTTATGTAACAAGTCTCTTCTTTGGAGACATTGTTGTGATTTCCCTCTAGCAATGACCTTCAGTTTTCATTCAGCTAAACGGCAGTCCTTGGGGATATGCCTAGGTCTTAAGACATCTGGCGTACTACTGATCAGACTCTGGAAGACATTTGAGCATTACAGTCAGCAAAATGCTAACTAACGTATCTTCCTGCCTATATTTAATAAGGTCAAAATATTTATATTATAATTATTTTTTTTTTTAAGTTTACTGGGGCTTCAAACACACTGACGTAAGAAAAACTGTACAAGCCTACCCTGATCACAACACATTACTGTAATTGTGTAGATAGCTATTTTTTTTAGTAAAATAAAATAAAAAAAAAACAGTAAATGGCAGATTTAGTATTGTGCAGAAGGTTTTGACACTGTTAATTTTCCCATGAGGTTCCTCTAAACACAGAAACATAGACTTTGATGACAGATGAGGATCGCTTGGCCCACCTAGTCTGCCTATTTCCCTACCTAGAGGATAAGCTGCAGATCCTATTTAACCAACAGCCTATTTCTTCCTACCCCCCACAAAAATTGCCTTATGTCTGTCCTATGCATTCTTGAATTCTCCCACAGTTTTAGGCCCCACAACCTCCTCCAGAAGGCTGTTCCACGTGTCCACCACCCTCTCTGTGAAAAAATACTTCCTCACATTGCCCCTGAACCGTCCCCCCCCCATCTTCAAATTGTGTCCCCTTGTTCTTGCACATCTCTTTATCTCTTTTTCTGAAAAATGCTACCCTCTTGGACTTTGTTGATTCCACTGAGGTACTTAAATTTTTCTATCATGCCTCCCCTCTCCCTCCTTTCCTCAAGGGTATACATATTAAGCTCCTTTAGTCTGTCCTCATATGGCTTCTCTTGCGGACCCTGCACCATTTTAGTTGCCCTCGTCTGAACTGTCTCCTTCCTGTCTATGTCCTTGCGGAGAAGGGGTCTTCAGAACTGGATGCAGTACTCCAGATGGGGCCTCACCAACTGTCTGTATGGGGGATAAACAACTTACTATTTTCTGCTGATGATGCCTCTGCCTATACATCCCAGTATCCCCCCAGCCCTCCCTACCGCATTCTCACATTGCTTGCCAACCTTAAGGTCATCTGCTATGATTAACCCCAGGGCCCTTTCCATTTTTTGTTGTTATTCCCCCACAACTGTGTAATCTTCCCTGGTTTTGTTTCCCAGGTGCATTACTTTGCACTTCTTTGCATTGAATCCAAGCTGCCATACTTCTAACCATTCCTCCAGCCTTGCCAGGTCCCCTCTCATCCTTTCCACGCCTCCTTGTGTATCAACATTGTTGCAGATCTTTGTTTCATCTGCAAAGACGCATACTTTTCCTTCCAGTCCCTCTGCAACGTCACTTATAGAGACATTAAAAAGGACTGAACCCTGCGGTACCCCACTAGTAGCCCCTCTTTCTTCAGAGTGGACTCCATTTACAATTACCTTCTGTGTCCTGTTGCTCAGCCAATGTTTTGCCCAGGCTACAACCCTGGGACCCACTCCCAGGCTGGTTAATTTGACTACTAATCTTTTGTGTGGGACTGTGTCAAATGCCTTGCTAAAGTCTAGGTAGACCATGTCCACAGCCCCTCCCTGGTCTACTACTTTGGTCACCCAGTCAAAGAAATCAATTAGATTCGTCTGACATGACCTTCCTGCTGTGAACCCATGCTGCCTTGGGTCCTGTGCCCCACTGGCCTCTAGGTACTCAACAATTCTTTCCTTCAGAAGTGATTCCATCACTTCCCCATACCACAGAGGTAAAACTGACAGGTCTGTAGTTTCCTGCCTCTGTCTTTTTCCCACTTTTGTGAAGGGGAATTACAACAGCCTTCTTCCAGTCCTCAGGTACCACACCATCCTCCCATGATTTGTTAAAAAGGGTCGTCAGTGGTGTCACTAGGTCTCCTCTTAATTCTTTTAGAATTCTGGGGTGAATTCCATCTGGCCCCATTGCTGTGTCCACCTTCAGTTTTAGGAGTTCTTTCAGAACCCTTTCTTCTGTGAAAGGATTGGGATCGACCCCCCCCCCCAGAGTGCTTCTGTTAATTGGATTAGGCACCTCCCCCACTTCCTCTTTTGTGAATACTGAACAGAAGTACACATTCGGTATCCCTGCTTTTTCTTTTTTCATACATCCCTTTTTCCCTACCTGGCTCCCGGTCTGCCCCAGTCTTCTGCGCATCCAGTTATCCGGCCACTGTCCGGTGTCCCCTAGCTCCCTTAGGGACCCTCGCCTTATACCACCGCGGATTACCCCCCACGGCGGGGTGGCAGAGCGCACCTAACTCTGCCTGGTTCAGGATCCAGTGCTCGGTGATGTCCCCCAGAGCCAGGTGCCCCTGTAGGATGGCCATCAAGCCACCGTGACTGGTCGTCAAGCCATTTTCCCTTGTTCTGCTTACCCCTTGCGAGTGGGGTATGCAATGGTGCCCAGGGAAGGAGTGTGCATGCGTCCGCATGTGCTCTTCCCCGCATCATGCCCCATCTCAGCTCCCCAGTACTTGTTGCCGGTGTACCACCCCCGGCCTCTGCTAGGAGCTGAAAGTGCACCGACAACTGGGATCCCCCCACCCCGGAAAGGGAGAGGAGTCCCTTGGATACCCCATCCCTCTCCACCCTCGCTGACCCCCGAATGACCTGAGTCCACTCCCAAACCTGGGTCACCAGCGTGGAGCGAGGTGTGGCGTCCAGCGCCTCAACCCTCAGCATCACTGGGCTGAAGTATCCCTGCTTTTTCACTGTCACTCTCTGCCCACCCACCATCCATTCTATTCAGCCTCACTATCCCTCCCTTTGTCTTTCTACGCTCCCGGATATACCTATAAAAGGTTTTATCCTCCTTCTTAACCGAGTTGGCTATCTTTTCCTCAGTTTGTGCCTTTGCTATTCTGACTACCCTCCCTGCTTCCTTCTGCCTTAACTGATACAGTTCTCTCTTCTGCTCCTTCTGTGTCTCCTTATACTTCCTAAATGCTATCTTTTTCTCTCTAACCTTCACTTTTCTTTTGAGAACCATAGTAGCTTTTTCTTTCATTTTGATTTATTGCTTCACACAAAGGCTTGTTGCCTCTGTGATGGCAGTTCTGATATTTCCCCATTGTTGCTCCACCCCCCTTTCTAACCTGTTTGCTAGTGCTTTTCTAAGGCACTATCCCATCTTGCCAAAGTCAGCCCTCCTGAAGTCCAGAACCCTCACTTTTGTATGGCTTGACTCTAACTGAGTTTATCATGAACCACACTGTTTGGTGGTCACTTGTTCCCAAATGACTACCCACTTCAAGATCTGAGATCCTTTCACTGCCCCCATTTGAGAGTACGAGGTCTAAGACTGCTCCCTCATGAGTAGGTTCCAAAACTAGCTGTCTGAGGCATGCCACCTGAAGAGCATCAAGAATGGCCCTGCTTTTGGATGTGGCTGCAGCAAAGGTGCTCCAGTTAACATCTTGCATATTAAGGTCCCCATCAACAGTATTTCCCCTTTCTCTGCCATCCTAAGTATGCCTGCTATCGTATCCTTGTCCATTCCCTCCCCGACATGGGGTCTGTATGCGACCCCTGTGCGGATTGTGGTGCCATTTCCAGTCTCTAAGGTGACCCAGAGTGCCTCCTCTTCTCCCTGTATACTCTTTTGTCCAGTTGCTTTTATCCCTTCCCTTACATAGACAGCTACTCAACCCCCCGCCCTCCCTGTCTCTCCTGTAGGTTGTGTACCCTGGTATGTTAACATCTCAGTCATGGTTTTCTGTGTACCATGTTTCTGTGACTGCTACAATATTCAGGCATCACTCTTCCACCAAGGCTACCAGTTCAGGGAGCTTGTTGCCCAGACTACGGGCATTGGTACTCATTACCCTCCATTTCTTGATGGCCTTACCCATTTACGCCCCATCCCTGTCCTTATTGCGTTTATCACTTTCTCCATTTACCCCTACGCTTCTCCCTATTGGCATCTCTATGTTGGTGCCTACCTCACTTAGTACCCTGCTTTTTTTTGGGGGGGGGGCTAGGATTTCCCTGCTCCTTTCCAGTGCCCCCCCTTGGCTGGTTTAAATGCTTGCCAATGAAGTATTTAAACCTATCACCTAGGATTCTGGTTCCCCTCCTAGACAGATGCAGACCATCACACCAGTATAGGCCTGCATCCCTTCAGGTGGACCCCTAGTCCCCAGTGAAGCCAAATCCCTGAGCTCTGCACCAGTTTTTCAACCACTGATTGAATCCCGTGGTGTGAAGCACCCTAGCCTCACCCATGCCATAGACAGGCAGCACCTCCGAGAAGGTTACCGTGTGTGCAATTTGTCTAAGGCCCCTCCCCATCTCCAAAAACACTTCTTGCACTGCTCTGATCCCTTTCTTAGCCAGGTCATTTGTCCCTAGGTGGGTATTGTTTACTACGTTCTCATGGCTGAAGCTCAGTTATATTATACATTGTATATTAGCATTTTAAATGACTAACATCGTGGATTTGGCATCAACATCAGGCTATAGGGAACACAACCAGTAACGCGCTGTACTTGGAAGGAGTTATGTAAAAATGGAATCGAAGGGTTTTACATCTTTTGGAAATAAATGTTCACTTTCACTAACAAAAAACGCTACACAAAACTGTCCAAATACTCACAAACCTTTACTGCTGTCATAATACTAATTAATGATGAATAATATTTGTGACAGTTGCTGCTCCAGTAATGGTGAATAATATCTGTTACTGTGGTTGCTTCAGTAATAGTGAATAATTTCTGTGACAGTGGGTGCTCCAATAATGGTGAATAATACTTGTGCCAGTGGGTGCTCCGAAAATGGTAAATAGTATCCGTTACAGTGGGTGTTCCAGTAAAAACATGTTACTTACTTGTAACAGTAGTTCTAGGAGTGGTATATGATGTTCATCCACACTTCTGGCAGCTGCCTTTCCCTTTAAGACTTTGCCAGAAAAGTCTTCAAGATGGCTCCACCCACCCACCTAGGTGGCAACTCCCTCGACTCCACCCCATGACAGTACATCTTGCCTGCTGGAAGCAGTGTTGTGCACCAAAGTCAGGGCAGGTGGGGGGGGGGGTTGTGTGGATGAACATCATATACCACTCCTAGAAAGTACATGTAAGCCCTATAGCGCGGTGCCTCTATTTTGTAAGTACTACTTGGGCTAGCCTAGGTTTGGGGAGAAAACATTTGCTCAGCATTTTGGCTAGGTTAGTACTTCTGGTCAGGGGCACCCAAGTAATTCCAGACACAGGAAGCAATAACCAAAAATGTCAATACCAGGAGTGGGATTCTAGAGTGTGACTTTTATTCACTTCAACACAAGAATAACAAAGCAAGATGGACCCCCACAGGGCTACACTCACTGGATATGCAGATTTACAAAAGTCAGAGCACATCTTCTTTACTACACAATACCCTCAGGTTCTGAACACAACAGGGCTCACACGGCCCAAACTGGTACTTCTTCCACTTGGATTCCTTGACATGGCACCCCGGCCAGTCCTCGGACACTTTTTCATAAAGCATGGAGTTTGACGGTGGCTCCCTCAACCACCCATGAGCACTTTCTAGCTCTAAAGGGAAAACATCCTTAATCCCACGTCTGGGTACTTTTTGCAGACACTGGCCAAGTGCCTGGGAGAAAGCTATAGGTGCCCAAAGTGAATCCGTAGAGGTAGTTTTGTTACAGGGGTGCCACAGGGGTCCGTTTTGGGCCCTTTGTTGTTTACGGTATTTGTAGATGTTATTCCATCTTTATTGAATGATACACATTGTTTGATTTATGCGGATATTATTTTGTATAGAAGTTCAACCTCTGTTGAACTAATAAATCAGTCTTTAAATAAAGACTTTGCTATTTTATGTGGGTAGTTAAAAGGGAATTGTTTAGCATTAAATAATACAAAAACAAAGTGTATGCTCTTTGGATCTCATATTAGATTGAGAAGATCTCAGGGTTTGTCTGTTTATGATCTATTGGGAAATGAGATGGAGCAGGTTAAATTGTTCAAATATCTTGGTGTCCTTTTGGATCAACATTTGAAATTCTCTGATCATGTAAAATATATTTCTCGTCAGATAAATCAGAGACTTGGGGTATTATTTAGGTTTAAATCTTTGTTGACTTTACCAGCAAGATGTGTAAAAGCTGAAGGTGTTCTACTACCTCAACTGAATTATAATTCATTTCTTTTTACTAATTTGTTAAGTAGAGATTTATCACTTCTTACAAATGTGTTCCATGGTATTTGTAGATTTACTTTTAATTTGCCCTATTATACTCACCATTGTGAGCTGTATAGGTTATCTTCCTGGCTTCCTCCCAGGATGGGTTCTTTATATAGCCTATGTTTATTAACTCATAAAATTCTTTGTCAGGGGATCGATTCTCCACTATATTCACTTCTTCATATTAAAATAAACTCTCGGAAACTTCGTTCAGATCAACAAGTTAAGTTAAATGTTCCTAATACTAAGACTAAAATGGGGGATGGTTCGTTTACTTACTCTACTGCTAAAAATTGGAATGAGCTTCCTATTGCTTTATACGAAAATGTTTGTCATCAAACTTTTAAAATTAGGTTAAAAAATTATTTTCTTGGTAAATTATACTGCTGTTGTTTTAATTGTAATTTCTTTTATATTATTTTTATGTTATGTTATGTTAATTGTTGTTTGTGATATTTTGTGTACTGTAACATCTTGACTGTATTCAATCACCGGGTCGAACATGAAAACAGGCCTTTGGCTCATTGTACTTATTTGGTTAAAAAATGTTTAAAATATAAAAAAATTAAAAAAAACCTGGTTACTCCAGATGGGGATCTCCCACCTCTTGTTCCCAAATCCATACCCAGCCATTCATTTGGATAAACACCTTTCTTCAAAACTACTGGTTGTAGATGCTATCTCAAAATGTATGACACATTTAACATTCTACTGTTTTTAGGTGGTGTCCTGACTCAAACAGTTCTGTTAGTGGCTATGGCCATTCCTTAGACCCCCACTGTCTCAGATACTTTCAAGCCATACACAAAGTTAAAAGCACTGTACTTGGCTAGTCTTCTCCTGACCCCACAGTAGGCAGTTACTTTTATACAACTCTATCTTGGTAAAAACAAGGGCTCTATTTCAAAGCAGACTCCCCGTGGTATGCAGGTGCCCCAGGGCTTCTTTCCACAAAACACAGATTCTGTGGTACCCCAGTACTATTTCTTCTGTCAGGCAGCTTTTTCCCTTTTCCAAGCAGGGCCAGGGGATTGCTCCTGAAATGCTGGTCCCCCCAAATCCCTCCGGCGATGGGGCACTGGAACAACACGGGGAGAGGTCTCTACCACTTCTGCTGGTCTCTTCTGTGTTCTTCTCTAGGGTGAGAACACACTACCTTCTTTCTGGTGTAGCTCTATTTATTTTATTTATTCAAGCTAGGATTACAAGTACCTTTGAGCACTAAGCAGCTCATTTACAAAGGTTCCATATCAATAGGGAGGGTACAGATCCATAATGGAAAACAGACTGGTTTCACAAACAATTAAGCAATTTGTATTACAAAATACAGAATAAGAGAACAGCAGATAAATACACATTAGTTTAGCACGTGATTCAAGGCAGGGAGTGAGAAGAGGAGGGAATTAGGAGGGGAGCCAGATCAAGGAAGGGGAGAGCAACCAGGTGGCATTGTCGAGTAGCAGCTAGGATAGTAAGGGATGAAAGACAGCCAGGCTCTAAAACATAGCTAGGCTCTGAGGGGCTGCCAATACAGCATATCTCCTCCTCTTGAGTCTGGCTGAAGACTGACTTTGAAATCCCCAACGTTCTACCTTACCCCTGCAGCCAACATTCCACTGTGGTTTATGCTGCTGCGAGAATTCTATTGTGATGTCATCCTTCCAGCTCAGCTGAGACTGAGGACAGAGTGAGACAAAGTGAAACCCATTTAACTGGTGTCTCACAAGCTGCCTTTCCCTGCCTGCCACTACTTCTAAGTGGAATTCTAGTAACCCGGGGTGACAAAGGGGTTACATACAGTTACGTAAAAACTTACTGTAACAGTAGATCTTTGAGGAGTGTCTCTTGTAGTAGGCAATACTTTTGGGTATCCAGCAGAGGTCGCTGTGGTGCACGACAGCTCTTCTAACAGTTTTTCACCAGGGACTGCCCACACATGGCATCAGCTTCCTGTGTCCTATACAAGTGTGGGCGGTCCCTGGTATCCTCAGTTCCCCTGCCGGATTCAGCTCGCAAGGTGAGGACCGAGGGGAAGCCGAGGTACCAAAGGAGTCCCAACCCTAGTCAATGGACCAGAACTTGCTCTCTTAGAGAAGGAGGGGGATGGAGGGTGGGAACAAACCTATTGCAAGAGACACTCCTCAAAGATCTACTGCTACGGTAAGTTTTTACATAACTGTACTATTTTCCACGGAGTGGTCTCTTGCAATACATAATATTTTTGGGATGAATCCCAAGCAGTAATGCCCAGATCAGAAAACAATTATGACAAGAGACCTTGTAGGACTGCATGGCCGAAGGCCGTCCTACGTCATGAGGCAATATCCATATTGTAGTGCCTTGTGACTGTATAGATCATGGACCAGGTAGCTGCATTGCAGGTATCGGAAATGGAGGCTCCCTTAAAGCAAGCCGTAGTGGTGGCCATAGCTCTAGTGGAGTGGGCTTGGACAGATCCAGATAAAGGCTTGTTGTATTTTTTGTAACAAAATGAAATACAATGCACCAACCAGGATGAAAGAGTACATGTCGCCACTGGGAGGCCCTCGTGATGGGGGGGGGGGCAAAACAGATAAACAGTTGAGATGTCTTTCTAATCGATTGTGTCCAATTAGTATAGTAGCATAGTATATGGTGTACATCCAAAGTATGTAGGAGATGCTCACCCTGATTGGAGTAGTCTGGATAGTAGATCGGAAGCTCCAAGGATTGATTTAAAGTATGTTCAGAGACTACTTTAGGAAGGAAGGAAGGGATGGTATGAAGGACCACCCGCTCCTTATGGAAAATCAAATAAGGTTCCCTACACATGAGGGTATGGAGCTCGGAAATACATCCAGCGGAAGTGACAGCCACTAGAAATGTTTTTTTTCCATGAAAGAAAATGGAGGTCACAAGTGGCAGCCAGATCAAATGGCTCAAGGGTCAATTTTTCTATCGTAAAACTGAGATCCCACAGAGGAGAGTGGGTCTTCTAATAGGAGGTTTAATATGTAACATTCCTTTCAAAAACATCTTAGCTAGATAATGTTGGTACAGTAACCTGCCATCCAGAGGCTCATGGACAGCTGAGATAGCAGCCAAGTGGACTTTGATGGAAGAATAACTTAGACCGGACTCAGATAGTGAGGCCAGGTAGTCCAGAATCCTCGTCAATGGACAAGAATAAGGATCCACAGATCAAGAGACTGACCACATGGAAAAGCGTTTCCATTTGGAATTGTTTGTTGCTGGCTTATGAGAGGCCAAGAGAATACTGGCAACAGGAGAAGACGTTTGTAGTCTAGTTATGAAAGCGTCCTCAGGAGCCAAATGTAAAGGTGTAAAGCCTTCAGGCTGGGATGTAGGAGAGACCCTTGACACTGAGTCAAAAAGGTCTGGTCTGATCAGCAATGGAACAGGGTCCCATACTGACAGTTGTAGGTGTAGGGGAAACCATGTCTGGCGAGGCCACACTGGGGCTACGAGTATCATTGTGGCTGGTTCTAGTTGCAATTTCAGTAGAGTCCATTGCAGGAGAGGGATGGGGGGGAAGCATATAAGAAGAGTCCTGTCCATGGCTAGGACAGGGCATCTACACACCATTCCTTTTTGTTCGAGATAATGGAAAAATACCTGGGAAGATGGTAATTCTCTGGGGAGGCAAACAGAGCCAGCTGTGGACTACCCCATAAGTTGAAGATTTCTTGGAGCACTTGCTCATGAAGTGTCCATTCGTGAGTTGTGGACTGGCGACTCAGCTGGTTGGCTAACTGGTTGCAATGTCCCAGTAGATGGACAGCTATTAGCATCAATTGTTGCTGTATGGCCTCTTGCCAAACTGCAAGGATCTCCCTGCATAGGGCGCAAGATTTTATACCCCCTTGCTTGATGAGGTAGAACACTACTGCAATGTTGTCTGATTGGATCAGTAATGACCCTGGCTCAAGATAGGGCTGGAATGCCTGGAGGGCTTGACGGACTGCTCTCATCTCTAAGAGATTGATATGAGACAGATGGGGAGAAGCGGGCCATTGGCCTTGTGTCTGATAAGGACCAAAGTGCATTCCCCAGCCCTGTAGGGAAGCATCCGTGGTCAGCGTTTGCATGGGAGAGGGGACCGGAAAGGCATTCCTTGATTGAGATTGATTCTGATTGTCCACCATGTCAGGGAAGACTTCAGAGAGGGAGTGACCCTGATTTTTGTTTTCAAACTGTCCTGTTTTTTGGGATCATTGATTGTGGAGGGTCTACTGGATGGGTCTAATGTGGAGACGAGCGTATGCCACCACAGGTATGGCAGTGGACATGTAACCCAGAAGGCACAGCATTTGTCTGGTTGTGACTATTTTCTGAGTCTGCATATCTAGCGCCAGAGCTATAAGAGTGTCCTTCCGGGCAGGTGGGAGGTAAGCCCTGGCTGTAACTATATCTAGAACAGCTCCAATGTACTGGAGAGACTGTGTTGGATTTGGACAGGATTTTGCCCAATTGACAGTGATTGCCAAATCTGAGAACAGTTTTAAGGTAGCATCTAGAATGGCGAGCAGAGCTACTTTGGAGTTTGCTTTTATTAGCCAACTGTCTAGATATGGAAAGATGAAGTGCCCTTCTCTTCATAAGGCTGCTGCTACCACCGCTAGGCACTTGGTGAACACTCTGGAGGCTGATGAGAGGCCAGAGGGGAGTGTTCGAAACTGGTAATTTTGACTCAGTAGGTGGAAGTGCAAAGATTTGTGGCAGAAAGGGTGGATGGGAATATGAAGGTAGTTTTCCTTCATGTCTAGGGTGCATAGCCAATCGCCCTGTTTTAGGATCGGCATAATGGCAGGTAGGGTGATTATGCAGAAATATTTGTAGTGAATGTAAAGATTCAGTTGTCTGAGATCCAGTATTGGTCTGAGGTCTCCCATATGTTTGGGTACCAAAAAGAAGTGGGAGTAAAATCCCATTTGCTGTTCCAGAAGGGGCACCAGTACAATGGCCTGCTTGGTCAAAAGGGTCATCAATTCCTCCTGTAGGATGGGTATATGATTTGGAGGATAATGAATCTTGTGTGGAGGGCAAGGGCGTGGGGTGGAGAGAAACTAAGAGTATGACCCTTCTGGATAATCAAAGTACCCAACTGTCGGAAGTGATCATTTGCCAGGCCTCCAAATGGAGGACAAAACTACCCCCTACAGTCTCCAAGGCATGGTCAAAGAGGTGGGGGAATGCTCTAGTGGGTCACTGGGAGGTGGGGGACGCAGCTCCACCAGATGGGTGGCAGCAGGCACCCAGGGCAGCAGAGGTGTTGCCTCTGGCGGACTTAGCACGATCTTAGAAGCTGCCTTTATTATTACCTCTGTATCATCCACATCTTTTGGAATAAGAGGAGTGTTGAGTACAGTAGGTTGTAGCTGGAGTATGATACATGCCACATACCATACGGAAGGTTCTGCCTGATGCCTGTAAGTCATCAGGTAAAGTTTGAGTACCTGGTCCGAACAGCTTAGACCTGTTGAAGGGGGCATTAGCTACTTTATGTTGTATGTCAAGTGCCAAGGCAAGGCAAATTTTATTTTTCAGGTGTCCAATCCCATAGACTCTGGGTGCCGCACAATCAAATACATCAAGGGACAATTAAAACACTATAAATTAAATATAAACCATTACAATTAAATACTTAAAATCAGACCACCAAAATGGGGGTCTGACCTAACAGCAGAATTCTAGGAGCCATAACACAAAATATCTCAGAGACATGAAACGAGAAGCAAGGCATGGCAACGAAGAGTGATACCAGTGGCTGACAGTCGAGCTGAGGTATCTACAGCATCACATCCCAACCTGAGAAGGTGACAGGAGACAGAATTACTAGTTGTCACTGTAGCCAATAATTTATCCCTGTCCTGTGAGGGAGGAAGTTCATTGAAAAGTTTGATTGCAGAGGACCCCAGGGTACGTTGATATTTGATCATATGACCCATATAGCTCAAAATTCTGATATTCATAGCACCTGAGGAAAAGACCTTTTTCCCTAGATTATCAATTCTTTGGGATTCCTTACCAGGGAGTAAGGAGCTCATGTGCTTGGGTTTTATAGTACAGTCATGAGTGTCAGTAATGACCACAGAATCTGCCTCTGCAATACTAGACAGAAAGGAGTGGTCCAGAGGAGCCTGATACAGGCGATCCACTTTGCAGGGAACAGCTATAATAGCTGAAGGCTGATGCCAAGCAGCCAGCATGGCATTCTGGTAGGTTGGGATTAGTGGGGGAACCACTAAAACCGGCTCCTCATATAATTCAAGGTATTCTGCCATATCCTTACATTGTTTGTCGTGCTCCGTAGTAGAGAATCCCAGGACCTTTTGAATTTGAACCATTGTGTTAGTGAAGGACGGGTCATCTGGGGAGAGGCTATGGAGGGCAGAGGCAGGTCCTCATCCAGAGAAGAAAATTTCCGAATAGAGGGATTTAGGATTAGGAAAATCCAAATCTGGAAACTCTGCATCCTCAAGATCACCGATAAAATCAGACAGTAATTCTTGATCATCTGACAAATAGTGCTGTATAAATGGAGGAGGAGAACAGGGCGGCATGGCAAACCTGTCAACATGAAATCATTAATGGGGAGGAGATCAGGAAAGATCACCCAGCTCTTCAGAGGGCTGGGAATGCTGCATGGCATGCAAGATGTGTTGGACTACATTGGTGATGTCTCCTTCCTGGGAAGGAGTGGGGTGAGAAGGGTAACATGTTGGGAAACCAAAGGGGTGATAAAAGGAATGGGACGGGTAGTATGAGCAGGTCTTGCCCCTGGATAATAAAGATCAGCGTCCCGATCTCTGTCTGCCTGACCTCTATATGAAGGCACCTGAGTAGGTGGAGGGGCAGTCAATAAGGCATAAGCCATAGGTTTCCCCTGAGGAATGCAGGGTCTCGTCGACGAGCCCACAGGGGGAGAAAAAAAAAGTTATTTTCTCTCAAACTGTCAGATGCTGTCGACAGTTCCCAACATGTTCCCCTTCTCACCCCCCCTTCCCAGAAAAGGGACATCACCAATGTAGTCCGACACATCTTGCATGCCATGCAGCATTCCCAGCCCTCTGAAGAGCTGGGTGATCTTTCCTGATCTCCTCCCCATAAATGATTTCATGGTGACAGAGATGCCATGCCGCTCTGGTCTCCTCCTCCATTTATAAAGCACTCCTTCAACTGGACAACAGAAAAAGTGCTGGGGATGACATCATTGACCCATACTTCTTAAAGGTCAGCTACCGTGTCCTCGCAGTCCCAATTACTTATCTCTTCAACTTATCCTTGACCCAGGGTGACCTACTGCCCATTTGGAAAAATTCACTTGTGGCCCCTTTGTTTAAGTCAGGAGATCCTAGTGACCTCAATAACTACAGGCCAATCTCCCTACTTCCAATCCTGTCAAAGATGCTGGAGAAAATAGTGAACTCCCAGCTTCGGAAGTACCTGGAATCAGAAAAATTGCTCAACCCGTTACAATCCAGTTTTAGAGTACAGCACAGTACAATCTCTGCTCTAGCCAAGGTGACAAATGACTGGCAGCTTGAATTAGACAAAAAAAACTTTGTCTGCGCAGTTTTCTTGGACCTAAGCAAGGCGTTTGATACCGTTGATCATAGACTGCTTCTGTCGTCCCTCCGGAACATTGGTTTGGATTCCCTATCCCTTAGATGGTTCTCCAACTACCTCTCAGGACGACTTCAACAAGTAAAGGCAGAAGGGGAAGTTTCTCCACCAAAACCCCTATTGAAGGGTGTACCGCAAGGTTCCATTCTTGGTCCCTTGTTCTTCACCATTTATATTAACAACGTAGATGCCTCTATCAAAGAAGCAAAAATACACCTATTCGCAGATGATACGGTACTCTATGCTAGTAGCCCCACACCTGAAGAGGCCTTCAAAATGAATTTAATCTGCTGCAGCATCAGTTTATAAACCAGAAACTGCTCTTAAATGAAAAAAACAAAACAAAGCAATGTTCCTCTCGCCCCTTCAAAATGCAATAAATCCTGCAATTGCTGGGACACTCCCGCAGATCACTACCATTCTGGGGAGCGGTTGGACTACGTACCAAAGTTCAAGTACCTGGGGGTCTCGTTAGACCATAGACTTACTTCCACAGATCACTTAGAAGAACTGGCAAAGAAATTTAGATAAAGACTTGGTCTGTTCTTTAGGATTAATCTCCTCACAAGAGACGCTAAACTGAAACTGGTTCAAACTAACTTTCTTTCCCTATTGGATTACGCAGACTTTCTATATAATCAGGGACCTGCAGGTACCCTGGCCAAACTCGATACACTTTATTACAGAGCTATAAGATTTATCACAGGTCTTCCATACTCAACCCACCACTGTGCATTGTACACGGCAGTGGGATGGTCATCCCTTGCTTACAGATGACAAGAAAATGCTGTGGTTTGGACATACAAAGCTATCTAAAATAAACTGCCCCAGTATATCTCTGTCTGTTTACCTTTGTGCACTCTGGGGAAGTATGCCCCGAGAAGCACCTCATATATCTACCATTATGTTTACAAAGCAAAATCTCACATTGGCAGAGCAGCCATCAGCTTTGTGCTCCCTCAACTGTGGAACAAGCTGCAAAAAACTTTGAAATTAACTCACCTCATCAGCCTAGCAGCTTTTAAATCTCTACATCTACATCATAATAAGGAGTCCTGTGCCTGTCTACCCTAAATAGTGACTCTTATAAAGTACAAGCACACTCTAATTACTACTGTTAAAAGAGTGATCACATCTATAATCGACTCTTCCCTCCCCCCTTTTTCTACCCCCATATCTGTCCCTTCCACATTCCTTTGACCCTGGTTCCAGCTCTAAACTCTCCATACCGTATCACTATATATCTTTTTATATTAGGTTTTATTTGTGTTCAGTGCACCTGATATGTATATTTCTTTACTTTTATGAAAAATTGCGTCCAACCTAAAACTAGCTGTATCTTCTGTTCCAAACATATACTACTGTCAATGCTACCTGCTGATACTTTGTATATACTGTATTATTGTATCTCACTTTATTTGTATTATTACTATTTTCTTGTGTGTTGCATCCCATGTATATTGTCCCATGTTCCTTGTTAACAAACCCAGGTCCACCTCGAAAATGAGGTTGCTCAAAAGTGATCACCTGGTTAAATAAAGACTTTGATTGATTTATTGATTGATTGATTGACAGGAGAGGAGCCCCCATCGATGGAGCAGCAGTATACTTGGCTGCAGGCAAAGTGCTGGAAAGCGTCATCAGTGAGAGGGTATTAAGCCTCCGTTGATGGAGCAGTTACTGGCTGAACTGCATTTAAAGCACTGGAAAGCACCGTCGATGAGAGGGTATGAGCCCCCCGTCAACGAGAAAGTGTTTAAAGGATGTCCCATCAACGGAGGGACACCAGAAATGGTGGCCATCGATTGACATCTAGGCAGGGAGTATGAGGAGGGTTTCTTCTTCTCTCTTTTCTGTCTAGAATGAGAACCAGTAAAGGGGGAGTCCTTGGTACGGGCCCCCTGGTTCTCCAAAAGAGACATTTTCTGCTCCATCGAAAGTCTTTGGATTTCAAGCAACTATCGTCAAAGAGTTGCCTGATTAAAGTCCTGACATACGTTGCAGGAATTGGTGGTGTATGTGTGTGTGTGTGTGTGTGTGTGTGTGTGTGTGATTGTCAAAGCAGTATATCTTCCTACCACAATGCAGGAACGAAATAAAGCTTGTTTGGTTGAAGAATCTGTAGACATTCATTTAGTTCCAAATTTCTCATTGATGACTGCTACACAGAAGTTGCACAAGCTGCTGCGCGAGCTGAAGAAGACAGGAAAATGAACTGAGGCTACCAGGGACTGCTAGAAGAGCTGCCATGCAACACAGCAACCTCTGCTGGATACCCAAAAGTATTACCTACTGCAAGAGACCACTCAGTGGAAGATCTACTGTTACAGGTGAGCAACCTGTTTTTCTAGGGAGGTGGATATGATGTTCTATCCACACTTCTGGCAGACTCCTAGCATTTTGCTGGGAGGAGGGAAGCAAGGCACACACACCCTACTTAGGGAACAGAGATTGGAGAACCGAGGCCCCAAAACCAGCATCCTGGTATGACTCAAGGTTGATGTGGTAATGGGAAATGAAGGTGTATGCTGACCTCCAGGTAGCAGCCCAGCAGATTTCCTGGATAGGGACATCCCTGGAAGCAGCTACCGATGCAGTGGTATGAGGGGTTAAATGAGCCCTTAGCCCTGTGGGAGGCTCCCTACCCATCAAGCTACAGCAGAGATCAATGCACACTAAGATCCATATGTACGCGGATGACACTGTCCTCTTCCTGTCAGGTCCATCTGTCCAAATCGTCCATACCCCACCTTCAACAAGATTTCACTGCTATAACCAAGTGGTTCAAAGACAACTGCTTAAAACTGAACACAAAAAAAAAAACAGTAGCCTGCTCCCCTCCCTTCCTGTTTTTTTTTTTTTTCAACCTCATCCTGCACTCCTCTTGATAATGTCCTGACCTACAAATATCTTGGTGTATGGCTTGATCCCTCTCTTGACTTCACTTCCCATATCTCTGCCATTCACTCCAAACTGCACCCTAAACTGGGGCTACTTTACCATCAAAAGGCTTGTTACTCCCTTCCTGTCAGACGTGACCTGCCGATAAAATGGATACTCCCTACCTTCGACTATGCTGATGTTGTCTTCGGTGCAGCCCCGGTCTCCTTCTTCTCCAAACTTGACATCCTTTTCAATGCTTTCTGTTGTTTTGCCTCAAATCTCCCACACCACACCTGACATACGACTGTGACTTCTACTCTGCCCTATCCCACCAGTCCCTCTCACAAAGACGCTTGTCCCACTGCTCCTCCCTCATCTCTAATTACTGGTTTGGGACTCTTCCCTCTTATCTCTCCCCTCTCCTTAATCCAGTCACTCCCTCTTCCTACAATTCAGGTGTAACCCCTAGATGGCACTATCCTAAGGGCTGCTACCCCTGCCTGCTTGGCTAGGAGTAGATTAAGGGGCCTGAGTTCTGAAATGGGTGCCTCCACCCGGAGGTCAGGGTTGGTAGTAGTCAAGCTAACCTGGGCACAGTCCTCTGAGACACTGTAACCCCCCCTCTTTCCTTACTAGTGGCCGGAACAATATACAATAATCACTTTCACAATACCCCTGATTCAACACACAAGTACCCACAATGTTTGCACTTACCACCAGGGCTTTCCTCTGGCTCGACCCTGGGAACCCCCTGTAAAACAAGGGTATACACAGCAAATAACAGCAGTACAGTACTCTTGCACACACTGGAACCACAGTCAGGGTAAATGCAAAAAGAGATAAATCAGATTTATTTAAGGGACTTGAACAAGGGAGGGGCGTAATCAGGTTAATTTGCTTAAAGGCTGTATCAATCAAACAGTTATGCATGCACTTCAGGGTCCATAAACAGTCATACACTATAGGTACCCAGGTGAAGAAGAGGTGGGCTAGCCAGGATCGTTGCCCGGGGTAGGCCGGCATTGCAGCTGGTTGGGGCCCTGTGATGGAAGAAAACAACATGCTGCACCACACACACTAATTGTAATCCAGAGCCAGAGGGCTCAGTTCATGAAAGAAAAGAAACAACAAGACAATCAGATGACACACTTAGATTAAGCTGTTGTTGCAGGGAGCTGCCCTGAAGGTTACTCACGATACCCATGACTGGACACAGGCTGGACGAAAATTGAGACAGTAGGTGGTTGATCTACAGTGCCAGGAGAAGCAGGGCCCACACAATTTGCCAAGGCATCATTTCTTGTTCAAGCGTGGAGCAGGGGGCTGATCCCCAGGCAGGTCTCTCGTTGATGGCTTTCTCTGTGCAGTGGGGTAGTTTCCAAGGCTAGTGTGGCAAGGCCCAGGCTGTATGGAGATGAACGTGGATTCAGTCTATTTGAGCTGGATACAGCTTCCAGCAAGCAGAACATAATTCACACAGTGGGGAACCAAATCATGACCCACTATATACACACAGCACATTTACATGTAAGGGATTCTACTATACTAAGCACACTGCTCTCCGGTAACAATTGCAAAGTCTCTGCACACACCGGGAGTTTAGAGGTAGCTGGAAATCCTGACAGGCTGATGCATTCAGCAAATCTTCGGTCTTCTTCAGGTTGATCCTGGTCACAACTCAGTGGCTTACTTCATTCTCACAAACTCGGACTCAGTCCAAACTGATTCTTTTCTTCCTCTCAGGGGCAGCAGGCAAGCATGCAGGCCAAAACTCAGGCCTTTCCACAGAGACTGTCTTGAGCTGTTGCTTCTTCAGTTCCCAATTTAGATCTGACTCAACTGCCAGCAAGCCTGGGAATTTACCCAAGATCCAAGAGGTTCGGTTGGCTGATTCATCTGTCAGTCATAACAGGAGCTCCCCCTTCAGGTGCAAAAAGGCACCAAAAGCCCAAAAAGTGCCTTCTCTTACAGACTTCCTTCCCTTTGGAACAACCTCCTCTCCCATACCTATCTCAGCCTCTCCTTTCCATCATTAAAATGCCTTCTTATGCCCCCTTTAATATCCTGTGACTGCTCCCTGCTCTAGTTCTTCCTTTTTCTTGTTTACATCTCTAGTCCTCTATTCCTCACTCTCTTTCCACCCCTGCATAGTTGTGTGCCCTCATGTTCATACTTTGCTGTCCCTCTCAACTAAAAACTTTTCCCTGAGCACGTTATTACATTTATACTATAGTTATACTCAAATTATTTCCTATTGTTGTCACCTATTTCAAATGTATATATTTACTTGCATCGTACATTGCCTTATTTTGTATTCTGCATGCATCATCCCTTTGTTATATTTGTAGCCTTTGTCCCTGGGTTGCACCTGGAAATGAGCTCTGCTCTGTGTGACTTTCCCAGTTACCAAAATGTTAAATAAATAAAAAAATGCAGGATACTATCCACCTGCTAATCGTCCACTTGGCTACAGGTCTGCCAGGTGTGGTTTCAGTGTAGGCGACAAACAGCTGGTGAACCTCTCCCTGAACTCCAACCATGCACTCCTTATAATAGGCTAGCGCTGGCCGCAGGTCCAAAGTATGGAGCCTGTGATTGGCCTCCTAGGTGTGGCTGGTAAAATACACCAGAAGATTAATCACCAGGTAAAGGTGAAAATCATACACAACCTTCAGAAGGAACTTTGGGTTGGGGTGCAGAACAACCTTGTCCATGTGGAAAACCAGGTAAAAAGACCCCAGTGAAAGCGCCTGGAGCTCACTGACCCTTCTGCCAGACATGAAAGCCACCAAGAAGGGGATCTTCAACAAAAGGCAAGACATTTCACACCTGTGCATAGGTTCAAATGACTTGCCCATGAGCTTTGCCAAAACCAGCAGCAAATCCTAAGGTAGTGGTGCTTCATGCACTGGAGGGGAAATATGGTCAAAGCCTTTAAAAAAGTGGCAGGCCACCTTCTCCTGTGCCACCGACTGCTGACCAGCCCATTCCCATTAAGCAGAGATGGCTGCCAGGTGCACTTTTAGGGTCATCGACTGAAGGCCCAACTTAGGGACCATAGATCATCAAGCCACTGGACAGGACAAAGAGTCCAACCCCTTGCCCCAACACCAAATGGAGAATCCCTTCCACCTGAAGTCATAACATTTCCTGGTTGACTCCTTCCAAGATGCCTCCATGACAGTGAGGACATCTTAGGAGAGACCCAAAGCCTGGAACTCTAGCTGCTCAGGAACCAGGCAGTCAGGTGCAGGGATTGAAGGCCTGGATGGAGAACCTTCCCCTGATTGATGGACAGCAGGTCTTGGCATAGAGAAAATGTCTTGGGAGCCTGCTTCTGAGGCTGAGGAGAATGGGGTACCAAAACTGGCATGGCCAGCCCGGAGCCACCAGAATCACCTGTGCCTTGTCCCTCCTGGCATGAGGAGCACCTTGTGGATCAGGGGAAGTGGAGGGGAAGGCATAGAAGAGGTTTGGGGTCCAGGGATCCAAGAAGGCATCCCCTTGCAGTGTTCCCTACTGAGGCCGTGGGCACAAAATAGCCTCAGCTTTGCATTCCCTCTGGAGGTGAACAGGTCCACCTGAGGGGTGCCCCACTGGGAGAACAGACTGTGTACTACCTCTGGGTGTAGAGACCACTCGTGAGAAGCCTCGCCCACATGGCTGAGGGTGTCTGCTAGCTGGCTGGAGGTTCCTGACACATGGATGGCTAGGAGATCCGCTTCCAGGCTGCGCACAAGGGTCCGCACATGGAGAGCTTCCTTGCATAGAGGCAGGGAGTGCATCCCACCCAGTTTGTTGAGGTAGTACATGGTCGTGGTGTTGTCTATCTGGACTTGAACCACATGACCCCAGATGTGAGGAACGAATGCAGTCAGCACCAGCTGAACTGATCAGAGCTACAGCAGGTTGATATGGCATTGGGACTCCTTGGGGGCCCAGAGCCCGTGGACTTTGTGTTCCCCCAGGTGGGCACCCCAACCCATGAGAGAGACAATGGTCATCAGGATGACTGTGCTGGTTCTGGGAAGACAGATGGGATCCCTTCCCATAGATGCTCTGGGACTAATCACCACTGGAGAGTGTCCCACATCCGCTGGGTCACAGTGACCAGCTGGCAAAGTGACCCTTGCGCTGAGACCACTGGCTGGCCAGCTCCCACTGCAGAAAGCACATTCTCCAGTGGGTCCATTGGACCATGCTGATGCAGGCCGCATGTAGTCCAGCAGGTGCAGGAAGTCCCAGGCAGGGCGCAATTGCCCAACCCGATATGATTGGGCAAAGGAGGAGAGAACCTCGGCCCTGTCCGCTGGGAGCTGGGCTCTGGCTCTGCAGGACTCGAGCTCTGCCTTGATGAAGTTCATCACCTGCGAAAGCATAATTTCCGACTTGGCCTCGTTGACCAGGAGGCCAAGGCTGATGCAGGTCTGGAGGACCAGGTCCCTGGACCGCTCCACCTCCTGCCTGGAGGGACCTATCAGCCAGTCATCCAGGTAGGGGTAAATTCAAACCGCTCAGTGCCTCACGTAAGCTGCCATCACTGCAATGTACTTGGTGAAGACCCTGGGGGCTGAGGAGAGGCTGAAAGGGATGGCCTGGAACTTGTAGAGGGTTTCCTTGGTTTGGAAGTGGAAGAACCTTCAGTGTGATGGACAGATCAGAACATGGAAGAAAGAATCCTGAAGAGCCAGGAAGCAAAACCACATGTTCTGTTCTACCGATGGTATGATCTGAGACAGAATTACCATCCTGAAGGTGCATGACTTGAGAAACTTGTTCAGGTCGAGCAGATCGAAAATGGAGCACTGTATGTGAAAAATGACATAAGGGCCACAGAGATCCAGGAGGAACAAAATGGGGGAGAGATACTGTGGGTTAAGCTGGAAAGGAAAATGGGGACAGCCATCCGCACAGGTGTGGTCTATAGACCACCAGCCCAGGAGGAAGAAACAGATAGGGAACTGATGCTAGCCATCCAAAGGATGGCAGACAAGGGTGAGGTAGTACTGGTTGGAGACTTATATAATCCAGACGTGGACTGGAGCATCCCAGCAGCAGCATCAACTAGGAGCAGATTTATCCTGGACTGCCTTCAGGGTGCCTTCCTCAAGCAACTGGTCATGGAACCAACTCGGCAGAAGGCAATACTGGACCTTGTGCTCACAAACAGGGACAGTGTGATGGGGTAACAGTGGGAAGCACCTGGGAAACAGTGACCACCAGTCATTGTGGTTTGAAATCACAGAAAGAGCAGAACCAAACCACACAAAACACGTATCCTGGATTTTAGGGGCAGACTTTGGAAAATGGGAGATACTTGAAAGAGGCATTAAGGGAATGGGACAGGAATCAGGGGTTGAGGAACAGTGGGCAGTATTTAAAATGGGATTAAGAACAACAGAATTATGCATTAAGCAGGTTAACAAGAGGAAAAGGAAGAGGAGACCATTATGGTTTTCCAAAGAGGTAGCAAAGAAAGTGAAAGCCAAAAGATTGCATTCAGCCAATACAAAAGACACAGGCAGAAGGGATAGGAGAAGTACCAGGAGAAGCAAAGGGAGGCAGGGAGGTCAGTAAGGGAAGCCAAAGCTCAGACAGAAGAACACATTGCAAAATCAGTGGGTAGAGGGACAAAACCTTTACAGGTACATAAGGAAAAAAGAAAAGACAAAGGGAGGATAGTGAGACTGATGGGGAGGATGGGGTCACGTGGAGGATGACAACAGTAAAGCTGACATACTGAACAGGTATTTCTGCTCAGTCTTTACAGAGGAAGAGGAGGGTAATGGGTCTGAAGGGAGTACAAGGTGAGAATGGTGCAGAAATGGACACAAGTCCCTTTACACGAGAAAGGGTCCTGAAGGAACTGGAATAATAGAGTTGATAAAGCAATGGGGCCAGATGGGTGCACGCAGGGTCCTTAAAGAACTAAGAGAGGTGGTGGCTGAACCTCTGGCCATCCTGTTTAGCCGATCACTGGAAACAGGGGAGGTACCCAAAGACTGGAGGACAGCAGATGTAGTCCCCTATACAAAAGCGGAACAAAGAGGAATCAGGAACTACAGACCAGTCAGCCCACCTCGGTAGTGGGGAAGATCATGGAAGCACTACTGAAGGAGAGATTGGTGGAACATCTGGTTGTCAGTGGACTACAGGACCCAAGGCAGCATGGTTTCACCAGGGGGAGGTCATGTCAGACCAACCTCGTTGAATTTTTTGACTGGGTGACTAGGGAGGTGGATCAGGGGAGGGCAGTGGACATGGCCTATCTGGACTTCAGCAAGGCCTTTGACACTGTGCTGCATAGAAGACTATTACACAAACTGGGGAATATGGGTGTGGGCAGGACAGTAGTGTGGTGGGTAGGTAACTGGCTGGGTGGCAGGACACAGAGGGTGGTGGTGAAATGGCTGTCACTCCACAGAGGAAGAGTGACCAGTGGGGTACCACAAGGATCAGTGCTGGGACCGGTCCTATTCAACATCTTCATCAGTGACATTACTGAGGACCTAGAAGGCAGAATTTCACTGTTCGCTGATGACACAAAGCTCTGTAACAGAGTAGACACACCAGAGGGTGTAGACAGAATGAGAAGCGACCTGCAGAAACTTGAAGAATGGTCAGGGTTTGGCAGTTGAAATTCAATGCAAAGAAGTGCAAGATAATGCATATGGGCACAAAACCCTGGCACAATATATCAGTTGGGGGTGAGGATATAGCATGCACCAAGCAGGAGAGGGATCTTGGGGTTGTCATCTCTGATGACCTCAAGGTGAAACAGTGTGACAAGGCAGCAGGTAAAGCAAATAGGATGCTGGGATGTATAGGCAGGGGCATCACCAGCAGGAAAAGGGAGGTCATAATTCCGCTATACAAGACACTAGTGAGGCCCCACCTGGAGTACAGTGTACAGTTCTGGAGACCATACCTACGTAAGGACATAGACAGGGTAGAGAAGGTTCAGAGGAGGGCAACAAAGATGGTACATGGATTGCATCACAAGTCCTATGAAGACAGGTTGAAGGAACTGAACATGTACTCCCTGGAGGAGAGGAGGGAGAGAGGGGATATGATAGAGACATACAAGTATCTTACAGGGAGGAACAGGGTGCAGGAAAACACTATTTTTAAGCGAAAAAAGATGTTCCAGGACAAGAGGGCATGGGATGAAGTTGGAGGGAGGACGATTCAGAGGAAACATGAGAAAGAATTTCTTTACAGAACGAGTGGTGGACAAGTGGAACACCCTGCCAGAGGAAGTGGTGGGGGCTGAAACAATCACGGGATTTAAGAATGCATGGGATAGACATAAAGGAATTCTGGAGGTCAGGGGTAAGGGGCAACAGACTTCTAGGAAAACAAACTGAACTTACAAGCTCAAATGGGAAGACTGGGTGGGCCATAGGCCCTTATCTGCCGACACTGTCTATGTATCTATGTAGCCCCCCATCCGTTTTGGCACCAGAAAGTACCTGGAGACAACCCCTGGATTTTTTCCAGAAGATCCATGACAGAAACCACAACCTCCTTGCGGAGGAGCTGGGCTATGTCGTCTCTGAGAGCTGACAGAATGTCTGAGGAAACCAAGTCCTCCCATGGGGCATGGACTTGGCAAGGAGGGTTCTGCTCGAATTCCAGAGGCAGACCCTGACCCACCACCTTGAGGACCCACCTGTCCATGGTGACAGTGAACCAGGTGGAAAGAAGTGGCAGAGCCGGCCGTCCATGGAAAGGCCCAGGAGAGGTGTGACAGGCATGAGGGAAGACACCCCTCATCCCATCATATACTTGCAGGCCATCGGGGAAGAGGGCACAGGGCAGGAAGTTGGGTACTGCCGGAGCTCCAGGGCTGGGTCAAGAATGGCCGCTACCACTGGGAAGGCCTCCATAGGAGAATCCTCCTGGTCAAGGATCTTGGGCAGTGGGTAAAAGGCTCATTTCTGGATGGGCTCCATTTTAAGACCCATGGACTCAGAGATCAGCCAAAGAAGACCCATAATGCAAGTGGGGCCTTCTTTGGTCGAGACACTCCCCCACCAACTCCTTGTTGACCAGACGGGAGTGCGAGGAGGACTCCTCAGACTCCAAACAGTCACCGAAACGTGGTAGACCACCAGAGTCCTCACTAACCCTCTGAGGAAGGTCAGGAGTGACTGTGCCTAATAGCCGGTGGGAAAGCCCCTTGTCTGGCTGAGACTCCTTAGTTGGAGCACCGGCTGTCAGCTGTTTAGGTGGTGGCTCCACAGGAATTGGTGAAGATGCCAGGGTCAGCCGAGCTGGGAGCATCTTGGTCGACTCCTTAGCTGTTGCCACATGAGGTCCTCACAGCGTTGATGCAATTTGCGCCAAAGCCTCTCCTCACTCGAGGAGGACGAGGCCAAAAAGTAGTGATGGCACTGCTTCCCATGGTGTGAAGAGTTGGAGCACCGACGTCTGTGGAAGCCACTCGACCCACACCAATAGGACTGAGACCTTGACCGCCAGGGGTACCAGTGACGGGTTTCGGAGGGAGTCGGCAAACACCGAGGCTCCTCCGGGTCTTGTTCAGAGACCAGAGGTGGTGGGACAGTGGACTGATCTATCCCTGCCACGGTCTGAGTCAGGACCAGAGTCCTGGACAAAGAAGTGTTGGCCTCTTCAACTGATAACTGGTCAGTTGATTTGAAGAAAATCTCGGCTGGGACTTCAACCAGTGTATCGGATAACTGGCCCAATGAGGCTACTGTGGAGCCGGTGGCCAGGGCCGAGTATTCGACCAAAGTCATATTCGGAGAAGCAGGGGAATCTGAAGCTCTCGAATGAGCGTGCTCCCGATCCCATGAACGACAGCAAGTCCTTTCTTCTTCTTTTTTAGACACTTTCTTGGATTTAGATTTGTGCCCAGAGGGTTCCTGACCAAAGGTCAGCAGGAACTGACACAATTTCTTAAAGGACCCTGTGAAAGTCAAGCCCAGCTGGAGCGGCACAAAGGCAGAAGCGAGGAGGAGTGAGCTGAAACCTGGGCAGCCTCCTCCTCAAACGCCACAAGCTGTTCAGTGGACCCTGCAGCTGCAGAGACCACCCAATGGGCATCCTTCGACTTGACCGGCAGGTTGGCCTAGGTGGCCGAACTGGAGTTGAGCAAGGCAGTCCTCGAGAATGGTCGGGTGAAATGAGCGACAGAAGTCAGTGGTTTGGGGATCATGTTCGTGCCTCAGGCAGTAGATGCACATGGAGTGCAGGTCCATTTGGGACATCTTCTGCCTGCAAGGGCACTGACGGAAGCCAGGAGCAGACTTGTCGTCCACTGTGGTCATCATCAAGGACCAAGCCGAAGATAAACTCTAAACTGAAATGTGGAAGTAAATCGGAAGATTTTACAGCAAAGGGCCTACTCAGCGTGAGAGCAGTAAGGAGGGAACCTGCTTCTTCCAGCGGAAAGGAAGATTTGGCATCATGGGGCGGAGTTGAGGGAGTTACCACCTGGGTGGGAGGAGCCAGCTTGAAGACATTTCTGGGGAAGTCTTAAAGGGAAAGGAAACTGCCAGAAGTGTGGCTAGAACATTGTATCCACATCCCTAGAAGAGTAAATAATATCTGAGACAGTAGGTGCTCCAATAATTGTAATTAATATCTGTTACAGTGGATGCTCCAGTAACAGTAAATAATATCTGTGACAGTGGTGCTCCAGTAACAGTAAATAATATCTGTGACAGTGGTGCTCCAGTAACAGTAAATAATATCTGTGACAGTGGTGCTCCAGTAACAGTAAATAATATCTGTGACAGTGGGTGATCCAATAATGACAAATAATATCTGTGACAGTGGGTGTTCCAGTAATGGTGCTCCAGTAATGGTTAATAACGTGATAGTAGGTGCCCCAGTAATGGTTAACAATCTCTGTGACAGTAGATGCTCCAGTAATGATTTATAACATCTGTAACAGTGGGAGCTCCAGTAATAGTAAATAATATCTTTGACATCGGGTACTTCAGTAACTGTTAATAATCTCTTCGAGAGTGGGTACTCCAGTAACAGTGAATATTTGTGACAGTTGGTGCTACAGTAACAGTTAATAACATTATTGACAGTCAATGCTCCAGTAATTAATAATATTTGTGACAGTGGGTGAACCAGTAATGGTGAATAGTATCTGTGATTGCAGGTGCTCCATTAACAGAAAATAATGCCTGTGACAGTAATGGTGAATAATATATGTGAAAGTGGGTGCTCCAGTTACAGTAAATAATATCTGTGACAGTGGGTGCTCCAGTAATAGTGAATAATATCTGTGACAGTGGGTGTTCCAGTAATGGTGAATAATATCTGTGACAGTGAGTTCTCTAGTAATAGTGAATATCATCTGTGCTAGTGGGTGCTCCAGTAATGGTGAATAATATATGTAATAGAGGGTGCTCCACTGCTCCAGGTAGGATGAATAATATCTATGACAGTGAGTGGTCCAGTAGTGGTGAATAATATCTGTGACATTAGGTAAACCAGTAATGGGGAATACAATCTGTGACAGTGGGTGCTCCAGTAATGGTGAATACTAATCTGTGACAGTGAGCGTTCTAGTAATGGTGAATAATATATGTGACAGTGGGTGCTCTAGTAATGGTGAATAATATCTGTGACACTTGGTGCTACAGTAATAGCTAATAATATTATGGACAGTAGATGCTCCAGTAATGGTGAATAATATCTGTGACAGTGGGGGGAACCAGTAATATTGAATAATATCTGTAACAGTGGGTTCTCTAGTAATATTGGAATAATATATTTGACAGTGGCTTCTCCACTAATAGTGAACATCTGTGATGGTGGGTACTCCAGTAATAGTGAACAATAACCGTGACAGTGGGTGTTCCAGTAATGGTGAATAATATCTGTGACAGAGAGTTCTCCCATATTGGTATACACTAAAATGTGTCAGTGAGTGTTCTAGTAATGGTGAATAATATATGTGACAGTGGCTGCTCCAGTAATGGTGAATAATATCTGTGACAGTGTACAGTATGCTCCAGGAATGGTGAATACTAATCTGTGACGGTGAGTGCTCCAGCAATGCCAAATACTAATCTGTGATAGTGGATGTTCTAGTAATGGTGAATAATACATGTGACAGTGGGTGCTCCAGTAACGGTGAATAATATCTGTGACACTGGGTGCTTCAGTAACAGTTAATAATATTATTTATTTTATTTTCCTTTTTTATTGAGATATTTAGAAAGACCTTTGAGTCAGAGACTCATTTACAAAGGTTCCACGCCGTACATAAAGGTACAGGGACAACATTTGTTACAGATTACAATACATTATATTACGTGGCAGGCATTGGATTACATAGTTGTTCAGTAAGTGGCTATCAGTCAAAGAAAATAGAAATTTCAGTACTTTAGCACAGCCATATAGTTGCAGAAGGTTCTGTAGCAGGCTGATAGTCAATCAGTAACATTGGTGTGATTTAGGCATGGAGACTCGAAGCAGTTCGTTTATGGAAAATAAGTCATCATAAGGGGGAAGGTGTCAGGGGCAATCACATAGGTTGGAGGCCTGAAGGTGTTCCCTTAGTCTGGATTTAAAAGAGCCAAGCCTCACTTCATTGGTTATTTAGCTTGGGAGCGAGTTTGTCCAGGTAGGGGCTTTGTAACTGAAAGATCTTTGGAATTGGGAAGTCCAAAAGCGAGGTACCCTGAGTAACGTCTTGTCCGAGTTATGGGTGGCTCTGACTGGAGAGGCTGGGTGAATAATTGTGGAGACAGTGGGGGGGTGAGACATAGAACCATCTTTTTGGTCATTAGGCAGGTGTGATACCTGATTCTGTTGTCTAGGTTTAGCCAATTTGTGGTACTATAGAGTGAGGAGGAGCAGGAGTGAGTGAAACGATCACATCCAAGGATAAGGCAGTAGGCTTTGTTAAGTACGAGCCAGAGTCTATTGAGTGCAGAGGTGGGTGCAGCATTGTAAATTTTTTTTTTTTATTTATTTGGTTTTTGTTTACTGTGTAGGTGCACTAGCCATAGCGATGACTATTTTCAGGCACGACCCGGGAGGGTACAGTACAACAATACAATAATACAGGGAAACATTTCAATACAAGTACAGAAAATGGTTGACAATAGTACACAGAGCAATTTGCAAATGTTTCTGTAGAACAAGGAGGCTGCAATACCAGTGCAGGGCAGAAAGTAAACAAAATAACACAGGAGCAGTACAAAGAACAAAACTATACCACAATTTGCTATAAGGAAAAAAGAACATGTTGAACATTTTAGTGCTAATAAGGGAATGGATATAGAACTAGGGAAGGGATACTAGTAAGTGATGGAAGTGAGAGTCAAGAGAAGAGGGATGAGAGTGAAGTAAAGTGGGAGGAGGGACAGATAGGTAAGGATAAGTGCATAGTATATAGGAATATGGATCAATAAGTGTCATGGACAGAAGAGGCTGGGAAGGAAAAGAGCTATGGAGGTTTGAAGCAGGAGCATTTGTGGAAAGTTTTGAGATAATTTCGCAACCCTTTTTTAAAAGATGCATGAGATAGTGATTGGCGCAATGCTAGTGGAAGGGAGTTCCAGTATTTGGGGGCATGGCAGGTGAAAGCACTAGCACCTTTAGTAGTGTTGTGCCCAGGGGTGAAAACGGGGGCCTGGTCAGCAGACCTCAGTTCATAGCACGGCGTCAGATTTTGGACAAGTACTGCTAGGGATTCTGGTATTTGTAGGCGGACCATATTGTCAATGATGGAGCCATAGGCATGAAGCCTTAGTTCATTAGGAGGAAGCCATCCCAGGTCTGAATAGAGGAAGCAGTGGTGTTTCAGTCGGTGTGAGGAAGACACACAGCGACAGATATTGTTATAAGCGACATCCCATTTTCGAAGGATTGATTTGCATGCTGAGACATATGTTGCGGCACCATAGGTAAGTGATGCAAGGAGTATTCCATGGCAATGGCAAGCCTTGCTGAGGGAGTGAGCACATAGCTGGTTTGGTAGGCTATTCCAAGTTTAAAGTTTACCAGTTTGCAGGTTTGGTTGATGTGTAAGTCGAAATTTAGTGATGGATCAAGGGTGAGGCCCAGATATCTAATCAAATTTACCACCCCAACAAGTGAGCCATTTAAGTAGGTGACTTTAAGCTTAGGGTGTACATGCTTGAGTTTCACATCTGATCCAAAGAGCATAGCTTGGGTTTTGGACTCATTTAGTACAAGTTTGTGAGTAGATAGCCACTCCTGTATTAACTGAAAGTCAAGAGAGAGTAGATTGTTTATGTCTTCAATGCTTTTAACTCTAGCATAAAGAACAATGTCATCAGCATATAGCAGGGAGGTTGTTCTGTGGAGGTCAGTGGAGATGTTATTTATGAAAAGAGAGAAAAGCATAGGCCCAAGGATGTAATCTTGTGGCACCCCTATGTTTACAGTGGTCTTGTCAGAGAGTGGATTTGTATTTCACAATTTGAGTCCTATCAGATAAGTAGTTCTCAAACCATCTTACAACATCACTTGAGAAGCCTAGAGATCCAAGGGTGGGTTAGAAGGATGGAGTGATCAACTAGGTCAAATGCCTTAGTCATTCTTATGAAAACTGCTCTGGTGAGTAGACCGGAGTCCATAGCCACTAGTGTATCTGATGTGAATTTGAGAAGGGAAGTAGTGGTACTATGTCCTTTGCAAAAGCCATGCTGGGCAGAGGAAAGTAGATCATGTTTCTGTAGGGAATCTGTTGTCTGGGCAGCTACAAGCTTCTCAAGAATTTTATTTAGGACAGACAGTATGGCAATGGGCTTATAGTTTGAGGGATCTTTTCGATCTCCTTTTTTGAAAATGGGGGTAATCCTAGCTATTTTCCATATCTCAGGAATATAGCTCTGGCACAGGGAGAGCGTGAAAATCTTGGCTGGGGGGCAGCAATGAAGGGGGGCAGCAATCTTAAGTAGCTTTGGTTCAAGATTGTCTGATCCAGCTACAGTGCCTTCCAAGATACTGTTTAGCAGTCTAAGCACTTCACATTTAGTGACTGATTTGAAAAGGAAATGAGGACCATTTGCATTTTGCTGGGTGGGTACATCTGGTTGGATAGGGAAAGAGGAGGTGTAATTAGTTAAGTCAGAGAATTTGTTGTTGAAGAAGTTGGCAATGGTTCTAGGATTATTACAGTGTACCCCACCAAGCGACATGTCATTAGGGGTGGATGCTGGATTAGAACCAAGGAAGAATTCAATGTGGGACCAACATTTTTTGGGGTCACCAAAGGAGTTGGTTAGAAGGTCCTTTCAGTATGAGCTCTTGGCTTTTTTGATGTCCTTTTTGCAGGCATTTCACAGGGCCCTGTAGGTGATGAGGTCAGAGGTTGGCCAGAGCTCTTATAACGGAGCCAGCTTTTTGTTTCTTAGTTTAAGTTTAGCTAGTAGTTCAGATTTTAGCCAACGGGTTTGCCTGTTTCTTACCTGATGGGTTACAAGTTTGCAGTGCTTATCGTGGAGCACCAGGAAGTGTTTCAAGAACAGATTAAGGGCAGTCTGAGCATCACTGGATGTTAGAATGGGGGACCAATCAGTAGTGGCAGTGCAGGAAAAATTGAGAGTTAAAATTCGCATAGTCACAGAAGGTAATGAAGTGGGTCCAGGTCTGTTTCTGCCCCAGATACAGTACGTTGGGGAGTGATCAATGATGGCATCTGGTAGTACTCCAGAGGTAATTACATTTTCGGGGCGATTGGTCATAATCCAGTCTAGCAGTGTGTTCGCATTTGAGTGAAAGACTTGTCTGGTAGGTTCACCTATCAGTTGGTGCAGGTTACAATATTGCAGTTTGGCCATTATTGTGAACTGGTTACTGCCCAGCCAGTTAATATTTAGGTCCCCAAGTATAAGGATCTCGTTTCTTCCAGCAAGGCATAATATTTGTTCCATTAGCTCTTCTAGACCTATTAGTCCGTTGGTAGGGGGATTGTAAGCACACACAATATGTAGTTTTTTGGTACAGAGAGTGAGCAGGACATGAAGTGCCTCAAAGTGGTGTAAGATAGATGTATTTAGGGCAGAGACATCAAGATGATCTCTAACGTAGACGGCTGTCCCACCCCCTCTTTTAGGTGCAGCTCTGTCGAGTGTCAATAGATTATAGTGAGGAAGGGGGCACAGAGAATCAGGTATAGATGGTTTTAGCCATGTTTCAGTTAGGCATATAATATCTGGCTTGTAGAGGGAGGTCCAGGATTCAAGCTCAGCTAGATTACGTGCAAGGCTCCTGATATTGTGGTGTGCTATAATAAGACCTTTGGCGTTGCTAACAGTGTCAGGTAGAACATTATGTGGTCCCGGGTTTGGTTGAACATTGCCTGAGAGCAGTATAGCAAGTAGGAGAAAGTACCATCGCTTGCAACTCAAGAAGAAACCATTGGCATATATGGGCCAGCGAAATTTCATTTTGACATGGGCAACTATGTGGATATATATCCTATTTAGTAGCACTGGGGATGGGTTGCAGCTAGGGGTAGGAAGTATCAGGATATTAGAGTAGTAGTAATCATGAAGCAAAAAGACAGGGTGGGTCACTTCAGTTTGAGGTGCTGTGGACGTGGACAAGAGAAGTAGGGGTAGTGTGGTTGCAAGAAGATACAGTATTATCTGAGGGGACATTGTTTTGTTTTTTGGTTTTTGGTTTCCTTACAGACAGGCTGACAGGACAGGTACCCCAGGCAGCAGGCCAGAGGAAAGACGTGCACTTGTCTATGGTGGATAGACAGTCTAAAATGGAATTACTGAGTAGGGGGGTCAGACAAAGTTCTTAGGGAGTGCCCTTCTAACAGAGTAATCATTATTACGGGGGTATTGAATAGTCAGAGTTGTATACAATTAACTTAGCTGGTGGGGGTTAAAGCTGAGGAGTTTGTGTGAAAAGGCAGTCTCACCTGGGAAGAAAAAAATATATTGTGAGACAGAGCGGTCTTGTGCAGAAACTGAACAGGGCTAATAATTGAGGGCTTAGGTGGTAGGTAAATTTAATCAGGCCGGTAGGGGGACTGCAAATTTAGCAGTTTGGTTGACAGCTCAGAGCTGGGTAAAGATAAACCAATGAGAAGAGGGAGGGTCTCAGAGGGAGGAGCTACTGTGCATTTAATGGAGGCCTGAGAGGGAGTGGGGGGGGCGGCAGGAAAAAATCTACCACAAGCAGCTCATGTAGAAGAATCAGGTTTGAAAATAAGAAAAGGCGCTGAAAAACACTGGAGTCTCTATTCAAAAGCCGCAGGGAGGGCGCAACAATGAGCACAGCAGCCTACGGCCGGCGGACCAATCAGCAACTAGCATCGAGGAGCCGCATCAATCAGGGACACTCCCAAGGTGAATGGTACGAATTAGGTAGTAGCGACTAATACCTGGTGAAGTGTCCGGGTCCGGGGACCTGGCAAGCGGCTTCAGCTGTTGGATCCCTGGCAGGCAGCAGCCAGCGTGACGGCTGTCCTGTGCAGTCTCTGGATAAGGGGCACCACACCAGTGGTGAGAGCCTGGTGAAGTGTCCAGATTTGAGGACCAGGTGAGCGGCTTCAGCTGTTGGATTCCTGGCAGGTGGTGGCTGGCGTGATGGCTGTCCTGCGCCGCCTCCGGATGAGAGGTGCCACACCAGCGGTGAGAACCTGAAGATCAGAATACTGTAGTCCAGAAGGGAGAGGACAGAGGAATTGATGGTAAGCCGTAGAGCCTCGGGAGTGAGGCAATGTTTATACCGATAAAGTACACTTAATCTAGAGTTAAGGGCAGTAGACAGGTGTAGAATATGTTGATTATAGTTGGGGGCTGGGTCTAGCGTGAACCCTAGGTATTTAAAGGTGTTGACTTGATCAAGAGGGGTTTGATTGGCAGTGAGAAATTGGGGGCAGAGGTTCTTAAGGGGGTTCTGTGGGTGTGAGAAGATCATGACTTTTGTCTTCTTGTAGTTGATTATTAGTCGCTGGGTGGTGAACCAATGTTCTGCTTCATAGAAAGAGTGTTGGAGAGTTTGGTGGAGTTTAAGGGGGTCAGGATCAGAGGCATACAGGATGGCATCATCCGCAGATAGGAGCAGGCTGCCAGAGCAGGGCGACAGGAGGGAGTTTAGATATAGACTGAATAGCAGAGGGCCAAGAATGGAGCCCTGTGGAACACCGGAGTGGACTGGGAGGCTGGGGGACAGGGCAGTGCCTACCTCGACCTATTGTGTTCTATCTGACAGATAGTTGGTGAACCAGCTTAAGGCATCATTGAAAAAGCCACTGGAGGAGAGTGTGTTCAGTAGGAGGGCATGGTTGACAGTATCAAAAGCTTTAGAGAGGTTCACGAAGATGGCTCCTGTGATGTGGCCATGATCCAAGGTGGAGTGGACATGTGAGGTGAATTCCAGGAGGGCGGTGGTGGTACTATGTCCCTTTCGGAACCCATGTTGCTGGTTACATACCAGGTTATATTTTGTAAGGTGGTCAGTGATTTGATTGGCAACAATACACTCTAAAGCTTCAGATGGGGAGGGAGAATGGAGATAGGGTGGTAGTTGTTGGTGGAGATGCGATCCCCACACTTATAGACGGGGGTAATGGAAGCCGATTTCCAGTGGGAGGGGAATTTCCCTTGACAGAGAGAACGGTTGAAAATATGGGTGAGCGGGTTTAGGACTTCCAGGAGAGTGAGGCGGAGAAGTCTCAGGTCTAGCAAATCGCTACTATAATGTGAGTGGCTTAGGGCTTTGGCTAGGTAGGATTTGTCTGCCTCAGGGGTAAGAATGCATAGATAAAAGGGTGGAGGAGGGGGAGGGTCAGTAGATGCTCCAGTAATGGTGAATAATATCTGTGACAGAGGATGCTCCAGTAATAGTAAATATCTGTGACAGTTAGTTCTCCAGTAATACTGAATAATATCTGAGACAGTGGGTTCTCCAGTATTAGTGAATAATATCTGTGACAGTGGGTGTTCCAGTAATGGTGAATAATATTTGTAAAAGCCAGTATTCCAGTAATGGTGAATATCTGTTACAGTGGGTGATCCAGTAATGGTGAATAATATATGTGACAGTGGCTGCTCAAGTAATGGTGAATAATATCTATATCAGTAGATGCTCAAGAAATGGTGAATAATGTCTTTAACAGTGTGTGTCCTAATAATGGTGAATAATATCTGTGACTGTGAGTGCTCCAGTAACAGTGAATAATATCTATGACAGTAAGAACTCCAGTAATAGTGAATAACTTATGTGACAGTGGGTGCTTGAGTAATGGAAAATAATATCTGTAATAATGGGTGCTCCAGTAATGGTGAATAATATGTGTGACAGTGAGTGTTCCAGTAAAGGAATGGTGAATAATATCTGTGATAGTGGGTGCTCCAGTAAGGGTGAATGCTATCCGTGACAGTGTGTGTGTGTGTGTGTTCCAGTAACTGTAAATATTGTATTTGACAGTGGGTGCTCCAGTAATGGTGAATATCTGTGACAGAGAGTGTTCCAGTAATGGTTAATAATATATGTGACAGTGAGTGTTCCAGTAATGGTGAATTATCTGTGACAGTGAGTGTTCCAGTAATGGTGAATAATATATGTGGTGGTGGGTGCTGCAGTAATGGTGAATAATATATGTGATAGTGTGTTCTCCAGTAATGGTAACTATCTGTAACAGTGAGTGCTCTAGTATTGGTGAATGATATATATATCAGTCAACATTCTAGTTATGGTGATTAATACCTGTGACAGTGAGTGTTCCAGTAATGGTGAATAATATATGTGACAGTGGGTGCTCATGTAATGGTGAATAATTTAACAGTGGGTGCTTGAGTAATGTTGAATAATATCTGTGACAATCAGTATTCTAGTAATGGTGAACAGTATCTGTGTCAGTTAGTGTTCCAGTAATGGTAAATAATATATGTGACAGTGAGTGCTCCAGTAATAGTGAATAATATCTGAGACAGTGGATGCACGAGTAAGGTTGAATAATATCTGCTGACACTGAGTGATCCCGTAACAGTAAATAATATATTTGACAGAGGTGCTCCAGTAATGGTGAGTAATATCTGTGACAGCAATTGTTCCAGAAATGGTGAATGATATCTGTGACAATCAGCATTCTAGTGAATAATATCTGTGATGGTGGGTGGTCATGTAATTGTGAATAATCTCTTTAACAGTGGGTGCTCGAGTAATGCTGAATAATATCTGACAGTGAGTATTCCAGTAATGGTGGATAACATCTGCAACAGTTAATGTTCCAGCAATCAAGAATATCTGTGACAGTGAGTGCTCCAGTAATAGTGAATAATATCTTAAACAGTGGTGAGTAATGGTGAATAATATCTGTTCATTGGGTGCGCCAATAACAGTAAATATGACAGCTGGTGCTCCAGTAATGGTGAATAATATATGTGATAATGGGTGCTCCAGTAATGGTGAATAACAGCGGTGACAGTGTTCTAGTAACAATAATATTCTTGATTATGGGTGCTCCAATAATGGTGAATAATATCTGTACAATAGGTGCTACAATAACGGCGAATTATCAGTCTAAAGACATGAAACACAGTTTTGTCCCCAGTCAGCCCTGCTGAGCTACAGCAGCTCATTTTAAGCGGGGTCCTGTTTTTACCTCATTTCATCAGCTGGGTGGACTGGAGAACTGGGAAATGAAGCAACTTGTTCAGAGTCACAGCGTAGATATCTGGTTCTGGTAGGGTTTTGAACCATCAGTCTCCTGGTACTCAAGCACTTTACCATGCTACCTCCTCGCAAACATCTATACATATTAAATACAGAAGCTGAGCACCAGCCTGTAGCCCCGGGTTCAATGTCCATTTAGAATACGAGTGAGTACACCGGAGGTGCAGTCTTCAGGGAAAACATTTACAGTATTGTGATACCTGTGATGATTCAAGCTGTTGAGCTAAGAGAAAACTTGTTTTGATGAGCTATTAAGACTCCAAGTAATGATTCCTGTTCTATCTTGCACCTGTACCTAGGGTCACTCATGAGGAGTGCAAGTTTGTTGCAGTGTGGTATGTGTTTGACGACTGGAGATGAAAACAGAACATGTATGGGTGCTAGTCTAACGTACAAGAAGAGAACTGATGATCTCACCGAGTGTGTGTATGTGTGGGTGCGCATGTGCATGCAATTTGAATGTTACCAAGGGTAAAATGCATAAATTCTACATTATGTCTGCCAAAGTTATTTCAAAGTCAAAAGGATTAGCTAATTACATGCTCATGATGTGTTGTGCACTGAGGGAATCGCACTTGGTCCTGCTCCTGGAAACCAGGACAGATGTTATGGGATCATTCTAAAGAGCTGTACTGCCATCACAGCATAATTAAATGTTTGTCAAAAACATCGCAAATGCATACACCTTGGTTCATTCATGAAACAATATGGAGAAGAAAAGACAAGGTTTATGAACGTCAATAGAACTCTGAAAACCTCAAGAATGGTAAACTTAAGGGCTGTTCGTATATTTTCTGCACTGCTGTGAGTGGTGCAGACCTGTTTAAAGCATTGCTGCTGTAGCCACGTGAATACAATCCACATTGCAGTTTCTGCATGCACTGCACTGCATTCCACTGTGATCCCTCTTTTCTTGGGATTGCATAGTGTTGTGGGCATTCTGAGTGGCTGTCTGAACAGCTGCCACCACTTACAATGGTGCCAGGCGTTTGCTGCAGTAACTGGTTATCAATGTGGTCACTTTAAACTGGGCATTCTGACTGAAGTCTAAATTCCTTACTCTCAAAGACTGTTGTCTGTTCACTGGGAAAGGAATGGCTAGGCAATTCTGCCTATATTGAGCCTCATGGGGGGTGGGAGGATACAGATGCAAACTGGTACACTGAATCAGCATAAGCCGCGTGGGATATTTTTAGTGGGGAAATATGGCCCAGACACTGAAGAAAGTGCCTAACTGTTTCAGAGAAATGACTTGGAATCATCATTGTCCAGCAGGTGATGTCACCAGACCCCATAGAAGTTCGACAGACAAGCCAGAAAGTCAGTTGCACCATTGTAGGGGGCTGCTGTGTGAACAGGGGTCATATTGCAACAGCCTGAACAGAGCAGCCTGCACTGCAACGCAACTGTGAATGCAGTTGTTTATGTGACCACACCTTTAAGGAGCATTTATACTACTCTACCTGCACCGTTGCCAGCAGGGCAGATGAGTTGTACTGATGCAGATCTGGTAGTGTAAACAGCTGCTGCAGCATTCTGAGTCACTCCACTGCAGCTCACAGTGATCAAAGTGTTCTTGGGTTCAAGTACCAGTGTAGGCGTTTCCTGCTATCATGTAACCACTCTGCTCCACCTGCACTGGTACAGCCCTGCAGTACCCCATGCCATAAGCTTACCACTACCCCCTCACCCAATGGTCCCAGAAGGGACTCAAGGGCTATCATGTCCAATCTCTCCCCTTCTTAAACTCTCCCCTTCCTAACTAACATACTGTTTATCACTTCATGTGATATTTAATTTCACAAAATATCTTGCTGCTTGCTGTCCCAACGTAATGTACATTTTCATATGCATTGGTGTCCCTGAAATTGTTGTAATTTGCATTGACCAACTGTTTGTCGATTGTTGTATCTCCTGCCTTGTACTCTCCCGGATCATGCCCGAAAATGGGCATCCAGCTGTCTAGTGTAGAAAGGGAAGGGGAAATTGTTTAATCAGGAAAGGCAAACTAAGCTGGAGCTCGTTTCAAGGTATGACCTAGGAGCACAAGAAAGTTAAGTGATTGCTCAGGGCCACACAGTATGCAAGTGGGGGTTGATGGGATTCAAATCCAGGTCTCCAGGTTTGCACCTCCATGCCCTTAACCAGTAAGCTATACTGCCTCCTAGTGTATTTAGCTGGTTACCAAAAACCAAATAAATAAGTGCGCAGGGATAAAAAGGTATGTAAAGGAACCAGCTTCTTGTTTGACATTTGTTGGTTTCCCCAGCTTGCTCCTCTCTCCCCAAATGCTGCTATTAAGGCAGCAGGCTGCTAATTACAGGTGTGCCTTTATTTTTCTGTAACCCTCAACAGAAGTGCTGCGTGCAACGCAGGAACTGCTCATTGCAATGCCTGTACCGATTCACCTGGCAGCTGTGTGAACGTGCAGCAGGCATAGCAGTGGAGACTGTAGCACTATACTTCAGCTAGTGTAAGCGTACCGTCAATGTTGGTTTTGAGATACAATGGCAGTTTATTACAACATGGAGAAAAAAAATGAATCAACATCATCAAAAAGCTAGTATTCTTCCACATAATTGTAATGGGTAAAATAAAGCAAAGACCAGCATCTGACATGAATTCTGCAACCTATAACCCACTCCGACACAACTTCCATTCTTCTTTTCCCAAAAGTTGCAGTGTCTCTAAGTTTAAGACACTGTATAAAAATGCAGTCCGAATGCACCAAGATGCTACTGTCTTGTTCTTTGTTTTTAACTTTCTGTTTGTGCTCCTGTCCATCAGCACAATCAGCCTTCCCTTCAGAGTCTCCCTTCCATCAGCACAGCCAACCTTCCCTTCAGAGTCTCCCAAGGCATCCTACAGCTTCAGCCAGATCCCCAGGCACCAGTGACCTGCACCTCCATATTGCCATGGTTTACCCCCTGGGCAGGGAAGGAGGGGGTCTGTTCATCACCCTCCTAATGCTAGCCATGTTGGGTCAGTGTCCACGGGTCCTAGGTTGGGTTGTTTGCCAAGGCGCCAAAGGCTCATCATCTGGCCTGGCTGTGGGGCCATTTTCCATTTTTCTGTATGTCCCTCCCCAGACATAAGACCACAAGGGGCTCAAGGGAACGTGGGCATGCAGAGGCATGTCCAAACTGCTCCAGAGCCCATCCAGCATCTTCCCTCATTTACAGCACCCCCAAGCTGCACCTCCACCAGTGGTCACACAGGTGGTGGTACAGCAGTGGGGGTGATGACCCTCCTTCCCCCCGGAGAAGGAGGAGAAGAGCATCCCTGGGATGCTCAGTCCTCCTCCCCCCACCATCCCCAACAACCTGAGTCCGTACCTGAACCCGAATCGTTGGTGTCATGAGTGGTAGTACTACCACTGTGCAGATGGGCTGGTACACTACAGTCTTGTTCTTATGCACTGCACCTTCCAGTACATTGCCACTGAAGTACCACACACCACAGAAGTAGGAACAGCAGCTCAGTTCCTGATACTCTCTAAAATGACCTGTTTCTGTTGGTGTGATCCTTTAATCCATTTTGACATGTCACCCTCCAGGGGCAGTTCAGATTTATGACTCAGCATTCACTTGCAATATTATTCTCAGATATGTAACTGCCCATCCCTCCCCCCTCCACAAAAAAATTCAAGTCAGACTCGTATTCCTCCTGTGTGGGGAACTACACAAGAGAGTTCAGCGGGAGACAGTACAGTTGTGTAAGAACTTACCGTAACAGTAGATCTTTGAGAAGAGCTCTTGCAGCAGGTAATAACCATTAGGACTATGCCGCCAGGCACTAGGACCCCATGGAAAAACTCTAGCTGGCAGGGACTGCCCCCTGATGTCAGCCCCACCCCCTGACGTCACCAATGGTATAAAGGGGGAGGCCCCCCGGCACCACCTACGTTCGCCCGCCAGAGACCCGACTAGCATAAAGGATGGGGAACTGAGGCAGTTCTAACATCCCCCAAAGAGAAGAACATTTATATGACCACGGGGGAAGGTGGGAGGGAAAGCATACCTGCTGCAAGAGCTGTTCTCGAATATCTACTGTTATGGTAAGTTCTCACGTAACTGTACTATCTCACTTTGAGACAGGGCTCTTGCAGCAGGTAATAATCATTAGGACCGAGTCCCAAGCAGTACAGGGATACAATCCAGGTCAGATGGGCGGTGGTTATAAAAAAAAAAACTGTAGAAAAAAACCCACCTGTGCTCTTAAGAGAGCAGTCCCTGTAGGACAGCTAGGCCAAAGCCAGCCCTCCTTCTGGAAGCAATGTCCAAACTGTAGTGTTTAACGAAAGTATGGATGGAACTCCAAGTGGCAGCTACACAGAGACCAGCTGCTGAGACGTCTCGTAGGGATGCAAACAAAGCGAGAATACCCCCTAGTGGAGTGACCTTAAATCGATTCTGGTAAAGGTTTGTCATACTTTTGGTAGCAGAAAACTATACAGTTGACCAACCATTTGGACAATGTCTGCTTAGTCACTGTGCATACCTAGCATTCTCTGGGTGAAAGACACAAACAACTGGTCTGACTTCCTAGAAGACCAAGTGCAGTCCACGTAAAAACAAAGAATTCTGTGAACATCCAGGGTATGCAACAAGGCTTCCCCTTTATTTAAGTTCTCTGGGTAATAAACCAGGAGGTGAATGTCCTGGTTAAGAGTGAACTTGGACACCACTTTCGGGAGAAACTTGGGATTAGAACACAGGGATATCCTGTCCCTGTAAAAAATAAAATAATAAAGGAATAATGCCCAACAGGGCTGGTGTTATGCTGGAATAACATCCCACCATGGGTGGTTGGGCCAGAGGTCACCAGCTGAGGGCATCCAACATCCGAGAAGGGATGTTATCCCAGCATAATATCCACCCTGGAGTGCATTATTTCTATTATACAACAGCTTGTTGTTTTACATAGAATAAAAATTAAAAATTTTAAAGAATGTTTTTTTTTTTGTACTTAAAAACCTTTTTATTTGGCAAAAAGAAACAGAAATATACAAATACAGATTTATGTTCAGGAATCTTATCTGTTATAAAAGTGCATGGAAAGACATCAATGCTTACATACTACTAAATTTAGACAAAGTTCATTCAATTGTCCATTTTGTTTCTCTTCACAGAGTCCATTGCTGTAAGGAATGAAGAATTGAATGCCTCTATCGTTTCTGCAAACAAGAGTAACTCTTGGTGCTCTGAGATTGTAATCATCTACTCCTGACAGATAGTTGTTCGTGAATGCCTTTGTTTAATTAATAACTTAAATAAAAATCGAAAACCAAAACTAAAACCTGTTCTCAGTGTCTTTTGTTATTACGATCAAGATTCATTGCCATGTTCACTGTAAGGGAACATTCCACCAGAGTTTTTTATATCCCATCATGGGTTGTAGCCATTTAGGGTCTTACAATGCCCTAGAACTATACTCTCTTTCAGATAGTCTCCACTCTTATACAGGAAAAGGGAAGGGTACTAGAAGCAAGGCCCATGGGTCACCCAGTCTTTTCTTCATGTTGTTTCCCATGTTCCCACTCCTCCCCCTCCCCTCCCTCCCCTCTTTTATTTTTGTTTGAGCCAATTATAGCCTCCTCCTTTGTTCCTTACCTCAACCTTAGGCTGTAACATCTGCTCAAGGACAGGGGTGTCCTCCTTTTCCTCCAGGTAATCCAAAGAGGGGAGCCATCTAGCATTAAATTTCTCTGTGGTCAATCTTAGCCCTGCCGTAATGGCCTCCATACTTTTAATTTGATTAATATTATTATACCACTGGGTAGTCGTGGGCAGATCCTCCCTAAGCCACTTCTGGGTAAGAGATTTAAGGGCTGCCGCCACCAGTACAAAGAATAGGTATTTTTTGGTCTGCTTTTCCAGTGCTATTGGAGGCATACCAAGCACCAGGTTTTCAAACTCCAATGGTATTTTCAGGAAAAATATTTTAGTTATTTCCTTGGATATTTCAATCCAAAAAGATTTTATCCGAGTGCAGGCTCAAAATATATGGTGATGTGTGCCTTTGGACCCACAACTCCTCAGACACCTATCGGATGAGAAGGAGGCATAGTGGTACGAAATTGTTGGGGTCCTGAAATAACAGATATTAACTTTCCAACTAAATTCTCTCCAGGAGGGAGAACTCGTCATTTTATGGATTCCCCTCTAGATATCCCTCCATTTGACTTCAGGAATACTATTGTCCATTTCGGCATTCCAGTGATCTGTTGCCCTCTGAATGGCCAGAGTACCTCTGTCTTCCATTAGTATTTTGCATATTTGTGAGATGTATGCCCTAGTATCTTGTGTGATACTCTTCTGGTAGGTTAGTGTTACTGGGGTTGCTGGGGACTGAGCCAGCTCTATTAACCCTATATTGTTCTGTATATAGTGGACGCATTGAATGTATCTAAATGCATCTATCTCACTTAAATTGAATTCCCTCTGTATCTCTGCCAATGATTTAAGGTGGTCCACCACCAGGAACTGCCTTGGATATTTAAGTCCCTTGATCGCCCACCCTGTCAGGCAGGCATCCCCTCTATGAACAGGAAAGCTTGGCATGTTATATAGCGTGGGATATTCTCATACTGGTCGCAGTATCTCCCACTCCTGTCTGGCCCTCAGCCACATAGACATGGTGTGATGTGTCAGGGTATTCTTTAGCTGTTTTAGATCCTTAGGGAGAATCCTCCAAGGTAGGAGATTCAGGGGGCCCACATGACAATCCTCCTTTTCTATCTCCAGCCATCCATGGCTCCTCTCACACATCAGCATTTTAATAACCAGTAATAACTGGGCAGCTAGGTAATATTTAGGGAAATCAGGGAGCCCCAGTCCCCCCTTCTCTTTATGTTCTACTAATATATCCCATCGGACTCTAGGTTTTTTTCCCTGCCCATATAAAATCTGATAATTTTTTCTTTAGGTCCTTCCGATCTTTGTTAGGGATTGGGAGGGGGAGGTTGGTAAAGAGGAAGAGGAAACGAGGAAGAACGTTCATTTTAACTGTCTCTATTCTATTTGTGAATGATAAGGGAAGAACAGACCACCTATTTATAGCCGCTTATATTTGCTGTTTCAGGGACCCATAGTTATATTTGTAAATTTGGTTTCCCTGTATGGGAATTTGTATTCCTAAATATCTGATTTTGATATCCACCCATTTGAAGGGGATCAATTCTTTCAGTTTCTGATCCTGAACCCTCCCCAGGGCCAACACCTCTGAATTTTCTTTATTAATCTTAAAACCCGAGATATCCCCAAAGTCCTTTAGTAAATCTAGCAAATGTGGGACGGAGGTTTCCGGTTTACCCAGGTAAATTAGGGTATCATCTGCATACAAGGAAATTTTGTGGGTTGTGTTTTGGATCTCTACTCCCTCTATTTCCTTCTGCTGTCATATGGCCTGAGCCAGTGGTTCCATACTAATTGCAAAAAGCAGGGGTGAGAGGGGGCACCCCTGTCTTGTTTCTCTTTGGATTTTGAGTGAGGGGGACAGTGTGCTGTTTACCCTTACACGAGGGTCCTGATAACACAATTTGACCCAACTCAGAAAATTCCCTTCAATACCCATTTTTTCCAGTACCTGGAAAAGGTACGTCCAATTTAGCCTATCAAAGGCTTTTTCTGCATCTAGGAAAATTGCCAGATCTGCCTTTGTATTAGAGGTTTTCTTCCGAATAATATTTAGAAGTCTCCTTATGTTATCACTCAGCTGGCAGTGTGGGATAAATCCAGTTTGGTCGGGCTGAATTAATAGTTCAGTATATTTTTGGAGCCGAATAGAAAGTATTTTTGTGAATATCTTCAGATCCTGATTAAGTAGGGCTGTAGGTCTAAGAGAAGCACATTTCGTATGGTCTTTCACTGGTTTTGGAATTACTGTTATTAATGAGTGGATCCAGCTCTCCGGGGTTCTACCTTCTTCTAAACAATTATTAAAGACCTCTGCCAGTATCTGGGCCACTGTAAGGCCTAATGCTTTGTAGAATTCCCCACTGAACCCATCTGGGCCTGGGGTCTTTCCCCCGGTAACTGTTTAATAAGTGTCCTTATCTCTCCCACTGAAATAGGGCGATTCAACTCCAGTCTCCTCCCTCAGATCTTCCTGTTTTGCACCCCGTGGCCCTGTGCCTTGTAGAAAGGGGATATATCTATCCATTTGGGCTTTATTTGACCAGAAAGCTAATAGCTTTGAGGCTCTCCCCCCTACTTCATGATATTTTTGATCTGTGAATCTTAGGTATCCCTCCACTTTTTTGTTGTCAAATTCTTGCAAGGTTTTTCTGATTTGGGTTAGTTCTTTTTGAATCTGTTGGTTGTAAGGATTGACCTTGTGTCTTTTTTCTGCTGAAGCTAGCTCTGTATTCAGTGTATTATAGGTTATGTGCTCAAGCTTCTTTTGGGAAGAAGCGAAGCTGATTATATCCCCCCCTCACTACTGCTTTAAGGGTATCCCACTTGAGCAGTGCAGAGTGGGAGGTTGGGTTATGAGATATTTGAAAGTCCTTAATATTTCTCCTTAATTTTTCCACAAATGTTTTGTTGTTCATTAGAGAGACGTTTAGTCTCCACAAGGTTTGCCTGTCTTGAGGCAAAAGGGTTACCCCTATCGATACTGGGGCGTGATCTGATAAGGTTATGTTGTGTATTTTAGAGCTCTTAACCTCGTGAAGATATGTGACATTTGTGTAGAAGAGATCTATTCTCGAATAAGAATGTTTGGGGTTTGAATAAAAAGTGTAATCTCTTTCTTTCGGGTGATGAGCCCACCAAATATCTACCAGACCTAGTTGTCTTGTCAGTGTAGTTAAAACCTTGGACACTGTTTTATTTGTGGCCTCTGCCCCCGAGGCGCGGTCCCTCAGTGGGTGGGGGGCAGCATTAAAATCTCAGACGAGAAGTATCTGACCCTAAGGTAGTTCCACAATCTTCTGAAAGACCTTTACCAAGAAATTTTCCTGTTGCCTATTTGGCGCATAAATATTAATAAAATGAATGGGCTTACCCTGAATTTTAGCCGACATCCTCATATATCTTCCCTGCATTCCCCCATCTGTTGAATCTATTGCCAGGTGTAAACCTTTGCGTGTTAGTATTGCCACCCCTGCCCTTTTTGAGCTAGGGTGAGATGCTGCCACCACCCTCTCCACCCAGGCTCGTCGTAATTTTAGATGTTCCGGCACTGATAGATGTGTTTCCTGGAGGAAAATCACATCTCCCCTCAGCTTCTTGAGCTCCTGCAACATTCTTGTTCATTTAATCGGAGAGTTTACCCCTTTAACGTTGTAGGAGCAAATGTTTAAGCAGGCCATTTCGTTATGTTTGGAGACTTCTGGTGAGAGGTGGAGGCATTGGCCCCCCTGAGTGTGTTTTCATCCCTGGATCTTCGCATCCCTGTCCAATCTATACCTTCAATTTTATCTTGTTTACCTTTCTGTATCTCATTCTGAACCTCTAATACAGTAAAAACCAAGAACATTGTAGAAAAGAAAAAAAATACAAAAATAAAACATTTGGGGTTGCCCTGCTACACTTGTGATATGTGATGCTATTCTACACCCACTGTCTCTAGTTTAGAGACTCAGAGCTGTTGTTATTCGCTCTGGATTACACGACACGTTACTGAATTCAGGTAACCCTATCCAATTCTCCAAGACCTGTCCCGTCTGTCTTTTACACCCTCATTATTATTGTGTCCCCGATCATTTCACATCGAAATAGGTGGCAGATAGAGATAACCTCTGTGTTCCAGATAAAGTAGTACCTGATCTTTCTCCCATTTGGCATCCCCCCTTGACCCTCTGGTTGATCACTATCAGTGCATCCACATGAGCAGAATCTATTGGGCAACTGGTGCAGTAGCAGAGATCTCCGCTTCCACCCAGCAACAAAGCCTCTTGTACACGCACTGTCAGAAAGCATTTGGGCAGAGAGTTACCGGACAAGGACACCTGAATAACGGTACAGTTACCCGGCAACTACCCCAATGCAAGCAAAACTCTGCAGTGCCTAAGAAGACTACTCCACTAATCGGACAGACGTATAAACGGGCATCAAAGAGCTACCAGGTAATTCGGGGAGCTCTCCGATGTCACGCCACCCTGCAACAATATCACCATGCAAACGTAGTGTATCTAGGAGTTTAACATTTGTATTCCCATGCACCGCGGTGGACCCCTCTCTGAGGTTTAAGATCCCTTCTCCCCTATTTTCTTCCCCTTCCAGACATGCGAGTTTTCTTATCAATTTATTGATCCCCCAGTTAGATTGAAACCTTTTACCCCGTCTGCTTATGTAACTCCCCCGCGTTCTCTGTGCCCTCTTTCCCTATCCCCCCATATAGCCACTTTATCAGAGTGTAATTACAGCTCTTTTTAACAGGGAGAAGAAGTAATCTGCTCTCTAAGGAGCAACTTATCTGATTAGTGTTCGGATTAAAGTTCAGTTTTCTCATGACTTTTCTTCCAATCTTTCTACCGCTGCCTTTTCCAGCGCGACTGTTGCATGTGCCTCTATCAGCGACGTGGTGATGTTCCAGCATGCGGGCCAAAGTTCGGTTGTTTTCCTCCTTTTTCTGTTCTCTGGATGATCTGTTCTGCTTCTCTTACCAGCATCTTCGGTATTGCTCCCAGTCGCATCCTCTTAAATCCTCTGCCTGCTGTGTGCCACACATTTTGTTGCCGTTTTCTCTAGAATGCCTCCATCTCTAAATCTGGCAGCGTGATGCCCCATTCCTTTAATAGTGGAGTGGCTTCCAGCAGACTTGTGAAAGTTTTTGGGTCTGATTCCACATAAAGCCTTAGCCTGGCCGGGAATAATAGTTGCGCTTTTATTTTTTTTATTTTTCCTAACTTCTTTTAGGACTGCTTTCACTTTTAGCCTTTCTAGTTGTAGCGCTGGGGAGACGTCTTGTTCGAAAAAGATGCTATGCCCCTGGTACTTCAGATCCCTAAGTCGCCACGCTTCTCTGAGGATCCATTCCTTTAACTGGAGCATTGCCATCCTGACTACCCACAATCGGGGTCTAGCTTCCACACTAGTGGGCTTTGGGACTAATGAGCGATATACTCTATCCAGGGTTAGGTCTAGATCGGATGGTATTTCTAACATTGATCGCAATAAATGCTGCATGAAGTCTATTGTGGTCGCATAACCCTCCTCTGCACCCTCCGGAATTCCGTGGATATGAAAATTATTTTGCCGGGAGCGGTTTTCTATATCTTCCAACCTGGCTTGGGTCTCTCGCTCTTGTTGTAGCAGATGCAAGAGGACTTTATTATCTGTGTCTTGCAATTCTGATATCTCAGTGATTTTAGTTGTATTTTCTACCATTTTGTCGTCTATTTTCTTCACATCTTGTCTCAAATCTGCAAGGGAGGATTCTACTTTCTGCACAGAGGATAATATCTTTTGAAGGGTTCTCTCTGCCTTCCTGGGAAACAGAAGTTCACCGTCTTCTGTATCGACCGATGACTCAGAGATTGCGCTCAAGCCGTGTAGCCCTCCCTTTCATCATCCAGGGTGAGCTGTTTTAACTTTGTTTGGGAGTTATTACTCTTCGCTATCTTCGGTTTATTACTTCTGGTAGCCATTCTGGAACAGATCTTTAGTCTCCAAGATTAAGTACTAGATAGGTTAGGGGAGGATTAATCTTGATTTTTGTCGACGGGTCTTGGAGTTCTTCAGCTTAGCGTCCCATCAGTTCTGTGACGTCACCGGAAGTCTTTAAAGAATGTTTTTGTTAGTGTTTAAAAATATTTTTGTTTCTTAAGATAAGATGCTACAAATGCTAAAGCTACAAATCAGCTGGGATGTTATGCCAGGATAACATGCCTGCTGTGGTGGTCAACTGACCAATCAGAAGCCAGGATTCTTTCTTGCCATTGTATAATCTGCATTATACCATGCAAAAAGGTGCGGACAGGTCCATTTGCACCAGGGTCCTGCCATCCACTGGTACATGGTAAGCTGACAGTGCAGAAAAGTGTACCTTTATGGACGAATAGCTGAGTCCCCCATCAGACAGGGAAAGGAGCTACTCCAAGACCGATTTCACTGGACAGGTGAACGGATCCAAGCGATGGGACAAAGCCCACAGGCAGAAGTACTTCCATTTTATGGCATATGTGGCCCTGGTCGAGGGCTTCCTCACGGTCACTAGGACCTCCGCTACTCTTGTGGATACCCTGTACCTGTCCCTGACTACATCTGCAGGAGCCAAGCATGCAGGTATGGAGACTGGAGATTAGAGTGTACCAAAGTACCTCGCTCCTGGGAGAGCAAGCAAGGACACAGGTAGAGGAATTGGAGGTTCCATTGCCAATTGCTGGAGCAACAGGAACCAAATCTGTTGAGGCCAGAATGGCGCTATGAGAATCATGATGGCTCATTCCACTTATAGCTTGAGCAGTACTCTCTGAAGCAGTGGGAAGGGAGGGAAGGCATACAGAAATCTCCTTTTCCAAATGAAGGACAACATGTCTTGCCAAAAAACATCAGGCCCCGGATCTAGCAAGCAGAAATTGGGCAGTTTGGCATTGAGTGGGCATGCAAAGAGGTTCAGTTCTGGAAGTCACCACTTTTTGAAAAGGTCATCTACTACATCCTGTAATAGCGCCTACATATGAGCCTGAGACCAAGAGTGGCTGAGGCTGATGGCTAGGGTGTTTTGTACTCTTGGAACATGAACCGCTACGAGTTCCTGGTTGTGCTCCACTGCCCAGTACCAAACTCTCATGGCTTCTCTGCAAAGGTGATAAGAGGGTGTGCCCCCTTGCTTGTTGATGTAGAATACCACTAGCATGTTGTCTGTCTGGATCAGTAGGGGTCTGGAAGTAGGACCATCTGGAAAGCCTGTAAGGCATATCAAACGGCTCTCATCTCCAGCACATTGATGTGGAGGTTGCATTCCAAAGCCGGACTCTAGCCAGGAGGGTGTGAGCCACCACTTCAAAGTCTGATGCACTGCCTTGGAGATCCAGACTGGCTGCTCGAGATCATCCAAACATTGGTCCCATTGTACCCTGAGGTTCCACTAGAGAACCCTCACGTGTAGACAAGCTAAGGGTACCATCACAATGGTGGATGCCATGTGGCCTAGCAGTTGTAGGACAATTCTTACTGGAGTCTGGCTTGTGGAAATGACCCTCCAAGCCAGTGTTCTTAGTCAATCTGCCCTGTTTGAGGGGAGAAAGGCTCTCCATGAGATGGTGTCCAAGATGGCACCTATGTATTATAATCTCTGACTGGGCCAGAGCGATGGCTTTGGAAGATTGAAGGTAACCCACAGGTCTCGGAACAATTGGGAGGTACTTTCCAGCATGTGACACAGCTGTTCACTTGTGGGAGCTGTCAGAAACCAGTTGTCGAGGTAGGGACAGATATAATGTCCCTGCCTCCTGAGAGCTGCTGCCACTACTGCCAGGCACTTGATGAACATCCAAGGTGCAGAGGAAAGACCGAACGGCAGCACTCAGAACTGGTAGTGCTCTCCCTGGAAGATAAAGCAAAGGTATCTTCTGTGGGACGGCAGGATTCTGATATGTATATATGCATCCTGCATGTCCAGGGAGCAGAGCCAGTCCTCTTGGCAAAGCATGGGCAGCAATCCTGTCAGTGTCACCATCCTGAACCTTTTGTATTCAATTAAATCATTCAGCTGACTGAGGCCCAGGATGGGACGAAGGTCCCCCGTCTTTTTTGGAACTAGGAAGAAGTGAGAGTAATATCCCTTTCCTCTTTGACTTGGTGGCACTGCTTGGATTGCTTTCCTGCTCAGGAGGGCTTGGATTTCTGCCTGGATGAGGCCTGCTTGGGATGGGGAGCAATTAGTGGGTTGTCTGAAGGAATTTGAGTGAATTCCAGTGCGTAACCCCTTTCTATGATCTGGAGTACCCACTGATCCTCGGTGATATGGGACCAACCTCTGAGGTAAAGGGAGAATTGCCCTCCTACTGCCTCTCCCTGCTGCTCCACCAGAGGAGGGAAAGCGAGCAGGGAGTCATGCAGAGGTTGTCGGAGTTGGCAAAGGAATGCTGACATTTCTGGCATTCTTAGGTCCCTGTGCCCCTGAAGACGTGGGTGCCTTTTCTCTTGCAACCCCCTGTTTGCTGTTGTCATCTACCCTGCTGGCCTCGATGCCTGTGAAAGAAATGACACCTGGATGGGGCTGGCTCAGATTTGTATATTTTGTGGACCTCAGAAACAGCTTTTCCTGAGTCCTGCAAGCCAGTAATCATCTTTTCAGCTTCCTGGCTGAAAAGAACTGGTCTTTGGAAAGGGGAATCCAGGATGGTATCCTGCAAATCCTGGCGAAGGCCCGAGACCCTAAACCAGGAGTAACGCTGATGGCATATCCCTGTGGCAGCTGCTCCAGTGGCAGTGTCTGCCGAGTTATAGAAGCACCCGAGGATGTGCTTACCAATGTCAGCACCGGACTGGAGAACTGCTAAAAGCTCTGTCTTATTAGTGGAGTCAGGTTGTGACCAAGCTAGGTCCATTAGCCTTATTCATAGAGATTTCTGATACATCACCATGTGTGCCAGAACATTTAATGATCAGACCGTACAAGTGACCGAAGAGTACACCTTCCAGCTAAGATGGTCCAGTTTCTTGGACTCATCATCCAGTGGTTGGGAGCTCATATGCTTTGGCTGTCGAGTCCTCCCAGGAGTGGCCGTAAGGATCATTGAATCCGCTTTTGGTTGCTCACTCAAATGTGGTGCCCCACCCAGGGGCCCTATATAAGCAGTCAGCTTTCTTAGGAATAATTGAGGTCATGGAAGGGTGTTTCCAGGCTACTTTCATAACATCCTGGAAGGGCTCCACCAATGGTGGGATGACTAAAGGTTTTGGGTCAGTGGTAGGCATGGGAGAAATTAAAATTCCACGGGCAGAATTCAAGTGAAAGTTAGACTTCCTCGGAAATTCTGCCCGCAATAGCCCACACCCCAGTTGCCCCCCCAAGCCATGGTGGCTAGTAGCCTCCCAACTCCCCACGTAAAAAAAAAAAAAAAAACCTTGTGGCTAGTAGTCCTCCCCTCCACCCAGCCACCTGCCCACCCGAAGTGTACAGTAACCCCCTCCCCATCCCTATCTCCTATGGGAGAAATTAAAATTCCACAGGCAGAATTCAAGAAATTCTGACTTCTGGGGCAATTCTGTCCAATGGCCGAACACCCCAGTTGCCCCAAAAGCCCTAGTGGCTAGTAGTCCCTCCCCACCCACCCCACATGTAAAATAAATATCCCTGGTGGCTAGTGGTCCTCCTCCACCCAGTCACACGCCCACCCCAAAGTGTACAGTAACCCCCAATCTCTGTCTCTACTGTTTAAAAAAATCCCTTGTGGTCTAATGTTTTTAATTTTAACCCCATCCCCAATCCCAAATCCTGGTGGTCTGAGTGCCACCAACCCCCTCCCAGCAGATGTCCCACCACCCATCCCACCCCCACTGTAAATCCCGGCGGACAGACAACCAGGGATTTTTTTTTTTTTTTTTAAAACAGTACGGAGATAGAGATAGGGGGTTATTGTACACTTCAGGGCCAGGTGGGTGACCGGGTGGAGGGGAAGGACCACTAGCCACCAGGGATATTTTTTTCACATGTGGGTCAGGTTGAGGGAGGGACCACTAGCCACCAGGAGTTACTTTACTGATACTGGGTGAAATTTCGCCCATAACTTTCATGGACGTTGTCTGCTCTGCCACAGGTGGAAGTTTGGAAACTTCCATGAAAGTTCCCTGATTTCTGCAGACGATCCATGGGGGTGGAAAACTGCAGTTTTATCCATCCCTAGTCAGTGGCCCCTAATAATTTTGCTAGGTAGCGTCTCTCGGGGTCTAACTCTTCCGTCTCCCATTGGTTAAGGCACCGAATGTGTCTCATCACATCTAGGAAGGAGAGGTCGTCCAGAGGAGACGTTGGGGAATCCCTCCGTGGGTCTGGGGATGGAAGAGACAAATCATCTCTGATGAATCACAGGAGGAGGAGGAGGAGGAGCCTCAAGTATATTCCTCTGAAGAAGTACACCGTTGTCCCCTAGAGTTACCCCGGCATCTAGAGGAGGAGGACCTGGATGATGGATAGCAACCGTGCCTCCATAATTCTACAGATCCTGGCTCATCATCCCCTGGAGTCGGGTGGGCCAGCATCCAGGGTGGCAAAGACGATCTGCATGGAGGAGTCAGTTACCTAGGCAGAGCCGAGACAGGGTTTACTGCAGGGGTGGGATTTGGTTCCAGCGATCTAGGCAAAAGATCCCCCTTGATGGTGTTCCACCAGCTGTTGAAAAGAGCCTCAACCTCAGCCAAAGGAACTACAGGGCTCAGCTGGGGTTCGTGCACCCAGCGGGGCCTGGCATCAGATCCTGTGGTTTGGTCTCCCCTGGCATCAGGTCCAATGGTACCACTTTATCAGACGTTGGTTCTGGAGGGACGCCATCCCCTGGAGTCGGGTGCTCTGGTGTCTGGTTGTCGGGATCCCAAGGGGGAGGCAGAGGGAGTGATGTCTGGTCTATGGTGTCCTTGGAGACAAGCATCAGGTCCCCCGCCTTGGACTGCTAGCTAGAGTTTTTCTACGGGGTCCTAGTGCCTGGTGGAATAGTAAAGGGAAAGGAGAAATTGTTTAACCAGGAAAGGCACACTAAACTGAAGCTTGTTTCCAGGTGCGATCTGGGAGCACAAGGAAATTAAGTGACTTGATCAGGGTCACACAGTATGCAAGTGTCAGTGGCTCAGTAGGTAGCACACTCGCCTCTGAGGCCGGGAGATCAGAGAGCTGTGGGTTCAGTTCCCACATCTGGCACTTGGGTTAATATCCCAGTACTGAAATTGTAGTGCAGCACGAGAGGGGTGCTGCACTTCTAAGGTGCTGTCTTTCGGATGAGACGTTAAACCGAGGTCCCATCTGACTGGATTGGTGGTAGTTCAGGTGGATGTTAAAGATCCCATGACACTTCTGGAAAAGAGTAGGAGAATTTCCCCAGTGCCCTGGCCAAATTTCCCTCATTCACTAAAAATACCACCAACAGCTTAATCTGGTTCAAGGTCAGTTGGCATTCATCTGTATCCCCCTCCCCTGGGTCGTGCCTGAAAATAGGCAGGATTTGTCTAGTGCACTTACCCAGTCAACCAAAACTAACTAAATAAATAAGTAAATAAAGTGGGGGCTGTGGGATTCTAATCCAGGTTTCCAGGTTTACAGCTCAGTGCCCTAAACCACTACACTATACTGCCTCCTAAAGTCCTAATGGTTATTACCTGCTGCAAGAGCTCTGTCTTGAAGTGAGATCCCTGTTTAACGATAATAGTCCAAAGGCAAGTTAGATGTCTGCTGTCACTATTCAACTTTTAATCTTCGCTTGTTAAATAAATGGCCACCCAGAATTCAACGCTTCACATCACAATGATTATTCATGAGCAGTGGTTCTGTGTGTTATCAAGTCATTATATTCATTACAAGTTCTGTTTTTTTAACTTTCTATGCTGCAGACTGATATATCTGTCCAGATTTCCTATGCATTCTAATTCTGTTAGCAGTCTAAGGGTGTCCCCAGGTTAAAAAAAAGAATTCTGATTAAATTTCAAATCATAAGCAGTCACTTGGAACCAGGCTTCAGTAACTGTAAATAACTATACGGTGGAGCCAGACCATGTTTATTCAATCTGAACTACTCCTGGAGGGTACCATTTCAGAACAGACTGAAGGATCACACCAAAAGAAACATGAGAATGTGCACCATTCTCAGCACATCTGATACAACGCACATACAGTAGGCATTCTGCATCTGTAAAAGCAGATGAGAAACAGCACTTTCCATATATGAATCAAATGTCCCAGAGGACTCCAGGGAGGGAGTACAACATGCTCTGCCCCAACATCGCCCCCTAGTTGACCATGAGTGGTAACATAGCGGGAGCAGCTAAGGGGCGGGGGATGCTTCCCAATGCTAGACGTCAGCACGCTCGACGTGTGATGTCAAGCTGTCAACTCCATGGGGCAGCCTGGAGCCTTCTTAGTTGATTGGTGGCTCTGATCCGCCCCCACTAACCCTCTAAAATATATAGATATATATACAAGATGCCCCCCTGAGTAACTGTCTCAAATATATAAAATATATCTTTTGAAAGACACTCCGAATCATAGCAATGGAGCGCCCCCCCCCCACAAACTCTGATGTCACAAAACACTGGAGTACGGGGGCAGCACAGGGCAGAGCTGGACTACATCGGGACCACAAAGGGGAAGAGACTGGGCAGATAGTTCTCCTATACATCTCTTCCCCTTCACAAAATATGAAAAGAAAATGGTAACACAAGAACAGCTAAACTCTGCGCTGCAGGTAAGCTGTCAGAAGGGGTCTTTGGGAATGCACCGAAACCAGTGCACTTTAAAAGCAGATAATTTCTACTCACCTTTCCAAAGCTGCCTTTCCCCAGCACCATGAGAAAATTAAAGTCGGACAGTTTCACCCGGTCCCTGTTTCCATTGTTGTCGAACTTGGCCGCATTTGCAATCTTATCCTCTGCTGCTTTGGCTCCAGGCCCAATTTTAGCTCTCTGAAAATTAAAAAAAAGATATATAGTTTAAATGAACTGCTGTCTCTAATTAATAGAGTTCCAGTCTCTTCTAGAGGGTATTACCATACTTAAAACACTTTTTTTTTTTATTTATTTACCCAAGCTAGTACAAGTACAATGCAGCATACTGGTTTTGGTGGGGTACGGCCTCTACCTAATTTTGCAGCTGGGAATACTGACAAATGCAAAGATCACATATTGTGCTCGGTGTCCCTGGAATTCAGTTGCTATGGCAAGTGCTGAACCCGAGATATCCTACCTCACACTTTACTCTAGCCCCTGGTCTATACTGTTTTCATTTGTGCCTCACCAGCAAAAAGACCCAGTAAATGGGTCCCATATGCAATTCACACAATCATCAGTGCTTTATGTCTGTAGGAATGGCCCCTCCAGTGTCCGGCATTCAACTCCATGCAAGACTAAATTACTATGAAATGGTATGTGGGCCAAAAGTCAAAGACCTTAGGGGCATGACTGTGAGCTGCTGTTGGGGCATTATAAAAAAATAGGGGTTTTAAATCCACAACACTGCACAGCCACCGGAAATTGCAGTTCAAAAACATTGGTGCATTACATGGAGGGGGGGGGGGGGTCCTATGGGCCATGACTGAATTCAAATCCCCAGTTCAGATGTCAGCTGGCAATGCAAAACCAGAGTGCATTTGCAAATGTGGCACAGCATGGCGGCACTGCGACATGAGTCTCATGCATGTTGTCATGGCTTGCTGCGTCAAGTTGCTGGTGCTGGGCATCCTGGCAAGATGGGTAGCTCCAACCCAACCTCAAAGTTGTTTTTTTCACTGGTGTTCCAGTGGTCCCCACCTCCTTAAACCTCTTGAGTTATCTCCCTGGTTGTTCATTTGATCTCCCTCTCCCACATCCCCAGGTGTGACTGTCACTGTTGGGTCCAGTGGTTCTCCGCTCACTAATGCTGGCACTCTGCAGTACCTGGTGGCATTCCAACCACCACCACCACCTGCACCTGCCTGATGCACTGTGACCCTGTTACTAACTGCTTCTATCAGGCAATAACCAAGGGTGCTATAGCAGAATCCAACTACGGCTGCAAGACCAGGCATCCATGTCTGGCTCTGTGTCCATTTCCATGGTCCCCCTCCCCCTTTCCTGAGTGCCCACAACACTCTTTATAGGTGCAAGGGCAGAAGCCATGTCTTCATAGATTATGGCTTACTGGGGTCACATTGAAATGCTGATGGCACTAAGTGGTCTTTGCAACCATTCAGCCGCCTAACTAGAAGATCGGAGAGTCTAACCTTTACAATACCTCACTGTCGGACCTCTCAAGCTCAGCGTTCTTATCTTTTCAGAGCCTCCACCTGGTTCAGCTTGCTACCTACAGAAATCTCCAACATTGCCACGATTGGTGCTTTTAAGTGTAAACTGCGTCAACACCTCGTGGCTAGTGCCTTCTGTGATTGCTTCTTATAATCCCCTCCAGGCATACTACCCTCAAGCATCCCTCCTCACTGCCTCAGCTCCTTCTCCTCCTCCTCCTCTCCTACCCCCCATTACTGGGTATAGGATGAATCTGTCTCCTTTTCTTTTTCATCCCTCCTCCCTTGCTGTTTCCCATCTACCACATACCCAACACAATGTGATCCCCATTTCTCCCCTTCTCCCCCCCTCTCTCTCCCCCCATACCACCCCTTCACCACCACTCTTCCTTCTCTTTTCCCACTAACCCACTCCTAACAAAGCTTCACTGAGCCGCCTGTGACTTGTACTGTATAATTAACTCGCAACATAATTCCTTGACAATGCCTTTGGCTGCTATTATGTAACCTTACTTGTCTTTTTTTTTTTTTTTTTGTAAGTTCCATTGTAATGATCATGTTATATTTTGTACCTTACTGCCTTGACATGGAACCTTTGTAAAAGAGCACTTGGCTCAAAGGTGTCGTCCGAAATACAAATAAATTAAAAAAAATAAATAAATAGTGACTGAAAATTGGACTGAGGGCTCTTAGGATCACACTGGAACTCCTCACTCTGTCTGCAGCTGAATCCCTTTTACATGGCACAGAAGACACAATGTCAACATTTCTGCGTCACAGACTAAACTTGTAGAGGATGACATATTTCTTTAAAGGCACCTGTGAGCCAAAGACTATGTGCAGAGCACCTCTAGGCACAGAAGAAAGGAATACATGCTGCCCTGCTTGTTCAGGTAAAACTCAGAGGCTGTGTTGTCAGTGTTGATCAGGACCACTTGCCCTTGAACCAGCAAAGCAAAGCCCACCAACACTAGGCAAACTGCACAGAGTTCCAACAGGTTGATGTGGAGCCAAGTCTCATCCAGCAATCAGAACTTGTCCACTCTGCAATCCAGCAGATGCACTCCCAGCCCACCAGTGACATGTTGGTTGTCAACATGTCCAAGGGCTCCAGATAGACAAAAAGGATATCCTCTGAGAGGTTTGAGAGGGCCTGCCACCAACGGATGGCATCCAGCATTGTCTGGGCCACCCAAACTGTTTGGTGCAGAGCTGCATCCGACTGAGACCACTGGTACCCAAATTCCCACTGAAAGGGTCACATACACCAGTGAGCCCAATGCACCATGGCTGTGGTAGAGGCCATGAAGCCTAGAAGCTGGTGGAAAGCCTAAGCCAGGTGCAGCTGCCCAATACAAAATGAGCCAAGAAGGACAGGGCTTCTGCTTTTTCTGGGGGCAGCTTTGGCTTGGAGTGAGTCTAACTCTGCTCCAAGGAAGATAATCACCTGCTTTGGGATGAGCTCAGACTTGGCCTGATTGATGCTCAGGGTGAGATCCTAGAACATCTGGATGGCCAGGTCCCTGAACTGCTCCATGTTCTGCAGTGAGCTCCCTTTGATGAGCCAGTCACTGAGGTATGAAACACCTTGACACCTCTGCCCTGGAGAAAGGACACCATGACAGACAGGCACTAGGTGAACACCCTGAATGCTGATGACAAGCTAAACAGCATGGCTCAGAATTCTGTCCACTCAAAAGAGGAGGAACTGTCTGTGGAAGAGATGAATGGGGATGTGGAAGTATGCATCTTGAAGGTCTTCAGAGCAGAACCAAGCCCCTGGCTCCAGGGATGGAATGATCTGGTGCAGTCTCACTACGTAAAACTTCTGACTGTAAATGAACTTGTCCAGGACTCACAGATCGAGAATGGAGCATGAGCCTCCTTGTCCATTTGGGCATCAGAAAGTTAGTCCTTGCTAATTTTCTAGAGAAAATAGTGGTGTAACCCCTAGGTGGCGCTATCCCAAGGGCTGCTACCCCTGTCTGCTTGGCTAGTAGCAGGTTAAGGGGCCTGAGTTCTGAAACGGCTGCCTCCACTCAGAGGTCAGGGTTGATAGTGGTCAAGCTAACCTGGGCACAGCCCTCCGAGACACTGTAACCCCCCTCTTTACTAGTGGCCAGAACAATACACAATAATCACTTTCACAATACCCCAATACACCACACAAGTACCCACATTGTTTGGACTCACCACCAGGGCTTTCCTCTGGCCCGGCGCTGGGAACCCCCTGTAAAACAGTGTTATACACAGCAAATAACAGCAGTACAGTACTCTTGCACAAACTGGAACCACAGTCAGGGTAAATGCAAAAAAGAGTTAGATCTGATTTATTTAAGGGGCTTGAACAAGGGAGAAGCATAATCAGGTTAATTTGCTTAAAGGTTCTATCAATCGAACAGTTTTGCATGCACTTCAGGGTCCATAAACAGTCACACACTCTGGGTTCCCAGATGGAGAATGGTGGGCTAGCCAGGAACATTGCAGCTGGTTGGTGCCCTCTGATGGAAGAAAACAACATGCACAACACACACTATTTGTAATCCAGAGCCGGAGGGCACAGTTCATGAAAAGAAAACAATAAGACAACCAGATGACCCACTTTTAGATTAGGCTGTTGTTGCAGGGAGCTACCCTGATGATTACTCATGATACCTAAGACAGGACACAGGCTGGACGAAAATCGAGACAGCAGGTGGTTAATCTGGAGTGCCAGGAGAGGCAGGGACCACACGATTCGCTGAGGATCGTTCCTGTTCAAGCGTGGAGCAGGGGGCTGATCCGTAGGCAGGTCTCTCGTCGGAGGCTTTCTCTATGTAGTGGGGTAGTCTGGCAAGGCCAACATGGCATGGCCCAGGCTGAATGGAGATGAACGTGGATTCAGTCCAATTAGGCTGGATAAAGCTTCCAGCAAGTAGAACACAGTTCACACAGTGGGGAACCAAATTACAACCCACTTTCAATACACAGCACATTTACATGTAAGGAAATTCTACTGTACCAGGCAAACTGCTCTCCGGTCACAATCCCAAAGTCTCTGCACAAACCAGGGATTCCAAAGGAGCTGGAAATCCTGACAGGCTGATTGCATTCAGCAAATCTTTGGTCTTCTTCAGGTATGAGCCTGGTAAAAAAAAAATCAGTGGCTTACTTCGTTCTCACAAACTTAGATTTAGTCCGAAATAATTCTCTTCTCTCCCTCTCAGGGGCAGCAGGCAGACATGCAGGCTACAACTCAGGCCTTTCCACAGTTCTCCCACGTGAAACTACTCAAACGGCTACTTGACTGTCTCAAGCTCTTGCTCATTCAGCTCCCAACTGAGATCTGACTCAACTGCCAGCAAGCCAAGGAATTTCCCCAGAATCCAAAAGGTTTGGTTTGCTGATCTGTCAGTCACAACAAAGGCTCCCCCTTCAGGTGCAAAAAGGCACCAAAAGCCCCAAACTACAATTTCTACAGATTTTTACTCCAGACAGCTCCTGTAGTCCGGCTCCATTTTAGGTTCCACCAGAACCGATTGGTCCAATTCGCGGTCCAGGACCAAGATAGTGGAGATAAACAAAACAGTCCTTGCTGCAAAGAAGGCAGGTTAGACAAACTACATTATCATTATCACTCTAAATGATTTTCAGCAAATAGTTACATCTTTCAACAGAGCTCCCTCTCAGATTACTTATGACTGCAATCCAGGCAACTCTTAAAGAGACAGTACATAGGGGCTATACAGGCACTCTCTGGCAATCACATTTAAACTGCTAAAATGCAGGATGCCAGTCTGGCAGTGAGCATTTAGGCAAGCTTGAGGAAAACTTTTCAAGAACCCCCAATTGTAGGGGGGGTTACACCGGCATCTCAGTTCAAAGACCACATTACAAAATCTGACCTCCTTAACCCTGTCCAACATGGGTTTAAGAAAACTCATTGCATTACCAAAGCTTTGGATAAACTCACAAATGATACTAGCCTGGTCATGGATACTTGCCACCTAACTGGAGCAGTGTTTACTGACCTCACAAAAGAATTTGACCCGGTGAATCACTCTGTACCCAGCTAGCCTCTCTTGGTTGTCTCTCCTATTGCTGTCTACTTGTTCACAAACTAATGATCTGGCAGAAAGCAACAATTCAAGCTACACCCAATTATCTCTAACCCAGCAAAAGTAACAGCTGTTGTTCCCCAAGTCTCGATTCTGGGCCCTTCTGTTTTTCAGTGTACATAAACAGTCTCCCAGATATCACCATCTAATGTAATGCCCTGTTGTATGCGGATTGGCCATCAAACAACAAACTAATATTAAACTGAATAATGACCAAAGCAATGCTTTTTTGGCTCCAGGCCAAAACTCAGAGAAAGTGTGTCTGAACTCTCCCTTCCCTATGCTGATGGTCCCTGCTAGTATAAGTTAGAAGCTGCAGGTACCCTGGAGTTACAATAGAAAAAAAGTTAGCCTCCCCGGTACAGATAGTGCATCTGAGTCAGAAAAATTACAAGTTTAGAGAGAAAAGACCCCACATCTATCTAAAATCCCCAGAAAGGATCCCAGACTACTTCAAATTTCGGCGTTAAAAAGCCTTAGTTTGTTTAGTACAAAATCTTTAAAATCCAGGTACACAGCCATACATATCTAAAACTTCCACACAGTGCATCTAACTCTCTCATATGATCCACTGGCATTCCTTAGCACTAACTAAACCATTGTCTAAATGATATGTAACTTATAACAACGTATGTTGTTTTACTTTGGCCACCTCGAGGTTCTCCCACCTCGGCCACCTCTATGTTGGCCTAGGCTAGCCCTTCCCAGTGGGATATTCATTCATTCTGGGCTGCTTTGTTAACAAATTGCTGATTTCTGGCTCTTCACCTACCCTGGTCACCCACCTACAGGGAAACACCTCAATCTACTGCCCAAGATCTGTTGACTGTCATCTTCTCCAGCAGCGCAGATGTTCTATAAGGCTTGGGCCATGCGGCTTTTGCTGTTAAAGCCGCTAAATACTGGAACTCCCTGCCTCCTAATATGCACTGCTGTCCCAGTCACCTGCAGTTTTGCAAAGCTCTAAAGGACTGCCTATTCCTTACAGACTCTTGTTTATGTCCCTAATCTGATTATTATGGCTGTCAAATCTAGTTCTGTCCATTTAATGCCGCTAACCATGGGGTGCAACTGCTCCACAGTCCGTACTTCTCATTAGCTGTTACTAATGTTACTATTTATTTGGAAATCTCCTGTTCCTCAATGTTGAGAAATGTTAATTCACATTAATGTATTGTTATCTAGTAATTCTGGTACTACTCCTTGTGTATGGTATTACATTTTGTTATTTTTGCTTTCCTGGTTTTGAATTTGCGACTTTTATGACTGTTTTATATGTAATTATGTTCTCACTGCTATTTGCTGTATTGTTTTGTTACTAATGTATTACTGTACTGTTTTTATAACTCTCTCAGATTATGCCTAAAACTGGGCATCTGTATGCTTAGTGTACTTGCCTGGTAATCAAAAACAAAATAAATAAATCATTAAATACAGTTTGACGTTGCAGAACATGGATGGTTGTTCACACCTGTTACATATGTAACCCCTAGGTGGCACTATCCCATGGGCTACTACCCCTGCCTGCTTGGCTAGTCGTAAGTTAAGGGGCCTAGGTTCTGCAACAGGTGCCTCCACCCGGAGGGCAGGATTGGTAATGGTCAAACTAACCTGGGCACAGCCCTCCGGGACACTGTAACCCCCCTCTTTCCCTACTAGTGGCCTGAGCAATACACGAAAATCACTTTCACAGTACCCTTTGTACACCATACAAGTACCCACACTGTTTGCACTTACCACCAGGGCTGGTTCCTCTGGCTCAACCCTAGGGACCCCCTGTAAAACAAGGTTATGCACAGCAAATAGCAATAGTACAGTACTCTTGGCACAAACTGGAACCACAGTCAGGTTAAATGCAGAAAAAGTCAGATGTGATTTATTCCGGTGCACCCCTTTTCATTGACACCCCGACCGTGAAACAGGAAAAAAGACCATTATGGTGACATTCACGGTAATGGTCCTTTTTCCATGTTTCAACTTCCCCCAGTGTTCCACCTCTCCCCGGACCAACTCCGACCTGGGTTGGAATCCTAAGTTCGGGGGTGCGGGGGGCAGAGCCCCCCACATGGGGGATGTGAGGGGTACTATCCCCCACAGAAAACACCCATAGAACAGGCGGCACAATACCTGCATCGGTATTGTGCCATTGCTGTGGGGGAGGTCGGCACTGTCGCTGTCGACAAAACTTGGTGCTTCTGATTTATTCAGGGGGACTTGAACAAGGAAGGGGCATAATCAAGTTGATTGGCTTACAGGTTATATTAATCAAACAGTTAGGCATACACTTTAAGTCCCCACACAGTCACACCTCTGGGTACCCAGGTAGGGAGATGATGGGCTAGCCAGGAACTCTGCAGCTGGTTGGGGCCTTGTCATGGAAGAAAGCAACATGAACAACACACACTATTTGTAATTCGGAGCCGGAGGGCTGAGTTCGTGAAAGAAAAAGCAACCAGACAATCAGATGACAACAGAGCTACCCTGATGTTTACTCATGATACCCAATACTGGAGACAGGCAGGACAAAATCGAGACTGCAGGTTGTTGAGCTGGAGTGCCCGGAGAAACGGGGCCCACACAAATCACCTAAGTGTCATTACTGTTCAAGTGTTGAGCAGGGGGCTAATCCCCAGGCAAGTCTCTCGTCGATGCCTTTCTCTGTGCAGCGGGTAGTCGGGCTGGGCCAGTGTAGCACGGCCCAGGCCCAATGGAGATGATTTTGGATTCAGTCCGTGAGACTGGATGCAGCTTCCAGCAAGCATAATACAGTTCAAACCACAGTGGGGAACCAAATCATGACCCACTAGCAGCACACAGCACATTTACATGTAAGGAAATTATAATGCAGCTTCCAGCAAGCAGAACACAGTTCAAACCACAGTGGGGAACCAAATCATGACACACTATAAGCACACAACACATTCACATGTAAGGAAATTCCAATGTACCAGGCAAAAGGCTCTCCGGTCGCAATTACAGAGTCTCTGCACAATCCAGGAGTTCAGAAGTGGCTGGAAGTCCAGACAGGCCGATCGCATTCAGCAAATATTTGGTCTTCTTCAGGTAGGAGCCTAGTCACAATTCAGTGGCTTACTTCACTTTCCAAGCTCGGATTCAGTCTGAAAAAGGCACAAGTTCCCTCTCAGGGACAGCATGCAGGCCAAAACTCAGGCCTTTCCACAGTTCTCCTGCATGAATCTACGCCAGGGTTGCTGCTTGAATTATTCAAGCTGTTATCTCTTCACTTCCCAACTCAGAACTGAAACTAGCTACAAGCAGCTTGGGAATTTCCCCAAGATTCAACAGGTTTGGTTGGCTGATCTGTCTGTCAGTCACAACAAGGGCTCCCTCTACAGGTTATTTTAGGCGCCAAAATGCAAAAACTGCAATTCCTACAAGTTTTGGCCCCACCAAGCCCCTGTAGGCAGGCTCCATTTTAGAGTCCCAAAGGTACTGATTGTCCCATTCTGCTGTCCAGGACCAAGATGATGGGAACAAACAGAACTGACCATGCTGCAAAGAAGGTAGGTTAGAACAAACTGCAATATTATTACTACTCTAACAAATGATCAGCAAACAAGCAAAGCTTCTAACAGAGCTCCCTTTTAGATTAATTAAGACTGCAATCCAGGCAGCTCTTAAAGAGACAGTACACAGAGGCTATACAGGCACTCTCTGGCAATACATTTAATCTGCTAAAACGCAGAACACCAGCCTGGCAGTGAGCATTTAGGCAAGCTCAAGGAAGACTTTTCGGGAACCCCCATTTGTAGAGGGGTTACACATACAACTACTGCACTGAGTACCAAGCAGGACTGAAAATATCGATGTTAACGCCTTATCGAGGTTCCTAGCCTCCTAAACATTTTTTGATACAGCAGCAAGTGATGAATGCACACCAATAGATGCTGTCCGAGCATCGTGCAAGAACTACAACACTGATAAATGAGCTTCACTGGCAAATCCACATTGATCATTTGACAGTCTAGGTATCTCAGTTGAGTGCTTTCCCAATGATTACTGCAACCACATTGTCACCCTACTCTTTTTTGCCTCACCTGAACTGGCACGATCTGCAATGAGAACAAAATACTAACTCTTGTTTTCAAGACATCTACTAGACCTTGACAGATGGGGTAAATGCTGCTCAACAGATTGCAACACACCCTGACACTCCTCTAGTTTTGTGAGTGTGGCCTAAATTAAAAGTGCAAGACATAGTGAGATTCCATGTGAATCAAGGACTCTACTCTTCTATGAGACAGCAAATGTTGTTGCCTGGAAATTTTGATGTACAGTTGACAGCATTCCATTATAACACAGTACACATGGGAAGTAAACAAACATTAGATCTGACCAGATCAAGGTTTTATTGGTCACGCATGGGAGTGGACACAGAATGTTACTGTTAGACCTGCAGCCACCATGTAGAAAAAAAAAAAGACATCACTGAACTGAGCTATACCTTTGGTGAATAAATCTACCAGTTCCCCTGTGAATAAATCTGTTACTGCAAACATCTTAGCGGTGACGGACCATTTCACCAGATATGCCCAAGCATTTCCATGAAGGATCAGAAGGCATTCACTGTAGTCAGGGTACTGATGGAAAAATTATTTGTCCATTATGGAGCCCCAGAAAGGAACCACTCAGACCATGTACGAGATTTCGATAGTTGTTTGGTAATGAGTTACTATGACTGTGGGAGAATCAGAAAATCCAGAACTACACCGTACTACCTGCACGGGAGACCCACAGCTTGAGAGGTTTAATAGAACTCTTCTCAATATGCTTGGAACCTTGGACCCATAACAGAAAGCTCGACTGAGAACAGTTGAGTGTCCTGGTTCATGCCAATAACTGCATGAAGAGTGATACTTGGGTATTCTCGCCATACTCTCTTATGTTTGGTCACAAAGCCAGACTACCCATTAATATGAGTTTCAAAGTATCTGCTGGTGGTGCAAGGCTTAAAACTTATTTACGGAATGTTTAATGCATGTAAGAAAAGTTGAGCAATGCTTATCAGCTAGCAGAGAGCACAGCCAACAAATGAGGGCAAACCAACAAAGCCAAATAAAATGCTAAGTGAAAATTCAGAACCTCCCATCTGGAGATGGGGTTCTGGTGTGAAACCTGGGACTACCTGGAAAGCACAAGATTGCTGACAGATTGGGAGATCATCAATATATTGCAGTGGAACAACTGCCCAATATGCTTGTATATCAGTAATGTACAACTGGATAGACAGGAAGGAGAGTGGACAAAGCATCATAATCATCTATTACCTGTAAGGCAGATAGAACCTAGCTCAACAGCGACCACTCTGAAACTGCATCAGCCCATGGAAATGTCCTCTTCAGCATGCAGAAAAGGAAGAAGAGCTCCACAGCACAGACAAGTAACTGCACAAGACATCAGTGGAACAGCCCAGACTAACATGTCTCCAGAATCAATGGATGACAAAAGAAGTTTGGTTAGATACTACCCTACTGTAGACATTCCCATACTGGTAACCAAATATCTGGGCAGTCACAGACTATCCATCAAACCTGGAAGCAGAACATTTTGTGGCTGTGGACAATAAGTCAACATACGGAGGCAATGATGAACCAAAGGAAGAGGCCCAATTGCCTACTGCAGTAGAATGATGAAATGGACTTACTCTCAAATAAGGATACCCATTCAGTGCATGAGGAGGTTGGGTTCACCATCCCACAACCCAAAAGTGAGAGCAAAATGTCATTACGATGTTCTGAATGCAGTCTGAACATGGGTTAAAGACTTACTTTCTTATCATGGCCCAGGTACCACCAATGACCTACATATGTACCTTGCTCACAGAGGGATATGTTTAACTTCAGGGCTTTGCTCCATATAGGATCATCTGGTGCCACATACTAATCTGAATGATCGTGTGAGAAATGAATGGCTAAGGTTGTACTCCATGCTAGTCAGGACTTGTCTGTCTAGCTAGTCCTGTTCTTATACCATGATACTAGACAGGTTTCATTTCTTAAAACAGAAATGTTTTGCAGCACCGACTCATGTTCAGAAGTGAACTTGGTGCATTGGAGGGTCAGCCAGAAGGAGGAAGGTTGAACGCTGAGTGGACACTACCTTCCTCCTGGGTGGAGGGTTCCAGCTCCCCACCACCACGTTGTCCCCTTGGCGAATCACAGAGGGAGATGCAGCGGGGAACAGTATAGATGGAAAGGGGATGTCTCAGATGTCAGTGGAGGATACCATGTCATGACATCTTGGCGTGAGACATTCTTGGGACATAAGGAACAGGGAAACACCAGAGCTGGCTGTAGGATGAACTCAGTGTCTCACAGGCCCCACACCAGCTGACTACTCTAGATTTGTGGTTAAGGTCACTGCCAGGATCAGTCTCCGTTCTGGATGCCTCACCATGGGGGGGGGCAGCACACACCACAGGACATTGGAAGGAACCGGTATGTCCCAGGGACAGTAGGTGATGGGGATGGTGATGCAGAGGGAAGGGGCACAGCCCTGGAGAGAGGAACAGAAACAATGAGAAAAAAGAAAACAGACATGTTGATCCTTTTTGTGTTTCATGAATGAAAGCAGATGTCAATTTGTCAGCAGTGGGAGAGCGCAACTCCCCTTCAAGGGGCATACTAGCATACCCCTGGGATGTGGGACCATGTGGACACCAGCGTCTCTTGCTGTGTATCAGCTTTCAAGACTTGGACTTGGGACTGGACTGTGTGGGTGGTTTGAGTACAGAGGTGCTGACAGAAGTGTGACTGACACTGAACTAATTCAATCTGGGTTTAGAGCAAGCACTCTCTCATGCGAACATTTCACTCTGAGTGATGTTTTGTAACTTTTACACCTGCCACAAAAGCTGAAATTGCCACTGCCAGCCATCCTGTTGTTCAAGAGGTTAGAGAGTGAAATTCAGCCCATCAGCTTTACTATTTCCAGTGGACAGGAGCCTGAGCTCAAATGACATGCAGGTGAGTTGCGAAAAGAGAGACAGACCTATGGTCTGAGAGAAATCCACAAAACCACTAAAGCTTTTATTGTGTGATACGAGTCAGCGTGAGTGCATTTTTGCTTGAATAAAACTGGTGGGAAAGTGAGTTTTATGGTCAAGGACTGGCCACTCTTGTTCCAGACCAGTCTCCTACACTGCTGTCCATAATGCTAACATATCTGTCATGTGCCCTTTAGTGTAAATTAACTGCTCTTAAAACAGTGATAATTCTCCTTTAGAAGAGTCAGTTTGGGGCCCCAGTAGTTGTTAATTGCTTTTGGCCAAGGAAACCATGTGATGATTAAGTCTACATAGTCGGTGAAAGTACAGAGTCATTCCTGCTAGTGTTCTGTCTTTACGTAAGGCTCCACAGCTCTCAATGGTTGGTCAGTCATCTGGTGTGTCTTTTCTACTAATACCAGTGTGCCAAACAGAACTGGCTGAGGCCAGGGACAGCAGACTGTCAGCCCAGCAACTTCCACATTTGCAGTGACTGCCCCACCACCTATGCAGTCATTTACTGCCATTCTGATGGGGAGGTTGTGGGTAAACAGGCTGTACCTATATAAGGAAAGTTAAAGTTATTGCTGCCATATCAGTTTGCCATCCTGCCTTCATGTGGCTTACAATCTGGATTCCAAGTTTTGTTTTGCTGTTGCTTTAAGCCACTGAGGAGTGCATTTATATTGCTGACTTAAGTGCAACACCTCAAGATCCCAGGTAGCACAGCCTGGCAGATTACAATCATGGGTTCCCAGACAGTGCTATAGCACGGGAAGGACGCCAATTAAATACTGATGGGGCAGTGGGGCATAGCGGGAGGCCAGCCAGTACAGACAGGTCCAGTCCTCAAAGGCTGGTGTGAAAGCAGTTATTTCATCACTGTGTTTGCCATTGGTGTATGTCTAACTCTGCTTTCTCTCACACAGGTCACTGATTTAATAAATGTTTATTATTTGTCCATAGCCATCATTAGCAAAGGTGTGTGGAAGTGCACTGTGGGAAGGAGGGAACTGCACTGCTATACAGTCATGGAAGTTGGGGAGGTGGTACTGCATCCCAGGGAGAGGTACTATGCTCCTGATCAGGATCACTTTGATTTCTCTAGGTGGAGGCACAACGTTCACATCGTTATTAGTACTTGGATACGAGTCCTCCATCCATCACAAAGTAAAGACCCAAGACCCCTCAACCTTCCTGAATCTTTGAGACGGGGGTGTCACCACCTTATAACACGGCGACCCGGTGACACGCGTGATATGATGACCCAAGTGGATAAGACAGGAGCCAAAATGTCAGCACCACTTGGGATAAAACAAAAGCTAGTAACAAAATTACGTACACAAAGCCACAATCTATAAATAAACAATAATATACTAGAAAATATAAATATTAAGTGGAACCCATCAAGTGTCTCAGGGATATAAACTGATTTTATGCTGATGTTGATGAAGAGTCAAAAGTTGACTGCAGACAAGGGACTGTGGCTTGTTAAATCCACTTCATTTAAAATGTGTAACTATCCATCCAGTCTTGACGACTGTGACAAACAGAAGGATTGGATTTAGTTATGGCTTTCTCAGTTCCAAGTTAGGAAGAATGTGCTTCATATAGCTGATACCAATACTTTTCAAATTGCCAATCTTATTTTCAAGGTCTGAAGATTAAGTGACATCAGAAGATGTTTCTATTTTTCAATCACGCAGTCAGGCAGAACCTCATCTGGCTAGAGCAGAGAAAAATCACATTGGTCTTTTATTGCTTTTGAGCCAGCTTATGTTCTTTCTTGGTTGCTGACACCCAAATTGTTAAAACACTACAAAAATGTTATATTAATGTTAGGGCAATGCATCCAAATTCTAATTTTATTTATTTATTTTTGCCAAACATAGCCAGTTCACATTGCTTACAGAATGAAGTTCAAGAACACTGCAAAAGCAGCAGCCAGTCAGTTTTTTTATGCTCCACTTTATTACCACAAACTTATTACGATTTTCATAATAGGGAGGTGTCTAATTCACATGCATAAGACTATCCAAAATTTAGTTAAGATAAAGGTATCCAGCTACTGATTTGAAGAAAGCATGGGTGTACTGAAGCCAGTCACAGATACCGACTTTAGTGATGTAATTTGTACTCAGTTTAATTAGTGCTTTATGTTGGATGCTGTTTTTATTTGAGGAGATAAGGAAATGATGATAAATTAAAGCAAACAAGTGAAATAGCCTGAGGGACTTCCTCAAATTACTTGGTTAAAAAGATAAGATGGACACAATTCAAACTTTTAGCTAACCTCAATAGCATTATGTCATGAGTGACCTAGGAGAAAACCAAAGAAAATGATGCAACTCCTTATCACTGTTGTCACCGTGTTGGAAATGCATGTAACATTAAAGGTATAGAAATATCGGAAATAGAAAAGGTGTCAGGGGTTATTATATCCTTACTAGTACGTTCATACTCCTAAAGCAATTATATAATACAAAAAAAAAGCTTAGTTTCATTTCTCTTTAAAATCTCCACAACAGAAATCCTCCAAACATTGCATTGCTTCTGCAGCTGTACCTCACTTACTGGTCCAGTAGCTATGTAATTCACTGAAGACGAATCTCCTAAAGCTATCTGGGAATTTATTCAGTTTTAATTTTCAGAAACATGCCATATTGTGGAGCCTGCACAGAGCTTATTCTACCATGAAATTCCATTAACCCAATTCCAGCAGTATAATTTTACTGTCGCTCACAGCTTCTCCAGATATGAGAACTCTCAAGTAATCTCCGAGTCTTTGCTAGTGCTAATTGGTTATTGCAAGATTCTTTTCACTGTACACATTCCCATCCAAGGTCACCTGTGACATTTACTCAAGTCTGAGAGAAACATTTACACTGAAGCAGGGAGAAAGCTGCATTCACTTTCGAAGTCTGAAAGACTGACTAATCAAAACAGAAATGCAAAACAAGTACCAGGCAGTTATCTAATCAGTCAATTGTAGCTTAACCTCTTCCTGGGTTAAAACCCCCAGAAAATATTTATTTCAAAAGTTTCACCAGGAAAGACATACTGAGCTGCTAACAGCTCATTTTCAGATGTGTCCTGGGGGTGAGGGAAAGTGTTGATGGATCAAGAGGTGGAAAAACTGAATAGAATTAACATTACAAAAATAGACGTTATATACAGCAATACAGTATATCCATAGAAACATAGAAAATTGCTGGCAGATAAGGACTGCTAGGCCCATCCAGTCTGCCCTTTTCCCCTACCTGAAACAGCTTATGGTGACCCTGTGCAGTCTTCAGACTAGCCCCCCTTTCTTCTAGCTAGTGTTCCTTTATACCTGTCCCATGCGTGTTTGAATCCCCCCACTGTGGTTGCCTCTACCACCTCCTGCAGCAGACTATTCCAGGCATCCACCACCCTCTCAAAGAAGAAAAAACTTCCTTACATTCCCCATCAATCTTCCCTCCTCCAATCTTAAGTCATGTCCACTTGTTCTTGCCCCTCTCCAATACTGAAACATGTCCTCCACCTGCACTTTATTTATGCCTTTAAGATACTTGAACGTCTCAACCATGTCACCGCATTCTCTCCTCTCCTCCAGCATATACATGTTAAGGTCCTTTAATATTTCCTCATATGAAGCATAATCATAACATTGAAGACAAATCAGTAAATGTAGTACATAAATTGAGTTTTGATAGGTGGTGGTGGAGGATGTACTCATACAGGTACAGCCTACGGATGAGGGAAGCAAAATGGCCAAAGCAATACTAATAAGGGGAAGGAAGTCATCAAGAGGTCAAGGATTGTGGACAGTTACCAGTGGGAGTATAATAGTCATGAAGAAGAGATTTAAGGGAGAAGGGGGAAGAGGCAGAGCAGATTGACAGGGAAGGAAGAACCAGAGTTTAGGAAATCAATATGAGAAATCAGATTGACAAACAGTAGATTTCCTAGAAAGAATAGAGTAGAGTGAGCAGTGGTGGGTAGGAGGGGGACAGTCTAAGGCAAAATGACAAAAAGAAAGAAAGAAGAGATGCAGTCTGGCAAGGGAGAATTTGGGAGCGCCACTATAGACTATGTCACCATAGTCAAAAATAGGGAGAATCATCTTTAAAATGATCTCTTGTTGGGCAGAAACTGGGATACTCACTTTGTTTCTGTGCATATCATATCACTTGGTTACAAAAGTGCTTTAATGGTCAAGGGTTTCTGTATGAGCTGGCCCAGTACTGATGGCAAAATCTTCTGTTGCCCCTCTGAAGGACTAGGATTGAAAGTGGATTAATGTTTTCCACCCTGAGACCAAAGTTTGGCAGTCAGAGTCTTGTTTCACAGGGAGACAGAATGGGTCATCTAATGTTTGTACACCTCCTACTGACTGATTATGGAGCAGCACTGCTAGCTTAAAAGCAGCGAACACCCTTGGTGCAGGCAACTCATGCCAAAAAGCAGTCTGCCTGTGGAGGTAATTCAGCCATAGTTTGATTTCCCCTACAGATTAGTATACCAATTAACTTACTTTGCTCTGCTCATTATCTACCAACTGGTGTCAAGATGCCACTGACTCTTGCTGCCCCACCCCCCAAATCAGCATTTTTTTTTTTAAAACAAATTCAATTTACTGGTTCTGCGCCTGTCACAAACCACCTCTCGACCCCCCCTTTCTGGAACCTGCTTTGTCGTAAGCCCTTCACCCCACCATCTCATGCAATTTACCTTCCTCCCCGTGGATGCTTGTGGTACACCCTCACCATGATGGAGGTCAACAGACTGGGGTAGGTCACGTCACATCCAGCAGGTTGCTAGGTACTGGGAAGAAGACCAGGTCTACAAGTGCGGGGTCTATGACAGAGTGGGTCTGTTATGTTGCGGCAATTTGTTTCTCATTTTCTCATCCCCTGTAGTCGCTAGCTGGGGGGGGGCCACACAAACGTCGTCCGACGGCACCAGCTACCCAGCCAATTGGCATCTCTTCCCCAACTGAATGTGCTGACTGCCTGCCACTACCCGTGCTTACCAGGTAGTGGTCATGGGAGAAGCATCCCCCCCCCCCCGAGGAGAACATCCTGTGGGACGCTCAGTCATCCTCTCCCATGCTGACCCTCCAACAACCTCAGCTTGTTTTGGAACCCTGGTCACCAGTACTACCACGGTGTCAATAGGCCTGCGTCCAAATCAGCATTTTAGTGACGATAAGTGGGGAACGGGGCTGTAATGTGGTTAGTGGAGTTAGAGCACAGTTAGGAGATGTGCTTCCGTAAAGTATAGTTACGTAAGAACTTACCATAGCAGTAGATCTTCGAGAGAGGCTCTTGCAGTAGGTAATTACATATAGGACTGATGCTGGCTGGCATCAGGACCCAACGGAAAAATTTCTAGCTAGCAGTCTCTGACGGGGGACTGCCCCCACATCAGGTGACCGACGTCATGCAGCGTCAGTATAAAGGGGCGGTTCCCCATGCCTGCCTTCCAGTTCTTTCCAGCCAAAGGCCAAAAGGCAAGACGAGAGAGAAGAGGATATTTCCCTTCTTGGAAAAGGAGCTGAAAAAGCTTAGGGGGATGGAGGGTAGGAAAGTATTACCTACTGCAAGAGCCTCTCTCAAAGATCTACTGTTACGATAAGTTCTTACGTAACTGCACCATCTTACTTCGAGAGGGCTCTTGCAGTAGGTAATTACATATAGGACTGAGTTCCAAGCAGTCTGGAACAAGGAGAAGCAAACAGGAGGAGGAAAGCTACTCAGAAGTACACCCTCTGGTTGTGAAGGCCTTAGGAAAGGAGGCCTTGCAAAACAGCCAGCCTGAAGCCTGCTCTACGGCGAGAGGCAATGTCCAAACTGTAATGTTTCGTAAAGGTATGGACAGAAGTCCAAGTGGCAGCTGCACAAATGTCAGCCGCTAACACGTTCTTGAAACAAGCTGCAGAGGCAGCGACCCCTCTGATGGAGTGGCCTCGAACTTGACCCGGCAGGGTCTAGTTGTACTTGTCATAACAGAAAGTGATACAATGAGCCAACCATTTCGATAGGCATTGCTTAGAAACAGCATTGCCTTCTCTTTTATGAGCAAAAGAGATGAACAGTTGATCAGTCTTTCTGAGATCCTTCATCCTGTTGGTGTAGTAGCTCAGAATTCGGTGAACATCCAAAGTATGCAGGAGGTACTCTTCTTGACTGGAGTGCTGCGTAAAAAAGGCAGGCAACTCTATGGATTGATTCAGCATCGATTCTGCTACCACCTTAGGGAGAAACTTAGGGTTGGTACGCTGAGCCACATGTTCCTTGTGAAAATCAAATACGGGATTTTACACATCAGGGCCTGAAGCTCGGAAATCCGTCAAGCAGAAGTAATGGCCACTAGGAAGAGAGTCTTCCAAGAAAGGAACTTTAGGTCCACTGAGGCTGCCACCTCAAAAGGAGGCAGAGCAAGCTTCTCTAAAATGAAATTCAGATCCCAAGGAGGGGCAGGAACCCGGATAGGGGGTCGTAAGTGAAGGACCCCCTCAAAAAGGTCTTAGAGACCTCCAGCTGAGCAAACGTTCTGTCTGCAAAGGGGACATGATAGGCCGAAATAGCCACCATGTGAACCTTTAAGGATGAATGGCCGAGACCCAGATCAAAGAGGTGTCGCAGGTAGTCCAGAAGTCGGCCGGCAGAGCATGAGAAGGGCTTGACATCATTGGAGGCAGCCCAAATAGAGAACCGCTTCCATTTCATGGCATAAGTAGATCTGGTTGAGGGTTTCCTGGCCTCTACCAGAATCTCAGCTACTCGGGGGTGAAACCCCGAATCGGGCTTGAGCTACATCTGCAAAAACCACGCATGCAACTGAAGGGACTTAAGGCCTGGATGGACCAGGGTCCCCTGATCCTGAGTCAGCAAAAATAGTGACAGAGGAAGAGGAAGAGGAGGCTCCTCTGAGTACTGTTGCAGAAGAGAGAACCAAACTTGCCTGGGCCAGAAAGGAGTGATCAGAATAATGCAAGCTCCTTCTGAACCGAGTTTCTGCAAGATCCTCGTAATCAGTGGAATTGGGGGGAAGGCACAGACGAATCTGCCCTTCCAGTCTAGAGACAGAGCGTCTCTCCAAAAAATGCAGCGCCCTGGAGCGAGCGAGCAGAAGACGGGAAGTTTTGTGTTTTGAGGGGAAGCAAACGGGTCTACCTGTGGAGTTCCCCAGCACAGGAAGATGTCGTCTATGAACCCCTGATCCAGTTCCCATTCGTGAGCTAGAGCAGATAACCAGCTTAGCCTGTCTGCCAGCATATTCTCAACCCCCGGGACATGAGATGCCGTGAGGTGAAAGTTGTGCTGCACTGCCCAATCCCAGACTCGCATCACCTCTCTGCAAAGGGGGTAGGAACGAGTTCCTCCCTGTTTGTTGAAGTACCAGACCACACACATATTGTCCGTCTGTACAGCTAGGTGACCGGAAGACAGATACAGATGCAGAGCCTAGAGAGCATACAGTACTACCCTTAGTTTGAGCACACTGATGCAAAGAGACTTCTCGAGCTTGGACCAGGAGCCCTGGGTCCTGTGAGGACCGAGATGGGCTCCCAAACCCTTGCTGAAGGCATCCGTAGTCAACGTCTGCGAAGAGGAAGGGAGACTGAAGGGAACTCCCCGGCAGAGATTCTCCTGAACCATCCACCACTGCAAGTCCCGAGCCATGGGAGTGGAGACCAGGACAAGTTGATCTAGGTCATCCACCAGCTGATCCCATTGAGACCGAAGTGTCCACTGAGAGATTCTCATGTGGAGCCGAGCATGAGGGACTGTCAGAATCGCAGCCGCCATTAGCCCGAGGAGGTGAAGGACTGACCAGGTGCTGACCCGCCTGCGGCTGGACAACAGGCTGACCTGGGCCTGGAGAGTGGCTGCCCGGTCTGGTGGCAGGAAGGCCATGCCAGAGGTTGTGTCCAGGATCGCCCAGATAAACTGGAGCCTCTGGGACGGGATCAGATGGGACTTGGCCTGGTTGATGGTAATACCCAGGCAGGCAAAGACCTGCTGGGTAAGGGAAAGGAAGCGCAGGAGTTCCTCCCCGGATGGGACCGCCAGGAGCCAATCGTCCAGGTACGGGAAAACCTGCACCCCCTAGGTATGCAGGTAGGCCGCTACCACCGAAAGGCATTTGGTGAACACCCGGGGCGCCGAGGAAAGACCAAATGGGAGGGCCTTGAACTGGTAGTGGTCCCTCTGGAATGCAAAATGCAGGTATTTGTGGTGGGAAGGGCGAATAGGGATATGCAGGTAGGTATCCTGCATATCCAAAGCGCACAGCCACATTCACGGCCGGAGAAGGGGCAGGAGGCTGTCTAGTGAGAGCATCCTGAACCTCTTGTACTCCACGAACAAGTTCAGGGAGCGGAGGTCGAGAATCGGCCTCATGTCCCCTGTTTTCTTCGGGACCAGGAAGAAATGAGAATAGTACCCCCTTCCCTGAAGAGGAAAGGGGACGGGTTCTATCGCCTCCTTCACCAAAAGTGCTGAAATCTCTTCCTGGCTCAAAAGATGATGTTCCCGAGAGTGGGACAACCTTGGGGGAGGATGTCGAGGGGGTTTCTGAAGAAACTCTATTGAGTGTCCTTCTGCGATCAGCTGGAGCACCCAGGAATCTGAAATTATCCTCTCCCAACCCAGGAGGTGGAGGGAAAACCTCTCTCCTACCGGTTCCTCTGGAAGGCCCAGAGGCTGTGGGAGAGGAAAGGAGTCAGATGGTGTGGGGCAGCGTCACAGCTGAAGCACCCGCTGCTTTTTTGGGCAGAGGGGGCTTGGCAGCCAGAGAGGCCCAGCATTTATTGGCCCGCTTTCCCTGGGGTTTCGCCTTTTGCCAATTCTGCCTATGAAAGGGACAGCGCTGCATTTGATGGGGGTGGTACATGGAGTCCACAGACTTCAGTACGGTCCCCTTCTCCTGCAGATTGGTTATAATGTCCTTGACATCACCACCGAACAGCACCGAACCCCAGAAGGGCGCTTCCTGAATAGTGGACTGCACTTCCGGGACCAACTCTGACACACGAAACCAGGCATGATGCCGTAAACCTACGGCAAAAGTGGAGCTCCTACCAGCAGTGTCCACTGCATCATATGTAGCACAAAGCATGTGCCGACTGGCCGAACGTGTAGAGCGGACGAGGTCAGCCACTTCCTGTTTGACTTGAGAGTCAGGATGGGAGTCCAGTTTGGATTCCACCTCACTAAGAATCGCCTTCTGGTAACCCCCCATGTGACTGACATAATTTAGGGCCCTAATTCCCAGAGTGGAAGAAGCAAAGATCTTCTTCCCATACTGATCCAGAAGACGGGATTCTTTGTCAGGTGGAGACGAGCTCAGGTGTTTCGGGTTAGTTGTCTGGCCATGAGCGGCGCTAATCAAGACTGAATCAGCTCAAGGGTGAGAATCTAGAAAGTCAACACCCTCGGGAGCCTGATATAGCCTGTTCAGCTTCCAAGGAAGCGGGGCTAAAGCCGACGGTTGCTTCCAAATAGTGGAAACAAGATTGGCATGAGTCTCAATCCAGGGTGGCACCAAGGTAGGAGCTGTCTTGGGCAGGTCCAGATGCTCAGCGAGTTTCTTACGCTGTGGATCCAGCTCCAAGGAATGCCACTTGTGAACCTCCTGGATTTTGCGCAGCAACTCCGTAAAGGAAGGATTCTCCAGAGACTTCAGAGGAGTCCTAGGCCTGGGCTTAGATGGAGAGCATGGCTCATCGTCCGGCTCGGAGCAACCATCAGAGTCGTCCGAGGTGTCCTCGGAGGAGGAAGATGAAGAGGAAGACTCCCTCTCCCAGCATGGGGGAGGAACGGACTCCTTGGAAGGTCCTCGGGGAAGTGTATCCTGCCCCATCCTAGAACCAGAGAAGAGGGCTCGCCCCTGGCGTCCGGAGGTGGGGAGTGTGTCTGTCATCGCGGACGTATGGGAGACGGAATCTGCACCATCATCGTGAGATGACTCTCCACCTCTCTGGTGAGCTGAGTCTTGGCCTGAGCCCAGGAGGCCAGAGTCTCCTTCAAGTCCACCGGTAGCTGAGGGGGCGGTGGAGGAGGAGGAGGAGGAGGAGGGGGATACGGGTATTGATTGTACCCATAAGGCAAGTATCCATAACCTGACAGCAGGAAACTCGGCGTCGGGTATTTTGGCACGGGGTACTGTGGCGTTGGATAGGCCGGCATCGGGTACTGGGGCATCGGATACTGCGGAGCCAGGTAAGACGGTGTTGGATACAATGGCATTGGATACCTGGGAATCAGGGGGTCTGCTGGAGATGGCCCGGCCAGAGGGCTCATGGGCAAGCCTGGAGCAGAAGGCCCAGCACTGGAGTGGCATCCGGAAGCAGGATGTCGCCCGGTGTCAGCAAGACCGTCGTCAGAGCTGGTGTCAAGGGAAGCAACACCAGGTCAGTCGGCCCAGCGGGAGGATGGCCTGATGGGGTGCAGCAGGAACTTGGCATCGCCAGGAATGGAGGAAAACTCGGGTCAGGCTGAGGAGACCCAGGGTCCCCGGAGGGCAGCAAAGGCTGCGGGAGCCGGAATGGCGATATGAGAGGGTCCGTGTCAGCTCAGCCACCGCTGCGGGTGTTGGGCAGGCCGACGTCCGACTTATCAGCGGAGTCCAGTCGGACGCCAGAGGAGCCGAGTGTCAGACTTATCGGACCCATCGCCCGAGGCAGGCTGCGGGCGAGGACGCCTGGTTGGGTGGAGAGGAAGGGCCGCACCCACTGGCGATCAAGTGACTTATCGACCATCTCCCTGCAAGGGCATCAGAGGAGCTGACGTCCGCTTACTGGAGCAGCTCGAACCAGTAGCAGGGCCGCAGTGGCAGCTTTGCTGGGAGTGGAGGCCTCCATTAGCCCGGGAGGCGCCCGGCGGCCCCAGCACGAGCCAGACGGCAGGCTGATGCTGACTTGAAGCTTCCCAAGATGGCTGTCAGGAGCGGTCCCCCAGAGGGGACATTACCTGTAGCACAGTGACTCCCAAAGAAGACGCGGTGGATGAGGAGCCCTTATCCTGGTGCTTCTCCTTGTCTTTCTGCTTACGATGGCCTTTGGGGGAAGTGAACACCTGCCAGAGCTTTTTTAACTTCTTCTCCATGGAGGACATTTTCTTCTTTAGTATGTGGGCCTCCAGGGACTGCTGCCTCTGTCTGCGGGTGGCGGCGTTGAACTTAAGGCAGTGCTGACACTTCTCCACCTGATGATCTGGGCCTACGCAGAAGAGGCACTGGGAAAGGCCGTCCTTGTGCGGGAGTTAGGCGCTGCATGAGTCGCACTTACTTTTGGGCTCAGAGGGTGTAGGGGATGACATACACCGATGAATGCCTGACGATTTAGTCGAAGAATCGAAAAAAAGATGGTAAAAACTACCGACGAGAGAGCTGACGAGCGTTGAACTTTACCACGAGGTGATGACACGAGCTAACGGTGGGAAAGAACTGGAAGGCAGGTGTGGGGGACTGCCCCTTTATACTGACGCCGCATGACGTCGGTCACCTGACCTGGGGGCGGTCCCCCGCCAGAGACTGCTAGCTAGAAATTTTTCCATTGGGTCCTGACGCAGGCCGGCATCAGTTCTATATGTAATTACCTACTGCAAGAGCCCTCTTGAAGTAAGATCATATGATTCTTAAACTCTGCAGTTCACTGTACATGTTACAGGGGCATATAAACATAAGATTACCCTCTTGACATGTACAGTGGCCTGCAAAATCTAAGAACTGTAGGTTTATGCAGGTGCTCTCCCAATCGTGCTTTCACTCCATTAACCATACTGCAGCCTAGTTCCTCACTTACCATCATCAAACTGCTGATTTGGGCGTGAGGCTGCAGAGGACAGTGGTGGCTAAGCTCCAGCTCGGACATTACGAGCGTAACTAAGTAAGTTACAATTTATACTAATCCACACAGGAAAAAAAATCTGAATTAGCTACTTGGGCAGGCATCTCCTTGACAAGAAAATGCCTGACTCTTCAAAGGGACACTGTCAATTCTCTTAGGCCTCATAGTGTTTCATGTTTAAAAAACACATTACAAGTGTTCACACACTCTGTAGACTGCTGATTCAGCTCATTGTTTGATTCTGTTTCTTTTATTTTCTTTTATAAAAATGAAAAACAGACTGCCCTTCATACTGGGTTTGCCACACAAAACTGTGTTTGATTACAGTCCTTTATCAACTCTCACTGCATTTTTCCTGGATTTGGGAGCACCTCTAACAGCCTAGCAACACATGATGCAGTAAGAGGAGAGGAGACTATTGTATCAAGAGTGGCTGCACTGTTTCGGGGTGTTCCTAATGTTCAGGAAGTATGCAGTAGAAGTAGATCAAGGATTTGAAGCAAAACAAAGTTAGGTATAACCACACCATTAGCATGCGTCTGAGATCTGCTAGGAAGGGAAGCAAATAAAACAGCCAGCAATGTCAATGGATTTTAGAGAATGTAAGCAATCATAAAATGTAGAGTTTCAACTTGAAATATGAAGCAAAAAGAGTTGACAGTGTCCCTTTAAAAAGCACTAGTCATGTTTCCATATCAGCATTGCTCCAGAAGTCCCCCACCAGTAGCATACCTGGTGTAAAGAGCACCAGTTTCAGCGCTTAAGTCAACTTCCCCCACACGCATACCTTACCTTTTCACAGGACTTCAGAAGATCAGTTTTCAGAATTTATTACTGCCTTCTGTATCAAATGAGTTGGGATCATAATTCCTTGGTCAGAGAAGCGGCTGCCCAATTCCTTCACCTTCTGGTCCCCAACTGCAGCAGGCACTGTGCAATCACGTTTTGTGATGTATTAATTTGGACAGCTCCACCGATAGCAAAGGGTAGCGGGTTTACAATAGTATTTTCTATATTTTAGAGGGCCATAGGAGTCAAATCAAAGCCATTGCTCAACGAACAAGGCACTTGTTAGTTGAGCAGTGGCTTTGATTGGACTCCTGTGACCCTCTAAAAATATAAAAATTACTATTTCAAGACCAGCCCCCATCGTTATCACTAGAGCGCACCCCCACGCTCTCCAAACTAATACACTGCAAAATGTGAGAGTGTGGGGGTGGTGCCTGCTACAATCAGGAACCGGGAAGGGACGGGGTGGCCAGCTTCTCCAACAAAGTACTTATGAGCCCTTCTCCTCTGACACAGAAGCAGAAATAAATTCAGAAAAGTGGCCTTTTGAAGTCCGTAAGAGGTATGCTGCTGCTAGGAATTATTTGAAAATGAGTGCAATTGCTGTGCCTTAAAATTTTCTTTTCATATTTTGTGAAGGGGAAGGGATCGTAAATAAGAGCTGGCTGCCTGATCCCTTCACCTTCCTGGTCCAAATGAAGTCAAGCTTGGCCCCTGTGCTCCCACGTTTTGTAAGGAAGGAGCTTATAGAGTGTGGGGGCGCTCTCCTTTGATAGCAATGGAACTGTAATTTAAAAAATGTATTTTTATATCTTAGAGGTCAACTGGGAGCCAATCAAAGCCAAAGCTCAACTAACAAGAGCCATACTATAGTTGTGCTGTGGCTCTGATTTGCCTTAAGCATACTTGTAAGATATAAAAATACATGTTTTAGATTATGCTTCCATTGCTATTAATGGCGCATGCCCCCCTACTCTACAAACTCTTTCACCATGAAACGTGGGAACATGGAGGTGGCACGGGGGGCTGAGTTTGACTACACTGGGACCGGGAAGGGATCAGGCAGCCAGCACTCATTTACAATCCCTTCCCCTTTACCAAATATGAAAAGAAAAATGTTAAAAACTCAACAACTCCAGTGTGGTTAAGCTATTGATGGGGGCCTGATAGAAAGCACAGGACCTGGTGCTCTTTAAGGGATCAGCTCGCCTGCATTCCCAGTTGGAGGACAGCATACAGCCGTTGTAGCATCTGTGCTCACAATGACTAGAGGACATGATGAGGGAGTGAACTGGGAGAAATAAATTGGTGTCTGGCCCACAGCAACAAAAATAATAAAAGGATAACTCATACTTGTGTATGCTTCTCTTTGTTCTTCCCCTGCCCAGTATTCACTGTTGGTATCTACTGCTGCCTTGGTTCTTGTCCATGCTCTGTTACTTGGCCTCTGATACATCTGCTTAACCTTTTCTTCTTCCAGGAAGCTCCTGGTCCTTGAGGGCATAAATGAAATTGGCTCTCTTCCAGACAAAAAAAAACAAAACACTAACACAACAAATTAAAACCCTTAACCTCACTCAATCATCAAGACTACTTGCCTTAATCATCACTCCTCCAAACATCTCCTTATAGACTGGGTCCTCTCCTTTCATCTTCACAACATAGTGGAATGCTCCAGGACATCACCGCAACCAGTGGCAGGTCTGTGAGCTTCACAGCCTGAAAGTCACCCCCCCAAATACATCTGGCCTTGGTTGTTCAGGTCACTTAACAGGCACACCCTGTTTGATGACCTTCAGTCCATTGGCTGGTCTTCTATCTCTCTGTCCACCAACATAGATGCAGCAGTCTCCTTTTGCACAAAATGTACTTCTGTCTGGGACAACCTCGGGCCATGTATTCAATTTTCCCATCTTCCACCTCGATCCTTAAACTAGAGAGCTCATTGATCTTTGACCCTCCTGAGGTCACCTCCACCTTTAACCAGTACTTTACCTCCAGTATGCTCTTCCTACTTCTTCCCACTTGAAAAATTAAAAGGGGAGGCCTCGGGGGTAACACACTCATATCAGCATTTCATTTACATTTTGAACTGAGGCGCTGTGTCTCCATTTTTTACTTACTTGTACTGATCATAAAAATCACCATTTAATTATGAAACCGATGATATACTGTATGCAGGGATTTTCAAAATCTGGTAGCTAGAGTGGCATCCACTGGGGGGAGGGGGCCCAAATGGCAGATTCCTGGTATCAAGGTGGGCCAGTCCGACTATGAGCTGTTCTTGACTACAATGTGGTAAACCACAGTAGGAATGTCAGTGACGTCACAAGGTTGTAAAAATGGTAGCAATGTAGTATCAATATGGAGCAGCCATGGTCATCAATATCTCTGGACTGCTGCCAACTACAGGTAAGCCCAATACCTTGTTTAGAGAAGCTTTTCATCATCTTTTAAACTGTGATGGGGCACTCTTCATGAAGCTTCTTCTTTAAAGAGACCACACAAATGCCTGCATTTCCAATTATATTAGAACAGGGAAAGGCATGGTTCATGTTTCCTTTAATTACGTTTTTAACTAGGGTGGGGAGTGTCTGACTGCAGAACATGTATATGATGCTCTGTTATGCTGATGTATGGATACCTAGTTGGTCATTAAGTACTGAGATCTGAACCATGCGGGCATACAAAAATCACTGCACACTACTCTATGTCATATGCCTTGGCCAATGAAGTTATGCAAACGTCTGGAGGTTCATTTTATAACTAATGTACTTTCCTCTATTACTAGTCTAGTCTCTTTATTTTTATAATCTGCTTGTTGAATGGGATGCCATTTTATTTTTACAGACTGTAAAACCTAATATGTAACAGTCATAAACATGAGACTGAGGCAAAAATGATGAAAGGGCGGTAGATCCAGTTCTGTACCCAGGAACAGTTTTGTGTGCACATGGTTTGTAATCTCATGTAATACATTGTTCCTGCTGGACAACAGAAACATCCTCGGAAATGCTGATGACATCCCACTGTCCTGCTGAAGCAGGATAATTCCTTTAGCGAAATCGGAAGCATATAGGATCGGCAGCACTAAATAATGAGGATATGGGACAGATTTTCTGAAAAGCCTGCAGATGGCATGCCTCTAAAAGGTGCCACAAGATCTAGCTCGGGGATAATCCGTCACATTTTTCTGTTGCTGCAGTTGTGCACTGGCAAATGTGTGCCTGTAACCATAAAACAGGGAAACTGCTGCAAACTGCAGTAGTTTAGGAAAATCCCAGCAAGTGCAATTATGCCTCATTTTGCAACACTGCATGGCTTTACTATACATAACAAATGACCCACTACTTAAGCAATGAGGCATGACACAGGGTGCACTGTGGTCGGATAACAACCTACCTTGAGTGGACTGAAGGACGAGGCAAAGCTGAGTGCTTCCACCACCAGAGAAGGGCCATTATCCAACCATAATGCACTCGCTGGAGTGCCTTATTGCGATTATGAACTGGGTCCCTCTTAGTAAATAGGATATTTTTAACAAATTTTGTACTATAATATTAAGCAAAAAAAGTAAACAAAAAATATAAAATAAAGTTTAAAAACAAAAATAGTCCATTTTTATGTTGCTTGCACGCATGTGCAAGAAACATAGTGACATCAGCCGAGTTTTCGGAGGTGTGGCACCCATCTTCCAATGCAGTCAGTGTGTTTGCAGGCACAGCCCCAGTTCCCCAATCACTGCTGCAGCTGTCTATGACAGCAGTTGAAAATGCAGTGGCATACAGTTGAAAGGGAGAGCTCTGCTTCAGTGAGCAGAGCCCCCCACACGCCGCCAATGCGCGCTCACTGCGGCTCATGCCTTCCCCTCCCCCCACACTGTACGGCTGACGGGATGCCTAACTCGCTGGCTCCACGCCTAAAGATCCAGGTGCCACGCTGGGAGCCCACCCCAGTGTGGCAAAATGTCTTATGGCCGTCGGGGGTGCCCAATCCCCCGTCGGCTGCATGCCCCCCCTCCAAAGCATCCAGGAGGTGAGCCATGCTGAGAGCCCACCTAAGCGTGGCAAAATGTTTTATGGCCAACGGGGGTGCCCAATCCCCCGTCGGCTGCATGCCCCCCCTCTCCAAAGCATCCAGGTGCCATGCTGGGAGCCCACCCCAGCGTGGAAAACTGATGTTATGGCCGACGGGAGTGCCCAATCCCCCATCGGCTCCACCCCCCCCCAACAGCCTTCCAGATGCCATGCAAATGTCCTTCGCCGCCTTAGTCAAAAAACCTGTAAATACAAAATCTGTCCCTTGGCACTTCTCCTGCCCCTCCCACAACCCGCACCCACTCACTGCGCACCCTGCCTCCCACACCCTCACCCCATACTTCTACCTCCGGAGCTTGCACGACGATCTTCGTGGACCGGAAACACGCCTGCCCTCTTCAAAGCCGACTGCGAACTGAGGAAATGCCGGTAAGCTGTATAATGTAATGAATAGGGTTTTTTCAACTTTGTTGCATGTCTCAGGCATTTTTGAGAATTTTGGGCCCAAGTTTTCAACATGGGTTTTTGGGACCCCTCCTCATGAATTCTTGCACTGTCATGGCGTTAATCAGGCCCGAAGGGTGATTTTGCGGTCACTGCATGAAATCACCTTTTGGTACCGATTAACGAAATGACACTGCCCACTGCCAGTGTTCATTACATGGGCTCTCAAAAAGTCTATGTTGAAAATTTGGTGAAAAAAATTCTTAAAATGACTGTTTTATTTAGCGCATGCTATAGTTCCTACGCACGTCAGAAGTTCGCGAATTTTCAATATTTTTCACTCCAGATTTTCAACATTGTCATTTTACCACACCTCCTTATGAGCAGTACAGCTGTCATTTTTCACATCTCGCCCAAAACGTGTTTCCGCCCATGTAGCGCACAATGGCGCATTTGGTGTGCGAAATCAATGTATGGGACATATTAAGATAATCACAGTAACACTGTTCATGAGCAGAGGTCTTAAAATGTCAATGTTGAAGATTTGGTGAAAAAATTCCTAAAAATGACTGTTTTACGAGTGTGCGTTACGCAGTTCCTACGTACGCTCGTAAGTTCGCGAATTTTTAATATTTGTACTCCAGATTTTCAACATTGCCATTTTACCACACCCTTATGAGCAGTACAGCTGTCATTTTCACATCTCGCCTAAAACGTGTTCTAAGGAAGCATAATGGCGCAGTTGGTGTGCGAAATCAATGTATGGGACACATTAAGAAAATCACAGTGACACTGTTCATGAGCAGAGGTCTTAAAATGGCAATGTTGAAAATTTGGTGAAAATTCTAAAAATGACTGTTTTCTTAGCGCAGGTTCAGTTCCTACGCACGCTCGTAAGTTCGCAAATTTTTAATATTTGCACTCCAGATCTTCAACATTGCCATTTTACCACACCTCCTTATGAGCAGCACAGCTGCCATTTTTCACATGTCGCCCAAAATGTGTTTCTGTGCATGTATGGCGCATTCAGTGTGTGCAATCAATGTTTGGGACAGATTAAGAAAATCACAGTGACACTGTTCATGAGCAGAGATCTTAAAATGGCTATGTTGAAAATTTGGTGAAAAAATTCCCTTCAGACGTTCTGCAATATTACTAATGAAGACATTGAACAGAACTGGCCCCAGGACCGATCTCTGCAGCACCCCACTGGTCGCCCCCTCTCCCTAAACTGCACACCATTTACCACCACTCTCTGCCTCCTGTCTGTTAGCCAGTTTCTAACCCAGTTTACCACCCTTTCCCCCATGCCCAGCCTACCCAGCTAGTTTATCAGCCTCCTATATGGGATGGTGTCAAAGGCTTTGCTGAAATCAAGGTAAGCGTTGTCCACTGCCCCACCCTGATTCACTTCCTATATCACCACGTCAAAGAAGTCAACCAGATTTATCTGACATCATGTCCCCACTGTGAATCCACGTTGTCTATGGTCCTGGGCTCTGATGGCATCTAGATGCCCCACTATCCTTTATTTAAGCAATGTCTCCATGATCTTCCCCACTACTGAGGTGAGGCTGAATGGCCTATTGCTCCCTGCCTCCTCCCTGCTGCCGGACTTGTGTAGAGGGACCACATGTGCCCTCCTCCAGTTCACTCATGTTGAATGACTCAGTGAACATGGCTGCCAGAGGTACTGCTATCTCCCTTCACAGTTCTGTTAATATCCTTGGGTGTATGCCATCTGGTTCCATCACTTTGTCCACCTTCAATTTAGTGAGCTCCTGCAGGACTCTTTTGCCTTTGAATGGACTACTGTCCACCTCTTCACCCCCTTGGCAACTGCTGTACTGCTGTGGCCCTTGCCTCTCCCACTCTTCTCTGAATACTGAACGGAAAGACACAGTGGATGTCTTGGGAGGAAGGCATGGAACTATCACTTCAGAATACCTAAACAGCACATACAAGCAAGCAACATTCGGCATTGACAAATGCTTGTTGGACATTGTGCTGTTGTTACCTTGCCAGTAGCTGGCACCAATGCTGCCTATAAGCAACTTTTGCGTGTGTGTGTATGTGTATACATGTAAGTAATGACAGTGATAAGGGCAAAGAGAGCAGGCGGTGGCTTCAGCCAATATCGTTGCTGTTTCAGGAGGTATCCGGTTACTGGTAAATAATGTGGCACTGGATCAGGGCAAAAGCGGGATGCATTTGATGCCAGCAACTACTGACTGTTTAAGGAGACCATTGGTCTGGCGGCAAGTTTGAGAGCCTTCCCATCTTTTTCCCCCACATCAGCAATCTGTGGTTTGCTCAGGTGTGGGCCATGCAAGAGCAGAATTCATTGATGTTAACCATGGCAGACACGGGAACTTTTTAAAAAACGTACTGGAGCTACAATTGTGTTACGTGCTCAGTTATAAAGATCGGGAACAGTGAAAGTGGCAAGGCAGAAGACTGGTGCTGAGAGTGCTGGAAGCCTGGTTAAATTGTGGGACAGTCTGCCTGCCTCTCTTTGCTCTCTGAACTCCCCTCTTGAATTTAAATCCCACCATAAAGCTGCCCTAATGGCTGCCACCCCGTGTACATGCCCCCCAGGCTGCTACCCCCAAGGACATCCTTGTAACCAGAGGTTTCTGGAGTTTTGTTTTTTTTGAGGGGGGATCTCAGTCTAGCCACCATGACTGTGCCCTATGTCTGTTCTCCCTGTGAAGAAATGTACTGTACAATTATTCTGCCGTGTATTACACTTTACTGTATTTATGTCTGTTTTGCTTCTGATGTACTTACTGAACAATGATTTAATCTGGTTTACACTTTACTGTACTTCCAACTCTGCTGTGATTTTTTCCCCCCGTACTGTATATTGTACTTACACTTGTTTCTCCAGGACTATAGTTGTACTGCTGAACCTGTGTACTTGTATTTTTAACTGTATATACCTATGTGCCATCTTTATGGCCTGGGTCACACCTGAAAACAGTTCATTGGATCAGTGCGTCCACCCGGTAAACAAATACATAAATAAATAATGTACGGTTTCGTGTGAGAAATGGATTGCAGAATAGCCACATCTGCTGAGGGCAATTTGCTCTTCAGTAAAAGCATATGCTTATGGTTTAAGTGCTGAGTCCTGATTGTGTGGAGCTTCTTTCAGCCGCGCAGCTATGTTGGGATAACAGTCTGGCTGATAGCAAGTCTCAGCCAATCAGGATCCAGCATTCTTCCTAACCATTTCATAATCTGAATTAACACAGGCCCTGTGGGCACTCGAGGCATAAGGCCCATCTTATGCTTTCAGGGGAAGTGTGTCAAGTAAGCATTAAGGTACAGCAAAGAAGTGTTCTACTGTGGAATTAATGCATGGTTGGGGGTTGTTGCACGAGGCCGCGGGCTGATTGCCTACAACCACCCAACCATGCATTAATTCCACAGCAGTACACGACTTTGGAGTGCCTTAATGCACTTGTAACATGGCACTCTTGTGCGACATGTGCAATATTTAATTGTTTTTAGTAATAAAAAATGATGATTGCAGTTATTAAAAATGAGACGCACACAGTTTTATGGGACCACTTCTGACATTCATTCAAAAACGGCTGGTCGACAAGCAGATAACGCACGACACATCGTGGTTAACAATGACCAGAAAAACAAAGGTACACTCATTTAACAGTTCTATGCTACAGTAACATGTATTACTTGCTATTTTTCCATTCAACCCGGTAGATTTTTTTTTTTTTTTTTATACCGATCATGCAGGAGCTGGGATTTATTTCAACACTCCCTTCCTTACTGCCACATTGGATTTTGGTCCTTCACAACAAACTAAAAATACGTGCCTGTGAATACAACAGCTACTTAGCTCAGTTTTCACTTGATGCATTTCAAGGAACAGTGCCGGACGAAAGTATGTAATCATTCAACAACTGAGATTATACATCTAGGAGATAAAAAAACCTCGGTAGCCTGCTGTGGGTCTGAGCAGCACATTTTCTGTGTTTGGGGATCTCGCTATCGATTATGTCCAAGAACAGTATCTTTCCATTTGATTTACATTGGCAGGACTCACTGAGAGAACATTTTTCCTGGGGTCACCCATGTATTATACTGGGACAATGCGGTATGCCTCTTTCTTTACTTTGCTATGGTACCGAACACTATGGGCTTTTGCTGTCAGTTACTGTCATATGTGTTTTTCTTTACATTGCTCTGCTGCACAACAGTACAGATTTCTCGGCGATTGTGACAATCCTATGGGTGGGTGGGTGAGAGATACAAAGTATGTTGATCAAATATGTGTACTATGACATTCCTCACACAGTCGCGATTTCTATGTAAGCAATAACATCCAATAGGGTGGGCGGTATTGGGCAATACCGGACCACCCAGGGGCGTTATGAGGCCCGACGCCGCAAGTGGAGGGCCTTATAGCCCCTGGGTGGTCTGATATTGCCTAATACCGCCCATCCTGGAGGGTATTATTGCGCTTAGAAAATGGGCAACTTTATTTTAATGTTTTAAAAAATATATTTGTATGTAAAAATGTTACTTTTATTTACTGTTTTATTTGTTTTGTAAATAAAATAGTTCCTCCGCCTGCATTGACTTTTTTTCTTTTTAACCTAGGGACATTTGTCCTATTAGAGCTTCTATAGCTGATGGTTTGGAAGTTGGTTACCCCCACCCCACCCACCCACACACACACACACACACCTTACACACCTACATAACTTTGTTTTACCATTTGTATTTGTGAATTACTAAATTTAATGTATTTGTTTGGGTTTGCTGCCTGGATTACTGTGCTAGAGGCGATGCACCCATACCTCGCTTGTGCCCAGAATATTGGAAACCGGAAGTATGATACTGCGCAACGGGAAAGCGTGGCAAACCACTGTATTCCTTTTTTATTTGGCACTACTGTTGAGGTTTGCCTTTGTTTCATTTATTTATTCATTGGGCACTGTGTTCGAGTGGGACCAAGGGTGAGGAGCAGGTCATACACAGCAGCACCGATCGGGATATGATCGGCAGTGGTGACGATCAGCTTCTGAGCCAACAAGTAAGCCTGCGGTTTGTGTGTGTAACAGCTGATTTATATGAAGTGCTTGCTAGTGGTCAGATTTTGGGAGAGGACAGGAGCGGAAGGTTTAAATGAGTTCTTGGGATACAGTCACGCTGCCCGGTACCGGTAGCTGTGAGAGCAGGAGGACGATCAGAGGTCAGGAGTAATGGAGGTGCCAGTGGGTTCTGCAAAAAAAAAAACATTCGGAACAGAAGGTCGACCGACTTGGTACAAGAGGGAAACTAAGCCTGCAGAAACTTGAAAGCAGGTACATTTGTCAGGTTTTCGTGGCAGTTGTGTTTTGGGAAAACTGACTGAGGATTCGTGATGGGACAGGAGTTGTGGGGGTAGAGTTTGCTGGCACCCTCGAACAGTCCTTTACTCAGCTGGGGGAAGAGAACATTAAAACAAAAAAATAGCTTATTTTATTTCTTTTTATACTGCTGCTGTGCATTTTTCCTTTTTTACATTACTGGGTAGGTAAAGGGTTGAAGGGGGGTCTTGGCAGCTCTCTCGTTAAGTATGGGGATAAAATGGTGGCAAATTTGAAATGAAAATGTTTGTGAGTTTTAGCTGATTAGGAAGCAGAGTGGGTGCTAGGATAGTTCAGTGAGTGAAGGGGCACTGTAGCCTGGTACTTGTTATTTCCAGGGCATCTACTGAAAGTTAATGTACCCCCTGGCAAGGGTACTAGCCAATCAGATGCCAGGAAATAAAAAGCCCATTTTCTAAATCTCCAACACCACAACTGTGCGTGATGCCATGTGTACCTTGGTTTCTTAGACGCCAAAAATGAACGTGATGAAATGGAGTGTTTCTTGTAGATTTCTACTTTTTTTAATGGTTTTGCTGAGTACTACCAGACCAACCGTGCATTCTTGTGAATTAATGCGTGGCTGGCTACTATTTATTGACTAATAGAAATGCTCCATTTCAGCTCTTTCATTTTTGCCATGTTACAAGACCATTTAAAATCCATCTTACAGAGTCCATGGTAAGGAAAGGGTTCTATCAGCACAACTGATCCTCTTGTCCAACCAGAATCCATGCTACTGGTTTGAGTCTGACTTGTGAAATACACAACAGAAATGACATCATGCCTAGGATTATCAGAAGATAATCATGCAGTTAGGATCAGATTCCCCTTTAACAGGTTGCGACAGCAGTCATGTTTGTTTCCCGAAGAACAGAAATTTCAAGGGAAATGGGACATGCAAATACGGTAGATGGGTTTCAATATGGGTGGGACAGACATAGGGACTGTAACACTGGGTCAGGGGTTACACATGGGATAAAGGTCAGAAGCCAACAGGGTTTACATAAGAAATTACATAGACATGAGCAGACATAATGGGTCTTTTGGACTTTCTCTGCCCTCATGTACTATGTTACTAGGTTACCACCTATAAACTGAGAAACTCTTTGCCCAAATTAGTTTTAGTTTCACATTTAGAAGAAATGTATTTTGCTAAAGAAACAATATTAGCAGCATGTAGCCTGTCTCTCTTCAGTATGTAACAGCATGCACCTTCACCTTGCAATACCCCAAACCAATTTCTTATTGCTTATAAGTGAACATTTTCTGGGCTGCAGTAAGAAAAAAAAAACTTCGATTAAACATTTCAAACCTAACAGACAGCAACTGTACTACTATGCTCTTCGAATCAGCAGCTATCTGTTCCCTCATGTGGCGAAACTGTCTGGCTGGTGCCTGGTGGCCTCGCACTTTAGCCATATATGGACATCTTATTGCTGTATATAACCGCACGGCTTAAGTAAGTAATGAGACATGACAAGGTGTGGGTTACTATTCCGAAACTGTATGCCCAGGTGGGTTGCGAGGCATGAGGTGCTTGCAAGTACAGTTCAGATATAGTAACCCACACCCTGAAGTGTCTTATTGCACTTACTAAATGGGTTTACTGTAAAAAAAAAAAACTGGATATAAATTTAGCAGTGTGGTTACTATTCCTGAACCGCACTGCTTTGAAACCTTCACCACCAATCAAAAAGTAGGCAGTATAGCACAGTGGTTAAGGACACTGCGCTGCAAACCTGGCGACATGGGTCTGAATCCCATCAGCCCCCGTATGCATACTGTGTGACCCTAAACAAGTCACTTAACTTCCTTGTGCTCCTGGGTCGCACCTGGAAACAAGGTTCGGCTTCGTGTGCTTTCCTGGTTAAACAATTTCTTCTTTCCCCAAGTAGGATTTTCCCTGTCCACTTTATAAGTATCACTTAAACAGCAACTGATGCCATTAGGAGAACTTTCACAAAACATAGTATTTAGACACAGTTCAGTTTGTATTTCCCATTAGTTCTGTATCCCTCCTTCCTATTACTTATTACTGAGATCATCTGCATGAAAACAGGATTTCTGCTCCTAAAGAGTTTTTCTTTCTCCCTACCTGAGATCATAATGCACTGCTTGCAACATCACAGTTACTCCCATGGCAACAGATTTTGATGTCACAACAGAGGATTATGACTTGAAGCAGGGAGTAAGCTATAGAGACAGAGGAACTCTAAGGAATGAAGATCATGTTTTCATACCAAGTTCTTCAATAATAAATAACGAGGAGGAGAAATCTATAGAATACATATGGAATGCAAGCTGAATTGTACCTGATTATTATGTTTTTCAAAGTTTTCTTTGAGGCATCAGCAGCTCTTTAAATAAACCACCAAATTATAAGAGAACTGACATTCTGAAAAATATGTCCTCCATCCTAGGTTTAATACGTACACGAGTCCGCTACCTTTCCTATGCTTGGCAGTTTCCCATTACCAAATAGATGTTCTGTGTGGCTTGTAATTTTTCTGTTTACCCTATGGCTGTTACGCCTTGTAGTATTTGCTTGTCCTTTGTTAAAGTAACTGTAATATGTACTCTGTTCTTTGCACTGTATGACACCTAACTGCCTCGAACCTTGCTGTATTGCGTTGTTTTGTATTTGTTTTGTACTGCATTATGCCCTTTGTGCCATCTTGACAGCCCAGGTAGTGCCTGAAAATGGTTCTCAGATCAGCGCACTTACCAAGTCAACAAATAAATAGAAATAAAATATTATTTTCATACTACAGAAACCTTTTGTTGGTGTATCTGATGAGACCTGCTAATTAAGAGCATTAGTGGCAAAAGATTTTGTGGGTATTACAAAGCCGAACACTCCAACTTCGGTATGTAACTAGCATTCTGCGGTGCATCAGATTCCCACTGAAATGCATTGCTGATGCTGACTTTCCTTCTGCACAGAGTTCAGGCTGGTGCTAGCCATGTATTTCAGTGGGAAACACTGACATTTTATTTACACGTCCTGTTCCTGTCACTAAGGCCGTACTACAGCCAAACACTGCAGTCACATATTCAGAACTTGGTTGATGCTATCAGCTTCCAATTTCACAGCATCATGACCAATCTTGAACATGAATCCTTTACTTATAGTATTATGTGGTTTGACAACGGCAGAGTCCTGTAGTGGCACTTCACCCCAGGGGACGGATCTAGGATTTCTTTTGGAGGGGAAGACAACCTGAGTGGGTCTGGGGCATAGACAATTTGGCAACATTTTTATTAAAATATATATCTGGCATGAAAATATTGATTTGTGCGCTCCACTACCATTCCATCTATCCTGTATTCTGTTCCAAGGCTCTTGGCCACCACGTGCATTATCTTGCCCTTTTTGCATTAAATTTTAGCCACTAGCTGGCCCGCCAGTGCAGTGGGAATGCTACCGCTTGGGACGTCGGCGACCCTGGTTCCGAAGCAAACTTTGAATATTGGAGGGCTGACCTAAGGGAGCTCAAGTGTCCGTAGGCCTAATACCCAATCGGCAAAACAAACAAAACCAGCACTACTCTGGACTAGTGAGAAAGGCTTTATTAAAGTTTAAAAAGGGCGATATACCCACAACATGCTAAATGAGGCAACAAGGAACCCCAACCGGTTTCGCAGCTAGTACGTCATCAGGGGGATGGTCCATTCACATAATGAGACCAAATAAATAGTGGTACCCTTAAAGAGACAGTATATTATACTACAGCTCTATTGCATATACATATAACTTATTAAATCATTTTATCTTTCTTATACACACCTATTTCTTTTAAGTATTTAATATAGTATTCCACATAATGAGACCGTATAAATAGGTATTGGTTCACTTTAAAAGACTATGTATTGCAAAAAAGACTAGTGATATACATTTATACCCATATTAATACTTTTTCTCTTTACTCTGCACACCATTCTCTGTGTAAAAGGATAATAATTAATTACTATGTCTTAATACCACTATATATAGTCTATGATACTGCAGGAAAAACTATCTACAGTCCACTCTCATTAGTTTAACTGAGTTAAAGACAGACACATTGAAAAGTTAGTAAAAGGTGGTAACATTATAGAGAAACTGAAATATAGGGAATCTTTTTGGATCTACACACTAGAGGCACTATATACACCAGGCCTGAATGATAGAATCGATTTACTGACATGTATGAAGAAATGAACTCTAGAATAGGTGTATTAATCATTTCTAGATAGATGTTCCTTTATTAAGAAATATTATTATGTTTTTTTCTTTTATTATCGTTCTCAGGTTTTAAATGATTTATGTAGATCCATCATCTTCCAAAGAATATTGCACAATCAAAAGAAAATTGTTCCTCTTACATGGATCCTCTCGGTTGAAATATACATCATAGATCTTCCCTCCTTTTTTGGACTTTAGTGTACTCTCTCTCTCTCTCTCTCTATATATATATATATAGATAGATATAGATATATATATATATACACACACACACACACACACACAATTCGGAAGTATTGTGTGTTTTTAACTCTCAGAAATATAACTTTTCAATATGTCTGTCTTTAACTGAGTTAAACTAATGAGAGTAGACTGTAGATAGTTTTTCCTGCAGTATCATAGACTATAGACTATATATATATATATATATATATATATAGTAGTGGTATTATGACATTGTGACAGAAATGGGAAGGAAAGAGTTAATGGTTTGGATTCTGTAGATGCCTTATTTTTTTAGCAGTGTGGAAAAAATACACTGAGGCTGAAATCCTCCAGCAGCAACCAGCTTGTGGAATTCCTAGCTGCTAGATAAGAGCTGGGTCATAAATCTCGAGTGGACATCTCCAGACACACACAGACCTTGCAGACAGGGACACAGGGCAGTTTGAATGGATTGGATCATTCAAATATAACCTTAAGGTGAAAAGGGAATATAATTGGTCACCAATAGGTGTTCACTCTGATTGGGACAATTAAATACATACATGTTAGGTGGTTGGTGCATTTAAGGGGAGAATAGGAATGACCTAGTCTCCATAGACTATATAAGCTTCTGTAAGACAGAGAACTCTCTCTCTTGCCCTGGAAGCTGTGAGGGGAAACATAAGCTTAGAGCCTACCTGGTATGTCCGTGGGAGCTGGCAGTTAGAACAGGGTCCAGTGTCTCTTGTAAGGACAGGGAAGGGTAAGTTTAGTGATAGTATATTTCAGTAATAGCCTTCTTCTTTGCCATCTGTTGTTTAAAAACATTTGTTTACTTTTCCTGTATAAGTGTTATTCTCTTGTGTTGTAAATACATTTCTGTAAATGCTCATTGCACTTTGTTAAGTAAAAGCTATTTATTTGCTCAACAGTTGTGACTCTGATGTCATTTTTCTAAGGTAAGATTTGGTTTCCACTGGCTAAGGTAAACTCTGTGTAGCATCCGCCACCTGAAAGAGACACACTACCAGACTTTAACTTGTGCAATTGCACGTGTGATTATTCAAGTTTGTACACTTGACAGAGGTGCCGGAAGGAAAGTCCGGCTGGTGGCAGCGAATACCCAAGGACACACACCTCTCTAAAAGCTGTTTCAGCCCAGAGGGAGAGGTGGGTTGTCACAGACATACTAATTAATTATTATCCTTTTACACAGACAATGGTGTGTACAGTAAAGAGGAAAAGTATTAATATGGGTACAAATGTATATATCACTAGTCTTTTTTGCAATACATAGTCTTTTAAAGTGAACCAATACCTATTTATACGGTCTCATTAAGTGGAATACTGCACTGAACACTTACAAGAAATAGATGTGTATAAGAAAGTTAAAATGATTTAATAAGTTGTATGTATATGCAATAGAGCTGTGGTATAATATACTGTCTCTTTAAGGGTACCACTATTTATTTGGTCTCATTATGTGAATGGACCATCCCCCTGATGACACACTAGCTGCGAAACTGGTCGGGGTTCCTTGTTGCCTCATTTAGCATGTTGTGGGTATACTGCCCTTTTTAAACTTTAATAAAGCCTTTTTCACTAGTCTGGAGTAGTGCTGGTTTTGTTTGTTTTGCTGATATTTTTTATCCGTGCACACTCCTTGCAGCTAGAGCTGTCCTTTGTTGCTTTGACCAATACCCAATCAGCTGGGCATGCCATCCAAAACTGGATCTGGACCACAGCAAGGGTTGGGGAACCCCGCCAGGTGGGCACGCACTGGGGAAGATGGCTGGCAGTAAGTCCTGCTGGACATCGGGGTGATGGGGCTGGAGTGCTCAGCAGATGGGGGCCGACCAGGGAAGAAAAGCAAAATAAGAAAAAAAATTTAGCTACCACACCCTCAATGCCTCTCCAGAAAATCCAGGTCATTCTTCAGGGCCCTTACCCTCTCCTCAGTCTCCACTCTACCACAAATCTTGGGGTCATCTGTGAAGAGGCACAGCTTACCCTTGACCCACTCCACTATGTCACATATAAATATGTGAAAGGGGACTGTTCCCCACACTGATCCCTAAGGCACCTTGCTTGTAACCTCCTTTACCCCTGTGGACTCTCCATTTAGGACGTCCTTCTGGATCCACCCACCCAGCCAATTTTCTTACCCACATCTTTATCATATCCCCTATCCCCAGGTCATGCAGTTTCTTTACCAACCTCCCACGTGGGATGGAGTCAACGGATGCGACTGTCTTCTCTAACCTGCTGTTCCCTTGTTGGCACTTGTCCCTTCTCATCCACCCCCCTACTCCTCCTCTTACTTGCACTTCCTGTGTGTTTTGACAATTGCCTCTGGCAGCATCTTCTTCTCGTGTCTCACCAATGTTCTCGTTATCAATGTTATCCCTGTCCTGTGCATGGCCCTAGTACTGCCTAATCTGTATGTACTCATGTGATGATAAACAACTGTAACCTGTTATCCTGTAATAATTAATGTCCTGCTTGTTTGTTTGTTCTCATCCTGACATGGAACATTTGTAAAAGAGCCTTGGCTCAAAGGTAATTGTAATCCTAGACTCTAATAAATAAAAATCTAGCAACAGGACATCCTTACCCCCATCCATGACCTTTGTCATCCAATCAAAGAACTAAATCAGGTTCCTCTGGCATGCTCTCCCCCTGGTATATCAATGCTAACTGGAGTCCTGCAAGCCGCTGGCCTCCAGCAATTCTACAATCCTCTAAATACGTGCTGACTGGAGTCCTACAGGCTGCTAGCAATGAGGGGATAATGACTCACACTGAGTCTTTTGTTGGGTCACCATCATGCACTGCCAGGTAACTGAGGCTCTTGAAGAGGTGTTAATCACACCCGTCATCTAGAACACTAAGGCAGACAGCAAGAGGACCACAGCTTTCTAAAGTAGTGAACTTTTACTTTTTAAAAATCATTATTTTTGTCTGCATTTCTGCAGCTTTTGCTGCTGCTGCTTTCTATGGTCATTTTATTGGGGGGGGGGGGTCAAGCCCCCACCCGTAAATCCATCTATACACCCTTACTGCATACAACACATCCACAAATTATTAACCACTGCAAAGTTACTGAAAGTGACTGCAAAATGTGTATGTTAACATACCATTAAGAAGCTGGTCCAGTGGTGCAGGAAAAGTGCTACCGCTCACTACATCAGTAACCTGGGAGGCAGCCGGGAAAGGAGGACTGAGCATCCAACAGACAGTTTGCCTCCCTCAGGGAGAGAGGGCACAGCATTCTGTTGATTGCCTGTTACATGGCGGAAGCCAGGTAGCAGCACAGCAGGACCACATCAATAATAATAATAATAATTTTATTTATATAGCACCTTTCAAAATATCAAGGTGCTGAACAACTTAAAACAATTCAAACACTACATAAACAAACATGTACATAAAATCAGCATACAACAAGATAAAATATATGATAATAAAATCCAAGCATTAATAAATAACTAATTATCTAAAAAAGCCATGCTCCACAAGTAAGTTTTCAAATCCTTTTTAAAGAGTTCCACGGAGGTGCACTCGTCAACCGACATGGTAGAGAGTTCCAAAGAGTGGGTGCAGCATATGAAAATGCTCTGCTGCCAGAAGATTTCAAGCTCACTCTTGGGATCTCTAACAACCCCATGTCGGCCGAGCGGAGTGATCAGTCAGGGCAGTAAGGCACCAGGAGGTCTTTCAGATAGGCTGGACCCTGGTCGTGAAGGGCTTTGAAAGTCAGCAAAATGACTTTAAAGGTGATCCGCCACCGCACAGGCAGCCAGTGCAGTTCGCGCAGCACGGGAGTAATATGACAGAACCGACTTGTCCCAGTCAAAACCCGGCTGCAGCGTTTCTGCACCAGCTGCAGGCTGAAGATTTCAACCCCAGAAAGCCCAAAGTACAGGGCGCGTAATAGTCTACGTGAAGATACAAAAGCATGAACCAAAGTAGGCAGGAGTCAAACGGAACAAGATGCTTCACCCTGGCAATATTCCTGAGATGATAAAAGGAAGTCTTGACAACAGCTGACACCTGAGCTTTGAGAGTCAGCCTATCATCAAGAATGAATCCAAGGCTACGCACCCATTCTGAGGACGGCAAGATACTCCACCAAGAATAATTCCAGGTGGAGTACCGATATCCAGCCTCACCACCCGACCACCAGGATCCACTACCAGCACCTCTGTTTTCTCCGAGTTCAACTTAGCCAACTAGAATCCATCCAGTCTTGGATCTCCCTCAGACAGTTGTTAAACACCGAGAGAGCTCCATCCTGGTCGGGTGCAAAAGACAGATAGAGCTGGGTGTCATCCGCATAGCAGTGAAACCTCAGCCCATATCGTCTAATGATACCTCCGAGGGGCAGCATATACACTGCAAACAACATGGGCGACAGCACGGATCCCTGGGGCACTCCACACAACAGAGGGATTGGGTCAGAGGAAAAAATCCCCGACACAACTCTCTGCGATCTCCTGGTAAGGAATGACGTGAACCATTGCAAAACGGTTCCAGACATCCCACAAATTTGCCCCAGGCGAGCTAATAGCACCATGTGGTCCACTGTGTCAAAGGCTGCAGAGAGATCAAGAAGAACAAGAATGGAACGTCTCTTCTGATCCCTCGCGTCAGAAGATCATTTAACACCGAACCAGCGCAGTCTCGTGCTATGTCTTTACGGAAGCCCGACTGGAAGGATTCAGAGACATTATGGATGGTTAAATGGTCATCCAGTTGAACCGCTACGACCTTCTCAATAACCTTCCCAATAAAGGGGAGGTTAGATAGGTCGATAACTAGAATAAGAGTCCGGGTCCAAGGAAGCTTTCTTCAAGAGAGGAGTTACCACAGCCTCTTTCAAGGAGCAGGGAAACTCACCTAATTCCAAGGAGCACCAGACTATTTGCGCCAGAACCGGACCAATGATGTCCAAACAACCCAAAATGAGGGGAGTCGGACCGGGATCCACACCAAGAGCATGCCTGAATGCCACTGCACACATACACATGCCTGCACCACGCACATGGATGCACACCAGAGCGCACCCATACGCATACTGCTGCGCACATGCATGCACATCACCGCACACTTACATGCATGCCAAACATGCATGCACGCCACTGCGCACCTGTATGCAAGCCACTGCAAACATGCATACACGCTGCCACATACCTGCATGTGTGACACCGTGCACTGCATGCACACCACCGCACACCCGCATGCATACATGCTGGCACCACACACATGCTCACCTCCACACACATGCATATTAGCCACCATGCACCTGCAAATACACAACAGCTCATCCCATGCATGCCACTGCACACATGCATGCTGGCACCATGCATACACAGGCACACCTCTGTGCACATGCATGCATGCATGCATGACACCACACACCCAGATTCATGCCACTGCATATCCACATGCACACCACAGCACACATGCATGCCAGCACCATGCACACACATGCATGCCACCATGCAATTGTACACATGCCACTGTGCACCCCATGCATGTCAGCATTGCACACATGCATCAATGCCACTGTGCACATGCATGATTGCCACTGTGCACATCCATGCCCACGCATCATTACAGGTTGGCACCCTAAGAAAGAAAACTAAAGGAACAAAATGACAGTGTATGGAAGTCAGATCCGACACTCCCCATAAGCCTTTGCATGGCCAAGATGACAGGCCTCCCAGCACCACAGTGGTTGTGGGTACACGGCGGGTAACCACTATGTTCATGAGAAGGTCAGTGACAGTGCTGAGGGGTGCCAACAGGAGGGAATGTGGACTAGGGCCAAAAAAAAGCATACTTAAAAAAATAAATAAAAGTTACAGTTATAGTTAAAATATGGTAATGGCCTGCATAGACAATTTAAAGATAGGGTGCAAAAGGCACCATGAACTGAGCTATGACAACCCTAACTAAGGTATGCTGTCTCTAGGCATGGCAAAATGCATTCCAAGACACTTATAAGGTATTTTTTTATATGTATTGGTTACAAAATCCTTTTGCAAGGGACAATATAGCTAACATAAGTTGTTTCCATAGTGTTAACTGTTAACAGTGGTGGGGTTCAAGAATGCATAGGATAAGCACAAGGGAATCATAGTGGAAAGGGGGGAGGGAGAAAGAGCTGTAGATTGGGTATGGTCTGCAGTAATAGTGTAGGTAGGGAGGAACGGGCAGGTGGGATGGGCCAAGTGGCCCTTATCTGCCGTCAAATTACATGTTTTTATGCATTTGGACTGACTAATGCCCTGCAATGTTTAATTTTTTTTTTTTTTTTAAGATATTTGAACAGTATACCCTTCTGCTTGTTCTGTGTTTAAACCATGTGATGGTAGATGAGTCATGACTGTCAGTTCCACAGGGCTGCACCTCATACATCCAGGCAGATGTGCCAAATGTCGTTTCAACTGGAGGAATACACAGATTACCCTGGTATTATAATCAGGAACAGAGTTGAATGGCTTGTGTTTATCTTTCCCACTGCCTGTAGTAGCACTGTTCACACATTTATCTGTATTTATTGAATCTTTTTCCACAGGAACAGCGTGCTGAGCTGCAAGATGCGTTCCTATTTTGGCACAGTAGAGTTGCTTCATCTAGATATGGGAACCCAGTTTAGCCTCTCAAACCTAACCTTGGATGAGGTTGTTGAATTACTGTTTGTAATGAGTCAACTGGCTTTGTTTTGTACAAGTTGTAATTTTCCTTATGATCTCACCAATTATGCAGCTGTGGGGAGAAGTATTCAGTGCCCAGCAGATGTTTACGCTACCTGAAACCACTGCATACCAGTGAAAAGGCATCAGGCACAAATAAAGGAGAACCATATACATTATTAACCCCAAGCACTTGGCTAAGCTACAGAAAGGTGGAGCGAAGGAACTCCTGTGCCTGGCGATTTAAGCTCAGTTCCTTGCAATAGGGAGATTCTCTATAGCTCCATTTGGAGCTAAATAAAAATATCTGTACTAGCCCTTATCGATAGTCCCATATTAACAGGAACAAATGAAACCTTGTTCAGTGATCACAGCTGGTGGTGCAGATATGAGCTGGTGATCAAGAGGGAGAGGATGCCAATGAGCTTTGACCTGCACAATCACACATCTGCAAGCATGTGCATCTTTGGGCCCACTGTCAGCGTCCATGGGGATGGGCAGAACATGGAAACATCCCCCTCCACACACACACAGACAGACACTTCAACTCCATTAGGGGGAACCTGGCCCACCCCTGGCAGCTCTGCCTTCGTGGGCAAGCCAGGAAAGACCAGGCAGAAGAAGTAAGTCCCGCAAAAGTCGTGTGACAGGGCTGGGTGTAATGGGTCAGACTGAAGAAAGGCTGGCTAGGGTGAAGGGGAAAAGTAGAGTAAATAAAAATGTGAAATAAATGCAGTTACACATGAACATATAAAAAAAAGGAGAAAGATGACCTTTGGGGGCCTGTAGCATACTTCCTCCACCAACACAGTGAGCAAAACCATATCTGCCTATTTCACTCTAGGTATTTATGCAGCCCAAGTGTGAATGCTAAGCACAGGATACTAGTACATTAAATGGAGTTCAAGCCAGGCAGAATACTCCCACGGAAGAGAACGGGCAGTAATCAAGAATATTAACAAACTCATAGGTCATACATAACGAAAAATGAATTCCAGGACCACACATCCTGATTAAGCCAGGACTGCTTAAACACTGATGTAACCGGTGGCCATATGAATAAACAGAAGACAGTTTTGAACCATTATGCAGCGATTGAGCAGTCTGTTTTTCGTATGTCAGACTGTGTTTGACTGCATGGCCAGTTTGTAGACTACAAGATGGCTGATTGGCCAGCCTGTGGGCTGGTGACTGGCTGTCTGCCTAGCTAGCCAACCTGTGGAAGTTTTGCTATGTTCTCTCGTTTTGCTTATTTTGTGTCTATATATATATATTTTTTTTTTTTTCTGTTTCTTGCATCTTCCTCTTCAGAGTCACAGACTTGGCTCTGTCCTCCTGTTCCTATTTTTAGCATCCTTCCTTTACTCCAGTCTGTTTTCAGCCTGTAAGTCTTTCCCCTTAAACAGTCCCTTCCAAGTCTGTCAAACAAATGAGAAGAAGGTGCGCACAGGAATAGGTAGTGCTAGAGCAAAGCAGCCAGCTTTCAGAAACAAGAAAGAAAGAATACTTAGCACTTGTGGTTCAGTTGTCTTCCTCAGAGGGTGTGACCCACAGAAGGATTAAAGCGCTGGGGTATAGGGTGTACTCTAGGCACCTTGCCAAAATAAAATTTGCACTAAGCTTGGAAAACAACTGAACCACGAGTGCTGAGCATTCTTTCTTTATCTTCACGATCTGTGGCTGTTCCATTTCCCCTTAAACAGTCTCCTCGCTGTCTGTAGCTGTGACCTTTCCCCTTAAACAGTCTCTACCCCATCTGTAGCTCTTCCCCTTCCCCTTAAACAGACTACCTCATCTGTAGTTGTTCCCTTCCCCATAAACAGTCTCTACCCTGCCTGTGGCTGTTCCCTTTCCCCTTCATCAGTGTCTACCCTATTTGTAGCTGTTCCCTTTCTCCTTTAACAGTTTCTACCCCAACTGTAGCTGTTCCCCTTCCCCTTAAACAGTCTCTACCCCACCTTTGGTTGTTCCCTTTTCCCTTAAACAGTCTCGACTCTGTCTATAGCTGTTCCCTTTCATCACTACAGCTGCCTTCCTTCTGTCCAGCTTCTTCCTTTATTTCCCCCCTTTTCCCCTTACTGAGCCATTGCCATCCTCTATTCTTGCAGCTCCTGCTGCGTAGCCTGCTGTGCTGCCCTGTAACACTGCCTCACATTCTCAGTATGCGAAACAACAACACAGTAGCAGGTTTTTGTTTGCTTGCTTCTTTTTTCAAAATTACTATTCCAAGAACATACAGTCTCAGACCCAGTGGTGGTCCTATCTTGTTTGGCTGGACAGTCTGAAGGAGCAGGACATTCAAGCTAAATCTTGCACTCATCCCCAGTATCAGCATCATGTCGTCTACATAATGGATGGATGGAATCTGTAATTAGCTTGTTGGTGAATAAACAGCCTGGAGGTAAGTCAGTTTGTCACATATTAAAAAAAAAAGAGAGTACAGCTGTGTGATTGCATTATTCATACAGAACAGGAATTAAGTGCAGCTTTGAAAAGTACATTTCTTTACTATATTGCATTCATAATCTACTATGTCTTTGTAGAACATTCTGCAGTCTGTCACAAGCCACAAAACTCATACAGGCAGCAAGTCTGTCCTATTGATTTATTCTGGTCAATAAGGGGCTGGATCAAACAATATTAATGTTCTTTAATGGACTACGCTTTTTTTTTTTGGCTTATCATAAATGAAATGTTAGTCTTGTTGCACCCTGCATTTCAATTAGTGTTTCAAAGCCAGATATCAGCATCTCTGCACGTTCCTGGTGGAGTCGTAGCTTCTGAGCCCGATGGTGGCACCCAAAATATAAAGTGGTACCCATGCTCGTCTACACGTTTTGAAAATAAGTACCCCTAATCTTTGTTTTTCCCCTATTTGTCCCATATTGTTGCTAATTTTAAACATGCCCTTTTCCTTGATTTGACAGATGAGGAGGAGTACCATTCATTAGCGAAATTGCCATCACCGGGCTTTTGACTTCTGCCAGAGCTGTGGGAGCCTCTAAACATTTAAACTGCTTGCTTTTTGAATTGAACCAGGAAAACTTTAAGCTGTTCAGTGATTCTCATCCCTGTTCAACCATGAATATCACAAAAAAGCTTTCTGTGGTCAAGGGTATATAATTACGGTCTTTTGGAAACATGGAGAGGTGACCTCCCATCCAGAGAGTGATGCTGTAACCCACAAAGTGCTTGGTTGCCAATGGTTCCAGACATGCATCCCACATGGGGGGGGGGGGGTGTGCAGTCATGATCACTGAATGTGGTTTTGCAGCACAGACCGGCCAGGTTGCCAATGAATTTACACGACACCCATTCTGATCAATGAAGAACAGAACACAGAAGCAGATATACTGCAAAGAAGGACATTTTAATTTTGAGCTGCGACAACAGTGTTGCAGCAGACCACATGTGACAGTCTGGCAACATTTCCTATAATGAATCTTGATGACAAGAGGAGGTGGAAGGGCAGTCAGGAAACAATGCAGTTTCCCAGCCGGCCTTGAGTAGCACTATGACTGAGGCCTACCCAACTAAAAACGTGTCAAACATCTAAACCAAGTCTTATTCCTTAGACCTGAGCAGGTGTTAAACAGAGGAGACAGCTCTGCTCATCAGTAATGGAATATCAAAATACTGTAGGTGAGTAGTTCCTATATATAATGTGTGTATGTATATATATATATATATATATATATATATATATATATATATCAGAGGCAAAAACTCAGTTTAATGCATTAGTTGGTTGTTCTGCAGCAACAAGCGAAATTCGGTGTTAGGTTGAAAGCCCCTTCCACCACCCAGCCTGCCACCCCAACCGCCAACGGGGGATTGTCGCTTGCCTCAACTCTCACCCCATCACATGGGTAAACAGCTGAAGTATATAAGAATGGGGTGAGAGTTAGGACCGACGACTCCCAATGCACAACCCGTTGATGGTTGGGGTGGCGAGCTGGGGGGGTGGAAGGGGGGCTTTCAACCCTAACACCGAATTTCCGCACTTTTGTCACTATAGAACAACCCTAACTGATGCATTAAATGGAGTTTTTTACCTCTAATTTCCCTTCTTTTTGAGAATTTGCAGTAGAAATAGTGAATGGAATGTGGTGGTGGGACCACCACGTGATTTTTTGTGACATAGTAATGGTAAGTGCAATGAAAACGCAACTGCTAATGGTTGCACACATGGTGACTGAAATGTAAATGGAAAAGCAAACGTTACTAGAAACGCAAGCGCAAAGTGACGCCAAAGCGAACAGTGATGCAAAAGGAGATGAAAGCTCGTAAGTAAACACAAACCGTGATGCGCATGGTCACGGTACCGCAATCGGAAATGCAAATGGTAACATTAACAGCAGAAATAACGCCAAAGGAAACAGAAATAGAAACGCAAACACAAGCGCGTATGCAAACGAGAACGCAAAGGGTAACGCACACGGTGGCATACATGGGAACGGTAACACAAACGGGTACGGAAACGCAAGTAGAAACGCTAACTGTAGCAGTAACAGAAGCGCACACCCTGTTTTGCCCAACAGCTGCATGGAGAAACACAGTGTGTACAAAGAATGTATGCATAATAATGGGCCTCGGAGCAGAAAATGAGCTATTGGAATACTAAATTGCTAATATGTCAGGAACCGTGCGACATAGAAAAAAAATTTAAATTTCACATGATTCATGAGTTTTCTTGCTAGGTTTTCGCTAAATGCTTAGCCCTCATTGTCATGATGAAAATTCCGTATCTCGCACCATTTCCGAGATATGAGCCCCGAAATGCACGGCGAACGTCACCATGTTAGTCTATGGGAAAAATATTTCAACTTTGGAGTACTGTAACTTGGCATCCCTGCAATATTTTGCCAACAAACCACCAAAAGGCACATCTGAGAGATGTTGGCTGCCTTCCCCTCCAAATTTCAGCTCAAAAGACCAAAGCGTTCTTTTGCAGCAGGGTGGCAAAGAATTCCTGTCATTTTGACCATAGTCTGGAAAAGCAGTGTTGCAATTTGCGAAAGCTTTCACAAACTTTTGTGAAAGTGTCGTAGGTGCGACACTACTTTGCGACACTACTTTTTCCAGAAATTTGAAAAACATATTTCTGGGGTGTTTAACCCCAAAATAAAGACATGGCTAGCATCCTGAGGGTCCGACTAGGTGAATACAAAAATAACTGTGTTCCTAGAGGGTCCCAATTTTAAACGCCAAGCATTTTTCTGATCAGTAACTGAAAAAAAAAAAATGGCAGATTTGCAACACTAATAGGGCCATTTGCAACACTAAAAAGTGCATTTGCGAAAGTGTTGAACTTTTTGTTAACTTTTCCCATTTACTTATAATGGGAACTTGTTTTTTGAATAACTTTTGAACCGTTCAATATTTTTTCATGAAATCTTCAAAAGACACATTGGGGACCCCGGTTGCACATTCCCTAAAGTTTTCGGACCGGTCACACAAACCGTGCGACCTGTAGGTGCGAGCAAAGAATGTGGAAAAAAAGTAATTGCACACATAGATGTTGCTTAATAACTCCACGGCCGTATATCCAACCGCTACGCAAGTTGGCAGATCCTAAAACCTGCCATGCCCGATCATGCATACCAAATTTCAGGCAAATCCGTTGAATGGTGGCAAAGTTATTAAGGTGCAAAGTTTCACCCTTTAACCTTAAAAGTGCTATTCAACCCTAACTATGGTAGCACTACCGTGCTATCATAATACACACATACACACATATATATATATATATATATATACACTGTAAATATATATGTAATAGATAATCCACTCTAGGGTGTGCGGTCGTGCTCTGATATACGCATGCCTTGGTGTGCGTTGTGACGCATGAGGCCGCAGGCAGAGTGCGTTCAACCACCCAAGGCGCATGATATCAGAGCGCCGACCGCACACCCTAGAGTGGATTATCTATCTTATAAAATGGAAATAAATGTTTTTGTGGGAGAACAAAAAAGTTGTCCCTGTGTGGCATAAGAATTAAAAAAAAAAAAAGGTTTATATTTCTTTTTATTTTGATGTTGTTAGATGGAGGAGAAAGAGTGGGGAACAGTGCAGGCAAATACTGAAAGCAAGTCCCTCAGTGTGAAGAAGGAAAGTAACTGCATTTTGCTTATTTTTATTTGGATTTGTGTAAAAGAAGGACTGCATTTTGCCTTATTTTATTTAGATTGTGTAAAAGAAGGAGCTTAGCTGAGGGTTAGTGGCAGACAGGGCTTTTCAGTTTTGTCATCGACGTGTGACCGAAGCGTAGTGAAATGCGTATCGTGTAGCCAACAGCGGACACTTCCGTAGCAGTCTCATTTCAGTTTAAATTTGTAACCATGTGTTGTTGTGAAGAAATCGGATCATATCGAGCAGCTGGCGCCGCCGAGACATAATGCAGGACAGTGCGAGTGTTTCTCAGCAACCGTTGCTAGAGGAACACTTGCTCTGTCCTGCGTAACATCTCCGACGCTGCCAACACTCTCGGTTTGCGCTAGTTCTCCGACTGCTTCACATGGCAGCTTTTTTATATGGTTTTAAATTTAAATAAGCTGAAATGCAGAGTTTCTTTGCTTTTCTACTACAGAGTGTCACTTACTTTCACTGTTTGGCTGCACACTACGTTTTGTTTTCACCACGCCCGGTCACGCTACACGTTAGTGATAAAACAAAGTCCTGTCTGCAACTCGCTTGAGCTGGCTACTTCTTTTAAACAATTCTGAATAAAACTAAGGTAAAATACAGTTACTTTACTTCTTCATACTGAGGTACATGCTTTCAGTGTCTGGGTGGTTATTAGGTACTGTTATTGACCACGCTCGGTCACGCTACATGTGACTAATAAAAGTGAAAGTGGTCCCCACTTGTTTTCCTCCCTGTAAAGAGGACGGCTTTATTGTAAGAATAGTAACTGAAAAGAAATAGGAATACAAAGCTCTTTTTTTTTTTTCTAGTCAGTGTTAGTTTGAACTTTGGTTTGTGGGTGACTATCTCTGGTAGATGTGGAATGATGTGAGTACTGGTGAGAAGGTTTTGGAGGGTAAAAAGTAGTTCAGGGGTGCGGTCGCACTGGGAGGTGTGCGGTCATTGAGAAATAATGCATGGTCATGTGATGCATTCTGTCCAATCTTGTTAGTTGAATTTCTATGATTTTACCACCCCATTTTATAAATATATATATATATATATATATATATATATATATATATATATATATTATTTCCCAAATGACTAGCAGTTCTGCAGGGATATACCCTGTTCAGGCCAAGGAAACCCAGCCACCATTCAGACACCAGCTGAGTTTTCCTCGCTCCCTCATAGGAGTTGCCAGCACTTATGTTGGCCTCGCTATGCACAGCATCCCACTGCACCAAGAACAAGCTTCCTGGCCCTGCCGCAGGGGTCGATGTGGTGGTGGAACTTGCCGCCAGCTGTCAAAGATGCACTGCTGTGCAGCAGCTGTCTCTGCAAGGCCTGACCGCAGATGTGATGCACTGAACAGTTCTCATTCTCGATCCCAGATCGTCTCCATGGCTGTGCAACACGGTGCTGCAGGGCCATGGGGATGGCCCTGCTCTGCACCATTTGCTATATTTCTAATCATCCTCTTCTTTTTTTTCATTTGTTGCTTCTACCCGGCCATGCTCTGCCAGACATATACCCTGGTCCCAAGGATCTAGCCTGATCTGGCCATGCTCCGCCAGGTATATACCCTGATCTCAAGGATATACCCCAATCTGACCATGTTGTGCTAGGTATATACCCTTTTCCCAAGGATCTACCCTGATCTGGCCATGCTCCACCATGTATATATCCTGGTCTCAGGGAAGTAACCCAATCTAGCCATGCTTCACCAGGTATATACCCTAGACTCAGGGATGTACCCTGATCTGGCCATTTTCTGCCAGGTATATACCCTGCTTCCAGGGATGTACCCTGATCCAGCCATGCTCCACCAGGTATATAGTCTGGTCTTAGGGATGTACCCCAATCCGGCCATGCACCACCAGGTATATACCCTGCTTCCAGGGATGTACCCTGATCTGGCTATGCTCCACCAGGTATATACCCTGATCCCAGGGATGTACCCTGATATGGACGTGCTCCACCAGGTATATACCCTGCTTCCAAGGATGTACCCTGATCCGGTCATGCTCCAATAGGCATATACCCTGCTTCCAGGGATGTACCATGATCTGGCCAAGCTTCACCAGGTATATACCCTGGTCTCAAGGATGCACCTTGATCCAGCCATGCTCCACCAGGTATATGCCCTGGTCCTAGGGATGTACGCTGATCTGGCCATGCTCCACCAGGTACATACCCTGCTTCCAGGGATATACTTTGATCTGGCCATGCTCCACCAAGTATATACCCTGCTTCCAGTGACGTACCCCAATCTGGTCACACTCCACCAGGTATATTCCCTGGTCTCGGGGATGTACCTCAATCCGGATATGCCCCACCAGGTATATACTCTGCTTCCAAGGATGTACTTTGATCCGGTCATGCTCCAACAGGTATATACCCTGGTCCCAGGGATGTATCCCGATCTGGCCATGCTCCACCAGGTAAATACCCCAATTCCAGGGATGTACCCCAATCTGGCCATGCTCCACCAGGTGTATATGCCCTGGTCCCAGGGATGTACCCAAATCTGGCCATGCTCCGCCAGGTATATACCCTGCTCCCAGGGAGGTACCTCGATCCAGCCATGCTTCACTAGGAATATACCCTGGTCCCAGGGATGTACCCCTATCTGGCCATGTTCCACCAGGTATATACCCTGGTCTCAGGGATGTACACCGATCTGGCCATGCTCAGCCAGGTATATATCCTGCTTCCAGGGATGTACTCTGATCCAGCCATGCTCCACCAGGTATATACCCTGGTCCCAGGGATGTACCCTGATCTGGCCATGCTCTGCCAGGTATATACTGTGCTTTCAGGGAGGTACCTCGATCCAGCCTTGCTTCACCAGGTATATACCCTGGTCCCAGGGATGTACCCCTATCTGGCCATGCTCCACCAGGTATATACCCTGCTTCCAGGGATGTACCTCTATCTGGCCATGCTTGAACAGGTATATATCCTGGTCTCAGAGATGTATCTCGCTCCTGCCATGCACCACCGGGTATATACACTGGTCCCAGGGATGTTCCCCGATCTGGCCATACTCCACCAGGTATATACCCTGCTTACAGGGATGTACCTCCATCCAGCCATGCTCCACCAGGTATATACCCTGGTCTCGGGGCTGTATCTCGATCCAGCCATGCTCCACCAGGTATACACTCCACTCCCAGGGATGTAAGCTGATCTGGCCATGCTCCACCACGTATATACTCTGCTTCCAGGGATGTACCTCGAACTGGCCATGCCCACAAGGTATATACCCTGCTTCCAGGGATGTACCCTGATCTGGCCATGTTCCACCAGGTACATACTCTGGTCCCAGGGATGTACCCTGATCTGGCCATGCTCCACCAGGTATATACCCTGTTTCCAGGGATGTACCCTGATCCAACCATGCTCCACCCGGTATATACCCTGATCTCAGGGATGCAACCTGATCAGGCATGCGCCACAAGGTATATTTCCTGGTCCCAGGGATGATCACCCAATCTGGCCATGCTCCACCAGCTATATACCCTGGTTCCACGGATGTACCCCAATCTGGCCATGCGCCACCAGGTTTATACCCTGGTCCCAGGGATGTACTCTGATCTGGTCATGCTCCACCAGGGATATAACCTGGTCCCAGGGAAGTACCCCAATCTGGTCATGCTCCACCAGATATATACCCTGCTTCCATAGATGTATCCCATTCTGGCCATGCTCCATCAGGTATATACCCTGATCCCAGGGATGCACCCTGATCAGGTCATGCACTGCTAGGTATATACCCTGGTCTCAGGGATGTGCCCCGAGCTGGTCATACTCCACCATGTATATACCCTGCTTCCAGGGATGTACCCCGATCTGGCCATGTTTTTTTTTTTAACCAGGAGAGAGACACTAAGCTGAAAGCTTGTTTACAGATGCGACCTGGGAGCACAGGGAAGTTAAGTGACTTGCTCTGGGTCACACAGTATGTTCCACCAGGTATATGCCCTGCTTCCAGAGATGTACCATGATCCGACCACGCTCCGCCAGGTATATACCATGATTATGTCATGCTTCACCAGGTATATAAACCCTGGTCCCAGGGATCTACCCCAATCTGACCATGCTCCGCCAAGTATATATCCTGGTCCCAGGGATCTACCCCCATCCAGTCATGCTCAGACACGTATATACCCTGGTCCCAGGGAGGTACCCCAATCCAGTCAGCTTGGCATGCACTAGCTTCTTGTGCCTTAGCTGCAAGCAGTGACATCCTGCGAAGGGATCAATCTCCCTTGGCCTACCGCAGAGGTCAGTGTGGCACCAGTGGTGCAGAACCAACCCTCCCTGGCTGAAGCACACTGCTGATCGGCAGCTGTTGCGGTCAGACCCAGCTCCTCATGCAGCGTGCTAAGCGACAGCTGTTGCGGTCAGGCCTGGCTCCTGATGCAGCATGCTGAGCAGCAGCTGTTACGGTCAGGTCCAGCTCTGGATGCGGCATCCTGAGCTTGCCCCCACACTCAAGTTGCCTGCTCAGCACTATGATGTGCTGCCGCTGGGTCATCACGGTGGCCATTATCATCTTTGTACCTGTTCCAGTTTATACTTCTGCCTTGCTAGTTGTTGCCACTGACCTACCCACAGTGACCTCCCAGTCCATATATCCCTTTACTTGACTAGCATCCCATATGGTATACACCCTGTGGTGGGCCCTCCGGACACAAGATCCTCTGCAACCAGGTGGGGTGCAGTCTCAAAGACTGGCCAGGTCATCATCCCATAGCTGGCACAGTTTTCCTCCACCACACCATGCATCCTCCCCAGCAAAGAAGAGGGTTCCATGCACAACTACATAATGGCATGCCAACACACAGACAGTCATCTCCCTCAGCACAACTGGCAGCGTACATTGTTTTGTTTTTTTGCTACACCTAGCTACTGTAGTTCAATAGCAAACTTTAATGAATGTTTTTGCAACTTGACTGGAACCTGTTTGTAGCATTGTCACAACGCAAACAACACAGAGTTTCATTTCACATATTATACTGATAAGACAAATAAGCAGATACTGCATCAGTTTTCAGAAGCAATCAGTTACAGACAACAATACGAGACATAAATACAAGTTGCAACTCTTGGGTGACAGTATTTACAAAGCTTTGTGCTGGATCCAGTAACAACTAAGCAATGTATTCAGAATGAAAAAGCAAGTAATTGGCGCAAGAGTTTCATGAGAACTGTACTGTAACTGAAGAAAATGTTAAACCATATTGTTGAAGGAAATTACAACTTTATGTCACTTCTTCAATATTACTTGCAAGCTACGGTCCTCTCTAAGATCATTCCTTTTTAAAAATTACCTGTAGAAATCAAATGTTCTCAGATATCTGATGTTCTGTGTGCCTCTCAATCTCCTGAGGGCATGCTGAACTTAAAGTACCAAATATCTGTTACGGTACTGGTAGATAAGTAGCAAATTAATCAAGCGTGTAATTAGACAAAATGTGAAGTGCAAATAAACTGCATAGTGGAGTAAACACAGCCCCTGTTAACATTTCTGTGTTACTGCCATGCCCCTGTGCCTAAAGCTTCCCCTCCCCTAGCCAGCAGTTTACGCTGAACATTACTGTAGTGCAGGACAACACAAAGTATTGTAGAGTTACGTAAGAACTTACTGTAAAAGGAGATCTTCAAGAGAATCTCTTACATCTGGTCACACCTACAGAACTATAGCCACCAGGTACTAGGACCACACAGGAACCTTCTAGCTAGCAGTCTACTGGGGCTGCCCACAATGATGACATCAGCCAATGTCACCACTTCTATATATACATGGACGGCCCCGCACCCTCCTCAGTTCCCCCACCGAAGACCAGCCATAAAGGATGTCTGCTGAAGAAACTAAGGTAGGGCAGAGGTTCCCCACCACAGGAAAGTAAGAGACAGAAGGCAAAGCACCCTGGAGAAGGGGACAGACACAAATGATCATGGGGGATGGAGGGAGGGAAGGATGGTACGGCTTGCTGCAAGAGATTCTCTCGAAGATCTACTGTTACGGTAAGTTCTTTCATAACTGTTCTATCTTCTTCTAGGATATCTCTTGCAGCAAGCCACACCTTTGGAACTAGTCCCAAGCAGTACTGACAGAGAGACAGCCTGGGTGGCTGGATACAACATGCCTAAGAAAGGAGGCCTTGTAGCACAGCTCGGCTGAAGCCTGCCCTTCTTCTAGAGGCAATGTCCAGACTGTAGTGTCTAGCAAAGCTGGGTACAGTATTCCAGGTAGCAGCTGAATGAATCACAGCAGCTGAAACATTTCTGAAACGTACAGCAGATTGCCACACCTCGGACCAGGAAGCTCTTTACCGTGCTCCCTGTAACGAAAGGGAATGCAGTTGGCCAACGATTTGGACAAGCTCTGTTTTGAAACTAGAACACCCTCTTTCCCAGGAGTGAAAGAAACAAACAGCTGCAAGAACTGCCTAACATCCTTCGTACGGTGAACATATCAGCATGTTCTATGTACATCTAAGATATGGAGCAAGGCTTCCCCTGGCTTGGCATGCTCAGGAAAAGACACTGGTAGGTGGATGGATTGATTGAAAGTAAATTCAGACACCACCTAGGCAGAAACTTAGGATTGGTACACAAAGACACCCAGTCTTTGTGGAAATTCAAATAAGGGGGGGTTCACACATGAGAGCCTGAAGCTTGTAAATCCCCCGAGTGGAAGTAATAGCAACTAAAAATAGCCCTTCCACGACAGAAAACTTGCAAGTCATGGCTGGCTCAAATGGAGCAAAAGTTAGCTTCTCTGACACACAATTCAGATCCCAAGGAGTGGTTGGATGTCAGATGGGAGGCTTCAAGTGTAGTATCCCCCTCAAGAATGTACAGAACACATCCAGGTGAGCCACCATATGGCCATCAACAGGCACATGGAAGGCTGAAATGGCAGACAGGGGAACATTAATGGAAGAGTACTGTAGCCCGGTATTGAATAGGGAATGCAAGTACTCCAGAATATGATTAAGGGGGAAAATTGATGGATCTAAGTGATGGGAAGCAGCCCACAGAGCAAAATGCTTCCATTTCATGGAATAAGTGGCACTGATGAAGGTTTTCTGGTGGCCACCAGGACATCAGCCACCTTCTGGGAAACTCCAAATCTCATAATGGCAATGACATCCGCAGCAATGCATGGAGATTAAGAGACTTGAGGTCCAGATGACCCAGAGTGCTCTGCTCCTGTGAGAGTAAGCCAGGGCACAGGGGCAGAGGTACAGGGGGGTTGGACTGCCAGCTACTGCAGTAAGGGGAACCACAGCTGACGAGGCCAGGGGGAAGAGGATCACAGTGGCCCTTTTCCTCTGGAGCTCAAGCAACCTCCTTTGGATTAAAGGGAAGGGAGGGAAGGCATAGGGGGACCTCCCTTGCTCAGAGAGGGACAACGCATCTCACCAGAGTGACTACAAGCACTGGAGCAAGCAAGTGAGCCGAAACACAGCAAATTTGCATTGAGTGGGAACACAAAAAGGTCCTACCCTGAACAATCCCACCTGTCGAACAGGTGTTCCACAACCAAGGTTAGCAGCTCCCATTTGTGTATCTTGGACTGTGACCGAATTAACACGTCCACCCAGATTGCTTTGGATGCCTGGAACCTGGATGGCCGACAGCTCTAGACCATGTTATAGAGCCTAGTACCAGACTTTCCTCATCTCCCGACACAGAGGGTACGAATGAGGCCCCCCTAGGGTGTAGATATAATGGGCTACATGGACGTTGATCATCTGCACTGGCAGATGACCCAGAGAGTTTCAGATGGGTCTGGAAGGCTTGGAAAGCATACAGAATGGCCCCTATCTATGGGGCATCAATGTAGGGAAACAGCCTCCATATCGTCAATGTTTCCTGAGTCTGAAAAAAGCCCTAGATGAGCCCCCCTGCCCAATCCCGAAGCATCTGTCGTGAGGATCTGCTGGGGGGGAGGGAATAAGGAAGGGAGCCCCTTCTCAGTAGGTTGCTGAGTTCCATCCACTATGACAGCACCTTCTTCTGACCGGAGGAGAAACTTGAACTGGCTGCTCCAGGTCGACGGAGCATTGGTCCCACCGTACTCTCAATGCCACTGTGGGAGTCTCACATGCTGCCCAGCTAGGGGTACCATGACTATAGCGGCAGCCATTAGGTTCAAGGGCCCGAGGAAGGCTCTGGTCTTTTGTAGCCTATCTGCTGCTGCTGTGAAGTGGCTGGGCCTAAGTCATCAGGCTGTCCACCTTGTTGTATGGTAAGAAGGCAAAGCCCTGAACCATGACCAGTACCACCCCAACATACTGAAGGCGCTGACACTTGAACAGAACTGGTTTGGGCACACTGACCATGATCTCTGGGACCTTGAACAATTGTCTGGTGCGCAGTAGAGTTGTGAAGCAATTGTTCCCTGAACTACATTTGGAGCAACCAGACATCCAGGAAAGGGAGGACATACAGTCCTCTCCCCTCTTGAAGGCTACTGCCACCCATGCCAAGCAGTCGGGAAAGACCCGTGGTGCAGAGGACAAGCCAAAGGGCAATGCTCAGAACTAGTAGTGCACCCCCTAAGACTGGAGTCTGAGATACTGTCGGTGAGAAGCACACACCTTGAGATGCAGGTATGCCTCCTGCATGTCGAGGGAGGATATCTAATCTCCCTATTTGTAGGAGAGGTAGCAGACCCTGTAGGGTCCCCATCCCAAAATTTGTATGCTGAATGAAGGAATACAAATTATTTAGGTACAAGGATGGGCCATAAATCCTCTGTGGGTTTGGGGACCAGAAGGAAGAGGAAATAGAACCCTCTGTGTCTCTGATCATTGGGGACAGAGTTCAGGGTTCTTTACTGTAGCAAAGAGTGGATGCCCTCCAGCAACACTGGAATGAGGTCTGGCGGGAAGAGCTGGGGGCCACTGTAGAAGTTCTAGAGGGTGGCCTTGCACTAGGAGCTGCAGAACCCAAGCATCTGTTGTGATCCTCCTCCACCTGTCTAGGTGGAGGGACCAATGGTCCCCTGTGACCACCACCTGTAATACTGGAGGGGTCCTAAGAAAAGGGGGAGCCTTCCCAAAGGTGGAGGTGAGAATAGGCTGGGCTGAGGTCATCTGACATTTGCCCTGTGAGTGGGTGTCAGGCTAGGGCCTCCAGGTGGCATGCTGATATGACATCCGCTGGCCATGTACTGGCAATTGTGATATAAAGAAGGAAGAGACCACAGGGTCATGCAAAGGCCAGGAGGTCAGAAAAGATGGTGTGCTCATCCGCCTGACAGAGTTCACAGCCCCTGAGAGGGGATGTGCATGGTGGGCAGAGGCACACTCAGTAGTAATTCCAAACACCCTAAGCCAGAAAAGCCTGTGCAGATGCCAACCAGAGCATCTCAGGTGGAGGCAGCGGCATCATAGTCAGACCTTAAAGGATGCTTGCCCACATCTGTCCCTGCCTGGAGGGCTTTAAGTAGTTCCTGCTTCTGGGGACCCTCTGGAAGGGCCTGCATGGCAGCTTTGTATTGACCCCAGAGGGTATATGCCAGTATTTGAGCATTTGGGCGATGTGGCTCAGAATCCTAAGGGCCAATGTGGATTCAGAAACATTGGCCCTGCATGCCAAGTGGTCCCACCATCTGGATTTCTTGTCCAGGGGAAGGGGGGACCCCTCCAACCTATCGTGGGCAGCATGTATGTGCCATTGAGGTTGTCTTAAATAACTCTGTAAGCAAGGGCTGCCTCAGGGAAGTTGGGTAGAATTTGGTTGTCTTCCTGGGTGGCACCAGAACCACAATTGGTGTAACCACTAGGTGGCGCTATCCCAAGGGCTACTACCCTGCCTGCGTGGCTAGTAGCAGGTTAAGGGACCAGAGTTCTGAAACAGGTGCCTCCACTCAGAGGTCAGGGTTGGTAGTGGTCAAGCTAACCTGGGCACAGCCCTCCGAGACACTGTAGCCCCCCTCTTTCCCCTCTAGTGGCCTGAACACTATACAATGATCACTTTCACAATACCCCGGGTACATCACACAAGTACCCACACTGTTTGCACTTACCACCAGGGCTGGTTCCTCTGGCTCAACCCTGGGAACCCCCTGTAAAACAAGGTTAAGCACAGCAAATAGCAACAGTACAGTACTTTGAGCACAAACTGGAACCACAGTCAGATTACATGCAGAAAAAGTTCGATCTGATTTATTCAGGGGACTTGAACAAGGGAGGGGCAAAATCAGGTTAATTAGCTTAAACGTTATATCAATTGAGCAGTTATTCATGTGCTTTGAGTTCCCCCACACAGTCCACCTCTGGGTACCCAGGTAGCGAAGAGATGGGCTAGTCAGGACAGTTGCCTGGGGTTGCAGCTGGTTGGGGCCCTGTGATGGAAAACACAACATGCACAGTACGCAATATTTGTAATCCGGAGCCAGAGGGCTCAGTTCGTAAAGGAAATGAAACAACAAGACAATCAGATGACTCACTCAGATTAAGCTGTTGTTGTAGGAAGCTACCCTGGTATTTACTCACGATACCCAAGACTGGACACAGTCTGGACGAAAATCGAGACTGCAGGTGGCTGATCTGGAATGCCAGGAGAAGCAGGGCCCACACAAGTCGCAGAGGCGTCATTCCTGTTCAAGCGTGGAGCAGAGGGCTGATCCCCAGGCAGGTCTCTTGTCGATGGCTTCTCTGTGCAGTGGGTAGTCTGGCTGGGCCAGTCTGGCAAAGCCCAGACCGCATGGAGACAAGTTTGGAAGCAGTCCATTTTGGGCTGGATACAGCTCCCAGCAAAAAGAACACAGTTCACACAGTGGGGAACTAACTCACAACCCACTAGCAGCTCACAGCACATTTACATGTACGGGAATTCTACTGTACCAGGAAAAGCGCTCCCTGGGTACAATCGCAAAGTCTCTGCACACACCGGGAGCTTGGGGGTAGCTGGAACTCCTGACAGGCCAATCACATTCAGCAAAAATATTCGGTCTTCTTCAGGTTGAGCCTGGCCCACTTGAGTAGCTTACTTTAGTCACACAAACTTGGATTTAGTCCAAAATAATTCTCTTCTCTCCCTCTCAGGAGCAGCACACCGGCATGCAGGCCAAAAACTTAGCCTTTTCAGAGTTCTCCCATGCGAATCCACTCACGATTGCTGCTCAGAAGCACTTCAGCTCCTTCTTGCTCAGCTTCCAGCTTAGTTCCAACTGAAAAACTGCAAGCAGCCCGGGACTTCCCTAAGATCCAAAAGAACTGGTTGGCTGATTTGGCTGCCAGTCAAAGCTAGAGCTCCCCCTTCAGTTGAAAAAAAGGCGCAAAAACTCAAACCACAGTTCCTAAGATTTTGAATTCAGACAGCTCCTGTAGTCCGGCTACATTTTAGGTCCCACCAGAACTGTTTGGTCCAATTTGCAGTCCAGGACCAAGATAGTGGAGACAAACAAAACAGTTCTTGCTACAAAGAAAGCAGGTTAGACAAACTACATTATCATTATCACTGTAAATGATTTTCAGCAAATAGTTATATCTTTCAACAGAGCTGTCTCTCAGATTACTCATGTTGCAATTAGGCAGCTGTTAAAGAGACAGTACACAGAGGCTATACAAGCTCTGGTAATCCCATTTAAACTGCTTAAATGCAGGACACCAGCCTGGCAGTGAGCACCCAGGCAAGCTCCAGGAAGACCTCCTGGGAACCCCCATTTGTAGGGGGGTTACACCGGCCTGTACCAAGTAGCCATGGTGATCTCCTCAATGGGACCAGCAGAGGAGGGGGATTTGGCCATGCCAAGAATCCAGAGTCTGCCTGGTAACATGTTGGTCCTCAGCATCAAGTCCCATAGCAGCTGACAGCTGCCCCCTCACTGGAATATGGATGGGGTCCTCAAGAGGGGACATCAGGGTGCACAAAGCGGAGTCCTCACTCCTGGATGGGGCTACAGAGCCAGGCCCATTCAGTGGGCCATGACCCTTACCTTCCTCCTCCTCACCATAGGGGACGAGGCCAGGATTGTATGACTCAACTTTGCCGATGGGCTCTGGAAGCCTCAAGAAGGAAAGTGAGGATGTCGACACCCTGGATTTTTAGGGTGCAGTGATGGGGCAGGCAATGATGTGGGGAGCAGTCTGGGAGGTGCCCTTGTCGACATGCCCAGTATGTAAGGAGGGAAGCTGCATGGCATCTTAGGGTCCCCACAAAGTAAACCTGTACTGCAGAAGTGCCATGTGACATTGATGGGGGGGAGGAACCCAGCATCGACAAGCAATTGCCTGCCTTGTGATGGATACCACTGCCAGTCAACCCACAGAATTCTGATGTTTGGACTGCAGGACATGCGACATCGGTGGGGGGAGGTGTGTTCTGCAGCCCCGATGCCGACGAACTTACTCTGGGCATGCCACCAAGGTCCATCCCATGGGGACAGATATGTGGGCAGGAAGAAGCGGCCACACGGTGTGGGAGCTGAAGACCTGGCATTGTCGGGCTGACACCAGCTACAGAAGGTCCCACAACAGTCACTACAGAATCCGACCTGAGGAGTCTAAGGTCTGTGCTGCAGAACTGAATGATGTTGTGGATAGCACTGACATCAAGGGGCCAACGCCGCCCAAGGCAGGTCTGACGGTGGGGGCTGTGCTACGCCTGCCATGTCGATGACAGTGAAATCGATGGCCTTCACCGTCCATGAAAGGGCTGGTGAAGAACACTGCTAGAAACATACTTTGTGGGGAAGAAGGTGTTAGATGGCAGGAGATGTCACCGCCGAGATAGATGACACCACAGCCACAGTCAGCACTGAGGAGAGTGGTGACCACAGGAAGTACCAGGCAGGAGGTAGAGTCCCCCAGCCAGGAGAACGCTGAGGCTTGAAACTGGCCAGAGGGCTCCAGAGAGCCTTAGTAACCCGGGAAGAGGGTTGGTGACCCAGAGATTTTTTTTTTTTTAAATTCAAATTTTATTAATTTTCCCAAGAAGCAGTTACACATAGGCCAGGTGAATTGCATATGTCAAGTTCAACAGAGATCCTAGCCTCCTAACTACACAAGGAACAGCTATCTAAGTCCCGCCAAAACCCACCCTTCCTCCCTAACCGTCCCTTCCTCCCCGGAGTGTGCCTATCTTAGTCATTTGAAGGAGGAGGAGAGACATTGCTTAAACTGGACAATTATCCACACAGTTGAAATATCATACACTTATTGCAGGTACAATGCATATAGCTTCCCCCATTTCTTATCAAAACTTGCCATGTTGTTCCTAAAACCTGCTATCAGTCATTCAGATCTGAAGAAAGAAGATATGTCCTTTAACCATTCGCTATAGGAAATTGTTAGCTGGTCCATCCAATGCTTCAGAACCAATTTTTTTAACAATGATGGCAATTAAAGCCATATGATATCTACGTTCCTTAACAGTGATGCCCTCATATCGTCCTAGGATACAGACCTCAATTGTGAAAAGGTCTTCCAACCCCAACCAGGGGTCAAGTTTAGATCTGATTTCCCGCCAGAGTGAGGAAACCTTTTCACAATGCCAGAATATGTGCACCAAATTCCCTCCTTCCCTACCACACCTGGTACAAGTGGAGTCCGGTGTCCTGCCCAATTTAGCCAGTCTCACGGGGGTATAATACATATTGTTCAATATATGATATTGGGTGAGTCTAAGTCCATCCTGAGAATGGTAGATGTAAAGGTCCTTCCAGATCCGGGCCCAGTCCAAGTTCGAATCCGGAAGTAAGGCTGACCAGATTGGAGAACCAGGCAGAGAATCAGAACAGGTAAACGACAGGAGGAGAATATAAACTGTAGAGACTGAATGTGGCCTTGAAGAGCTTTCACTGACTTGGACCATTAAGGGTCTGACTAAAGATGGTCGGCTTTTTACCCCAAACAAGGTACTTACAGTGTGCCTTATTTGGTACACCATAAAGATCATCCGTCTCGGGATATCAAACTTACCAAGAATTTCAGATGAAGAAAGGAGGTTATTCTGAGAAAATAGATCCTCTACCTATGCCTCCTGTAGCTGCGGAAGCCATTGAGACATAAGACATGACCCCCAATTTTGATGTTGGGGTTTAGCATGAGTGGTTGACCCATATCAACTTTAAGGGGTATCTTCAGATATGAGCAACATTGTGAAAATGCTCTTAAGGAAGTGCTAATTACCGTGTCTTGTAACCTTTCTGACAGTGATGATTTTGTTAGGTAAAAGACCGTGGCCAGGTTAATATTATTAGATCTTAAGAGATCATTCTCAATTTGGAGCCAAATGGGGGTATAATCCATTTCCTCCTGCATAAGCCATTTCCCCAATTTAGTTAAATGGCTCGCCCAGTAGTATAAGAGAAAATTAGGGAGGCAAAGTCCACCCTGAACTTTAGGTACGCTGAGTTTATGGAAGGCTCGGCGGGTGTTTGCCTAACCAAATAAATTTTGATATCATAGAATGTAAACATTTGAAAAAGGAGATCGGAAGCCACATGTTTAATAAATTTAGGGTGTAAAAAAAGCCGGGGTAGGATATTCATCTTAATTATGTTCATCTGGGCCCATAAAGAGAGGGGTAAATTCTGCCATCTCAGAAGATCCTGTTGAATAACACCAACCAAGTCATCCAGGTTGAGCCTCTGAACTAGAATAGGGTCTCTAGATAAATAAATACCTAAACACTTGAGAGTTTGGGAGGCCCATTTAATACCCAAGTGAGCAAAGTTGGACTTCAAGGTGTAACTGTTTAGGGGAAAAATTTCTGTTTTAGAAATATTTAATTTGTAATTGGATAACTTACCATACTGATTGACAACCCCTAACACTTGTTCCAGCGAGGAAACTGGGTGGGCTAAATGGAGAAGAATATCATCAGCGTAGACCGAAAGTTTAATGGTCTGAGTATAGGTAGGGATGCCTCTAATTAGGGGGGTCTGTTTGATATGCCGGAGTAAAGGTTCTAAATAAAGGTTGAACAAAAAGGGTGAGAGGGGGCAGCCTTGTCTGGTACCCATGTATAAGGGAAACCTGATAGAAAAAATCCCATTACAATAGATCTTGGCCGATGGGGAAGCATAAAGGGACTGTATCATTACAACAAACTGAAGAAAGAAGCCCATTTTCCACAAGGTCAACCATAAGAATTCCCAATATACCCTGTCGAAAGCCTTTTTGGCATCTAGGAAATTAACGCCATTGGGGACTGGGAAGATTGAGCCACTTGAAAGATATGTGTGAGTGTCCTAAGATGGTCAGCAGGAGAGCGGCCCACCACAAACCCCACCTGTTCCGGACTTAGAAGTCGGGTCCAGTGAGCTTTTATTCGGAGCGAGAGCACCTTTGCTAGGATTTTGATATCGTAATTTAGTAGGGAAATTGGCCTATAATTAGCTGGATCTAGGTGGGTCTTGTCTGGTTTAAGTAAAAGAATAATCGTGGCGTCCATGAGGGTTGGATCGAATCTGTCCACTTGGAACATGTAATTGTATAATCTAAGCAAAAGGGGGGCTAATTCTTTAGCAAATGTTTTATAGAAATTTGATGGGAATCCGTCCGGACCCGGTGCTTTGTCCAGGGTAAGGTCACCAATGGCTCTTTCCACTTCAATAGTAGATATGGGTGAAGCTAGGAAAGCTTGACTGGAATCATCCAGCGTTGGAAGGTTTAGAGACTCCAGATATGTTTCTATGTCTTGAGAGTTTATACTAGGTAGGTACTTCCCATATAATAATTTGTAGAAATTCTCAAAGATCTGCACAATCTCCTGAGGTTCCGTTTTAATAGAGCCATCAGAGGCCCCAATCGAGGGATTAGGCGGGAGCTCTCCAGCTGACGGAGTCAAAGGGCAAGCAGCTTACCAGCTTTTTCACCTTGGTCCGCATATCTAGCTTTGGCCTTGACCAGAGCATATTCTGCTTTTTCCCTTATTAATTCCGCATATTCGTTACGCATAGCTAACAGTTCTTCTAAGGTACCCGAGGAAGTAGAGGAGGATAGGGAGTTTTCTTTCTCTTTAATCTGGGTCAATAAGGACAAAGCTTTGAGTCCCTGATCTTTTCCTTCTAGAGGCAGTCTTAATAAACTCGCCTAGATAGCACTTCAGGAAGCACCAAAGGAGGTCCCATCTTGAGACTGAATCCCTAGTTTGTTCCAGAAAGGTAGCAATGAGCTCTTTAAAGTGCGAAACCAATGACTCATCCTTCAGCAGCTGGGTATTCAGCCTCCAGATGGTTTCCCTCCGTGTAGGGAATCTAGTGAGATAGCCATCCAGGCTACCGCGTGGTCAGATATCACTATGGGTTCTATACCTGTCTGGTAAAGACCGGGCATAAGGGAGCAACCAATTAGGAAATAGTCTAATCTTGACCAGGTCTGATGGACACTTGAGTAAAATGTGTGACTGACTCATGGGGTTTAAAATGCACCACGGGTCACCCAGCCCCAACAAAGTTGTAAAATCTCTTAAAGCATTCTGTGAAGATGAAAGAGGCTTCAGCGGTCTGTAAGTCCTGTCCAAATCTTAGGACGGGGGAACATTACAATCCCCACCTAAAATCAAGGGGCCGGGAAGCAGCATAGCAATTTTATTGGCCAGATCCATCAGGAAATTAGAATCCCCACCTACCAGGCCATATATCGAACCCAGAACCACCGTAATGTTGTTTAAAATACCCTTGATTAGCACATAACGGCCAAGAGGATCAGCAATCGTGTTATCTGCCTGGAATGGGATGTGCCTTTTGATAAGGATGGCCACCCCACGGCTTGCAGATGAATTTCCTGCTGCAAAAACCTGGGATATTCCTTGTCTACGCAGACATACTGATTCCGCAGCTGTCAGATGGGTTTCCTGAAGCAGAATGATATTGGCGTTTAAAAGTGAACAGTGTTTAAGTATTTGCAACCGTTTCAGGACATCTCTTACTCCTCTAACATTCCAAGTAATTATTTTAGAAAGACTATTAACCATTGTCCCTCCACACTTCAGGTATCACCCCAAAAAAATTCCTTGTGACCCAGATCAACCCCTTAAGGCACACTCCAGCCCACCCCGGTCCCCTATTCCACCCCATAACCTTATTTAAGACAATGTGACTCAGTTGTACAGAGAGAAATAACCTATCTTGTAACATGTATGTCCTTAATCTTCCTGTCCTGGTAATAATTAAAAGACTTAACAGAATTATCCAGATTACAGATACCCAAAAAACCCAGCCCACCCTAGCCCTTAGTAAACCCCCAGAACTATGTACAATAGGCCTAACACCTCCAGACTGAATATATGCCAACCGAAGAACCTTCCATGTGATAGGCCAAAACCCAATGGCGATTACCACTACAGCCACATAAATAAAGAACAAATATGAAGTTGTTACCCCCCATGATTTACAAAGGATTATAGCTGGTCTCTGAACTGGGGAGCTATTAAAGTTAATGGCATTTATAGTAAGGCTGAACAAGACGCCATCACCCCCCAAGTCAGTACCGCCAGTAACGCCCCTAAAACGCCCATCTGGAGCCCTCCACCCACCCCCATTCACTACATTAAGGCTCCTTCAAACTATGAGCCATGTTTCAGATCGGGAAAATCAAACTGTAGTGAGCTAACTTTTATAAGAACTCAGCCATGACCCAAGATGTGCCCTTTATAGAACCCCCTACTCCTCTCGCAGTCATTGCGTGACCATTCCCACCCAGCTAGGTCCTGTTATGACTCCAGAGCCATAGTTATGACCAGAGCTTAGCCCCTCCTATGGGCTACTTCCACAGAAGTACCAGGTAGTGATATGGACTGTTACTGGTTTCGAAACCGTACCTCATAACCTGATTAAATTAAAATCCGATCCCCGGCCAGTAAGATAATAAAGAAAACCTGACCTGAGACCACGAATATCGAGCCTACTCGATGGGTGGGGGAAAGATAAAGAGGGTGCTCACATTGGTCCCCTAGGTGTTGTCCCACTGGGAAACTACCTCCCTTCAAGAAAGGTTCCTGCATGACCCTGAATGTTACCAGGGTCCCCCTCTGAGCGCGACACTACCCTGACCCCCCCCCCCCACCAGCACAGAAACAGGCCGAATGCCCCCGGGTAGACCCATCACCTCCCTGAACCAATCAGCTCAGCAGGTAAGCAATTACATAAATCCCCTGTCCATGATTATAAAGGCACTACAGTCCATTAAACGAGAAATCATCCTTCTTTCAATAAGCTAGGTAGCTTCATAGAGAGGTCTGCAGCGGCTTGTTCAGGCGAATCGTATGAGAGCCAGGAGCCCTGAATTGAAACGCGCAGCTTGGCTGGGTACAGCATTCGAAATGGAATACCAGCAGCTATTAACTTCTTGACAGTAGGATGAAAAGTGGCCCGCTTCTGTCGGGTCTCCAGGGGTAAATCTTGTGCTATTCTGAGGGTGGCATTTTCCCACATTATTTTCTGGAGCTCTTTTGCTTTGTTGATAACATGATGCTTCTCCACAAAGCTCAGGAACCTCATGATGATTGGTCTTGGGGGAGCTCCTGGAGGGGGTCGCGGTCTGAGGGAGCGGTGCACCCACTCAATTTGGTAGCTGGCATTCAGGGGGGAGGGCCCCACTACTTTCTGTAGAAATTTCTGGATGAAGGCCACAGTGTTAGCACCTTCCTCAGCTTCTGGTAGCCCCAAGACCAATACATTTTTCCATCTGCTCCTGCCTTCCAGATCTTCAGCTTTAAGCTGTAGCTTGTGTATCTGCTAGCGCAGCTGCACTATCTCGGGTTCTGCCTTCTCCCTCCATTTCTCTGTCAACACCATACAGGCCTCTGCATCTCCCACCCTCCTTGTAAGGCCGTTAAGATCACTACGGAGGGACTTCAACTCCGAGGCAATGTCGGCAAGGGTTTCTCTAAAGGGCAAGATTTCTTGTAAAAAATGGTCCTCCGTTAACAGGGTTGCAGCTGAAGTTGGGGACGCCGCTTTACCAGCTGCAGCTCCTTGAGCCCTCTGCTTCTTAGGCAGTTTCTCCGGCGAGGCTGGTGGAGTATGCCTGGGCAGGGCCTGCTTCATTTCAGCCTCCATCATGATAATTAAGCCATCTACGAGAGTTAGTTTCAGCTCTAGCTTGGAGCTGTATCCTCAGAATTAGCCTGTGATGAGTTTGGTCGAGAACTCTTTAAGCTGTGGTGTAAAATATTAAGCAATAGAGAGGAGAGGTGACGGAGCTCCGCTTCAGTGCTGCTATCGGGAACCCTGCATCATGTGATCTCCCAGAGAAGATTTTCTAATGAAGAACACCCTGACAAAGGGCGATTAGCAGCAGAGGTCCCGGGTTATCTTGCTTAAAGATCCATGGAGGAAAGGGTGGGCCCACTAGTGGTAAGCCCCAGGGAAAGCCACTGCTCCAGAGGAAAAGGGAGAGGCAGCGCCTAAGAAAATCAGGAAAAAAGCAGAGAAAATTAAAACAAACAAAAAAAATGTTTTTTTCAGAAAGAAAAGAACAATTTTGGCAGTCAACTGAAGCAGCGATATCTCCGTGGAGTTCGATGTGCAATTGTCAATCGCAAGAAAAGAACTGAGGAGGGCGTGAAGCTGCCGACATATATATAGGACTGGTGACACTGGCTGATGTCATCGTGGGCAGCCCCAGTTGACTGCTAGCTAGAAAGTTTCCGTGTGGTCCTAGTGCCTTACGTCTGTAGTTCCAAAGGGGTGGCCTGCTGCAAGAGATATACTCGAAGACTATCAGATGTTTTATTAAGAGCTGAAAAACAGAAACTGAAGTTTAATGCATATTCTGAGAAAAATATATGTGCTGAGGTTATCCCGGTGGCGAAGAGGGCTGAGGCACCATGCATCCCTTACCTTTTCCCACACCAGCGGGGTTCAGCAGTGGACTCAGGTCGCCAGGAATCAGCTGGTGCAGTGGAGGATCAAACGTGCGGTGGACTGCGCACCTCTCCCAGGGGAGGATGGCTGCCATCTCTGCTGTGTGACTGTCACCAGGTAGAAACCTAGTGGTAGGATGGCCAAGAACAACACACAAGGGTGGGAGCTGCAGGACTTCTGCGGAGCATGCGTGCCTCAACACACGTGCTCCGATGTATGCACTCCAGTGTTGGGGAGGGACCAAGAAAATGGAAAAAGGTAGGATGGGCTCCATGTCCCTGAAGCCTGTTCCACTGGGCCATGGAACCATTGCTAGGTTGGGGGAGGGGGCAGTCCTCCCTCTCCTAGCCGCACTGCAGGGGGAAATCCATGGAGGACCATTACTGGAACCTGGTAGTGATGGATTGCTGGCTACAGGGCATAGGGACAGGGCTAATGAGCTGCCCGCCTGATCCCAAGGTAGAAAAAACTTTACGTCAAAAATAAAAATATACATGCTGCAGCTTCACAGAATAAAACAGATTTTAGTTGATAGTCACGAGATTGTAAACCCTTTGAAAGGCTGAAGCAGCGTTCAGAAAGCGTTTAAGAACTGCCAAATTGTGTTTTTAACTAATCAGCTAATTCATTTTTGTCCATATGCTGTGTAGCTGACAGTGACACTCAAGGGACTTGTACACATAATGCAGTTCTTAAAAAGGACTATGACATGTGAAGTCCTGAGTTTTAAAGGACTAGAAAACCGGCTAACATCCGACTGAAACTAAAAATCTGAAAACAGGGTTGTAGCATAAACCCCTTTTATGTGTTGTGCTTCCTTTTCCATAAAATCACGGTTTAATATTGTTCTGTCATGTTTAAAAAAAAATGGGCAGAGTTCCAAAATGCACTGCTCCAGTAATGTCCAAAGATGGCTGCCATGTACTAGTGTGATGATGTCACGGAGCTGCAGCACTCTGGTCGATAATGGGATCTCTATAGGGATCTTTCCAATAGAGTGGATTTAACATCTTTAGATTGTGTCCTTGGGGAAAATCCTTTAGTGTGCATGTGTGATACTCTCTTTCCACCATATGGTGGAAAAGACAGCCAACAAGCATAGACAGGATTCTACTGAAAGCTAGTAGACAGGTAACAGACAGGAGAGAAACAATAATGAAAGGCTGAGCTCCGTCACCACCTACAATCTTCAGTCCCAAAAAGCGATAGAAATCATTAAACAGTACTGGCACGACTTACAAATGACCCAGCATTATCCAGTCAGACTAAGGATGCTCCTAGGGTCTTTTATAGACATGCAAATAATATAGGGGCTAGAATTGTTCATAGTGAATAACGATCAGAAAGAAGGGTGAGACTTGGCTACCGACCCCACCATGGAGTACCTACAAATGTGGTAACTGCATGCACTGTACCTATACCCAGAACTGCAAGTCTTTAAAAGTTCCTGGTATTCAAAAATGTTTTCAGATTAGACTTTTCATATCTTGTTCCACAAAAGGTGTAATTTTTTGGCACCGTGTAATTTTCAGGTGTACTATGCAGGCAAAACCACCTGCAAGTTTAAAACTGGAGTCCGAGAACACATTGGTCAGCTCCATAGAGGAACAATGGAGGATGCCCTGGCACATCATGTGGCACAAAATGGCAGAGGCCACAGACCATATGTTTTCATTCACTGGAATAGAGAAACTGTGCCTGGGACAAAGGGGTGGTAATTTGGAGACACTCCTGCTGCAGTGAGAGGCTATGTGGATATTCAACCTCAAAGCATGCCAAGCGCCTGGTTTAAATGATGGAGTGAAGTTAACACAATTTTTGGAAAAACTATGTATAGACTGCGATATGCACCATTATTAAGCTGTACAATGTTTTGTTCATTGAATTTATTTGGCGTCTCTATCTTCTCTATCACTCTCCGGATTGGTCCTGTAGGCCTGGAGGAAGGCAGATGTAGCCCCACTTCACAAAAGTGGTAGCAGGGAGGAGGCTGGTAATTAAGGCCAGTCAACCTGATATTGGTAGTGGGAAAGTTACTGGAATCACTGCTGAAAGAAAGGATTGTGGATATCTAGAACCCAAGGGGTTACAAGATCTGAGGCAGCATGGATTCACGGTGGGGGTGGGGTGTTGCCATGTCAACATAATCTGATAAATTTCTTTGACTGGGCGACCAAGGAATTAGATCAGGGTAGAGCAGTGTGCATGGCCAACCTAGATTTCAGTAAGGCTTTCAACATCACTCCATAGAGGAGACTAGTGAGCAAGCTGGGTATCTTATGAGTGGGTCCAAAGGTGGTAAACTGGATAAGAAATTACTTACGTCATAGGTGACAAAGAGTGGTAGTACACAGAGTTCACTTTGAGGAAGGAAGAGTGACCAGCTGGGTACCTCAGGGATCAATGCTGGGAGAAGTCCTCTTTAATGTCTTTGTACGTGACTGCAGAGGAGCTGGAAGGGAAGGTCTGTCTCTTTGCAGGTGACATCAAAATCTGCAATAGGGTGAACTATCCAGGGGTGGGGTGGGGTGGGGGGTGGAAAGGATGAGTAGAAACCTGAATAATCTTGAGGAGTGGTATGGCAGCTGGATTTCAATGCGAAAAGTACAAAATACTGCACTCAGGGCACAGAAACCCAGGGGCAGACTACAAAATGGACGGAATAGTACTGATGATCACCAAGCAGGAAAAAGACCTGGGAGTAATTATATCTGATGACCTAAAGGTGGCCAGGAAGTGTGACAAGGCCGTTTGGGAAGGCTAGTGGGATGTTGGGGTGCACAGGGAGGGGTATTAATAGAAGAAAGAGGGAGGTGGTGTTGCCTCTGTATAGATCGCTGCTCAGACCCCACCTGGAGTACTGTGTCCAATTCTGAAGATCACATCTCTGGATGGACATAGACAGAGTGGAGACAGTCCAGAGGAGGGGAACTAAAATGGTGCAGGGTTTGCATCAAAAGCCCTATAAGGAGAGACTAAAGGGCCTCAGTATGTTTGTAGTGCCCCAAAGTAAGGGAGTAGAAGTAGAGGGGTCACTATAGAAAATTAGAGGGGCTTATATTGCCCCAAGGGTCCCTGTGGTGTTGTTGGGTAGAAGGGGCTGTGTTCTGGAGCCCTTTACAGTGCACCCCCCACAAGAGAATTGTCAGGCAGGGCACTTTGTTTAAAAGAATAAAAAAAGTTTTTCTTTTCCTGTCTCCCTCTGCTGCCTGCTTGCTCTGCTCCATTCCACCCCCCCTCCCCAAAAGCAGGCAGCATGAGAGTGGGCACCCACTCACTGGGACAGCTGTCCCTGGCTGGTGCATGGTGCCCAGTTTGAATCCTGGCCGTTGACTTGGGGCACGGGCTCAGGGTTCTAGAACTAGAACTCTGAGCACCTTTTCAAGGGAAGAAAGCCATTTTTGAGGTAGTTCGTACTGGGCTGTGGAGAAGAGAGGACTGAGAAAGTGCGACGGGGACCCTGGGCTTACCTGGTGTGTGTTGAAGCCAGTCCCATTGACTCTGGGTGGTGCCCTCCTCCAGCCAGCGAAGACTGCTGCTCCTGCCGTGGTGCCTGCTCCGTATGCGGTTGAATGTCCAGCAGTTCCCCAACAGAAGATCCCGGTCCTGTGTGTGGTGTGGGCTCTGTTTAATCCCTTTTATTTAATTTTTTGTCTCCCAGAGTGTTCCGGTCCCTCATCGGTGGCAGAGAAGAGCCGCATCGCGGCAAAAAAGTCATCGGCCTTCCAGAGGCCCCCAGTCATCCGCCGCTTTGCCTGTTGCCTCCCGATGGTTCCCTCCCACTGCTAAAGCACCTCCCTCCTCCTTCTGCAGATATCTTTACCCCAGGCCGGGGCGGTGACTCAGGCGGCAGCACAAAGGAAGAGTGCTGACTGCCAGAAGTATTTAAAATTATAATTGTATTTGTTTAGCGCTGAAGCGCCATTGTAGGACTGGGAGAGAAGGGCCAGCAATAAATTTCAATATTTCAGGCACAGAGACGCCCACTGTGAGTAGCTGGCCATAGAAGTCCATAGGGAATTTGTTAAATATTCATTGGGGGACGGGGCTAGGAGGAGGTATGGACGGAAAGGCCTTGAACAGGCCTATAGAGTTAAAAGGGCAATCCAGGCTCTGACATTTAAAGGGAGCAACCTTAGGCCCAATGGTTGAGGGACACCAAAGGGCCCCTTGGTGATAAAGAAGGGCACCCTTAGGTCCACTGTGGTTGGAGGGAATGTGAGGAGCCCAAACATAAAAAAAGGGGGCTCAGCCTGTAGGCTCACTGCGTTGTAAGGGGCAGCACAGCCATCAAAGGAGCCAAGTAGTCAGAGGGTCTCTGTCAGCAGGCCTTTGGAGTCAGAGGGGCTCAGCAGCTACTGGGGCAAGGGAGGCCCAGAGAAGAAAAGGGCATTCCCCCCCCCAAAGGTTTCAAGGGGGTAGCCAGGTCCTGGTACAAAAGGGACTCACAAGTACAGTACTTTTGGGAAGGATCAGAGAAAAAGGAAAGGTGCTTAGCACACAACTGCTATGTAGTGACTGTTCATTCATGGAAACGTGCATCTTAACTGTTGTGTTAATTGCAAAGTACCAAGACTGTGTTGTTACTGGGATTGTGGTTATTTGCCTCTGCAATGAACAACTGTGCTAGGACTGTGGTTATTTGCCCCTACAATGAACAACTGCCCCGGATTCTGGTAATTTGCCCCTGTTCCTGGTAAACTGCCATTGCAAAAAACAATTACCCTGGATTATGGTAATTTGCCCCTGTTCTTGGCAAATTGCCCCTGCAATGAACAATTGCCCCAGTTTCTGGTAATTTGCCCATGTTCTTGGCGAATTGACCTAGCAATGAACAGTTCTCTTGGTGCAGTGTGAAAGTGCATCTGCCACCTTTAGTGTTGCCAATGTATGGGCACAGACTCAATCTTCTCCATGATACTGCTCTATGGTGTTGTCTGTCATTTGACTCCTACGGAATCAGTCTCTACCCGGAGGAAGACATCCTTCAACATCTTGCTTCTCCAGAAGGTGTCCACCCAGAAGATCCCTGACCATGTTCCTGACGTTAGCCGAAGCCGAGTTTTCCGAAGTCAAATACATCAAAGCCCGTGCAAGTCGCACCCGCCGTTTCTTGTTTTCCTTAGTTTGAAGTCAAGTACGCCAAAGTCCAAGTGCATCACTTCCACCATTACAGTATCATCTCTTGGTTCTTGATCCGGATGTCCTGAAGTTGGCTGCCACTCCGAAGAGTGTGCTTGTTCTGGAAGAGTCTTGTCTGCGTCCCCTGGTTGTTCACTGCAACTTGAGTCCATCGGAGCCCAGTGCGGGACGTGTCCACCATTTTATTGTTTTGTTCTAGTCTCCTGTATTGACACTTCAGAATCGTTCATCTTCACCTCAGATTCTTCTGGTTCATGGTTGCATCAGATATCCATCTTCACCTCAGATTCTCCTGGTTCCTGGTTCCTGGTTGCAGCAGAATTTCCACAGCATTGTCCAGTCCTTGGTAATCCTCCAGTGGGTTCATCACCAAGTATCTTCCTTGTTCTCTTCCATCCGTGGCAGCCCCAAAGTGGGTTTTGACCAGGGAGCCTTCTTCATCTAGTTCAATTCTGATAGCCCTCCAGTGGGCTCATCCCAGGAACCTGTTCCTCTTGTTCCTTTATGCCAGCAGCCTTGGAGAGAGTGGGTTTTATGCCGTGACACATATGGTCGGTCTAAAAAATCTTTCACCACCCTAGTGGCTCGGATCATGTTTTGAGTGTCTTGGGAAACTCCTTTATCCTCATTTTCTGTAGCTACCAACTCTACTCAACGGTGCACACGAAGACTTCAGCTACGACTGGACCCTGTGGTGACTCTGTATATACTATATAATAATTGATTCTAATAGAATGCAGAGTATAGTGGTACTAGGCCGCGGAGCACCTCAGAATATTTATTTTCTTTAGACTATGATTTAGCTACTTGATTCCGAACCCGAGTTCATAGAGATTTAGTAACCATTTAGCAGCACTGTATGAGAATTGACTGTTCATGTTCATTAGTGTTCTGTCTACCCCTTCTGTGAATGTGTCATCCTACCCCTGTTGTTGAATAAAGCCCTGCGAGCATCAAACTCATTGGACGACTCCTGCCGCTCCTTGTTGGATAAATTTAATCTATCCTTACTTATTCGGGCTTCAGTGCTCATCACCATTGCAGAAGCAGAGCACCACGTCAAACCTGGAAAACAGGAGAGGGGGGATATGCTAGAAACCTTGAAATACCTCAAAATCAAGAAACTCAAAACAGATGATATGTTAATGCAGAAGACCCACATGACACCAATGGAAGCTAACTGTACTGGGAGCAAGATGGCGGCCACGCTGGGCTGCCGTCTATGAGTGTTTAGAAGTTCTGATCTTTGGCCCGATTTTATGTTATTTAACGTTGCCGTTTGAATTACAGTACCACCCGCTATATAATCGCTAGCAGTCGTTTAATATTGCGACTATTTATGTTTTGTTATTTAAAGTCGGTGGTGCGTTGCAGAGACTGACCTGGTCGTAGGTGGTTCGTTTGGGTGCTGTGCTGGGTGTCGGTCTGCCTGGACATTTTTTGGAGAGGTTGGTGGTTTGTTGCCTGGAGGCTTGGTGGCGGCTCTTCCTTCTGCTGGGCACACACAGAGTACGTTTCGGGAACTGCAGAGAACGCTCGTTCGGAACTCAGCAAGGTGAACTGCAGTTTCTGTTCAGGGACAAAATCTTCGCCGGACCAGGGGAAAGAGGCTGTCGGATCTCGTGTGTGTGGGACTATTCGACAAGGAAGTGGATGGCAGAAGAACGGCAGTGAAGATTGAGGGATAGCTGTCCACATAATCTGGAGGTTTGGCTCCCTGGTCCAGATGGGGGGGCTGGTTTGTCCTGCCTCCGGAGGGTGGTGGGGCTTGCTTTGCTCCCTGGGTGAGGCAGGGGCATTATCGGAGGGTGGTTCTGCCTGCCTCATCATAGCGAGGGTCGGGTGAGCTGGAGCCTGTGGTTAGTATCTGTGGAGGTGGAGGAGTTGTTGGTGCTATCTGTTATATGCCTGCTCCTGCTGCTTCCAGGATCTCGCTACTGGGAATTTTGGAGACTGTGACAGAACTTAGAGCGTGTGAGTTGGATTTGGTGAAGTATTCCTGAATCATTTCTTGCTGTAACTGTTGTGTTTTAATTACTAGGAGACTATGGAGACCAACATGAAATTTAACTATAACTGAGTTCATTTTGAAATATCAGTCTCGTGAGAGGAGTCTGATTAATGTTGGAGCCATACAGTGTGGTGAGAGCACAGAAGTGTGACTATACAACAAAGACTTTGAACTCTGTTTTTGAGTTAAATGAGGGTACTGATGGATGAGTTTTAAAATAAAGGGCCATTTTTGTGGTTTTAGGTGGTATGCTCCTCTCCCCGCAGTGGTGAGAGTACTGTGGTTGGGGTAGAAATATAATATGTTTTGATAATTTGACAGCACTAGAATTGATTAATAGATTTTGTATTATATTATGATTATTTAGTGTTTTATTTTTAGTTCTATTTGAAATTTTGTTTTATATAAGTTTAATTTTGTTTTATATAAGTTGAGTAGTGTTGATTATTGTTAATTGTGGTGTGAACTATGTGCTGGAATGATAATAATGAGTGGGTATTATTCCCTCTACTCAGGGACTCCGTCTTTCTCCTGTCCCCTTTGTCACCGGAAGTCTACAGAAAATGTAGGGCTCTGGGGATTGTGAGAGGGAGACGGAGGTTGGTGCTGGGCTTGGGGGAATGGAAAGGAGGGTAGATTGGGATAGTGGGTCAAGGAGACGCTGGAGTAAATGGGCACAGGAGAGGGTCCTCCCTGTCTTGTGCCCATACCCAAGGGTTCTGATTTGGATCAGCTGGTAGGGCGGTCATTATCGAGGTTTATCCTACTCGGGCGGTGTTATGCAATGCCAGGTTCATTAAAAACAAGACGGCTGTTATAGCCGATCTTGTCGGGTCATCTGACCTGGCGTGCATCACCGAGACTTGGCTGGATGAAAACGCTGGGCCAGTTTTAGCCGCAGCAATTCCAGTTGGGTACTCGGTGATACACCGCCCGAGGCAGGATCGTAGGGGCGGGGGTGTTGCCATATGTTTTAAGTCAGAACTGGGTCTGGTGGAGGTACCAGCGGGAGTCGCCAGATCATTTGAGTGTATTGTGGGCGAGGGTGTGGGGTGCAGGATACTTCTTGTATACCGTCCACCAGGTGGCGAGAATGTCTTCCTGCAGGAAGTCGCAGACTTCATTGTCGACCTCACGCTGGGGTCCCCAGATGGTTGGTTCTGGGGATTTCAATGCTTGGTCGACGGCGAACTCTCTCGATTTGGTCAAGACTTCCTCCAGTTGATGATATCACTGGGCTTCACAGGTGGTTCCTCCTCGACTCATGTTGGTGGACACTCATTGGACCTGGTGTTCCTTCTGGGGATGGGGATATCCGACTTGGTGGGAACCGGTCGGATGGTCTGACCATCACTCCATTAGGTTCAGTTTGAGGCCACCCCTGCTAGGTCTGCCCTTATGGAGATGGTCCGACACCGCCTTTGAGGGTGTATCCCCAGATGACCTGATGGCAGTGTTGGACCTATCAAGCCTACCGATAGATTGCTTAGATCCAGGTGACCTGGTACATGCTTATAATGAGGCAGTAACAGGGGCCCTGGATTCTATTGCACCAGTTCGTGTTCGTCCTCTTACTCCTCGCCCCAGGTCTCCCTGGTTTGATGAGACCATGAGGGAGTTGAGGAGGGTTGGACGAAGGCTGGAGAGGCGTTGGCGAAGGTCCGGTCTTGATGATGACAGGCTTAGTTTGATGGACCATTATTTGGCCTATCAATCCGCAATCTCTCGTAAGAAGGCAGAGTTCCTGTCCAGAGAGATAGCGGCTGCACAGAATAGACAGCTCAGCTCTTTCGGACTGTGGACAGACTGTGCAATCCAGTTTGTCTTCAGCCCAGAAGAGCTTTATCTCAAGAATGGTGTGAGGAGCTTGCTCTCTTTGCAGATAAGGTTGTCAAAATCAGATCGGATATTCGCTCTTCCCTCCCCAATGGGAGCGACGGTGGTCGGCAGGAGATGTCGAACACCCAGTTTAGATGGTCTGACTTCAGCCTTCCCACAATCGATGATGTTGTTATGATCATTCAAGCACTGCGACCGACTTGCTGTGATTTGGACCCTGGCCCTACACGCCTTTTAGTGAGTTGTGTGGATAAGATCGGCCTAGTCCTAGCTTTGATCGTCTGGAAGTCTTTGGAGAGGGGGATTTTTCCAGATCCCCTTAAAGAGGCTATAGTTGAGCCTCTATTAAAGAAATCCTCCTTAGATCCAGATTGTCTAGCAAATTACAGGCCAGTCTCTAACTTACCCTTTGTGGGTAAAGTTATTGAGAAAGTGGTCGCAGTGCAGTTGGAGGATCATCTGACCAACAACAATATCTACAATTCTCTCCAGTCTGGATTTAGGAAAAGGCATAGTACCGAGACAGCGCTCGTATGGGTACTAAATGACCTCCTAATAGCGAGAGATCATAGGACCCGATCCATCTTGGTACTACTTGATCTCTCTGCAGCGTTTGACACCGTTGACCATGGTGTGCTGTTGGAGCGTCTGCGGTCATTCTGTGGACTGTCTGGTACGGTCCTCAGATGGTTTCAATCTTACCTCAAGGGTAGGACTCAGAGAGTGGTGTCGGGAATTTTTTCCTCAGCATCATTCTCCCTACCCTGCAGGGTACCGCAGGGTTCTATTTTAGCACCTATGTTGTTTTCGGTGTATATGCTACTGTTAGGGGTGATTATTAGACAATAAGGTTTGGGTTTTCACTGCTACGCAGATGATACCCAGCTGTATATGTCTTTTGTGCCCGGCCAGGATGCTGCCTTGTCAGAATTTAATAACTGCCTTGAAGAAATCCAAGACTGGATGAATGGGAGTTGGCTGAGGTTAAACCCGGAGAAAACTGAGGTGTTGGTTGTGGACAAAGGTCGCTGTGAGGCGGGTCTGCCGGAGGGATCACCCTCAGGCTTATGGCTTGGAGGTGTTCAACTGACGACCTCAGATCAGGTGCGGAATCTTGGCGAATAATCGACGCACACCGACATTTAAATCTCAGGTGTCAGCGGTCGCCAAAACTTCCTTTTCATCTGAGGAATATTGCCAGGGTGAAGCATCTGGTTCCTCCAGAGGACCTTCCAACACTGATCCATGCCTTCGTTACCTCCCGTCTTGACTACTGTAATTCCTTATACCTAGGGCTATCGGGGGTTGAACTTCGCCGTCTGCAGCTAATGCAGAATGCGGCAGCCAGGTTGTTGACTGGATCTTCTAGATCCAGCCATATAATGCCTGTGCTTCGCGGACTGCACTGGCTGCCAGTGTTTTGGCGAATCACCTTCAAGGTCGGTTTACTGACCTATAAAGCCCTACATGATCTGGGACCTACCTACCTGAAAGAGCTCCTTTGCTCCTACAATCCCTCCCGCTCCCTCCGATCCACTGACGAGGGATTGCTAGAGATTCCCAGGGTTCGTTTGAAAACATCCGGTGCTAGATCGTTTAATTTTATGGCACCTACCCTGTGGAATTCTCTACCTCGTCAGGTGCGAGATTGCCCGACCGTCCTTAGTTTTAAGGGAGCTTTGAAAACCCACCTTTTTAGTATAGCTTTTAAGGACTTATATTAGTTTTTAACTTTATTGTATTTATTGTTTTGTGAATTTGTACAGGCGCTTTGATTTTAAGAAAAGCGCCTTTTAAAAATAAAGATGAATTGAATTGAAAATACCTGGGCAAGATGGAGGGGTATGTGGATCATCTAATGTTTTACCTCTAGAGCTGGGGGTGTGGCTATCTTGTTAAAATCTGGATTTCCTGGGGTGGTACTCAGGTCAATATCGGAGCCTCATGGCCATTATGTATTGGCACAAATCGAAATGAATGATGGGCATTGCTTCCCTGTCAGAGCCATATATGGTCCTAATGTAGAAAACAGGTCCTTCTTTCAAAGGGTAGTGTTAGATATGGCACAATTTACAGGCCCGTGGGTGATAGGAGGGGACACAGATCCAAGCCTTCCCCAGTTCCACTATCGAAGAATGTGAAAGGTCTGCAAGAACATATGTGGACCTTCACCATGGTGGATGTGTGGTGACAGAAACATCTCTCCGGCAGAGAATACAGGTCCTGCTTGCTCTTCCAGAGGTCCTACACCAGGCTAGCTCTCTTGTTGTGCTCCACAAAGCTGTTACCCAGGGCGAACACTATAAAATACCTGCCTGGGGTAGAATCGGATCACTCTTCTCTATACCTTGATATTAAGGTTGAAGGAATGGGTAATCCTCCCTGAATGCGCAGATTGGATCCAGTGCTGCTGAAGAACCTCCAGTTTAACAAGATCGTGGCAGACTCAATCACTGGGTTCCTAGCCCATTACCAAAGAGAGGACACATCCCTCTCCACTAGATGGGAGGCCCTGAAGGCCTATGTCAGAGGCCAGGCCATCTCCTGTGCAAAGCATAAAGAGAGAGGAGAAACCCGAGAAATCAATAATTTGTAGAAGAAAATAAAGAGGTGGAAAGACTACATATGGCTAACCCCACCCCTAACCTGTGCCACCTTCTACAGAAACTTAAATGGAAGATCAACACCCTGAGCACAGTGACGATCAAGAGGGCCATACTACTCAACCAAGCAAGGCAGTACTTTGACGGGGACAGGGAAGGGAAACTGCTGGCTTGGCAACTAAAACAACAGGAAGGTGAATGAACCATACCCCGAACTCACCATCCCGAAAAAGGGGAGGTCACAGGGCGCACTGAAATAGGGGACACTTTAATAGATTTTACAGCAACTTATATACTTCAGAGACATCTCCAACTCCAGATCAATTTCTGGTCTTTTTCAATAAATGTACCCTTACTGCCATTCATCCTGCAGACTCTGAGAAACTGGAACAACCCTTAACGAAACAAGGGGTTCACGAAGCAGTCAGCGCTTTGAAGGGGGGAAGCACCCAGCTCTGATGGCCTACCCACTGACACTTATTGAAAAGAGTAGGGGGATTTCCCCAGTGTCCTGGCCAAATTTCCCTCATTCACTAAAAATACCACCAACAGCTTCATCTGCTTCAAGGTCAGTTGGCATTCATCTGTATCCCCCTCCCCCGGGTCGTGCCTGAAAATAGGCAGGATTTGTCTAGTGCACTTACCCGGTCAACAAAAACTAAATAAATAAATAATAAAATAAAATGATCCAGCATCTTCATGAAATCTGTTTGGGTGACTTACCTCAAATTTTTGCCTAAGTTCTTCATTTCCTTCCTCTCCCTCTGGTGGAACAGGGACATTGAAGTACTCGCCTTCTTCTTGACTCAGTAATTTAAACCTACATAGAAACAGTCAGTTCACAATTAAAAGCCTAATATTATGCTTAATTGCATATTTTTGTATTATTTATTATTTACAATTACTGGCCAGAATTTTTAACAGCTTTATAGCCATGTCATAATTTTTGGTCATAACTGGTCATGTGTAACCATGAGCTGTCAATCAAACACCCACTGCTGAAGCTGCATGTCCCAGTAACACAACTGCCTGTTTTGGTGTCCCTCACAGAAAAGTAGCTGAATATTAACAACCAAGTTAAAGTTTACACAACTGAAAGAACTGTTATGTAAGAACTTAACAACAGTAGATCGTCAAGGGAATCTCTGTCATCAGGTCATACCTGTGGAATCTGGCCATCAAGTGCTAGAATCACACGGAAGCTTTTTTGCAGCAGTCTAGTAGGGGCTGCCCATGCTGACGTCAGGCTCCAATGTCACAGCCTTATATAAGCCTGGACAGCCCCGCTCCCTCCTCAATTCTTTCCCTAGCCAGAGGCCATAGGAGACTGGAGTCCCACCAGGGAATCGAGGAGAGAGAAGGTGCCCAGATAGCAAAAAAGCTGGAGCAACAGGATAGCTGAGCTATAGAGAAAGAGAGAAAAGGGGGGATGGAGAGAGGGCCAGCATAACCTGATGACAGAGATTCCCTCGAAGATCTATTGTTACGGTAAGTTCTTACATAACTGTTCTATCTTCTTCGGGGAGATCTCTGTCATCAGGTCACACCTATGGAATAAGTCCCAAGCAGTGCTGAGAGTAAAAAACAGTCTGGGTGGCAGGAGGCCAGAGGCTTAAGAAAGAAGGCCCTGAAGCACAGCTAGGCCAAAGCCTGCTCTGCTTCTGGAGGCAATGTCCAGACTGTAGTGCTTGGTGAAAGTGTAGACAGTACTCCAAGTTGCAAGTTACAGCAGCACAAATTTCCACAGTTGACACATTTCTGATACAGGCAACAGAAGTGACCAGGGCTCTGGCTGAATGGCCGTGAACCACGCCAGGAAGTTCCTTACCATTCTTCCTATAACTAAAAATAATACAGTTGGCCAACCACTTTATTTATTTTTTTATTTATTTGTGTCTAGGATTACAAAGTACCTTTGAGCCAAGGCTCTTTTACAAAGGTTCCACGTCATGCTGGTTACAGGGTAACAGACACTAAAACATAAAGCAGTTACAGGTACATGGTTTTAGACAGTAATTTTGCTTGACAAAATCAGACTGAGCGATGAGTATCTCAAGAAACAATAGGAGGAAGAGGGCAAGAAGGGGAGAGGGCTGAGGGTAGGGGAAGGCATAGGTGTAGAGGGTCAGGGTGAGGTAGCCGAGGGGCCTTGTCAGGAGGAAGACTTGGACAAGTACTGTTTAGATACTGGAGCACCCTCTTTGCCAAGAGTGAAAGAAACAAATAACTGAGAGGACTTTCTAAGTCCTTAGCAAAGTTAGCGTGGCGTGTGTCAAGGGGTTGTGGGATAACAGATGGACCAGACACAGAACTTCAGGTTCAACACACAATCTCTGTGTGATGTTTATTTAAAAATAATAAACTTCAAAATAAAATAACAAAATAATTTTAATTATTTACAGAATTGCAGGTGGTTCACTTTCCTCAGTGACCACAGGGGATAACCTTAAGCAATGGTATATCCCTTCTTCAATACATCAGTTTGTAGCAACAGACAATGCACATCCTTCCACTGCATTTGGTCAGCACCTACTGACCCACTAATCTACCTCTCTTCAGTCAAAATTAACTATCCCCTATGTTGGTCTTAAGTGTTTGGGTCATAGTGAGCCCCCTCCCCCCAAAAAACAACACAAAAACAAGCTAAAGACAAAGAACCTCAGTGTAAAAGTACTAAAGCAAGGGTTACCCCAAAGGGCACTGGCAATAAAGCCAAGTTTCAAAGAAATACAAAATCACACATACCTCCATAATGCAAAGCATCATGGGATATATATGCAAATTAGCATGACATTTTAGGCTGGTTCAGCTTTAAAGTAGGAATGCATGGTGCCAAAGGACCTCTCAAACAATCAGCAATTTACATGCATTTTAACAGCACAACAGGGGTTTTCTGATATCTCTACCCAGGTAACTTAATTCTATAATACAGTCACCTAGTAACTTTTTACCTTTATCAAAAACACATAGTGCCGTAGTATTTTCAACATTTACAGGTTTCATAAGCATTAGGCATATACCTAATGTGCTTTTATGTCATAGTGCTTTTGCATACTTTAGGTCAACAACAAGGAACACGGCCTGTTGTTTTAAATCAGTTCTGAGGTCACCGCAATAACTTCCTATACAAGGACCTGAAAGGGAAAAGGAAAAATAAGTCTGGACACTATAGACCAGTCAAGAGGGAAGGGGGTGCCCATAGGTGACCAACCATACAGACTAGAATTGTAAAGAATATTTAAAGCAAAGAAATAGGAGAACTGTTGCAACAGCTTTTAAGAATAAAGAGACAGTCCTTCAGAGTGATAGGTTCTTCCTGTCACAGTGTGTATAGTACCTGAGAATTCTATTCACATCCAAAGTATGGAGCAATGTTTCCCCTGGATTGGCATGCTCCGGATAATAGACAGGTAGATAGATTTATTCAGAGTAAACTCAGACACCATCTTAGGAAGAAACTTAGGATTAGTATGCAAAGAGACCCTGTCTTTGTGAAAAATCAATTAAGGCTGCTCACACATGAGAGCCTGTAGCGCTGAAATTCTTTGAGCAGAAGTAACTGCAACTAAAATTAATGCTTTCCATGACAGAAAGCATAGCTCGCAAGATGTGGCTGGCTCAAAAGGAGGCAGGGTCAGCTTGTCAAGCACAAAATTGATGTCCCAAGCCGGGACCGGATTCTGGATAGGAGGCGTCAAGTGTAAAATGCCTCTCAGAAAAGTACTGGCCACATCCAACTGGGCTGCAGTACATCCTTCAACGTGCACATGAAAGGCTGAAATAGTAGACAGGTGCACCTTAACAGAGGAATATTGCAGTCCTGCATCTGATAAAGACAGGAAATACTCCAGAACTTGGCTGACTGGACAAGTGAAAGGGTCCAGATGATGAGAAGCAGCCCATATAGCAAAACGCTTCCACTTCGAGTAAGTGGCCCTGGTGGAGGGCTTCCTGGCAGCCACCAGGACATCAGCCACCTTCTCGAAGACCCCAAAGCACACAATGGCTACATCTTTAGGAGCCAGGCATGCAGCTAGAGAGACTTGAGCTCTGGATAGACCAGGGTTCCCTGACCCTGTGTCAACAGGTCCCTGCAAAGGGGCAAGGGCACCGCCGGTTCCACAGCCAATTGTTGCAGTAATGGAAACCATATCTGATGAGGCCAGAATGGAGACACCGAATTAGAGTGACACCCTCCATTTGTAGCTTGATGAGCACCCTCTGAATCAGAGGAAAGGGCAGGAAAATGCAAAGAAACCTCTCTTTCCAGGAGCAGGACAATGTGTCTTGCCAGAAAATTCTAAGCCCTGGATCTAGCAAGCAAAAACACATCAGTTTTGCACTGAGTGAGGATGCAAAAAGGTCCAACTCTGGATGATCTCAGCTGTCGAGCAGGTCTTCTATGACTGAGGTCAGCAATTCCCACTTGTGCATTCTGGACTGTGACTGACAGAGGCTGTCCACCAAGGCATTTTGGTTGCCTGGCACATGGATAGCTGACAGTTCTAGACCATGATCTAGAGCCCAATACCAGGCCCTCATTGCCTCCCGGCACAGGGGGTAGGAATGAGTCTTTGCTTGTTGATGTAATGGACCACACTGAGATTGTCCAACTGCACCAACAGTGGGCCTGCAGAGAGATGGTACTGGAAGGCACATAAGGCATACAGAACTACCTGCATTTCTAGAATGTTTATGTGGAGGTGAGTCTCACACTGGGACCAGATCCCCTGGGTCTGATAAGGGCCTAAGTGTGCTCCCCAACTCAGACCCGAAGCATCCAGGATGAGGATTTGGTGAGGGATGGGGATGAGAAAGGGGAACCCTTTCAGGAGATTGACTGGGTCCATCCACCACTGAAGCACCTTGCATACTGGGTAGAAGACAAGGACCAGCTGATCCAGATCATCAGAACATTGATCCCACTAGACTCTGAGGGTCCACGGTGGGATCCTCATATGCAACCTGGCCAAAGGGACCGTAAAAATGGCTGCATCCATTACACCAAGCAGCCCCAAGAACGTCCTGGCTGGTACATACCAGTTTTGAGCCACAGCCTGGGCTTTAGCTATGAGGTGGTCTGCCCTGTCATGTGGTAGGAAGGCCTTGCCCTGAGTAGAATCCAGAACCAGCTCTATGTACTGCAACCTCTGGGACGGGGTCAGCACAGTATTGGGCAAACTGATAGTGATGCCAAAGGACTGGAACAACTGCAAGGTGTGTTCTACAGTCAGCAACAGTAGTTCCTTTGCTGTCTGGGAACTGGTTCTATTGCCCTTTTGCACAGCAAGGTGAACACCTCCTTCCAGAGCACCACTGTGTGGTCTAGATGATAAGAGGTAGGAACTGGTGGAACATTAGTAGGCTGTTCTAGAGCACGGCCCTGTTTTGATTATCTGCAGGATCCAAGCATCTTTGGTAATGGTTCTCTACTAGGAAACCTGGAGGGAGAACTGACCTCCGACCACCACCTCCTGGCTTGAAACAAGGGGTGGGGTCTGACAAGGAGTCAGGCTGAGGTAGAACTAGTGGCTGGGGCTGCTCCTCCTTCCCTGGAGTGCTTAGCAGAGGGACCTGCAGTGGAGGAGGGGCAGGCAAGGCAGAACTGGCCCTGTGCTTGTCCAGGAGCTTGGCTCCGGAGCCACACTTGCGAGAGACCTTACGAAAGGAGGGCCTCAGTCTGCTCCTAGGCTGGGTATGATAAAGGGACTGGACAGACCCGAGAGGTCTGGACCTCTGGACAGAGGCCTGCAGGTCATTAATGATATCCTGCACATCAGGACCAAAAAGCTTATGACCTACAAAAGGGGCCTTCAACACCTTCTGCTGGACATCAGCTACAAAGCCAGAGACTCTAACCCAGGAATGCCTTCTAAGGCAAATGCCAGAGGCAGGTGCCCTTAGCTGTAGTATCAGCCATATCACAGGTGATGCTGAGGAGATGCTTACTAACATCTTTCAAGGCCTGGAGAATTTTAAGAAGCTCCTGCCTCTGGGAACCCTAAGGAAGGGCCTGAGCAGCAGCCTTGCCCTTCTTCCAGAGGGTATTCTGGTACTTGATCATATGAGACAAGTATCTGACAATTCAACGTGGCCAAGGCAATAGTCTTCTTGTCCCATAGGTCAATCCTCTGAGATTCCCAGTCAGGGGGGAGGGAACTAAGGTGCCTGGGTACATTGGACCTGTCATGAGCAGCCTTGATTACCACTGAATCTATTTCTGGCTGGGCTACATAGAAAGGCAGCCCCAAGGGTGCCTGGTAAAGCTAATCAGCCTTTCTATGTATGGCGGGTACCAAGCTGGGCCTATGCCAGGCAGTACTGGCAGCATCCTGCAGTTCTGGAAGCAGAGGGGGAATAACTTTGGGTTGAGATTCCAGGATCTCCAAGAAATCCACCAAGTTCCTCCTTGTGACATCCTCCTCCTCAGTCTGGAACCCCACAGTGGAGGACAGCTGCTTCATAATATTAAATGGGGGTCCTCTGAAAGGGAACTTGGGGTGTATTTGACTGAGTCCTCACTCCTGGAAGAGACAGTCCTGTCAAAGGAGTCTACTTCCACATCTTCCTCTTCATCCTCTTCCTCAGGGAGGATGAGATCAGGGTGATGTTCCTCCTCTACGTCGGCCTGTTCTGCAGCAGGGGTCGACGCCCAGAGTACCGACAGCTCTTTAGAGGGCACGGGGCAGATAGGTTGAACTGGCGCCAACACAGCTGCAGTGCCTGGCAGCAAGGGTGATGAAAGCCCAGGCCAAGGAACAAACTGTTGGATGACAGCCAAAGTTATGGAAGTAAGAACCACATTGAGGTTGACAGCAGGGTAAGGAAGCACCGTCGACATCAGGTATCGTCGGAGAGGGCAAAGAACCCAGCTCCGACAAACTGCCACCACCTACAGTCGAGGCGGTGTAGCCCAGTGCCTGTGGACCTCACGGTTCCACTGGTCGAGATGGTAGGGTTGGGGCCGACAACCCCAAGGCCAACAACCTGAGGGTGAGGGCCCCTCTGCAACCCAGAGAAGACTGGGGGAACTTTCTATTGTTGGGGCCTGATAGGAGCAAAAGCTTGCATGGAGAGAGGCATCAAAGTCGAAGTGTTTGACGGTATAATCCCAGGAGAAGTGAAGGAAGAATCCAGCAGGGACCGGGATCGCTGTTGAGGGGAGCAGTCCTTAGGTCTGTCCTTATCCTAACAGGGATGTTTCCTCGAGGACTAGTCTTGGGCTTTGGTGGCCCGAGAGACCTAAGGGGACGCTACCGACTGGGGGTGGGTAGCCCCAGAAGACCCCTGCTCTCTGCTGGCTGTCTGTTGTTCCACGAGGAATTTCTGCAGGGCTTTCTTGCATCATTGTTGTGTGGTGAGGTTGAACTTCAGGCAAAGCTCACAGGCAAGAACATTAAGGCCAGGCCCAAGATAGCAAAGTTCATGGTCATCAGTTGAAGAAATCTTCTTTCTGCAGCAGCAGCGACAGAAAAGAGCTGACGAAGGAGTAGTTCTCAACATATAAAAATAAAAATAAAATAAAGTGATTTGAAGGCTGTAAGAAATAAGTAAAATTTTGGTGGTCGACTGAGCAATGAAGCTTTCGTGGAGTCCATGCACAAATGGTCAATGGTGGGAAAGAACTGAGGAGGGAGCGGGGCTGTCCATGCTTATATAGAGCTGTGTCATCAGAGCCTGACATCGGCATGGGCGATCCCTACTAGACTGCTGCAGAAAAGCTTCTGTGTGATCCTAGCACTTGATGGTTAAGTTCCATAGGTGTGACCTGATGACAGAGATATCCCCAAAGAAGATCTATGATTTGCACAATGTGGTCATATAACTGAACTGTCTCTATGTCTCTCTAAACCCCTCCCTTATTAAAAATGCTGGACAGTATTTATGAAAAACAAAACAAGGGTAGGAGTATGTAGCACAGAATTTTATATCAGTGTGGGATGCTTTTATAAACCCCTCGAGCTTTACTCTCAGGGTTTATGTAGCATCCCATCCCACACCTTGGGTGTGTATAAAATTCCAGTTACACACATCTACTCAAGTATTATTCCGTATTTATTTTCTGTGATTTGATGTTAGTGCAGAGATTTTTGTCCCCCTCAGAAACAACTCTGCAAAAATGAAGAAAAAGGGGTAATAGGGTAATACCACTGAGGTGATGGGAGGGAGCAACAATATGGACCGATTGTCTTCTTTCTTCTCTAAGCATATATGAATGAATGTAATCACATAATTCAAAATACTGTCACATAGGAAACACAGTAGAAAAATTAGCAGTTTCTATAGTTTCCTTTTCAAAATCTAAAGAGCTAGTGTACTGCCTAATTCCTAACAGTAATTTTGAGAAGTAGTCAGCTATCACTTCTTCTAGCTGAAGTATTTTGCTTGGTTTCTTTTTTGCTAGTTAGACGATTTTTCTGCCTGACAGCATTAAGTGTGATGTGTGGAACACCACATTACCTGGAGGCTGACGCAGTTAGTTTTGCTCCTCCCTATACATCATCAGCATTGTGACCTCACTGACAGTGACCAAGAGCAGCCAATCTCCTGCTGCTCGATTGGTAACTTGTGACACATGTTACCAATCAGGCAGCAGGGTTTGTGATGTAACAATGAGTGAGGTCACATGCTGATGATGTAGTGGGAGGGACAGAACTAGAAATGTCTGCTTCCAGGTAAAGCACTGCTTTTCACATCACACACAATACTATTAGGTAGAAAACCATCTATTGAACACATAGAAAAACTCTTCAGAAATAAAAAGTAATAAGAGACTACTTTTAAAAATTACAACAATGTTCTGCTTGCTGTTTGATGCTACTCGCTCTTTAATACAATGGCTTATAATAGCAATATACACTTCTTGCAGTGACATTTACCAAATTAGTAATCACCAGCTGGTTTTGGCTTGAGGCCCAGTTTAATTTGCCCAGCATGTCATTAATCTCCAGAAAATGCCACCGGAAGTTTATATTGTTAGATAGCTATTGCAGGAAATGCCCCTGGCGTCATTCTAGATCATTAGTCCTTAACCTCTGTCATAGTGAGCGCCCAATATTAAAAAATGCCATACAATATTGTTCACAGTGCACCAGGAATAAAGTGAAATGCATTAAGGTTGGAGTTTATTCACATTTTTTTGTCTCATCTCTTTACATAAAACATTAGCAACTCAAAATTAAAGTAATGGGTAAAATGTGTTTGTTCGTGTTTGTTCTTCTGCCTTCACCACACCATAGTGTCCAATCTTGACTATAACCTGTATTTAGCTGCTCGTGTGTACATAGTACTCATTTACTACCACTGTCATTACTCTGTATATTATATTTAGCCCTGACTATGTTAGTTAGTTATTTAAATATTGTGTGATTTTATTCTGTTTAATGTGCTGTGTATTTATCTTGTATCCTGTCCAGGTCCATCTCACAAATGAGCTTTGCTCAATGATGTTCACCTGGTTAAATAAAGATTTTGATTGAAAACATGTTTTCCTGCCTCTTCTAGAACAGGTTTGGGCCTCCCCAGTGCAGATTGCCTATTTGAGAAACCCTGTTCTACATTGTTTAAATACAAAATATTTTGAAAGAGTTGGCAGAAAATGATAATCATTAGCCATCCCACCAGCGCAGGGGTGCAAGGCATCCACATGCGGTGCCGACATCCTGGGTTCAGCGACAAACTCAGGAGTCAGAGGGACAGCCGGGAGAAGGACTGAGCATCCCAAGGGACCGCTCTCCTTCTCTGGAGGGGGCAGAGTGTCCGGCACCTTGTGGACCCCCGGTGTAGGCTGGGGTACCACTGCAACCAGCACCATAACCTTGGGGGGGGGCAGGGCAGACACTGAACGTCACTGCACGTCCAAGCCCCCAGGGGTCCAGCAGTTAAAAAAAAAAAAGGTCCACCAACAGATGATGTCCTGCGCGCAGACTGGGTCCTCTCCTCACCCAGACTGATGTAGCACGAAGCTACGGTTCTGCCCCTGCAGCAATCCAGGAACGGAACCCTCCTCCCCAGTACTGCTTCAAATTCACCTGGAAGCCAGTGACTCTGCTCCTGGGGATAATCCGGGGGTTTGGGGGGTAGGAGGCTGGGAGGGGTGCTCTGTGAGGCGCAGTGGGACTGATGGCTGATTGATAAGGGTCGGAAAGGACCAAAAAAAAAAAAAAAGACAATGATAATCAGTGGCGGCTCTGCACAGTATAATGTTTTGGCTAAGCCAGGCAACAGTACATCTAATGACTTATTTTGAATCAGCCAGAAAGGATGAGCAACAGAGATGCTAATGCCTCCCAAAGTCTATGGGGTAGGTTAAGAACTATTTATTTGAATTTTCCAACACTAGGATAGCCAACATTTAGGCAAAACCTGTCCCAAGTGACATATAACAGAAGCGGAGCTGTTACCATTTCAAAGGTAGTTCTGTTCATACTGATATGTGTTTGTAAGTCTACAACACAGCCCATTTCACATACAAGCAATCAGAAGTTTAGCTACATTTACAAGATGTTAAATAAATAAAGAGAACAAGATAATGAGGATGAGAAGAAGAAACAGTTATACAGTGTTTCTCATGGGAACATACGATGAAGCCAGCAGAATAAGGCCATTTGGTATAGCTAGTCTGCCCATATTGCAGGGTCCTCAGCATAAGCTACTGACCCTGCCCCCCTCCCCAATCTGCCCTTCCCCTCTGCTGACCCTTGTTTTTCTCTTAACTCTATCTCAGCCCCTCTTGAAGCTTCTTGCTCTTTTGAACAAAACCACTTCCTCCAGAAGTTCATTCCAACCAGCTGCCACCCACTCATTGAAGAAGTGTCTCCTAGCATCTGTCTTAAATCTCCCCTCCTCCAACTTTAGACTTTGTCCTTTTGTGTTTTGGTTCACAGCCAGCTTGAAGAGATCCTCTTTGTCAACCATATTTATTCCTTTCAAATAGCTGAAGGTCTCAGTCATGTTCCTCTCTCTCTCTCTCTTCTCCAGGAAGTACATGTTTAGTGCCCCCAACCTCTTCTCATACTTACTACCCTGTTGGCCCATGATTATCTTCAATGCCCTCCCCTCTGGATCATCTCCAGCAGTTTTGTGTCCTTTTTAAGGTACGAGCACCAGTAGTGTACAAATGTCATACACACTGTATCCCAAAGCACTTTTCAAGCAAATCCACATGCAGCCTTGAACAACTGCATGAACTGGTTTTATGGGAATGGGTACATTGGCCAGGGCACTGGGGAAAATCCCCTACTCTTGAAGAAAGTGCATTATGTTCTTTTTCTTCCACCTGGACAACCACCAGGACAGATGCAGAGATGGGCAGAGGGATCTTAGGTTAAGGTCTCATACAAAGTACGGCACACTGCGACATTACAGCATTTCCCTAGTACAGCACTCAGGTGCCAGCATTAATGGTATGAGGCCAGTCTTGAACCAATGACCCTCTGGCCCAAGGGCAGATGTGTTACCAACTTAGCCATGCTCAGTTCATAAAAGCAGAAGGAAATGGAGATGTTAGTTTGGTAATTATGAACATATGAAATGTGAGCAGAAACAGGCCACACAGTCTATCGATTCTGCGCGATTGTGCAGCTAGCCCCTCAGCTTGCAGCTGCCCCACCCCTCCTCCCTCCTGTCAGCTATTTCCCCTTACTGTGTCCAAACCCTCTAAAGCAGCCCAGCATACTACAGGAACCACCTCTCTGGTAGAATGCTCCACTTGTCCACCACCTTCTCCATGAAATAATGTCTCCTGATTTCCCCCCTTCCAACCTCAGTTGGTGCCCTCTAGTATCCCTCCTCCTTCTGATCTGGAATATCTCTCCTGTATTCACCCTGTTTAACCCCCTCAGATACTTAAAGGTCTCGATCATGCCTCCCCTCTCCTCCAAGGAATACATGTTAAGCCTGTTCAGCCTTTTTTTGTAGGAATTCCCCTCCAACCCCTGGATCATCTTAGTTGCTCTGTGCTGCACCCCTCCCAACAGCCTGATGTCTCTCTTCAGGAATGGGTGCCAGTACCACATGCAGCACTCCAGGTGAGGGCTGACCAGTGATCTGTACAAGGGAAGGATCACCTCCCTACTTCTAGAGGAGATCCCCTTTGCTGTACGGCCCAGCATCTTGTGGGCTTTGGCTGCTGAGCAGAGTTGTTCATATTCCCTGTTATAATCACCTCCAGGTCCTTTTCCTCCTCAGTGTTCCCAAACTGTACCCCTCCAAGCTGGTAGCTCCTCCTCTGGTTCTTAGCTCTGAAGTGCAGTACTTTGCACTTCTTGGCATTGAACCCCAACTGCCATGTTTCTGACCAATCCTGTAGTTTATTCAGGTCTCCCTGCAGTCCCCTCCACTCCTTGATGTCATCCACCACATTTCCCATCTTGGTATCGTCTGCGAACAGACTGATCTTACTCTGGGTCCCAAGTGAGATATTTGCTATGAATATCTCAAACAGCACTGGTCCAAGTACTGATCCCTGTGGCACCCCGCTTGTTACCACCCCTGGTGATGAGAGTTTCCCCTCCACCACCACCACCCTTTGCTGCCTGCCCCTGAGCCAATTAGTGATCCATTTGACCATCTTAGTACCCACCCCCAATATATTCCAGCTTCCCCTCTAGCCTCCCATGTGGCACAGAATCAGAGGCCTTGCTGAAGTCCAAGTGCAGGACATCCACTGCATGACCCCTGTCCAGTTCCCTGGTCACCCAATCGTAGTACTCAAAGAGGTCTGTCTGGCAGGACTTGCCCATGACAAACCCGTGTCGTTGCCTGTTCTGGAGACCATTGTCCTCTAAGAAGGTCACCAGTCTCTCCTTAAGGATCGTCTCCATGAGCTTCCTCATGATTGATGTGAGGCTCACCGGTCTTATAGTTACCTGGATCACCCTTTGGGCCTCCTTTGTGAATGGTACCACATGGGCCAATCTCCAGTCTTGTGGCACGAATCCTGTGTTCAGAGAAGTGTTGAAAAGGTCAGGCAGTGGTCCTGCCAGGCACCCAGCCAGTTCCTTGAGCACCATAGGGTGAATGCCATCAGGTCCTGGTGCCTTGTCCACCCACAGTGCCCTCAGTCCTTCCAGTACCCTTGCCTCTGAAATTTCCCCATCAGTCAGCCCCTCCCCTCCCCTGCCCTCTCCTCTGCTCCCATATGGTATTCGGCTCCCCTCTCTACTGTGAATACAGAGCAGAAGTACTCATTTAGTGCCTCTGCCTGCTACTCCCCCTTCTCTACCCACCCCCTATCCTTCCTAATTCTCACTATCTGGTCCCTATTCTTCTTTCTCTCCCAAATGTATCTAAAGAAGTCCTACTCCCGCATCCTTTATACCCTGTGTCAGCCTCGGCTCCCTGGCTGCCTTGGTGGCTCTGACTAGTCCTGTGACATCCCTGGACTTCTTTGTGTACTCCTCCCCGTCTTCCCCCTCCTTGATCTTTTGAATCTCTGAAATGCTCCCCTCTTTGCTCTCACCCCCTCCATTACCTCTTTGGTCAGCCAACTGGGCTTCCTTGTCCATCCCTTCTTACTCTGTAGCCTAGTACACATCCAGTGGCCTCCACCAGCCCTGCCTTAATGATCCATTTCTGATTAGCATCCATGGTTGACTGAATTCCCTCCAGATGGCTTATCAGAATTTCCCTCATCTTATTATAGTCTGCCCCCCTAAAATCAATCACCCTGGCAACCGAATCCCCTGTTTGCTTCCCCATATTGAGTGTGAACCACACAGAGTGGTGGTCACTCCCAGCCAGAGGTTCCTCAATCTCTACGTGTCTTATGGCTTCCCCGTTTGCTAGTACAAGGTCCAGAGTCTTTCCCAACCTAGTTGGCTCATGAACCAGGAAGCTGTCCTGAAATGCCCCCAGTGTAACCTGCTCCCTAGCACTGGTGGTGGTTGGTGTGCTTCAGTCCACCCCAGGTAGGCTGAAGTCCCCCATCACCACTGTGTTCCCCTTCCTGCAAACCCTCCATACCTGATCTGCCAACTCTCTGTCCCGCTCCTCCCTTTGGGTTGGTGTCCTATAGGTCACCCCGAACCTTAGCACCCTGCCCCATGAAGCTGCATCCACAGGGCTTCTATCCCACCTTCCTCCCCCTCTTCCCTTATACACTTTATTTTTCCCCTTACATAGATTGTCACCTCCTCCCCTTTCATGTTTGCCCTGTCCTTCCTAAACAACTTGTATCCAGGGAATATCATATCCCAGTCCTGGTACTGGTTGGCCCAAGTTTCTGTAATGGCCGCAATGTCCACCCGCCTCACTGCCAAGAGAACCTGTAACTCGGCTGCTTTGTTTCCCGGGCTCCTTGTGTTTAGTGACACTACCCTCCACCTTGTTCCTATGCTTACCCCACCCCACTTTACCCCCCTTTGGCTCCTACCCTGGTGCCCTCCCCTTTAGCTTGGGGAGTAGGCTCATCTGGCTCCTCTCTCTCTGGTAGCCCTGCCTGCCAACTGACCACTTACCACCCCCTTCCCTAGTTTAAAGCTACCTTTGTCTTGAAGTACTCCTCTTCGGGTTGCCACCTTCGAATGAGGCAAAAAACAGATCCTAAACTCCACCCCTAGCCCCACCCCTTTTCATGGCTCATCATGTGTTGCTCCTCCTCCAAAGCCATTTATTATATCAGTAAAAGACAACACCTGAAGAAGCAGTTTAACAAAAATATTAGGATACTGTACTGTATCTGTTAAAGTTACTTTCCTAGGTTCTTTCTACTTATTTACTTGTGTATTTATTTATTTATTGACAATGGTTTACCAGATAAACATACAGAGATAAAAGAAATCTCATTTACAGATATGATCTGAGGGGAGACAAGGGAACACTGCAAATAGCATACAATAATATGCAGTGTATATAATTATATATAATTAAGAAAATTTTCCTACAATGTGTACTTCATATCTTTTTTGGATTTCCATGTCCTTTTCATGTCCACAGTATTATTTCAAAGCCAAAGAAGTGACCATATTTTTTTCTTGAGGAAAAAAAAATAATTTAAAACATTTAAAAATGCCTACATTCTGTTAGAGATGAAAATGTTTACCAGCAAATAAAAGTAGAAGGCAACTTGCTCTGTTACTGTTACAAAAGGTGGGGGGCAGCTTTGCTGCTATGCCAAGTGCTAATGGTATTAATGGCCATACTTTACACTTCACAAGTTGACTACTTTCACAGACAAACAGCTATATTGGCAAATAACTTGTCTGTAATCTGGACATGCAGCTGAAACAATGCATGCTATGACAAAATCTGTTTCAAAAGTGTGTGAGCACTCAAAATGGTTCAAAAACCTGACCAGCACTAAGCAAAACCAGATTACCTGATAGGGACCCTGAAAACCTGATCACCAGGTAAAAAAACCTGACAGGTGGCAATCCTAACTCCTCTATCCCCTGCTTCAATACTCCCCTCCCTGCTCAAATGTAGCCAGCCCCCTGCATACAGGTCATTATCGTCTTATTGTCCCAGGCTCTGCCCCAACCCCCACTAACCCATACCTCTTGATATGGCACCATTCCCGCAACTAGGTGTTGAACTCACCTATCCTTCCCTTCATCCAGTACTTGCACAGGGCACCTCCAAGAAGGCCACTGTTGTCCCCATCTCCTCACACAGCTTCCCCAGTTCCATGAATCTCCCCTTTACTACCTCCACTGTCTTCCCTGACAGGGCGTTCGTACCCTCATGCACCACAACATGCGGTTTCTTCCATCCACTCCCTGTGCACTTGAGAATGGCCTGCCCTGCCCTGCCTAGAAACATAGAATTTGATGACAGATAAGGACCGCTTGGCCCACCTAGTCTGCCCATTTCACTACCTAACGGATAAGCTGCAGATCCTAGTTAACCAACAGCCTTCTTCCTCCTACCCCCACCACTAGAACTGCCTTATGTCTGTCCCATGCATCCTTGAATTTCCCATTGTTTTTGACTCCACAGCCTCCTCAGGAAGGCTGTTCCATGCATCTACAACCCTCTCCATGAAGAAATACTTCCTCACATTACCTCTGAGCTGTCCCCCCTCTATCTTTAAATTGTGCCCTCTTGTTCTTACACATCTCTTTTTCTGAAAGATGCTACCCTCTTGGACTTTGCTGATTCCCTTGAGGTACTTGAACATTTCTTATCATGTCCCCCCTCTCCCTCCTTTCCTCAAGGCTATACATATTAAGCTCCTTTAGTCTTTCTTCATACGTCTTCTGGTGCAGATCATGCACCATTTTGGTTGCCCTCCCCTGGACAGCCTCCACCCTGTCTATGTCTTTGTGGAGATGGGGTCTCCAGAACTACACGCAGTACTCCAGATGTGGTCTTACCAACTGTCTGTACAGAGGGATAACAACTTCCTGTTTTCTACTGGAGATGCCTCTCCCTATGCATCCCAGTATCCCCCCAGCCCTCCTTACTTCTCACATTGCTTGCCCACCTTTAGGTCATCTGATATAACTACCTCCAGGTCCCTTTCCATTTTTGTTGTTGTCAGTATCTCTCCTCCCATCGTGTACTCTTCCCCTGGGTTTTTGGTTTCCTGGGTGCATTACTTTGCACTTCTTTGCAGTGAATCTAAGCTGCCATACATTTGACCATTCCTCCAACCTTGCCAAGCGCCTTATCATCCTTTCCACCCCACCTTGTGCATCAACCCTGTTGCAGATCTTTGTGTCGTCTGCAAAGAGACATATCTTTCCTTCCAGTCCCTCTGCAATGTTACTTATAAAGACATTAAAAGGACTAGCCCCAGTACTGAACCCTGCAGTATCCCACTAGTAACTCCCTTTTCTTCACTGTGGACTCCATTTACTATTACCCTCTGTGTCCTGTTGTCCAGCCAATGTTTTACCCAGGCTACCACCCTGGGATCTACTATGAGGCTAGTTAATTTGTTTATTAATCTTTTGTGCAGGACTGTGTCAAATGCCTTGCTAAAGTCTAGGTAGGCCATGTCCACAGCCCCTCCCTGGTCTACTACTTTGGTCACCCAGTCAAAGAAATCGATTAGATTCATCTGACATGACCTTCCTGCTGTGAATCCGTGCTGCCTTGGGTCCTGTGCAACACTGGCCTCTAGGTATTCAGCAATTCTTTCCTTCAGAAGTGATTCCATCATTTTCCCTACCACTGAGTTCAAACTGACAGGTCTGTAGTTTCCTGCCTCTGTCTTGCTCCCACTTTTGTGAAGGGGAATCACATCCACCCTCCTCCAGTCCTCAGGTACCACATCATCCTCCCATGATTTGTTAAAAAGGGTAGTCAGTGGTGTTTACTACTTCTCCCCTTAGTTCTTTTAGAATTCTGGGGTGAATCCCATCAGGACCCATTGCTTTATCCACCTTCTGTTTTAGGAGTTCTTTCAGAACCCTTTGATCTGTGAAAGGACTGATATCAATGCCTCTATCCAGAGTGCTTCTATTGACTGGATTAGGTACCTCCCCCTCCTCTTCCTTTGTGAATACTGAGCAGAAGTATTCGTTCAGTATCCATGCCTGCCATCAACTTGGGAATAGACTCTACCCATATTAGACTATGCCTTTCCCCTTTGCTGCCCCATCAGACCCCTTTCAGTATGGAGTCCCCCAACACTAGTACACCCCCTTCTCCATGTCCCTTTCCTCCCTTCCCCCATTTTCCTCCTTGTCCCTCTCCAACATCTGCCCTCCCTTGCCCACTTATTTCTCTTTGTTTCTCCCCCCTGGGTCCCCAGTCTCCACCACTGTCGTGTGCTCCCATCCCCCTTGGTCCCTTGCTATCATCTGCCCCTCCCTCCATCTCCCTCATTCCCCACTCCCATTTAGCTATGCACTTCTTGCCTGCCCCATCAACACTGCCCTCCTCTATACCCCTGTTAGCACTATCATTTTCAGTTGTGCCGCTCTCCCCGTCCCCTGCTACCCTCCTCACAATGCCCGTCTCTAGAACACTCTATTTCCCTTCCCCATCCCCCAATTCTGATGCTCCCTTGATTCCCCATCTTCCCCCAATGATACATGCACTGTCAGTCAATCAATCAGTCAATCTTTATTTAACCAGGTAAGCATCACTGAGAAGAACTCATTTACAAGATGAGCCTGAGCATTCACATATATGGGTACAAGGCAACGATACATACAGTGTTACAACAAATGGGAGTACAAACAATACAGTAATGCAAAAAATAAATGATAGGCACAGGGCAGAAATGTGTACAGTGTTACAACAAACTGGAGTTCATACCATGCAGTAATGCAGCGTAAACAATGAGAGAGTGCACATATCTTAAGAAGAAGTAGAATCCATATTATGATACAAGAACCTATGTACATCAGCTGCGACAGGAGTCTATACAGCAAGAAAGGGTAGGGAGAAGGAGGAGTAGAAAGAGGAAGGGGCAAAGCCAGGGGGCGGGAAGCAACCAAGGGATGAGGGGGGAGGTAAGAGTGATACGATTGGGAAGGGCATTACATAATTTAGGGAATAAGTCAGGGTAATGCTATGATGTGAAGTGAGGCAGGGCATGGAAAAGACATAGGGGAGAGGAGCTTAGAATAGAGAAGTCCTAATCCTAGGATAGGTGCAGTAAAAGTGCCATTAACGGAAGCAGGTACAGGTTTCTGAAAAAGAACACTGGTATAGGGATTTAAAAAAAGCTCAGTTTCACAGGGATTGCCAAATTTAGAGTTTTCTGTATGTGTGTTCCAAATGACAGGAACAGCATGACTTACTGCAGATTTGCCATATCTGGTTCTCATCTAAGGGATGAATAGTGAGATATAAGAGAGGCTTCTCAAGGTGTAATTTCCAATCCTACAGGTGGGCAGGCAACTCACAATATAATGCAGAAGCGTATTAGTGATGGCTTTGTAGGTCCAGAGCATTGTGTTCTTTTGTCGTCTGAATGTTAGTGAGGTCCACCCTACCTTGGCATAGAGCTTGCATTGGTGGGTGGTGTAACCCTGCTGCCAGTCACTTCTGTGCTGTCTCCTTCCCCCCTGCCCCCTAACCTGTTTCCACCGCTTGACCCCTTATTAGGTGTGGGTCTGCCCTCCTTCCCCGTCCCCACCCTCAACCTGGTGCTCCTCTCCTGATGTGCCCCCGTTACCCCCGGGAGAGGTCCCTTCCCCTTTCACCCCCTCCGCTCTCACTCCCTCCAGTTCTCTACCAAGCCACTGCACTAATTCCTCCAGTCTCCTCAGCCTGTGGTAGACTGGACACCCTCCTAGTCTCCATAGTACATTTATCCCAATAGCTGCCCCACACATATTGCAGCCCACTAATCTACCCATGGTGCCCCCTCTTATTCTCTGCTACCCCTGTTCCACTCCCTGCCCCATCATAGCTGTTACCCCCCTAGTGTGTCCCTCCTCATAATGCTCCATTATCTACTCCTATGCTTCTATACACAAGTGTACCTTGCTCTTATGTACTGTGTTCCCTCCTCTGACTACCAGTACTCCCCTGCAAGGATATGCTTCCAGGTGCTCACTGTTTTCCCTGTTATGCTGGGAACCTTAGTGCCTGCCCCTGGCCATGCTCTCCACCAGTAACAAGCCAAGAGCAATGTAGAAGCCACCAATAGCCAACCACTTTTAATAAATGTGTACTATTTGGGGAGGAGGATGGAGAGGAGTGGGACTAAGGCTGTCCCAGCTCTCATGGGGTTTAGTCACTCCCGTCCCTATCCTACAATTCCCACAGCCCTTTTCCCTTCCCCTTCTCGGTGCTTTATCCACCCCCCCCGCTGCTCTCCCTGGTCAGCCCCCTGATTCACCTTCTGCCCTGCCGGACGAAGCAACACCACCTCTTAGGCCAGTGACCTTACTCCTCCAGCAGCGCCAGCCCTTTAACACGTTCTGCCAGATGAAACAAAATGAATCCTACACACCAGAGACAAATCACAGCAAGAGTAAAAAAAAAAAGAGAAAACAAACAATGTTTTAACTATCAGGCACTTTCCTGCAGCCTTCTGTGTCCTCTGCTCCAGTCCTCCCCGGCAGCCATCTCCAGTCCCTTCTCTCGGCGGCACTACAGCAGCCCAGCAGGTCCCACTCTGAGAATGCCCTTCCAGTGCCCACGGCCTAGCACAGCACCACCCCCTCCCTCTCAGCAGGCTCCGCTCTGATTACAGGTACAGAACATAAGCAAATGCAAGGGGTGGAGAGGAAGTTATACATGGATAACCTGAAGTGAGACGTATTTCTGGCTGCTTTTATGCTATCACATCGGTATAGGTTGGCAAAGGCCTTTAGAGTTCCATATCCTAGGTACTTGTGTAATATGCCAAAGTTAGATGTATCCCCTGCAAGTCCCCAGTTTCCCCAGATACCCAGTAAGGTGCCCAGTGCACACCATACATGAAAAAAAAAAAAATAATAATAATAATGATTTTAAAGCAGCACAAGCTACAATGACTTGGATGGAATACTGTGCTGAGCTGCTCATGCACAGCATTCCACTTCAACCATTCTGGAACCAGAAGCTTAGTTTAAAAAACATTTCTAACTGTTTTAGGGGTAGTTCCTGCTGACTGTGAACAGGAGAAGATGCAGAGGGTTAAGCGGAACCGAGAATAAGGCTTACCTGGTGGTTAAGCCATTCCCTGAGGGTCGTTCTGTGTGCCTACTCCAATCCACCCAGTAAAGACCCAGTAGAGCTCTGGTATGATCGATGGTGCCATCGGGTCTCCACAAGTAAAAAGAAAACAGCCGGTGCAGTCATTGGGCTAAGAGCCCTGTCTGTTTATTATTTTAATTTATTTTAAAAGTTTCTCCAGTTCCCCGTTGGCGGCTTTGCCAGGGCCATATCCCCGGTTTCCCCGTCGGCCTTCCAGAGACCCCCAGACATTCTCCGCACTGCCAGCACTGTTCCCTCCCACTGCCAAGCACCTCCCGCTTCCGGATCCAGCCTCCTGTGGTCTCGTTCCAGTATAATAGTGAGTCAGTGGCAGCACCTGCATTGTGCTGTCTGCTCTTTAAACAAAAGGACTGTTTTTTTTTATTATTTAAAAGCTCACAGGAGGCGCAGTAGGAGCGGCTGAATCCGCAGGAGAACCGGGTCAAAGGACCCTTAATTTATTATTCAGAAGGGGTGGGATTGAGTGACGCTCACAGGGAGGAGCCGACAGTTAAGGTCATAGAAGAGGCCTATGAATATTGAAAAGTGGGGTGGCACATGGCGGGGTAGCAAGAATTTAAAGGGGCCTAGCCAAGAAATGGCCCAGAGGTTTTAAGAGGGGCACAGTAAAACCTCACTGTTGTTTAAGAGAGGCCCTGTCCAAGTTGGGCCCAGTAGTAAGAAGGGCACCGGACCCTGTAGTAATTAGGGCACAAGGCCCAGTAAAGCTAAGGGCACCAGGCCCAGTAGTACTAAGGGCACAAGGCCCAGTAAAGCTAAGGGCACCAGGCCCAGTGGTATTAAGGGCACAAGGCCCAGTAAAGCAAAGGGCACCAGGTCTGGTAGTAAGACGGGCACCAGCACCAGTGGTAATAAGGGTGATAGGCCCAGTAGTAAATAGGGCACAGGCCTGTAGTAAGTAGGGCATCAAGCCCAGTATAATAAGGGCACTAGGCCCAGATAGCTGAAAGGGCAAGATTAGGCCCACGAGATGTTAAAGGGGCCCAGCCAGTATAGGAGGCCAGCGCTTTTTGAAGGGGCCCTGCCAAGTATAGGCACACGGTTCTTAAAAGGGGCAACACAAGGCCCAGGACCCACAGTTAGCCATTTAGGCCCACAGATATTATAGGGGCCCAGAGATAGGAGCGACCCCCAGGTACATTAGGAGCCTAGCTAGCCACGTAGTCCCACCAGTATTTAAAGGGCCTGGTCACCTATCTATTGCATAGCCTTCCAGAGAGCCTATTCCCCACTGTAGTGTTTCCATAGTAACAGGAGAACCTGATTTAGCTAGAAGGGACCCCATTATAGTTAGGTCCACCAGCACTAGTCTGTTTCTTGTTTTCACATCCGCAGTGGAGTACCGTTTGACTTATCAGTGTCAGTTCTCCAAGTGATGTTCGTTTGTTGTTTTAGTGCGTCCTGGCTTGTCCAGCCATGGCCTCCAAGTTTGGGGTGCAGTTCGATGTACGATTTATTGTTTTGGTGAGTGCCTTGGCTCGTCTGACCTTGGAACTCAGAAGACTGATGCACTTTGACGCCCAGAGAAAATGGTTGCCTGGAGTCTAAGAGTGGTCCAGAGGTCCTGATCCAGTGGGAGTATCAGCCAGTGTGTGTCTTCAGTCCAGAGGGAGTGCTCTCCTGGAGTCCAAGAGTGGTCCAGAGGTTCCGATTCTCCCAATCCAGTGTGTTCATCAGTCCAGAGTGCATCTTCAGTCCAGAAGCGGACTGTTGGTTCTTCTTCATCTCTTCACTTGGCAATCCAGAAGCAGATTGTGGCCGGGTGGTTTGCATTGCTTCTTCTTTCAGGGCAAGTCCAGAAGCAGACTACAGCTGGATCTTATGTTCCTTTCCGGCGGCCCTCAGTGAATTCTTAGCTGAAGAAATCGTGCACATATATTCCGGCAACCCTAGCGAGGTGGGGTGTGGCTGAAAACTCATGGTCTGTTAAATCTTCTCTGCATCCTTTAGTTTTCTACAAAGGTTTCCAAAACTTTGCTGGCAAGGCAGTGGAGTGGGTCCACATTTCTCTTTGACGACAGAGAAAACTTACGTGCACCAACTGCCAACCATCTACTGCATAGACTTTTCTTGTGGCATTAGAGTGGCTGTATTTTAAAACCTAAGTATTAGGGAGAGGTGCACCTTGGGGTTGAAACAGACATCCGAGTATAGGGAAGACACTCTTACAGCGTAGCTGTTACAGCCGATTTATTCAGTCTGACCTCCTGTGATACAGAGTTTGCCTTTTATAGGGAAATATATATATGACGCTCTTACAGCATAGCTGTTACAGCCAATTAATTGAGTGTTTCATTTGTATAGAGTGTTAGTATAAGCCTCAGGGCAGTAGAAATATACTAGCAGTTTATGTTATGGTCATTCCCTTTTTCCTGTTCCCTACCCCGTGGTCAGTTGCCAAATAAACTAGTTCCATTCTCTAATCGTGCCTCCTGCCTCTCCATTTTGGTGAAGAATTACATCACTTAGCCAAATAGGAAAAGAACTGCCTTACCACCTGGGTGGGTGTATTTGAAGAGCCTGACATTCATCTCTTTGGCTCATTTCATCTGGCGTCATGGACAGGATATGTGACTTCCATCTACTCATTTCTTTACAAATCCCCCCCCCCACCCTACTTTTTCAGCTCACTTCATCTGGTGTCATGGACAGGATACTTTTATTGGAGTCCAAAGCAGGACACGGTTACTGAAAATGGAATCTAGAAGGCCAGAAACCTCCAGTGGAGCTGGAGAAGGGATACGGTTGAACCCAATCACATTGCCTTATTATTTTGGTGCACCCTGGTTGCCATGGTTCTCAGGGGATCCTGCAGATTCATCTAACACTAACCTAGGAGAGTTCCAGAGTATGATGGTGTCCAGGTTCTGACTATATAAAATTCCTGAGCAACAGTAGGTGGAGATGTTAATTGGACAACTTACAGGTGTGGCCCACCGAGAAGTTAGTGCGTGGACAGAGCATGAAAAGGCACAGGTGGAGCAAACCTTCAATAGGTTACGTAGAATGTGTTAATTCTCATTGTATACTTGCCTACTTCTCACTGTAAGTAGCCTGAACTTTATAGGCTGATCTATTGTTAGCTATGTCTGTCTGTATCTTATTTTCTGTGACGTGGATCCTTTGTAAATGAGTCTTTGACTCAAAGTGTTTCTGAAAGCTAATAAACAATGTTCGACACCCATATGTTATCTGACCTAAAGATGATGTTTTTCTCAAGGGTGCAAGGAGCTGGTGAAACTCTACGGGAGTATGCTCTCAGCCTGCAAGAGGCTCTTAAGAAAATCGAAAGGTTGGACCCCCATGATCTTCACGACCTGGATGAATTATTAAAAGAAAGGTTCATAGAAGGGTTAAGAAGCAAAACCCTTCACTAAGAGTTGCGGCTCTTATGCAAACAAAATCCAGACATGCAATTCTTGAATCTTAAAGAGGAAGCTATTGAGCTCATGGGCCGTGAGCGTCCTGGTGACAGGTCAGACGTTCTACAGTGTTGTGGAAAAATACAGAAAAATTATTGGATGGAACAGCTGGTATGTTGCCGGGCTGCAGTTATTATCAGCCGATATGATCGAGATCAAAATTCGAGTGATTCCGCACCAAGAACCTCCAATCAAGAGACGAACAGAAAGAGACAAGAGGCCTCCAGAGATTGAGTTGTCCATGAAAAATGTGGCAGGAGATGAAAAGAGAGATCCAGAATCTCAGAGAAGATTTAAGATGAGAAATAAGAGACCAGATGACAAGGAAATCAGAGTGGCGCTCGTCTAGACCCTCGGTAGCCAGAAATATGGCGAGAAGGCTGTCTGACCAATTTCATGCAAATGGAAGGCCCATATGCTGGAAGTGTGGGATCAGTGGCCACATTGCGAGGAGATACACACAGGAGACAAATACACCTACCATGGCTTTAAACAAGGAGTCCCAGGGGTGGTGGACCGAGCCTCGGAGCAACTCCCAATAGGTCCATTAAAAAACTCCACACAAGCCCGTTTCGTTGGAAATTGCAGAACCACCACTATAAAGGTTAATGGAATGGAAGTGGAAGCGTTATTGGACACTGGATTGCAAGTGACAACACTGCAGGGCAAGACTTTCTTCGAATACTGGACAAAATACCATTTAACTCAACCCCCCCCGCCCAAGAAATGGATGAATCTAGTAGCTAGAAATGGTCTCAATATTCCTATCATCAGATATATGGAAACAAATATTATCTTAGGAAGGACTGAACATTTGAACCAGGGGATACTGATAAGCAACCTACATGATGACAACCTGCCATCTGTAACATTGGGTATGAATCTGCTCCAACTTTGTCAAGAAGATCTGCTACAGGTGTTGAGAGAACAGACCAGTTCACTTTTGTGGAAAGAGAGACAGGTCTTACAAGAAACCATTAAACTACTCCAGTGCCATCAAAGATTAGCCAATAAGAATGGAGAGATTGGAAAAGTCTGAGTAATGGATGAGAGGCTAGTCCTACTAAAACCGGGTGTCGAAACTATACCATTGTGCAGAACCAAAGTGGGACTATGAGGAAATGATTACACAACCTTAGTCGAACCAGAATGGGTCAAAGAAGAAGATTCAGTTGTGGTGGCTAGGAGTTTGGTCATGATAAAAGGTGGAAAAGTCCCTGTCTGCCTGCTGAATTATGGCACCCAGCCAATGACCATGTATAGACGGCAGGCCATGGTCATCTCATGAAAGTGGAATGGGAAGATGTTGTAATCCCAGGTGAAGAGGAAGAGGACATGCCTCACTTAACCAGTGCCACTATAGCAGTACAAGAAGATAAAATCAAGGCCAAAACCTCCGATACATGGATACAAGAAATAGACATGGGAAATCCAAAGACCACAGAAGAAGAAAAGGCAAAGCTACTGGAAGTGATAAAGAGACATACCAATACCTTTTCTCACCATGCCCTAGACTTTGGTTGTGCCACAAAAGTGAGACATTATATTCCCACAGAAAACCATCCACCCATTCGGGAACGGTTTAGACCCATACCCCTTGCATTGTATCAGCCGACCAAACAATTATTAAAGGAAATGCTGGAGGCAAACGTTATAAAAGAGAGCCACAGTCCATAGGCAGCACCAATAGTCTTAGTTGGAAAAAAAGATGGACAGATATGATTTTGTGTTGACTATCGAAAACTCAATCAGATCACACACCGGGATGCTTACCCATTACCCCGCATTGAGGATGCTCTCACAGCACTTCTGCAGCAATTTTCTCCACCATCGACTTGGCAAGTGGATACTGGCAAGTACCCATGCACCCGAAGACCAAGAAAAGACAGCTTTTGTGACCCCTATGGGATTGTATGAGTTTTCCCAAATGCTGTTTGGACTTTGCAATGCGTCATGAACATTCCAGCGCTTAGTGGAACAGTGTTTGGGCAGTGAAAATTTTGACACGGTGCTTCTTTATCTGGATGACATCATAGTCTATTCAAAAACACACAAGGAAATCACTAGACAGGAAATCCAGCTAACTATTAAAAAAACTAAAACCATGAAATCACCAGGGCCTGATGGTTATTCTGCTGAGTGGTACAAGGCTTTTTCTCCTTTATTAAGCCCCTTGCTGTTACAGGTTTTCCAAGATGTTCAAAATGGCGAACCACCCCAGACTCCTGGCATTATGCTGTGCTCTCAGCCATACCAAAACCAGGAAGGGATCCCCAATCACCAGAATCATACAGACCTATATCTGTACTTAATTGTGATTATAAGATGTATATGTCCATATGGGCCCAGCACCTGGATCATATTTTACCAGAAGTAATTCATATGGACCAGGCAGGCTTCTTACGACAGAGGCAAACTGCAGATAATACTCTTAGAACATTCCACCTGATGGACCATATGACCAGTAGTTCTCTTCCTTCAGTATTAGTTTAGATGCCTTTAAGGCTTTTGATAGGGTCTGTTGGGACTTTCTATGGAGGGTCCTGGAGGCTTTTGGATTCCCAGAGCAATTTGTTACATGGCTTAGTCACATATATTTGGCCCCAAAGCCTTTTTAAAAATAAATGGAGCAATTTCCACCCAGATTCCCTTAGAGCAGGGCAATTGTCAGGGATGCCCTCTCTCCCCACTACTATTTGCAGTTTACATTGAGCCTTTAGCTCTGGCGGTCCGGCAGTCAGACGTTGTAAATGGGGTAAAGGTGGAAGAGGATACATTCACAATAGCCCTTTATGCAGACGATGTCCTATTGTCTTTATCAGACCCAGAACCTTCTCTTCGGGCACTCTGGAAAATTATTACTCAATTTTCATTAATTTCAGGATATAAGATAAATTCTACAAAAACAGAGGTTGACTGTTTGCTTTTCCCCTTCTCCATCACTATGAGTTTATTTACCTTTTAAGTAGGGAGGGACAAAACTGAAATATCTAGGTATACAGTTACCTCAAAATATAGATCACACTGTCCTGATAAATTATGAACCTCTCACTCAGATAAAAGAGAATGACCTTCATACTTGGTCTCAGCTACGTCTCTCCTTTTATTCAAGGACTGACTTTATTCGTATGAATATATTGCCCAGACTATTGTATTTGTTTCAAACCATTCCTGTCTTGCCCCCACCTTTATATTTTATATCGTGGAATAGGGCCTTAGCCCGATTCATTTGGGCTGACAAGAAACCTCACATTTGATGGTCCATCCTACAGCTTCCAAGAGACAAGGGAGGGTTAGGACTACCTGATCGGGTAAATACACACAAGCAGCTACCCTGTCTAGGATACTGGGATGGATTGATCCAAACTATAGAATACCTTGGAAAAATCTAGAGATTACACTAAATCATATTCAAGATACTAAGAATGTTCTGTTTAGTCCGGGGGAGCCCCTCCCAGGGCAGAATGCTTATCACAGGGGAATGCAAAGCAGTAAGACAGTCTGGGACAAGCTTAGAGCCTCTCAGGAACTTGCACCAGTCTTTTACTTAAGACAACTTAAGTTAGAGACAAAGCATTTTCAGGTCCCCCTAAATAAGACTTTAAATGGTTGGCATAATAGACACCTAACTTTCATTTTTCGGATATTAGACAACCAGAGTATGTTACCCTTTTCCACATTAAGAGACGGCTTTGGGCTACTGCCAGATACTATTGTAGCTTATCAGCAAATACAAGCCTATCTGGCAAATAAGGCTCCTCAATGGAACCGCCTCCCATCTCCATCTCCTCAATTATTGCTAATTATTATATCTTTCATAAAGGGAATAACCCCCCCGCCACCTGATTGGAACACTGTATAAGGGATTGCAGGAGGTTACTAGAGATTCAACTTAAGGGGTCCTGGCAGCTTGGAATTGGGAATTATTGATACCGGTCTCAGAAGACCTCTGATTTAAATACATCAGGTTATCCCATGGAATATCCCTAGCACCATACTGGCAGGAATTTTCCTGGAAAGTCAGGCTTAGATTTTTTAATACACCAGCTAAACTGGCGAAATGTATAGGTGGCCCAGTAGGAAGCTGCTGGAGATCTTGTGGGGAAAAGATGGCTGGACATGTATATATTTTCTGGTCATGCCTAGTGCTCCGACCATTTTGGGGAGAGGTGGCAGCAACCTTGGGGAGTTGGTGGGGGAAGAGGCTGTCCTAACTCCTGAAATGGTGCTGCTTTCAATACCCCCGTAGGCCTCTGTATTCCGAGGGGCTCTCTCTTAATTACTTATATACTGATAGCTAAGAAGGCAATCACCAGATTATGGAGCCAGACCTCACCTCCGATTAGAAGGGAATGGTTCACAGCCATGAAGGAAGTATACTATCTGGAAAGATTGGCGGATAGCCATTTAAACAGAAAAGATAAATTTGAACTCCAATGGAGGAAATGGGTCCTCTATATCATATGTCAGTACAAGATCCTCATTTTGTCCCATAATGAGTATCCAGAAAGGTAACCTGATACTGAGAAAGGCAAGGAGAAGAGAGAGATTTAGGGGGAAGACTTATCATTTGAGTACTAATATACAAGGATCCCTATCAGGATGGATTTATTTATGGCTGTATATGAATTATGATTTTTTTGCCCATAACTGCAATGCACAGTGTGCTGCTTGAGCTGTGCTTGATTGTATTATGTGATCTCTATTATGTACTGTATCCCATGTGTATCTTACATATTTTAAAACAAATAAAAATATAATTAAAAAAAAAAAACAAACACAAGGAACATCTGAAACATATGGAACTGGTTTTTGAACGCCCTATAAATTATGGACTAAAGATCAAACCTTCAAAATGTCATTTCCGAAAAGAAAGAGTCAACTATTTGGGACATGTAGTATCCACAGAAGGGACAGCTCCAGACCCAGAGAAAATTAAAGTAGTAAAAGAATGGCCATGTCCAGTCACTATCAGAGATGTAAGGCAATTCTTAGGATTTGTTGGATATTATCGCCAATTTGTAAAGGATTTTTCCAAGCAAGCAGCCCCTTTGCGCGAATTGTTACGGCACTCCAAAGGAAGCAAAATCAGCAAACATAGCTGAGAAAACTGGACACCAGAATGTCAGGCTGCATTTGACCACTTGAAGACAATGTTAACCACAGTGCTGGTGCTCACTTATCCAGATTACCAGAAGCCTTTTCACCTCTACACCGATGCTAACAACAAAGGCCTAGGAGCGGTGCTCTCCCAAGTACAAGAGGGAAGAGAAACAAGTAGAGGATTAAGGGTTTCAGAGAGAAATGACAAAAGGTACTGTTCTTTTAAATTGGAATTTTTAGCACTTGTGTGGGCTGTGATGGAGAAATTTAGGCACTACCTCACAGCTACTTCGTTCACCGTGTACACAGATAACCCCTTGACACATCTTGACACAGCAAAACTTGAGGCGCTAGAGCAATGATGGGCTTCCAGGCTGGCTAATTTCAATTTCACCATAAAATACCGATCAGGAAAGTCAAATGGTAATGCAGATGCTCTATCTAGATTGCCCATTTGCGATGAAGAAGAGACAATTGAAACTGAGAGAGAAAAATTTGGAGATGCCACCTTTTATTCATATTCCAGCAAAAACAGTACAATTGTGCTGTCAGTACTTGCAGACTATTGATCAGAGCACAGAAACAATGTCAACAGTACCTACAGATGAAAAAACAGGGTTGTGGACATAGCTGCAAAATCAAAATCCTCTATTCCAAATGCTCAAAGAAATACTTAGAACCAGACAAACAGAAAAAGCCCAAGAAAGGAGGACACTACCTCCAGAATTAACCAAACTGTTAAGACAACGAAAATATCTTATCTTAGAACAAGGGAAAGTGGTACGGAAAACTAGAGATCCAAGAACCGAGAAGAACATCATACAGATCCTTATTCCTCAGGCAGAAGCAGATACTGTACTAGAAGCTTACCACAATGGGTCAGGTCATTTTGGACACCAGAAGACAGAAAAGACGATAAGAGAGAGATTTTATTGGATAGGTATGACAGAATACATTAGACGGTGGTGTGAAAACTGTATGGCCTGCAACCTTAAGTAAACAGAAAGCACTGTTGCATTCAATCGTAACCAAGGAACCACTGGAGACTGTTGCCTTAGACCATTTAAAGACTGAACCTAGTAAAAGTGGATTCCAGTATGTGCTGATGATTACTGATCACTATACCAAATGCATGGTGGCAGTACCAGTAAGAGATTTGTCAGTTCAGATCATGCCTGAAGCTCTGTGGAGACATTTTGTCCGTCCGTATGGCTACCCCTCACAAATATTGACTGACCAAGGTGGTGCATTCGAATCCATATTATTTAAAGAACTGTGTTCTATGTACAGCAACAGAAAACTGAGAACCACCCCATATCATCCGCAAACAAATGGTCTAGGTGAACGAGCAAACCGTACGTTACTGGAGATGTTAAGAGCAATCCCAGAGCAGCAAAAAGCAAAATGGCCTGAATTGCTTCCAGAATTCTGTTATGTGTATAACAATACTGTGCACAGGGTACAGGGTACATGCCTTATTATTTAATGTTCAGCCGACATGGGAGACTCCCAATGGACATGGTTCTTGATGTACAGCCGATCTATAGAAAAACAGAGGAATCAACCTCATTATGGGTAAAGTAGCATCAGCGTAGACTTAGAGAAGCAGCTGACATTGTGTCAACGCAAATGGGACACGTACAACAGTGGAAAAAGAACAATATGACTGTAAAGTACATGTTGTACTTTTATTTGTAGGATACAGAGTCTTGTTAAAAAACGCTCATACCATAGGGCATAAACTTGCATCTAGCTGGGAACCCACACCATTTGTGATAACGGAGATTCCATATCCAGGACTTCCAGTATATAAAGTCAGAACAGAAGAAGGAGGACACTCTAGTAAAATAGTGCACTGAAATCTTTTAAAGTCTTGTACATTTCAACCCTCTAGTTTAGACAATGGTCAAGATGACAAAGAAAACAGATGGGAGAGGCAGCAGCACACAAGCATAGATGTGACTGCCCCTGGAGAACCTATAGAATGGTCTTGGTTACCAGGTATCGCAATGTTTAACCCCAGTTCTACTAGGTCTACAGAAAGTTCTATACGTAGCTCTGCACATACAACAAAAGGTGTTCCTCCAAGACACTGGATAGAAGAAATCCAATAAAGTTCAAAATGGTCATCTGTAAATAAAGCAAACATTCAGTACAAAGTTAGAATATAGATTATCTGACAGTTAAGAAATGTTAAATAGTAGAAGTGTTAAACAGTAGAAATGGCAAATGGTAAAAAGTTAAGAATGTTTAAAGTTTTAAAGCTCTAAAGTATGGTGTATTCTCAAAAATAAAGGAGGATACATGGGGACATGTATCATTTAGTGGGGCTGAATATGTAATATGCCAAAGTTAGATGTATCCCCTGCAAGTCTCCAGTTGTTCCCAGTTTTCCCAGATACCCAGTAAGGTGCCCAGTGCACACCACACATGTAAAAAAATAAATAATAATGATTTTAATGCAGCACAAGCAGCAATGGCTTGGATGGAATGCTGTGCTGAGCCGCTCAGGCACAGCATTCCACTCCAACCATTCTGGAACCAGAAGCTTAGTTTAAAAAACAATTCTAACTGTTGTAGGGGTAGCTCCTGCTGGCTGTGAAGAGGAGAGGATGCAGAGGGTTAAGGGGAACTGAGAATAGGGCTTACCTGGTGGTTGAAGCCGTTCCCCGAGGGCCATTCTGCGTGCCTACTCCAATCCACCCAGTGAAGACCCAGAAGAGTTCCGGTACGATCAGTGGTGCCATCGGGGCACAAAAAGTAAAAAGAAAATGTCCAGTGCGGTCGTTGGGCTAAGAGCCCCATCTGTTTATTATTTTAAATTTATTTTTAAAGTTTCTCTGGTCCCCCATCGGCAGCTTTGCCAGGGCCACATCGCCAGTTTCCCCGAGGCCCCCAGACGTCCTCCGTGCTGCCTGCACTGTTCCCACCCACTGTCAAGCACCTCCTGCTTCCTGATCCAGCCTCCTGTGGTCTTGTCCGGTGTGGTGAGTCAGTGACAGCACCCGTGTTGTGCTCTCCACTCTTTAAACAAAAGGACTGGGTTTTTTTATTGTTTAAAAGTGCGTAGGAGGCACAGTAGCAGTGGCTGAACGCCGCAGGAGAACCGGGTCAAAGGACCATTCATTTATTATTCAGAAGGGGCAGAACTGAGTGACACCCACAGGAAGGGACCATCAGTTGAGGCCTATGAATACTGATGGGGGGGGTGGCACAAGGCGGGGGCAGCAAGAATTTAAAGGGGTCTAGCCAAGAAACGGCCCAGAGGTTTTAAGAGGAGCACAGTAAAAGTGAACCCCACTGTTGTTTAAAAGGGGCCCTGTCCAAGTTGGGCCCAGTAGTATGAAGGGCACCAGGCCCAGTGGTACTAAGGGCACAGGACCTAGTAAAGCAAAGGGCACCAGGCCCAGCAGTAAGAAGGGCACCAGCCTAGTGGTAATAAAGGCACCAGGCCCAGTGGTAATAAGGGCACCAGGCTGAATAGTAAATAGGGCACAGGCCTGTAGTAAGTAGGGCATCAGGCCCAGTATAATAAGGGCACTAGGCCCAGATAGTTGACAGGGCAAGATTAGGCCCACAAGATGTTAAAGTGGCCCAGCCAGTACAGGAGGGCCAGCGCATTTCAAAGGGGCCATGCCAAGTATAGGCCCACGGAACTTAAAAGGGGCAACACAAGGCCCAGGACCCGTAGCTAGCCATTTAGGCCCACAGGTGTTATAGGGGCCCAGTGATAGAAGCGACCCCCAGGTATATTAGGAGCCTAGTTGGCCACGTAACCCATCAGTATTGAAAGAGCCTGGTCACCCATCTATTGTATAGCCTTCCAGAGAGCCTATTCCCCACTGTAGTGTTTCCACAGTAAGAGGAGAATCCAATTTAGCTAGAAGGGACCCCATTATAGTTAGGTCCACCAGCACTAGGGTTGAATCAGTACACTAAATTGCCTGTATATTTACTGTGGTCTGGACACCAAGACTGTATATTTATTGACCACTACAGTAGGTACTGAGACTTTGTTTGCATTTGCCTGCATTATCATTCAGCCTACAAACATTACTGAGTGCCAGAACTGTCTTGCATTGCTTTGTGCCTGCATTTTGGTGCTGGAAAACACCTGATTCAGTCTTCAGCTGTCTTTGGAGTCACTTCACCCAGGTGCAACCCTATCAGTCTTCACCTATTCTTCAGGAATCATCCTCCAGTGCATCCAGGAGCAGCCAACAGCCAATCCACGAAGAGCCGTACTGCAGTCGTCTCGAAGTTGCATCATCCCGTTTGTTATTTTTCTTTTACAGTTTAACAGTACAGCTTGGCCCAGTGCAGAAGTCTCCCATCCATTTCCTGTTTTCACGTCTACAGCGGAGTACCATTTGACTTGTCATTGTCAGTTCTCTGAGTGATGTTCGGTTTGTTGTTTTAGTGTGTCCTGGCTCGTCCGGCCGTGGACTCCAAGTTTGGTTGCAGTTCGACATAAGATTTATTGTTTTGGCAAGTGCCTTGGCTCATCTGGCCTTGGAACTCAGAAGACCGACGCACTTTGACACCCAGAGAAAGTGGCTGCCTGGAGTCCAAGAGTGGTCCAGAGGTCCTGATCCAGTGGGAGCATCAGCCAATGTGTGTCTTCAGTCCAGAGGGAGTGCTCTCCTGGAGTCCAAGAGTGGTCCAGAGGTTCCAATTCTCCGGATCCAGTGTGTTCATCAGTCCAGAGTGCATCTTCAGTCCAGAAGCGGACTGTTGGCTCTTCTTCTTCTTCTTCATCTCTTCAATTGGCAATCCAGAAGCGGATTGTGGCCAGGTGGTTTGCATTGCTTCTTCTTTCCAGGCAGTCCAGAAGTGGACTACAGCAGGATCTTGTGTTCCTTTCCGGCAGCCATCAGTGGGTTCTTAGCCAAAGAAATCTTGCACATATATTCCGTCAACCCTAGAGAGGTGGGGTGTGGCTGAAAACTCATGGTCTGTTAAATCCTCTTTGCATCCTTTAGTTTTCTACAAAGGTTTCCAAAACTTCACTGGAAAGGTAGTGGAGTGGGTCCACATTTCTTTTCAACGACAGAGAAAACTTACGTGCACCAACTGCCAAACATCTACTGCATGGACTTTTCTTGTGGCATTAGAGTGGCTGTATTTTAAAACCTAAGTATTAGGGAGAGGTACACCTCGGGGTTGAAACAGACGTCTGAGTATAAGGAAGACACTCTTACAGTGTAGCTGTTACAGCCGATTAACTGAGTGTTTCATTTGTATAGAGTGTTAGTATAGGCCTCAGGGCAGTAGAAATATAGTAGTAGTTTATGTTATGGTCATTCCCTTTTTTCTGTTCCCTACCCTGTGGTCAGTTGCCAAATAAACTAGTTCCTTTCTCTAATCGTGCCTCCTGACTCTCCATTTTGGTGAAGAATTACATCACTTAGCCAAATAGGAAAAGAACTGCTTTACCACCTGGGTGGGTGTACTTGAAGAGCCTGACATTCATCTCTTTGGCTCACTTCATCTGGCATCACGGACAGGATATGTGACTTCCATCTACTCAGTTCTTTACAAATCTTACAAATCCCCCCCACACACACACACACACTTTTTTGGCTCACTTCACTTGGAACAGATTTTTGTTTGTAATCTTAACAGGATGGATTACGAGATCCTTTTAAGACAACTGCTCAAGCAGGTCAGTTAGAGATCATGTTTGCATTTAGAAAGCAGGGAGGTCCATTGCGGGGTTGCACCTTTTTTCTGCAGAAGGTAAACCTAGGCTACTATATACGGTAGCCAACAATGATGTCCCATTCTATCAGTTCAGTGCGACTCTGCACATGCTCTTGAAAGTCACAGCTATCTTTTGTACTGCTGCAGGATTAACTGTCTTCTAGTCCTTCTTTACAAACTCTGATAATGGGGGTGGCATCTCTTTAAGCTAGAGCTCCCCGGTCTAGGCCTTGTCAGTTATAACATGATAACAAACCCAGTTTTTTTTTGTTAATATTTTTATGCCCCTTGCCACTGCTGGACCTCCTTTGGTCACCACCATCCCCCAGTCCTGTCACCGACAACCACTGGGGCTTACCTGACTGACTGAGTCCCTCAACAAACCTAGCTTCTGATGGGAACGCCTAATTATCCTGCCTGCTGTATGTGATCACCAAGTGACAAGTTAGGATCTAGCCACATGCCAAAATATTTAAAGAAGAGTACATTATTGAGGGCTAGTCCTGTTTGTTGGTGAGATTCAAAGTGCATTCTGTGGAACAGGGGCGTAGCTACAAGGGTGCAGGGGGTGCAGTCGCACCCAGGCCCATGAGGTCTGAGGGGCCCAAATCATAATTTTGATGTCTATTCAAAACCAGGGGCGCCCTATAACATACCCTTGCACCCAGGCCCTCTGGGAATTTGCTACGCTACTGCTGTGGAAGTAACTGTCTGTGTACAGTATCTTCTTTTTATTTGAGCCACTGAGTAGTAGACCATTTGTGGATAATCAATTCTGCATCAGATCAAAAACTGCATGTAGGGGTGTGTTAAGGTCTTTGATGGACTTGGCTTTAGTGATAGAATAGCATCAAATATATATAAGTGGATATGGGTATAACCCCCCTACAAATGGGGGTTCCCAAAAAGTCTTCCTTGAGCTTGCCTAAATGCTCACTGCCAGGCTGGTGTCCTGCGTTTCTAGCAGTTTAAATGTGATTACCAGAGCCTGTATAGCCTCTGTGTACTGTCTCTTTAAGAGCTGCCGGATTGCAGCTTAAGTAATCTGAGAGGGAGCTCTGCTGAAAGATGTAACTATTTGCTGAAAATCATTTAGAGTGATAATAATAATGTAGTTTATCTAACCTGCTTTCTTTGTAGTAAGGACTGTTTTGTTTGTCTCCACTATCTTGGTCCTGGACTGCAAATTGGACCAATCAGTACTGGTGGGACCTAAAATGTAGCTGGATTACAGGAACTGTCTGAATTCAAAATCTGTAGGAACTGTAGTTTGAACTTTTTGTGCCTTTTTTGCAACTGAAGGGGGAGCTCTTGCTTTGACTGACAGCCAAATCAGCCAACCAAATCTTTTGGATCTTGGGGAAGTCCTGGGCTGCTTGCACTTTTCAGTTAGATCTAAGCTGGAAGCTGAACAAGAAGGAGCTGAAGTGATTCTGAGCAACAATCCTGAGTGGATTCTCATGGGAAAACTGTGAAATGGCTAAGTTTTTGGCCTGCATGTCGGTGTGCTGCTCCTGAGAGAGAGAGAGAAGAGAATTATTTTGGACTAAATCCAAGTTTGTGTGACTAAAGTAAGCTACTCAAGTGGGCCAGGCTCAACCTGAAGGAGACCAAAGATTTTGCTGAATGCGATCGGCCTGTCAGGAGTTCCAGCTACCCCTAAGCTCCCAGTGTGTGCAGAGACTTTGCGATTGTGACCGGGGAGCGATTTGCCTGGTACAGTAGAATTCCCTTACATGTAAATGTGCTATGAGCTGCTAGTGGGTCATGAGTTAGTTCCCCACTGTGTGAACTGTGCTCTGCTTGCTGGAAGCTGTATCCAGCCCAAAACGGACTGCATCCGAATTTGTCTCCATGCGGTCTGGGCCTTGCCAGACTGGCCCAGCCAGACTACCCACTGCACAGAGAAGCTATCATCGAGAGACCTGCCTGGGGATCAGCCCCCTGCTCCACGCTTGAACAGGAACGTGCCTCTGTGACTCATGTGGGCCCTGCTTCTCCTGGCATTCCAGATCAATCACCTGCAGTCTCGATTTTCATCCTGCCTAATCCAGTCTTGGGTAACGTGAGTAAATACCAGGGTACCTGCCTGCAACAACAGCTTAATCTGAGTGTGTCATCTGATTGTCTTGTTGTTTCATTTCCTTTTCGAACTGAGCCCTCTGGCTCCGGATTACAAATATTGTGTACTGTGCATGTTGTGTTTTCCATCACAGGGCCCCAACCAGCTGCGACACCGGCCAACCCCGGGCAACAGTCCTGGCTAGCCCATCTCTTCTCCACCTGGGTACCCAGAGGTGTGACTGTGTGGGGGGACTCAAAGCGCATGTATAACTGTTTGACTGATATAACCTTTAAGCTAATTAACCTGATTTTGCCCCTCCCTTGTTCAAGTCCCCTGAATAAATCAGATCTAACTTTTTCTGCATTTAATCTGACAGTGCTTCCAGTTTGTGCTCAAAGTACTGTGCTGTTGCTATTTGCTGTGAATAACCTTGTTTTACAGGGGGTCCCCAGGGTCGAGCCAGAGGAACCAGCCCTGGTGGTAAGTGTAAACAGTATGGGTACTTGTATGGTGTACCAGGGGTATTGTGAAGGTGATTACTGTACAGTGTTCAGGCCACTAGAGGGGAAAGAGGGGGGTTACAGTGTCCCTGAGGGCTGTGCCCAGGTTAGCTTGATCACTACCAACCCTGATCTCCAGGTGGAGGCACCAGTTTCAGAACTCAGGCCCCTTAACCTGCTACTAGCCAAGCAGGCAGGGGTAGTAGCCCTTGGAATAGCACCACCTAGGGGTTACATCTACATCATGATTCTACATAGAGCTGATGGATCACTAACATACAAGTTGAATAAGGAGCAGGTCCAGTATGGAACCTTGCTGGGACTCCAAGGGTGGATGGATTCATGGATGAAGTTGCTCTGTTGGGTTTAACAGTTTGATGTTTGCCTGACAGGTAACTGATGGTCCAGTTTCACATTGAGTATGCTGGGGTTTATAGTATCAAATGCCTTGATTAGGTCAATCAAGATAGCTCTAGTGTGAAATCCAGCATCTGGTGACGTTGTATCCACCATTGATGACTCGGCCCATGCTAGCGGAATAGTTACGTATGAAACCTGACCATTTCCATGACAAGACGTTCTTGGTTTGGATGTTGGGCAAGAGTCAGTTATGAACTAGCTTCTCGAGTAGTTTGCTAAGTGAGGAAGAGCCAAACATAGTTGGCAGTTGTTCGAGGTTGGAGGTCTTGCCTGGCTTGAAGAGGAGCATCCAAATCCTGGGAAAAGATCCACAGCTGAGGAGTAACCTGAAGATGGTTGACAGTGGTGTTTTCCGATGGATGGGTGGGAGTGCTTTGATGTTCCCCAAAGCTTAAAAAAATAAATCTTTTCATTTGAAATTAGTTTATTTTTTCCTGTTTCACTCGGAGTCTTGGAAATAAACAAACTCTACTATAAATGGACCAAATGCTAGACCCTTCCTTTAACTGATTTTACAGGGTACCTTCAACCTCAGTTTTAATTTTTTTACTCCTTCAACATTACCAAGGAAAAATACAGGGGGCATTCAGATTTGGTGTAAGACCTGAAATGATAACAAGATCTACTTACTGGTAACAGTCATTTGGAAGCCTAACAGAATCAATCAGATGTTGCCGCCATAAGCTGATGCGGCAGAAGTATATTTTATATTATGAAATGGTGCCTGGTCAGTTCTTAATTCTCACTGGTCAAGACCCCATCATAGTACTGCATTAACCTAGCATATACTCCTGCTCATAAGACATGATAGGGGTGCATTACTTGAGAGCACAACCAGTCAGGGTCAGAAAGGTCAATGTGATAACTACATATCCTTAAGATCAAAAATGTCACAATGCAAATCAAACAATGTGGCAACATCAATAACGAATTATGCAAATTTAAACACACACACACGCTGCAATGCTGCTCAAGAATCACAAACTGTAAGGGGAATCTGTCTAACAACTTTGAAAAAAACATACAGTGCCTCCTACTTAGAAATCCAAACTGAAACAGTCTCAGTGCTGCTCACACAAGAAAAAACATTTTAAACACTTAACAAAAACACAAAATATATTTCTAAACTATGATTCTATACAACAACAGAAACATACATACTTACATCACTAAACCATTAGAAACACCTCTGCAAACATTGTTCAAAAAGTAAATTATCTACATGCCTAGAAGCGAACAAAGGAGAGTACAAACTCTCTGCCTGCCTGAATCTCAACTGCCCAGAAGGGAGCGTAAATGAGGTCATATGACATCTAATCAATAACCTAGGCTACCAGGTCTGATGTAGATCACGTGGACAGAACAGAAAGTACAGCCCGGGCTTCCAGCTTAGCCTAACAGATTACATGGAAAGTATTGGAAGCTGAACATAGGAATATCTACTTAAAACAGCAAAATAACCCACTCCCTTGCCATGCAACCACACCCAACTAGTGCAGGGTATGAGCTGCAACCGAACCCCTGCTCCATATCCAATTATGCTAATGCCTTAAAGGCAGCCGATTAAAGATACAGCACCAAATTACACCACCACTACACTGCTAAAAAACTGACATTACTAAACATTTCATACGTGGAATACTGCAGTTCCATCAGTGGGATTATGCTATGTTAATGTACATCGTGTCGGCTGAAGTCCCTTACCCTTCAGGCTTGGGACTGCAACCAACCACTCAGTACATTATCATAGCATACCCCCGGTCATGCCTTATTCCTTGTGTAATTCATGAGAATATATTTCAAAGATATGAGAGGAAAGGAAACCAGCAGAATGGATAAGTACTGTGTATGAACATCTACAGGATTTATCGAAAATATCTCCTCCGAGCAGGCATCACTAAGTAATTACCTTTCAGAACTACAGCACAGTTTTTTTTAAAGTGAGTAACAAAAGTTGGATCCTATCTACATAATGTCTAGGATCCCTACAAGGAACAGTGTTTGGAAAATCAGAGTAGCACGCATACTTGGATCACACAGATCAGTAGCACACACTGGGGCCACATCGATCAGTAGTGTGCACACTGGGGCCACACTGATCAGTAGCACACACTGGGGCCACATCGATCAGTAGTGTGCACACTGGGGCCACACCGATCAGTAGTGTGCACACTGGGGCCACACCGATCAGTAGTGTGCACACCGGGGCCACACCGATCAGTAGTGTGCACACCGGGGCCACACCGATCAGTAGTGTGCACACTGGGGCCACATCGATCAGTAGTACACAATGCAGCCACACAGATCAGTAGTACACTCTGGGGTCACACAGATCAGTAGTGCATACTGGGGTCACACAGATCAGTAGTGTGCACACTGGGGTCACACAGATCAGTAGTGTGCACAATGCAGCCACACAGATCAGTAGTGCACACTGGGGTCACACAGATCAGTAGTGTGCACACTGGGGTCACACAGATCAGTAGTGCACACTGGGGCCACACCGATCAGTAGTACACACTGGGGCCATACAGATCAGCAGCACACAATGGAGCCACCGTTCTCATAATAAACAGTTAAAACTGACTTAACCCAGAAAAATTGGTTGAAGATTTTTCTTCACTGAAAGAATTATCCCCTTATGGAATATGCTCCCTCCTGACACTGTCAACAATAACAGCGCTGAGACCTTTAAAGGAAGACTTGATAATTTCCTTTTGCACTCTTAACAGAACTCTATGCCCCATTATGAGGAGACAGGTCCTTATGGGCACACATACCTTCTGCTTGTCTTATGGACTGAGTATAGCACTGAAAGACCAGTAGCACACAATGGGGCCACACAGATGGCCCAGCAGTACTGCGTCTTGCTGCGCTGCAGACAACCTGACTTCAGGAGCAAGCCCAGGATGCCACATCAGCAGGCAGGCCAGACTGCAGCAGCTGCCACTCAGCAGCACACTGCAGTTGGGAGAGATGGCATCAGGAAATGAGTGCCGCAGAGAACCCTGTGGTAAGGCAAGAGATCACGTTCCCCACGTAGAACATCACTGCACGCAGTACAGTGCCAAAGAGATCCCTGCGGTGAGCCAAGGAATCTTACTCACTCTGCTGGACATCACTGCTTGCAGCTCAGTGCTGCAGAGACCCCTGCGTGGAGCCAAGGAATCTTGCTTCCTCTGCAGGACATCACTGCATGCAGCCCAGTGCCACAGAGACCCCTGCAGTGAGCCAAGGAATCTTGCTCCCTCTGAAGGACATCACTGCAAGCAGCCCAGAGCCACAGAGACCCCTACAGTGAACCAAGGAATCTTGCTCCCTCTGCAGGACATCACTGTATGCAGCCCAGTGTCACAGAGACCCCTGCGGTGAGCCAAGGGATCTTATTCCTTCTATAGGACATCACTGCTTGCAGCCCACTGCCACAAAGAACCCTGTGCTGAGCCAAGGGATCTTGCTCCCACTGAAGGACATCACAGCATGCAGCCCAGTGCCACAGAGAACCCTGCAGTGAGTCAATAAATCTTGCACCCTCTGCAGAACATCACTGTGTGCAACCCAGTGCTGCAGAGACCTCTGTGGTGAGCCAAGGAATATTGCTCCCTCTACAGGACATCACTGCATGCATCCCCATAATGCAGAGACCCCTGCAACTGAGCCAAGGATCTTTCTCCCTCTACAGGACATTACTGCATGCAGCCCAGTGCCACAGAGGCCCCTCCTCTGCAGGACATCACTTTCTGCAGCCAGTACCGCAGAGGCCCCTGTGGTGAGCCAAGAAATCTTTCTCCCTCTGCAGGACATTACTGCATGCAGCTCAGAGCCACAGAGACCCTGGCAGTGAGCCACAGAATCTTGCTCCCTTTGCAGGACATTACTGCATGCAGCCCAGTGCTGTAGAGACCCCTGTAGTGAGCCAAGGAATCTTGCTTCCTCTACAGAACATCACTGCATGCAACCCAGTGCTGCAGAGACCCCTGTGGTGAGCCATGGAATCTTGCTTTCTCTGCAGGACATCACTTCATGCAGCCCAGTGCCACAGAGATCCCCCTGCAGTGAGCTGAGGGATGTTACTCCCTCTGCAGGACATCACTTCATACAGAACAGTGCTGCAGAGACCCCTACAGTGAGCCAAGGACTCCTCTCCCTCTACAGGACACAACTGCATGCAGCACGGTGGCAAAGAGACCTCTGTGGTGAGCCAAGGAATCTTGCTCCCTCTGTAGGACACCACTGCATGCAGCCCAGTGCCACAGAGACCCCTTCCTCTGCAGGACACCACTTCATGCAGCCCAGTGCCGCAGAGACCCCTGCGGTGAGCCAAGGAATCCTCTCCCTCTACAGGACACCACTGCAAGCAGCACGGTGGCAAAGAGACCTCTGTGGTGAGCCATGGAATCTTGCTTTCTCTGCAGGACATCACTTCATGCAGCCCAGTGCCACAGAGACCCCTTCCTCTGCAGGACACCACTTCATGCAGCCCAGTGCCGCAGAGACCCCTGCGGTGAGCCAAGGAATCCTCTCCCTCTACAGGACACCACTGCATGCAGAATGGTGGCAGAGAGACCCCTGCAGTGAGCCAAGGAATCTTGCTCCCTCTGCAGGACATCACTGCATACAGCCCAGTGCTGCAGACACCCCTTCAGTGAGCCAAGGAATCTTGCTCCCTTTGCAGGACATCACTTCATGCAGCCCAGCGCCACAGAAACCCCTGCAGTGAGCCAAGGAATCTTGCTCCCTCTGCAGGAGATCACTGCATGCAGCCCAGTGCTGCAGAGACCCTGCAGTGAGCCAAGGTATACTGTACCCTCTGCAGGACATCACTGCATGCAGCCAAGGTAGAGGAAGCTCGGCCCATGCCAAGGGAGGGTGGGCATAGAGGGAGGAAAAACTCATATGTCATCTTGATGATGGCCTGGCTGCCAGCGCCCTGTGGGTCACCATTGTATCTTAGTCCATACAATATACTGTCTCATGGACAGAGGATGGTCCTCCCCCAGGGCCCATGTCATGGAAGGAAAGCCACGGGAGACATCTGATCAGGGCGGGAGCAAGAGGGGGAATGGCCTTATCAGGCTATTTCTCTAGGAACAGAGTATATCCCTGCAACGAAGTATGGCCAGTTAGAAAAGAGTGATTTTAAAAGAAAGCTGGGCACACTGGTCCGTATTTTCAAAGGGATGCATGCAGACACAATTGTTAGACCCACCTGTGTCTGCATCCACCTGCAAGCCTTCGTAGCTGCCCCAACCCCCCCTATTTTCAAAACGTGAGTCTGTTTCTAACTATTGGTTTTGTTAGATAATATAAACAAACTGGTTGGGGCCTGATACTCCTAAGTACAACAATGTACCGTAAAACAATCAGTGTAGAATAAACACTCACAGAGGCAACAAGAAAAGATAAAAGAACAGGTGCATGCTCACCGATTGATTGGGTAATAGTAAATAATAAGAAAAATGCGGCAAGTGTGGGAATATTGCCAGATTTGGTCAGTGACCATAACCCAGTGTTCTGTGTTTGGAGCAAAACAAAACACAAAAAGGACACAGAAGGGTAAAAATTCAGGTTAAAAACTTCTGGGTTAATTAATGAAGAAGTTTTAATGATGATGAAAATGATTTTAATGAAGCCAGTTTGGGAGTTCTTTTTAGAAACATACGATAAAATGTTAGATACTCATGCACCGTTAAAAGAGAAATAAGTAAAAAATTTAATAAATGGTTGAATAGAGAAGTAACAGTATAACAATTAGGGATGCAGCCTGGATGAAGTTTAACACATCCAACAAAACAGAACACTGGGCACAGTATGGACAACAGTGAAAAAGATGTAAAAGATTAACACAAAAGGTCAAAGGTTGATTATTATAGAAATGAACAATTTAAAAAATCCTTTTGGGAAGGGCTAAACAGATTTATAAGCCACCCCCCCCCCAAAAACAAAAATGAGATAAATGGCATGATTAAGGGGGATTTGGAATTAACTAAAAGTCTGGACATGGCAAATATTTTAAACAAAACTTTTACTGATCTGTCTCAATATGTAAAGGGGCTGCCAAGTATTAAGAGAAATAGTGAATATTTTAAGTATTCAAGACTCCTGTTCTATTTTACATGTATAACTAGGAGCAAATTCAAAAACAGCTGTCAAAATTGGACAAGTCAAAGGGACCGGGGTCAGATCAACTGAAAGCAAAGTCCCAGTGTACCGACAGCTGGAAGTAATCCCCTCCTGCAGGAACTCGACCTGGAGAATGAATCATTCATTGCCTGAATTGTCCAGAATTTTTTCAGTTTGATAGAACAGAAACTACACGGATATTTTAGGGCAAACCCACAGGGAGATACATCCCTGGCGAACCGCTGGAATGGCACGAAAGCTACCTTAGCGGGTGGAAATAATTAAGTTCACCTCACAAAAAAAAGAAGCAGAACAGCATAGAAAGCTGGAGGAAGAATTATTTTATTTGGAAACAGAACACAAAATTACGCTAGAGGAAACACTGCTCCCAACGATTAACAAATGTAAGGAAGCCTGTCAATAATATGAGAAAAAGATTGAAGGGAGTTTATGATTCACTAGGCAACGATTTTATGAAGGGGGAGAGCAGGAAAAATTATAGCATGGCAGTTAAGGAAACAAGCTACAAACAGAGCAGTTCTTAGATTAAAACAGTGAGAGACTGAGGGCGAGGTGGAATCAGATCCCAGAGAAATAACTAATATCTTTGCCTTCTACTATGAACACCTTTATACAGCAGAACGAGAAGCCTCACTTGAGGTGGTGATACAAGACTACCTAGGAAAATTGAAAATCCCACCGCTGAGTGATAGGCAACAGGGCCATTTCGAGAGACCAATAGAAAGGGATGAAATTCTGAGTGTAGTTAAAAGTCTGAAAAAATAGTAAGTCCCCAGGAATAGATGGATTCACCCTTAATTTTATAAAAAATTTGAGAAATCCCTGCTCCTAGAAATACATCAGGTTTTTCATGAGGTGTGGGGGTGGGGGGACTCCAATATCTTGGTGTAGAGGACAAAGCTCTGTAATTTTAAAACCAGAAAAATACCCTCCTCAATGTGAGTCATACCTTCCAATCTCCCTGCTCCCAGTGGATCTTTAAGCAATAAAGGCACAACAGGGTGTGGGTTATTGGGGATTTATCCACACCTTGTGTGGTGTGTCATGAGGTGCAGCCGAGTGACTTAACCACACAAGAAGTGGGTAAATCACCCAATAACTCACACCCTGGAGTGCCTTATTGTGATTATACAATAGACCCATGTGTAAAATAAATTTAAAATGTGTTTAAATATGTTTTTTTTATAAATGCCATTCCTCAGACATGGGTTATGCAGGATTTACCCATGGTCATGTGACATGTTTTGACCAATGAGGTTATAGGATTTTCACACACCATTGTATAATTAAGCAATAAGGCACGACAGGGTGTGATATATCGTGGGATATCGTCACGCCTCGGGTGGTTGAGCACGAGGTCAAGGGCCAGAATGCGCCCAACGACCGAGAAGTGACGATATCCCACGATATATCACACCCTGGAGTGCCTTATTGCTATTATGAACAGGAGTAATGATTTTATAAATAAATCAGTAAACAAAAAAACCTTTTAAACCTGTTAAAAAAAGCTTTTTTGGTAGTGTAGGAATACATTTAAAAAAAATAGTTCTAGAGGACAGCAGGTGGCGCTGTTGTAGTTGGAGCTGACATAAGAGGTAACAGTATTGTGATGTTGTGACCTTTGAACTCTACAACAGTGTCTTTGTCTGCCCCCCCCCGCACTAGATGATCGTGGTAACGAGATTGTATAGAGAAAATGAAGGCAACGAGCAATATTACTGGATTAGGAAGCAGTAGGTTTGACAGGACAATTGTGTCTGGCGATGCCGTTTTGAATCTGCGTGTGCCTGCGAGAGTTGGGAACCGTCGTCTGGTCAGTGTAGCCTGCAAGCGGCAGCAGGTTTGTTTTATCTGTTCCAGAATGTCTTTAATGTTCGGTTTATTGTTGTGGGTCCTGGAGAGAGCAGGCAGTATCGTTCGTTTAGCGTAACGAGAGTTCGTTTTTTTTTTCTTGTTTTTTTTAAATGGCGGCCGACTACAAGTATGACTTGCTGTGGACTGCGGGAAATTGAGAACACTGCGCGGTCAGTGAGGAGGCTGGTGACCAGAGGTTTTCTGAAGCCGTGATGATGTAGCCCGATATCATCACGGCTTTGAAAACCTCTCGGCCAATCAGAATCGTCCATTTACGATCGCCGGTTCATAATAAGATATTTACGTCTATCATGGCCCGTATGGTGCAACGAGGCAGTGGGAGCCCTAGTCAACCTGGATCAAACACAGTTTATTAAAGGCAGACATGTAAAAAACAGCATCTGCCAATTTTTTTTTATATCCTATATACACAAAAAGAGGTGCCACATTTACAGCTGGCAATATCTATGGATGCAGAAAAAGCCTCTAACTGGGTTGACTGTGCTTTCCTCCTCCACACCCCTGAAAAAGTGAGATTTGGAGAGCAATTCAGAAAAGGTCTTTCCTCCCTATACACTTCTACAGAAACATCGGTGAGAATAAACAGGGCAACATCTAGGAGATTTTCCCTAAACAGAGCTACCTGACAGGTGTGCCCCTCCCCCCACTGTCACTGCCAGTCACAGCAGTAAGATCCCATAAAAATATTAAATGGATTGTGGTGGAGCAAATGGAGCAAAAAATCTCCTTATGTGTGGATGACTCATTATTCTTTGTCCGTGACCTGAAACTATCAGTCCCCACTCTGGTAGAGGAATTGAACAAATCTGGGAAAATTTCAGGTTGTACGATCAATTTTATAAAATCAGAGACCATGATTATATCTGGAACCTGTCACCCTCAGCTCAGCAATAATTTCCCATTTAAGTGAGCCCCATGCAGCAATTCTAAATACTTTGGGATTAGAATCTCACCAGACTTATCCAAACGTTTCCAATTAAACTACAACCCCTTAATGGATAGCACTGCGAGAGATCCACAAACCTGGGGAATGTTCCCTTTATTGGTCAGAAGCAGAACTGAAGTGTTAAAAAATGAACACCCTGACCAGACTGAAGTTCCTTTTCCAGACCCTGCCCATAAAAACCCCAAAAGTGTTGTGACCCAAATTAAAATCACTTACCAGAAAGTTTGTATGACAAGGACATAGGGTGTGGGTTGAAGAAAATACCCTGGTACTCCCAAAGCAGTAAGGAAGATTGGGAATGCCCCATTTTTGAGATGTATTATGTGGTGTTACAGCCCCCCCCCTTTTTTTATCAATAGCTTAACAGAATAGGGAGACATTCACTGGAAAACGGCATCACTCCCAGTCCCTTCATATGCCTTGATAGGGGCAAAGTTAACTACATCCTTAATGAAATGAATACCAAACACCAGGATGAAACATACTTTAAATACCCTTAAAAAAATCTGAAATATTACAAAAATACCTAATGAGATCAGTCCGCTTACCATTATTATAGGAGAGCCCAATTCATTCCAATGTATTAAAGATCCAGGTTTTCACAAATGGAACCAACTTAAATTGACTAGTTAGTCAGTTGTTGTGTGTGTTTTTTTTTTGGGGGGGGGTAGAGATGTCTCTTCTGAAACATTAAAATCAAAATGTTATGTCTCCTACAAATGAGGAGGCAGTATAGCACAGTGGTCTAAGGCTCTGAGCTGCAAATCTGGTGACATCCAGCAGACCAGACCAGGGTTTGAATCCCACAGCTTCCACTTGTATACTGTGTGACCCTGAGCAAGTCACTTAACCTCCTTGTGCTCCCAGGTCACTACTGTAAAAAAGCTTTCAGCTTAGTGTGCTATACCTGGTTAAACAACTAAATAAAAAAATTAAAAAATACATCTTCGATTACCTTCAGATTTGGCATTATATCACAATGGGAGAGGTTACAGCTCAAATAACTAAGAATTTTACAACATGGGAAGATTTACTATATTGGACAATAAAACTTAAGATTACAGGACAAGCTACATCTATGGTATATAAATTACTCTTGTAATCAGCAGATTATAAATTGGATAAGGTAAAACAAAAGTGGGAGGCGGAAGCTAACCTTCAACTTGTATACAAGACTGGGAAAATGTTTTGGCTAGAGGAAGGTAACCTCCTCTCCTACATAGAGGGAGTTTCATTGGAGAATGTTGGCTAGATTTTTTCATCACACCTACCAATACAGTACACTTTGGACAAGGATTGCATATGGATAAATGTTGGAGAGGGTGTCGGAACACAGATGATCATTACCATATTTTCTAGGGATACCTCACAATTCAGGCATACCGGATTAAATTACAAACCATGTAAAAGCATCTATCCTAAATAGATACTTCTGCACAGTGTTTGCTGAAGAGAAGGTAGGGCAGGGCCCACAGCTCTGCACCATAGACACAGGGGTGAGGGAGGTGTGCACTAGTCCCTTCACAAAAGAAAAGCTCCTACAAGAGCTTGATAAGCTCAGGGTGGACAAGGCAATGGGACCTGATGGCATACTTCCCAGGGTACTAAAGGAGCTAAGGGTGGAACTAGCAGAGCCATTATCAGAACTGTTTAGTGAGTCTCTGAGCATAGGAGAGGTCCCAGAAGACTGGGGAAGGGCTCATGTGATCCCGCTCCACAAGAGTGGTAGCAGGGAGGAGGCAGGGAACTATAGACCAGTCAGTTTTACCTCAGTAGTGGGCAAGATTATGGAGACACTCCTTAAGAAAAGGATAGTGCAACACCTGGAATCCATAGGAGCACAGGATCTAAGACAACATGGGTTTACAAAAGGAAGGTCCTGTCAAACTAATCTCATAGATTTCTTTGACTGGGTAACCAGAGTGGTGGACCAAGGGGGAGCAGCTGAAGTTGAATACCTTGACTTCAGCAAAGCTTTTGATACTGTTCCACATAGAAGATTGATTGATTAGCTGGGTAGGCTCGGGGTGGGTCAGACGTTGGTCAACTGGGTGGCAAACTGGTTGACGGGCAGAAAACAGAGAGTGGTGGTAAACGGTATACAGTCAGAAGAGATGCAGGTCACAAGTGGGGTACCTCAGGGATTCGTCCTGGGCCAGTCCTCTTCAATATCTTCATCAGTGACATTGCAGATGGACTGGAGTGTAAGGTTTGTCTGTTTGCAGATGACACCAAGATCACCAACCATACTAACTACTGAAGAATGGAGAACTACAATGGAGGCGATGGCACAAATGGAGAGAATTACAGTGACCCTTAGAGTCACTTTGGAAAAGTGCATCAATAAATGGTCACCTTGGATTACATATATGGCTGTGTTGCAGCCCTGATACTTAGAGACATAAGGGAAATACATACTAAACATCATGTATTTGGGTGCGGTTTTTCCTTTCCCCCAACCAGAGGGAGGAACAAAAACAAAATGTGAGAAAAAGTGGAAAATATATAATTTAGCAGAAATGGGTATAGTAAATAAGGGCACAAAATTTCAAAACAGTAGAACACAGACACTTGAGTTTGGTTTAAAAAAATGTTATGAACTGTTTTCTTAGCTATCTTTTACACATAGAGTTCAGTTTGTCTTTACATAACTTTTACGATGGAGTTATTACATCAGGATAAAACTGGAGTATGTATTTTCCAGAGTTGTAAAAGACAGGTTCATTGAATATGAGGCATATATATAAAATGTTATGACAGACATTGTATTAAGTATTGCGATGCAGTCTTATGTATGGAAAATTCTTTTAATAAAGCTGAAGTTACAGTTGGAAGCAAAGTTCCTTAAATCAGCAATAGCAGAATTATCAATGTCACTGGAAAACACAAGCATTTGTCAATGCTGAATGTTTGCTTGCTGGCATTGGCATTGGTAGTGTAGGAGTTACAGAGCTGCATAATAGGAATGTCAGTGAAGCACTGAACTGAAGCCAACCCCACCACCACCCTGCAGTGACCGACAGGCTTTGGGGTGTGCCTTTGGGTCATTAGGCATAACGGCCATGCCATTTCACCACACCCTACTCTGCAGACACTGACAAGTGTCATGGTGTGCCTTGGGGTCTTTGGCCCTTATGCTCACCCCATTCCATCAGGAAATACGGTGAGATGGGTCCTATATAGGAGAATGGGGTGAACTTTGGGGCCGAAGAGTCCAAGGCACACCTCAATGCCTCTCACTGGCTGAAGGGTGTGGAATGGTATGAGCATTACAGGTGAGAATCACAAGCCACACCCCTGATGCCTGTCAATCTCTAAAGGCTGGGGCGTTCGTTGGCATTTTCACTCCAAATTTTCAACATGGGTTTTTTTGTAACCAAACCTTATGAAGAGTGGCAATACCAGTTTGTTAGCGGAAAGCTGATTTCACACAGCGACTATGCCATTTGGCACCACAGGTGCGAAAACACATTTCGAACAGGATGTAAAAAATGACAGCTGTACTGTTCATGGGGAGGACACAAAATGGCAATGTTGAAATTCTGCACTGAAAATATTAAAAAAACTGGTGAAGTCACGAGCATGTGCAGAAAATGCTCAACGCACACCCCTAATGCAATTAGTTTGGGGATTTTTTACAGCAGATTGTCAACACAGGGATTTTGGAACCTCCGCTAATGAACAGTGTCACTGTGATTTTCTTAATATATCCCGAACAGTGATTTCCCACAGCGACCATGCATTTCTGCGCTGGAAGTGCGAAAACACATTTCGGCCATGGTGTGAAAAATGACAGCTGTACTGTTCATAAGGAAGTGTGGAAAAATACCAGTGGTGAAAATCTGAACTGAAAATATTAGAAATCCATGAAGTTACGAGGCTGCATGGAAACTGAGAAATGATCGCTCATAACACAGTCATTTTATGGACTTTTTTCACCAAATTTTTAACATAGCCATTTTAACACTTCTCATGCACAGTGTCACTGTGATTTTCTTAATCTGTCCCGAACATTGATTTCGCACACTGACTGCACCAGTGTGCTCTTCATGAGCGGAAACACATTTTGGGCAAGATGTGGGAAATGACAGCAGTACTGCTCATAAGGAGGTGTCGTAAAATGGCAGTGTTGAAAATTTTGAGTGAACATATTGAAAATTCACGAACTTACGATCGTGCGTAGGAACAGCGCAACACATGCTCATAAAACAGTCATTTTTGGGAATTTTTTCACCAGCTTTTCAACATAGGGTTTTTGGGGGCCTACCTCATGAACTGTGACACTGTTGTTTCATTAATCAGTCCCGAAAGGTGATTTCGCGCAGTGATGTGAAATCACCCTTCGGGCCCGATTAACGCCATGACAGTGAGAAAATTCATGAGAAGGGGTCCCATAAACCCCATGTTGAAAATTTGGTGCTAAAATTCCAAAAAATGCCTGAGATATGCATTAAAGTTGAAAAAACCCTATTTATTGCATTATACAGCTTACCGGCATTTCCTCAGTTCGTGGTCGGCTTTGAAGAGTGCAGACGTGTTCCCGGTCCACCGAAGATCATCGAGCAGAGCTCTGGAGGTAAGTATGGGGTGAGGTGGGGGTGTGGGGAGGTAGGGTGCGCAGAGGGTGGGGGAGATTGGGTCAGGTCACTCAGCGAGGGAAGGTTTTTTTCTTTCAGGTTTCATTTTTTTTTTTAAACTTGGACGACGCGGGACGTTTGCCACGCTGGGGTGGGCACAAGGAAGGCTGTTTTAGTGGGGTCCATGGGGGATTGGGCACCCTCGTCGGCTATAAGATAGTGCCATGCTGGGGTGGGCACCCAGCATGGCATCTGGAACTCTGTTGGGGGAAGCGCAACACAGCCAATGAGGATTAAGCACTCCCGCCGGCTATACAGTGTGCGTGGAGCACGAGCACGCAGGCAGGCAGGTGGGAGCGCATGAGCAGGCGATATCATCGCTGCTCACCGATGCATAGCTCTCCTTTCAACTGTATGGCACTGCATTTTCGATCATGGCACTATGTTTCTGCACATGCATGCAAGCAAACATACAAATGAATCTATCTCTTTGTACAAAAATAGTTTCTAAACTTTGGGAAAAAGCTGTTATACCTGTATACAAAGGGGATCAAACAAATCAGGTGAATAATAACACCCATACTGCTTTTATCTCTAGTTAGTAAAGTCTTAAGAGTGAGTTTTATATAACTAGATTACAAAGTATTTGGAGAAACATAAAATACTGATGGGGGCCCAGCATGGATTCAGAAGGGACTGTAGCACAGCAACTACCTGGGTCAGGTTCATGAAGGATCTGCAGTAGAACATAGAAGGGGGAATGTTCACTGGGGCGGTGTCCGTGGACCTGACCAAGGCATTCAAATTGGTTGAACACTTTCTTCTGAAGTCGCAGCTGGGGAAAACAGGCTTTGGGACACCTGTGGTGAAATGATGAGAGAGTATTCAATGGCTAGATCACAGCAGGTCAGGGTTTATGGAGTACTGTCCCAATTCAGAAAGGCTGAGTATGGTGTGCACCAAGGATTAATATTAGGGCCGTTATTATTCTCATTATTTGTTAATGATCTTCCCAAAACTTTCACTTTTCAAAAATAGCATTGTACGCTAGTGGTGTATATAGCTGACAAACGTATACTATCTCTAAAAAATATAAAATAAATAAATAAAAAGGGAAGCAGAATATAAAACTAACTGAATGGCTTCAAAAACACACTCATACTAAAACAAACAAACAAAAAAGAAAACACCGGTGTTGTGCTCAGCTAAAAAAAAAAAAAAACAACTTGCGGCTGAAAATTGTCAGGTTTCCACTGAGGGGGATGAGACACGAAATAGTCAGCAAGTTGAAATATTTAGGTATTATTTTAGATTCCCAATTAAATTTTGAAGAACATGCAGAACAAACTTCTACCCAGGTCAGACACAAAGGGCAATCCTAGGAGGCATATGCCAAGTGCACTCCAGCCCCTAGCCTTACTGTCTGCTGAGCTTCACTGATCTTCACCAACTGGGAGAGAGACCAATGACGGAGGAAAGGCAGACTCTGACAGGTGCAGAAGCAGATATTCCTTGACAGCAGTTCTACCTGGGTGAATCCCCCTTGGAGTGCACAGTCCAGGCTCCTATCTTTGCTGAGGCGACTTTTCTCCTCGATCACTTTGCTCAGACCCAACCAGCGGCTGCTCTCTCAGCATAAGGAACAGTTGGAACACTTACCCAGAATTCCTGGCTGCTGTATGTAAATCAGCATTTGTACTGCTGTACCACTACTGAAATAGTGGTTGACTAATGGAAAGCTCTCAGCTGGAAGCAACAGCTCAGACACAAAGGGCACTCCTAGGAGGCATACGCCAAGAGCGGCCCAGGCCCTAGCCTTACTGTCTGCTGTATCCACAACTGAAATAGTGGTCAGCTAATAGAAAACTCACAACCAGAAACAAGCAGAAGCAACAGCTCAGATACAAAGAGCAACCCTAGGAAGCATACGGCAAGTGCGGTCCAGCCCCTAGCCTTACTATCTGCTGAACTTCACTGATCTTCACCGACTGGGAGAGACCACCTCTCCTCTAGTCTCTAGTTGTGCTACTAAGTGGCAGACTTTAACAAACTGATTGTTTTTTCAGCAGGAAGGAAAACAAAGGTTCTGCCCCCCCCAACCACCCCCCAGGCCTCTTCCTATATAGGTTCTGCATATCACTGCCCACTTCCTACCTGAACTGACCGGAAGGCAAAAAAAAAAAACACTTTAGAAATAAACTTTTTCCTACCTTTCAATTCTCTCCAGCAACTACCTACAGGCCGGGCTAACACTTGTCATTTCCATAGCACAGAATATCAAGCCAAGAGGAATGGATAGCATGCCCTGTAATCACTGCAGCGCATTCTTTTTCAGTGCCTGGGTCCAGGACATAGGATACTGCCCCACATGCTGGTCCATAAACAACCTCCAAACCCAACTCCAGGAGGCATGGGCAACAATATTCCACCTAAACCAGGAACTATGCCACGTCACAAGGACTTGGAAACAGCCCTGGCACCACCAGTACCCTGGCACTGACCCTCTACCACAGAGGACAGGTCATCCAGGGAGTTGGAAGGTAGTGCAAAGGGGTAAAGCTTACCACAGCAAGGCTCACCAAGTGGGCAACTCTCAAGAGGCAGTTATGCAGCTGCATAACAGGTTTGCCCCACTGGCAAGGATGCACAATGAACCAGGTGACTGCTCAAGCCAGTGAACTAGGGCTCAGCAGCACTAATTTGGCATCACCCTAAAAAACAATAGGAGATCACGAAGAAGGGACCCACATGTTACTGAGCCAGGGAAGGATGAGCACTCTGATTTGGGTCAGAGGGAAGGAGTGCAGTGGCACCAAACACTTTGTCAGGACATAACTAGTAGGGCAAACCCTCCCACCAAAGGAAAGAAGAAACTGATCATTGTGGGGGACTCCATGATACGGGGGGTCAAATCACAGTTAAATGGGACCAACCAAATGGAGATAGTGGTCAGATGTCTCCCTGGGGCCACAGCAAAAAAGGATGCAGATCGCATAGGAAACTGCATCAGAAAGGAGAGAGACATCAAGGCCATTATCGTTCACATAGGAACTAACGATATCACAAACCATTCTGTCAAACAGGCAAAGGCGCATATCTCAGATCTAGAGGACAGACTTACCTCTTTTTCATCCACCTTGGCCTTCTCTAAGGTACTCCCAGTATGGGAGAAGGGAGAAGGGAAAAGGCAAAGGAAAGGTTAGAGAAGCCGAAAGCACAGAACTGAACTCTTGACTCCACACTTGGTGCTCAGAAAAGGGCTACACCTTCATCGGCAACTGGAAAGATTTCTGGGAAAGGACTTACTTTAAATTCGATGGCCTTCACCTCAATAGGGAGGGGTTAAGGGCATTAGGGCAAAAATCTGACATATTCGCAGTGAGTTTAAACTAGGGGATGGGGGGGGTGGTGACCAGATGGGAGCAGGAATATAGAACCCCAGTCACCACCCCCAGAACTTTGTAACAGTACCCATAGTCAATCACATAGACATAAACAACAGGAGCATACGAAAGTCGTACAAGTTTAAACAAAGTACAAGGAAATGAAGAATTAAGGATACTGGACTCTGGAAGGCAATGATGACCAATGCCTGGAGTCTGGCTAGCAAAATAGCAGAACTCTCAGCCACAATAGCAGATGCAGGATTGGACTGGGTCACAGTCACAGAAACATGGCTAAACGAGAGCCATGAATGGGATGTTGCAATCCCAGGTTACAAATTATTTAGGAAATACAGAAAAGAACGTGAGGGTGGGGGGTTGTGTGACATATAAGGCAGGACATAAAAGCTATGGAGGTCCAAAGGTCCCAAGACGAACCTGAGGTACTCTGGATCACTCTCGAATCGGGCTCATGCTCAGCCCTCAGATTAGGAGTGATATACAGGCCTCACAAGGGGCAGAAGGAGACAAAGCAATGCTTGAAAACATACTAAAGATGGCCAAAAAACGAGATGTCGTGCTGATGGGGGACTGCAACCTCCCAGACATGGACTGTAACTCCTGCACAGCATGCACAACTAGGAGCAGAAATTTCCTAAAGACCTTGGAAGCGGTTGGACTTAATCAGCTTGTTTCGGTCCTACTAGGGAAAACACAGTCCTGGACCTGGTGCTCACAAACAGCTGCAAGGTACAGGAGGTGGAGGTGGGGTGCAATCTGGGGTCAAGTAACCACAAATCTGTCTGGTTTAAGGTCAAAAAGGCCAAGGAAACAAGCCACACTAAGACAAAGGGCAAAGACTTCAGAAGAACAGACTTCGATCAGATGAGAATATGCTTTAGGGATATGCTCAAGAGGAAGGCAAAAGGAGGGTGGTGGAATGTTGGATAATCATAAGAGGACTACTAGTGGAGGTTACTGCAAAATATTCCAGGTTAGTCACTAAGACAAAGAAAAAAAGAAATCCATTATAGTTCACAAAGGCGGGGGCAGCTGCAGTGAGGAAAAAGAGACTAGCATTCCAAAGATACAAGGGCTCAAACAGCAAAACAGATAGGGAGACATAGAAGTGCAGTTTGAATGAGGCAGGAGGGGTGATCAGAAAAGCAAAGGCACAGACTGAGGAAGACAGCGAAGGGGGGAGTTAAAGGAGCCAATAAGACCTTCTTTAGGTACATAAGCGACTAAAGGAAAAACAAAGGACTTATTGTCAGGCTCATAAGCAGGGATGGGAAGAGGATAGAAGAGGACAGTGAACAGACAGAAGTCTTAAATGAGTACTTCTGCTCAGTCTTTACTAAGGAGGCACCCGGTAATGGACCCACCCCAAAGGGGGACAGAAGTCACTCAGGGGGAATGGACACAAGCCCATTCATAACAGAGAGGATAAGGACAGAATTAAAAAAAAACTAAAGGTAGATAAAGCCATGGGTCCAGACAGAGTCCACCCATGCATATTGAGGGAACTTAGTGATGAATTAGCAGCACCACTAGCAGATCTTTTTAGCAGATGCTTGAGAGAAGGGGCAGTTCCCCAGGACTGGAAAGAGCAATAGCAGTCCCCATACACAAGAGTGGTGGCAGCGAGAGACAGGAAACTACCGCCTGGTCAGCCTCATCTCGGTGGTGGGTAAGATGATGGAGTCGCTGCTCAAAGAAATGATACTAGCATTCCTGGAGGAATCTGGACAACTGGATGCCAGGCAGCATGGCTTTACAATGGGAAGGTCCTGCCAGACTAACCTGATCGAGTTCTTTAACTCAGTTACTAGGGCTGTGGACCAGGGGGAACCCTTGATGTTATCTACCTTGACTTTATCAAGGCCTTTGACTCTGTACCACACAGAAGGCTGCTAAACAAACTTGACCATACAGGAGGGGGCAGGAAGTGGAAGCATGGATGAGTAGCTGGCTTGAACAGAGAACTCAATCCATGACAGTAAATGTGGAAGCATCAGGGGATAGGGAAGTGACAAGCGGGGTGCCACAGGGGTCCATCCTCAGACCATTACTCTTTAATATCTTCATCACAGATATCACAGAGGAGTTGAGCGGGAAAGTGTGGCTCTTTGCAGATGACACAAAGCTCTGTAACAGGGTGGACACTGCATAGGGGGTAAAGCAAATGAAAAGGGACTTACTCAGGCTGGAACATTGGTCCAACCTGTGGCAGCTAAAATTCAACGTGAAAAAGTGCACAGTTATGCATCTGGGCAGAAGCAACCCAGAGACAGACTACTACCTGGGAGGGGAGAAGCTAGCAACCACCCATCAGGAGAGGGGTCTAGGGGTTTTCATATCAGACAATTTGAAGGTAGGCAGTCAATAAGAAACGGCAGCAAAGAAGGCCAGCAGGATGCTGGGATGCATAGGAAGGGGCATCACAAGAAAGGAGAAGAAAGGAGGTGATCCTGCCACGGTACAGGTCCCTGGTGAGACCCCACCTTGAGTACTGCGTCTAGTTCTGGAGACCTTATCTCAGGAAGGACATACATAGATTGGAGACAGTACAAAGGAGGGCAACAAAAAATGATACACAGTCTCCAAAAGTTGCCATACAAAAGCAGGTTACAGGAACTCAACATGTACTCCCTGGAACAATGCTGGGGTAGAGGGGACATGATTGAGACATTCACATTTCTGAAGGGTATAAAGAGAGTCTCCACCCAGGAGCTCTTTATGGTCAACAGCACCAGCAGGACAAGAGGACATGAGATGAAATTGAGGGGAGGAAGATTCAGGGACAACATGAAAAGGTTTTTCTTCACAGAGGGAGTGGTTGACCCATGGAATGGTCTACCGGCTGGAGTCATTGACTCCAAAACAGTAGGGGAATTCAAAGCAGCTTGGGACAGACAAAAGGGGATTATCTCACAGAAATCCTAAAGAGGGGGGTACGGCTCAGGGCAGACTAGATGGATCTTTGGTTCTCATCTGCCGTCAATTTCTATGTTTCTAGGTGAATAAAAAACTGGCAGCATTATATGAAGTCAAGGACTTTTTGCCCAGTGAGGCAAGGAAAATGCTAGCCCACAGTTGCCTGCTACCAGCGATGGATTATGGGAGCCTTGTGTGGGGAGGGTTTCTGAGAAAGTATTAAAGAAACAAAAAAATCAAAAATCATTTCATTACACAGCTCCTAAACTCCAGAACAATACTGACTTAGGGATTAGAAAAAGTCAACATTGAACTTTTTAAAATCAAATACAAAGAAAATCTTTTTAAGGATGATAGATGTTAAGTGTTTTTAATATGATCTTATTGCTATGTCTACACAATATCTGTTTGTTTTGTGTATCAGCACTTTGTCTTATGTATGTGTTTAGTACAAAAACTGTGTAAAGTTTGTAATTACAGACATGTATCTGTTCATATCTGTACCTGGGTCAAACCTATAAATGGGTTATGTGGTCCACTGCTTCCCCACCCGGTTAACACCATTTTATAAATAAAATTAAAAAAATAAGAACATTGGATGCCATTTATGGCAAAATTCAGACTTCAATATTATTTGCCTCTGAGTCTGGATGCAAACTGCTGATGACAAAGAAGTGGTCAGTAACAAATTATGTAGTACTACTTCCTATTCGCTGGACGATTACTACGGAAAGGTGTCTTGACCAATGTTATTGTTCGGGATGTCAGAAGAGTTCCGCTGCACAGCATGCAGGAATATTTGGGTAACAGGCTATTTTGGACTTCAAAAATTGCAAAATGTAACTACTACTCAGCTGATTAGAATACCTGCATTGTTTTAAAAAATTATGCTTACAGTAACAAATTTCATTAGTACAAAATCATATTTGCATATTGAAGTAGATGGAGATTATTCACATGCAGAAATAAATCAAAGGACCTTCAGAATACACTCCACTCCATTTAAATGAAAATTCCTGAGGTTTCAGTACAGTCCTAGTTATGCTCAGCTCCCCTCGGGGCTCCAAACACAACCCTATCCCCCCCCCATCAGTGCCAGCAGGGCAAAGGAAGCCACGAGAGCAAAATGTTAGTGGCTCTTCATAAATAGTTTTCAGATTTTATTGTGCGGCACATTCCCCTGAAAGATGTTCCGTACTGGGCTGCCCCAATGGGCCAGCGGCAGCACTTTGCACTGCTGTACAGATGACTCTGGTTATTGAGTGAACCCTGGGTGGTCATGTCAGGAGGTAGGCCAGGCTGGGGCAGATGCCATGCTGCAGCATGCCTCAACCAGGGAGGGTTGATGCTGAGCTCCAGTGCCCAGTGGGCCAGGGAGCTTGCTTCTACCACAGGAGACGTGCTATATGCCTGTGAGGCCGACAGAGGCTGCGCTCATGTCAGAGAGGTGGGAGGGACCAGAAAAGGAAGAAAAACCCAGGCCATCTGAATGATGGGCTGGGCTCCTGGCTCCCCAGGGGCCTAGTACCTGCCAGCACTGGCTCCTGGCCCACATGGGGGACTGCCTTGGGGGGGCAGGGTGGCCCTCCCTCTGAAGCCCTTGCCACAGAGGGCAGAGCCATGGGTATAGCTGGTGGGCTACTGGGGCAAGGAGAGGCCAGGAGACACAGGCCCAAACAGGGTACACCCCTGGGACCAGGATACATCCCTGACAGACGTGGCCAGAGTGGAAAAAATCTCCATGGGGGAAAAAAACATTTTCTGTGCTGTTTGCTGGCTTAAGGGTCTAGAATGTGCTACTCTGCTACACAGATGGAGCCGCTAATGAACTTCTCAATGTCTTGACAGCAGGTTGCTCAGTACCTTTGCCCCCATAAGGAATTGCAATATATTTCTGAATTATCTACTTGAGGTGTTTGTTAGTTTTATAACACCCAGTACAGCATTTTTATTACAAATCTGAAAACATCTCACACAATAATTTTGCATACTACATGAAAAGACAGCTTAGACACCTGACAGTGGCTGCTATGCTACGACTGTTGAAAGTATTTAAATATTATTTGATTTTTGTCTCTTTTAAGGGATGCTCACAGCCATCACTAAGTTGTACACTGGGCGTTGCTATACCTCTCAGCCTTGTGCCACTGAACTGTGGGACACTGACACTCAAAATGAGGGACAAAGACCCTCATAGTGAGGACACCTCCTCAAACAGGGAGATACGAGTGTAGAAAAGTGCGGAAGCTACAGTTTTACTTGTATAAACTAACGTTTCTTAGTGATTTAACTTCTTAGAATATTATCAATTTCAGGTTTAAAGTCTGAATTTAAAGTGCATTCTATGTATGGGCAGCAACTCTTCCATGAGGAACAGAGTCCTTTTGAGGGGGTAAAATGAGGGAAGACCCTCATAATCAGTGACAGTTAAGAGGTATGGGCATTGAAACACTGACTCTGGGTGTTTAAGCACTGAAAGACATACCGCCCGGATGGTGAGAATTGTTTGTTGTACAACAAAAGCTAATCCAGTTTTTCTCAGAGTTAAATCTGATTTGTGGTGAGCTGTTTGCATATTGCTGTTGCCACATCTGAGGCAGCACCAGCTAATTTGGGGCTACGCTCTGCCAGCTCTTACTCCAACATTTCATGAACAGCTACACTGTGGACAGCTGATCTGCCAACCAACCAGGGTGATCCCCACTAACGGCTCTAGCACCCTGATCGACCTTCTCCTCACCAACCGTCCCCACAGAATCTCTGACCTGGTGGTCCTTCCAGACTCCCTAAGCGATCACTCACCCATCCTCTTTTCCTGGTCATGTCTTCAGCAGAAACCCAAACCAAAGTATATTGCCTGGCATCGTCTCCAACCTGGCGGCCTCACAAAACTAAGAAAATATGTAACTCAATGGGACTGGTCCCTCATCTCCCGGGCCCCTACTATAGATGAAGCCCTTGATTATTTCACCTGTTCTTTTAATAAAGCATGTGACATCTATGCCCCACTAGCAAAAGTGCAATCCAAGAAACGTAATGCCCCTCTGGGTCACGCCTGCACTGCTCCAACAGCTAAAGCACAGAGATGATCTCTGGCATAAAGCAGTCGCATCCGGCATGCAGGGGGACAGGCAAGCCTATAAAGCAGCTCATAACAGATGCACTTGGGCCATTAAACAAGCCAAATCGGGCTACTACAAAACGACCCTTGCCTCCTCCTGGGGGAATGCTCGGTTGTTCTGGGACAATAACAAGGGACTCAATGGCAAATCCCGGCTCCCCCCCTCCCTACTAACTGTCAACAATGTCCCTACCACCGACTCGCTGGCCATCGCCAACTGCCTCAACTCGTCATTCTCTGACCTTAGTGCAGTACTCCCAAATAACTTCTTCAACCCCACTCCTGCAACCCTGCCCCCTAACACCCAGCATCCCCCCCCCCTTCTATCTCAGGGTGATCTCTACAAATGAAGCACTCAGTGGCTCTTGCTATTGCAAAGATTCTTTTGATATGAGAATCCTACATCTAATACTAGATACAGTCCTCTCCCCACTGACTGACCTCATTAACCGCTCCCTAAGCCTGGGGCAGTTCCCCGCAGCCTGGAAGACTGCCACAGTTAACCCAATATTGAAGAGTGGTGACAGCACCACCCCAATAACTACCATCCCATATCCATTCTCCCACCACTCTTGAAAGCCCTTGACAAAATCATAGCCACCCAACTCACTGAGTACCTGCTTGCTCATAACCTACTTTGCAGGGAGCAGCATGGCTTCCGATCGGGGCACAGTACAACCATGGCTCTCACTGAGTTCTCTAATTTTATTCATTCTGCCCTGGATAGAAAACACCTAGCTGGAGCTGTCTTCATCGACCTGTCAAAGGCCTTCGATACAGTCTCCCACCCCTTACTCTTAAGCATACTCCGCCACATAGGTCTCTCTCCCAAGGACCAGTCTCCTGGTTTACCAGCTACCTCACAGCTAGATCACAGTGTGTCAAAATAAACAACACCCTCTCAACTACCCTGCCAGTCCACTCTGGGGTTTCCCAGAGCTCCATCCTTGGCCTTCTATTATTCAGCATCTACCTAAACACCTTGCCCAATTCCTGCTCCAGCAACCTACTACGCTCTGCAGAAGACGCGGTTCTTTTTGCCTCACACCCAGATCCCACAGTATTGCAGTCCTACCTCCAAAACGCATTTAACCAGACTGAAAACTGGTTCATAGACCAAAAACTTGTGGACAATGTAAAAAAGACAAAGACCATGCTCTTTTCCCACCAACAGAATAAGGCCAAGAATGCACAGCTAACAATCCTCTCCCACTCTCTCCTTCCTCTAGAACAGGTCCATACATATAAATACCTGGGCCTTACATTTGATTCCAGCCCCTCCTTCCATTCACACATTGACACTCTATCATCAACCATAAATGTCCGTATAGGCCTATTGTATCGGCACAAGGATTGCCTACCTCTGGGATCGGAAGACCTTAATCTGGCTGTCACCCCCTCAGTCCTCTCCCTAGTCGATTATGGGCTCACTATCTACTCGGCTGCAGACCACACAGCCCTTAACAAAATCCACCTTACCATAAACAAAGCATGCAGACTCCTCACTGGGGCAGACAAGCGTACCCATACCTGTACCCTATATGCCCTGACAAATCTCTTTACCCTGGATGAATGGCTATCTTATCAAACATGTCTCCTCACACAGAAAATACACCTGGGGCTTACCCCCTTTGGGGTTTTTGCCTCTCTCCTATCCTCCCACACCTCGGTGAACACCCGCACTGCCAACTGACAGGTGTGGTCCATCCCGAGGGTTAGAACCTCCTTAGCCCAAAGGTCATTCCCACACAGGGCCCCAGCCTGGTACAACGAACTCCCCTCCGACGTCTCCTCCATCTCCAAATTAGGACCTTTCAAGTCAGCCCTCAAAGAGCACATTCTCACTTCATGGTGCTGCCAATGTACCAGCTAGTGCTGGGTCATCTATTCATCATCTTACGGGACCACCCCGCCACTGAGCTCCTACCGATAGGGTTACCAAACATTACCTATTAACAATGCCTCCTTTGGCTGCACTCACAAGGTATCTTTCTAATTCTCTACTTCACTGTAAATATTTAACCTGTTACTCCCTCCCTCTATCAGCAAACTTATTGTTCTCTAGTAAACTGTAAACTACAGCTCTCTGTAACATGTACAATGCAATGTATAGCTGATCTTGATTCTGCAATATTGTATAACTGAAAAAACTGCAACCTTTAGCTGCCATTCTATGTCTATATGTATTAAGTGTTTATGTTTGTTTTTTCTGACGTGGAGCCTTTGTAAATGAGTCCCTGACTCAAAGGTTGTAATCCTAAAGTCTGTTAAATAAATGAATAAATAAATACTCCTGTGCACTTCCTGAGACCCTAGAAGAGTACTGATACCCAAAAAGGACTTAAAGCTACAAATATAAACAACCTTCCTTAATGAAATGGAGCTTTCTACAAATTACTGGGAGTGAGAGGCAGCTGTATATAATGAAAAAGGTTCTATTAAAGAGAACCTTTTCTGGTGCTCATAGTAAAAAACAGGAAGGACCCTTACCTGCCTCAATTCCACTAGTGCCAAAGTTTATTTATGTCCCAGTTTTTGAAGGGAAGAGATCATATTTTGGCTCCATGGAGCCGATCCGCTAATCCCTTCCACTTCCTGATAGTGAGAGCTGCTCCTAAGCTAGCACATTTTCTGATGTCATTATGTGGAGGGTGCAGGACGGCACTCCTTAGACATTAATGGGGCAGTTTTTTAAGTCCACTTTTCATATTTCAGATAGCTTTTCGGAACAAATCAAGGCTACCGCTTAACTACTTAACTAATAAAGTCCCTGTTAGTTGAACAGTGGCCTTGATTTGTTCCGAATGGGCATTTAAAATATGAAAAATGGACTTATAAAAGGCTCCATTAGTGTCTATGGAGCACGCCCCTGCGCTCTCTATATAATGACATCACAAAACATCCTAGTGTGGGGGCGGCTCTCACTGTCAGGAAGTGGATGGGATTTGTGGCTCAGCTCCTAGGAGCCGAAATACGATCCCTTCCCTTCGAAAATTGAGGCATATATGAATTATAACTCTTGCACCAATGCAACTGGGGACAGGTAAGGGTTCTTACTGGTTTTTGTTGAGCGACTGCGAAAAGAGCAGAAAAGGAGCTCTTTGCATCTGTCTCTTGACACCTAACAGGCAGTAGTATCGTAAGGGAATAATGCATGTGGTTGTTAGGCACAAGGCACAGCCGAATGTACACCCAGGAGTATGATATCCTGCTTATAAAATGGGCTGTTTATAAACAAAATTATAATATTGGCCATGAAAATCCTGCAACATCATAGGTCAAACATGTCACCCGGCCATTGCCAAGTCTCTGACAACCGCACACTCAGCCTGAAATAAATATTTTTTAACACATGTAACCCCTAGATGGCGCTATCCCAGGGGCTACTACCCCTGCCTGATTTGCCACTAACAGGTTGAGGGGCCTGGATCCAATGGCGGGTGCCTCCACCCAGAGGTCAGGGTTTGCAATAGTTAAACTAACTTGGTCACAGCCCTCTGGGACACTGCAACCCCTTTCTTCCCACTAGTGGCCCACACAATATATCAGAATTACCTTCACAGTATACACTTACCCCAGGTCTGGTTCCGCACTGGGACCTCCTGTGAAATGAGATACAGTGCAACAATCACAGTACAGTACTTTAACATAGACAAATACCTCAGGCAGTATAACTTTGCTGAAACAAGCAGCTCTGATTTATTTAGGGGATATAACAAGGACAGGAAAATCAGGTTAATTAGCTTATCACTCTAATAATCTACCTATGGCTCTGTGCACAGGCCTATCCCTATCAGTTACTGTCCCTGGGTACCCAGGCCCTAGTGGCTAGTCCAAACCGTGGCAGCTGGTAGGGGCCTTTCACACAGAGAAAAGGAGAATTAAACAGTCAGCAGTACAGTAATTCCATTTGGATTTAATGTGGCAATTCAACAGGAGCGACCCTGAATTAGTACTCACGACCTCCAAATAAGATAGGGTCCTTCAATGTCAGAGGGCTCACTTAAGGTACACAAACCTCTTCACACATCCATATAAAAGAAAGCACTATACCAGGCAGGCTGCATCTGTATCCCGATCGCAATTACTGCACAATACCCGGGAGAACACACAGCAGATTCAGTTCCTGACAGACCGAGTGCAATTTTCAGCAATTCCTCCAGTCTTCTACAGGGTGAGCCTGGTTTCTACTCTTCAGAGATCCTTTGATTCTTTTCACAGGACGGATTCAGTCCTACAAGCTGTTACACAAGCTGCAGACCGGAACTCTGGGCCTTACACACGTTTTTTGACTAAAACTGCACACTGAAAAAGCACAGGGCTCCTTCCTTCTTCACTGCCAAAGCTCAACTGAAACTCCAACCGACAAAACGGACACTTCCTTTGAGTTCCTCCCAGTTCTTGACTGGATTGGTTGTCACTCACAATAGACTGCTGCTGTTGGTCCAAAAAGGCACTGAAGTCTAAACTACATCTCCCAGAGTCACTGCCCATACAATCCTCTTGTGGCTGGCTCAGATTATGAGTCCAAGTTCTGATTCGTCCAAGGCACCATTTTAGAGCTAGCTTACCCCACACTGATTGGTCCAGTTCAGCAGTTCAAAACCAGAATGGGGAACTAGACAGACACCGTTCTGACTGCAAAGAAAGCAGGTTAGACAAACTGTAATTTCATTATTACCTAAATAATTTCTGGCAAACAGTTACATCTTTCAGATAGGTTCCTTTGCACTCCTAGTGACTGCAAAATGAAGTGAATTGGCAGCAGCTTGAGTGGTACTCAATCAAAGAAACACACAGTCCCCCATACAAACTAATTATGTCTGCAAGCAGACAGCTCTTAAAGAGACAGTACTAAGGTTCTAAAACACTCACTGATAAATGGCTTAAATGCCAAACACCATTCAGGCTTGGAGCATTCAAGCAAGCTCCTGGAAGTCTTTTAGGAACCCCCATTTGCCAGGGGGTTACACCCTTCCTAGCCTGGGAAAGCTTGGCGTCCGTGTCAAGCAAGTACTATAAGTTTCAACTGCAACCATATACATTTGCATTAGGCTCATACATGTAATCATCAGTCAATATATCATTTTACCAAGAACACATTTCTGAAACATTGCAGTACATCTCTTTACTCAGTATTACATACACATTGTACCATAACTCAAGTTATTACCTCTTGTACATGAAACTTGAAGAGAGGGGCCCTTCCCTATCAGTTACCTTGGGGCTGGATGGGGCAAGGGCACCATACTTAGAGGGCAACAAGTAACTTGGAGTTAGCACTGATGCTCAGTTTGGGCAATGAGCTCGGGACACATACACTCCTTTATGGACAACATTGAGAGGCAAATCCACAGGCCTCCCAAGGAATCATAACTGAGGTGCACCACAGGCTTTACAGCTCGACCAGTCTTTCTAGGGGAACTGTTACAGTCTCTGCACTCTGAGCCTCATTTTCAGCATTGTCCTCACTTGTCAGGGGAGTCTCCATGGGGTAGAGAGGCTAGAACTTGGGGCACTTTCAGCTCCAGGAGTTACAGTTTCTGAGTCCACAACATTTGGCTCGCATGGAGAGCTTTCGGACACTGGCAGTGGACTGTCAGGGCACTCAAAATACTCTTCTTGTTCGGGTGTATCACCAGTCTGCCCCAATCTATCATTTTCCTCCCCTGAAAGCTCAAACAGTTCAACCATGCACAATGATTCCATTTCATCTGATCTGATGCTTTGCACTTCACTTTCTGGGAGCATTGGCTCCAGGGATGAAGCTAGGGGCTTAGACAGTCCAGAAGGCCCAGCTTTGTCTCCAGTATTGACTAGGGATTGCCCCGAAACAATTGACTCAGTTCGTAAGAAGGATAGTATTCAAAGTCACTCTCACTTTCTTCCGATATGGACTGACAGTCATGCTCAACTGGGACTTGTGGAGGGGAACACTTTAACTTTGCTTCTGTAGGTGCAGACTTTCTTGATCTTTTCTTAGCAGCAGCTCTAGTCACTGGTCCAGAGGGGGCATCTTCTAGGGGCTCAGACTCAATTAAGATTTGTCCAATGGGCAGTAAATGACTTCTATGCATTGTTTTTACATCTTTTGAATTATTCTCAGGCCTTACTTTGTACACTGGCAGATCATCTAGTTTGCCCACTACAATGTGAGGGAGATGGTGCCATCTGTCAGCAATCTTGTGCTTGCCATGCAGTCCCAGATTTCTTAGCAATACCGATCTCCCTCCTGGAGTTCCTGTGCTTTCACCTTTTATCATACCTTTCTTTGTTGGCCAGATTTCTTTGGCAGCCATGGTTTGAGCCAGTTGGTACGCATGAGTTAGCTGGGCCTTTAACTTTTGCACATACTGTAAATAGTTGTCAGCTTGAACCCCATCAGGAGAGACCCCAAAACACACATCTACTGGTAGTCGAGCTTCTCTTCCAAACATCAGGCGGTAGGGGGAGAATCCAGTGGCATCACTTTTGGTGCAGTTATAAGCATGTACCAGGGTGCTAATTTGTTGGCTCCATCTAGGCTTGTCCTTGGGTGCAGGGTGCCTAGCATATCTAGCAAAGTGCGGTTGAAACGCTCAGGCTGTGGGTCCCCTGGGGGTGGTAAGGAGTGGTTCTGGACTTTCGCACTCCCCACAGAGAAAGCATCTCTTTGATCAGACGACTCTCAAAGTCTCTCCCTTGATCAGAATGGATTCTTTGTGGAGCCCCATAGTGAACAAAAAAGTTTTCTACAAGTACTTTGGCCACAGTGGATGCTTTCTGGTCTTTGGTGGGGAAAGCTTGGGCATATCTCGTGAAATGGTCAGTGACCACCAGCACATTACTGATATTTCTTTGATCTGACTCCAAACTCAGAAAATCAATACAGACCAGCTCCATGGGTGCACTGGTGGTGATGTTAACAAGGGGGGCAGCCCTCTGGGGCAAAGCTTTCCTCTGTAAGCAGCGACTACAAGTTCGAATGTGTTGCTCCACATCAGCCCCCATCTTAGTCCAATAGAATCTGGATCTCACCAAGTCAAGTTCTGTCTATACCAAGGTGCCCCATGTGGTTGTGCAAGGACCTCAGTACTGAGTCTCGAAGGCAGTGGGCAGCACTAGTTGTTGTTTGTCTACTTGTCCCCTCTGTCTACTGTTTCTCTGTATAACAGTTTATTGATCAGTTTCAACTTAGGACCTTCTTTGTATAACAGTGCAGTTCTCAAATCAGTGGGCGTAATTTGGACACATCTTTTCCTGCATAGAGGGCTTCTAAAGTTGCTTTGATCATGGGATCGCGGGATTGAGCCCATGAATACTGTCATTGTCCAGCTGAGGCAGTGCACCAATGTCTATTGCAGAAAAGTGGCACAAGCAGCAGGTATGCAATTCTCAGAGGCTCCCAAGCAATCCACCATGCAGTCCACTGCGTTCGTGGACATTGTTCCTCCTGTCAAACTTTCCGGCAGAGTGCCCGAATGTCAGGTTCTGCCAATCGGACCCAATCATTCTGGGGACAGGCCTCCGGGAGAGAGCATCAGCATCTATGTGGTTCAGACCTGCTCGGTATTCGAGAGCATAGTCATATGTAGATAATGCAGAAAGCCACCTATGGCCAGTGGCATCCAACTTAGCTGAGGTCTGCACATAGGTCAAAGGATTATTGTCAGTTTTTACTAGTATTTTAGCCCCATACAAGTACTCATGGAATTGGTCAACAATAGCCCACTTCAAAGCTAGGAACTCTAACTTATGTACAGGATAGTTCTTTTCGGATGGGGTCAGGCTTCTACTGGCAAAGGCCACTGGTCTCAGGCCATTCTCGTGCTCTTGGTACAACACAGCCCCCAACCCTTGTAAGCTAGCATCAGTGTGCAGGACGTAAGGTTTTCTTGGATCGGCATAGGCTAGCACTGGAGCATGGGTAAGTTGATATATGATCTCATGAAAGCAGTCTCACAATCAGGAGTCCAGCGGGCCCAAATACTTCACTCGGATGAAAATACACTCTTTCAGTCTTGAGGGATGACTTTTGTATTTTTGTGGGTTGGGGATACCCTTGAGTAAGGTTAAGTAAAGGCGGATCACTCTTGAATAGTCCTTGATGAAGCGCCGATATACCACAGAATCCCAGGAATCTTTGCAGTTCTTTTAGATTTTTGGGCTGTGGCCAGGTGGTCAAGGCCTCAATCTTACTTGGGTCGGTCTCTATTCCTCGGTGGATACTATGTGTCCCACATACTTTACTGATGTTTGAAAGAATTGACACTTATCAATGGACAGTTTAAGGCCAAAGTCCTCCAGTCGGTCCAATACCTTAAATAATCTGCCTCATGTTCCTCCAGTGAGCTGCCAAACACAATAACATCATCTAGGTATACCAGGCACTCTAGTAAGTTCATGTCCCCACTGCACGCTCCATCAATCGTTGAAAAGTGGCTGGGCACCTGAAATCCCTTGAGGCATCCTCATGAATTCATAGAAGCCAAGCGACAGATAAAGGCTGGCTCACGGTCCCTCTGGGGCCATCGGGATCTGTAGTACCCACTGCGGAGATCCAGCACAGAGAACCACTTGCTCCTGCTTAGGCAGTCAAAGCATCCTGAATGCGGGCATTGTGTACTGATCAGGGATAGTCCACGGTTTAGGTGCGTATAATCCACACACATCCTTACTGTTCCATTCCTTTTCCTCACTACCACAATGGGGAAGCATAAGGGCTTCTGGATTCTTGTATTACACCAGCAGCTAACATCTCTTGCAGATGCCGCTCACATCATCTATGTCAGCAGGTGCCAGGCGCGAGACCTCTCACGAAATGGTCTTTCGTCATGCAGCGGATATTGTGCTCAGCTCCTGCACGCATCCTACATCCCATTCCTTTAAAGAAAACACCTGGTCTCTCTGGGCAAGCTTCTCACTGATCCTCACTTTCCATTCAGCTGGCAGCGGGTCGCGAAATCAAACAAGTCAGGCGTTACTCTGTCATTCTTCCTTGAACTCTTGCTGCTGGTAGCACTGCAGTGTCTGCACAATGCACATTAGCCAGGATGCAACCTCTGTTTACTCGAATGTCTCTTTCAGACACATTATGAACTTGGACCATTACCCTTCTGGCATAAGCATGGGCTCTAGCGGGCAAAATACTAGGCTTGACCAGCAGTCCCTCTGGCAATTTTCCATCGCCTGGTGCATCCAACATTAATATTTTATTCTTAACATCCTTTCTGATACGGACCTCTCCTGTAAGGTACACTGGGCATTTGGCGCCAGGATCAGAGACTCAGGATCCTTCTTCCATACAATTCGACCGGTTCCTCTGGTTCTGTTTTTCAGCATCTCTCTGTGCCTCATAGGCCTTCTTAATTAAAGCCGGAACTCTTAAAGCTCTACTAGTCTTTGACCCCTGTTTTCATAACACAACTGTGCCAGCCTTCGAACATATGAGCATTTGTTCCAATCAACAAAGGACACCATCATACAGTCCAGTGGGGGACACACTAAGGCTAGGGTCTCTACTTGTTCGGCCACTCCAGCCACGGAGGTGGGGAAAGACAGCCAAATTCGGATATACCGGAATAGGGTAGGCCTTCTCACTTAACCCCATACATGCAGTCCTTCTAATGGTTGTAAGGGTACGTCTGACAAATGCTTCTGATACCAATCCTGGAACATAATTGTCACTTGGGAGCCACTGTCTAATACAGCTCTTGTAGACACTCCATTCACCTTTACAGTGGTCTCCATGGAGGGACCCACTATTCTGGACCAGTCTGGAGAGGGGTAGTGGGGGCCTGGGCAACTGACCTTGCCACAAAAGGACGTGAATTAGCATTTTTGGTGCCCTCACTGGGATCATGTCGTGCACCTCTTAACCACTGATTTCTTCTCCAGCTCTCCTTGTAGCCTATATGCAACTTTGTCAGTGTCTTTTGGGACTGGCATTCCCTTTCATGTGCCCATCTTTCCCACAATTATAGCAAAACATACTTTCTGGAGTTTGAGCTGGCTAGGCGCCACACTGGGAGCCAGGGCGGGGTATTACTAACTGGAAACCTGGGTGCCATCTCTGTCTGCGTAGTGATAAGCATTTGAGACATCTCGTCAGTTTCTCCACTTCCATGGTCAAGGAATTGAGTTTGGAGCTGTTATCAGTAGGAGATACATGGGTGGGTACCCCACCCCATAGCAGATGCAGTCGGATATAGGTCAGCCCGTACTTGCAGTCGTGGCCTTCATAAAGGGACTGTTTTTAATTCCGGATCTCTCTCAACAGTTCGCCTCATTGTGGCATATCTTTTCCTTGTCAGAGCACTCATTGACTGTCAACCTCTGCCCCTGAACTTCACTTGATGGGTCACCCTCAGTCACTCGGGTCGTAGCCACAGCTGTTGGTGCAGGTACCTCCCAAGGTCGCCTTTCTCAACTCCTCGAATTTCTCTCATTAACTCATCATAGGAGGGTGGGATTCCAGTCGATTTGCCAGGCGTAACTGGAAGCAACAGCAGTTCTGAGAAGGGGCAGACTTAAGGATTCTGTCCAGTCTGGTTCGGTCCAGTTCAATCGCTGGCAAACTACCCTTTCTGAGGCATTCTTGCAACAATATTTCCAGCCGAGACATACACGACAACAACTCCCTTGGTACTGTTGTGCATTTCTTACTCTCCACCATAGGTCCTCATCAGAATCTGGGCTCCCATACACATTCTCCAAGGCCTCAAGATAGGCCTGTGCAGTGGCTTCAGGGTTACTGGCCGTTTGCACGGATGGTAGCCAGGGTAGGACCTCGGAGGCTCTCACTAACCCTCTTTCGCTTTTTCCTCTCGAGCATTGCCATTCTAGCACTTGGGGGCAACATAGTCTATCCAGGTCTCCCAGTCATCCTCCCTTGGGGGTGGGAGGGTGCCAGAGAAGATCCTCAACCTTCGGTAAGAGTCGTGACTAATGGCAGGTGCGAAATAGGAGTCTGCATTGGTTCAGCCACCATTACGGGCACTGGAGCAGGAGAGGGTGTTGGGGAGGAACACCCAGGTGGCAAGAATAGTTTCTTCAAGTCCTCCACAGTTTTCCCTCTCAGCAACCATTCAGCAAATTTCTCCTCAAAAGTTTCAGATAGTGGTGGGGCGGATTCCCCGGTCTTTACTGTCCTTAGTTATCACTCTCCAAGCAGTGAGGGCTCCTCTGGGGTAATGGTCTGTGGCACTTTGGAGCTATCTATGGATCCTTAAACTCTACTAGGGCCAGGAAAGTGTGGGTGAGCAGATTAGCATGCCGACCCACCACCACAGGGTTTGTAAACCTTCCACCTTGAAAGTACTCCTGCACAGTGTCCGTATTGATACCCAGGGGATGTCCAGGATAAGCATAGCATTTTGGGGTCGATCTCCTCCCCAGTACACCACTCCACCAGCCGGTGCACAGCCACTTCTGTCGGGTACCCATTTTTCTTAACAGTGGTTCGTAAATATGGCCACTAGAGGACACACAATCCCAGCGGTGAGCCTCCAAGATGTAACCCCTAGATGGCGCTATCCCAGGGCTACTACCCTGCCTGATTTGCCACTAACAGGTTGAGGGGCCTGGATCCAATGGCGGGTGCCTCCACCCAGAGGTCAGGGTTTGCAATAGTTAAACTAACTTGGTCACAGCCCTCTGGGACACTGCAACCCCTTTCTTCCCACTAGTGGCCCACACAATATATCAGAATTACCTTCACAGTATACACTTACCCCCAGGTCTGGTTCCGGCACTGGGACCTCCTGTGAAATGAGATACAGTGCAACAATCACAGTACAGTACTTTAACATAGACAAATACCTCAGGCAGTATAACTTTGCTGAAACAAGCAGCTCTGATTTATTTGAGGGATATAACAAGGACAGGGGAAATCAGGTTAATTAGCTTATCACTCTAATAATCTACCTATGGCTCTGTGCACAGGCTATCCCTATCAGTTACTGTCCCTGGGTACCCAAGCCCTAGTGGCTAGTCCAAACCGTGGCAGCTGGTAGGGCCCTTTCACACAGAGAAAAGGAGAATTAAACAGTCAGCAGTACAGTAATTCCATTTGGATTTAATGTGGCAATTCAACAGGGGCGACCCTGAATTAGTACTCACGACCTCCAAATAAGATAGGGTCCTTCAATGTCAGAGGGCTCACTTGAGGTACACAAACCTCTTCACACATCCATATAAAAGAAAGCACTATACCAGGCAGGCTGCATCTGTATCCCGATCGCAATTACTGCACAATACCCGGAGAACACACAGCAGATTCAGTTCCTGACAGACCGAGTGCAATTTTCAGCAATTCCTCCAGTCTTCTACAGGGTGAGCCTGGTTTCTACTCTTCAGAGATCCTTTGATTCTTTTCACAGGACAGATTCAGTCCTAACAAGCTGTTACACAAGCTGCAGACCGAACTCTGGGCCTTACACGCTTTTTGACTAAAACTGCACACTGAAAAAGCACAGGGCTCCTTCCTTCTTCACTGCCAAAGCTCAACTGAAACTCCAACCGACAAAACCGGGCACTTCCTTTGAGTTCCTCCCAGTTCTTGACTGGATTGGCTGTCACTCACAATAGACTGCTGCTGTTGGTCCAAAAAGGCACTGAAGTCTAAACTACATCTCCCAGAGTCACTGCCCATACAATCCTCTTGTGGCTGGCTCAGATTATGAGTCCAAGTTCTGATTCGTCCAAGGCACCATTTTAGAGCTAGCTTACCCCACACTGATTGGTCCAGTTCAGCAGTTCAAAACCAGAATGGGGAACTAGACAGACACAGTTCTGACTGCAAAGAAAGCAGGTTAGACAAACTGTAATTTCATTATTACTCTAAATAATTTCTGGCAAACAGTTACATCTTTCAGATAGGTTCCTTTGCACTCTAGTGACTGCAAAATGAAGTGAATTGGCAGCAGCTTGAGTGGTACTCAATCAAAGAAACACACAGTCCCCCATACAAACTAATTATGTCTGCAAGCAGACAGCTCTTAAAGAGACAGTACCAGAGGTTCTAAAAACACTCACTGATAAATGGATTAAATGCCAAACACCATTCAGGCTTGGAGCATTCAAGCAAGCTCCTGGAAGTCTTTTGGGAACCCCCATTTGCAGGGGGGTTACACACATAAAAGTCCCCCTTTTTAAACTTACTGCATATTTTATGATCCTTCTTCAGGTGGCTACCACCCAGCTCCATAGTTGACCTTCTCTAGCACTCACCTCCCTTGTCCCCCCGCTTAACTCCCAAGGTGAGGCTCACCTGGATGGGAGTAGTAAGGGCGATCCAGGTGAGGTGTTGGTCCTCCGCTGAAGATCTCCAGGGTACAGAATGACTTCTTGGCAGCCTGAGTGTGCCCATTCATCCAGCTGTGCTTTCGGAGTCATTCCATGTTCTGGTTCCCACCCCTCTGGAGGATGTCTGCACACAAGGGGGACCAATGTGCAAACGCATGCAATGCACACACAGCATGAGTGCCTGACCAACATCCTCTCCCTCCCACATTGTGTCCTGCATGCACTGCCAACTGTGGTCACCAGGTGGCAATACTGAATTGAGGAGGGTGTTCCTCCCTCCCTCCCCAGAGGAGGAGAGCATCCACACAGATACTCAGTCCTCTTCTGCCCTGCTGGTCCCTGACGCCCCAGGCTCGATCTTGATCCTGGGCTGCCAGTGTCTCGAGCGGTAGCACTACTGCTGCACCAGTGGGCTGACCTAAAACAGCCCATTTTATTTTTTTGCAGTTAATCGTTTTATTTAGGCCAAAGGTAAAAACAGAACATCCAATACAGATACAAAATGAAGACACGTAGTTACATCATCTCTAGGTGTGTTCAGAGCAGCAAACAGTATTGTTACATACAGACAGAGCACTATAAACTTGAGCAATAGTATGTGGCATAACTAGGCAGAACATTCAAAGGGGGGGGGTGGACAAGCACAGTAACTATTCAAAGGGAAAAGTGAAAACATTAAAGCCATCAAGTAAGTGAGGTGTACATTCAAGAGGGTTTTAGTACATCCTTTTTCCAATTGGTATGATTACTCTGGCCCTGGGTAGCGAGGTAATCCAAATAGGGTCTCCAGAGCAGCTCATATCCTTGAACATTTTGCTGTGAAAGATACAGTAATCCAGAGTTAATTGCCAAGCGTTCCATTGCTTTGTTCCAATCTTCAGTTACCGGGGGAATGGGGGTTCTCCATTTATAAGCAAAAGCCGTTTTGCTTCTACTGAGGCCTGCATAAGCCAGAGTCTTTGTCATTTCGGCAATCTGACCCAAGGAGCTTGGAGGCCCAACAGAAATAAGGCCGCAGAGGAGAGTATGGCAGTTCCCAGGACAGCACCACTCAGTGTTGCCATTGATGCTGGAATGGTTTGAAAAGTGGTAGGGCCAAGGAAGTAAGGGGGAAGTTCCCCTCCATTAAATATATTAACGTGATTGCAAAAACTGATAGGGCCACTTATGAAAGTGGTAAGTGCCCCTCCCCCTGCTCCGCACCTATGGAGTGTTGCCACCTTGCTCCAGAAACTCTGAATATGTGGGCACTACCACAGTATAAGAAGCAGATTTGCCCCATCTAGGTTGTACCTAGCATCGGTCACTGGACACCAGCTCCATCTTTTTTAGGAGAAGAGGGGTCTGATACCAGAGATGCAGTACCTTCTTTTGAATAAGGAGATTTTTTTGGTCTTTACAGGCTCTATGAGCTAGGTGCCAGCAATCAACCCACACATCCTCAGCAATGGGCATGCTCAGCATCTGCTGCCATCTGGCTTTGGCCTGCAGGGTTGGATTAACAGAACTGTGCTTAATCAGCCCTTGTATTTCCCCAGCCAGACCTTTAGGTTTGGAGAGCCAAGATGCTATTGGTAAGGGGTGCGGGTTAACCCTTCCTTATAAGCCTGGCAACTGCAGTTTTGTTTTGGCCATGTCTTGTGTAAACTACGAAGCTTAAGGTATTTCCAAAAGTCAGCCTTGGGGATACCACAGCGGTCCTGAACTTCCTGAAAAAAGATCAAACTCAGTATTTGGGTCCACCAGAGTTCCTATCTTCCTTATATCCTTTTCCCACCAAGATTCCCAATATATGCTCCAATGTCCAATTTGTAATGAGGGATTCTGCCATATGGGGGTATACATTCCAGGATGTGTACATATGTTAGCTAGTTTCCCTGTTTTCTGAGATGTTGTATGAGCAGCTTTTGTAGTGAGCCATGCTGAGAACTGTGTGGGGAGAGGCAAGGGGAAGTATGCAGCTGGATGTGCTCCTGCTGAACCAGCAGTTCAATCTGGACCCAGGCTGGGCAATCACTAGGCCCTTCTCTAACCATACTGACTGTTCCTGGAAGAGAGCTTGAGAATTTAAAATAATGAAAGTCAGGGAGGTTCCATCCACCCCACTCCCTTTGAGCCCTTAATTTCACCCAGCTAAATCTGGGGTGACAAGAGTCCCCAGAGGAAGATCTTCATCATTTTATTGATTTTATCAGACCAAATGTTTGGGATTTCTATCGGGAGGTGAGACAGGATGTAACAGATTCTGGGGCCGCCGTCATCTTCATGGCCTCGATCTTGCCGATTAGGGACATGTTTAGGTGGGCCCATCAATCTATGTCCTGTTTCAAATGTTTTAATAAGAGTTGAGGTTTGTGGGACTAGATTTGAAGGTTGGTTGGTATATGGATACCCAGATATTTAAGACTTGCATCAGCCCAAGCGAGGCCAGATGTCATCACTGTGGGGGAATCTTATTAAGGGGAGGATTTGGGTCTTGCTGCTATTCATGCATAGGCTGGACAGGGATGCAAAAATGGAAATGAGCCCTGTTTTTGTCTGCAGGCTTTCTCCTGTTTTAGTCAGTATGAGGCAGTCATCTGCATACAGTTTAGTGGTGTACACTGAATGCCCCATTCTAATTCCCTTAATGAGTGGGTGGGCCCTCAGAGTCACCGCCAGGGGCTCTATGGCTCGTACAAAGAGGAGGGGAGACAGGGGGCAGCCCTGTCCTGTTCCCCTAAAAAGCTGAAATGACTCAGATAAAACGTTGTTTGTTAAAAGTCTAGCCATAGGGGCCTGATATAAGGTATGGAACCACCCCTAAATCCCATCCCAAAGTTTCCCTGCTCCAGGACTGCATGCAGGTACTCCCACTCTACTGAGTCAAATGCTTTTTCAAAATCCACTGCTACAGCGGTGGCAGGAGTAGTGAGGCTACTAGCAGCCTGGATCAGGGCTCTCATATGATCCATGCTCGCTGTCCCCTTAATAAACCAGACTTGGGCCGGGTGCATCAGCCCTGGTAAAAGGTATTCTAGTCTGGACGCTAGCACTTTGGACAGGATTTTTTGCATCCGCATTTATCAATGATATTGGGCGGTAGCTTGCTGGGTTCGCAAGGTCTTTTCCGTCCCTGGGAAGAACTGTTATAATTGTCTTCCATAACATGGGTGGCAGAGATTGTCGTTCATGGGCATCTGCCAACATGCTTCAGTAGGGTGGGGCACACAGTCTGAAATTAACTTATAAAAATCAACTAGGTAGACATTGCTCCCAGGGGATTTATGGGAGGCCATGCCAGCAATAGCCATTTTGAGTTCCTGGATTGTAAGAGGGACATCTAATGCTTCCCCCTGTTCTTGCATTAATTTAGGTAGAGAAATATTCCCCATGAATTTTCCAAACTCATGTGCATCCCACTTGGTCTGTGAAGTATATAACTCATTATAAAACTGCGTCACACATCTACTGATCTCCTTGGGGGAATGTAAACATCCGACCAGACCTTTCCCTGAATTGAGCAATATGCCACTCAGCTTGCTGCTTCCACAGCCTAAATGCCAGTAGTTTACTGTACTTTTCTCCATCTGCCCAGTATTTAAACTTTGTGCGCTGCAGCTGGAGTTCAGCCCTTCTGGTGGCCAAGGTATTTAGCTTTATTTTCAGGGAGGTAAGGTCAAATACAAGGGCTGAAATTTGAAGGTTTTGGGGTCCTGCTTTATATAATTTTTCTTTCTCAGCAAAGGCCACCTCTAGAGTCTTTACCTCCTCCTTCCTCTGTTATCTCTGATGGTGGCAAAGCTTATTATGTTGCCTCATAGTAGCTTTGAACCCCTCCCATATCCCCGCTGGTGTGGCTGAACCCGGAGGGTTATCAGCAAAATAATGCTGTACTTCACACTGGAGCTACTCTTTGTTTATCCTGGAGCAGTAGTGGGTCTAATCGCCACTGTGCTGATTTTGACAAGGCCCCATCTGGTATTTTAAAGTGACAGGGGTATGATCGGAGACATAGATTGGGGAAATAGTTATCTCGGGGTATGCTGTTATAATCCCTGGAGATGTAGGGCAAAAATCGAGTCTGCTGGCCATGGCCTTAGCAGCCGAGAAGTAGGTACAGTCCCTACCCACCGGCTGAGCATTTCTCCACACATCTGTTAACTGATGTAGGGACATAAGACTCCAGAGAGCTACCACAGAATGGGCATGAGGTTCAGGTTTCAAGTTGGACCTGTCCAGAATATAATCTAGGGTGAAAAAAGCCCATTTTATACATGGGATAACACACTTCAGGATGTGTGGTCATAAGGGAGCAATGCCATTCTTGGGTGGCTGTAGCACTCAGCTACACCTCATGCCTAACAACCACCCGAGGCATGCATTCTTCCTTCATAACTGCACATCCTGTCATGTGTTATCCCTTACATGTAGTTCAGGTAAGGTGTGCGGTCAGAGCGAATAATCAATCGTCACGTGATGTGTTTCAACCAATTCAGTTATTGAACTTTCAAGGCCTATTTTGTAACTAAAATATTTCCTTTGCTTAGTTGTACACATCAAAACAGAATTACAAGGAGAATTAGAAATGTAATTTAGTATTAGCAAATATTTTATTAAAATTCATACCAGTTTCATTTTTCTATATAGTGTTTTCAAATTCACCAATCCATTATGTCAATGTCCTGCTGGCTAAGGGGAAAATCAGTATGAAAGTATGAAATCAGAAAACTAAAGTGCACTATTTGGATTCTTTTTGCCAAATAAAGTCATTTAGTATGGGTTGAGGATTCACAGCATGATACAATAAGAATAAAAACAATAAACAGTAAGATAATGCCAACTTAGGCATCAAACAAAAACACACACACACACACACACACACACAGGTGAAGCCCCACTGGGCCATCTCCGTCTCCGTGACTGGCAGGAGGAAGCCACCGGCTAGACCCAGAACTCAAATCACATCCCTGAGGACTCTCCCCGGCTGAAAAACCCCAGGTGAAGCCCCACTGGACCATCTTTGTCTCCGTGACTGGCAGGAGGAAGCCTCTGGCCAGACCCCTAGCTCAAGCCACATCCCTGACGACTCTCCCCAGCTGAAAAGCCCCAGGTACAGCATCTCGGTACCGGCTCCAAAGCCAGGGAAACTTCCTCTAGCGGCTTGCAGCCACTGGAGGAAGAAGCTTATTGGTTGATTCCAGCAGCAGCCAGGCTTCAATTGGCTGCCGCACTTATTAACTGTCTGAGCTGCTTCTCCACAGCTTCTCCTTGGCTGCTCTGCCAAAAGCTCCCTAGAAGCCTTCGGACTGTTAATTTTTACTCTGTTTTTATTTTGGTATTTTGGGCAAAGTTCTCTTTGCTGGGACATTTGGGGAAATGTGTAATTAACTATGTAACTTGTGGAAATGTATGCTTAAGAAATGTATTTTGAAGCTTTTAAAATATCTCTGTAAGGAGCAGTGGATCCTAATTTACCCCTCTAAGTTTGCCTGCTAAACTCTAAAGTGAGCTTTTTATTTGTCTTGCAAAGCTTATTTTCTACCTGAGCCGGGGGCAGGATTTCCCTGTACCAGCCTCGCTCCTTTTGTACCTTTACCCTGCTTTTCACTTAATTCCTGCCTTCCACCTGAGCCCTCTAATCTACTCTCTAAACTGCTATTAATTTACTTCTTCAACTATTTAAGTTTTATTCCTGCTCCTCTCCCGTGGCTACAAACAGACCCCCGGTGACTTAAACTCCAAATTTAGCCGCCAAACCAATGGCCACTGGCTGCGCTGCTTGGGTTTTCCCCCTCCCCCTGCCTGCTACCAGTTTAATTCCTATTTTTATTTAATTACTAGTTTTATTCCCAGTCCTCCCCCATGGCTACAACAGACCCCTGGTGACTCAGACTAAACCTTAGGCGCTAAATCAACGGCCACCCGTTGTGCTGTTTGAGCTTCCCCCCTCCCCCTGCTTGCTTCTCGTCTAACCTGTTTACTCCCACCTCACTAATCCCTTAATCCCCACCCTGCTGTTAAGCGCCCCAGCTAAGCCTTTGTCTTTGGGCTATATTTCTAACCTTCCCTTTCATTTCTTAGGTGAAGCCCCACTGGGCCATCTCTGTCTCTGTGACCGGCAGGAGGAAGCCACTGGCCAGACTCCCAGCTCAAGCTACGTCCCTGAGGACTCTCCCCAGCTGAAAAACCCCAGGTATGGCATCTTGGCACCGGCTCCATAACCAGGGAAATGATTGGCTCATAGCTGCTGGAGGAAGAAGCTTACTGGTTGATTCCAGCAGCAGCAAGGCTCTGATTGACTGCTGCACTTACTGTCTGTCTGAGCTGCTTCTCGACGGCTTCCCCTTGGCTGCTCTGCGGAAAGCTCCCTAGAAGCCTTCGGACTGTTCATTTTCACTCTGTTTTGATTTGGCCCTCCCCCCCACTCCCTGGGCCACTATAAATGCTTGCTGTCTCCACTCACATCCTTCATACATACTCCCCATTGGTCCACCGTATTGGCACACGTGGTACACAGGGCAAAACTTACTACCTGCTTCCCCATTAGCAGATTATACAGCTGCTCCACTAGAGGGCGTATACTTAAGCAAGCATCCTCCACTTTCTACTTCCCTACTACAGGCTATTCAGCTGGATACCTGAGGGAGCTTTATTGTAAGCATCACATCCCTTCCCCTCAGTAGCAAAGCAACTCTGTCCAGCTACACCCCCTTGTTGTAGTGCATTTCCTACCAAAATCTCCCCTCCCTCTGCTGCTCCTTGACTCTAAGGATGTTTCATCTCCACTCAAATCCTTCTCCCTTCTACCTCCTCCCCAACCTTATTTCTTATCCTCTCCCTACCTGCCCCTCCTGCTTTTGCCAGCCCAGGGCCCTATAACTCCAAAACCATCCAAATCCCATCTCCAGGCCCCAACTTATATTCATGCCATTACTCCTGCCCTTCCCCCCCCAACATATTCTGGTCTCATTCCCTCATCATTCCACATGAATCCCTACTAACTTTACCAAATTTCCTTGCTGTTCTCCACCTCCTGCTTCCTCGATATACCACTCCCTTCTACGTCACTTACTCGGCCTCCAAGCCCCACTACTCCAAATCCACGAAGCTACACTTCCTCATCCTAGCTCTACTATTACTCGCCTCGGGGGACGTCCACCCCAACCCCAATCCTGCTACTTCCTTCACTTTTGCCATCTCCCTGTCTGCCACTGCTCATACCCCTACCCTCACAAAGGGTTTCAAGATATTACACTTAAACATGCATAGCCTACTTCAAAAAATAGACCTCCTGCAAGACATGGTTGCTACCCTGAAACCAAACATCCTAATTATAACAGAAACATGGCTAAAGAGCATGATTCCTGACCACTCGATCTCCATCTCCAGTTACTCCATCCTAAGGCTAGACAGAGCAGGCAGGGGAGGTGGAATGGCCATGTATATCCGTGCCTCCTTCTAATACTTCCCATTCTTCTCCTCCAACCCAGCTACCCATGATGCCTTAGCCATCAATGTATCCCTCCCTTTCTCACTCCCTATCTTTGTAGCCGGTATCTATTGCCATCCAAATGTCCAGCCCGCTGTCTCCCTTGACCTCCTAACTTCCATTACTTCCCTCTCTCAATCTAGCGAGCTTTACATCCTTGGCGACCTCAATTTAAATTGGTTGTCCCCAATATCTACCACAAGAAATGCTATCACTGCCCTCAACCTCACACAACTAATTACAGAACCCACCCGCCCTATCACAAGACCCAAAACCACTTCCTACTTGACTGGGCCCTAACTTCTCATCCCCACAGAATCATCGCCCCCGGCATCCTTCAGGATGCTCTCAGTGACCACAACCTGATTTTCCTGGTCAGAAAAGTTCACAGCCCTAAATCCCAACATAAAGCCCTACAAATACAGACGTATAAATCCCTAGAATTGGAACCTCTCCCACATAGCTTTGCCCTCTCAGACTGGTCCCCTCTAGCAAGCACCTCCTCGGTTGATAAAGTCCTAAGCTGTTTTAAAGACTTCTTCCTAACAAATTGGAATGTCTTCACACCCTTAAAACAAACAAGGGTTAGAGGTCATCACCTCCCCGAATTACTAGCCTGCCATAGAGCCAGAGATCGGGCCTGGAAATGGCACAAAGTCTCCCAGCTTCCAAATGACCTTATCTACCGAAAACTCCGTAATGCCTGCACCTGTGCTACCAGGCTAGCCAAATCAGAGCACTTCAAATCTACCTTCATGACTAACATCAACTCCCCTCCAAGTTCTGGAGAGTGGTCCACGCCCTCTTTACCCCCCATCCTGTCCACCCACCCCTATACTTAAGATAAACGCCATCCTCATTGCCGATCCAGTTGCAGTCACTTACTGAATTTAACTCCTATTACACCACTTGTGCTGCTGAGCTACTCCAATCCCTCCCAAACTACGCCCCTCCCTCTTCCCCTTCCTATTGCCTACAATTAATCCCCCCTCCTATTCCCCCTTCTACTTCGCTACTGTCTCCCCAAATGACACCCTAAATGCCCTGCTAGTGAGCAACCCTTCAAAAGGCTCCTCCCTGGATGGCCTTGACCCTAAACTACTATCCCTCTCAGCCCCAGCTATCGCCTACCCATCTATTATCTATCTATTATCCTAAACCTCTTTTTCTCAACCACCTCAGGACCTTCCCCTTGATGACACATAGTGATCCTTCCCCTCACCAAAGGTGGTGACCCCACCTCCCCTGGCAACTACTGCCCCATCTCTCTTCTCCCTACCCTTGCCAAACTTCAGGAACACCTAGCCCTCTCCCAGCTTACTGCTTACCTCAATGACTCCTCCTTCTTCACCCCTTATCAATCTAGCTTCAGGAAAAATTACTCCACCACCAGCCTCCCTTCTTTGGCTCACTGATTCTATCTTCATGGGAATGGACAATGGCCAAATCACCTCAGCCATTTTTGTCGATCTGGCCAAAGCCTTCGACACAGTCTCCCACTCCCTTCTCCTTAACACCCTATCAACAGCTGGGCTATCCCCCTTAGCCACAGACCGGGTCAAGGCATACTTCACTGGCAGAACCCAATCAGTCAAGATCTCTGACGCAATTTCCCAACCCCTCCTGATAAGAACTGGCATCCCCCAGGGATCAGTGTTAGGCCCCATACTATTCTCTGTTTTTCTAAATGACCTCCCATCCACCTGCTTTCCCTTCTCCTCCATTCACATGTACACCGATGATACAGTCTTGTATGCATCTGGCTCTTGCCCCACTAAGGTTCCATCCATCTTGCAGCACAACTTCAATAAAGTTCAGTGCTGGTTTGCAAACCACCATCTATCTCTCAACACCAAAAAAAAAACAGTTTCCATGACCTTCGGCACCAGGCAGAGACTTACCAGGTTTTCCTCTCTACCCTCCTGCCACACCCTTGATGGGGACTTTACTCAAGGACACATCCTCCTTCAGGTATTTAGGTGTCTGTCCGGACCAACACCTGAGCTTCTCTGGTCATATCGACACCATTCACAAAACATTGCGTCCCAAGCTCGGCGCCTTATTCAGGAACTGTGCCTGCATCCCACCCATGGCTAGGCATGACATTGTCCAGAAGATGATCCTACATATCTTCGACTACTGTGACGTAGTCTATGGTGCTGCCCCCAAGTTCTGCCTGGCCAGACTAGATACCCTCTTCAACTCCTTCTGCTGTTTTGCCCTTGACACCCCATCCGTACTCATCATTGTGATCTCTTTCATGCCCTATCCTTCTCTTCACTGGCAAACCGACGTCACCCTCACTGCGCAAAATTCACCTAAAAGTACTGGCTGGGTGAACTTCCCTCCTATCTCTCCCCTGCCTTTACAACTGCCCCCCCTTCCCACTCCCTAAGATCTACCGACTAATGAACCCTGGTGGTCCCACGTCACTCCACCCTTACTGGCCAATCAGGTTATTCTTATCACCTCCCAAAAATCTAGAATTCACTTCCTCCTCAAATTCACCACTTTTTCTCTTGCTACTCCATTAAGTCTGCCATCAAGAACTTCCTTGCCCCTTCCTGTGCCTGCCATGACCCTCCCTAATCCCCACCGCCATCTCCCCAAACCCATATTATCATATGTCTACCCCTACCACTCTTACTTCCCTCTGATCATGCTCCTCCTAGTCCCCTACTCTCCCTCCTCCTAAAGTGTTCCTCCCCCTTCTTTCTCTACCCTTAATCTATCTCCCTCCTGTGAGCTTGATCACTGCCTTGTGCAGGCAGGATCCATAGCACACGGTGGGCAACAACTTTACCCCCTTTCCCCTATTTCTCCTTTTACTGCATCCCCTAAGTCACTGCTAGATCACTGCCTTGTGTAGGCAGGGTCACCCAGCACACTGGTGGGGTACTACCCCCCCACTATAGTTGACCTCTGCTACCCCCTCCCACAACATCCCTCCCCAACGTCCCCCACCCCGCATCACTATATATAAATAACTCTCATTGCCTATAACCTGTGTCCTACCAGTAGGGCTGTCCACCGCCCTGCCCAGATAGGGATAACAGGACACTGTTGAATTTCAACTCCCCCCTTGGATACCCCCACCTACAATACCTCTCTCTCTCTCTCCTCACCCTGACACACTCTACCTCTCCTCTCCTTCCTACCTCCCTTCCGGTTTTATTTTTATTTCTTTTTTTTTTTTTTATTGCATATTCGGAAATACCTTTGAGTCCAAGACTCATTTACAAAGGCTCCATGTCACATAAAGTAGAACATTACAGCAGTGATCACAAATTCAAGAGCAGGATTTATACAGGCTAATTACAGGGATTACAATATAAGGCTAGCAGTCTGATCCTAAGGCATATTAGGGTAGATCTATGTTGCTTAGATTAAAGGCTCTAGTTTTAGAGTTGGACAGTTAACTTCTGGAAGGTGCGGAGAGGAAAAAAAAGGGTGGGGAAGAGACAGGAAGCCGGCCAGAGGCCCTTGTCGGGGGGGGGGGAGACCAGGCAGGTCAGAGGTAGTCGCGGGGTTGGAGGACTGGAGATGGTCTCTGAGAAGGGTTTTGAAGGGGCCAATTCTGTTTTCATTAGTAAGTGCGCTGGGCAGGCTGTTCACCCAGGAGGGGGCCCTATAGCCGAAAGACCTTTGGAATTGGGAGGTTTGGCATCTGGGGACTAATAGGAGTTGCTTGCTCGAGCTATGGGTGTTTCTAGGAGTCAGGGCCGGTTGGATTACAGAGGTGAGGCCAGATGGGGAGAGTCCCAGGGCAATCTTTTTGGCTATGAGGCATGTGTGGAACTGGATTCTATTGTCGAGATTCAACCAGTTGGTGGAGTTATACAGAGAGCATGTATGGGTGAGTTGATCACAGCTGAGGATGAGGCGGCATGCTTTGTTCAAGGAGAGATGGAGCCTGCTAAGGGCAGAGGTGTTTGCAGCTCCATAGATAAGAATACCAATAGCCTACTCACTGGCTTACCCCTACACTCAATTAAGCACTTATAACCTACCCCAATACCCCTCTTATATGCACTTTAGTCCACCCTGTTGTCTCTGTTTGCATAGAAAATCGTGTTCTGCCTGCGTCTCTCTGTACATTTCCTTTCCCTTCTTCCAGTCTGCCCTCCGCAATTTTTCATTCCCTCCTTCCATTCTTCCCTTTCTTACTCCAATCACTGTGAATCATGACTATCTATGTCACATTAATGGCTACCAATTTCTGTTGGGTCACCTTCCCAGCTAGTGCTACATACTGTTGCCAAATTATTATATGTATTCCAGTGTCACCAACTGTTGCCAAATTGCTATATGCATCTTCATAGCTACTATAGTTAACTGTTGCATTGTTAGCCAACGTGATCCACCTGTAATCTCCTCCTGCTCTCATTGTATGCAAGTAAGTAAATTGTATTCCAACATTGTAACATTTCTCTGTATTCTATCTCATTGTTCCCTACCCCCCAGGTCACACTGGGAGAATGGCAACTTGTTGCTCAGCATGCCTTCCTGGTGAAACATTTCGATAAATAAAACACACACACAAAAAAAAAAAAAAAAAAAATTTAAATTACCGTTCCCCTGCTGGGAAAGATCAAATTGGAATGCACAGCCGTTCCTACTGAATATGCTCTTTACAGGCTTGATGTGCTCATCTTCAGTATAGTAATAAGCATCAGTAATTACATACTTTAAACAGTATATCTTTTTATTTCAAAGAAACCCCTCATCAAAACTTCTAATAAAATCCAAAACCTGAGCTTTTTAAATTTAATTTGAACTTGAAGCCTTTCTGTTCAAATTAACATTATCCAACAAGCAATTTTCCTCACTCTAAATATACAGGCATTCAAGAATGCATCATCATCAGTTCTTATTTGGTATATTTCTCCAAAGGATCAACAGTAAATACATACACCGCCTTATCCATCACGGGTCTGTAATAAAATGTCATGTTCCTTTGCCTACCATTGTAGTACTCCCGGATAAACAAATGAATTTTCAGATGTAAAATCCCCACAATGTGAGACTGTTATTTCTGGATGTATTTGCAGTTCACTGTCATTTATACTATAATTAGTTTTATAGGTCAGTCTTAGTCTGAAAGCAGCATGTGAACAGACTACATGTTGCCAGTTGCCTTATTAAAGTTGTCATTATCTGCGCAGTAATATTGCAAAAGGGATGCCACAGTTTCTGAGAATGCTAAATTTTACTTACCATCCACAGACCCCAGCTTTCTGCAGCTCAGAGATTCCAAAAGACAAAGACCCCATGAAGTCATTTCTGCTAGTTAGGTCCCAGTCCCAAATCTCAATGGACAATCTTCGATCTTTATCGGAGTCTTTTAGATTACTAAGAAAAGAAACATAGTTTGGCTTATTTGCACATATGCACTTAATGTATACATAGATAAAGTGTACAGAGAATATAGTCACTGCTGTGTGGCGGGGGTTGTTGGAGGCAGGCAAGATGGATGTTAAGTTCCTTCTGCCATCACAATTAGGGGGGCGTCATGATAAACGATAACCATGTTTCGTGATTACCACAACAACTTTCATAAAACAATACTGTAACAATTTGCAGTGTATACTGGACACTGTATTTTTATTTTATTCAATTCTTTCTGCATGAGTATCAGTTAGAATGTAGCAGCTAAAGGGACAAAGCTGGCATTCCTGGGGGAAAACTCAAGATTCTTATCAGAGCAGACTCACTGGCTCTGATGGCAATTTAGAGTACTATCTGTGCTGTCCACTGTCATGACAGGATCCCTGAACAATTTATGGATGAGCTTTGAAAGTGTCTTTTGATGTCAGGAAGTGGCTACTTAAACCAAGCATTCCTGATGGGCTCAGGTCTTGGGACAAAAAAACAGATGTATTTGTCTGAAGTCCAGATCAGACTGGTTTTCTAACCCAGCTCAAGACACAAAGAATATTGAATCTATATCATCAGAGTGACATACTGGATGAGGGAGGGAGCTGGAGGGTCCAAAGGTCTGGCAGAGCCTAAAGGAGACAGTCAGGTTTGGGATTACAAACAAGCCACCATCTGTGGGTTCAAGTCTGCCCTGATTCACCAAAGTATCTTGTGAGGTAAGACATTCTACCTTGCTAAAGCCGGAAATATATATTTTTTCTGTGTATAATCTACTATTCAAACATTTACTTTGCCATTTCTGTAGAATTACTGTTCCCCACAGTCTTGTTGTAATATCCTGTATTGTCTATGTAGATATCCGAAGGTATTAAAATATTATATTTTTATGTCCTTCGTGTTTCTGTGACTGAGTCCTCTGAGATACAGCTTACTGATTTATAATTGACAAAAATGTATTTCTGCCTCTAAAGAGAAGGATACAGTTACCATATTCTGCTTCTAATGTAAGTTCTCAGCTGTGACAGAGAGGCGTGGGTCAGTTGCCGTTGAGCAAAGAGTGCTGTACTGTGTGAGCAGTGTCTCTGGAGGGACTCGGACATAGAGATACCCCAAGAAAGGGTCTATGCTGAGTGGTGACAACTACTGATTACCCTTGCAGATGTCTGAAGGGTTTGAGAAAGCCTGTAACACTGCAGGCTGGATCTGGGAAAGACCAATTTGCAAAAAACTGGAGGCAGCAGGTGGAATTTTGTCAGTATAAAGGTTATCTGTCCAGTCACAGAACAGGATATACAAAAGGGGACTGTATATTCTACCAGTTTTGTTTCTTTTTTTTTTTTTTTTTTTTTGTGTGTGTGTGTGTATGTTTTGTTAAAGGAGAACTACGGGGTAACTGGAAGCCCTGACTGATGTACAGATCAGGGCTTCAGTACCCCATTTTTCCCTGCTGGCACCAGATAAAAATGGTTGCCTCAGCCTATGATATGCCCCTATGTATGGAGCTTTAATAAACTCCATTTCTGCTGTGCCCGGTGTTATTTTTAAATAAATCTGATTATATGCCAACTGTATGCCATGTATACATTTGGCATATAACCAGATTATGTAAAAAATAATGCTGGGCACAGCAGAAATGGAGTTTATTACAGCTCCGTACATAGGGGCATATCACAGGCTGAGGCAACCTTGCATCATTATCTCATGTTATAATCAGCGAGATCTCGGGGGTGGTCAGCCAGCCGGCACCACTGCACTTTCAATATGCCGGCTGGAGCTCAGGGGACTTAGAATTTTATGAGTGTTGGGGTAAGAAAATAATTTATTTTATCTGGTGCCAGCAGGGAGAAATGGAGTACTGAAGCCCCGATCTGTGCATTGGTCAGGGCTTCCTGTTACCCCATAGTTCTCCTTTAAGTAATAGTAGACAGACAAAAGACATTATGTTGGGGCCATAAAAGAAGTGCAAACTGCTACACCTTCAGGAGCTGTGTGGAAAGACAATTGGGCTATGAGGGGTGCCAAACACAGGAAGAACTCATAGCCATTCGCAAAAAAGGGACCAGGAAAGCCATGGGAAAAGGGGTCACTGCAAGCCAAAGTTGGGAGGTTGAGGCTAGGGAGAATGCAGACATGCCAGAACCTTTGACTGGGGCAGTTGTGCAAGCAGACTGGGTACCACTGTGGAGCAGGAGTTTGCCCTGGTAAAGGAGAAGGCATAAATTAAGAGGCGAAAGGTAGAGGTAGATCTGCAGAAGATGAAGCTGGATGCAGAGGAGGAGGAGGAGAAGCAAAAGGCTGAGAAGCAAGAGAAAGAGCACCAGCACAAGAGCCAGCAAGAGTGAGAGGAGTGAGAGAGGCGGTGAAGTGAAAGGTTGAGGAACAAGAAAAGCAGTGCCAGCATGACAGCCAAATGAAGAGGCTTGCATGTGCGAGTCAGGTGGAGATTCTGCGCCAGAGGACATCACCACAAAATGTGAGTAATGGCATTAGGGGTTCAACCCAGGAAGCCAAAATTAATTCTAAAATGCTTCCCAGATATCAGGAGGGGGATGATCTTGATTTGTTTTTAAGAGAATATGTGGGCAACTGGAACTCAGAAGGGCTTCTTGGGAGACTCACGTACTGCCACTGCTTACAGGCAAGGCATTAGAAGCTTTTGCCTGAATTGACAATGATGACTACATGGACTATGATACAATGAACACTGCCTTGCTAAAGCATTTTGAGTTAATCCCCGAGGCCTATAGGCAAACATTTAGAGGGTTAAGGAAGGCATCTGGGAACAGCTATGCTGAAATGTGTGTGCAGCTAAATAACTTGTTAGAATGCTGGGTAGAGGGTACAAAAGCTCATTCTGTAGAACAAATAAAAAATGCATTTCTTCTGGAACAGTTCTTAAAAACTGTGCCCCAGGAACTGAGTTCTGCAAGGGAGGCAGCCGAGAGGACTGATTAGTTCATATCTAGCTGACCATCCTCTCATCACAAAGGTAATGAGGAAAGGACATGAGGTGGTTTTTAAGGGAACCCCACAGGGAGGAACTTAAAGGAAGCCAGCCTGTGCCTGCACCAGGAGGGAAGCCAGAGGGAAGCCACCTGGTCTCAAAGGCACGGAGACGGGTGAATGCAGGTGCTATGTCTGCCAGAAACTGGGGCATTTGGTTTATGAGTGTCCAAAAAATGTGAAAAAAAGGTTTGAATGCAGCTGGAAGGGGTAGCTCAGGAAGGGCCGATCAGAACACCACTGGACATATGCACCCTGTGTTTGTAAATGGGATGGTGACCCAGGGATTGAGTGATACTGGGGCCCATTTCTTTGGTGAAGCAGGATTTGATTCAAGAGAAACAGATTCTGCTAGGCCAGTTTTCTAGGATTAGAGGATTGACAGGCCTGTGGACTCAGTGCTGCTGGCCTGAATCTTTCTAAGCTGGGAAGGTGGCCGGGGCATACGGGAGGTGGCTGTTGTACTAGACCTGTCCATGGATGTAATCATGGGTAATGACTTCAATAGCAGGGCCAATACTGTGTGTGTCACTACCTGTGGCAAGGTGAGGGAACTGGCTCCTGAGGACATAGAGGGAGCAGTGCATGAGGAAGCAACCACTACCTCAGTAGCACGAGAAGTCATAATGAAATTGTGGGTGGTGAATGGAACCCACTCTGTAGTAGGCAAAGTGACCAGTGGAGTGCCACAGAGATCAGTAGTGAGCCCAGTCCTCTTCAATGTCTTTATTAGTAACATTGTTGAAGGACTGGAGGAAAAGGTATGTCTCTTCATGGAAAACATGAAACTGTAACAGAGTGGACACACTAGAATGGGTGGATAGAATGAGGGGCGATCTACAAAAACTGGAAGATTGGTCTAGGAATTGGCAACTGGGTTTCAACAATAAAAAGTGCAAAATAATGCATATGGGACACAGAAACCCAAGGGCAGCATATAAACTTGGGAGGGGGGCACTAACAGCCATAGAACAGGAAAGGGACCTGAGGTGATTATTGCAGATTATCTAAAGGTCGCAAAAGAGTGTGACAAGGCAGTGGGGAAGGCTAGCAGGATGCTAGGATGCATAGGAAGGGGTATCACCAGTAGGAGGGAAGTGATAATGTCACTGTATAGATAAGAGGAGAGAAAGAAGTAAGTGCTTCAGCTGGGACTTGAACCCAGGCCACCCAGAATACCGTTATGGTCGCACTAACTGGCTGCGTCACCAAGGCAACTGGAACTTGGGCTGTCCTGGAGCACACATTACTCTTTCTCCCAATGCACAACCTGGTGCCGCATAAATAAATTACTTCATGGGTGCGGTGTGAACACATACAGAGGTTCAGGTCCAAGCTGAGGCACTTACTTCTTTCTCTTCTCTGTTTATATGTGTTCCATAAAATATGCACACCATACCCATGTGATTGAAAATGAAGTAATTATTTGTGCAGCACCAGGTTGTGCATTGGAGAAAAGTAATGTGTGCTCCGGGGGTAATTTTCATGGAAGAGTTCCATGTTTTGGACTAATTGCTCTCACACTGTGCCAGTGGCCCTGGTGAGGGGAAATGTTAAAACAAGCTAGGTGGGTTTTCCCCTCAACAAAAGGGGACAAAGAGTAGTGATGACTTTAGTTACTTAAAGAGCTCCTGACACAGTTGAGGCAACTTTGAAAAAATTTAACATTCAGGCATAAATGTAGCGTATATTTCCAATTTTATTCTGTAATACTCACCCTTATTTCCTTATTACTAAGGGTATTTGCATGAATACAGTCTCTACCCTTTTAGCTCTGTCTATCTGCTGCACCTAACATCATACTTCTGCTTATGACATCAAAATAAAGAAACATAGACAATGATGGCAGAAAAAGACCAGCGGACCATCCAGTCTGCCTCTATTCCCTATAATCCCTGGAACCTACTGTTCCTCCAGGGTACTAACCCTCCCCGTCCTATTCTCATTCTCCTCCCTGGTCTTGTTGCCCCAGGTGACCACTATTCCCTTCATTCTATCCCATGCCTGCTTGAATCCCTTGATTGTGTTTGCACCCACCACCTCGGCTGGTAGACTGTTCCAAGGTTCCACCACCCTTTCCATAAAGAAGTATTTCCTCACGTCCCTCCTGAAACTCCTTCCTGTTAATTTCCACTCACGACCATATGACCTCACGTTGGTATTCAGGGCAAATAATTCCCCCCAATTTATCTTGTTAAGTCGTTTAAGGAACTTGAAGGTATCTATCATATCTCCCCTCTCCCTTCTGTTTTCCACTGAATACATATTTAGTGCCTTGAGGTACTTCTCATAGGATCTGTCCTGCTGGCCTTGAATCATTTTTGTGACTCTACGCTGCACTGTTTCCAACCTATCTGCGGAGAATATCATTACAGGGTGCAAGGGATGCTCTACTTATAGACATGCTTATGAAGTGGGAGGGGGCAGAGATAAGGGGCTTAGAGTGATTAAATTAGAAAGAAACCCACAGACACTCAGTTTCCCCACCTCGTACAAAACTCTAAGTGTTCCTGCACCCTGTAATTTTTCCCTATTGAATACTACAGGAGAGTTCCATCACCTAGAGATGACAGTTCCCCCAGCTCCAGTTCTAGATGCGAGCGTTCCCCAGACTAAACATTTCCAATTTGAACCACAGATTAATCTGTTCCAAGCTTAAATAACGGTTATTGTGTTACTATGTAAAACATAAGTTAAAAGCTAATCAGACAAACGACCATCATAGTGAGCTGCACTACAACAAATTACTTACAATTTAAATGTTTCATTCCACTCTGGATTGAGGGAACATTTAATAGTTTTTGTCTTCTGTTTACTTTCACTTTTTGGATCAGGAATTAGTTTAAGTTTGACATATGGGTCAGATGAGCCGTTGGGGTCCATGGGAACCAGATTTCTTCCTTCCTTTACTAAAACAGAGAAAAAGAATTGACAGATTGAGCCAGATGATACACTATGAGTGCAATTTATGTTCATACAGTAAAGGAAACGGCTAAATAAAAGTGATTTGGTTAGGTGCTGGTCAACCTTTTTTCCACCTTGTGTTTGTTGCCTGGTCACTCATGGCCCTGTCACCAGACTTCTTTGGAGCTTACCTACTCTGCTGTCATCCTGCCACAAGAACTGGCCAGAGGTGTCTAGTCATTGGTGCGGGACCTACAAGGAAATAGGCCATCACCTAGTGGTGGTCAGAGAATTTTTCCTCCATTTCTCCCTTTAGGCCCATGCACGTGCAGTGGCGCAATGCATATGCCACCAGTGCCCGGGCTTGGGCTCCCCCTCTTGCTGTCCCACGTTGCTATCACCTAGATTCTTCTAGGTGGCAGTCAAGATGCAGGACAGATATTTCCCCCTCTCTGAGGGAGAAGAGATGTCCCCTGACCAGCCCCTGAATGACTGAGGTCCACTCCCGAACTTGGGTCACCAATGCAGCAGGCATTGAGGCAGTCAATGTCCCAGCTCACTACATCACAAGGCCGGCCTCTAGTCTCACTTCTTAATGGCTTTAGAAAATATTGAGATCAGAGAATCAACCAATGCAGCTCCTGTATCAGGACAGCCAATGCAGTGCACAGTTTGCAACGAGCAAGCGAAATGCAGGAATACATAGTGCTGAAACCTCCATGTCTTGATCACTGTATGAAAAGTTTCCATTAATAATTAACTCGATTCATGATAAATAAAACAAACTTTACTAGTAAACAACGTTTTTAAAATAGTCTTTTTTTTTTTTTTGCAGTATTGTGCTTATCCTCCGTGGCCTGCTGATGATATCTGTCCCAACTTCCAGCCTGGCAGTTGCCCCCGACCATGAGTCCTGATTACTTGGCAATTATGGGCAGTCTGGGGCACCGCAAGCTGGCGAGGACTTCATCAGAGTCGGCAGCCATTGTTTTCCACTTTTCTGTGTCCCTGCCCTCGTGTCGTGAACATGCGGCATGTCACGCCGCACTACTTGTCTCCCCTGTGATCTGGCGCCTCGCTTCCCCATCCTCCACTGGAGGGCAGCTAAGAGTGCAACGACATGCCCAGCCACCCCAGTAAAGGACAGCTGTCATCAGACGCTCAATCCTCTCCCACCCCTGCTGACCTCCGGCAGCACAAGCTCGCTTCCAAACCCAGGTCGCCGGCATGGCATGAGGTGTGGCATCCAGCACCTCAACCCTCAGCGCCACCAGGCCGGCCCTTTAAAATAGTCTTTAATACTCATTGATGAGCTCCCTCCAAAACATTTTAAAAAAATTAAATGATAAATATGTCACCTCTAAGTAAGCCTAATGATGAAACCTGGAATTTGCAGCAGAAGGTAGCTTTCATTTTTACTTCTCCTTTATTCAACCAGGAAGTACCATTGAGATTAAAAGGAGAGCGACCAGGCCAAGATGGCAATCATTCAATTTATTTACTTTTTATTTATTTAAAAGTCTTTGTTTACTGGGTAAGTGCACTGATCCAAGGACCGTTTTCAGGCATGACCCGGGCCATAAACAACCGCACAGAACAAACTATTTGAGATATTATACAAGCCAAGTAGTAGTAGCAGGTTACAGACAATACAGATAAATCACAAGGAAACAGTACATGACAGAGTAAGCAATGGTACAGAGAGGTAATTCATGATGTACAGTTACAAGTTTCAAAACAGAGCAGCCAAACAATTTGGTACCAGCAGTAAATACTAAATTGAGATATGGCAAACAAAACCTAGAAGGGTAAACAGTATGCAAGCAGAACAATACCTAGGTGGAGGTGAAATGAGGAGAAGCTGGGGAGATGAGTGCAGGTAAGGAACAATAGCACAGCACAACCACAAAGAATGATAAATCATCTCTAAATACATGTTGATACAAGACAGCAGCAAGACTGAGGCATTCTAGCTAAAGCAAGAACAAGCTTACTTAGGTACTTTGGGTCACCACCTGAAGGCTGTTCAGGGGTTCATGTGAAATGAGTTGTGGTGGTCTCAGTCCAGTTCCCAGTGGGCAGGTATCTACAACACAAAACACCAAGACAACTGGCACCAACTGGAACCATTATTGTCAGTATCAAATGAGAGGCCAAGGACTGAATGGGCATGGGGTCTGAACTATCCTCTCACCTGTGTGGTGGTCCCTCCATGGCAGAATTGAGGCACGCTGGTGGGGCAGTGTGGGGAAGCTTGCACTGTGATTGCCAGTGCCATACCAGTCATGTGGATAAACAGAGGACTTCAGGTTCCGGTGCTGTTAATCCAGGACTTTTCATGAGCACTAAATTCACACAGAAAAAATCTCCCCCCAAAAGTCAAAACAGACACTGTTGATCATCACTTTGACATTTAGTCTTTTAATGGGATCAGGCTGCAAAGTTATAGGCCATTTTGAATACTATTCCAAGAGAATGGTACATAGTAATTGAAAGGCCTTTTCCTGGTTTCTAAACAAACTCTTGGAACTGGGAAATGTATGTAACACTAATTTACACAGGATGTCTTTATAAACAGAAATGTAACACTGCTTCGCTGTAAAGACAAAGAAGTTGCAGTGGTGGGCTGAATATCTTTAGGATTGTAATGGCTTTCAAGCCTGCATGGTATAAGAGATGAAAACATTTTTAATACTTTTCTTGAAGCAAATTTATAAAGCAGTAAATTTATAAATCAGAGTTCTGGGTGCAACTAATGGTAAGAAAAATATAAGAAATCACTATTGCAAAAAAGCTGTATTTCAACTTGTAATAAAAGTCCAGCTTGATTTTTTAGTTTTTGGACAATGGAATTGAGAGTCGTAAAATAAAAACTAGCCTTGACACTCTCAAAGTATAAAAAAATATGTGGCGCTCTGTTCATTGCACCTTCAGCACAGATATGTTGGGGCGAATATGGCATCACCAATGTGGATGACTTGCTTGACCCTACTTCTGATGTACTCATGTCACTGGAAGACCTCAGACTCAAGTTTAGATTGCATAGATTTTATTTTGCTACCTAACTCCAGCTTAGAAAAGCTCTAGTAGGCTCTGTATAAGCCTCCACCTATAGATTCTGATTGGCAGCTGATTTTCAAGGTAACGACACTGAAGAAAGGAGTTTCCTGGACCTACAAGACTTTACTCAGTAATGCGGGTAGCAATACCTTTACTGCTGAAATTTAAGCTGCTGTGCTCCTTATCCCCGCCTACCTGGTATTATAAAAGTTGTTCTGCTTTCCTCCTCAGTGCACTCGGTGGTCGTGAAGGCCCGTGGGTCTGCCCTCCCCCAAGACAAGCCAGAACCCAGAATCATCCTCGGAGCGCTCGGGTACACCATTGCTATGCTGCAGCTTTAACTTCCCCAGCGACAGTCCTCTGTGTTTGAGTGTCCCCGCCAGCTGCCCCACCACCCCCGCCACCACCCTAGGTGAGCTCAGTGTTTTATAGTGTGGATCACATGCCATTTTTAGCCAATCAGTCAACTTTCTCATTAGCAGATTATTTGACTGAGCCACTAGAGGCCTCCCTTACTCACATCACCTACAAAACCCAGCAATCTAAAACTGAGCCACTAGAGGTCACCCTGAACTCAAATAATCTTCTTCAGTTAACCCAGCAATCTAAAACATGTTGCCACTTTCTCTCTTCCTACTATGCCTGCTTTCAATCAATCAATCAATCAGTCAGCTTTATTTGTTAAAAGCGCCTTTCCAAAGCCAAGGCGCTTTTACAATAGATAAAATAAATACATAAGTTAAAACAGCAGCCTAAAACTAATCATTAAAATATACTTAGAAGTCAGAATAGGCCAAACTAAATAAATGTGTTTTTAAAGCTAATTTAAAACTTTGGACAGTCAGGCAATTTCGCATCCGATAAGACAGAGAATTACACAGGGTTGGGGCCATAAAACTAAATGATCTGGCCCCTGATGTCTTTAAACGTACCATGGGAATCTCCAGCAATCCTTCATCTCTACACTCCCTCCCACCCTCCTCCTACCCAGTGTTACAGCCTGTCCAAAAACCTTCTCAAAACCTCCTGACCAGTTGAGTTACGGGGGCTTCCATCCTGCCACCCTCCTTCCATGCAGGATTGACAGCTTTAAAAATATCCCCAACTTGTTCATTTCTGCAAGCCTCCCAGCAACTTTATGCCTGCCACAAGTCCCAATGGATCATGCTAAAAACAAGATGGCTATTAACTCTGCTGCTCCTACTAGCAGGGGATGTCAAGCTAAACCCTGGACCCCACAACCCCAACCCCTCCCCATCGCTCAAATTACCAAGGGGTTTAAAGATAATTCACCTGAACATATGTAGCCTACTCAACAAGCTCACCGAACTGCAGCCAACTGCACTAACACTACGCCCAGATATTCTGATAATTACCGAAACCTGGCTCAAGCCCCACAACCTGGATGCAGAAATAGCAATCCCGGGCTACACCATCATTCGGCATGACCGCCAGGGTAAAAAAAGAGGGGGAGGCAATGCCATGTTCATCTCATCTCACCACCAGTTCACCCCTATCCAGCTCCTCCAACCCACGCCATCCATTGACTCCCTACTAATCAAAATCACATTACCGCACATGACTCCAGTATATATAGCAGGGTCACTCTGTGCCCCAGATACCCCATGCCCACCGTACTGGACCACCTGGGAACCCTAAAATCACTCACAACAGGAGGTGAGCTACACATCCTTGGGGACTTCAATTTCAACTGGCTCTCCACTGCTAACTCTAAGCTACGTAGCCAGGTAAATGCCCTAAACTTGGCACAACAAATATCAGTACCTATATGCTTAAATCATAAATCTCAGAACCACTTCATTTTAGACTGGGCCCTCACCTCCCACCCATCCGAATACTTGCAGCCAAACTCCTCCCAGACTCTTTAAGTGACCACCACATGATCTACATGGTAAGAAAAATATACCAGCCCAAAGCATCCCCCCCCACCCCGAACGCTGCTCACCAGATCATTCAAATCACTCAACCTTGGTGCATTCTTAAATGACCTAGCATACATTGACTGGTCCTGCATCTGACAAGCACCAAACATTGACACTGCCATAGAACTGTTCAAGTCCAGATTTCTAGCCATCTGGGACTACAATGCCCAACTTAGAAGGTCACCTGCCCTGGGTCACAGCTAATATCATAGACCAGCTTCATGCCAGGGACCAGGCCTGGAAATCATATAAGACTACTGGCTCCCTGGTGGCTCACCAACTTTACCGAGCACTCCGTAACTCCTGCACTACGCTTCTATGTCAGGCCAAAGCAAACTACTTCAAGGCCTCTTTCCACACCAATATTAACCACCCAGCTAAATTCTGGAAAACAATCCACTCACTTTTCTCCCCCACCCAACCCCCACACAGCCCTAAATGTAGAAGGCTCCATCATCACTGAGCTGGATGCAGTGGCCTCAGTTTTCAACACCTTTTTACCAACTGTGCATCCTCTCTCCCTAGCCTTCCTCCCTCCCTCCCCTCCACCCCTCTAGCTCACCCCCTACCTGTCCACCCACCGCCTTGGCCTCCAGTTTCACCTTTCATCCAGTTACTCCCTCCAAAGTGCTTAAAGCCCTGCAGGCTCTCAACCCTTCCAAAGGTACATGCCCCTCAGGGCTGGACTCAAAAAATGCTCCACCTATCTGCCCCTGCCATCACCGTACCACTGGCCGATCTAGTCAATCTCTCCTTCTCGCTTGCTAAAATCCCATCTGACTGGAAGCGTGCCACCGTCATCCCCCTCCCTAAAGGCAGAGACCCCTCCTCTCCAGGAAACTACTGCCCTATATCCCTGCTCCCCATCCTAGCTAAACTACAGGACCACCTTGTACTCTCCCAAGTTGCCCCCTTTCTCGACTCCTCTTCTTTCTTCACACCATACCAGTCTGGATTTTCGAAGTCGCACTCCACCATCACCTCATTCCTAAGGCTCACAGATGCCATCTTCACTGGTATGGAACAAGGGCACACCACCTCAGCCATCTTCATCAACCTTGCCAAAGCCTTTGATACCGTCTCCCATGCCCTTTTGCTGTCCAAACTCTCCCGCGCTGGTCTATTAGGAGCAGCCACCAGCTGGTTCCAATCCTATCTGGCAGGTAGGTCATAAGTGGTAAAAATAGGCTCTTACACCTCTGTCCCTCAAGGCTCGGTTCTTGGCCCATTACTGTTCTCCATTTTTCTAAATGACCTGCCCTCAGCTTGCACACACTCATTCATCCACATGTACGCTGATGACATGGTAATGTTTGCACTGGGTCCCCCCACCTCTGATACAGCAGATAGACTCCAGGAGGATTTCAGTGCTGTTCAGCTTTGGTTTCATACAAACAAGCTTTTTCTCAATCCAAAGAAAACTGTCTCACTAACTTTCAGGATGTGGCAATGACTCTCTCGTCTCTCCTCAACCCCCACTTTCCACACCACCAACGGGTCCCCGGGAGGACTGCACTCCTTCTACCTCGAGAATTGTAAGCCGTAGCACCCGACTTTTCTGTTCATATCGATTCAATGCACAAAAAATTCATCCCAAACTGGGCACTGTATATAGCAACAGGGCCTGCCTACCTACCTGCCCGCAAGCAGTCATACAGAAAATGATCCTCCCGATTTTTTGACTACGGGGACGTAGTCTACAGCACGGCCTCAAAGTCGACCTTAACCAGACTAGATCCCCTCTTCCATTCCTTCTGCCATTTTGCCCTGGACTGCCCACTCTCGACACACCACTGCATCCTCTACAAGTCACTTGACCTGACGTCACTACAGGACCGCAGACAGGCCCACTGTGCCAAGGTTACAGCTAAATTTTGGGCTCAGTCCCTTCCATCATAACCTCAAGTCGGCCTTCTCTAGCCAGCCTCCCACTGTATATGCACTCAGGAACTCAGACTCCAGGCTCCTTTATGTTCCACGCATGTCCTCATCTAAAGGACAAGCTGCTTTCAGCTTCCAAATGCTGCCCAAACTGTGGAACTCTTTGCCGGCTGACATTAGGCACGTAGACAGCACCCAGCATCTAAACCATCTGCTCAAGGCGCATTTGTCCCCCACCTGCACATGCACCTAGCACGTTCCCTTCTTACCACGCCCATCCACCTGCTTTCATGGGGCCCCCAGTTGTATCGCTAAATAGGTAGTAGATGTAAAAGTATGCTAGGCTCCTTTTAGTCTCTATTAAGTATTGCAGTGCTCACTCGTCTGCTTGTTATTCTGATCACCCATCTACTCTGTAATCATTTTGGGATATCGGCTCTGTAGCAAATTGTACTGTAGCTGCCTTGTGTATCTGTTACTGTACTGTATTTTCCTGCATGTTTATTGTATTGTATATACTCCTGCTCCCCCTTCCCCAGGACACATCTGTAATCGAGTGGTCTCCGCTCAGCATGTCTTCCTGGTAAAACTCTTAAATAAATAAAAATACATTTATAGAAACTACCAAAATTAAATGGGAAACAGACCTGGGGTTGTATTTCAGCAGAAGACTGGCTATCTGCCTAGTCGAAGGCTTATCATGCTTGTAAGGGGCTCTAGGGTAAAACCCTCCAGTTTAAGATATTATACCAGTATTATTCTCCTTTAAGACTGGAACAGATGGACTACCTTGTGGGAGGTAACTGCTGGAGATGTAATGAACCTCATGCCAATCTATTTCACATGCTTTGGAGCTGTCCCCAAACTACCAGTTCACAGGAAGCAGTTCATAAGATTTGCGAACAGGTAACTAATAATAAGATAGTATTTTCTCCTTTGGTTTTTATTCTGGGTCTCTCCTCACAAATGAAGGGCTTGAAACACAGAAACATAGCAAATAAGGGCCACTTGGCCCATCCAGTCTGCTCTTTTCAGTTGTGTTGCTTTCACTGCAGACTCTTCCAGGTCCATGGCACATTCTCTTCCATCCCTTACCTACCCCTTATGATTCCCTTGTGCTTATCTCATGCTTTTTTGAATCCTACCACTGTTTTACCTCACTGCCTCCACTGAAAGACTGTTCCAGTCATCCACCACCCTCTCTGTGAAGAAGTATTTTCTCACATTTCTCTTGAACCTACCCCCTCCAGCTTCATATCATGACCCCTTGTTCTAGAGCACCCTTTCCTCTGAAAAATACCTCCTACTTGTACCTTATTCACCCCTGAAGTATTTAAAGGTCTCAGTCATATCCCCCTCTCCCTCCTTTTCTCCAGGGAGTACATGTGTGGTTCCTTCAGCCTCTCCTCATAGGACTTTTGATGTAGACCCTGTATCATCTTGATAGCACACCTCTGGACGGCCTCCACCCTGTCTATGTCCTTCCTGAGATGTGGTCTCCAAAGTTGGAAACAGTACTCCAGGTGGGGTCTTAGCAAAGACCTATACAGTGGCAACATTACTTCCCTCTTCCTGATGGTAGTACCCCTAACCTATACACCCTAGCATCCCACTAGCTCTCCCGATCACTTTGTCACGTTGTTTGGCCCCCTTCAGGTCATCTGATATGATTACCCCCAGATCTCTTTCCTGCTTTGCTGTTGCCAGTACCTCTTCCCTCATTTTACTTATTTATTTCATTTTGTTAACTGGGTAGGCCCACTGGGCCCAAATGGATCCATTTACAGAGGCGGCACGGAATTAATTACATAGAAGCCTGTAAAGTTCAGGACACATCAATGTTGCATTACACTGTTACAAAGCAATTTTTAGGAACAGTTATAAAATGGTAAGAGAAAATCCTGAAATCTGGTTGGCTGTTGTTCATGCAGCAATTGTGTTCCGCGCATGGAAAATAAAAAGTGCTGCCAAATGTGCACTGATCACCACTGGAATCATTACGCTAACAGAATGTTTAAAAATTCAGCTGGCAGCCATTGTTTTTTGCCCTGTAACTATAAGCATCACATTTACTTGCACTGGGCCCTAAAAATAAAACTAACTTAAATAGAAAATTAAACAGATTAATTAAATGTTGTTTTTCTGATCATCACATTCTCCTTACACACAAACAAATCGGAAACATTAAGTATTATTTATAGTATTCATTACAATGGTTTCTTTGCTGACAATGAAAACTCCCCCTTCTATCTGTACCTGCTCATCAGGGAAATCTCTTCTCATTGCCCTGACAGTGAGATAATTGAGTCTCTGGCTGTAACAGAGGCCTTTGTTGTGTGTGTGTCTGTATAGTATGTTAGGAGAGTAACATTCTAGCAGTGTAACCGAGCAGAATTTTGAATTCTTGTATTGCATGACAAACATTCCATATCTTGAATGTGGGGAAAAACAGAGAAAAAAGCAGGAAGACGAACGCAGGCAACAATACAATGACATCATCAATGATTTCATTTGTAGTGAGCAGAAGGACTGTTTGAGCATAAATGCACACAAGTAAATCTATTGTTTCTACATATAAACATGCTTTTCCCAACTGTATAAAGTTTTTAAAAAAGAAACCCATCTTATAAGTGCAATAATGCACTCCGGGATGTGCATGGACCCGTGCCTTATTATGCCCCTGGCCATGCGGTAAAATGAGTTCTACGCACACCCCATCATGCCTTATTGCTTACACACAGTATTTCCAGACATTCACAGAAGCTCCAGGAGACATACACTTTGGTGTTGCATACTTAGACTTTTTGTACGTACGCACATTTAGACAGGGGGAAACTACCAGCATTGACAGTGAGCTGATTACAAGTTATTGTGGTAACAAACATAAGGCCATGCTGGCAATTTTCATACTAATCAGCGTCCGTTGTTGTGCCTTTTGTGTTGGGGCACTGCCCTCCCAGGCGGGATGAGTTACTAGGGTGCTAAGTTGCCCGGGTCATCCCTGACACGTGCAATGGTTTTTTGTCAGCAGGTGCCTTCTGAGCCCTTCTCTAAAGAAAACCATTGTGCCAGCATTGTGCAGCTGATCGGGGAGATTGTTCCAGAGGATCGGGGCTGCATGGAAGTAGGACTTGGGTTTCAGTGACCCAAGTGCATTATTTTGCATTAAACCTTAGCTGTCAAACTTCTGACCTCTCCTCTAGTTGTTTTAAATCTCTTTCCATCCTTTGCACCCCCCCCCCCGAGTGTCCACTCTATTGCAGATCTTGGTGTCATCCACAAAGAGGCAGACCTTCCCTTCCCTTCCAATTCCTCTGCTGTGTCGTAATGAAGATATCAAAGAGGACTGGCCCAAGTACTTGACCTCTGTGGTACCCAACTGGTCACTCTCCCCTCCTCAGAGTGAATTCCATTTATCATCACCCTCTGCCTCCTATCCCCTAACCAGTTTCTTACCCAGGTTACCACCTTACTGCCCACCCCATGCTACCCAACTTGTTTACCAGCCTCCTATGTGGAACGGTGTCAAAGACCTTGCTGAAGTCCAGGTAGGCTGCCTCCACTCCCCCCCCCCCGATCCAACACCTTGTTTACCCAGTAAAAAAAACTATCGGATTTGTTTGGCATGACCTCCTCTCCATAAAGCCATGCTGCCTCAGGTCCTGCAGTCCGTTGGATTCCATGTGTTTGATGATTCTTTCCTTTAATATGGTTTCCATCAGTTACCCTACTACAGATGTCAGGCTGACAGGCCTGTAATTTTCCACCTCCTCTTCACTACCGCTTTTGTGAAGTGGGACTATGCCTGCTCTTCTCAAGTCCTCAAGGACCATGCTGGTCTCCAGTTAACTGTTAAACAAGTCTGCAAGAGGTGCAGCCAGCACCTCCGTGAGTTCCTTCAACACTCTTGAATGCACCCTGTCTGGCTCCATGGCTTTGTCCATCCTCAGATTAGCAAGTGCTTTCCGACCCTCTCCTCAGAAAAGGGACTGGTGTCCACTTTTCCCTCACCTCAAGCTCTTGGTGCTTATTTGTTGTCATCCCCACTGTGAATACTAAGCTAAATATTTAAGATGCTTGCCTTTTTGGTCCTCCTCTGTACAGCCTCCTCCCTCCATTTTTTTTTTTTTTTAAATTCAAGTTTATTGACAGTATTTAGGTACAATCCCTCATTCAAATTAATTAGCATTCCATCAGAAATACTCCTTTCAATACATTTGTTATTATCACTTATACAGTAAGTCTCAGTCCACGCTTAGTATTCAAATTCAATGGGCTAATATAGTCCTATACAGGAAGGGCTTCAGACCTTCTCAAGCTGTTCCTGCTTTCCTGCGAATCTCCTTCAAGCAATGAACTAGGCCTCTACTCCCTCCTTCTCCTTCCAAATAGGCTCTCCGACCACCCTCCGGGCCCCACCGCAGATGGCTCTTTTGACTCTACCATATGATGTGATTAGCTATTATTTCCTTGTTTTGCGGTTCGCCACAACTCCCATCTAGTCCACCTCCTCAAGTGTATTGGGGTTCTGTTATTAATTTTATATGTGAGTTCCTCCAAGTCTGCTATGGTGTTCACTATTGATATCCACTTCTCTGTGGTGGGAGGGTTGGGAGAGAGCCATTTCCTCGTAATGGCCTTGTGTGCTGCCGTAGTCAGAATGGACCACAAGTACTGTGCATCCCGGGCCCGTGTCTCTTTAGGCGGCAATCCCAGGATCAGTCTGGCCCTCTAACCTACTCTGCACTGAAAATAACTCTGAGATTACCCTCTTAATATCTCCCAAAAATTCAGTAATACCTCACAGGTCCAGAAAATATGTAAATGGTCTACTCGCTGAGCACAGCCCTCCAGCACCGGACTGGTAGCTCAGGATTTCTTTTACTTATTATTTGGGGAAGTAAGGAAATATCTGACCTTCACTCTCCATGCAAATTCTTGCCAGTGTGGAGATTGAGTTGTCTTGACTAGTCAGGAAGAAAATTTTCTCCCCAACCCTGACTCACCCAGCCTCTGTCTTGATTGTCTTGTGTCCATTTACTCTTGATGTTAGTTAACGCATCCTCCTTTAAGGTTGATAGGGCTTTGTAGAGTTGGGAGATCATTCCCTCTGACTAGTGACTGTCACTCCCTTCTGTATAACCTCTATTAAGCTCCTTGCCCTGTCTGGGTTCCGTCCTTCTTCTTTAGCCTAGATATAGTTTCTAGCTTGTAAATATCTGAAGCGGTCCGAGTTCTGTAGATTATAAATGTTTTAAGAGGCAAAATCTAAAGGTTTCACCCTGACAGTATTGGAGAGGAACCTGAGACCCTCGCATCCCAGGTCTGGAACCTTTATCCAGCTGTCCTGGGATGAAATCTAGGTCCTGAGATAGTCTCCTCAAGGGCCATAGTGAGTTTCTGAGGTTGAATTTTTGCCATAATCTATGAAGTGCTCTAGTTGTATCCCTAACCGATGACAGTTATGAAGGGGACTCCCTATTTGGGATGCATGCTATTAAGGCGTGGTCCAGGGATTGTGAGCCCCTTCCCTCTCCCTCTCCCCTTTCCATGAGCTTCCATGCCGTAGAGGCACTGGGATTGGACCAGATCATGGCGTTTTTTAATTGGGCTGCCAAGAAGTAGTCTTCTAGATCCGGGAGAGACTGCCCCCCCTTCCCCCGATGCATCTGAAGTATCCTTAAATTAATCCTAGGTTTTTTGGAGTTCCATAAGAATTTAGTTATCATTTTATTCCATACCTGAAAGGTCCCCCTGCGTATGAAGAAGGGTATACTTTGAAATAAGTACAGAAATTTTGGGAGTACATTCATGCGCAGAGTTTGTATCCTTGAGTACATTGGAAAGTTTAACAGTGACCATCGCTCGAAGTCTTTCTGGAGGGTGGATATTAATGGAGAGTAATTCGCCTGGAACAGCTGGGAAAACTGTTTTGTGATGTAAGTCCCCAAGTATTTTAGCTTTTTGGCCTTCCAATTTAGCGGAAGAGGGAAGAGATCTCAGGATTAGGTTTGTAATTGAAGGTGAGAACTTCTGTCTTATTTTTATTAAGAGAGTAGCCGCATGGCTACCAAATTCTTGAAGTATTGACCAGACCTTTTTTATGGATTGGTTGGGTAGCGTAAGGCTGAGGAGGACATCATCTGCGTATAGGGAGACTTTCTTCTGAAAGTTATCCGTCTGCACCCCCGTTACCTCCTCCGCCCTCCTCACTGTCTCTGCCAGCGGTTCAATGTAAAGAGCCAACAAGAGCGGTGATAGTGGGCATCCTTGACGAGTGCCTCTTCCTAGATCGAATCTGTCGGAGATGCCTCCATTCACCCTAACATAAGCCTGCGGTTTATAATAAATCGCCCGGACAACATTTATAAATGAGGGGGGGGACCTCTGTGCTCTAGAACAGCAAACAGAAAGCTCCAAGATACTTTATCGAAAACTTTTTCAGCGTCTAAACTCATGAGGCACGCTGAAGTTTTTGAACTCTGAATAGTGTCTACGCCCTAACGCTGTCTGAAGCCTGACGGCCCAGAACGAAACCTGTTTGGTCCAAGTGTATTAGTTTAGGTAGTGTCACATTTAACCGCGTTGCAATTATTGCTGTAAATATTTTATAATCCGTGTTTAGTAGGGAGATGGGGCAGTATGACTCGCAGTATGCTGGATCTTTACCTTCTTTATGGATCACTGAGATCGTGGCATATTGCCAAGAGGGGGGGATCGGCTCCTCCCCTGTCCACACCGCCTCAAATACCTCTGTTAGAAGGGGGGAGATCTCACCTTCAAAAGTCTTGTAGAATTTCGCACCAAATCCATCAGGACCGGGGCATTTAGCTGTTTTCAGGTTTTTTTTATTGTATGTTTTAATTCGGAGGCAGTTATTGGGCTGATGAGTGCTTTCGATTCCTGTGGGGAGAGAGGAGGGAGAGGAACCGTCTCCAAGTATCTCTTTTCTCTTGAGGGAGGTCCTCTCTTGAGTCGATATAGTTTGATATAGTAGGCCTAAAGGCCTTCATTATTTCTGAGGCTTGAGTGGTCTCTTTATTGCTATCCTTTGATTTTATTTTAGTGATGGTCACCTTCGCTATATTTTGCCTAAGTCTAAAGGCTAACAGTTTTGTTCCTCTCGGGCCACCTTCGTAATATTTTTGCTTTAGATAAAACAGGGTTTTCTCTATCTCAGTGTTTTGTATTTTTTGAAGGTGCTGCCTGCTTTCTTTAATTCTTTCTGCTCTGTCTGGATCCCATTTAATTTTCTGCTGCCTTTCCAATTCCTGAATTTGGGAGTTTAGCTCTTTCTGTCTTTGGACTGTAATCTTTTTTTTGTGTGTGGCTATCTGAATTAGTTTACCCCGTATCATCGCTTTCAAAGAATCCCACAATATCTGTGGGGATATGCCCGGCGTCTTATTTTCCTCTAGCGATTTTTTGAGGAACTGTTTAAGCTCCTCTATTGTTTCTTTATTTTGGAGTAAAAGTGTTCAGCCTCCAGAGTTTTTTCTTAGTGAGACCCAGGTTTATCTCGACAAACAGCGGAGAGTGATCCGACAAAATTGATGTTTCCACCCACATCAAGGTAAAGAGAGGAAGGTCTCTTGCAAAGGCAAAAAACATATCCAATCTCGAGTATATACGGAACCTCGGGGAGTAACATGTAAACTCCCTAGCTGTCAGATACCTCTCCTTCCAAACATCTACAAGTCCAAGCTGCCGAGTGAGCGCCGTGAAGGCTTTGGCCTTACTTATTTCGGGTCTGGGAATTTGAGATGTGGTATCCAGTCCTCTGTTGAGGATTATGTTCCAGTCCCCACCCATAATTGCTATACCCTTTGCTTTTTCTGCCATCAGTTGCAGAAGGGCGGAGTAAGATGAGATCGGAGAACCCGGTGGAACATACACGTTAATCAGTGTGATTACCTGCTCTTGCAGTGTTCCTATTATCAATATGAATCTCGCTGCTGGATCCCGAATCACCTCCCTCACCTGCAGGGGGAATCCAGACGAGAAGAACAGCCACCCCTTTTCCTCCCACTTGTCAAGGAGGGTGAAATACATGAGGAAAAGCTGGGCACTTCAATTTCAGTGCCTCCAGGGGTGAGGTGAGTCTCTGGAGGAAGGCCACCTCACACCTCTGGGCTCCCAGGTATCTCTGGAGTCTCTTCCTCTTAATCGGACTTGAGCAACCGTTCAAGTTGAAGGAGATTACCCTTGTACAATGATTATTCATCATTACAATTTCTCTGAAGCTTACATCCTGCCCAGCGTGACACTGTAATTCTAATGAAAGATTTTAGAAACTTGTATGTACCTTGCCTTATCCTTAACCAAAGAAACTCATAACAAGACAACTTTTCTTTTAACTTTAACACGAAATACTTCAACCATTTAACTTTTTGCTTCGGCATAATCCAGTTTCTAGCCATAAGCAACCTGAATGTATTAACACCTGTAGCAACAATATTCCTGAGCCACAAAGTTCTATCTATGTGTGTTTGACTTCCAAGGTGTGGCTGAGTGTAAAAACTCAGCAGAGGAAGTAGCGTCCTTACTGGACCTATTGGGGAGCTCTGTGGTGCAATGAGGTTCCCCTTTTGCCACCTCATATGGTCTTTATTGTGGCTATCCTCTTGCCGGTCACCGTTCTGGAATACCCTCATGTCAAACGCCCAATCCCCCTCTCCCTTAGTGTTCCTTTCCTTCTCCCCCCTCCCAGACCAAGCGAGCTGGGGGGCTACGAACTCATTTAATCGCCCTCAGTCCATGAGGCAATGGTTTCTTCATCCTCCCTCTCTTCATCGCTTTTCTCCTTTCACCCCCCGCTGTCCTCTTTCTCCTCTCTTGTTCCACACCCCCTTCTCGTTCCCTGAGCGGGGAAAATCTAGGTTCTTTGGGCTCTCCAGAGCCGCGCTATTTTATTTTAGCCTTTGTTGCCGGGCAAGTGCAGAAAGCTCAACCTGTTTTCAGGTACGATCCTATCTTCTGAAGTCCAGGCCTGCCTAACTCAGCATGGGCCTCATAAATCCGAGGTCCGAGTATGCTCTGATTTGGAGAGTATTTCTCCGGCTGGGAGAACCCAGATTTCTGCAGTATCTTTAGAAATTCAAAATATTATCCCTCCTGATCTCCACTTTTGAACCTCTCAGGGGATACCAAATTTTATATTTGCAAGGGACACTAGGCTGGCTCTGATTCAGGATGGATCATCCCTTTTACCGGCCGTTCCATCCACCAGCTCAGGAAGGGACTGGATTGTCTTGTTTTTACTAGAATATCTGAGGCTTACATGTTTGCCTGCAAGACGAGCCCGTCACCCTCCTACAATCAGAGCCCGCATTTCCCTTGGGTATCCTCCTCTCCCCCCCTCCCCTTTGTTTGTGTATGGGTTCCACAAAGTATCCCGGATCCATTTCCCACTCCTTTAGTGGCCCAACCACCTACGAACAGAGGGGCCCTCAGCTCCTCATCTTTCAATCAGCTGGGGAAACAAGTCAGGGTGTTGATGGGATACCCCGTACCTGGTCCGGGAAACAAGTAGCCGGTGTCTTCCTCCTCCCTATCCCCCATTCTCTGGGCCCCGATCTTGTGTTTATTAGCTCATCCTTGACCCAAACTCTTTCTACCACTTTCTAGACGTCACAACAAAATCTTAGGTCCGAGCTCTTTGGCGTCCACTTTAAATCGCTGGGCCCGAGGACATGGTGAAAATCTCTGTAGGTGCTAACCCCTGCCCGACCCCACCTCCCTGAATAGCACTAAGTTAAATTCTGGTCTAAAGGGTCTTATATTTAACATAGTCTAGGCTGGCCACAGTTATTCCCCCATAAAGATAAACAGGAATGTAATGAACCAATAGTGAGTCTGGCTATATCTTCCAGGTTGGCCAGGCTTCTCTCTCTCAACATCCCAGTGTTACACTATTTCTATTATTTGATTAGCGGGTCATCTCTAAGGTCTCCCAGACCGTACAGGGGGCCACAGGATTCGTACCTCGAACCATATAAGGCAATCCATGTCCACGAGGCCACCTTTTGTATTCGCGTGATTCAACAGGTGCAGGAGGCTTTTATTTCCCATCCGCCTGCACGACCGTTTGTCTGGCAACCGAGAAAACTGCAAGGGAGCGTGTCTAAGTTACCTGGAGCGGGTTTCTGTCGCTCAGAGGCTCCCGGAGCTCGCATCCAGCAGTTTTTTTGCCTCAGATCTTCGGCAACAGGAAAGAAGTACCTGTACCTAGGCGACTGGAAGGGGTTCCCTGGACCTCTAAATGATTTCAAGGTTGTTAGAGGAATCAGCGTCGCACTCCGCTCATTTTGCCTTAATCTATTAAGCTTTAGTGGCATGCTAGGGCTGATCCTCTAGTCGCCTGGCAGAGTGGATAGCAGCACTGAGCCTCTCCGCGGCCTCCCCCCACCACCACAAACCCGGAGTCTCACCTCCGATCAGAAGACGCACAGGAGTCCCGTTGGGGAAGGGGGCAAGCAGAACCGAACGCAGCAACCAACAGAAACAAAATAAAAATAACCCCCCCCTTCAATCGCCCGACCCCCCGCTCCTAAGACCCACAGCTCCCGCCCGATCCCAACCAAACCTGATTGCGATCTAGTTCAATACAGTCCTGATCCGAGAGGTTGGAAGTCCCAGCACAGTTTAACAGGGAAGAGAAGCAAGAGAGCGCAAGAGTTCAGTTAGTCCCTCCACTGCTAATTTTCATCTCGGGCTGTGTGCTTGTTCCGGTAACCCTTCTTCTCGGCCAAACAATTCTTCTTCCGCTTGGTGATCCGGGGACTGTAAGTACCATGCAGTTTTGTCTATCGAGGAAGTTTCACCGTACTTGCGGATCATCTGAGCAATGTCGGCTTGCAGCGTTGTCCTGGGGTTACGCTGTGTGGAACCCGTCCTCGTCGTTCCCTTCTGTGCTATGACCCAAGCGGAGGCTATCAGGTCCTTTTCCAGTTTTTCCTTCGTCATAGGAAGAACATGAATACCAAGACTTTCAAGGTAAGTCGAGGCCTCAGGAGATCTTTAAAGATTTTATTTCCTTGGTGTGTGAGCACTTTAATTCTGGCTGGATGTAAGATATGTGCTTTGATGCCTTTCAACCTGAGCTGTTTAATTATGGGCCAGCGTCTTTCGCGCCTCCTGGACACGGATGTGATGCGTTGTCATAAATTATTTTATGGCCTTGATACATGACGTTTTTTAGCTGCCAGGCTCTTCTCAGGATATCCTCTTTTCTGCTGTATGAAGCCATTCTGACAATGAAGGAGCGAGGTCTCGCTTCCGGATTTCTGGGTTGGGGTACTAGCGACCGGTGGGCCCGGTCTATTTCCAAATCTAGCTCTGCCGGAAGCTTCAACGAACTTCGTAAAAGAGCTTGGATGAAAGTTATGTTATCCTTTTCCTTCTCCTCCAAACCCTCCGGAACCCCGTAAATGTGGATATTTTGCCTCCTGCTTCTCCCCTCCAGGTCATCCAGTCTTCGGTTGATCTCTCGTTCCCTGGCCAAGAGGTACATCATCAGGCGGTCCTGCCTGTCCGACTGCTCCATGGTTTGTGTTAATCCGAGCTCCAATTGCTCTGCCTTATGATCGATCCGATTAAAGTCTGATCGGAGCTCGGCAAGTGTATTGTCGATCTTGGCAACTGTTCGGGCCGTTTGTTTTATCATTTGGATTATGTCTTCTCACAGAGGGTCATGCTGAGGTGAGGCCTGAAGTGGGTCTGAGGACGCGCCTCTCATCTCTGGGATTTCTTCGATGTCAGCCTGAATCATCTCCCTTAATTTTTGCATGGGAGTAGCTAGGAGTTTTCCCGGTTTGTTCCTCTTCTGTTTGGCTGGAGATGCCTTTCTAAGAGGGTCGATTTGTTTGGATTTTCTTGTGAGGGATCAGAGAGCTCAGCAGCTAAGGCACCATTCCAGTCGGTGACGTCACCGGAAGTCTCTCCCTCCATTTTTAACCACACAGTCCCTCCCTTGGTCTTCCTTTTCTTGCTGATATACCTGAAAAATAAAATGTCTTGTCCTCCTTCAATACTGTCTGGGCTATTCTTTCCTCAGCTTGTGCCTTTGCATTCCTTACTGCTTTGCCTGCCTCCCTCCATTTCCCCATATACACTTCCCTGTCCTCCTCTCTCTCTGGGTCTCCTTATACCATCTGAATGCCAGTGTTTTTGCCCTTATCTTTTCTGCCACATCCCTCGAGACCCTTAATGGTCTCCTTCTCCTCCTCCTCCTCCTCCTTCTGCTTATTTGCCTGACATATAGGTGTGTTGCCTTTACTATGCTCTCTTTTAACCAGGCCCATTTGCCCTCCTCCCCATGACATCTTCACCCGCCAGGTCCTCTCAGAGGTATTCCGCCGTCTTTGTAAAGTCAGTTCTTCTGAAGTCCAGGACCCTCATCCCTTGTGCAACTGGATTTCGCTGTTGTTCTTATATTAAACCACACTGTGTGATGGTCACTGGTCCACCCCAGATGACTTCCCACTCTGATGCCCTCAACACTGTCCCCCTTTATAAGTGCCAGGTCCAGTATTGCCTCTCCCTGAGTGGGTTCATTGACCAGCTGCCAGAGGAATGCCCCCTGCAGGGAGTCCAAGATGTTTCTGCTTCTAGGGGATGCCACAGCAGGTAGGCTCCAATCTACATATGGCAGATTAAAATCCCCCACCTGCATCACCTCCCCCTTTCTTAGTCATTTTGCCTTTGTCTTCCAATATTTCTTTGTCTAACTCCTTCATCTCCCTGTGTCAGAGGCCTGTATACCTCTCCTACCCAAATGGTAGCTCCATTTTCTGACTTTGACCCACAATACCTTGACCTCTCCCCGAATTCCTTGCACCTCTGTCGATTCTTTGTTTTACTTAACGTAAAGCACCCCCCCTTTCCTTCCTACTCTGTCTCTTCTAAACATCACTGAATAAATCACAGATTGACTGGGTACTAGCAGCCGCATTATCACTTAAAAGATTGTTCCTATCCAGATGGAAAGAGGTAAACCGTCTTCCCTTGTGGAGTGGCATAATAGTATGACTTTGTTAGCAAATAATGAGAGAATCTGTTATTTGATCTTAGACCAGTCTGAAATGTGGGGAGTAGGGAGGGAGGGCAGGGACATTAGCTCAAGCTGTGGACCCTGCAATACGAGCAGACTTGATAGACCAAATGGCCTTCTTCAACTGGCTTGTTTGTATGTATAACAGGATCTGAGGCCCCTTTTTAGAGCTTAGGTCTAAATGAATTATTTTAATTCTGCATTGAATATACTTCCTTTGAAAAAGAGTGTGACAGATTTATGTTACTCTTTAACATACATTAGAAATATAGGCTTTGCTGCTTGTTTACTACTATGTCCTGATTGATGTGTATATTAGAGTCAACTGCTAATTTAAGATGTTCCTGTTTTTCTTTTTGCGCAATGTTTTTGAGAAATTTACACTTTTAATGTATCTGAATCTGTACTGATCATCTACTACTGGAGATGTATTATTTAATTTTTTTTTTGTTAAATGATAAAAATGTTAATTGCAAAAAAAAAAGCACATGTATGCGTTTAATGATTTGGTTTTCTTTAATAATAAAGAATCCTGTACAGTTTATGATTGGCCACAACTGAAGCCATACCCTTAAACAGACTGCAATACAAAACATGCCCATTAAAAACACTTGGATTAATTTATCATTAAAAATATTTTATAAGTGGAAAAGGACACCCTACAGTTGAGAATTATGTTATGTTAAAACCACACCAAGATGGATAAAGGCTCTCAGCTTGGCCCAGACAACCAGGAAGTGTATTAACATAACTTAAAAACAGTGCTACATTAACATGTGGGCTACAAACAAAACACAGCAAGAGCCTCGCTCTGTCATGTCACATCCTGTACTTGTTAACCTTAATGAGACAGTAATTTCAAAGTCTTTCTCGTAAGTAGTATAGACAGGACTCAAACAATCTGTGCAGTATGCCTCCATAGTGAGTAAAGACAGCAGGATGCTGGATTGCATCAACAGGTTTTCCATAGAGGTTTTTATCCTTCTGTGGCAGGCTGGGCGGTTGTATCAGCCTGTTCTGAGTCTCTGACTTCCCCTACGAGACTGGTCGGGATGCCGGTGCTAGCGAGGTGGGTTTCATGAAGCCCAACGTCCATTTTTTCCTCGAGCACAGTGGACCTGTAATAAGCACGCAAGCGAGCTCCACCTCTGAGGAGATGCTCCAACACTCTGAACGCCAGCTCTTCACATAATTTGGGGTCTTGCATGCGCTTTCACCTGACTTCCGCCAGGTGGCAGTCAAACGGCGAGACACTGATCCCCCCTCCCTGAGGAAAGAGAACAGTCCTACAGACGTTCAATCTTCCCTCTCCCAGCTGTGCCCCCGAACAACCAGAGTCTGTTCCCAAACCTGGGTCACCAGCGTGACAACAGGGAAGCATGGATGCCTCAACCTGCCATGCCACTGGGCTGGTGGACTATTGCACTGCAATCTAAAAAGTACATAACAGTTGTGGAAGGTACAGAATAAGGTATCAATAATAATCACAGGTCTAGATACAGTATGAACAGAGCTTGCAGTTGTTGGAACTGGTCTCAGTGGAGAAATGCGGTGACTGGGGAGGGAAGATAGTGTGCTGAAAGGGTGGGAAAAGGTAGATGCCAGTCGTTTTTTCATTGGGAGAAGGTAGATGACAGTGGGTTATTCACGGGGTCACAAAGCAGTGACTGGGGGGGCAAGATAGCAGTGTTTAGGATGCTAAAAGGATGGGAGAAGGCAGATGCCAGTGGGTTATTCATGGGGCCATAAATAAGTATGAGGGGGCATGAAGAGGTTAATGGTAAGAACAAACAAAAGGAAGCCTTTCTTCACGCAGAGGGTAGAACAAATGAGGGGAAGACTGCCAAAGGACACAGATGTAGTATGAAGCTTCAAATTTTAAACTGAAAGAGTAGCCAGAAACCAGTGTGCTGTATGTTTAGAGCTGTATAACCTTAATTGACATGCAAAATGCGATACATACTACATGTAACTTCCTAATGTACTGAAATGGATCCCCACACATTCTAAAGTGACTGCTGTGAAAGTAGAAGCATCTTTTATTTGGATTTTATATGGTACCTGCTGGTGGAAACCCTAAATCAAAACGCCATGCATATGGTATCAATGATGACAACTCAGATAGAAATCAAGTGCATAAATATTAATCATACCAAAACTGATTTTTCCAAAACAAAAACAACTTTAAAATAACTGTGTCTTTATCGGTCCCTAAAAGCAGAAAGACTGGGTGTTTGTGTAATGAGATATTGCCAAAAGTGGAAGGGGGTGCTACCTGCTTCAACTGCAAAGAGACGTGCTATAACGTTGTTTTGCATAAATTTCGACAATATTTGGACTTGTTACTGATTTCTGCAGCATTTAGCATGCAGTGTTGCACTGAGATGACAAAACCATTAGAAAAAATAAGGACAGACATTAGGCAATAAAAATTAGCAGAGTGGAATGCGCCTGCGAGGCCTACAAGCAGAATAAAGAGATTATTTTTTTTATTTAATGTCTCATATTACAAATCATATTTTAGATTATAGATTATAAATTATTATAAATATACCGAACAGTGTAGATCCCAAGAAGGAACCTGGTGGGACTCACTAGTGACTTTGTTCCATGTTGATAAGTTAAAGCAACAGTATTTGTTAGTAACCATGTAGGGTTTTTTTTTTCCAGAAATAATGTTCTGCTGGCAAAAGCATTAAAATATCCATTTTTCATTTCTTTCATTCTTGAATGGAGATACAGTATTTTGAAGTTTTTAGATGTTCGCACTCCCATGCCGTGCCCACCATGTAAAAATTAAATCTCATGGTGCTCTTTGTTTCCTATGCTGCAACCAGTTTTTAACCCCATTTGTTCTGTTTATGCCCCCTGTATACCAGCCATGGCCCCTTCTGTTCTGGCCTCCATGGCTCTGTCACCTGGCTTTAGGCTGCAGGCAGTGCCTGAAAGTAAACAGGGCAGAACATGAACATGCAAACAGAGCAGGAGCATGGTGGAGGTGGGGGGAGGGGGAACTTTATTAGACTGCACGGCAGACAGCACTACACAGCCATGCTGAAATGTACTCTGTTGAAGATGCAGGAGCAAGCCGGGGGCATGCAGCACACAAGACATACAGCACTTGAATGTGTGGCACTCCAAAATGGCGTGGCTGGTGGGCACAGTCTGCTGTCAGCCAGATCAGATGCACACTCTCCGAGCTGCGGCACATTTGGCAACTTTGACCATAAATGACAATATCAGAAAATAAGAGCTTCACAACTATGCTAAATTTGCCTAAACTTAGACAGGACTGCCCTCCAGCTGGATGCTGTTTTTTTTTTTTAAATACAAGTTTTTATCCTGCTTTTTCTGGAGCTAGCAGGCAGGGCTCTGCAGAGGGCTCACATCCGACCCCAGCCTGCGTCCCAATTACCAGGATTGCAGCCAGGAACATCATAGACCCTGTTAGCTCCATTTTCTCACCTTCCCTGTCATAGACGCACATATTCGCATGGAGGCACGTGCATGCTGCGTTCCCCCTTCATGCCAGCCTCTGTCAGACACTGTCCCTGGGCCTCCACCTGGTGGCAGTCACACAGCGGAAGCATCAACATCCCTCCCTGCGGGAGAAGAGCTGCCTCATGGCAGTTCAATACAGCTTCCACCCTCCCCTGCCCCCAGCCGACCCTCAATGACCCAGGCTCATTCCCAAACCCAGGTGTGGCATTCAATGCCTCAACCCTCAGCACCACCAGGCTGGCGCTGAATGCTATTCAAGTCAGATGGCTTGGAGCTGTCGGCATCAATTCAAAAAGGCTCATCTTGCAGCGATGGAGAACCATTGCCTTATCCACACTTTGCTTCAATGGAAGCAGGCTATAGGGGTTCTTGACCACCATGAGAGGTTAAGTCATCTCACAGTAGGGAAACAAAGAGTATACACAAACTTGGGATCCATATCTGAAGTTTCTGGTTGATGCAGTCACTTGAGGATTAAACAGTATGGTTTCTCTGTGAAGGAGTTCGGTAGACCCTTCACTATAGCATGATACAGGTTACACCACTGGTTTCTTCCTGTATGTGATAAAACCGGACTTTGTGAAAGCCACGTATACTGCAATGCATAGTTTTATTGTGTTTAGACAACCAGTTTGCTAATAGTTATACCGGTTTATGATATAAATGTTACTATTAGTCAGCCCCTCCTCTCTATGAAATCTGAAATATTTGTGTCTGTACTGAAATGATATACTTCATAAAAATTATAACTATAAACTTAAAGAGAGGCAGAGTCAGCTAAGCAGAGAGCAACACCCATCAGTGTACTACACTGAGGATATTCTGCACAGAGAGACCGTCTACTTCGATGGTTGATCTTGAACCAGTCCTTGCTCAGGTTTTGAAACAGGTCTATGACATAGATAAGAAAGTGGAGGGTTTTAACAAACAGCTGGATGTAGCAGAAAACAAAGTCAGCACTCTGTTGTTGGAAGCTAAGGCAGTCTAATTATATGAAGCATTGCATAAGTGCGCAGAAAAATGACCACTAGCTGCCACAAGACAGGAAAGGTCTCAAAAATGACCCCATTTGAAAATCATGTATATATGGTGCAAATTCTGGGAGTGCAACACCCCCCACCCCCACCAACTGATGTGCAGCTTCTCCTTCTGTATCAGTGTCATTTTCAGGCCCTTCAAAATGGGCACCAGATCAGTTAGTAGATTAACATACTGTAGACAGGTTTGTAAGTCTGCACTGAGAAAACATAGCCATGTGTACCCTTACTGTAGCATATTTGTGAAAAGGGCTGTGGGTAATGACTTAAATAGAAAACGACTTAAGCTACAGTCAATTGGCGTGACGCCACCACCTACTTAAAATTCACAGCATCCTTGACAATACAAACTGGTTACTTAAAAACTGTGCCAGTGGTAAAATAAAAGAAATTAATTTTTGGCAGGTCATCAAATAACATACAAGTCATTATTCTAACTAATGATTTTCCAGAAAGAAAAATCAATCGTTAAGAGTTTATTTAATAAAATCAGTCACTTTGATTAGAACACTGAAACCCAGAGCTCCTCCGGGAACTCAGTGCATCCAAACAACACATTCTGAAATCAATAAACAATCTGGGGGTTTACAGCGCATGTAGCAGCAGGAGAGCTCTGAATGATTCCCCCGGACACTTACCAGCACTGTTAGTTAAAATGCCAGGAGAATCTACTGTCCTACCAATTTTCTGTGTTAAAGTGTGTGTGTGTGTGTGTGTGTGTGGGGAGAAAATGTTTTGACAATCATTAACAACCAGTACCATGTACCCCTCTGACAGGAATAAATCTGCTGTGTAATGAAGCATTTGGTGGGGGGGGCATGACAATCTGAGACAGAGTTAATGTCATTCTTTTTCTACTTTTTTTTTTTTTTTTAAAGAGGTATTTTCTCCCAGCCACTTCACGTCATTCCAGGGAGAAACCCTGGTCCTAGGGATATACCCTGTTCTGTCCTGGGATACAAGGGAGCGAGGTGACAGGAGGGGTACATTGGACACCAATGAGATTTATTGGGCAGGTGTTCAGGTGGGGGGAGGGGCCACTGGACTACCAGGGAAGAATTTCATTTACTATCGGAATAACGATCGGAGACCGAGGAGGTGGCAGGGACCACTAGACTACCAGGGACTGATTTTGTTCATATCGGGATGGTGATTGGACATCGGGGGAGAGGGGAGGGAGGGACCACTGAACTACTAGGGACACGATGAAGTGGGTTGGTGGGATACCTTGCACAACCTGTGACAACCACTAGGGTTGCAAAGAGTTAAGAGGAGGTTTTCCTCAGCGGTATTTTCTCCATGGAAGGGAACCCTGCAAAAGGCTCTTGCATAGAGAAAATGCTTCATCAATGGGACTGCACCCATATGCAGGTCCCCTCCCCCTCATTTGCATTTCAGATCCCTCAAACCTTTGTCCGGGTGCAAACTGGGCTTTTGTGAATACCATATTGGGGAAAAACTCAGTTTGCATAGTGCAAACTGGGTTTGCAATGGGGCATAGTTTAGTGACTCTAGCCCTTGGTATCTGGCAAATGTCCACTGCTGATGCAAACATTAGTAGTGTACGAAAGTGGAGAGAGCAGCTCCTCACAAAAACCTTTAAAGAACTCCCCAGATAAGCTATCTGAGCCCGGGGCCCTACTGTTCTTGAGGGAGCACTTTCCTCGGTAAATCAGTGCCGACATTACAAGTGCAAACACGCACTGTTTATATGCTAATCTTTCCTGTTAAATATACTGACAAACAGGAGTACCTTGCAACTTAGCCTGTCAGCCACACAATCAAGAGGGCTGGCCTCGGGAGACTCTGGGAAAATAATGGCCAGTGGAGGATGTCATAGGATCAACCAGATAACAAGCATTTGTCAATGGTTTAGATATTTGGAAGTGATAGTTCCATGCCTTCCTCACAAGACATCCACTGTGTCTTTCCATTTGGTATTCAGAGAAGAGTGGGAAGGGCAAGGGCCACAGCAGTTGCCAAGGGGGTGAAGAGGTGGACAATAGTCCATTCAAAGGCAAAAGAGTCCTGCAGAAACTCACTAAATTGAAGGTGGACAAAGCGATGGAACCAGATGGCATGCCCACGGATATTAAGAGAACTGCGAAGGGAGATAGCAGTACCTCCGCAGCCATGTTCACCAAGTCATTCAACACGAGTGAATTAGAGGAGGGCACATGGTCCCTCTACACAAGTCCAGCAGCAGGGAGGAGGCAGGGAACCCCTGCCTGCTTGGCTAGTAGCAGGTTAAGGGGCCTGGGTACTGAAACGGGTGCCTCCACCTGGAGGTCAGGGTTGTTAGTGGTCAAGCTAACCTGGGCACAGCCCTCTGGGACACTGTAACCCCACTCTTTCCCTTCTAGTGGCCTGAACAATATACAATATTCACTTTCACAATGACCCTTATTCACCATGCAATTACCCACACTGTTTGCACTTCCCACCAGGGCTGGTTCCTCTAGCTCGACCCTGGGGACCCCCTGTAAAACAAAGTTATGCACAGCAAATAGCAACAGTACAGTATTCTTGGCACAAACTGGAACCACAGCCAGGTTAAATGCAAAAAGAGATCTGATTTATTCAGGGGACTTGAACAAGGGAGGGGTGTAATCAGGTTGATTGGCTTAAAGGCTAAATCAATCAGACAGTTATGCATGCACTTCACAGTCCCTACACAGTCACACACTCTGGGTACCTAGGTAGGAAAAAGGTGGGCTAGCCAGGACCATTGCCCGGGATAGGCCAGCGTCGGAGCTGGTTGGGGCCCTGTGATGGAAGAAAGCAACATGCACAACACACACTATTTGTAATCTGGAGCCAGAGGGCTCAGTTTGTGAAGGCAAAGACAACAAAGCAATCAGATGACAACACTTTAGATTTAGCTGTTGTTGCAGGGAGCTACCCTGATGTTTGCTCACGATACCCAATACAGGACACAAGCAGGATGAAATCGAAACTGCAGGTTGTTAAGCTGGAGTGCCAGGAGAAGCACTGTCCACACGGATCACCGAGGTATCGTTCCTGCTCAAGACATTGAGCAGGTGGCTGATCCCCCGGCAGGTCTCTTATCAATGGCTTTCTCTGTGTAGTGGGTAGTCTGGCTGGGCCAGTGTGGCAAGGCCCAGGCCAAACGGAGATGCAAACGGATTTAGTCCGTTGGAGCTGAATGCAGCCTCCAGCAAGCAGAACACAGTTCAGCACACAGTGGGAAACCAAATCACGACCCACTAACAGAACACAGCACATTTACATGTAAGAAATTCTACTGTACCAGGCAGATTGCTATCTGGTTGCAATTACAGAGTCTCTACACAAACCAGGAGTTCAAAGGTGGCTGGAAATCCTGACAGGCCGATCATATTCAGCAAATCTTCGGTCTTTTTCAGGTTAAAGCCTGGTCACAGTTCTGTGGCCTAAATCATCCTCACAATTCGGATTCAGTCCGACTAAACTTTAGTTTCCCTCTCAGGGACAGCAGGCAGACAGGCAGGCCAAAACTCAGCCCTTTCACAGTTCTCCTGCGTGAATTGCACAGGAGCTCCTGCTTTAATCACTCAAGCTGTTACCACTTTCACTTCCCAATTCAGACTGTCTCTAGCTGCAAGCAGCCTGGGACTTTCTCCCGGATTGAAAAGGTTCCGTTGGCTGATCTATCTGTCAGTCAGTTCAAGGGCTCCCCTTCCAGGTCTGTTGTGGCACCAAAACGCAAAAACTACAATTCCTACAGAATTTTGCTCCCACAAAGCCCCTGGGGACAGGCTCCATTTTAGAGTCCCCAAAGGTACAGACTGGCCCATTTCAGCAGTTCAGGACCAAGATGGTGGAGATGAACAGAAATGTATATGCTTCAAAGAAGGCAGGTTAGACAAACTGCAATACTATTACTATTCTAATAAATGATCAGCAAACAAGTACATCTTTTAACAGGGCTCCCTCTCAAATTAATTATGACTGCAATCCAGGCAGCTCTTAAAGAGACAGTACACAGAGGCTATACAAACACTCTCTGGTAATACATTTAAACTGCTAAAACGCAGGACACCAGCCTTGCAGTGAGCATTTAGGCAAGCTCAAGGAAGACTTTTCAGGAACCCCCATTTGTAGGGGGTTACATATCTATTTTAGAACATGCTTGATATCTTGCTGAGTAATATGTGTAATCCTGAACGGTCTCATTATAAAACCTCCACACATTCAAATAGCCATGTTCCCATCAAGTTCGTAACATTTGAGTCATCATGTAACCAGTAGGACTATTTCTAGTGGCTCTATCACAGCGTACATTATGACACAATTAAAGTCTCCAGCTATTAAAATCACAACAATGGGATCATCAGGGAGACGCCTGAGCTATCTTGATTAGGCGAGCAGGCATTTACTCCATTGATGACATTCGTATCCTGGATGTATCGCCCTTCCAGATCATCCAAATGAGAAACGTGTTCAAACTGGAATTGTCCATATATCAAACTTTGCTGACCCAACCTCTTTCAAGATTAGCATCCTCTTTCTGCTTTAAATGAGTTTCTTGACAAAACAAAATTAAAAAAAAAAGATTCATGCATTTAATTTATGAAGCTCGTTTAAGATACAGAGACGTTTGATTAAGGACTTAAAGCCTTTCACATTATACGTAACATACTTTGTACTAGTCATAACAACATTTTGTTTCTGTTTACAGAGTGATACAGTAATCGTGGAAGAGGAGCCATCAAGTATACCTGCACAACAAAGTCGAAGTGTAGAAAATGAATGAGCTGCTAGATTTCCACAGGAAGAAACCATACAGTACCCGTTATCATATTGCAAATGAAATGCTGTGAGCCCTTAATAAAAAAACTGCATGCACTGTACCTGTGCCCTTATTTTCCCCACTGTTTAAATACAAACCAGCCAAATGCAGACAATTAGTTACAGAAAATGCCAAACAGAGAAACACTTATCATCCTACTTCTGTCTGACAGTGCCAAACGTGGACCTGCAAACCAAACAATCAAAAAACCCACACATTAAAACAAAAAAAACACAGAAAATGCTTAAAAAACAGTTAATTTTCACCGGTAACGGGATGTGCTGTCTCAGCCCTCTCTTGCTGATTGGCCCAACAAAGAAAGACCATGCCCACTGAAATGGGAATCTTGCAGGGATGCCTAGGTACCCTACCAATAACAGGGCCACTATATACAGCGGCCAACATCACTCCTCATCTCCCTCCATACACAGTACATTAAGACAACAAGTTGTACATAAAACATGCACATATAACTCAATACAGGTAAACATCTCATTAAAAACAATTGGGGGCATTTATCAATCAACATATACACTGAAAAAAATTAAAGGTTACACCACGGCGCATGTGCGAGCCGTGGACTGGGATGGCAACTTAATCATCAGCTCAGTGCCACCCAGCCTTTCATTTGAACACAACCTCATTAAATCTGTGGTGATCTCTCTCAAATCGGGCTCACCAGACATCAACAAACCCTGTTTTAATTAATGACCAAGCTCCAGATCAAAACTTGCTAAAATAGTCAAGTTATTACCACAGAACTGTGGCAGCTAAGCCTTTGCAATTACCCCAATTAACAAACACACATAAACAACTCCTTTTGGCCCCAATAACCACAGCTGAGGTGACCACCAAAATTAAATGATTAAAATCTGGTAAATGTCCTGGGATGGATGGGCTCACAAAAGAATTCTATAAGCAGCTTAAAGAATCAGTAGTCCCTTTCCTTACTAGGACCTTTAACTCGGCTCTAGAGAAAGATGGTAAGATGGCCCCATCTTGGGCACAGATTATTATCTCTGTGATACTGAAGTCAGCCAGGGACCCCACCTACTGCTTTTCATATAAGCCCATTTCGATCTTAAATACTCATTATAAAATGTAACTGGTATTTTTACCAGGAGACTTGAGCAAATTATTCCAGCATCAATTCACACTGATCAAAAGGGCTTCCTGATGGGACATCAGGCAATGGACAATGTCAGACCGACAGTCCACATTACAGACCACCTGAGCCAAACAAAACAGCCAGCCTACTTGATGAGCTAAGCCACAGAGAAGGCCTTTGATAAGGTCTCATGGGCCTTCCTGCATGAGGTTCTGGCTGGCGTTGGGATTGCAGACCTATTTATTGATTGTACTCCTCCCCCTCAGCCTATGTCCGCACAAACGTGCATATCTCTAGATCTTTGTAGGGGAACCGGGCAGGCTTGCCCCTTATTTCCACTCCTGTTTGCTTTATATATTGAGCCCTTGGCTCAAGGGATATGGCTTAACCAGCGGATCACAGGGGTTGGGCTAGGGGGCACCCACCATATATTGGCCCTTTATGTGGATGATATTATGCTTTACCTTGCCAATCCCCACTCTCCATTGCCGGAGGTTTTCCATCAGATACACAATTTCTCTGTTCTCTCTGGATATACCTTAAATTGAACAAAGACAGAGGTTTTGGTGCTTTCCCAGACCGTACCTAGGGAAGTCCAGGATTAATATACCATGAAATGGGATCTTGATACTATTAAGTACTTGGGGATTCACCTGGGGAAAAGTTCTTCTACTTTGTTTGCAGATAATTATGCACCTCTGCCAGCAACTATGCAGTCAGATTTTCAATGGTGGTCTCTCCTCCCACTCCTCCTGCTCGCTAAAATACAGGCAGTTAAAATTAACATATTACCAAGATTACTATACTTTTTCCATAGTGTCCCATGTCTGGTAGCCCAGAGAGATCTCTCTAAATGGCATGCCACCATACTGCAATATATTTGGAATAATAATAGGCCCTGTGTGTCTCAGAAAACCATGCATCTCCCTAAGACAGAGGGTGGCTGGGCCTTTCCCAACCTAATAGTCTACAGGGCAGCAGTACAAATGAAGTTAGCCTTACTCTGTGCTCGTCCAACCTATAAAGCCCAATGGCAACAAATCAAGCTTAATCAGCCTCTCGTCCCTCCTCTCCCTGCCTTGCTTTTCCAAGGTAATAGCAACTTCCACTGGTTGCAGACTCAATATTTGGGTACAAAAGCCCTCTTGATTAGTGGGGGTCTTGGGATAAGAAAGAGTTATACAGCCAGTTCTCTTTGGAAATACAGGTGGTGGATATGGAATGATAATTTCTTGCTTGCACTCCAAAATGTATGGTTTAGGAATCAGGTCACCAGGATTTGTTTGTCTCCATGGCAGCTTTTCCAAAAGTCAACTGTTATGCCTTTTGATTTGGCTATAAATAAGTTTTCCTGGCAGCAGTTGGATATACTACATTACTACCAACTAAGAGATTATATAAACACACAACTTCGAGCCGCTTCACAAATAGAACATAGGCACCCTTTTCTCACAGTCTGAAATAATCTGGGGCTCCATTCATGGGAAGGGTGCCATAACTATGTTGCACGCAAATTACATAGCCGTTAGGCAGTATAATATTCAAGCAGTACAGAACAAATGGGAACAGGAACTCAAATTAAAATTGAAACAAAGAAGGTGAAAGGGGTATGGCGGACAATCTGGTGGTCAACCTCCTCACCTTTGTGGAGGGAGTTCGCTTGGAAGCTCTGAATAAGATATTTCATAACACCACAATTACAATCTAAGAGAAATACCATTCTCCCTTCATCCTGTTGGCAAAAGTGTGGGGAACCAACTGCCACACATGCCCATGTATTTTGGGATTGCCCCAAAATAAAGGCCTACTGAGCTCAAGTCCAAAGACATTTGGAGACCCTTTTTAGTGCCTCATGCTCTTTGGGTCCAAAGAATCTGATTCTGGGTCTCTGCCCAACGTCAGTTACAGGCAAAGAGGGCAAATACCTATGGGGGTGCTGGTGGTTGCAGCAAACAAAGCAATAACTAAGAAATGGCTCCAGGAGAGCCCACCACTGGTGAAGCAACACACTACATCTCCAGAAACGGGCTGGATAGCCTTTCATCCTGCAGCAGGCAGAGGGGGACACTGAACTTCACAGAGGCAGGCCTCGGACACTGGCATGGAGCATGCATCAATCAATCAATCAATCAATCAATATCTGTATTTATCCAGGCGGACACCATTGAGCAAGTTCATTTACAAGGTGGACCTGCATCGCACTAGGTCAGGTAGCAATACATTTATGTACAGACAAAAATACAATCAGAGAAGGTATACTTGGAGCATACAAGTAAAATAGCAAAACATTTATGTACAGACAGGCGGAAGGTAAGCGTAAGTAACAAAGGGATAACAAACAGCAATATAACAGAGTAAACAGTAGAAGGTACAGGTTTAGCAACATATTCATGGTCTAGTATTCTGGAATAATTGTAACCTATTCAGGAAAAAAGAGGTAGGGGATTGAGAAGTTGATGCCAGAGGATAATACGGACAATTAAAAAACTTGGTGAATTAAAGAACTCGTACAGGGTAATGGACATTGTGGGCTGGGGGATGTGGCATACCGGGGAAAGCTGGTACTGAGGTGTTATACTACCAGCAGAGAAATGTTTAGCAGGCCGTGGGCATGTTGAAGTGGAAGATGAGGCATGAAATAGTGGCAGGTGGGAAGGGGGGAGAACTGTGGTCGTAGGGTTCGTAGTTACCTAGGGTTAGATTATGTGTCATAGAACAGAATGGAAGTGCTGGGGAATGCTAGTTATAGGCGGACACGAACGAGCTAGGGTCAATGGAAGCAATTGCAGACTTCTGAGTAGGTTTTTGTGTACAGGGACTTAAGCACAGCCAGGCTGACTGGAAACCTCAGTTTCAAGGATTTTTGAAGCTTGTTCCAGAGCGATGGTAGAGCGAAGCCTAAGGCAGCTCTCCCGAAGTGCGTACAGGCCCTAGGCACTTGTAGGGTGATCAGGAAGCAGCTCCTTAGAGTGTAATTTTTTGTCACAGTAGGAGTCAGACACTCAGCAATATACTGTGAGAGTTTGCCAGTAATGGCTCGGTATATCCAGACAGCCGCATTCCTATTACACCTATATTGTAATGAGGTCCATCCCACAGCCACATATAATAAGCAGTGGTGAGTGGAGAAAGGTAGTCCAGTAATGAAGCGCAGAGCACTGTGATATAATATGTCCAGTTTTCCAAGATATGAGGCAGCGCAGTGGCTATAAATGAAGTCTGCATAGTCAAAGAGAGAAATGCAGACTGGACTAACTATCTCTTAGCTTCTGTGGTTAGTAGGCAATTTATCCTGAAAAAAAGTCCAAGCCTCTGCCTCAGCTTTTTCAACAAGTCCTCCAGATGATCAGCGAAGGAGAATTTGTGGTCTAGCCAGACCCCAGGTATTTGAATTTCGTTACATATTCCAAATTTTCTCCTGGTAACGTAGAGTTGGGGGGGGGGTACCTGCAGCTGCTGGGTACGCAAAGTAATTAACAGATGAGAACAACATTGCTTTTGTTTTCTTGCCGTTAGGTAGCAGTTTTTTATTAAGGAGCTGGTGTTGCAATAAGTTGAAATCGGCTTGTAGGTCGGCACAGGCAGTTTCAGGAGTTGTACGGCTTAGGTAAAGCACCGTATTGTCTACAAAAAGGTGGATATTTGCATCCTTGATGCCTACGTCTATACTGTTGATATAGATAGCAAATAGAAGTGGCCCCAGGATGGAGCTCTGAGGGACACCTCTTTGTAAAGGTTTGGGGGCAGAGAGCTCACCTTCGGCCTTGACCTGCTGAAGTCTGTCCGTCAGGTAGTCATGAAACCAACTCAGTGAAGTAGAGTCTAGACCTATCGATTTTAGTGTAGAAAGACGTAGGCTATGGTCTACCATATCAAAGGCCTTACTTATGTCAAGAAATGCAGCACAGACAAACTTTTTGTTCTCTAGGTTGCACTGCCAGTCGTTTGTCACCTTGGCCAGTGCCATAATTGTACTATGTCTGGCTCTGAACCCAGACTGTATAGGGTTTAAAAGCTTTGTATTGTCAATATAAGAACGTAATTAAGCATTCACAATTTTTTTCAAGAGTTTTGACAGGATGGGGAGGAGGGAGATGGGCCTATAGTTATTTAGGTCGAAGGGGTCCCCAGATTTAAATAGCAGGATGACATGTGCGGTTTTCCATAGGTTAGGGAGAGTCCCTTGCGAAAGGAATAGATGGGTTATTGGAATGGCTAGGACATGATAGGCAATCTTTAGTTAGTAGGGGTCGAAGGTGTCTGCGCCAGCACTTTTCTTTAGTGTCCAACTGAGGAGCAGATCAATCTTCTTTAGAGAGGCAGGAGAAGAAAATACTGCATTTGTGGGACTAGGTACAGGAGCTTGTGTGGCAATCTGGGAACGCAGACTGCATGCAGGTGAGTTGTCAAATGCTAAGCCTGCAGTGGCAAAGTGGTTGATGAAGGCTTGTTGTTGCATAACTCCCCTCAGAATACAGACAGGTGCCAGATGACATGGAATGGCAAACAATAAAAGCCAAGTGGTCTAATAGGAAAGGCAGAGATAAACTGAGACTGGCCCATCTGAATGAACTCCCCAGAACAGAGGAGAGAATAGGGTCACTCAGTGGTGAGCACAGACTCCACTGAGGAGGTCAGCACCAAGAAGAGCTAGGAAATAGTGCTGCTCAGATAGTGCTTTTGTGGATCCTACCACTATCTGTCAGACAGTGCTGGTATCCTGACTTGGATCCTACCAAATATCCTGCCAAAGACAGATGAAGGATCCAGGGTCAGATAGTGATGGATCCTAGTTACGATCCATGGATCCTAGGGCAGATAGTTAGGATCCGGGGCCAGATAGTGATGGATCCTGGTTAGGATCCAGGTATCCCAGGGCAGATAGTTAGGATCTGGGGCCAGATAGTGATGGATCCTGGTTAGGATCCAGGTATCCTAGGGCAGATAGACAGGATCTGGGGCCAGATAGCGATGGATCCTGGTTAGTATCCAGGTATCCTAGTTGGTAGGATCCATGGTCAGATGGCACTACTATCCTACCACAGCAACTATCTGGCCAAATTGGAGGTATCTGTAGGTATCCTGATTTCTAGGATACTATCTGAGCAACACTACTGGGAAACAGATGTTCTGTCTGTGGACATTCCACTCCCCGAATCTCCAAACATGCCTCAGAAGGGGAGACAGCAAGCACTCTAGGTGGCAGACAGAAGTCTGTGGACAGTCAAGGCAGCTGCAGTGCTGGCTGAAGGATGCCAGGCAGGCCTAGACTGGATCAAAGAGGACCAACAAGCTGACTGAAGTGCCAAGGGACAGCACTTGACTGACAAACTAGTCAGACCGATTTCAGCATGTCTAAGGACTGTCTGTACTTTACTCTCCAGACTTGGGTTTGAATCGGGAAAATATGCAACAGTTTTCTTCTGTGTACTGTCTGATAATTGTACCTCACCTCAGAACAGGCCTCATGGAAAAAGCTGACCCAGATCGAGCAGTGACAAGCTCGCCCGGTGCTCCAACTTTACGAATATACAGAGTTTCTAAGCTGGAACAGGTTCATATCATTGTACCTACAATATTTCACTTTAGTTGCTTCTTACTGGATTGCTGGTTTTAGGTATGACTGGACACCATAAGTAACTTCTAACAGCTCTGAGGCTTTTTCAACAAACATATATTAGATAGACCAGCAGGCCTCAGCAGAACTACTACTACAATCTGCTTGTGCACTTTCTAAAAACCCAGTCTCCACCCAAGACGTACCCTTAGCCCAAAACTGCAGGGGGATGTGGACTTAACCATGCTACACTGTTACTAGGGTAAGTTACCATATACTACAGTACCACACTACAGGACATAACAGTTTGAGGCAGAACACATTTATTGCCTTGTTTATTTGAAGTTAACCTCTCCCACCTTCCTTCTACCCCCACCCCTCCAGTTTTGGCACTTCTCTGTATGCGATCTCATCCATTATTGCAAATCACTGTAATTCTGGTGCCACTCCCTCACCCCAATTGTTCTCAAACTGCAGGGAGTCTGCTCAGGGACTGATCGTATCCTATGCTATCACAACCTCCATACTCACAGTATTTGAGATCACTTGACCCCCCCACCCTCAGTCCTCCCCCCTCCTTACTCATCGTGGTCTCTCTCACACACCTGGGAGGCTGCCACTGCATCTTCTGTCCTGCCCTTCACGTCTGACTGGGGGATACTGTGCGCTATCATGCAATGTTGTACGATAATACCGGATCTTATCATGTGGGTTCCTGTGAGATCATACGATTTCAGATTCTGTAGCATGATATCTGGGATCATCGGATGTGGATGTTGTGTAGCTCCTCTCCACTCTTTGCAATCTGAGCTTTTCACCCCCAGTTGTCACCTGGTATGGAAGCTATCTATCAAATAGAACTCAGATTGTGAAATTCAACTCCTCTCTATCTGATGGTGCTACCATCAATATTGGGGTTCCACAGGGCTCTACTCTGGGACCTCTTCTTCTCCTCTCACTTTTTATCAAAAACATAGATGAGGTTTTCTTTCATGCTCCTCTATTCTCTATGCAGATGATCTTGTACTCTATTCAAGCTCTGATAAGGCCACCAGTATAAATGCATCCCTTTCTTCCAATTTCACAAATGTCCAAAACTGACTTTCTGCACATAAGCTTGTAACATAGAAACATAGACTTTGACAGCAGATAAGGACCACTTGGCCCACCCAGTCTGCCCATTTCCCTACCCACTGGATAAGCTGCAGATTCTAGTTAACCAACAGCCTACTTCCTGCCACCCCCACTGCAATTGCCTTGTGTCTGTCCCATGCATGTTTGAATTCTCCTATTGTTTTAGCCCCAACAACCTCCCTAGGAAGGCAGTTTCACGCATCCACCACTTTCTCCGTGAAAAAAAATTTCCTCACATTACCCCTGAGCCGTCCCCCCTCTATCTTTAAATTGTGTCCCCTTGTTCTTACACATCTCTTTTTCTGAAAGATGCTACCCTCCTGGACTTTCTTGATTCCCTTGAGGTACTTGAACATTTCTATCATGTCCCCCCGTCCTTCCTTTCATCAAGGGTATACATATTAAGCTCTCTCAGTCTCTCTTCATATGGTTTCTGATGCAGACCCTGCACCATTTTAGTTGCCCTCCTCTGGACTGCTTCCATCCTGTTATGTCCTTGCATAGATGAGGTCTCCAAAACTGCACACAGTACTCCAGATGGGGTCTCACCAACTGTCTGTACAGAGGGATAACCACTTCCCTTTTTCTACTTGTGATGCCCCTTCCTATGCATCCCAGTATCCCCCTGGCTCTCCTTACTGACTTCTCACATTGCTTACCAACCTTTAGATCATCTGATATGACTACCCCCAAGTCCCGTTCCACTTTTGTTGTTGTTAGTACCTCCCCTGCTATTGTGTACTCTTCTGGGTTTTTGTTTCCCAGGTGCATTACTTTGTCCAAGCAATGTTACTTGGATCTGCCCCTAAACTTAGGACATGTCAAACTCCCTTATTGGTGCAAGACCACAGTGGCACACAAATAGAATGCATTACATCTTTTAAGTACCTGGGAATTCTTCTGGACTATTCTCTGGACTTCAGCCTGCATATACAATCTGCCTGCAAGGCAGTGAATGCTAAACTGGGGGTTGCTTACAAGTCCAGTTTCATGTTGACTCCCACTGCTAAACTTGCTATTGCCAGAGGCATTTTACTCCTTGCCTTCACCTATGGCATGCTGGCCTTTGCTGCCACACACAAAACCATCCTTCATAAGTGGGATGTCACTTACAATAATATCTGTCGATACGCCTCCTTGTCACCATGGCTTAAGCACCACTGCCAACTGTACAGGGACCTGGGCTGGTTATCCCCCTCAGCTTGCAGCAATACTCTCTTGGCTCCCTGATTGACTCTATACTCAGAAACCAGACCCCTTCAACGCTCACAACATTGCTGGTACCTCAAACCTCCTCCTATAGACTGCGATCGGTAGACAAATCCCGGCTGAATGTACCTAGATGTAAAACATCAAAAGGCTCTGTTGCCTTCAATCACTCTGCTCCTAAGCTTTGGAACTCTCTCCCCCAAGCACTTCAAATATCTGGATCCCATTGTAACCCCCCTACAAATGAGGGTTCCCAAAAAGTCTTCATTGAGCTTGCCTAAATGCTCACTGCCAGGTTGGTAGCCTGCATTTTTAGCAGTTTAAATGTGATTACCCGAGCCTGTATAGCCTCTGTGTACAGTCTCTTTACGAGCTGCCTAATTGCAGCTTAAGTAATCTGAGAGGAAGCTCTGTTGAAATATGTAACTATTTACTGAAAATCATTTAGAGTGATAATGATAATGTAGTTTGTCTAACCTGCTTTCTTTGTAGCAAGGACTGTTTTGTTTGTCTCCACTATCTTGGTCCTGGACTGCAAATTGGACCAATCAGTACTGGTGGGACCTAAAATGTAGCTGGACTACAGGAGCTGTCTGAATTCAAAATCTGTAGGAACTGTAGTTTAGAGTTTTTTGCACCTTTTTTTTCAACTGAAGGGGGAGCTCTTGCTTTGACTGACAGCCAAATCAGCCAACCAAATCTCCTGGATCTTGGGGAAGTCCCAGGCAGCTTGCAGTTTTCAGTTAGTTCTGAGCTGGAAGCTCAAGAAGAAGAAGCTGAAGTAATTCTGGGCAGCAATCCTAAGTGGATTCGCATGGGAGAACTGGGAAAAGGCTGAGTGTTTGGCCTGTATGTCTGCCTGCTGCTCCTGAGAGGGAGAGAAGAGAATTATTTTGGACTAAATCTAAGTTTGTGTGACTAAAGTAAGCTACTGAAGTGGGCCAGGCTCAACCTGAAGAAGACCAAAGATTTTGCTGAATGCGATCGGCCTGTCAGGAGTTCCAGCTACCCATATGCTCCCGGTGTGTGCAGAGACTTTGCGATTGTGACCAGGGAGCACTTTGCCTGGTACAGTAGAATTCCCGGACATGTAAATGTGCTATGAGCTGCTAGTAGGTTGTGAGTTAGTTCCCCACTGTGTGAACTGTGTTCTGCTTGCTGGAAGCTGTATCCAGCCCAAAATGGACTGCACCTGAATTTATCTCCATGCAGTCTGGGCCTTGCCAGACTGGCCCAGCCAGACTACCCACTGCACAGAGAAGCCATCGATGAGACCTGCCTGGGGATCAGCCCCCCCGCTCCACGCCTGAACAGTAATGACGCCTCTGCGACTCGTGTGGGCCCTGCTTCTCCTGGCACTCCTGATCAACCACCTGCAGTCTCGATTTTCATCCAGCCTGTGTCCAGTCTTGGGTATAGTGAGTACATACCAGGGTAGCTCCCTGCAACAGCAGCTTAATATGAGTGCGTCATCTGATTGTCTTGTTGTTTCGTTTCCTTTACGATCTGAGCCCTCTGGCTCCGGATTACAAATATTGTGTACTGTACATGTTACGTTTTCCATCACAGGGCCCCAACCAGATGCAACCCCGGGCAATGGTCCTGGCTAGCCCATCTCTTCTCCACCTGGGTACCCAGAGGTGGACTGTGTGGGGGGACTCAAAGCGCATGCATAACTGCTTGACTGACATATCCTTTAAGCTAATTAACCTGATTTTGCCCATCCCTTGTTCAAGTCCCCTGAATAAATCAGATCTAACTTCTTCTGCATGTAATCTGACAGTGGTTCCAGTTTGTGCTCAAAGTACTGTACTGTTGCTATTTGCTGTGCATAACCTTGTTTTACAGGGGGTCCCCAGGGTCGAGCCAGAGGAACCAGCCCTGGTGGTAAGTGCAAACAGTGTGGGTACTTGTGTGGTATACCAGGGGTATTGTGAAAGTGATTATTGTACAGTGTTCAGGCCACTAGAGGGGAAAGAGGGGGGTTACAGTGTCCCGGAGGGCTGTGCCCAGGTTAGCTTGACCATTACCAACCCTGACCTCCGGGTGGAGGCACCTGTTTCAGAACTCAGGCCCCTTAACCTGCTACTAGCCAAGCAGGCAGGGGTAGCAGCCCTTGGGATAGCGCCACCAAGGGGTTACATTTTGGAGGCTCACTGCTGGGATTAGTGTCCCCTAGTGGCCAAATTTGTGAACTGCTGTTAAAAATAAATGGCTACCCCAACAGAAGTGGCTGTACACCAGTTGGTGGGGTGGTGTACTGGGCAGGAGATCGACCCCCAAAATTGCTATACTTATCCTGTTCCCCTGAATACCATTAAGGACACTGTAGAGGGAGTACTTTCCAAGGCTAAAGGTTTACAAAACCCTGTGGTGGTGGGTCGACAGGCTAATCTGCTCGCCCAAAGTTTCATGGCATTAGTAGAGTGTAAGGACCCAGCAGACAGTTCCAAAGTGCCACAGACCATCACCCCCAAAGGAGCCCTCATTGCCTGGAGAGTGATAACTAAAGACAGTAAAGACCCCTGGGAGAATGACCCCCCCCCCAACTATCTGAAACTTTTGAGGAAAAGTTTGCTAAGTTATTGCTGGAGGAAGGCAAAACTGGAGGACGTAAAGAAACTATTCCTGCCACCTGGGGATGTTCCTCCCCCAACACCTCCTCCCGCTTCAGCACCCGTTATTGCCCCGCCTTCTGTGCCCATGCCAATGCTGGCTCCTATGTCTGTATCTGCCATTAGTCATGACTCTTACCGAAGGTTGAGAATCTTCTCTGGCGCCTTCCCCACCCCGCAAGGAGAGGATGATTGGGAGACCTGGATAGATTGTGTTGCCCCTTTGGTACCTGAATGGCAGTGTGCGGAGGCTGAGAAATGGAAAAGGATCATAGAAAGTTTGAGGGGTCCCAATCTAGAGGCCATTAAATTTCTGAGGTCCACAAACCCTGATGCATCTGCCCAGAAGTACCTATCTGCACTTGAAGGCAATTTTGGAAGCATTGAGTCAGGAGAGAACTTGATGAGGAAATTTCGAGGTACAAAATAATGGCTAGGGGAAAGTTTGTCTGCATATGTTACTTGTCTGGAAAGAGCGCTGAAGAAGGCTTCCCAAAAAGGTGGGGTAGCCACCAGTGACTTAAACCATGTGAGGTTGGGGCACATACTGCAACATGCAAAGCATTCTAAATTGCAGCTCCTTCAATTAAGGATCCTAGATAGAAGGGGTAACCCACCGGACTATTGTGACTAAAAGAACTCCAGAAGGTTGAAGATGAAGATGAGGATTGTAATTATAGCGTGAGCATAGCCCAAGTGATCACGGCATCGGAAGACCCTTCCAAAGTGAGGACCAATGAGGGCGTGCCACCATGGGATGAACTTCTGAGGGAGTTCAGGGAAACAAAAAAAAGTCTCTTTATGAAGGCCATTCCTGCAATTACAGGCAATGACCCTTATCCAACTGCATCTGCTATGGGGGTGGGGGTGTTCACCCAGGCATCTCCTGCTGAAAGCAGCACGAAACTCGATGTCTTGACTATGGAAGTAAGAGAATTGATGAGATGTCTCCAAATGCTCACCACGCAGCAGACAGAGATGGCACCAAGGTTTTCAGTTGGTAGTACCACCGCCCCAGTTCCCAGTGTGATGCATTGGCCTCCCCAAATCCCAGAAAACATATTTTGCCATAATTGTGGGAAGGATGGGCACATGATGAGAGAATGCCGGTCCACAAAAGACCTAGATAAAGTTGCATATAGGCTTCAAGACGAGCTTCAGAGAATGAATCAGCAGTTGAGGAGTGCCCAAAATGACAGCAGTGAGGGTTCAAGAAGTAGTAACTCAAATCCCTATGTGGCTAAATCATCTCTCCAGACCCCTGCTGCTGTCCCTCCAGACTGGTCCAAAACAGTGGGCCCTTCAATGGAGACTACTGTGGCTGTGAATGAGTATTCTACTTGGGCTGTGCTGGACAGTGGGTCAAGTGACCATTGTATTTAAGGACTGGTATGACAAATACTTATCTGCTGTGCCTTCATAATCTCTGGAAGGCTCACATGTGGGGGCTGAGCGACAAGCCTTATCCCTACCTAGGATATGTCCGCTTCTGGTTGTCATTTCCTACAGCTGTAACTGGTGTAGAGGAGCAAGTCGAGACACTGGCCTTAGTGTGTCCCCCTACTGGACTGTATGATGGGGTTCCCCTGTTAATTGGGACCAATGCCCATATGTTTGGGAGACTGGTACAACTCTGTCATGAGAGAAAAGGGCGACAACTAGGAGGGCCCTAAGAATTCCCGCTCTGATCAAGAGGGCCTATGATTTGCAACAGAACCCCAAGGGAGTGGACCAAGATGATCTGGTAGGGGTCATGTGGAAGAAGGATCCCGATTCAATGGTACTGGCCCCTAACATCAAGTGTACCGTTCAAGGGGAGGTCCACCTCCATCAACATGTCAAGAACAAAATACTGATGTTGGACCTGCCAGGCAATGGAAAATTGCCGGAAGGATTATTGGTTAAGCCCAGCATTTTGCCAGCTCATGCTCATGCCTATGCATGACGAGTGATGGTCCAGATTCTTAATGTGTCAGATCGGGAGATCCAGGTGAACAGAGGATGCACCCTAACTATGGTACACTGCGCAGACACTGCAGTGTTGCCCAGCAGCAAGCACCCTGGTAAGACAGATAGAGTGACTCCTGACTTATTTGATTTTGGTGACCCCCTGTTGCCAGCTGAATGGAAGACTAGAGTTAGCCAGAAACTTGCCCAGAAAGATCAAGTGTTTTCGTTGAAGGAATGGAACATGGGATGTGTCCAGGGTGCGGAGCATCACATATGCCCGCATGATGAACGGCCATTTCGAGAGAGGTCTTGACACCTAGCCCCTGCAGACATAAACGATATGAGAAGACACTTGCAGGAAATGCTCGTGGCTGATGTGATACAAGAATCCAGGAGCCCATATGCTTCTCCCATTGTGGTTGTGCATAAGAAGAATGGATCTGTAAGAATGTGTGTTGATTATCGAATTCTGAATCGGCGGACCATCTCCGATCAGTACACCATGCCCCGTATACAAGATGCTCTGGATTGTTTGAAAGGGAGCAAATGGTTCTCGGTGTTTGATCTTCACAGTGGATATTACCAGATTCTGATGGCTCTGGAGGACTGTGAGAAGACAGCCTTCATCTGTCCTTTGGGGTTCTACAAATTCCTGAGAATGCCACAGGGGATATCGGGCGCCCCAGCCACCTTCCAGCGACTGATGGAACGAGCGGTGGGAAACATGAATTTGCTGGAATGCCTGGTGTACTTGGACGATGTCACTGTGCTTGGGAGCTCCCTAGAGGAACATGAGAGTCGACTGTTCAAAGTACTAGACTGACTGGAAGATTTAGGCCTCAAGCTGTCCATTGACAAGTGCCAGTTTTTCCAAACCTCTGTGAAGTATGTGGGGCACATAGTGTCTATAGAGGGGATACAGACTGATCCTAGTAAAGTTGAAGCCTTGACTACTTGGCCCCAGCCCCACAATTTGAAAGAACTACAATGTTTCCTGGGATTCTGTGGCTACTACCGCTGGTTCATAAAAGGACTATTCCAAAGTGATTCAGCCACTTTTGAATTTTACCCAGGGTTACCCTCCTACCAATCGAAAATACAAAAAAGGGGCCATCAAAGAACCAGACAAAGCATATTTCCACCCAGGTGAACTTTTTGGGTCCTGTTGGACACCTGACTGTGAAGCAGCTTTCCACGAAGTCATATACCAGCTCACCCATGCCCCCATCCTCGCTTATGCTGATCCCACCAAACCCTATGTGCTGCATACTGACGCCAGTCTGCAGGGTCTAGGAGCTGTACTGTATCAAGACCATGAGGATGGTCTGAGACCAGTGACATTTGCCAGTAGGAGCTTGACCCCGTCAGAGTGAAACGACCCTGTGCACAAGTTGGAGTTCCTTGCGTTAAAATGGGCCATTGTCGACCAGTTTCATGATTACCTCTATGGGGTGAAAATATTGGTGAGAACTGACAATAACCCATTGACCTATGTACAGACTTCAGCTAAGTTAGATGCCATGGGGCACCGGTGGCTTTCTGCAATAACAACATATGATTATGCTGTCGAATACAGACCGGGCCTGAATCATATTGATGCTGACGCCCTATCCTGGAGGCCCATTTCCAAGAGCGACTGGGTCAGGCTGTCTGAACCTGACATATGAGCACTGTGCCAAAAGTTTGATAGAAATGAACAGACGTCTACGGACACAGCGAACTTCTTAGCAGATTGCTTGGGCCCCTCTGACACCTGCATACCGGCTGCGTATTGCCACTTTTCTGCTCTAGATAATAGTGTACTACCTCAGTTTGACAATGACAGCATTCAGTGGGCTCAGTCCCGAGATCCTATGATTCAGCCAGCACCTGACACTCTTCGTGCAGGAAAAGATGTGTCCAAGTTGTGTTCCTCCGATATGTGAACCACTTTATTGTTTAAAGAAGGCCCCAGGTTGAAGTTGCTTAATCAGTTGTTGTACAGAGAGACAGTAGATCAGGGTGGCCAAATAGACAAGCAACAATTGGTCCTGCCCGCAGCCTTCAAAGAGTTGGTACTGAGGTCCCTCCACAATCATATGAGCCACCTCGGTATCGACCGGACCCTTGACCTAGTACGATCGTGATTCTACTGGCCCAAGATGGGGGTCGATGTCGAGCACCATGTAAGGACTTGTAGTCGTTGCCTGCAGAGAAAAGCCCTGCCTCTGAGGGCTGCCGCCCCCTTTGTCAACATTACTACCAGTACCCCAGTGGAACTAGTCTGCATAGGCTTCTTGAGTTTAGAGCCTGATCAGCGAAACACTGGCAATGTGTTAGTGGTTACGGACCATTTCACATGGTATGCACAAGCTTTTCCCACCAAAGATCAAAAAACATCTACCATGGCCAAGGTGCTAGTGGAAAATTTCTTCATCAACTATGGGGCCCCCCAGCGAATTCACTCTGATCATGGCCGGGACTTTGACAGTCGGCTAATCAAAGAAATGTTCTCTCTATGGGGAGTGCGAAAGTCAAGAACCACTCCTTGTCACCCACAGGGGGATCCTCAACCAGAATGCTTTAACCGCACCCTGCTAGACATGCTAGGCACCCTCCACCCAAAAGATAAGCATAAATGGAGCCAGCAGATTAGCACCTTGGTACACGCATACAATTGCACAAAGAATGATGCTACCGGGTTCTCTCCCTACCGCCTCATGTTCAGGAGAGAGTCTCGGCTGCCTGTTGATGTCTGTTTTGGGATTTCTCCCAATGGGGTCCGAGCCGAAGATGACCTGTAATATGTACAAAAACTGAAAGCTCAATTGAACCATGCCTATCAACTGGCCCAGACAATGGTCGCCAAAAGAAATCTAGCCAACAAAGAGAGACATGATAGAAAAGTTAAGGCTCAAGAGCTTAGGCCTGGAGACCGTGTGTTGCTGCAATATTTAGGATTGCATGGTAAACACAAAATTGCTAACTGATGGCACCATCTTCCCCATGTCATAGTTGGAAAGTTGGATGATTTGCCAGTGTACAAAGTGCGCCCAGAGAATAACTCCAAAGCTGTCAAGACCATGCACCGTAACCACTTGCTACCTATTGGTCAAGTTATAATTGAGGCTGAACCCACAGAGATTGATTCCCCTGGACCAGTGACTCGTGCTGCTGCAAGACAAAAACAGTCAGCCTGCCCCAGTGGTTGCTGATTTAAGACTTCTCCAGCAGCTGGCCCAGAATGATAGTGACTGCCAGTCTAACTCAGATGACAGTGAGTGTGATAATGCCTATTACCCCTCATATGAACTGAGTCAGTTGTTTCGTGGAAATCCTATGTTGAATTATGGGGATGAAGCTGGGCCTTCTGGACTGCCTAACGCCCCAGCATCATCCTTGGAGCCAATGCTCCCTGAAGGTGAAGTGCAAAGTATCACGTCTGGAGGATGCTGAGTCTTTGTGTATTGTGGAACTGTATGATTTGCCTGAAGGAGATGCTGATGGTACAGCTCTTTCTGGTACACTGAATTTAAGGATCACTTCGAGAGTGCTGACAACCCCCTTCAGTGCCAGAGTGTCTTCAAAATGAGCCAAGTGTTGTAGAAACAGAGACTACAGAGCAAGGGGCTGACAGTACTCCCAGCTTGGACATTCCCCTTCATGCAGAGGCACCCCTCACAAGTGATGAAAGCTCCAAGACCATTGCTGAAAGTACAGAGACTGTGGTTGTTCACCCCAGAAAGACTGGCTGAGCTGTCAAGCCAGTGGTGCGCTTCAGTTACAATTCTCCGGGAGGCCAGAGGATTTGCCTCTCAATGTAGTCCACAAAGGTGTTTATGTCTCTCAGAGCTCACTGCCCAAACTGAGCTTGACGGACCATTCCAGGTTACTTGTTCTGCCCTCTCACCATGGTGCCCCTGCCCCATCCAGCCCCAAGTTAACTGATAGGGAAAGGCCCTCTCTTGCATTTAGAGTACAGGAAGTTATTACATGATTCTGTATAGTAATGTTCAATTTACCTGTGTGAAATATGCATAATGTATTGTCAGAATGGAAATGATACAGTGGAGTACATTGAAAAATATATATAGTAAAATGACAAGTTATGCCAATTGATGAATCAGATAGTACTTGTATAGCATGCTAATGGTATAAATGTCTTGTATATGTTGCATTTTCAATGTTATGATGGTACAGACTTGACGCAGACGCCAAGTTTTCCCACGCAGGGAAGGGTGTAACCCCCCTACAAATGGGGGTTCCCAAAAATCTTCCTTGAGCGTGCCTAAATGCTCACTGCCAGGCTGGTATCCTGCATTTTAGCAGTTTAAATGTGATTACCAGAGCCTGTATAGCCTCTGTGTACTGTCTCTTTAAGAGCTGCCTAATTGCTGCTTAAGTAATCAGAGGGAGCTCTGTTGAAAGATGTAACTATTTACTGAAAATCATTTAGAGTGGTAATGATAATGTAGTTTGTCTAACTGCTTTCTTTGTAGCAAGGGCTGTTTTGTTTATCTCCACTATCATGGTCCTGGACTGCAAATTGGACCAAACAGTACTGGTGGGACCTAAAATGTAGCCGGACTACAGGAGCTGTCTGAATTCAAAATCTGTAGGAACTGTAGTTTGGAGGTTTTTTTCCCCTTTTTTGCAACTGAAGGGGGAGCTCTTGCTTTGACTGACAGCCAAATCAGCCAACCAAATATTTTGGATCTTGGGGAAGTTCCGGGCTGCTTGCAGTTTTCAGTTAGTTCTGAGCTGGAAGCTCAAGAAGAAGGAGCTGAAGTAATTCTGAGCAGCAATCTTGAGTGGATTCGCATGGGAGAACTGGGAAAAGGCTAAGTGTTTGGCCTGTATGTCTGCCTGCTGCTCCTGAGAGGGAGAGAAGAAAATTAGTTTGGACTAAATCCAAGTTTGTGTGACTAAAGTAAGCTACTGAAGTGGGCCAGGCTCAACCTGAAGAAGACCGAAGAGTTTGCTGAATGCGATCGGCCTGTCAGGAGTTCCAGCTACCCCTAAGCTCCTGGTGTGTGCAGAGACTTTGCGATTGTAACCAGGGAGTGCTTTGCCTGATACAGTAGAATTCCCACACATGTAAATGTGCTATGAACTGTTAGTGGGTTGTGAGTTAGTTCCCCACTGTGTGAACTGTTTTCTGCTTGCTGGAAGCTGTATCCAGCCCAAAACAGACTGCACCGGAATTTGTCTCCATGCAGCCTGGGCCTTGCCAGACTACCCACTGCACAAAGAAGCCATCGACGAGAGACCTGCCTGAGGATCAGCCCCCTGCTCCATGCTTGAACAGTAACGATGCCTCTGCGACTCGTGTGGGCCCTGCTTCTCCTGGCATTTCAGATCAACCACCTGCAGTCTCGATTTTCGTCCAGCCTGTGTCCAGTCTTGGGTACCGTGAGTAAATGCCAGGGTAGCTCCCTGCAACAACAGCTTAATCTGAGTGTGTCATCATCTAATTGTCTTGTTGTTTCGTTTCCTTTACGAACTGAGCCCTCTGGCTCCAGATTACAAATACTGTGTACTGTGCATGTTGTGTCTCCATCACAGGGCCCCAACCAGCTGCAACCCTGGGCAATGGTCCTGGCTAGCCCATCTCTTCTTCACCTAGGTACCCAGAGGTGGACTGTGTGGGGAGACTCAAAGCGCATGCATAACTGCTTGATTGATACAACCTTTAAGCTAATTAACCTGATTTTGCCCCTCCCTTGTTCAAGTCCCCTGAATAAATCAGATCTAACTTCTTCTGCATGTAATCTGACTGTGGTTCCAGTTTGTGCTCAAAGTACTATACTGTTGCTATTTGCTGTGCATAACCAGGGTCGAGCCAGAGGAACCAGCCCTGGTGGTAAGTGCAAACAGTGTGGGTACTTATGTGGTGTACCAGGGGTATTGTGAAAGTGATTATAGTACAGTGTTCAGGCCACTAGAGGGAAAAGAGGGGGTTACAGTGTCCCGGAGGGCTGTGCCCAGCTTAGCTTGACCATTACCAACCCTAACCTCCGGGTGGAGACACCTGTTTCAGAACTCAGGCCCCTTAACCTGCTACTAGCCAAGCAGGCAGGGGTAGTAGCCCTTGGGATAGTGTCACCAAGGGGTTACACCATGACAGCTTCAAAAAGGAGCTGCGCTTACATTTATCCTTTGCTGATCTCTGCACTTGTTTTAATCCTTCCTAATCCACTTACCCGTCAGATGCAGCCTGGCCTAACTTTAACCTCCCTACCTCATAGCACTTCTTACCCTTACTATCTCCTTGAGAGCTAATCTACCCTATCTCCCCCCCCCCCCGCACACACCTAAGTCCTGTTTCAGAGGCCGTGATAATGCATCCTGCCCAGTCAGGAATTTGCCCTTGCCTTGTTTCGCTGCCTGTTTGAATCTTCATTGTTGTGGCTAATTTGAACAATACTTCTTTGCTGCTATGTTGTGGTATCTCTTCCTTGACTGTGTAGGGTTTCTCTGCTTAAAAATTCTATGTGAATTGCATTGATTGTTATTGTCCTGGCTGCATGTATTCATTATTGTTAACTGTTTTGACCTATGCTATTGTAATTTCATTGTTCTCATGCTATGTACCTGTCTTTGATTGTTGTACTCTCCTGGGTCATGCCTGAAAATAGTAATTTCATGGCTAGTGCACCTACCCGGTTAACAAAAACTAAATAAATAAACAAATTATGTGTTATCAGAAGCTGCAGTACAATATCATGTGCGATCATATCACAGTGTGATCACTGACTGCAGAAACCCAAAGGCAACAAAAGCTAATTAGCTCCACAAGTGGTGTACCCCCCCACCACATGTACTCTTTACTCATCCTCTCATAAGTCTCCACTCCCTCGCCCAGATACCTCCAAACCATGTGCCGATTTGTAACCCAGCACCCCCATCACTCCCCACATGTGGGGATAGGGCAGATGTGGATTCCTCACATGTCAGTGTGACTATCAACCACACCGCTAATAACACACCTGGCTTGAGCAGCACATCCACATCACAGCTCATGAGCTGGTTCACCCAACAGGTGGACACACAGGGAGAGGACAGCATTTGATTCATGGGTCTCTACCCCAGCTCAAGCTAAGCTCGCTTTCTCCTAACAAAGCTTTATAAGGTTTATTATTACTCAAAACTCCAAGGATACACAGCTCATAACAAAAAGCTATAGAACTACTATAACACTGGGTCCATGCATGTTGTTATCTGTCTTACTAGGTTTGTACTTTCAAATGCTAGAACTTAGATTTGTAAGGGACAACCAGATGCAGTGACCTGGGTGGAAAAGATGGCTTACAGGATCTTCCCTGCAGATCATGCATCAATTGCAACCCCGGGAAAGAGATTATACCCCCTGTCACACAACTACTGCAAGGCACTCAATCCCAGGAGATGATCCCTCTGCTTCTTAGCATCCTCCACATGGCTAGAGGACCCCTAAAATCAGTTGGCTGGAACATGAGGGATATACATTCCCCTATAACAAGGCAGAAGATATTGAATTTTATGAGGAGGGAGGAAGTGGGAATCATCTTCTTACAAGAGACACATCTCACACTGACTGAAACTCGTAAACTTAAGATGAGATGGGCTTCCCAGGTGTTTGGCAGCTTTTATACCTCAAGAAGCAGAGAGTTGGCCATCCTCATTCACAAGAACGTTCCCTTCCAAACAACAAAGACCACTGCTGATCCAGAGGTACAGTAAGTTATAGACCAAAGCTTACTGGGTACACAAGAGGTTACTTTATGCAACATATATGAACCCAACTGCGCAGATGCCATTTTCTTTACAACACTAGCACAAAACACAGTAACATAGTAGCTGACAGCAGATAAGGACTGCTAGGCCCATACAGTCTGCCTGTATTCCCTGCCTGCCTCAGCGGCTGCTGACCCTTCTTGGTCATTGGCTTTCTCCTCTCTTTCCCACCTCTAGGATTCCCTTATGTCTAGCCCATGCATGCTTGAATCCTCCCACTGTGTTAGTTCCCACTACTAGCTGGGGTAGGCTATCCCAGGCATCCACCACCCTTTCTGTGAAGAAAAAATTCCTCACATTCCCCTTTATTCTGCCCCCCAATCTCTTATCCTCATCCTTGTACAACTCCTTTACTGAAAGATGTCGCCCACTTGAACTTTGTTTAGGCCCTTGATATACTTGAAGGTCTCAATCATATCCTCCCAGTCCCTCCTCTCTTCCAGTGTATAAATACTGAGATCTTTTAATCTCTCCTCATGAGCTTTCTGATGCAAGCCCTGCACCATCCTTGTCACCCTTCTCTGGACCACCTCCTCCCTGTCTATGTCCTTGCAAAGATGCAGCCTCCAGAACTGTATACCATATTCTAGATGGGGCCTCACCAGCGTTTTGTACCGTGGCAACACCATCTCCCTTCTCTTGCTAGTGATACCCCTTCCTATGCACCCTAACATCCCACTAGCCCTCCCTACAGCATTGTTACACTGTTTGGTCACCTTTAGATCATCAGAGATGATTATTCCCAAGTCTCTTTTATCTGTGGTAACTGTCAGCATCCCCCACCCCACCCCCATTGTGTTTCTTCACCCCAGGGGCATGATTTTGCACTTCTTAGCATTAAATTTCAGTTGCCACACCTTGGACCATTTTTCCAGCTTCTCCAGATCCCTCCTCATTCTTCTGACCCCTTCTGAGGTGTCAACTCTGTTGCAGATCTTGGTATCATCTGTAAACAGGCATTCCTTCCCAGAACAGCTGAGTAGAGCCGTACAGAGGGATGGGTGCTCTGAGACATGGCAGTACATAAGCAGAACAGTCTCAGCACACCACAGGGACACAAAAAAAACTCTCCAAACGTGTTTGGGTGAAATGTGCGTGAGGAGTTTTTCCTGTGTCTGCACTTGCACTTTGCATCTATGTACTCGTCTGTTGCTGCTGTTTTTAGAAGTTTGCAAGTAAAAATTATTATTACAACTTTCTACATTTGGAGAGTTTTTTTTGTGTCTCGGTGGTGTGCCAAGACTGTTCTGCTTAGGCATACCTTCCCCTCCAGCCCCTCAGCAATGTCACTGATAAGAGCACTTTTCATGGGGAGTGGCCTGGTGGGGAAGCGTGATGGCGGCATAATCGGAGAGCTCCATCAGAATCCTCCACATATCACCTCCATCTTGTTTAATTATCAGCTAAAACACACTGAACCTGGTGGCACATTGCTTCTCAATGCCTTCCGCAGCAAAATTGATCAAAAAGCAGGCAAAACTGCACTTTAAACCTTCAGGGGATCTGTGGACAGATCAAGGTCTACCTTTTCTGGGAGCACCCGGTCGAGCAGACTCAGGAGATGCACAAATACCTCAGGGCTTGAAGGCTCTCCCTAACACTGGTACTTCTCAACAAAACATGGCACATGGTAATGAAATGCCTGCTGAATGTCAAACCCTTGAATGCTTGTTAAAGGACCTAAAGTATGATCTTGGCACTAAGATGGACTCGGGTTTTGAAAACATGATGTCCCAGCTACAACACTTGTAGCAGACCATTAACAATATCTCGGAGACAGTCAACTTACATGAAAGCAGACTGGGGGAACTGGAAGCAAGGTTGGGAGCGCAAGAGGACTCTACACACCTTATACAATCCGATCTCCAGAAGGCACTCAAAGAGATAGAGTTTCTAAAGCAGTCTATAGATGACCACGAGAATAGGGGGTGGAGGTGTAACGTCTGCCTCATGGGGATGTTGGAGGGGCAGGAAGGCTGAGACGGTGCTTCTTTTGTCAGCACCTGGCTCTGACAATCTTTACAAATTCCCCTGGAGGTATCACTGTAGATCCAATGAGCCCACAGGTCTCCAGGGGCTAAACCTGTGCCAGACCAACATCCTAGGAACAATATTATTAAAGTCCCTTGTACCAAGACCAGCAATGTGTGCTAGAGGCCGTGAGGAAGAGGGAACGAATTATGGTGCAGCAGAACAGAGTGAGCCTTTTTCCAGACTATTCCCAACAACTGCAGCTGCAGAGAAGAGCCTTCTCAGATGTTAAAAAATGGCTACATGCTCTGGAATGCCCGTTTTCTCTGGTGTACTCGGCTCACCTGATAATCTGCCAGCAGGGAGGCAGTCAGAAAGCTTTCACTAACCCAGAAGTGGCACTGGAAATTGTTCAAGAGTTGGAAAGGTGCAGACGGGAACTCCCGAATGCATGAGGCAGCAGTATAAGCACTTTCTTTTAGCATCCTGATGTGGTAAGTACTGTTCATTTTAGGGGCCTACATGGGTTGGTTGGAGGGGGGAGTTAATTCCTCTGACCACAACACCTAGATGGTGGCCTATTAAGGCTGGTGTATGAGGATTCCCCCCTTGCCCCCTGCCCCCATGAGGCCTCCTATTATTTTCAGATGTGGGTCGAACTTAATTAACGCCACTGTACAGCCGGAAGATCAGGCTACAACAAAATCGGCATAAACTCCATAAGCGGCCAACATCGGACTCACAGTCTATTGTTAACTTTAATTCCCTAAAGCTGCTATGGGGTCTTGTGGCTTAAGAGTGCCTAAGATGATATGTATATAAATTTTTGCCACGCTTAACTTTATAGCTTGATGCTAGACATTTTAGGTGGTTTAAAGGCAGATCGGAAAATTTGGATATGGGGTAGAGGGAAGGGCCTACCTTTCCGGTACTGAGGTTTGCTTGTCGGTGGTCCCAATCACACAGCTCAAGGGCGTTTGAGCACTAATTTCAATATGCACCATGCACAGAGTGGGAGGTGCCTTTCCCAGTTCGGGAAAGGTACTACCCCTAGGTGGATTGTGATCAAGGCACATCTTTGGTGACCACCGGGCTGATCCTGCCTGGCTGGGGGGTGGGGGGCTCCTCACCTCTTCCTGTTACTTCTTTATTTAATCTCATTTTTAATTTCTTTCATAGTGTTGCCTAAACACTCTTAGTGTGTAAGGTAAATAATACTAATAATACAGATTCTTATGTCTTCGGAGTCTGCCAAGAAACATTCGTAAACAAGCAAGAGTACTAATAAATGTTTATTATACTACTTACGCCAAGCATGTGACAAAGAAAATCACAAGGGAGATGGATTTCTCTCACCACTCTCCTTAAGAATGTACATAATCTCCAGAATTGTAGGATCTCAGGTTCTCCAAGATCTCGTTCTCTCTCTCCGTGGAAATAGGTTACACAACCTTATATACTACAGATAACAGCATAGCAACAGAGATTAAATCATAGTTATGGATATGAGAAACATTATGTTTTGGATAATGACTTAGGAGACAGAATTACTAATGAGTATCATATGAGACAAATAATATGCTTCGGTTAGCATTATAGCTTGGACAAAAGAAATGCTGACGGGTTCAAACTACATGTGGCATTTCTCGCTTATGTATAATGGAAGACATAACAAAGGATTTCTCTCTATGTCAGCTTGCTTAGACAAAGAGAAGTGCTGACTGCCACAACTGCTATGATAATATGAGAATATATATATATATATATATATATATATATATATATATATATATATATAGTGTATAAAGTAATCACTGATGATCCCTCACAGTCATTTTATCAGTGATTAGGTAGATTATATATGGAATATAATGAAAAGACAAACATAATGCATTATAGTGGTATTATAGTCATGCATGACCTAATCCTATGAAGGATGTAAACATTAGCAAATATTAGCAGCAAAGCACATTCTTGGCACTCATGCTTATATGATGGATGCCTAAAATCTACATGTTTGTGCAAAATAGCAGTATCACAGTATGATAGACCAGGAATACAGGGTGAGGTGTATGTGGGACGATAGGAGGCATAACCCAGGCACAACAGTAGTCCTTTGGAGGGGGATGCGGCCTGATTCTGGATTCCTGTGAGGGATAATCAGGGTCACTATATTTTGTACGTGTCCATCTGTGCACTAATGCTTAATCTGTTCCACATATTTATTTTCAGGAGGCTTACCTTCCCCTCTTCTTCAGTATGGGAAGGTTCTTCCCACGGTGGAGCCCGTGTTAGACGGATTCTGTGGAAATTTGGACCCAGGTGAGTGTGTGCTCCCCTTCTCTACTACTTTTACTTGTTGGAGGGGAGGGACGACACAAAGTAGGGCATCCCCTCCCCACTGGAAGACATCTTCTTTCCTCTTTACACAGATGGAGGGCATTTCCTTTTTCTTCCTGTTATAAGTTTACATGGAGGATCAACCGCTCGATCCAAGAAAAGGAGAGGAAAGTGATGGTCTGTTTTTTGGGGGAAAAGTGGTGGTTGGGGGGTTTGGTGTTCTTCAGAGTTATATTGTTCATTCTGTTGAGGGGTGGGAATTACAGAGTCAGGTTCATAAAGCAGGGGGCGTAGATCTAATGATTAGTCACTGTTTAGCAACTTTTTTCCTATTAGAAATCATACATGAGCATGTGATATTTCATAACCTGGGGTGCAATTGTAAGAATGTATAAACAACGTGCATGGTTGTTAAGGGGTGGGACTGAAGTTGGGGGAACTCAGTTTAGTGTTTGTATGGTTATGTTATTGGAAAATTACTTTAGAGCATTACATATACTGTATGGTGATAGCCGATCTATTTTATTGGTGATAGGAACATCAGGGACACTCATGAGTTCTCATACTTTGAAAAGATGGATTGTCTGACAATATTGTCATGGAATGTCAACGGTCTTCAATCGGTAGTAAAGAAAAAGCGGGTGTGGAGCCAAATCAAAAAGCTAAGAGGTGATATTGTGGGTTTTTTTTTTTTTGTTTTTTTTTATACAGGAGATCCACTCCTGGGGGCTCCCTCGTAACAGCCCCTTTTACATTAAAAGCAAGAGATGTGGCAGTATGAATAAGGCCAGAAACTCCCCACAAAATAATTTCATCCCTCTCAGATCCCCAGGGGCGCTTTGTCTTGGTAGTAGTAGATACCAGGAGAACCAGATATACTCTGGGGTCTATCTATGGTCCTAATTTTGACTGGCCAGAAAATTTTTTTCATTTTTTTCTTACACACTAGGCTGTGACTTTTGTTCCATACCCGGACAATATATTTTTTTTTGGGGGTTAACATGTATGGGGACCCACACCTGGATCACTCAGAGGTCAGAACATGGCCAGTTCCCCGAAGCGTTTCTGCTCTCAGGAGCTTAGTGGAGGGCACAGCACTGACCGAGGCCTGGAGGCACTGTCATCCCCAAGAAAGAGAGTACTGTTTCTTTTCCCACACCCATAAAGTATACACCCAGTTAGATTACATATTTCTGCCTACATCTTTGGTGGGTGAGATTCAAGAGGCCGGGTATGGCCCTATATTGGTGTCGGACCATGCCCCTCTGAAGGTTGGGGTTTCTCCTTTGGAGCCTGGGCCCTCCAGGTCGAGTTGGCAGATGGATCCCTCCCTCCTCTTGGATAGGGCCTTCGTGCAGCAACTCAATGAGAGTATCAAAGGGTTTTTGGCCACTAATCACCCAGCTGATAGCAATATGGCAAATACATGGGATACACTAAAGGCTTTTTTAAGAAGGGAGGCTATCTTTTACTCATCCTACATTAAGAAGCACCTGTCCAGGAAAGAATCATCTCTTGAGGCCAGGACTGTCAAATCGGAGCGAGAGATTTGATGAAAACAGTGACCCCCCAAGGGCTACTTGAATTAAAAAAATTAAAGGGCAGACTCCACCAAATAACTAACAGAAATTTAGAAAGGAACTTCCTGCTCACTAAGTCTACAAATTACTTTGATGGGAACAAGGTGGGGAAATAGATGGCGAGTTTAGTGAAGGGGAAGCAGGCAGAGAGAACTATTTTAAGAATGGCAGATGCAGCAGGCAACATTACATATGATCAGCAGGGCATTAATGATGTATTTAAGGCATTCTACTCTGAATTCTATACTTCGGAATACTCTGAGGCAGAAGACCCGGAGGCTTTCCTACACAACTTGGGACTACCGGAGGTCAGTGAGGGGGATAGACAAATGTTGGAGACACCGGTTCAATTAGAGGAGCTTAAGCGGATAATCTGGAAGACCAGGAAGGGGAAGGCACCCGGCCCAGATGGTATCCCTGCGGAATTATATAAAGTAACATGGGACTCTTTTGGGCCCTTTATGCTGCAAATGATAAACGAGGCCTTGGGTAGTGGCTCCCTCCCCTCTTTGATGTACTTAGCTACAATTATAGTTCTCCCCAAGCCGGGGAAAGATCCCATTAAGAGCTCCTCCTATAGACCAATCTCACTCCTTAATTCTGATTATAAGATTATAGCTAAATTAATAGCTAGCAGGTTGGAGAAAGTTCTCCCCCAGTTCATACATCCTGATCAAGGGGGCTCTGTCAAGGCTAGGCAAGTCAAACATAATATTAGGAGAACTTTGAATTTAATATATAGATGGCCCAGGGGAAGGGGTGAGGAGGGGGGTTGTTGGCCCTAGACGCAGAAAAGGCCTTTGACCGGGTTAAACGGCCCTTCATGTATGCTGTTCTGGAGAAATTTGGCTTGGGAGGTGGGGGGATATGTAAGAGGATTCAAACCCAATACAGATGCCCACAAGCCCAGATTTTGACCAATAATACTATATCGGTTCCTTTCCATCTGACTACAGGAATGAGACAGGGTTGCCCTCTCTCTCCCCTTCTATATGTTCTCTCCATTGAGGCCCTTGCAGCTACCATTAGGGGACACCCCTATATTGAAGGCCTAAGGGTTCAAGGGATAGATCATTTAATATCTTTACTTGCCGACAACATTCTCTTTTTTCTGAGACACCCCAGCAGGGCCTTGCAAGTGCTTTCCTCAATATTTGAAATATATGGACCCCTCTCTGGACACAAGATTAATTGGGGAAAATGTGAATGGCTGCCCCTGGGAAAGATGAAACTTCCCATTTGTATATCAGGAAGTGACATTCCTCCATCCTTTAGCATTAACTATCTTGGGGTGTACTTGCCCTCCAAACTATCCACTATGGCAGACATTAACATGAGTTGAGTAGTACGCAAAGTGAAGGAGGACTGTTACAATTGGAGAGCTTTATCCTTGACATTGCTAGGAAGAGTTAATTTAGTGAAAATGAGTGTTCTTCCCCAGTTTTTATATATTTTTCAAACTATTCCAGTCGATATTTCCAATAAATACATTAGGGTTTTAGAGGGAGCCATTACCCAACTACTGTGGCAGGGGAAGAGGGCCAGAATCAAAAAGTCAGTTCTGTGGAGTCTGTTATGGTTGGGGGGGGCTGGGCCTCCCGAATGTTAAACTTTACTATTTAGCTGTCCAGCTAGTGCACATTCGTGACTCATTACAAGAGGGTCGTGTGTGCCCGGCCTGAGTCAAGATGGAGAACCCACATGTGATCTCCCTATATTACAGCCCTTTGGTGGAATCCCTTGGGGATCCCCCAGTAATAAGCATCAAGAACCCATGTACCAGGGCTTTATGCAAAGCCTGAAAATCAGCCCATGACCTACTGCAACACAGACTGGAGCTGTCCCCTGACATGCCAATGACAGCCTGGGGGGGGGGGGTCTGAACAGCTCTGTCTGGAACTGGACAGTTGGTACCATAGGGGAATTTACCTTCTACAGCATGTAGTGGAGGAGGGAGAGTCTTTCAATTTCATACATTGGTATGGAAATATAGCGCATTGATCTGACAGAGTGCATAAACGCAAAGATGAGAAGCTTGAGAGGGGATGTGGGCGCCCGTCTGGAGGAAATTTTATTGGTAGATCCATGAATTTAACCTTCAAACCTATTTGGGCCTGCTACAAACTCCTGGTGGGTGCCCTCTAAGACCCTATGGTAGATCTAAGGAGAAAATGGGAGGAGGACCTGCATCCACACGTTTTAACAGGGGGGATTGAAATTTTATTTTTAAGAATGCCTTGAACTGCTCTATCAATAATAGGCTTAGGGCCATACAGTATAATGTACTGTTGAGATCCTATTTCACCCCATCCCTGGCACATAGGATAGATCCAGACTGCTCCAGCATGTGCCCACAATGTAGAGTGCACAAGGGTACTTTTTACTACATGATTTGAATTTGCGATAAAACTAGAAAATTCTGGGAGGGCATCCTGGAGATTTTGGCTCGAATTGTTGGATTGCCCCTAAGATTGGACCCTGTAGAAGTTTTACTAGGGCTCCCTCTGGGCAGACCTGGATCCCCCCAATACTTGAAACTCTGGCAGTTGAGGGTAGTGATTGGCCTCAGGCTGCTAGCACAGTATTGAGAGACTACCAGAGATACCTACAGTGGCTGCATGGGTAAAATACCTGGTAGAGAGCATGACACTGGAGAAAACCCAATACAAGGTCAGAGATCAAATGGAGAGATACTGTATGAGGGTATGTGAGGACTAGAGGAAATGGCAATGCAAGCTGACTGGTTCCCCGGTTATTAAGAGTGAGGGAAACGGTCTTTAGACATGCTTAGACCCAGCTCTGGCTGCTTGAAAGACTAATTGCTCTTAGTGATCCTTTCCAGGGCCAGGATCTGTCACCTGGATATGCTGTGTATAGTCTGCAAGAAACTCTGTACCTTTTTCCTTTTGGCTGATGACATTGGCTAAGATCATTATGGAATAATGGAACTGATTTTATATATATGTATACATTGTTTAGAGGGGATTGTCCTGCCTATCAACGTTACCACTGTGTATTAATTGCAAATGTTTATGATCTATGCTTAAAAATAAAGTTTACAAAAAAGAAAGCACTTTTCATGATGGTTCAAAAGGTTACCGCTTGTAGTCATTATATGTAGTACTAGACCTGAAAGGGTGTGTGCCTTGTTACTTTTGGCCAAGATTTACTCTGTCTTCATTTTTTGCATTTGTTTTTGAGCTCTGCTTTAGCCCTGCTGCACTTGCCTTTGCTGTTCAGCTGCTGAGCTGCTGGCTCCCATTGACAGTTAGCTGTCTTGGCTGACAGCAACTCAATCTTCTCCCACTCCACATGGTCTGTTACAGAGGCAGAAGTCAGTCAGTTTTACAAAAAAATAAAGTACTGACAAGGCATTTGGATTCTGGCATAATGCATTGCTAACAGGGTATCTTGGGGAAGTGGGGAGACAGTATGTACACCTAATACTGGTAGTTTTCCCTTGCAAAACTTCTGCAACTGCACTGTACTGCACAGTGTGAGCCACATAGTGATGTCAGCAGTACAACCCTGGGTCCACAGCAACACCGGGCTTGCTACAGAAGCTCTGGTACACCCTGCAGTTTTTAGCAGTTCAGAATGCAAAAACTAACTGCAGAGGACAGTAATGAAATACAGTTCCAGAACCAATGCAAGAAGGGGTCATTTATGCATGAAAGTCAAAAGGACTGGGAAAGGTGCTCTTTAAAATGGACTGGCCCTAGTACTGATTCCTGGTGCACCCTGCTGGTCACCCTCCTCTCCTCGGATTTGATCCCATTTACCACTACCCTCTACTTTCTGTCCCTCAATCAGTTTCTGACCCAGTTTTCCACTTTGTGGCCCACCCCCAGACTGCCTAACTTGTTAACCAGTCTTCTGTGTGGAACAGTGTCGAAGGCCTTGCTGAAATCGAGGTAGGCGATATCCACTGCTCCTTATATGAAGTAGAAGGCAACACTCACAAGTGAGGGAGGGTGACAGGAAAATAAAAAGCAAAAAATTGTAGAAGAACCAGCACTCCAGACACAGGAATTCAGTGAGAGTAGTGATAAATTTTACTGAGAACATTTCAGTACTTACTATTGAAAATAACAGTGCAAAAACCACAATGACTCCAGCTCCCACAATGATGCTGAACTAGCCTCAGCGCTTCAGGGTGCTCCACCTCTTTGTCAGGGGGCATGGCTAGAAACAGGCTTTGGTGGTGATTAAATAGTGTAGTAATAGGTGTACCCAATTAGTGAACCAATAAAAATATTCAATTACATTATACAAACTAAGTTTCTATCTATAAGGATGCTTGGCATTGCACTATTACCTGTAGCTCTCATTAATGGAGCCTGGGATCCCACCGACCCCAAATAAGAGGTCGGTGAATAAAAGTGAATTACCTAATATTCAAGGCCCCACTGCCACAAGCAATAGTGAAAGGCACATCCCTTGTTGATGCACATGGTACTACATATAATCACAAAGAACAGGTTACTCACCTGTAACAGTAGTTCTAGGAGTGGTGTATGTTGTTCATCCACACTCTTTGGCATGTCCCTTTCCCCTTTAAGGATCACCGGAAGTCTTCAAGCTGGCTCCTCCCACCCACCCATGTGGTATATACCTCGGCAACGCCCAATGATGCTAGATCTTAGCCCGCTGGAAGCCAGGTTGTTTACGTCCACAGCCGGGGAGGTCAGGTGGATCCATGTGGATGAATAACATATACCACTCCTAGAAAGATCAGTTCGCAAAGCCTTTTGCCGTAACATTTAGATCTTCTGGGAATGTCTACTTGCAGTAGATGAACACTTCCCAATGGGTGGCGCTCATGCGGCAGTCTCTTCTAGAGTTTCCCACCAGGGACCACCCACACAACCTCACTTCTGGGCTGTGCCATAAAAGTGGTGGTCCCTTTGTAGTCTCCTGGCCTCGCCGGTTTCAACTCACCAAGGCAAGGACCGAGGGAACCGAGTACAAAAGCCTCCTGACCCTACATCATTTTCCCTGTTACAGAATGGCAGGGGGTCGGAGGGAGGGAAGCAAGTTACTGCAAGAGACATTCCTAGAAGATCTACTGTTACAGCAAAAGTCTTTGCGTAACTGATCTATCTTCCATGGAATGGTCTCTTGCAGTAAGTCATTACTTCTGGGAGATTCCCAAGCAGTTATATAGCAGTGGATGGCCAGATATGGCATTCTGCTGTACAAATAGTGTGGTCTTAGGACCAACAGGAGTGGAGAGCAGTATATCAGCATATAAAGAGAATTTTGTATTTTATCTAGGTACTCCATTATAGTCTTCGTTATGGGGTTATGGCTGAAAGACAAGCCAGACTGGCTATTATTGGGCATCGTTTGCATATCAGATACTGTAATAAATCATAAGAAATTCAGCCGTATAATGGAGTAATTGGTTGGTCTCAGTGGCATGCACTGGAAAAAGACAGTACATGTCAAAGTCTATTGGGTTCTGAGTTTGAACAGTAACCCAAATAATACAATGTTATTATTTTGTAGTGCTACAATGTAGCAAATTAGTACAGGTTTTTTTTTTTTTTTTTTTTTTGCCATGTCTGTCAAGTCATTAGAGAAACGTATCTATTTTGGCATAAATAGGCTACATAAGTAGCAGACACCGAGATAAAACAATGTATCTATTTCATAATGGATTCCAGTTTTTTTTTTTATCCCTATTATAATATTATCAGTACATATCGATTATTTCTCTGCATGTGAGTAGTATCAGGTCCTGTTCGTGGGAGGGACACAAGGGTCTGGCGTACAACAGGCCGAAAGGCTTCCCGATAGAATGACCATAATGGTTTGCAACAGTGATACCTCAAAAAGTGGCTAGATGTATAAAGCCTCATGGGAAAGGCCTCAGTATAATTTCAAATCGAAGCCCCAGAAAAAGGTCTCTGAGGCCTAAAAGAGGAGTCCGGGGCATAGTCTGAAGTTGTTTAATGAGAGGAAGAGGCACCCGGCCGTCCTGAGGGGCGGCCACGGGTCAGTTTAGATGTGTTCCTTGTCATTCGTTCTTTGCCTCTAAAGTTTCCTCTTTGGTTATATTAATTTCCAGTTTTATATGAATAATTATACTGAGGACGTGGATTGTGGTACATATATTGTACTGTTTCTAGTTGTCTGCCTGAGGCTTGCAGATTGTCCAGCATCGTTTGTGCCCCTGGTCCAAAGAGATGGTTGCCAGAAAAAGGGGCATTAGCCACTTTATGTTGAATATCAGGTGCTAGCCCTGAGAGTCAGAGCCATGCCTGATGGCATATAAGAATACCGGCTGCAGAGGCTCTAGCCGAAGCGTCGGCAATGTCGTATCCTGATTTTAATAAATGTTGAGAGAGGGAAGTAAGTGTGTTTATCATTGAGGTGAGTTACTCTCTTTCAGGAGATGTAGGTAGTTTACTTATAATGTCTCCAACAGAGGTGCCCACCGTGTGCTGGAATTTCAGCATATGTCCCATGTAGCTAAATATTCTAATATTTAATGTGTTTAGAGCAAACACTTTCTTCCCCATATAATCAAAATGTTTAGAGTCTTTTTCGGGAGGTACTGTGCTTGTATGTTTAGGTTTCCCAGTGCGGTTGTGAGCAGCTGCAATAACCACAGAATCCGCAGTGGGAATATTTGTTAAATATTGATAAGCAAGAGGAGCCTGATAAAGCATATACGCTTTTCTAGGTAGCTCCTGTGCAGCTATGGATTGACTCCATGCTTCAGTAATCGCATTTCTGAATGTTGGTATAAAAGGAGGGACTGCCCAGATAGGTTCTTCCGGGATGTCAAGACATTCAGCCTTATCTTTATCTTGTTCTGTTGTGGTAAATCCCATTGTTTTTTGTATTTGTAACATCATTTCTGGGAACGAGGGGTCATCCGGTGGGGAAAAGACCTTTAGTGGTTGTAATATTTCTTCATCCCAGTATGATGGCATAAAATATGGGGACTCAAACCCTCTTCTGGTAGGGGAACCATCATAATTTGTGCCTTCGGAAGGTTCCAAAATTATATGAGAATCTGACAAATATTCCTCAGAATATTCATGAAGAGATAGAAATGGCAAGCATTCTGGCTCTGTGCATGCCTGTTTTGTTGGAGGCAGAGACGCAGTCTGTGATTTAGGGTTTTTTAATGGAGTGGGTGTATAATCCAAACCTATAGAATTCAACACTTTATTTACAATTTCTTCTATATTTGGCATTTGTGAAGATGGAATTGCCAAGTAAGCGGGTTCTGAGGCCTGTGTACTTGGAGTCGGAGGATCAATTTGTGCCTCCTGATAATGTGATCCAGTACGTCTTTGAGAATTTTGTTTATCACGGACTGGTTTCTGAGCATAATACATGAGTGCAAATGAGGCTGGTTTGCCTCTGCGTTCCATAGTATATGATCCTTTATTTTGTGGTGATGCAGCCCCATAAGTATCTTTTGATACATTTTTATAAAATATTTCATGGTTTTTCATGGTTAAATTGTTATAAGGATCTTCCATAAATGTATTATATGCTGGTAAAGGTGCTGTTCTATGATGTAGGGGCTGCTCCGTCAACGGTGGGATCAGTCCAGTTGACAAAAGAGGAATAAAAGCATGCCCCATCAACATTGTAATGTGTCTCATTGATGATGGATAAGTGAATGCATGCTCTGTCAACGGTGGAATATTCCTCATCGACGATGGGGAAGTCAGTGCATGCTCCGTCGACAGTGGGATGCTCTTTGTTGATGACAGAACATTAGGGACATACTCTATCAACAATGGAAAGTGTGTCATTGATGATGAGAAGGCAAATGCACGCTCCATTGATGGTGGCATATTTCTCGTTGACGATGGAGGTTTAGGAGCATGTCTCATTGATGGGGGAGGAAGCCCCGTCGACGGTGAAGCAAGTAGAGTGTGCTCCGTCGACAGAGGAGCTGTTCTCATCGATGAGGATATCTTGTGGAGTCCTCTCATCAACAGGGGAGTGTGCCCTGTCGACAATGAATGTAGCAGGACCTCCGTCGTCGATGGTGCATGTGGTTTTATCAATGGAGGAGCTGAGGACTGACATCTCGTCGACAAGGAATGTTCCTTTCTATCTGAAGTTGAACTTCTATGTTCTTTTGATGAAGAAGTGCCTGCCATCGATGGGGGAATATTGCCCACTGACAAAGAATGTTTTCTTGATGATACATGTTTAGGAGATATGACCGTTAAAGGGCGGTCAGGCAGGACTTTAGGTGAAGGTATTTCCTTCCCTATTTTGCTTCTTGAAGAAGACTCAGAGGTCTTAGAGCCCTTTAATTAAACATCCACTGTAAAGCTCTTGGTCGAGCACAGGAATATAGTGCCACGTATGAAGCCCAGGCACCCCAAGCTATGGGTTCAATCCAAGTTGTAGACTGCTGGCAGAAGAATAAGCTATTGTCAGAGCTGAAGCCGGCAGGAAAATGAACAGAGACTACCAGAGACCACCCACTTTTATAGGCACAGCCCAGGAAGTGAGATCGTGTGGGTGGCCCCTGGTGTGGAGACTGCTAGAAGAGACTGCCGTGCTAGAGCGCCACCTATCGGAAACTCCCAGAAGTAATGACTTACTGCAAGAGACCATTCCGTGGAAGATCTACTGTTACAGATGAGTAACCTGTTCTTCTAGGAGCGTGGATATGTTGTTCGTCCACATTCTTTGGCAGACTCCTAGCAGTTCTCTGGGAGGAGGGAGGCAAGGTGCACACCCCCTACTTAGGGAACAGAGATTGGAGAACTGAGGCCCCAAAACCAGCATCCCGGCATGACTCAAGGTCGATGTGGGGGATTAAAGTGTTTGCTGACTTCCAGGTAGCAGCCCAACAGATTTCCTGGATAGGGATGTACCTGGAAGCAGCCACCGATGTAGCAGTATGGTGGGTAGAAGGAGCTCTTATCCTTCTGGGAAGCTCTTTGCCTGCCAACTTATAGCAGAGACCTATGCATGATGTAATCTATCTTGCAACAGTCCACTTCACTGCAAGTCTGCCAGAAGTGGCTTCAGCATAGGTGACGAACAGCTGGTGAACCTCTCCCCGAATTCCCACAGTCTTCTCCTTGTAATAGGAGAGAGTATGTCTTAGGTCCAAAGTATGGAGCCTGTACTCTGCCTCCGAAGTGTAATTAGGGTAGTATACCAGAAAGTCAACATCTGGTTAAGGTGAAACTCTAACACCACCTTCGGAAGGAATTTCAGGTGAGGGCGTAGGACAACCTTGTCCCTGTGGAAAACTAGAAAAGGGGACTCCACTGAAAGTGCCTGGAGTTCCCCTGTCCTTCTGGCAGACGTGATAGCCACCAGGAAGGCAGTCTTCCATGACAGGTGTGATAACTCACACTTGTGCATTGGTTCGAATGGCTTGCCCATGAGCTTTGCCAATACCAGCAGCAGATCCCATGGAGGTGGAGGTTCACGCACCGGAGGGGATATATGATCCAGACCTTTGAAAAAGTGCCCGACTACTGTCCCCTGCGCCGTTGGCTGACCGGCCCGTGCCTGGTGATACACAAGGTCCCTGCACCCTTATTGGTATCCTCAGAGGTACACCGTAGACAGCTAGTGCTTAGGCATATATTATACTAACATATAGGACTAAGGGCATCTACCATATAAGAGTAGATGTCAGGATATGTACGCATGTTATTGTAATACACTTTGCTTGCTAATACACATATATTCTTCTATGTATTTTCTGTGCATTTCTTACTTATAAGATGTAAGGACACCTGTGTCCTTGGAATAATTATGATATGTAAGTCGGCATTGCCATCTTTTGGTGATTTGTACTACTACACTGAGTTATGTAAGACTCTGTATAAGAACTCTTTTGTTTCACAAACTGATGACAACTACAAAATTGTATAATGTTATCTTGGACCATGGAGCCTCCTCTAATTTAGCCAATAGGGCTCATCTCTGTAACTAGAAATGTTTCTGTCTTACAGTAACCATAGTAATTATCGTAGGTATATAATGTGATACACTAAGTTTTGTACCTCGGATATCCCAAGAGACACAAAGAAACCTCGAGGTACAGGGAATGCTTAGCACTGGCTCCCAGTTTGTATTGGTAAGAACTGCTTAGGGCAACTGTGATTTTATCCTTTTTGGTAGTAATAAACAAGTTTATTACTCTAATGCAACCTGTCTGTGATTACTTGCATTCCCAATATTGCCAAGAACCTGCAAGTGAGGTTTAGACCTCCTGACAATTGGTGACCACGTGCAGGCGATATTTGGTGTTTGTCAGTTTTCACTAGTTGCTATAACTTTTCCCTTTCCCACAAGGACAGTAGGTGTACATTCCTGTATCACCTATCCCATTTTAATACCAGTTTGTTGTCACTTACAAAGTCTGGCTGTTTTCTTTTTGGGTGTGGTCGATGCTGACTTGACTCACTCCATAGCAGCTTTGAATTGTAAGCCTACGAACTCTACAGTACCCCTATTGTGTATAAAGTGCCCCTGCTGTGGATCAATACATAGCACGGTGCCTTTTTCACAGTTTGATTTTTTGTTCCCTCCCACGCAATGGCCACTGTATCAAATATCTGCGCAGAACTGAGACTCGATGTCTCAAACTTCCTTGCCTCCCATGGAGGATGGGCTGACTTCGCACGGGACGCAAGTCAATCCAACAACCCTATACTAGGGATTTCAACCCAGTACACAGAGACAAGACAATCAACCAATAAGCGTCAAGCTAAAGAGCTGATGGTCGCAACTCTTTACGCTGCTCTGGAAGCCTCTGAAGCGAGGTTTCAAACCCTTGATCTGCAAATTTCATCTCTTAAGCAAGAGATGGGTTTGCAGAAAAGGGAATGTGTTAGACTGCAGCAGAATTTGGAGTCTGAACTTCAAACTCTGTGGAATGAAAAGGATTCACATTTGCATCATTCAGCTCCAGCTGGAGAACAGGAACTTTGTATGTTGAAGCAGGAGTGTGAAAGTTTGAGACAGGATAAGGGACAGGCATTGCATATGAATGACTTGTTAAGAACTGCGAATGCACAGTTGAGTGAGGAGATGGGAGAGCTACAGGACGAGATAAAACAGGTACGTAATGACTTAGAAGTGGCTACTAGGGACAATCGTGAATTTAGCGCCGAGTATAGAGTGTTGCAGAAGCAAAGGCAGGATGTGGTTGATATGGATGTTGCAACTGTGAGTCATGCTGAATGTAAAAGTAAGTTGGCAAAACTGCGCCATCAGCGGGAGGTTCTGGCTGGACATGTTAAGGCGATAGGAGGTGTAGCCCCTGCCTTACACACGTCATCTGAAGGGGAGGTATCAGATGATGACATCTCTCAGTACAACGCACAGTCACACCCCTACTATGGCCCAGAAACCCCACCCAGCCATCCACAACATGGCGGGTCCCCACTCCACCCACATCATGTCATACGTTGTCGACGTCATGATGCCCAGACTATTGAGTCTCCCCACCAGGAGTAGCTTCCTCTTCCTCTGGGGTGCTCTATCTCCCATCCCTGGGTCTCCCTCCTGGAAGACCCACTCATCTTCCCTGGTCCCAACCTTGGGTTCCCTTGTGGGGCTTTCCCACTCCAGGACAGCATAGGAGTTCCTAAGTTGGACTGGATGTGGGATGAGCCTCTGAGTCCCCCCAACCTCCCCGAGCCCACCGTAGTCCATCCAGCCCTCTGCCCAGGCAGATGCTGCAGCAGTAGCTGAGGACATGGTGGTCTTTGGGTGTGGGTGATGGTACTCCTACCAGCTCAGCCCAGAGACTGGCCACTTCTGTCTCGGCCCACAGAGGTGCCTGTATATGGGGCAGCACTGCAGTACCCAGAATGTCCTCCTGAAGACCACTGTACCGCACCATTTCCTGCATCTTCCCCTTCAGCTCTGTGTCACCTTCTCCTTTACTATCTGAACCCTCCTCCTGCTACACATAGTCCCCTGGTTCTATTTCTTTAATCCCTTTACCTGCATTCAGCCCTCTGTCCCCAAGTTTGGTCGCTAGGGGGGTTTTATTTTTCTCTCTTCTTCTCCTTCTCTCTCCCTCTCCCTTATGTTTCTTTACACCCCCCCCCCTTCTCTCTTAGTACTTGGCTTCCTGAAAGGGATTACCCTTACTTGTTCAGCTAAATTCTTAGTATGTGGGAGGGTGCTATACTATCTTTGCTCGGCCTGTTTGTGTAGGAACTTGAAATCGATTAGCAATCTATAAAGGCAAATGAACCCCAGGGTGGGTGGGAATGGGGAAGGTAGGCAGGGATTAAAGTACAGTGGCCAAAAAACAATCATCCCCTTTCCTCCAGCTCACCAGTCATGCTCCATTTTCCTTGCTTTCGGTGCTGTTCCCCTGTGAATAAATCAGTCAGTGACCCTGCAACAAACACATCGGTCCTGAAATCAAGGGTAGAAATAGTGCAAATACAAGCTATCAGCTGTAATTAGTTATGAAAACCCTGATACCCTACCAGATAAAATCCCCAAGTAGCACACAATATGCGGTCCTCAGAACCTTCATTGAGCCCTCTGCTCTGCTCCAGCAAGCCGGCATCTGCACAAATACTATCAACACATTAAAGAGGCAAGGTCATACTGGGAGGGGACATCAACACAACCATGGATGATTTCCCAGCTAGGAGTAAAGCCCTGAGAGAATCTAGGTCCCCGGGCCTCACAAGCCCTGGTCGACCTGTCGGTAGAACTCTGCCTTAAAGGACAACTACACCCTCATATCATATAAATTTTATTTCCATATCAACAGACAACTCTTTTCCTGTAGCTGTTAGGGCTATATGTATTTGCTTTCGTTTGTTTTCATTGTTCATAGTAGTCCCCTGTGACTACCCTGGAGGGTCTCCTTTTTATGGCTGTTGAACTCTCATTATCCATGAGAGCTGCATTAGTATATGAGAACATGATGTCAGATCACCCATTTATACCACGTATCTCTAGGCTGAAAGAAGAAGTACCCTGCAAAAACTCTCTGACAACACATAAACTGAATGCATTTTAAAGGGAAAAACCCTGCATTACAACTCAGACAGTTTGCAAAACTAACTGAAGGTAAATGTGGTAGTTCACACTTTCCTTTAACTTGTTTCCTTGAAGTCTAATTAAGCAGGCAGGCATACTGTAAAGTCTAAACGGTGATTACACAGCATGTTCTCATATGCTAATGCAGCAATCAAGGACAATGAGATTTCAACAACCAGCAAATGGAGACCCTCAAGATAGTTACAGGGCCTGGTATGAAGTGTGAAAACAAACTAAAGCAAATGCATACATCTCTAACAGTTACAGAAACACAGTTGTCTGTTGACATGGAAACAAATACAATTTATAAGATATGAGTGTGTGGTTTTCCTTTAAAGATATCTGGAGACTGGTTCATCCAAGGGAAAGGGACTGCACCTTCTACTTCATGATGCATCAGTCGTTCTCTTGTATTGACCTGTGGTTGATCGCCCAGCAATGGGGACCCAAAAATGACTGAAGCCAAGACTGACACAGTGATCACATCAGATCATGACGCAATATCCTGTGTTTGGATGGTGGCAGCGGATGAGCCCCCACCCTGGAAGCAACGGAAGTTAAACACCTCTCTACTCTAGGATCCAGCACTCTGTAAAATGCTCTAGGAGAATATTAACACTTTCCTCGAAACCAACCACCCGGGAGACACCTCAGCAGCAACCCACTGGGATGCACTGAAAGCATATATCAGAGGCTGATACATCAGCTACTCATCCCGTTAAAGCATCAATGGAACAAGGATCTGCAGGAACAAATCCAGAACCTTAAAAAGTTAGAGGAAAAGTACTGGGTTGACACTGGCCACTCTTCTCAGCTTCTGGCTGAAACAGTAGGTACCAGATACAAGGCCAACCTTCACCTACAGCAAAGGACAAAGTTCCCCCTTTCTGTGCTCCGGCAAAGCTTCTGGGAGTCTGAGGAATACTTGGGGAGGCTGCTTGCTTATCAGCTCAAGAAGCATCAAGACCATTCTAGGATACTGGGAGTCAAGGTGTCAAATGGGAAGATCAAAACTAGAGCACAGGACATCAATGATGCCTTCCTAGACTTCCAGAGAACCCTATATAAGTAAACGATATCCCCCACCCAAGAAGGGCTTGTTGCATTTACTGCCCCCTACAGCTCCCGAGGGTTCACCTGGCCCTGAGAGAAGCAATGGACAAATCCTTCACCACCCAGGAGTTGGCATCGGCCCTTAGCTTGATGCCCACAGGGAAGGCTCCAGGCAGAGATGGCCTGCTGGCTGAGTTTCTGTACTGTTTCAGACAGGTGCTACTCAACCCACTATCAGATGCACTGGCAAAGGCTAGCTGGATAAGCACACTCCCCAGTCCATTGGGACTGCGGTGATCTCCCTCATACTGAAACCAGACAAGGATCAACTGCTGTGCAGAGTTACCAGCCCATATCATTGATCATGGTGGACTGTTAAGCATGTATCAAGATAATCACCATGAGAGTTAAAGAAATCATCTCAGGCATCATTGCTAGAGATCAGGTGGGCTTCATCCCACACTAACAATGTATGGACAACATTCATAGGTTTATAAATCTGATGAGAAAGCAACAAACAGTCACATCCCAATGGTGCTCATCTCCCTGGATGTGGAGAAAGCATTGGATAGGGGTGGAGTGGACATGTCTATTTCTCGTACAGTGCACCTTTGGATTTAGAGAGGCTTTCATCAACCAGGTCTGCATGTTATACAACAGAGTGTCGGCCTCAGTTGTCATGCACTCTACCCCTTCAGCAACCTTCCCGCTAGGTAGAGGGACTCACCAAGGTTGTCTCTGTCTCCCTTCCTTTCTGTGGTCCCTCTGGAACCACTGTTACAAGTGATACAGCGGCATCCTGACATCCATGGCATACAGATGGGAGGGGAAACAGAAAGCTCTGGCCTACGTAGCTGATGTTATGCTCACACTAAAGCCTCCAGAACAGTTGGTACCTGCCATTCTACAGTTGATGCATTACTATGGCTGCACGTCGGGCTACAAAGTCAGTGTAGCCAAATCCAACATACTAGCTAATGGTGAGAAGGTTAAAAGCTTACAAGGTTTCCCATGGGTTCTGCAAGCAGCAGAAGGCAAGCTGACATACCTAGGGACACATTTCACATGGAACATTGCTGACTTGGGGAAGCTTAACCTACTCCCCCTGCTCTCATGCCTGGACAAGGATCTTGCCACATGGAGTTGCATACCCCTCCCATACTGGGGCAGAGCTCACGCCTTGAAAATGATGGCAGCACTGAGGTTACAGTATCTTTTTTCCATAGAGCTTTTTCCTTCAGTTGGGTTGGCTCTGGTGGGTTGTCAGCCCTGTCCCTGCCTTCCCCACCCGGCATTCACCAGCCTGACTGATCAATTCAATTCAATTCAAGTTTATTGCAGGAATAAATCCATTGAGCAAGCTCGTTCACAAGAGGGACCTGGGAACATATATCAGGAACATATACAGAGAAACAACAGTATAGTACATATAGTCTTGGTACATAGGGTTAACATCCTACTGGGTCATAATGTTGTACGCGTAATAGCGTACGACATTAGCCCTAACCCAGAATAGCGCTGTACAAGACAGCGAGTGGTGCAATACCACAACTACTGCTGTACGTGGTATTGCACCACTTGCACTGTCCCAGGCAGAGGATAAGACCTCTGCTGGGATGGGGTTTTACCGAGCAGCTGCCGTGGCTCAATGGACTGAGCCACTGCAGCAAGGAACCTAGGTTCTGCATCTGGGACCAGGTTTGATTCCTAGTCCCAGAAACTTTTTTTTTTTATTTTCACACTTTGTGCGATTTGGAGGTGAGCCAGGTTAAGAATCCTTATTGGGGGGATCGGGGTGCAACCTCCATAGCGATTGAGGGGTGCAGGGGCAGGGAGGCTCCCGCAAAAAAAAGAGTTATGCTGCATGCAAGAAATTGTGCTGTACTGGCAGCACGATTTTTGCATGCATCATAATATCTTGCGACATTATGACCCTGTGCCAGTTAACATTAGGTACAAATATACATTGAACACATTACAGATACGACATTTGCAAGGCAATAACTTCTAGTATATAACGGACTAATGGAGGTGCCAGCCTAGAAAATTTAACACAAAGTACTAATATACATGAGGAGTATGCAGGGAACAGTGTGGGTGGAAGAGGGAGGAAAGGGGAGATTGGGGCGGAGAAAGAAGAGGGTCAAGGGGGAAACATGAGATGAAGAAAAGGGGGGAAGTAAAGGTGGTGACAAGCAGTAGGGGAGGAGATATCGGGGGCTAGCAGTAAAGAAGAGGAGGTGGTGGGGGAGAAAAAGGATGGGGAAAAATGGTGGCAGGTGGAGGGAGGGAAGAGGGGGGAATAAGGGACAACTGAGGGGTAGGACAGAAGGGAAAGGAAAAGACTGTGGGGAAGGGGTAGAAAAAGACCAAAGGGGTAGAAGGCATGAGGCAAGGCTAGAACTTGTGGCAGCTGCAGATAACTTTCATTTTTCTTGCAGTTAAGGCGTTGGAGAAGTTAACTGAGACAAGGCTGAATAGCTTTAGGATGGACTGCAAGCTGTTCCAGGCAGCAGGCAGGGTATAGGAGACAGCACGCTTGCCAAGGGAGGTACAAGTCCTAGAACATCTAGGAGAATGAAATCTGACTTCCTCAGGGAAAAAGTGCAGTGGGAGATCTGGACAAGGGGGGATAAATATCCCAGTAGCTTATTCAGCAGGATTTTAAGCTCCAGAGTCCAGAGTGTATCAAGCGCCTAGTAGAGAGTGACGTCCAGCTGACAGCTGCATATAAATCACAGTTTTGAGTTCTGAAGGGAGCTTTGGTGATGAACCGATGATAGAGGACATCCAGTTTGTGCAGATTGATAGATGAGGTGGAGCTATAGATTAAGTCACCATAATCAAGAAGAGGTAGGAATGTGGCCTGGACAAGCCTTGTTCTAATTTCAGATGGGAGGAGGGACCAGTTTCTGAAAAAGAAACCTTGTCTGACTTTGAGCTTGCTAGTAAGATTGTCAATGTGAGCATTAAAGGAGCGCTTGCTACAGTATCAAGCCATAAACCTAGGTATTTGAATTTAGAAACCACCTCAAGAGGTTCCCCTAGGGTGGTAAAAATAGTGGCATTGAGCGGATTTGGAGACGAGGAGGGGGAAGGTATTGTTAGAAGTAAAGAAAATGGCCTTTGTTTTTTTTTTGGTATTAAGAAGCTTTGAGTTGATGAGACCACCCTAGGATGGTGGTCATATGGTGATACGGGATCAGGGGCAGGCAGGGAGGGCTTCACTAACCTGTAGCCTTCCCTTTTAATGTTTTCTGTTCCCCATTCCCAAAAGCTGGGGCATGCATGTAGACAACTGCGCATGAAGATGCACACACACAACAAAGTCTCACAGCCCTCCCAGACCCGCACTACCACCTGGCCTCCATCAAGTGGTAGTCATTCGGCAGAGCATGCAGGTCCTCCTCCGAGAAAGGATTGCAGCTGTTGGGTGCTCAATCCTTTCCCTCCCTGGCCGACCCCTGGTAACCTGCGATCACCATCAAAAATGGGTCGCCAGTATGGCAGGAGGTAAGGCAACAGTGCTTCAGCCCTCCATGCCACTGGGCCGGCTGTTACAGTATCTTTTTGACAATTTGCTCATCAAGTTCATACCTGAAATAGTCAAGCCGGCCCACATGAAAATTATGCTTTGTCTGTGGGGCAAGGGCTCCCGGCACATCAGCCATAAGAAGAATACACAATCCTTAGATAAAAGAAGGTTTAACCCACCAGATCTGGCACTTAAACACACAGTCCACCTGCATAAGCAACTGCCCAAATCTCCTTTCTTACCCCGGCCTGACCAGCTGCCCAAATGGGCTAGCTGCAAGGGGCACCTATTGGGAGGTAACCTAATGAGGACACACTGATCTTCGGGAGACTCATCGTGCTGCTCAAATCCTACTTAACTCTCAGTCCCACAGCTAAGGCCTGCACCAACCCAGATAAGCAGACAAAATGGCATCCTCAGAGCTCAGCCCTTTTCCCACTTTGGAGAAATCAGGCTCTTAGAATAGGAGGCACACCTATCACCTGGTAACCTGGTCCATGAGAGAGAGATTACTCTGTTGTCCCACCTCATTGATGGGACATCTGAAAGCCTTCGGCCAACTCCAGGGTGAGTTTGAACTGGAGAAGCATCATCATTGGCAATATCTGCAATTACAGTATGCGCTGGCACAACTGTAACACTCTAGACTACATTCTTTACACAGTGAAGGACAACCCCCAAGACTAGTTCTGTCTATAAAGACCTTATGACCTAGGAATGAGTACCACCGAAGCTCTGCGAGTAACATGGCGTGCAGAACCGGGGGGCAGTCATTAACACAAAAGATGTGGAACACATGCGGTAAGAGACAAAAGGAATCACTTCACACCATTTAAGAGACTACATCACTGGCATAGGACATATCAGTAGCTCCATAAGTGGGGATGGTCACCTTCTGACACCTGGTGGAGAAGCTCAACAGCGACAGGAAGTATCACACACATTTTCTGGTAATGTCTGGCACTAGCGCCATACTGGGAGGATTCACGCAAAAGAGTAAGGTAAGTCAGTAAGGAAAGTATCGAAGAAACACAAAACAAAGTAAGAAAAAAATGAAACAAGACAGACTGGTGATATAAGAAATATATCATAATTGTATTTTGGAAAAATGAAAACTACTCTGCACAACATGTCACCCTGAAGAAACCCTATAGGGAGTGAAACTTCAGGGGCTTTTGTCCATGACATAGTGGTTTATGTGCAACATTCGATGAAATAAAAGAAAATCAGCGATATTTGCTTTGGAGTTGGCTGGATTTTTGCATACACCCAGGATGTCGAGCAAGTCTGCAGGCGGCTTGTCCATCCAGACCTTACACTCACCACCAGCTAATATTACGCGACTTATTTGAAGATGCTCCTCTGGATATGCAGATTGCGTCCTCAGTGAAGAAATGGCTTCAATGCACCTTGGTCACAGGTAAGAGCATTATACTCAGCCACTGGAGGGAGACAGTCCCCCCTACCCCCATCCCCACTGTATCTGAGTGGCTTTTTGAACTGGAGGAAGCAGCTACTTTTGAAAGTTACATTATACCACCTGCAAAAATGTGGACACATCTGATTGAATTTGGGTCCCCTATTTAGCCTCTGAGTACTGTAGAATCCCACATGAACATTATATCCCTCACCTCACAAGACCATGTCCTAGAGAAGGATATCTCTGTACAGATAATGTGGGCCTGGAGCGAGAGCACCCATAGTCCTAGTGCATAAAGTGACCCTTTAGACTGCACATAATACAACACTTCTTGTAGGCAAGGATGTGTTGGTTCACAAATTCAGTGTGTATCCTGTACCTTAAATAATATTACTGGTTACTATGTGGGGATTATTGATCCCAAAGTTATACTGCTAACGCTGTTATCAGTTACTCACATAGCCCAATGACCACGATTAATGCTGTACAACCAAGAGGTTATACTATGGCCAAGTTACTACTATTCCCAGTGGTCACTGTTGTATTATTTAATTGCTGAAACTTCAATCAACCATGAATTAAAAAAATGAAAAAAAAAACAATAATAAATAAAGGTTCCTCCACCCCTACAGCCTGAGGGAGTGGCATATACTTGTCTTCTCTTAATACACGCTGCTAATTGAAACTTCATGGTGATGCAAACTGTATAGCAAATAAAATGAACAGGTACTATAAATACTGAGTACACTTTCAGTACTTATGGAATATCAAGTCTCCTATAAAGTCACAATCTCTTAAAAAGTCACAATCTATTAAATTCCTTCTGAGTAATGTAAGACGTCTACATACAAAAATTAGTGCACTTCAAGCAGTGACAAAAACAGAAAATATTGATATAGTCATAGTGATGGAAACATGGATGGACGCCAAAGACACCTGGGGTTATAATATCAAGGGATATAATATGATACATTATGACAGAAAAAATAGGAAAGGGGGGGTATAGCCATCTGTATTTCGATGGACATCAATTTCATAGACATTACTGATAAAATAAAAATTAGTAATGACACTGAAACAGCATGGATCAAAATAAACGATAATAAAAATACATACATCCTAGAAGTATGTTATAGGCCGCCAGATACAAATTCATCTATTAATGATAAACTATTAGAAGAAGTTCACAAGGCATCAGATTTTGGAAAAATTATGCTTTCGGGGGATTTTAATCTCCCTGACATCAACTGGAACCAGCATACAGCTACCAGTAATCAGGGGAGAGATTTTTTAGATCTCTGCTCTGAGGCAAACTGGAGTACTGAAATTTATTTATGCAAATCTGCAAATCTAGAAGGCATTAAACAAGATATTAAAAGTATTGACTGGAATGAAAATATGGAAGGTAGGACTATTGATGACACATGGGAATTTATTAAAATGACTATACATAACACGATGCAAACACACGTTAGATGTATTAAGAAATGTGGGAAATATGGTATACAGCCTAAGCGATATCGTCAATTTATGGAAAACAAAACTGAAATAAACTTGATTAGATTCAAAGAAGCCCAAAAAAACAGCAAGTAAATCAAACAGTAAGAAATGTTATAGTTACATTAATTCTGTAACGCAAGGAAATGGTGAATTAACATCAATCGCAGACAACAATGTGTCTATCACTGATCCACTCAAAATTGCTAATAGTTTCAATAGTTACTTTTGTTCTATATTTTCAAATCAGTTACAACAAAACGACAAATTAATAAAAAAACAAAACAACAGGGAGTCATATTTTTACTAAAGAAGAGATATTAAATCAAATACATTCATTAAAAGATAACAGTGCCCTTGGAAATTGACAATATTACACCATCAATGTTAAAGCTCATGGCAGATGCCAGCCCGGTGGCGTAGAGGGTTGAGGCGCTGGCACCTTACCTCAAACCTCGCTGGTGAACCAGATTTGGGAACGGACTTGAGGCGCCGGGGGTCGGCAGGGGGAGGACAGGATTGCACATCCGACAGACTGCTCTCCTATCCTGGTGTGGGACTGGGGAAGGCCTCACTCAGTAACGGCCCCCAGTGGAGACTGGGGGCATTACACGAGAGGCGTAATGGGGAAACCAGAAAACCAGAAATACAGCTCGGTGGCCACCAGATGATGGCTCTCTGACCCTCTGACACCTTCAGTGCCTTCAGTGAGCCTCCGTCTCCTCAGCAGCATCCCTGGGCCCTATCAAGAGTGGGCTGGGATGCCCCTTCTGGTGCTTTCTCCCTCAGATGAGGGGGACCCATCTTGTAAAGGGTTATGTCTGGGATATCCCAGGGACCAGCTGCAATATGAGGATCGGAGGAGCTCAAGTAAGGTCGGTGGGGTTTGGAGGGGACTTGCAGAGCCTGAAGGAGCGGGGGTCACCAGAGCATGGAAGGGGAGTAAACAGATACTGCAAAAAAGATAAAAAAGCTCATGGCAAATGAAATCTGGTTACCCTTGAAAATATTATATGAAAGATCACTAAATTATAATGACATTCCGATAGACTGGAAGAAATCAAGAGTTAACCCAATTTTTAAAAAGGGTAGTAAAGCCATGGTGTCATATTATAGGCCAATAAGCCTCACCTCTATCCCGTGTAAAATTCTTGAGTCTCTGATTAAAAACAAAATAAATGATCATCTAACAATCATTCCATTGTTCAATATTAACCAGCATGGTTTTAGAAAGGGACGGGCCTGTATGACTAATTTGATATGTTTCTACAATACAGTCAATCAGATGTTGGATAGAAGTATACTGGTCGATGTGGCATTGTTTGATTTTAGTAAGGCCTTTGACCTGGTACCACATGGAGTAGTCATTAATAAACTCTCCAGCTATAGGATCAACCAACATATTGTTGAATGGATTGGTAACTTGTTGCAGGACAGAACCCAAGTAGTTTCCATCAGAGGCACTCTTTTGAGGGACGAGTCTCAAGCGGAGTTCCCAAGGGGTCTGTGATTGGACCACTGGTATTTCAAATTTTCATAGCTGATTTGGAGAAGTACATTACTAGCACAGTCATTAAATTCACAGATGATACTAAACTATACGGGCCGTGCAACACTACTGATGATATTAACGGTATACAAAATTATACTGACAAAACAGTCCAATGGTCAGAAACTGGCACATGAAAATAAATGCAGATAAAAGTTGTATAATACATCTGGGAAATCAGAACCCAATGCACACTTACACTTTACAAAATGAGATCCTCCCAAATAGACAATCCGAGAAAGATCTGAGTATATTAACTGACTGTAACTTTGCTTTCAAGGAACAGTGGGGTTCTGTTATTACCAAAGCTGCGAGAACAATAACGGGAATAAAGAGAGATATAAAGAGCAGAAAGACAGAGGTTCTTTTACCGCTATATCAGGCTTATGTCAGGCCTGTATTGACTATGGTAGTCAGATTTGGTGTCCATAAATAAACACAGGAATAAATAAAATTGAAAGAATACTAAGATATTATATGAAATAATTTGCTACTCTTAAGGACCTTACATATAAAGATAGACTGGCCCAGCTGGGATTGTATAGTCTAGAATTGAAAGAGACAAAGAGGTGACCTATTATTTTATTATGATATTTTAAATGACCCAATACTTTTGACCGAATTAAACATTGAATACAAAAACGATAGACGTAATACTCAAGGCCATCTGCTTCAAATTAGGCTGGGGAAATTTTACACTAGCAAGAGGAAATATTTCTATACACAAAGAGTGGCTAATTTATGGAACAGATTACCACTGGATGCAATATCAACTCCATGTAAAGAGCAATTTAAAATGAATCTGGACAAATACGTTAAAGGTGGAGGAAATCTTAATCTCTACATCATGTCTTAAGAGCTGCATCATAGGCCTTGGCCTCTTTTGCTCCTTTACGACATAGTGAACATGCCTCAAAGTATCACTGTACTGCTACTAGCTATACTTCCTTTGGTCTCTTTGTTTTTTATTTGTTTGGAAGGGAAGGGGAAATTGTTTAAGCCAGGAAAGGCACACTAAGCCAGAGCTCATTTCCAGGTGTGACCTGGGAGCACAAGGAAGATAAGTGACTTGTTCAGGGTCACGCAGTATGCAAGTGGGGGACAAGGGATTCAAACCCAGGTCTCCAGGTTTGCAGTTCAGTGCCCTAAACCACAGTGCTATACTGCCTCCTTTATTTTGTTTGCTTTGGTGATTAAGACTGAGTGGGATTAAATATAAGAATGTTGCTGCCTTTAGAGCGTCAGACTGCCATCACTTCCCTAAGAGCAACTGTCTGAAAGAAGACTGCAAAACAGACCCATGATGTATATTTCTACCAGCATTAGTACAGTATGTTAAAGGGTAATAAAACAATATGAGCTATAATGTTCCTCGCACATTACCGGTCTTCTTAAACATGCTTAATCACTGCTGGACAACTTCCAATCTGAAACAGCGAAGTCTAAGCCCGGCATGATGTCATCCCCACAGTTCTGTTCAGCCTCAGGATACTCTACAGTGTCAAAACAGATATCAAAGTCCATTGTGGATACTGCCAAAACAAAGTCTGAAGAAGTTACAAAGCAGAAGTTTCAGTGCTGCATCAGATCCTTCCTGCAATAGTTGTCTTAGAATCAGTACCAGCGGGTGGAAATAGCAAGGAGTTTATCCATAAGAGTCCTCTTGCTAAGAGCCAGTAAAATGATCCAGTTTGAGATTATGGTCAATCCACAATGTATGCAAACAGCCAATGACACAGTTTTTTCCCCCTCTTTGAAATACTGCCAGATAGTCTTTGTGAAGGAACACTGGGAAATCCATAGGAAGTTCACTCTGCCCGGATGTTGCAGTTTTGTCTACCAGCGTCCCAAGCAGCCAGTAATAGTTATTTTCCAAATGTTTCAGTCTCTAATGGCGGCAGCTCTATATTCAGTTTCATCAGGGTTTGTTCTGTCATCAGTACCTTATCAAAAGACTTTGTGCCTGACTCCAAGTGTATATGAATTTTGGTAGGTGACCAAAGTTGAGCCTAAATCTTATGACCTTTCAACTGACGAATTATATGCCAAGTACCTGTCACCTCTTTAGCACAGTAGTACTGTAGGCGAGTAATCCTGCTCACAGAAAATCCTATGACCATCATAAGAAATGTCTTTTTGGCCCCAGGCAGTCTGCAGAATTAACTGCAGCAGCTGATAAATTTAGAAACCTCAGAATAAATGCTCTGGGTCTGGCTCCATTCTGCCAGGGTGGATCCACTCTACGTATTTGTCTTTTCCACATCGAGAACAGTCCTACAACAGTTTCAGGGTTTATTGCAAAAAAATGCCTCATTATAACCGTATTAAAAGACTCAGCTCCTTCTGGCATCCCAAAGATAAAAAGATTTTGCAAGTGGGACCTATCCTTCATATCTATGCACTTATCTGTGAGGTCCCCTTCATGCTGCATTAAAAATATACGAATACGGTCACAACAACCTACCCCTTCAGCCGCTTCAGTAAGAACAGTCTCTAGATTACCAGTTTTCTTTTCCAAAGCTCAGAGGTCGTGTCCTGTATCTGCAACCATCTACTTGACTCCCTCCATCATTCATGCAAGGCCAATGATCTCTTGGCAGAATTCCACTGTGCTGATCACTTTGCCTTCTCCATCATCCCCAAACTGCGACAGAGACAGAGATGCCGAGGTCTGTGATCATGAGGTATCCAGACTTGTATTTTCTTTGTCAGAGCACAGAGTTTTGACGAGCGGTGTCACTGGAAGAGTTTTATTTATGGTAGCTGACTTCATCTTCAGTAAGCTCGGTAAGGTTACCCCAAAGACTATCCAAAATCTAAGTTTATTCTGAAGTTTGAAGGCTGCACATAGAGCAGCAAATATCTTACGTGGCCATTTGCAATGGTGACATCACCAGAAGTCCACACCTCTCTATTCTGAAAACTTGCAGTGGGGTAGAGAGTGCCATCAGGCATGGGTGCCATCTCTCTCCATTCCTGTATACAAGAGGTATAGAACTACCAGCATAGACCATCAGAAGTCTGGGAATAAAAGGGACAGTGCTAGAGGTAGAGGAGGTCAAGGTTTTCCTATATGCAGGTGATACATTGCTGGTTGCTGTACCTGGCAGTGGCATGCCTAAAATACTGGGCGTTTTGAGAAAATATGGAGCAGCAACCGGTTTAAAATAAATGTGGAAAAAAACTCAGGTTATGTTGCTAAGTAGGTCCCTTACACGCATACACAAAGAATAACCAAACTGAAATGGACCAACAAGTGGATCCGGTACATAGGAAGTTATGTATCTCTAGAATGATACTGATTATTACCTCTTAATTATAACACACTAATAAATTTCATTTTTTTTTTTTGTAAAGCAATTGTTCTTTTCCGTAAAGCTAGAATGGCATGAAAGCCCCCCCCCCACTGTTTCTCTCCTCATCTATCAATCCAGGTAAGGCCATTCAGTGTTACACTGCCACTGTTAAAGTGATTTACCTGCTCTGAATGCACTGTGATTACATCCCTCTTTAGAATTAATTCTCTGCGAAAGGCTGAAGAGTTTTAAGTTGACCTTTTTATGCACTCCTTAATATCCTAAAACTACAGCCTAATCCTTTTTATTATTAATTCTGAGTGTAAAACTGTACAGTCTTAAGATTCTTAGACCTGTACTGCACTGTCTATTATTCTAAGCGAACAGCTGAATCCTTTTTAGAATTAATTTCTGTGTAAAGCTTTAGTTTTAAATTGAACAGACTTTTCTGTGTACTGCCTAGCATTCTAAATTTAAAGCCCAATCCTTGCCTCTCGCTTTGCCACCTGTCTGCCCTCTAACCCACTTATGTCTCCTCCCTGTTTCTATTACCCACTTTGTAGTTTAGCCTCCTCCTTCCAAATAATAGTGACCACCCTGTTTCTTTGTTTGAGTTAACCGCACCTCCCCTGCCTGCCCCTACTTAATCCATCTCCTTTCCTCTCCCCCTCAGGTGTGCCGTGCCCTCCTGGGGCTCGCACCTTGCCGCCAGAGGAAAAGCTACAAGCCTGTCCTGGGAAGCAACCCACGATTCTGCTACTGCAAATCTGCAGACCCTGAGGCTTTCTTCCCCTGTTGAAACTGCTGCCCGGGATCCTCCGAACTCCAGTTCATTGCAGGGCCCAGAAATCTACAGAAACAGCCAAAAGCTGTATACCCCCTCAGGTACGTTGGTATTTGGCACCTTTGGACATTCTGAATTTTCAGCGCCAACACTGTGATTGGAGGATCTCAGACTCACTGACTTCTTCCTGCTGGTCTCCATTTTACCTTGCTTCATTAGAGACGTTTCTCAGCACTGCTGACCCTGGGAGACTATCCTTTTTTGTAAAGCAAGAATTTAATTATTTTTTTTCATTTGCAAATTATACTACATAGCCTCTAGAGGGCTACAACAGCTGACTTTTCTGTTAAAGAGGAAACGCATTATATTTTCTATTTCCTCATCTGCTATAGTGGACCCGGGATACTTCTCTTTCTGAGGACCATCCCCGGGTTTTTTTCTTCCTGTTTCTCAGGCTGAACCATGCTCATCCACTAAGGCTGCAAGACTTGAATGCCTGCCCCCACTCCCATTCTGTACTGGTGGAGCAGGGCCAGAAACAGAAATGAAAGCTGCAGACCAATCTTGCAGCCTTGAACCACCTCACTGGCTCAGCTGAAAAGAGTCGCTCCACAGGTACGTTCAGCACCAAAAATGCCTCTCAGCCAACAAAAGGATTTTGAACTTATGACACCTGATCACTGATTGGTCTAGACTTCTAGTGGCATTTACTGCCGGCTGTGTGGCGTTTAGATCTACCATGGGAAATTAGAGCTGGTTCCTCGGTGTGTCACTAGCTTTACTAGCGCTCAGCTTAATTCTTCGGAACCCTCATCCCTCCCCAAAGTGGAATGACCCTTGCGTTTCTCCCTGTCCTGCGTCCAACAGCTCCTTTCAGGTAGCCATTCTGGACTATTGGGCTTCTCAGCCATCTCTGCCGGGGAGTGGGACATCTCCCGAGCTGCCTCTGCAATTACTCCCCCATCCAGACTTGAGACTTCCTACTCATGGCAAATTTCTGCCAGGACACTAGTGGCTGCAACACTTGGCCAGTATAACACCAGGAGTGGGTACAGGCCTACCCATCAACACCACCTCCCCTATCACCCAAAAAATAGTGTTTACAAATTACAGTTCGCTGCCTTAAAAAGAATCCTTCTTCTTTTACTATTGTGCTCAGGCAATGTCGAACTCAACTCAGGACCATTATACACCCTTGCTTCTCCATCAGACCTGGCAGGTATCAAAGGAATGTCTTTTATGCATCTTAATGCCTGTAGTTTGCTGAAAAAGTTCACCCTTATCCAGGCTTTGGTGAGCCACACCCTACCTGATGTCCTAGTGATCACTGAGACCTGGCTTAGGCCAGCCACCCCAGACAATGAAATCAATATCCCAAATTATTTACTCTTCCGAATGGATAGGCAAACAAGAGAAGGTGGGGTGGCAATTTATGTAAGGGACAAATACTCAGCCACATGCATAGACACATCATCCTTCCCCAAACAATTTGAGTGCTTGACCCTAAAGATTGATCTTTCTCCTTCCAGTGCACTCTGTATAATAGGCTGCTACAGGCCCCCTTCTGCCGGGCCTCATCTCCTGTCTCACCTCAGTTCCGTACTGGGGCTCAGTTCCTTGGAAACCATTTTTCTTTGTGACCGGAACTACGATTGGCTATCAAGTGCATCAGCTACCTTGAAATCCTTTTGTGACACTCTAGAGCTGGTGCAACTCATTAGCGAACCTACTCACCCAAATAAAAAGAACCTTAACAGCAGCTCCCTCTTAGATGTCATTTTGGTTAGCAAGCCACACCTGTTCTCTCATGTCGGAACATTTTTCTCAGACATTAGCGATCATTGTATAATCACCACCATTAGATCAGTGCACAACCCACAGTTCGTGGCAAAGTTCTATATCAAGAGGTGCAAATGCAACTTTGATTTGTTTGCTTACGTCCACGACTTGAAACATTCACCGTGATGGCAGGAATTCTTCCTAGCCAAAATGGTTAACAGGGCATATACTAATTTTTACGATATTTTAAGTGAGGCTTTAAATAAGCATGCACCCTTGGTTGAGGTGCGGGTCAGGAACAGTACCTGCCATTGGTTCTCACCTGAGCTCAAAGCTTCCTTGTTAGAAAGGGATACTTTATGGACTCGGATTGGTGTCTTTTTAAGAGAGCACGTAACAAGTGCACCAAGTTGGTCAGAGCAGCCAAGGCCACCTACTATCGTTCGGAGCTAGCCTCTGCCTCAAGAAATCCTTCAAAGCTGTGGAAAACATTAAAAGACATGTCTGGACATGCACCTGGTAATTCCATTCCAGCAAAAATTAAGTCCAGTGGCAGCGTTATCGCTAACCGATCGAAGATATTGGAAGCCCTCAATAACCATTTTGCAATGGCAGGGCTAGCATTTGATACTTCTCCTGCCAATGACCTCCGCAGAGCTCAGGGCCCACCAACCCAAGAGTCCCCCCTCTACTGAGGAGGCCTTCTCCCTCCTGCCTGTCTCTCTCTAAAAGAGGTGGAAGGCCTATTGCTGCAACTGGACACCAGGAAGGGAGCAGGCTCCGACTTCATAGAGCCATACTATCTGAAATGTGCTTATCATGTGCTTTCAGTGCCAATCACCCACCTATTCAACATGTCACTCTCCCAGAGTAGCCTCCCCCTCAATGGAAAATAGCCCATGTCATCCCTCTATTAAAACCAGATGACCCCTGCGATCTAAATAATTACAGACCGATCTCCCTCCTCCCCATCCTGTCTAAATTACTAGAAAAAATAGTGTGTGGCCAGCTAGGGGGTATACTTAGAATCCAGAAGTCTATTAAACCCAGTTCAGTCTGGATTCAGAGCAAAGCACAGCACCATAACAGCCCTAGCTAAGGTGACCAATGATTGGCTCCTAGACCTTGACAACAAGAAGCATGTTTGTGCTGTTTTCTTGGATCTTAGTAAGGCATTCGACACAGTCGATCACAGCCTGCTTCTTTCCTCCCTAATCACCTTAGGCCTGGACCATAAATCTATGTGCTGGTTTGCAGACTACCTCAGAGAATGGAAACAGCAGGTTAAAACTTAAGGTGATCTTTCTCCATTAAAACCTATGCTGAGGGGGCATGCCCCAGGGCTCTATCCTTGGTCCCCTCCTCTTTGCAGTCTACATTAACATCATCAATGACCCCATCAAAAAAGCCAACATCCACTTATTTGCGGATGACACTGTACTGCACTTGAGTCGTCCCATGCCAGAAACCAGCCTGTGAAGACCTCCAAGTTGAATTTAACCTTCTACAATACCAGCTCATAAACAAAAAGCTTTTGCTCAATGCAAAAAAGACAAAAGCCATGCTCTTCTCCCCTTCCTTGCATGCGGCAATTCCTGCTGGGGGGGGGCTATCCCACAAATTACCACTGTTCTTGGAGAAACACTAGAGTATGTAGCTAAATTCAAATATCTAGGAGTTTGGCGCGATCATAAACTTTCCTTCGCCGACCATCTCGAAGAACTACAGAAGAAACTAAGGCAAAGATTAGGACTATTCTATAGAATTAACCCCCTGCTCACAAAAGAGGCCAAGATTAAACTGGCTCAAGCTACCTTCCTATCTTTAATAGATTATGCAGACCTGCTCTACAGCCATTGCACTGCCTTTGCACTGGCTAAGTTAGACACCCTCTACCACAGAGCTATCAGGTTCATTACTGGCCTTACACTTTCCAAACACCACTGCTCCCTGTACTCATCATTAGGCTAGACTTCCCTTCACTATAGAAGGAATAGAAACACCGCCCAATGGGCTTTCAGAGCAGTGACCAACAAGCTCCCCTCATATGTCTCAGATTGTATTCCCCGGAGTGTGTTAGGCACCCACCTGTACGCTCTAAGGAGCTATTCCCTAATTGCCCTCCAAGTTCCAAGGGTCAAAACTTGTTTCAGCAAAGCTGCTCTAAGCTTCTCTTTACCCACATTGTGGAATGGTTTATAAAGGAACTTGAAGCTGAGCTGCCCTGTTAGCCTGAACATCTTCAAGGCACTCTACGATTGCTACAAGAAAGCACCTTGCAAATGTTTTCCTTACCGCTATCCCACTAATTCCACAACTCCCCCTTTCCATCATTACACTCGCCATGTTTCTACCCCTGGCTCTCACTCTTTCCCTATTAACTCTTCTTGCTGCACCCACCCTTCCCTGTCCACTCCAGCCTAGCTAAAGTCCCACCCCATCCATAGTAGTGTCCCAATTATCTACCCCTCCTCTGTCATTATCATAATAAACAAGTACACGACAGCCATCATCACTTTCTGTGGTTTTAGCTAAATTTTCCCCCAGTCATCGATAATATATCCCTCCTCTTCTTTACCTCTCTAACCTGCCACCCAATACATGACCTCTTTCCCCTATAGGTGTAGTTGCCAGCTGCCTCACTCAAAAGATCTCTGCTTATGTATGCCTATGGTTGACTGCACATCTGCTGACTTCTTCAATTGTAAAATAATGCTTTTTTTTATTTATTTCAACCTTGTACTGTATACACTTTTTCTTCCTTGTATATTATTGCTTTTTGTATATCTGCTTCTGTACTGTACTTTGATGTATTCATGACCAGGTCCACCTTGCAAATGAGCCTTCCTCAGTGGTGCCTGTCTGGATAAATAAAGATATTGATAGATTGATTTAAATGAAATATAAGATAACTGCACTGGGTGGAATGTATTACCTCTGTCTACTTATGTGAGGGCAGTAGTTATAAGGATGAATGTACTTCCAAGGCTTCTCTTTTTGTTCTCTAACCTTCTAATCAGCATCCCTAAGGGTAGCTGGAAGGCATTACATACAGTGACATCTAAATTCATAAAGGCAGGCAAGCGGCCAAGACAATGCGGCATAGTGACGGAAGAAAGGGATAAGGGAAGGCAAGGAGTGTCAGACTTTAGAGGGTACTATATAGCTTGTAAGCTACAGCACATATCAATATGCATCAGGGGCAGACAAGAGCCCAGCTGGCAAATGTGGGATAAGGGAGACCCCCAAGTGTAACATTAGGGATCTTGCCCTGACGGAAGTAAGTCCAAGAACTATAGTTAACATCACAAACCCGTGGGCCAAAAACAACAATGGCAACTTGGTAGGGAACCATTAAAAAAAATTATCTAACAATACATAATGCATGGGGAGTAGTATGAAATGTTTTCATAATGTATGGGGAGTAGTGAGTATTTTTTTTTATGTGTGTGATACTACTTAAATGATGGTGGCAATCCTCTTGTGGTTTAACCAGGCATCACACACTAAGCATGTCTAAAAAAACGAAAACATGTTACCATACTAATCATGTTTCATTTTTTATAAACTGCTAGAAGCTGTGCACTCTTTCTGTGAAAAAGAAAATGAAAATGTTTTTTATTGATAGGTTACAGGTGTTTGTTGACATACGCACTCATGTATAATGGAGAATTACAACCCATTCTTCAGGTTGTAAAAACACTTAACCAGTAATCATAAGCTGGCAGCATAGCCTAGAGGTTCAAGTAACAAGCTATGAATAAGCTTGGTGTATCCGGCAGATCTTGTTCGATTTCCACAACCTCCATTTGCATAATGTGTGACCCCCAAGTCACTTAACCTCCTCAATGCTCCCGTGTCACTCCTGATAACATGCCTTGTGCCTAGTGGGCCTAACCCAGTTATCAAATAATTTTAAATAAATGCACATTTCCTCCAATAAGGACTTGCAAAGACTTGTCACTAGGTAATACAGATCCAACCTCTGGAAGGTGGGCATGACTGGGTCGAAAGAGTCTAGGGCAACTACTTGAGGAGGGGGAGGTAAAACCTTCTGCACATTGCAGTGGGAATACAACCTCCCAAATACGGACTGCCACTGCTACTGTACCTGAAGGTATGGCACTATATTAGATACGAGCCACCCAGGGAATGATTACTGGCCCACTGAATGCATTTTTATTTGCCTTTGGGGGTAATCTGTTGCAGAAGAGAGTTTCTGAGGGAGTCTTAAGATCATACAAATGCCCCAAAGCTTTTGTCCGGACCTCCACAGTAATATTAGGCAAAAATGGGAAGAGGCAGCATCATTTACCTGCAACACTGCAGAATGGCACACCATTTGGAGTATGGCCAGTGCACAACTGCTTCCAGTACATGGAGACAACACCCCAAAAGGTCCTAGTTTGATTCTTTAAGGTGCCTGTAATTACCTAACACTTTTGGGGCCACATATTTGGACAAGTGTTGGAAGAAATGTGCACAAGCAGCTAATCATACACATAAAAAAAATACAAAATCACACATACCCCTATAGTGCAAAGCATCATGGGATATATCTGCAAATCACCAAGACATTTTCAGCTGGTTCAGCTTTAAGCAAGAATGCATGGTGCCAAAGGGCCTCTCACACAATCTGCAAAGGGTGCAAACAGAAGACACAGACACATGTTTCGCCCTACCCAGGACTCATCAATGTGCCTCATCTGTATCACACCCGAGGAGAAATGAACCAGCACCCTAAATTGGTCTTACGTGTTTGGGTCATGGTGAGCCTCCCCAAAAAAAAAAAGCATAAGAACCTCAGTGAGGAAGCACTGAGGCAAGGGTTACCACAAAGGGCATTGTTGTACATTTCTCGTTTTGTCTACGTCTTTTCTTTTTGTAAAAGAAAAGCCTTCAAGAAACTAGTTTTTGAAAATACTCTGTGTGACGTTTGTCACCAACAGAATCTGCATTAGACAGGCATGACACCCGATGGCAGAAAAGAATATTACAACTCATAGGATTTTAATAAAAAACAATGCAGCTTTCAAAATAAAACTAAAAAATCTTATGTGCAACTGAAAACCGTTCTTGAGTACATATTACTGTGACACACCTCTCAATTGTCCCTCATTTTGCCTCACAATTTTCCTCCACCCCTCACAAAATTTGTGTTGTGATAGTAGAATGGGAATTAAAAGCACAAAATAATGTCAAACAATAACGTTATAGACTTGTTCTTTTTCAGAAAATGCATCTTACACCAATTCCCTTGTTCTATCAGTTTTCTGAGTAAATAGTACTAATTTGTAAGATGTGTCACTGATTTGGGGTCTTTGTCCCTGATTCGTGATGCAAGAGGTTGAGAGGTTTGTACAGCAACAATGTCAGCTTTTGGGCTGAATTTGGTAGCACTATATCAAAAGCTGCCTGCAGCCATTTATATGCCTTGCCATGGCATATAAAGTCACAAGTCACAGAACACCATAAAATATTGATTTATTGAAGTGTTCTTTTTTTCACTATTTAAGTATTTTGGCCATCCCACCCATATTCCCAGCTGCCCAATGTAAAGTGTGTTCATATTACTAAACTGCGCCGAAGCACCAGTGTAAACTCATGCATGGACAAGTTTAGCAATTTTTATGCAGTATCAGTTTAAGGTGTTTTCTTCTAGCAGACTGTGAACTGGACTTGAGAAAGTAAAGCACAGTTACATAAGAACTTACTGTAACAGTAAATCTTCGAGAGGAGCTCTTGCAGCAGGCAACACAATAAGGACTTAGCCGCCAGGTGCTAGGACCACATGGAAAACTTCTAGCTACCAGTCATTAGTAGGGGACAGCACCCCAACATCTTCCTGCCCCAAGGGTATAAAAGGGACGGTTCCATGGCCCAACCTCAGTTCTCCTGCCGGAGACCCTGGCACTAGTAAAAACTGGAGAACCAAGGTGGTTCCTCTGCACCGAGGAAAAAAACATAATAGTTGAGATGAAGAAGCAGTCATCCTGTGGGATGGAGGGAGGGAAAGCATCACCTGCTGCAAGAGCTCCTCTCGAAGATCTACTGTTACAGTAAGTTCTTATGTAATTGAACTATCTTACTTCGAGGGGGCTCTTGCAGCAGGCAACACAATAAGGACCAAGTCCCAAGCAGAGTAGGAACTGATCCCAGTCAGCTGAGAGAGGGAAACAAAGGCAGCAGAAGGCGGTCAGGAGAGGAGGCCTTGAAGGACTGCTAGTCCGAAGCCCACTCGATGCCTAGAAGCAATGTCCAGACTGCAATGCCGAATGAAAGTGTGGCCAGAACTCCAAGTGGCAGCTGCACAATGTCTGCAGCAGACATGTTCCTGAAGGAGGCAGCAGAAGCAGCCATGCCTCTGGTAGAATGGGCTTTAACCGATCCCAGCAAAGGATTGTCATACTTGCGGTAGCAGTAAACAATGCAGTTGGCTAACCACTTAGACAAACACTGTTCGGAAAGAGGAACCCCTTCTCTCCTGGGGCAAACGAAACAAACAACTGATCAGATTTTCTGATAGGATGGATGCAGTCCAAATAGTAACGAAGCACCCTGTGAATGTCCAAAGTATGTAGGATGGCCTCCCCCTGATTAGAACACTCAGGGAAATAAACAGGTAGGTGGATAGATTGATTCAGTGTGTAAACTCAGACACCACCTTCGAAAGGAACTTAGGACTGATCAGCAAAAACACCCTGTCTGTGTGGAAAACTAAATTAGGCTTTTTACACATCAAAGCCTGAAGCTCAGAAATCCTCTGAGCAGAAGTAATGGCAACTAAAAACAACGCTTTCCATGACAGAAAGCGTAGCTCGCAGCTGGCCCAAAGGGAGGCAAAGTGAGCTTCTCCAAAACAAATAAAAGGTCCCATGGCAGGACAGGGTCCCTGATGGGAGGATTCAGATGAAGTATACCCCACAAGAAAGTGTGGGAAAGGTCCAGTTGGGCAAGAGTTTTGCCCTCAATAGATGCACGGTATACAGAGATGTCAGAAAGGTGCACCTTAAGTGAGGAGTAACCCAGACTGCAGTCCGAAAGGGAAAGGAGGTACTCCAGAATTAGGTTCACCGAGCAGGTGAAGGGATCCAGTTGTTGAGCACTGGCCCAAATAGAGAACCGCATCCACTTCATGGCATCAGTGGCTCTAGTGGAAGGCTTCCTGGCTGCCACTAAGACATCTGCCACCTGGGAGAAGACTCCAAAGTGGTCAACAGCTAAGTCTGCAGGAGCCATGCATGAAGACGAAGGGATGTGAGGTCCAGGTGGACAAGGGTGCCCTGCTCCTGGGAGAGCAAGTCTAAGCACAGGGACAGGGTAATCGGAGGTTCCACTGCCAGTTGCTGTAGAAGTGAAAACCATATCTGGCGTGGCCAGTAGGGAATTATCAGAATCATCTCTGCTTCCTCTATAACTTGAGAAGAACACTCTGCAGAAGTGGAAAGGAAGGGAAGGGAAGGTGTACAGAAACCTCCCTGTCCAGGAGAGGGATAACAGATTGTGCTCGAAAACACCAGGCCCTGGATCTAGCGAGCAGAAATTGGGCAGTTTTGCATTGAGAGGGGACGCAAAGAGGTCCAGCTAGGGTCTGCCCCATCTGTCGAAGAGATCTTCGACCATTGCAGGAAGAAGTTCCCATTTATGAGACTTGAACAATGATCTGCTTAGGCTGTCAGCCAAGATTTTTTTGGGCACCTGCAACATGCACTACAATCAGTTCCAGGCTGTGCTCTATGGCCCAGTACCAGATTCTCATGGCCTCTCTGCAGAGAGGGTAAGGGTGAGTCCCTCCCTGCTTGTTCACGTAGAAGACTACTGACATATTTTCTGTCTGAATCAGAATAGGGCCAGGGAGCAGGTTCATCCAAAAGGCTTGCAGAGCATAAAGGATCGCTCGCATCTCCAAAATATTGATATGGAGATGCTGCTCCTGCAAGAACCAAGTTCTTTGGGTCTGACAACTGGCCAGATGGGCTCCCCAACATTGGCTTGATACATCCGTCATAAGAATGTGGCGAGTTGATTCTGCTCGAAACTGAACCCTCCTGGAGAGGTTGGCGGGATGCAGCCACCAATTCAAGGTGTTCCACACAGGGTTGGAGACTAACACCGGCTGCTCCAAATCATCCGTACGCTGGTCCCATTGGACCTGCAAGTTTCACTGAGATACCCACATGAACAGGCACACCAGGGGAACTGTTGGGATGGTTACCTCCATGTGCCCTAGCAATCTCAGAAAGGATCAGGCTGGAATCTGGAGAGATAAGGAAACCACCCAAGCCTGCGCTTGTAAGCTTTCTGCCCTGTTCAGAGGCAGGAAGGCTTTTCCCTGGACGGTGTCCAAGACTGCCCCAATGTACTGTAACCTTTGGCTTGGCCAATGGGAGGATTTGGGAAGGTTGAGAGTTATCCCCAAATCCTGGAAGAGGCTGAAGGTGACTTGTAAAGTTTGGATCAGCCAGTCCCCGGAGGGGGCTGTCCACAGCCAGTTATCCAGGTATGGGAAAACATAATGACCTTGTCTTCCGAGGGCTACAGCTACTACTGCATTGCATTTGGTAAAGACTTGGGGAGCAGAGGATAGGCAGAAGGGCAGAGCCTGAAACTGATAACGGTTTCCTTGAAAGCAAAAGCAAAGGAACCTCCTGTGAGGTTGAAAGACTAAGATGTGGAGATAAGCATCCTGCATGTCCAGAGAACAGAGCCAATCCCCTTGACGAAGGAGAGGGAGAAGGCTGTGAACAGTGATCATCCTGAAACGTTTGTGTTCTATGAATAGGTGCAGGTGGCAGAGACAGAGGATGTGACGCAAGTCACTTGTTCTCTTTGGAACCAGGAAGAAATAAGAATAGAATCCCTTCCCTCTTTGAGCTGGTGGAACAGGTTCTATGGCCTGTTTTTGCAGGAGCACCTCAATCTCCTCCTGGCTGAGGGGGATGTGGACCTGAGGGTAATGGGAGTGGAAGGGAGGGTTGAGTGGAAGGGAGGGTTGCCTGGGGGGATCTCCAGGAACTCTAGAATATGCCACCCTTCTACAAGCTGGAGAACCCATTGGTCTGAAGTTATTCTGCACCATCCATCTAGGTATAATGAAAAGCGACCCCCCCCACTGCCTCTCCCAAGCCTCGGCTGCGGAAGGGGGTTCAAGCAGGGAGTCAGGCGGAGGAGCCAGGGAGGGGCAAGGAGGCTGAAGAGGCTCTAGGGGCCATTGGGGCTGAGCATCCTGTTGCCTAAGAGGTGGCCTTATGCTTGAAGGCACTTCTGCTCTGCTGGCCCTTTGGATGCTGTCTAGTGGACCGAAGAAATGGCTGATGCTGGTTTGAATTATGTTGGGAGCGGTACATATCATGTACTGATCACATGGCTTTGCATAACTCTTGTAGGTGAGTAATAATGTTCTGGGTATCCTCGCCAAAGAGAACAGGACCTCTGAATGGTGCATCCAGGATTTTGGTTTGTACATCTGGGGCAAAACCAGAGACCCTAAGCCAAGAATATCAGCGAATACAAATGCCTGTAGCCGCTGCCCTACTGGCTGAGTCAGCCACATCATAAGAGGCCCTGAGGACATGGTTGCCCACATCAGAGCCGGTCTTAAGTATCTGTACCAGCTCTGCCTTTCCCGGGGCATCAGAAAAAATATGTACTACCTCCAAAGCCTTGTCCCACAGAGCATTTTGGTACTGGACCATGTGGGCTAGGAAATTCAGAGAATGGGCTGTCAACATGGCCGAGGCATACACCTTCTTTCCAAACTGGTCCACCTACCTGGAATCTTTGTCTGAAGGCTGAGGTACTAAAATGCCTGGGCTTTTTAATGCGGTCATGGGCAGCAAGAATCACCACCAATTTGGCTTCTGGGTGCTCCCCATAAAAGGGCTTGTCTCTGGGGGCATGGTAAAGGTGGTCTGCCTTTTTGGCCATAGCTGGAGGGAAAAAAGGATGGTTTCAAGCAGCTTTGTAAACATCCATGAAAGAATCAATAAGAGGAGGGATTGCCGTGGGAAGTCTCTCCTTTTTTATGGAGAAAGATTGCCATGCGACAGCGATCAGGGTCCAGCTCCTCCATCTTCCAGTCCAAGAGGGACTGGATGTGCCTCATGATATCCATGAAGGTGGGATTGTCCAGAGGAGACCAAGGGGTTTCTTTGGGTTCCTCTGGGTCTGAAGGCAGATGTGAGTCTTCGGATTCATCCGAGGATGAGGAAGAGGAATGCCTACTCGACTCATCCGAGTCTGGGGAGGACATCGGTGAGCTAGGGTGCTTACGGTGGTGCATGTTGTCACCAGGGGAGTGAGGATGGCTGGTGCCTGCTCCATCTGGGACCAGAGAAGGCCACCTAGGAAGTGGAGTAGGATGTCTCCTAGGAGTCTCCTTGGTCTTGCCCGGGTCTTCAGTGGGCTCCCTGGGAGGAGGCGTGGAAGGCCTCTGCAGGGCCTCCTTGGCCTTGAGGTACTTCCACCAAGCTGCAAACTGAGCTAGGTAATCTTTAGTCGGATTCTGTGGTGAGGTAGGAAGGGGGCGGTGCTAGGGTGTTAGGGGTAGGGTGCCCCAGCATCGGCCCCTGAGGTGTCGGTGACCCAGTTGTCAGTCCTTGTGGTGCTGGGTTACCAGGCATCAGCCTTTGAGGCATAAGATTATCAGGCATCAGTCTGGAAGGAGTCGATAGACCGGATGTCGGGCCCTCTGGCATCAGCTGTGCAGTGACCATAGGGTCAGCCAGCATTGGTAGAGGTTCGGACGACAATGGTTGGGGCATCATCAGGGTCAACATCGGAGTTGTCGGCGTCAACCGGACAGGTGTAGGATGATGTCAGTCTGGTGAATCTGCCAGTGCCAGCCTTGAAGGGGAGGCCTGTCTGGGGGAGCTAACTCCTGAGCGGGGCAGAGGCATCACTCTCCATGGGGAAGGTGAATGCATGCCCTTGACATTGCTTAGTGGCATTGGTCCCGGAACTCAGGGCCAACTTAGCGGCCGCCAGGAGTGGGGGAGCCAATGGGCTGAGACCCGCCACCTGTAGAGAACCCAGTCGAGCCACCTGGCTGAGAACCCACTGGGTGTAAGGGCCTGAGCATCAGGGGCTGAGAGGCAGGGGAAGAAGTCCCAAGCCCAGAAGAACCACCACCTGAGACAGTGATGAGGGCAAGAGGTTCGACAACGGAAGCCCAGAATGAGTGAGGGCCATCGGTGGAGGAGGGGCCAACCTCCCACGGGAGGAAGACCCAGAGTCAGTTACCGATTTATGTGGGGACTGAGAGAGAGAGAGAAGCTGACCAGGGCCTAACCCTGTGCTTCTCCTGGTGCTTATGCTTTCCACTAGACTTCTTCACCTTATGAGAAGAGGAAGAAGTCGAAGCCCCAGAGGCCAGGGAATAAGAAGTGCTTTTGCCCTGGCGCTTCTTCTCCATCGCAGCTAGTTTTTGCTTGATCAAGAAATTTTCCAGGGTCTTCTGGTGGTGTCTCCTGGTGCCCTGGTTGAAGTCCTGGCAGTGCTGGCAGGCCTTGGTGTCATGGTCTGGGCTTAGGCACAGCAGGCACAAAGAGTGGCCATCCTTGGAGGGAAACTGCTTGCCACAAGCACACTTCATCCGTTGCCGTTCCAAAGAGGAAGAGGGAGAAAGAGACATGCAAAGAAGAATGAAAAGTAACATTTTTAGAGAAAAATAAAAAAGCACGGGTAATCGCGAAGAAAATGGTGGTCGACTGAAGCAGGCATTTGTGGAGGTCTGACTTGCATGGGTCGATGGCAGGAAAAGAACTGAGGCTGGGCTGGGGGACTGCCTTTTTTTAAATCACAGGCAGACGTCGTGGGCCGACATCAGGGGGTGGTCCTCCACTAATGACTACTAGCTAGAAGTTTTCTGTGTAGTCCTGGTGCCTGGCAACAAAGTCCTTATTGTATTGCCGGCTGCAAGAGACCCCTCGAAGTAAAATCTCATTTTTTTAAATGAGTTGTATAACATAGTTAATCATGGTTTGAAATCTAAAGTTGTTGACTACGAGGATGCACATCATCCTCGATGCTGACCATTTCTCAGAGGATTAACACTTGCAAAAAGAAGAGCACAACAGGAACAGTTTTTTTATCCAGACTTGATGGATACCAGAGGCCACTTCTGCCAGCAAATATTTACTTGTAGGAGTTTACCACTGAATCCTAGATCTTCTGCCATTTGAACAATATTCATAACCTGCTACTAGTAGAACAGATATTGATCTCTTTATAGGGATACAGCTGCCCCATTAAATAGGCTGAATGACAACATTCACTTTCAGATCACACAGGCTAGATATGATGTGGAAATAGGTTAAAAAAATCATGAAGGTGAACTGTCACATCACTCTACCAATGCTTAATGCCTTTGTTTACAGAGCCAGTGTAAGCCTACAATTAACAGTAACTTTCAGAAACAGCTATCATTTCTTAAATCTGAAGCACTTTATTCTTGTCTGGTTTGCTAACCAGATGATTTTCTATCTGACAGTATTAGGCGTGAAGTGTGGAGTGAGGAACAACACTGCATGGAGTCTGACAGTCAGTTGTATTCTTCCCTGTATGTCATCAGCACTGTGGCCTCACTGTGACATCACTAGTAACCAAGAAGAGCCAACAGCCAGTTGCTTGACTGGTAACTTGTGACATATTACCAATCAGGCAGCTGTGCCTGTGATGTAATGATCAGTGAGGTTACATGCCGATAATGTATTGGGACAACAGAACTAAATATGTCTGCTTCCAGGTAAAGCACTGCTTTTTACATCACACCCAATAGCACTATGTAGAAACTATCTTATGAGCACATAGCAGCCATCCCAAACGTCTCTCTTACTACAGTACCTCAACAGCTTACACAGGACAGGAAATATATATATATTTTTTTTAACTTCTTTTTATTGTTTTTTTCCAAGGCATATACAGACTGAAAACAATTGTTACAGCTGCTGGATACAACATACTTCATATAACACTTCAAGTAACAAAGCTGATACTTGCTGCATAGCACATGCATCATTTGTTTGAATCCAAAAAACACTTTATAGTGTATAGTAGAACATTATTCTGGGTAGAAATCCGTACCTAGAATAATGTTGTGCTGCAGTAGCTACATCATTTTGTTGTGCTGCACCAGATACGTAGCTACTACAGCACAACAACTTGGAACATTTTCATGCATGCGCATTCTGGAAACCTCTACTCTTCATGAAACAGCTGCAGTGGTGAGACCTGGCCCCGGAAGAGAGGAGCACTGAAAAAAAAATGCAACAGTAAGGACACAGTTATGAATTTATGGTTGCCCATATGCTATAATATCAGCAATCATACACAACGAGGCTGTTACGGTATTTAATCTTGAGGTTTCCGTGGTAACTAGACCCCTTGAGTTGCACTCTTGAGGTCTCTTGCTACCACAGAAGCCTCTCAATTGAAAAACAGCCTTGCAGTGTATGATTGCTCATACAAAATACCCTGTATTACATCTATATCTCATAGTAACAAACAACAGCCCGACAATACAACAAAAACATAAAACTATCCAAAACTCAGCTGGCCAGAAAACAACAGTTCCTCACATCATATTTCATATCTTCCTGTGAGTTCCGGGATTAGTTAATCTGATAATGTGCAAACAAATACTCAAGTACATAACACAGGAATTTAGCAGCTCTTCTGAGTATAATGGTAGTGTCTAAACGGGAAGTGCTGCTTCTGTGAGCAGAAAGGAATCCATAAATGTCCCCCAGACTTTCTCAAACAAATTCCCTTTTTCCTTCAACTAATATGTTGTTCTTTCCAGGATTAAGGTTTTGATCGCCACTTCAAGCCACATTCCCATCGTAGGTGGCTGACATGAGATCCAAGTGTTTTGTATACATTTCTGTACTAGTACTAGCAGCACCTCACTACTCTAAAATGAGGGTAACACAATCCAAGTAATAGTATAGATAAGTGCTGCAAGACACTCCACATCTCCAACAGATCGTCAACACCCCAGGAGAGAACTTGCTCGTAATATTGGGGTGAGATAGAGTTGGTGAATAAATTTACCCTCCATATATTTGTAACACCATACCAGCCCCATATGAGATTCACAAATTATGGCCCAATTTTCCTCAATAATTGCTACCCCCAAATCACACTCCCATAGTCTATGCCTCCGGTGAGATTTGTCCAGAGTCGCATCCCTCAAGTGGGAGTATATACATGCCATGGATCCCTCTGGGTCAGTTCTAGCTCATAGAGTCTCCCTCTTCAAGCCCATACCGTTTAGATGCCTCTGGGTTTAACCTATTCATAATATGCAGATGGGTGGAGACCTGCAGGTACCTAAATCCATGGTGTCCTTGTAGCGCAAAAGCTGCCACTAGCTCACCCAGAGTCCTGAGGCCATGGGGCCCAAAAAGATCTCCAAAACACCCCTCTCCCCCTCGCCTCCACTGCACGAATCCCTGATCCTCCAGTCCTGGGAGGAACACTGGGTTACCATTAACAAACACCAACAACAACTTGTCCAGTGCTCTCCATGCCTCAAGCATGTGTAGTACTAGGGGAGTCACCATCCAAGACATCCAGTATTTAGCCACACTGCCCTTTATCTAAAAAACAGAGGGGTTCCAGAGTCTTCTCCTCAAACTCTAATATGACCCAGCTCACCCCTTTGTCCTCCTGCAACCATTTCCTCATAAGTCTGAGCTGGGCGACTGCGTGGTAATGTTTAAGGTTAGGGAAGCAGAGGCCTCCTCTGGGTAGTAGATGCCTGTCATCAAGGCACAAGTCAGGAAGCATAGGAAAACCAGGAGCAGTTGTAAAATTCACAACAAGTGATTTATTATTAACAGTAAAATAAATTAAAAAATTGGCCTACCTAGATTTTAGCAAGGCATTTGATACAGTCCCACACAAAAGATTAATACACAAGATAGCCAGCCTTGGAATGGGTCCCAAGGTGGTAGCCTGGATAAAACATTGGCTAGACAACAGGACGCAAAGGGTAGTAGTAAATGGAGTACACAGTGAAGAAAGGAGTGTTACTAGCAGGGTACCGTAGGGTTCAGTACTGGGACCAGTCCTTTTCAATGTCTTTATAAGTGACATTGCAGAGGAACTGGAAGGAAAAGTATGTCTCTTTGCAGATGACACAAAGTTCTGCAACAGGGTTGATACACAAGATGGAGTGGAAAGGATGAGAAGGGACTTGACAAGGTTGGAGGATTGGTCAAATGTATGGCAGCTCAGATTCAATGCAAAGAAGTGCAAGGTAATGCACATGGGAAACAAAAACCCAGGGGAAGCGTACACAATGGGGGGTGAGATACTGACAACAGTAAAATAGAGAAAGGGACCTGGGGTAATTATATCAGATGACCTAAAGGGTGGGCAAGCAATGTGAGAAGGCAGTAAGGAAGGCTGGGGGATACTGGGATTCATAGGAAGAGGCATCAATAGTAGAAAACAGGAAGTTGTTATCCCTCTGTACAGACAGTTGGTGAGACCCCATTTGGAGTACTGTGCAGTTCTGGAGACCCCATCTCCGAAAGACATAGACAGAGTGGAGGCTGTCCAGAGGAGGGCAACAAAATGGTGCAGGGTCTGCACCAGAAGACATAATGAAAGACTAAAGGAGCTTAATATGTATACTCTTGAGGAAAGAAGGGAGAGGGGACATGATAGAAACTTTCAAGTACCTCAAGGGAATCAACAAAGTCCAAGAGGGTAGCATCTTCCAGAAAAGAGATGTGCAAGAACAAGGGGCACAATTTAAAGATAGGGGACGGCTCAGGGTAATGGAGGAAGTATTTTTCACAGAGAGGGTTGTGGATGCGGGAACAGCCTCCTGAGGAGGTCGTGAGTCAAGAACAGTGGGGACTTCAAGAATGCATGGGACAGGCATAAGGCAGTCCTAGGGGCGGGTAAGAGGAAGTAAGCTGTTGGTTAGCTAGGATCTGCAGCTTATCTGTTAGGTAGGAAAATGGGCAGACTAGGTGGGCCAAGCGGTCCTTATCTGCCGTCAAATTCTATGTTTCTATGTACAGTATAACTATTTACAAAGGCAGTATAAACAGAGAAAGTCCATCTGGGTTTCTTCTCAATTTCCAGTCTCAGGCTGTGTGTCTCTCTCTCTTTTTTGCAGTACATTGCAGCTCCTTTTTATAAGTCTTTGCAACCCCGACTCGTTAAGAAAACAGCATGCTTCTCACACAGTGTTCTTGGAAGTTTCAACAAGTGCAGCAAAAAGAACATAGTGGCCCAGAACTGACCTCTTGCTTACAGCTTCTCAGACAGTTTGCAAACAGGTTAATCCCTTGAGTTCCAAACAGCTTTTTGCAATCATTTCAATAGTATAACTATATACATTTCAACAGTGAAACTATATACATTTCTAAACAAAGGGATCCCAGTATCAGTTACGTTTTCCACATAATGATTCACATATATTTTTATGCCAGCAGATGTGCAAGGGGGAAGAAAAGACAGAACAGCAAGAGAAGGCAGCGAGATAGCAAAAGGCAGAGAATTGCAAGACTGTCGGGGTGATCAAGTCCTAGGTCTCACAAGAAAAATGTGGTTGCATAACCAGACAGACACGTGACAACAAAGGAGAGACTAGAACAGATCATTGCATTTAAACAGGGTCCTATTCAACCCTGTCACATACTCCCCTCCTTAAGAGGGAACCTGTTTTATGAAAACAGGTTTCCAAAACGTTCTTTAAATTCTCCTTTAACATGACAATAGCTTATAATCTTTATAGTTCAGTGCACATGCAGCATATCAAACAGAGAAGTTTCAACTCGCACATTTTTTTTTCAGCCTTCAGGATTCTCAATTCCTGATCCATATCTAGACAGAAAATCAGCACTGACATTCTCTTTCTCAGATCTGTGCATCACTTCAAATTTAAATGGCTGTTGTGCCAGGTACCACTGTGATATTCTAGAATTTTTATCCTTCATTTGGTTAAGCCAACAGAGAGGATTGTGATCTGTTACAAGTACAAATTCAGCTCCTAGTATGTAAAACTTAAGGGACTCCATTGCCCACTTTGCTGCAAGACATTCCTTTTCAATGGTGGAGTACCTTTGTTTTCTGTCATGCAATTTCCTACTTATGTATATAATAGGATGTTCTGTCCCATCTCCATTTTGACTCAGGACTGCACCTAGGCCTACCTCTGATGCATCTGTTTTTAACAAAAATGTTTTTTCAAAGTCTGAGCTTCTTATAACAGGGGCTGTACATAATGCAGCCCTAATGGCCTGAAAAGCTTCATCACACTCTGGGGTCCATTTCACATTATTCAGGAACCGTTTCTTTATGAGTTCAGTGAGGGGAGTAGCTAACTTGGCAAAGCAGGGAACAAATCTCCGATAATAACCAGCCAGCCCTAAAAATTACCCAACATGTTTCTTGGTTTTAGGGACAGGGCTGTTAGCTACAGATTCTATCTTAGAAACCTCAGGCTTGACTTTTCCATTTCCCAAAACATAGCCCGAATACCTGGTTTCCTGCATGCCCAATGCACACTTGGTAGGATTAATTGTCAGGCCTGCCTTTTTGATCGATTGGATAACTGCTCTTAGGTGTTCCAGGTGGCTTTACCAGTCTGGAATGTACACCACAACATCATCCAGGTACGCAGCACAATAACCAGTGTGAGGGGATAACATTACATCCATGTCCCGCTGGAACGTAGCGGGTGTGCCATGCAAACCAAATGGCATGGTGGTGAACTAATAGAATCCTATTGAAGTGGAAAATGCAGTTTTGTCTCTGGATTCTTTAGTTAGCGGGATTTACCAGTAACCCTTGGTGAGATCAAGGGTACTGATACATTTGGCACTCCCCAATCTGTCCACCAAATCATCTACTCTGGGCATAGGATAACTGTCAAAGTCTGACTCTTGATTAAGTTTCCTAAAATCAAGGCAGATTCTTAAACCCCCTTCTTTTTTGTTTACAATCACCATTGGTGATGACCAAGCACTTCTCGACTCTTCTATGATACCCAATTCTTTCATTTTTTGTATTACCTTAATTTAAAAACATTTTTTTTTTTAGTTGTTTAACCAGGAGTAGCACACTAAGCTGAAAGCTTTTATACAGGAGCAACCTGGGAGCACAGGGAAGTTAAGTGACTTGCTCAGGGTCACACAGTATGCAAATGGAAGCTGTGGGATTCAAACCCAGGTCTGATCTGCTGGATGTCACCAGATTTGCAGCTCAGAGCCTTAAACCACTGCGCTATACTGCCTCAATCACATCTGCTCTTAACCGCTTTGATAATCTGTATGTCTTTTGTCTAACAGGGCGCACATTCTTTGTTGCTATTATGTGCTTGACACCTTTAGCTTGGTCTGGCACTGTGGTGAAAGTACTGTTAAATGTCTTTAGCAAGTTACAGAATTCTGCGGTTTGTTTGGAGGTTAAGGAAACATTCACCTTGAAAGCATCAGCAGTAACAGTTTGTTCCAGTCTATCATAAGCTATATCAATATCTTCTTTATCAGTTTCTGGTAAAACTATCAAAACAGCCTTTGGTGTTTTTTTTCAACCCATTTCTTGAGGAGGTTAGCATGGTATATCTTAGTAGGATTTTTCCTATCGGGGTCTCAATCTCATAGTTAACTGTGCCAGTACATCTAAGAACTTTATAAGGTCCTTGCCACTTCATTGACAGTTTATTTTCTGTAGTGGGTAACAGTACAAAGACCCTTTCACCTGGCTCAAAAACTTTTTCTTTTACCCCATGGTCATAATACACCTTCTGCTGGTTTGGGGCCTCTTCCTGATTACTATGGGTGATTTCAACATATTTTGCAAGCTTCTTTCTCAGGGCACATATGTGATATAAGATGTAATAGACTGTTCCTGAAGGGGGTTTATCTTCCCCTGTTTCTTTTATTACATCTAGTGGCCCTCTAGGTGGTCTACCATACAACATTTCAAATGGTGAAAACCCTGTTGATGCCTGTGGCATTTCTCTGTAAGCCAAAAGCAGGTAAGGTAAGTACTGATCCCCATCCTTCCCTTCCCCTTTTAGAAGCCTTTTTAACATGCGTTTTAGGGTTTGATTAAAACACTCAAGAAGACAGTCTGTCAGAGGGTGATAAGTGGAGGTTCGTACGGCAGTGATACCTAGTACTCGGTACAGTTCCTTCAGTAATGAAGCACCAAAATTACTACCCTGATCAGTAATGATTTATTTTGGTATGCCCACCCTGCTGAAAATTTTGCCAAGCTCTGCTGCCACTTTTGGGGCCGTGACAGTACGCATTGGAACTGCCTCTGGGTATTGAGTAGCATAGTCACATACTACCAAAATGAATCGATTACCCTTTCTACTTTTGTCTAAGGGGCCAACCACGTCCATTATAATTCTTTCAAAAGGCACATCTATCAAAGGTAAGGGCATCAGGAGCACCTTGTCTTTTTTAATCACTGGGGCTACTTTCTGACACTCAGCACAAGAATTGCAATACATAGCAACATCTTCATGAATTCCAGGCCAATAAAACCTGTACAGCAATCTGGTAAGGGTGCGATCCCTCCCCAGGTGACCAGCCATACGACTATCATGTGCTATCAGTAACAACTCAGACCTATACTTTTGTGGTATAACCAATTGTTCTATCTGGTTCTGTGTCTGAGGTTTAACCCAAACTCTGTACAGTAGCCCATTAATTTTTTTTTAAACATAGGTTCACCCTGTTTTGGTTTCATCCCCAGCTGCTTAAATAACCCTGTAGAGAAACATCATTAGCTTGTTCTGGAAGAAAATCACAGCCAGTTAATTTAGTTTCAGCATTTTCATATGTTAACCCCTTATGTCCATCAGTCTTTTGTTGCCTCTGTTTCTTCAGACGTCGTCTTTCTTTCTTTCCTGGACTTCTGGATCTTGGAGTTGTGCTCAAACAAGTCCGAATCAAAATCAGCAAAAGGAAAAGAGTCCCCACCATCTGAGATTTTCTTTGTCTGAGCTCTTGTCATCACAGCTGCTGAAATATCAGGATTTACTCCCTCTTTGATTAATTCAATAAATCCTGGAAAGTCATTTCCAATAATCACAGGTACACGTAACTTAGGTACTACCCCCACTTTCATTTGGTGTGGCATCCCATTAACAGTCAGAGTCACTTGGGTCATGGGATAGTATTGAATGTTCCCATGGATGCAGATGACACCAGTATCTGGTCCTTTTGGATACTGTTTTCCTAGCACTTCAATATGTACTAGGGTCTGTCTGCTTCCCAAATCTTTAAGTCCCTTCACAGTCTTATCTCCCACCTTCACATCTGTTAAGTACTCACCCCAATTTGCTAAGGACGCATCTGCTCCAGTGTCATTCTTCTTACTATGGCAATTTCTTGCAATATGACCTGGCTTATTACAGTTATAGGAAATAAAGTTTTTGGGCGCAGATTTGTTATGCCCACCAGAGTTATCAGGCTTGGAGTTTAAATGGGAAAAAGAATGTCTTACCAGTGCTTGGCTGTTACCTCACTGCTGTGGTGTCTGTCTGGACATTTGGTAGTCTTTGGCCAAAGAAACAGCCTTTTATCTACTTTCTGGTCGGTGTTCCTTTACCCAAAGCTGCACATCTGTAGGCAGGATGTTGATGAATTGCTCTATTGCAAATGTGTTGATCTGTGGGAGTGTTTTGCTCACTGGTTGGAGCCATTTTATCAAGAGTTCTCTGAGTCAGGTGAAGGCTTCTCAAGGACTGTCGACTGAGTTGTACTTCAGAGACCGAAATCTCTGCCTGTAGGTCCCTCCTGAGATGTCACACCTTTTCAGGATTTCGCTTTTCACCATGTCATAGTTTTCTGACTGTGCAATGTCCATATTGCTGAAAGCAAGTTGGGTTTTCCCTGTCAGGTAAGGTACCAGTTTGACTGCCCATTGCTGCTTTGGCAACTGGCAGGCTATGGCAACCCTTTCAAAAGTTGTCAAGTAGGCTTCGATATAAACAAGAAAACATGCAACATGCAGTTGCCCCCACAATTCTATGGGATACTTTAAAAATAGTGTTGAGAGGATCATATAATTTTCTGTCATTAAAAAAATGGCAGAGGGAAAAAAACTCAAAGACCTGCAGGAGGAGCTATTATATTTACAGCATTGGCCAGATCAAAAGGACCCCACAATATGACAACGATTAAGAATTGTAAAACAAAAGCTACAAAAAATAGTAGACCAATCGGTACAACAAAAACTATTTTATCTAAAGTTAAGACATCATGAGGGGGAACCTAAGGCCTCCAGAAATTTGGCAAGAAAATTGAGAGAACAGAGAACCAGAGCGAACATTATCAGCATGGTAGATCCTTAAATGGGGAGATTAGCAAAAAGACCCCAGGATATTAGACTTATTCTACAGCGGTTTTACCACGAGTTGTATAGTAAAGAGGAGGAAATTCCCCTAGACAACATCAAATCATATTTACAGAGTTTACCAATACCACGAATCAGCCCACTACAGGCTGAAGCCTTTCTAGTGCCAATCAAAGAGGGAGAACTACTCCAAGTTCTAAAAAAAGCTCAGACCCTGAAAGCGCCAGGTCCAGATGGGTATCCCTCTGAATTTTATAACAAATTCAAAAAACCGCTACTACCCATATTACTCCCAGCCTTACATGCGGTCCAGGAGGGAGAACCCCCCCACCCACATGGCAATATGCCACCATATCAGCCATACTTAAACCCCATAAAGATGTTAAATGCCCCTCCTCATTTCGCCCCATTTCAATGCTAAATTATGATTACAAAATGTTCATGTCGGCCATGGCCTCTAGAATAGACCATTTACTACCAGCTATTATTGACCCTGATCAAGTGGGCTTTATTAAGGGCAGACAGGCCCATGATGCCATAAGGCATTCACATTTCTTAGTAGACTATACCATAGAAAGACAAATCTCTTTAGTGCTACTAGGGCTGGATGCTGAAAAGGCATTCGACCGGGTCAGCTGGTCTTTTTTATGGCAGACTTTGGATTCCCAGAACAACTTATAAAACAATTACAAAATATTTATACCTCCCCTAAAGCAAATGTTAAGGTGGATGGGGCACATTCAGATACATTCCAACTCTCTAGGGGCACCCGCCAAGGATGTCCAATGGCCCCAATGTTGTTTGCTCTATATCTCGAACCCCTGGCCATTGCCATCAGATCTTCTCGGGACATAGAGGGCCTTCCATTGGGAGTTCTCCCACACAAGTTATCACTATTTGTGGATGATATTCTGCTGGCTCTTACCGAGCCTGAACAATCCATCCCAGAGGTATGGAAACAGCTACAAACATTTGGTAAGCTAGCAGGATATAAAATTAACAAATCAAAAACTGAGGTATTGATGTACAATTACCTCCCTCCCTCCCACTTCAAAAAAGACTTCCCCTTTAAGAGGCACAGACAAAAGATGAGATACTTGAGAATAAAGCTCACAAGAAACCCCATTCATGCTGAGCTCTCAAATCTCGAACCTTTAACCCTAAAATTAACAGAAGATCTATCTCGTTGGTCACGTCTCCCCCTAAGCTTTTTGAGTAGGATAGATACAATTAAGCAGAATGTATTTCCCCGCATATTGTTCTTTCTTCAGACACTGCCTTTCACCCCAGCTAAAACATATTTCCAGGCATGGGACAGAATGATATCCCGCTTTATTTGGAGTGGAAAGCGTCCCAGAATTAGATATTCTGTTCTGCAACTGGTGGCCTTAACCTCCCTGACCTCAAAAAGTATGCGATGGCAGCACAGTTAAGGGTAGTCCTACACTGGCTAAATAAACAGTATGATGCACACTGAAAACAATTAGAAGTAACCTGGGGAGACTTATACAACACTCAGGAGCTCCTATTTGGGATGCCGCCCAAGTGCCAAGGGATAATGAATTATCCAAAGTTCTCCAGGGAACCCTTAAAAATATGGCTTAAGGTCAGTAATGATTATTTTACATTCCCTGAAAAATTGTTCTTGAGAACACTGAAGTATAATGCAAATTTGACAGTAGGTCCCTCAGGCCCCTATGTAGTTCAATGGCAGAGATATGGCATTTTATTCATTTTCCAGTCAGTGGGCAGAACAGGTCTCCTTCCCTTTGTCTCCCTTCAGAAGGAACATCACTTGTCCCACAAATATTTTATTTCTTATTTATATCTTAAATGATATCTTCAGACATATGAAAGGTCACTCGCAGCCCTAAGTGAAAACCCTACCCAAATAATACAACTGTTACAAGCTCATATCAGAGGAACGACCTCGGATCACCTGATTAGTAAGATACACAAGGCCTTAAATGAAAGACAGGGAGACTCGACCAACTCAATCAGGTTTAGATGGGAACAAGAACTGCAGGTATCAATCAGTGATCAGGACTGGAATGACTCTGCATTACCAACTATAAAAATCTTTTTCTCACCATACTGGCGTGAAGACATGTGGAAACTCCATTCTCGTTTCTTCCGCACACCAGCCTTGCTGGCTAATATGGGAGAATTAGGGGAGGAACAGTGTTGGAGAGAATGTGGGGATGATAGAGCAAATCAGAGCCATGTCCTTTGGTCATGTCCTAAGCTATCCAAGTTTTGGAAGGAGATCCTCGAGGAGCTGAGTGTAATTTATGACATCACGGATTTATTCACTCCCACATTTATACTGACTTTTATTAAACCAAAAGTCAGCGAATTGACAAAAACTTGCTGAAACAAATTTTAAAATTTATAACAGCAGCCCACAAAATTATCACTAGACTGTGGTTTACTAATAAAATACCCACTAAAAAAGCCTGGATTGTTTTGTCAAGGGAGATATATGCCCTTGAGTGACTCTTGGCCAAGATGATGGACAATGTTCAAAAAGCTGATGTACAATGGCAAAAGTGGAAATCATACCAACTAAATCATTATAATGATTTTGTACCTTAAGCTATGTACTGAACATGTAATTTTGCTCTTCTTTTGCACTGAAAAGATACTCGGGATATGATCTGTGATGCTCTTTGATTTTTTTTTGTGCCTTACTTGCCCCCTGGCCTGCCTCTCCTTCCGGCTGCTCATGACTCCTCCAACCCCCTCGCCCTGACCCCCTTCCACTCACCTCAGATCGCAGCTGACCCAGGGGTGGCCTGGTGTATCCCTTCGCCAGATGGGTCCCTCTCCTCTGAGGGGGAAGCCACCAGGAGGGGGAAGCCAGCGCATTAGTCAATCAGTCCCCGGGCGCTGCTGAGGTGGATTTCGGGGCGTCAGGGCATCTCGAGTCGGCAGGAGCCGGCAGCCATCATTTGGCTGACCAGGAGGCCAGGATTTCCACTTTTTCTCCCCGGGGGCGTGGTGTGCATTGAACATCTAGGCCAAGCCGACGTTCACCATGCCCCTAATGCAGTGGGGCTCGCTTAAGCTGCTGCTCTCCCGGCCTCCACCAGGAGGCGGCAGATAGCGAGCCACGTCCCCTCCCTCTCCCCGGAGAAGGTAAGCAGTCACAGGACGCTCAAGCCTACTCCCCCTGGCCGGTTCTCCAGCGACCCGAGTCCGCTCCCGAACACGGGTCACCGGCATCGCAAGTGGAAATCCAACCACTGTGCCGACGAGCCAGCTGCTCTTTGAATTTTAATGGTAAAATCTGGGAGGGAAAGGGGAGGGCTCACTGTGCAATGCCTGATTTGATGTGAATGGATCACAGACTGAACTTAAAATGAGCAATTATGGAGGGGGGGGCGCTGATTAGCAGCTAGCTGAACAGACGCGAATTTCCACGCTGCTCCTTCTTCGTGGCTATAAATATTAAAATAAAAGTTAAAAAGTGCCCAAAAGTGTGAAAAGCATGTAGCAGATGGTGTGCGAACTTGGAATGGATGAATATTTGGCATCGGGACCCTCTAAGAGCCAGAGGACTGCGACAAAAAGCACAAAGAAAGGAGGTGATGGTGGTGGCCTAGTTTCCTTTTCAGCAGTGGGGGTGGCGGCCCTCAGAAGAGAGGTTACGGGGCAGGTTACAGCAGCGCTGGAGCCCTGATTAATTAAACTCGAAGGAAAGCTTGACCTGAAATTGCAAGAGATACAAGAGCAGCAGGTGGTGTAGGCTGGCAGAATGACTGAGATGGAGGAGAGAATATCACACATGAAGGATGAGCTGCTGGCGACTCCTGGGCTCATGATGGCACTTCAAAAGGAGCTGAATGAGCTAAAAGATGCATTTGACTATCAGGAAAACTATCATAGGTGCTTGAATCTCAGACTGAAAGGGTTGCTGCAGGGTATGGAAGGGGAAAGTGTGCTGGACTTTTGCTCAAAAATATTGCCTGGGCTACTAGGCCTGCAACCAGAGAAGGGTAAATTAAAGCTTGAGAGGGCCCATCGGGCCGTGATGCCCAAACTTATGAATGACCAGCCGCCAAGGCAGATAATATTTAGGTTCCACCACTTCCAGGATAGAGAACTTATGCTGAAGGCATATCGGGAGAAGGGAAGGGTGGAACATGAAGGCCACCGTCTATTTATGTCGCAAGATTATTCGGCCAGGCTTTTGAAAAGAAGGAAGGCACTCAATAGCATTATGCAGCAACTGCATGATCTGAAGGTGGAAAACTTCCTGATTTACCCAGCTACCTTAAAAATAAAGCATAAAGGTGCTACATATTCGTTTTGGGAAGTGGAAAAAGCAGAGCAGTTTGCAAGGAGCCTGAGACAAAAGCTGCGCTGAGACCTGAATGGAGAACTGGGACAGGGAGCCGAGGGCTCTGTAATGAGATTTGAGAGATGAGGCACAGATGTAAATGCGGGGCATTGTTTGCTTATATTTGGTTCTGGAGATATTGTTTTGATGTTAAAGTTTGTGCTGGTGAAGACGGGAGACTCCGAGAGGATGAGGACATTGCCATATATAAAAAAAGATCTGGGGGACTTGGAATTGGACAAAAAATGGTGGAACACTCAGAAAATGGCGGAGAGAGACTTGGAGGAAACGGACAGAGGCAGAGAATAAGGATATGGCGAGAGGAGGAACTGGACTTAGTGGTGGAGTTATTTGGATGCGAGAGAGACTGCCATAAGCCCAGTAATGGAAGGAACTGTCTCGAATAATGTCTGGGTGCAGGTAGGAGGGCGGGTGGGGAGAGGGGCTTAGTGCTGCGTTTTTTATAGCGCAGCCTGCTTTCCCTGCTAGCCCTTGCTGATACCCACAACTGTATGGAGCAAATTTGTGTGTCGTTAACTAAAAGGGGGGGGGAATAAGGCAGGGAAATGGGGAAATTGAAAACAAAGGATCTGAGGGGGAATGAGAAAGAGAAAAATGAACTGGGGGTAGGAGAAGAGATACGCGGGAAATGGATAGGGATGGTTATTATGGGGCACAAAGGTTAAGTGGCCATGGGGGGGAGAGCGTGGAAGTGCCTGTTACAGCACCTGGGGATGAGGCAGACACTTGAGTCAGGGAAACTATTAGTGTCTAAGGACCGAGGGAGAGTGCAGGAGGTGGGGGGAGGGAAGGTAAGGACTGAACTGGGGGGTGGATATTTCAAGGTGAAAAGGAAGAGGGGGAGCGTGGGGAGGGAAGGGAGGGTGGTAAAGAACAAAGGAAGCAGTGGAAAATGGAAGGGGAGGAGTTCACATGGAAGATGGAGGGAAGGAAATCAATAAAGGAGAAGTGAAGGGGGGATATGGTGGGGGGAATAACACAGGGTTTTAAATAATTGATTAGCAGTTTTTTTCTTGGGACAATACTAACTGTACAGAAAGTATTTATATAGATTTTCTAGAAGTGCTATGTTTGTTAAACACAGTGAGGCAAGAGCTATGCATTTTCACAAAGATTTAGCACTTTTATGAGCAAAACGCTAATCAATTTTTAGAGTTAAATAAATCCCTGTAACGGGTCAGAGAAGGAAGGAAGAAAGGAAGGGGGATGTGTATATAGTTATCTGTTTAAAATGTTACTGAAAGTGTGTGTGGTGTTATTACAATTTCTTGTTTTTTATGAACAAAGTACAATCAAAGAAGTTAGATATATAAACCTTCATGTTAATGACGGAAAGATGATGATGAAAGGGAAGAGAGGAGTATACGAAGACGGCGACTAGTAAAAATGTTAATGTAATTACCTGGAATGTCAGGGGTATTACAAATCCAGTAAAGAGGTCTATGTTGTTGACAGCCCTTAAAAGAGGGGGAGTCCATATAGATTTGCTACAAGAAACGCACCTAACAGAAGAAGAGCATGCTAAACTGGCTAGGGGATGGGTGGGGAATGCTATGCGGCTTCGGCCTTAGTGCGTAAAAGGGGGGTGGCAACATTAGTACATAAGGGGCTGAACCTAGCGGTACAGAAAATAATCAGGGACACGAAGGAGGGGAGATATATTTTTATTGTGGGGACCCTGGACGGGGAGCAGATCACTGTGGGATCAGTATATGCCCCAGTGGTATTTGAATATCAATTTTATGCCTCTTTGCTGGATTTATTGATACGGGAGCAATTCCCAGGGCTAATAATGGGGAGGGGGGGGATTTGAACTGGGCCATGGACCCGAAAATGGACCACTCTGAGGGGAAGGGGAGAAGTTCAGGAGCAATGCAACAATGGCAAGAGGGAATGACGGAATTGGAAATGGTGGATGTATGGCGAACAGCAAACCCGGGAGCAAGACAGTACACATTTTTTTCGAACCCCCGTAAAATATGGATGCGGATAGATTATATATATGCTACATGGGAATGGTACACGTGGGTGGGGGAGATACAGCACAGCCCAATACATGTCACAGACCATGCTATGGTGATAGTGAACATACAAGGTAGGGAAAGACGGGGGACGCCCCCTGCGTGGAAATTCCCCACTTACTTGGCTCAGAATGAGGAATTTAGAAAGCACCTAGAGGACAGTTGGGATCTCTTCATGGCTACAAATGATAAGGAGGGCACCTCAAATAACATTATATGGGAAACGGATAAGGTATGTATGAGGGGAGTAATTTTTGAATATGTATCCCGTATGAAGAAAAAAGATGTGCACAGAGAAAGGAGCTAGAAAGTAAACTAAAGGAGTTAGAGAAGAGAGTGGCCCGAGGGGAAAACGGGGAGGCCATTCGGACACTGGGAGTAATTCGGGAGGCTCTGAATGCGTACCCAAGGTCAGAAGCTGGGAGAACTAATCTGTTTAACAGAAGATACATATTTGAGTGGGGAAATAAACCAGGTCCAATGGTGGTTAACCTTATGAAGGGACACAGAAGGATGAATAGAATTATGGGAGTGAGGGATGAAAAGGGTACCCTACAGAGTAAAGAAAAGGAGATAGGGAATGCCTTCAGGGCCTTCTTTCAAAAGCAGTACCAGGAAGAGGATGAGGGAACAAAGGAAAGGATGATAGAATTTTTAGAGAAAATAAGAGTCCCAAAAGCCACACAGGTGCAGAGGGAAAGGCTAGGAAAACCAATAACGGAGGGGGAGGTGTGGAGAGCTATTCAAAAGTTGCAGAAAGGGAAAGCGAGTGGCCCTTATGGGTATCCAGTGGAATATTACAAGTTGCTGGGGACCCGAGTTGCAAAGGTATTGTGCAGAGTGTTTCAACAGGGAGAAGGGATAGAAGAGGTTAGCTTGCCAGATACATGCTATGATGCTAGTATATGCCTCATACCAAAGGAGGGAAAGGACCCTGCCCTGTGCGCTTCGTACCGGCCAATATCGTTGTTGAATTGTGATTTGAAGATACTGGCTAAAGTTTTGGCCAGTAGATTAGAGGAAATCCTACCGGGGCTGGTTCACCCGGACCAAACGGGGTTTATTAAAGGACGACAGTCGTATCATAATATGCGGCGACTACTTAATGTGCTTTGAAGGGCAGGAAGGGGAAAGGAAGATATCGTGATTCTCTCGATGGACGCGGAAAAGGCGTTTGATAGGGTGGAATGGAATTATTTGTTTGAAATATTGGGGAGGTTTGGTCTGGGTGAACCGTTCCTAGGGTGGGTAAAGGTGATGTATGGAAAGCCCAGGGTGCAGATAACTGTAAATGGAGAGTTTTAACTTGTAGAGAGGTACGAGACAGGGCTGCCCACTCTCCCCACTATTGTTTGCACTTGCTATAGAGCCTCTAGCAGTGGCAATTAGAGAAAGTAAAGGCATACAGGGGATGGGAGGAGAGGGTAGCTCGCAGCAGAGGCTGGCACTATATGTGGATGATATGTTGTTGTTTATGAAGAATCCTAGGAGTTCGGTTCCTGATCTCTTGGCCTTGATTGAGGAGTTTGGGAAATTTTCGGGGTACAAAGTTAATCTGGGAAAGTCAGAAGTTATGTGGCTTAAGGGATCAGGTGAGGAGATAAAACAGTGGGGACTCAAAGTGGTGGGGGAGAGCATGACATTTTGGGGGTGCAGGTGGGTAGATCGTTGGGGTCACTGTACAACTTAAACTACACCAAATTGATAAAAATTATAGAAGCGGATCTAAGAAGATGGGAGCATCTGCCCGTGTCATGGCTGGGTAGAATTAATATAATAAAAATGAATGTGCTGCCTAGGATCCTGTATCCCTTACAAATGATACACCTGGGCCTGTCCAAGGAGGATGTGAATAGGTTGGAGAAGGCCTTTACTGCTTTTATTTGGAAAGGGAAGCGTCCGAGGTTGAGTCTAGGGAAGTTAAAAGCAGATAAGGAAAAAGGGAGTTTAAACTTTCCAGACTTGGAGAACTACTTTCTGGCCATACAACAAAGATATGTGGCAGACTGGGTGCATAAACCTGAAGTGGCCAGATGGGTGGAATTGGAACAGGGTGGCATAGGGGAAATTAACAGCATTTCTCCACAGTAGAGGGCTAAGGGTGTATAAGATAGGAAAAGAAGTGAATCCCATGGTGGTACAGGTACTGGTGGCTTGGAAAGTGTTGAAGAGGAAAGGATGGATACAAGGGAAAGAGACACTCTTGTTGCCGGTGGCGGGGAACCCCTACTTCTTGCCAGGAATGAAGGATATAGGATTTTGGAACTGGGAACGAAAGGGAATAGGTAGTTTGGGGCATCTATTGGTGAACGGGTGGTTCTGCTCATTGCAGGAGTGGCAAGAAGTGGTAGGAAGGGATAAGAGGGATAGGTTCCGGTACTTCCAGACCAGGGCATATATGGGAAGTTTGGGAAAAGAAAATAAAGGGCTGTATGAAGTGGACCCAGTAGAGGGGATAATATATGCAGCTAAAAAGCAGGAAAAGGGGTTTATAGGCAGGGCTGCTAAGAGAAGAAAGGCTATATTACCAGACAGGACAGTAAGGACTAGGAAATTGTGGGAGAGGGACCTTGGGAGGGAGATATTGGACCAGAACTGGATATTACTTCTACAGATGCACACTGGAATAATGATATGCAACACATATAAGGAGGCTTACTTTAAGTTCATACACAGAGTATACCTATCACCAGTAATTGTACATAAGGCGCACCCTGAAGTGTCGCCCTTATGTGGAAGGTGTGGCTCGGAAAGGGGAACATATATGCACTGTTTTTGGGAATGCCCGATACTACAGAGATATTGGAGGGAGGTAGTAGAAAGAGTGGGAAAGATAGCCGGAAGGGAGTTGCCAATGGACCCTTTGGGATGTTTATTTGGAGTGGAGAATGGGGATGAGGAGGAATGGGTACCGCTTCTCAAGTGGATTAGAGTGCTGTTCGTCCTGGCTCAACATGGGATTCAGAATACATGGATTTTGCAGACAGCACCAACAGTGCAAGGGTGGTGGAGGACGGTGTTGCAGACATTGGGGCTTGAGAGGCTGACGTATGCGATGGGAGGAAGAGAAGAGGGATTTGAAAGACACTGGGCTCCGTTCTTGGCCTCCCTAACGGAGGAAGAAAGTTGGATGTTATGGGAGGGTACAGGAGGATAAGAAAGGAAAGGAGGAAGTGAAGAGAGGTATGTGAAAGTAGTAAAGATGAAGTGGTGAAGGTGAGGGTAATGAGTATGGGAAGGAAGGCTAAGAGAGTGGATAAAAGTGAATGACAGAAGAGTGTGGAAAAGATTGGATGGAGTAGAAGATTGAAGGTACTTGGCAAGAGAATAATGGTTGCACTTTGTTTTGATTTGTTCTGATTAGATTTTATTTAATCTTATTTTATTTTATATTACCCCGATATAATTTTAAACCAGTATAATTCAATGTAATGCAACTCTGTAGAAACCAGCTGCAATATTGTGTGAAATGGAGTGAAGAGATTGATCTCTGCGGAATATAATGGCGGTGACTGGATGAATAAGTTATGTATTTGATTGTATGCAGTAGCTTAATGGAAAAGCAAATAAAAATATTACACAAAAAAAAATGAGCAATTATGATTCTCTGGATACTGAAGTAATGAGATGTTAATTTATTTTCCCCTAATATGACTGCTACAAGTATACATGTAATGTATTGTGATGTTATCAACTGGTATTAATAAGTGATATATTGCTGCCTGTAAAATTGTTGCATTTATAAATTAAAAAGTCTAAATAAAAAAAAAAGTAGGCTTCGATATCATCCGAGGGACACAACTTTGTAAGTTTAAGGTATTTTAAGTTTTTTGTGTCTTGTTGCTCTGCTGGACCAGTGCCAGATCCTCCAGCTTTGATAACTTGCATGGCATCCATCCATCGCTGCATCTCTTCTCTTCTTTGCTGTTTGAGTTGTTGTATTTCTTCTTTTCTCTGTGCTTCTAAACGTTGAATCTCTTTCTCTCTGCTTCTCCATCTCTTTTTGTTGTATAGCCCACCATTTGAAAAAGGCAGTCAGACTTTCAGGTTCTGTCACTGCATGTTCTTTTTCTACAACTGGTGCTAGTTGCACAGTCTCAGCTATTTTGGCTGCCATTTTCCTGGTAACCACTCCTGGGCTTGCTGCTGCAGAATCTATACCATTCTTCTATGCTTCCCTGGTACCAGGTCTAGTACCCACACACAAAACTCCTGACTTAGAGTATGCACGGCATAAATCCGACTTCTAAAACCATCTGTTGTCGAGGCACAGGTCAGGAAGCACAGGAAAACCAGGAGCAGTTGCAAAATTTGCAACAAGTGATTTATTATTATTAACAGTAAAATAAAAAAATAAAATTGTTCAGTATAACTATTTACAAAGGCAGTATAAACAGAGAAAGTCCATCTGGGTTTCCTCTCAATTTCCAGTCTCAGTTTCTCTCAGTCTCTGTGTCGCTTTCTCTTTTGCAAAACATTGTAGCTCCTTTTTAGAAGTCTTTGCAACCCCCACTCATTAAGAAAACAGCATGCTTCTCACAGTGTTCTTGTAAGTTTCAACAAGTGCAGCAAAAGAATATTGTGACCCAGAACCAACCTCTTGCTTACAGCTTCTCAGAGAGTTTGCAAACAGGTTAACCCTGGACAGTTCACTTTCTTATGCTCAGCACATCGACAATGTTGTCCGGGCTGTCAACATCAAGATTGGTCTGCTCTACAGACATAAACACTGCTTGACACCTGAAGCCCTCAAAACTGCAATTATCGGCTCTGTCTTACCTACTGTTGACTATAGCTTGGTCATCTATGGTGCCGCTACTACTTCTGCACTCCGTAGACTATCCAGTGCACTAAATAAGATGTGTAGACTCCTCACCGGTGCTGCACGCCTTACCCATACATGCAACCTATACGCCCAATCTGAGTGGCTTCAACTAAGTGGAAGGATACAGTACCAAACATACCTGTTAGCTAAAAAGGCACTTCCCGGCCTTTGGCCCCCTGGAACTGCAAACCTCCTTAGCCCTCACTCCAGCTCCCAGCACACTCGAAACTCAGCCCATCAATCTCTGACGATTCCAAGGAGCAGGACATCTCAAAGGCAGCGATCATTTGCTTACAGAGCCCCACTCAGGTTCAATGCACTTCCCAATGAAATCCTATCCATACCAAGATGAGGTCCTTTCAAGCACAAGCTCCATCAGCATCTTACGATAAATAGTTCCTGTGACTGCTTCATCTAATGATACTACCACCTCACCTATGTGCGTTCCAGTTCCGTCTTTTCCACCCCAAAGCTTTACCTTTCCAACCCTTGCTATATCCTCCTACCCCCCCCACTCTCCCACCCCACCACCTTACCTCCTACCCATCTACTACCCGCACCCACCACTCTTTCTACTCCTACTGACAAGGCCTTCTGGCTGCTTACCCCTCTTCTTCTTCTCTCTCATTACCCCACCACTTCTTTCTTCACCACTACTAAAGTTATTAATTCTAGATAATTAAAGTATGTACTTTTCTGTTTTTTAAACCTAGTCTTTGTATGACCACCTCTGTAGGTCTGTTCACCCCTCCCCACTGATGTGGAATCTTTGTAACTGAGCACCTTGCACTCAAAGGCATTGTAATCTGAGACTGAATAAATAAAAAAAATAAAAAACGCAAATGTATTACCTTATTGTGACCTTATTCCATTGTAACCCGTTTACTCAAGCTACCTATGTTTGTACTGTTTATGTATGTTTTTTGATTAATTATTATGTAAACTAGGATCTCCTTGTGAATGAGCTTGCTCAATGGAGTTTATCCTATAATAAACTTGAACTTGAGGTACAGACCCAGGCCACTCACTGCAGTGTTCCCCGCCAAACACAGTTCATCCCCTTTACTAGTCACAAGTATATGTGAGGTGATCCAGCTTTGCCTGTGAACAAATAATATTAAATAACTAAAACAGAACAGCAAAACATCAAACATTAAAATAAGGAACACCACAAAATTCAGTAGTAATTGCAGTTTCACCCTTCTCATCTCATAACCCCTTCTGCTATCTGCCACCAAGCTGGGTCTCCTCGAAAATCGAAAGGAGAGAAACGCTTGCCTCAAACAGACCAGAAAGGTGTTGTCCATGTATAGGCGCACATCACTGTTCCTAATGCTCTTTTCTAAATTGTTCATATACATATTAAAAAGCATGGGGCCCAGGATGGGTCCCTGTGGGACCCCTTGAATCACCTTTTTCAGCTAGGTAACATTGGAGCCGATTATAACACATTGTCTTTTATTAGATAGATATGACTTAAATCAATATAGGGGTTCCTGATGTACTCCCATCCCCAGAAGCCTCTCCAACATTGTCTGGTGGTCAACCAGGTCAAAGGCTTTGCTGAGGTCCACGAATACCACCCCTGTTTCATCCCCTTGTTCACAGAGGTAACCAGGTCAAGTCAATGAGGGCAGTACCCATGGACCTCCCTACCCTAAACCCTTGTTGAACAGCAGACAACAGACCATAGTCTTCCGAATATTGACTCATTTGTTTATGAACCATTCTTTCTAAGATTTTAGACATGGGCGATAACAGAACTATTGGTCTGTAGTTGGAAGGTTCTGTTGACTCGCCCCCTTTATAGATATGAACCGCTTGCCCGATTTTCCAAGCATCTGGAAAAATTCCACTACACAGGCTCCAGTTATACAAGTTGGATGGTTTGCTAATACATCTGTCACCATTTCTAAAAAGTTTGGTTCAACTCCACCAAGTCCCCCTGAAGCGAACTGTTCAGAAAGTAGTCCCTAAAAAGAAAACAATCAGAAACACAAGTTTTCACATCAGTGTTTATTCAGGTACAGTTAAATACAGATCATTCGAAGGTATGAGTCTCATTTCTGTAACTAGGAACATTACTAAGTGCTGTAATTTAGCGCATAGCTTCTGTTCAGTTTAAGCATTACTTTATTGTGTTTAGGGAAGCAGCTCTAGGTTTTCTTTCTCTGACAAGAGTGGTAACGAGGTGTGAACTTTGTCAGTACCTTAATGTGATACCACGAGTTCTGAAGTAAGGCAGAAGATTAGGATAACCAACACTTACTGTCTCTCATCGTGTCCAAGGACAATACTCCTGTAACGTGTGCTATGGTTTGCCTACGTGGAATGCTATCAGCTCATCTACTATGGGTCTGTAGTTCCAGCAGTGCTATCCTTAGTAGCACTACGCTGTATTCTACCCCATGATCCTTCTCCAAATCCCCCTCCTCTGGATAGTACTTGCAGTGAGACATAATTACTTGCTGTAAACCATACATTTTCAATAAATAAACAAGTGACATATGTATAGGACACACATTGTAATACCTTGGGAACCTGCATACATGACACAAAGCGTGCTTGCTACATCGTGTAACCTGCTGACTGCATGAAACATACTTGCTACATCCAAGGAAAAATGTGTTTAGCACATATCTAATGCTGTGACTCACCAGATTCTGTAGTTAGAACAATTTAAACCTCTCACAGTCTGACTTCATGAACCATTCGCGTCTAGCCAGGCAAAGTTCATACTGCTCAGGTGCAACTATGCCTGACTGATATGAATTGTACAGTAGGCCCCATCACTGTTAGCTGCTTTTAGCAGAACAGCCATCAGAAGGCTAGAAACTACAGGCAAATGGTTGTCTGCATTTCTGACTTTTGATTTTAGGAACTCTAAATGCCAAGGAGTCGGTGGGACAAAGTAAGATGAGAGGTAACACTGTGTAAAACTCGGGCTAATGGCAACCAGCTATAAATAATCCCACACAATAGGTAACGTTAAGAAACGTATTTGTTCAGACATAGTTTAAAAACAGAATGGCAGCAGCAGTCACCCATGTGCAGCCAGCATTTTGCACAATGATGTGTGCTTTTTCAAGGTGTAACACCCTTCCCCTCCATATGGGGCTTATCTTATGCCTCCCGCTTTTTTCCTGCTGCCTCTGCCCATTTCCTCCTGGCACTTCCTGTCCCCTGGCCCCCTAGCACAGCCCATTACTTTGTTTTAGCCTGGTTTGGGCTAAAAAACGTAATCGCGATCGGCCCGCTGCGTTCTGCTGCATTCCTTAGCAGCAGGTGATCGCGAATGTGCCTGTGAGCACTTTGTTGATGCTAATCGCCGGAACTACGGTCAAACCAGGAGGTCTTTCGTGGTCCTGGTGCCCCTGTTAAGATATGTGGGGACCGGTGACCTGAAGGGGGTTAATGAAGTGCCCCAAAAGCTTAAAAAATAAAAGTTTTAAAATGGGCATAAAGCGGGGCTCATGAATATTAATGAATCCCACATGCATATTAATGAGGAGCTGCCGGCCACCTTGGGGCATATTATTTCGGCGACAGCAAAGGTGGGAAAAATAAATATAATCTAATGAATGCATTTAAGAGAAAACTGTTGGGGCTACTTAACTGAGGGGTTATTGTTTAATAAAAGTGATATTGCTGGCTGCACTAGGACTTTATGTGTGGGAACTTGTGATAGACTGCTATAAAACTGTATACATAGCAGCCATGTTTGCAGCTATCAGCCAGTCAGAAGACAGGATTTAGCCAAGGGACTTTTGGGGCAGTGCCAGAGACTTGTGGGGGGAAACCAAGTTACATATCTGGGCGCCCAAATGCTGTACAATTAAAATACTTTAACTGATTCTGACAGCTTGGGCAGCCAATTGGATTACAAGAACTTTGCTCTTTATAAAAGGAGGGACTGTCTGAACTGAGTCAGTCTGAGGAGCAGTTCGGATCAGTCTGGATTGAGCCTTAGGACTATCAGGAGGCTTGCAGCTCGAGGAATTTGGGAAGAGGCCTGCTTTACCTCTCCTCGGCCAAAACCTCTACTTGTAAGTGTTGAGACTGCCAAGTCTGCAGAACAAGCTGAGGTTCTCAAGGAAAGGGAGAAAGGAGAGATTTTCCCCAGAGTAAATTGCCAGATTAAAATTGGGGTCAGAGTTGCTGAGAGAGTCCAAATCTGCATTCCAGTGAGAGAAGCTATTTTGCCTCAGGGACTGTGTCTAAAATCAATGCCTGTGGTCAGCAGAATTGTCCCCAGCCATTTTACCAGAGGGAGACCTGAATTGCTGTGTGCCAGTTACACTTGCAGGACTGCATTTTGCAAGTGAGTAAGCTGTGTGGTCTATTACCAAATGGTATCCAAGCTGAACTGGTGATGCCAAGTAATGTGCCTAAGAGACTGTTGCTGCCTATAAAAGCCAAGCTGCCAGATGATCAGAGAAGGGAATCAGCTCCTGCAGAGAAGTTCATCGTGGGTTGTGGCCACCCTTGGGGGCTACGCCTTGACGAGGGGGTAAGTCGTGTCAGCTTTGGTCCCTGTATCCTGGTCCTTGCCAGAAAGGACGAAGTCCTGCAGCCACATCCTGCCTCAAGGAGAGCCATCCTGGAAGTCAGCCCAGATCTCGAGGTTCAGGGTTCAGTGAGTAAAACAGGGTCCTACCCTGCAACACCAATGAACCTGTTTTTCCAATTGATTTGCCTTTCAAGTTTGCTTGGTGTTTAGACTGTTTTGCAGGCCATCGGACCTAGGGATTACAATTCCTGGGTTTCAAAAAGGTGCTTTATGAGGGCTACAACCAAGTACAAAGTAAAGCCTTAACCATTTCTTTATTTAAGGGCCCCAACCAGCTGCGACACCGGCCGACTCGCAGCACCACTTCAGGCCTGCAGTGTAGCTTATTCTGAGTACCCAGTGAGGTTAACTGAACAGTCCAGAGGGGTTAATGCATTTGATGAATGTTATGCAAAGTCAAAATACTGCTAAAACCAAAAGTACCAATTAATCTAATTTTAATTTGCATCCCCTACCCATTGTTTAAACACCTTTAATAAATCGGTTTGTTGTTTAAATGTTAATCTGGTCCATGAGCATATTATTACTGAGTGCTGATTTAAGGCAAGCAATTGAAAGGTTTTGTGTTGTTATTGCTGGTAACTATTCTTTCCAGAAGCACAGGGTGAATGCAGTGTTTCAGACCCTGTTGGTAAGTGTGGTCACGGTGAGCATATTATTAGCACTCTCCATTAATTGTGAACTGAATGCAAAGCAAGGTGTGTATTGTAATTTCAGGAGTGGGGCCATTAGGTGGGGCAGTGGGTAGGTATAGCATCCCAGAGGGCTATATCATTTCACGTTCTAACCCACTAAATCATTACTCTGGGTGGCGGCACCATAATTGTAGTTTTACTGCTGGTAGTGACACCACAGTGACCCTTGATAGCGAACCCAGGCCCCTCAAACTGCAGTCAGAGAAGCAGGCAGGGGTAGTAGCCCTTGGTATAATGGCGCCATGGTTACAAAGAGAACAGCGCACATCATTGCGCAAAATGGCTACATGCGGGTGAATGCTGCTGCTATTCCGTTTTTAAACTACGTCTAAATAAAATACTTTTTTTTTTTTTTTAACCTTACCCATCTTGTGGTGTTATTTATAACCAGCTGCTGTTAGCCCAACATTTACACAGTGTTACATACCGATTTATATCGTGGCACCAGTACCATTTTAAGTAGCTGCCTTCTACCTTGTACATACAAGATGAGAGGAAATCTGGAACACTTCCGTTGACACACATACTGTATATACAGCTCCACCGTAGCTTTTCCATTCCTGTACTGTAATCTAGCCAGTCACACAGGCTAATGTGGTCTACTCTTAGTGAAAACTGCAAAACAAATCTACTTATTTCATTCATCACTTTGTCAAGGGTTTCTCAACTGGCTTTTGGAAAGCTCATGTAAACTGTCACCTTAGCTGATGACAGATATTAGTAATATCCAAACCAATCTGTTCCTTGTCTCAAGTGATAGGCAGTCATTAGATCTACAGCAACACTAGTTTAGTATTGACGTTATTACTCTGTCAGTATGTTTTCTGAATTGAAGTCTGCTATCTTCCTAAAGTCTACCATCTCTAAAATGGCTTGGTCACAAGAGGAAGGTACCATTAAGTGATCAGGATGTGGGTGCTTCGAGTCGCCACTCAGTATTTATTTATTTAGTGAGTTTTTGAAAAGCACCTTTGAGCTGGAAGCTCATTTACAAAGGTTTCACATCAAAAACAAAGAAAACCATACATACATTTCGTAAATGAAACCGAGCAAACAGTAAAGTACCGTGTTACATGGTTCAGTTGTTTCATGCAATATAAGCACTAGGTAGCATACAGTTAAATACAGGGTTATAAAACAATTGAAGCAGAGTGATTAATTTCTTTGACCAGGCTCAAGGGGAGGGGGTTGGAAAGAGAGGGTGGGGGTAGAAATAAGTGCCTGTTGGGGGTTAGGAGATGTTAATAAGGTGGGGAGTAGGTTAGAGTGGGGGGGATGGTTAGGGGTAGTAAGTTAGGGCAGGGAGAGAGGGGGGTAGGGTGTGAGTGAGACAGGGATGGAGTGGGTGGTCAGAGAGGGAAAACAGGGACTAACAGTCACAGCTGCTCAGGTTGGAAAGGTGCTGGTGGAGTTTTCTCTTAAATGACCCCAGCCTATCGGTCTCGCCGGTGCTATCTAGGTATAGTTCACTGAGCCACCTTGGAGCCCGGTATGCAAAAGACCTTTGCGCTTGTGAGGTGCGAAAGAAAGGGACATGCAGAGATGCCAGACTATACTTCTTGTATGGTGGGGGTTGGGTGCTGTGAAGAGGAGCTTCTGGATGGCAGGAGGAGTGAGACCAAGGGCGTTTTTTTCCACCCTGAGTGCACATACTTGGTACCGTACTCTTTCTTGAAGGGTTAGTCAGTTGGGTTGCGCATAGAGGTCATGTGTGTGTTAGTCTATGCGCACCAAGGAGCAACCTGCAAGACTTATTAAAGGCAACACTAATCCTTTTGAGGGTGGAGTCAGAGGCTGTCCCATAGACCACTAACCTGTAATCGATGATGGACAGTATGGGGCTTTTTATGGCGAGTGACAAGGACTCAGGAGTCAGGCAATGACGGTGCCTATATAGTAGGCCAATTCTTGGATTAACAACCTGAACAATTTGATCTGTGTGATGCTCAAAAGACAGAGAGTGGTCCAGGTTGATGCCTAGGTATTTGAAAGTTTGTACTTGTTCAATGGGGGTATGTACGCTATTGTGGATTGTCATCCAAAAGTCCTTATGCTTGTTGTGGGGGTTCACAAACAACATCACTTTAGTTTTTCTTATAGTTCATCAGAAGCTTGTATCCTGTGAACCAAGCTTCTGCTGTGGAGGAGTCTTTTTGGAGGTGAGATTCTAGGCAGTATGGGTCAGGGCTTTTGGAGAAGATTTTATTTTTTTTATTTTTTTATTTATTGAGAATATCGGATTACAACCTTTGAGTCAGGGACTCATTTCCAAAGGCTCCATGTCAGGGAACAAAACATAACAATATGCAGTCATTATACAATATTAAAGTGGGGGTAGGGAAAGAGATAACAGCAGGGTATAAACAATATGTATCAAATAATAGACAGTATACAATATTACAGTGAGAGTAGGAGACAAGATAACAACAGGGTATGAATAGTGCTACTAGTCCTATACAGTTGGGTAGCTATGCAAGTCCTGAGGGGAGCTTGTGAACGTCAGCGAACAGTACAGTCAAAATTATGGTATGGCCTATATGTTAGCAGGTGGTGCGAGCAGTCGGGTTACCAACATTGTCATTAATACACAGTAGCAACAGTGGGATGAGGATATCTTTAACCCAGAGTCTCGCTGTCCGTAGGCAGATTGTTTTTAGTGGGAACAATGGCAGTGGCGGGTGGAGATTATGTGGTTTTTGAGGGCTGTTTTGAAGGAGCCTAATCTGGAGATAGAGGTAATGGCCAGGGGGAGTTCACTGTACCAGGATGGTGCTCTGTAGGAAAAAGACAGTTGTGCAAGGGTGGTTGTGACCCTGGGAACAGCCCACTTTAATTTATTTGCCACGTGGGTGTTTGCTGAGGTATGTGCAGTGTGGGAGGGAGGCTGAGACTCCAGTAGGAGTAAGGCCTAGTTGGATTTTCTTAGTAAGGAGACATGTTTGATAAAGTACTCTCTCGTCTAGGGTGAGGATTTGTGTTGGCACATACAGGGCACAGCTGTGGGTATACTTATCCACTCCAGCAAGGAGCCTACAGGCTTTATTAATGGATAGGTGGATTTTATTTAGTGCAGTGTGGTCAGCAGCCAAGTAGATGGTTAGCCCATAGTCTACAAGGGAGAGAACAGAGGGGGTAACAGCAATGTTTAGGGCCTCTGGAGGTAGGCAGGCTTTGTGCCGATACAATAGTCCTGTGTGTATATTTATGGCAGAGAAAAGATTACTAATAAATGGGTGGAATGAGAGGTTAGGATCGAAGGTAATGCCCAGATATTTATAGGTGTAGACCTGTTCCAGTGGGAGGAGGGTTTTGGAAAAGATTGTTAGCTGGGCATTGTAGTCCTTACTCTGGCGGTGGGAAAAGAGCATTGATTTAGTCTTTCTTACATTGACCACGAGTCTGTGGTCAGTGAGCCAGTTTTCAACGTGGTTGAAGGCAAGTTGTATGGAGGACTGAAGGATTGTGGGAGGCATATGTTACCGCATCATCTGCATAGAGCAGAAGGTTACATGGACAGGATTTAGGCAGGGTATTCAGGTAGATGCTGAATAGCAGTGGGCCAAGGATGGAGCCTTGGGGGACCCCCGAGTGGACTGGTAGAGTGGGTGAGAGGGTGATGTTTATCTTCACACATTGGGACCTATCTGTGAGGTAACTTGTGAACCAAGCGATGGGTCCAGGGGACAGGCCGGTGCAGCGAAGAGTATTTAGGAGCAGGGTGTGGGAGACTGTGTTGAACGCTTTTGACCGGTCAATGAATACGGCTCTCGCTAGCAGCTTTTTATCTAGGGCATTGTGCAGCGAGTTGGAGAACTCTTTGAGGGCAGTGGTTGTGCTGTGTCCAGCTCTAAAACCATGTTGTTCCCGGCATAGGATGTCGTGCACAAGCAGGTAATCTGTGAGTTGGGCGGCAACTATTTGTTCCAGAGCTTTCAAGAGGGGAGGGAGTATGGAGACGGGCCTGTAATTATTGGGTAATGTGGGGTCCCCACTCTTTAGTATTGGTGTGATGGCGGCCACCTTCCAGTTGTTTGGGAACTGCCCTAGGCATAGGGAGAGGTTAAGGAGATCAGTCAGGGGGAAGAGCACAGAGTCAAGTACCAAATTAAGGATTTTCATGTCGAAGGAGTCTTTACAGTAGTTTGAGCCCCCTAGGGCTTTTTTAAGGTAAGAACTTGCTTCATTCATAGTAATAACCCTGAGGTGGGGGGGGTAGGTATTGCTGGGTTCTGGGGTCTTAGGAGTGGGGTCAAAGTTGTTGTTTGGCAAAACTGTGCTTAGATCAGAAAATGCAGCATTTAGGCTGTTGGCGATGGTGCCTATGACAGCGTCATCAGCATAAAGCAGAATTTGTTCTCTGCAGACTCTGTTCTCTTGTTGATAAAGAGGCTGAAGAGAAGGGGGCCAAGAATTGACCCCGGGGGACACCAGTGAGAACCTGATGACTATCAGAGAGGGTGTCCTCAATTTTCACCCGTTGGGACCTATTGCTAAGGTAGCTCTGAAACCTACCTACAGCTTCAACAGAGAGGCCCAAGGAGAGGGGCTCATTTAGCAGTGAAATATGACTGACAGTATCAAAGACCTTGGTGAGGTCAATGTAAATCGCCTCGGCTACCTGACTACTGTCTACCCCATGCAGGAAGCCAAGCCTGAGTACTCCAAAAGGGCAGTGGAGGTACTGTGCCCCTTACGGAACCCATGCTGCTGAGGGCATTGTAGCCCATACTTTTACAAATACTCGACCAGCTGGTCAGAAACTATTCTTTTTAATGCTTTGTGGGGGGCAGTATTGATATTGGGTGGTGGTTCGAGTGTAAGGCTTTGTCACCACTTTTCCAGATGGGGTGACCACAGTGGCTTTCCATACCTGGGGGAATTGGCCCAGTCAGTGGGAGAGGTTCATGAGGTTAGTTACGGGTAGAAGCACTACATAAATTGCGAGGGCCAGTAGCTTAAGGTCAAGTGTATCATTGCTGTGTCTGGATTTGCCAAGAACCTGTTGAGATATTTTTTGGCTTCGGACATGGCGATTACTTTAAGGTAGAAGGGGGAGTCTGCGGAGTACCCTTTGTGTGGGGTTTTAGGATCTAGTGAGTTTCCAGCAGACGAGTCAGGGAGCTCAGGCAGTAGTATGCTGCTGAGGTCAGTGAAAGCATCATTGAAGGTACTGGCGATGGTTTTGGGATCCTGGGTGATTTCCCCATTCACCAGAAGCATGGGGGGTGAAGTTTTGTTGTTTTTCTCCTGTTAGATCCTTCAAGTTGGCCCAGAATTTTCTGCCATTGCCCAAGTACTAGTGAGGCAGTCCTTGAAATATTGCATTTTGGCGAGTCTGACCTCATGTGTGCAGATGTTTCTAATATATTTATATTTCTGAATGTCGGCCTGCAAGCCAGTAGCCTTGGCTCTGTGCCATAGGTGGTTTCTAGTGGCCAAAAGATTCAGCAAAGTGGTGGAGATCCAACCATTGTGGACACTCTTAATTTTGTGTTTACGCATGGAAGCATAGATATCACACGCTTTGTTGAATGTAGAAACAAAATAGTCCAGTGCCTGGTTTATGTCCATGGCAGAGTCGAGGGTGGACCAGTCAATTTGGCTAAGGTAGGCCTTGAGTGAGTTTAGCTGTCCACACTTGAGGGTTTGACTTGTTATGAAATTTTTTGGGGGCGCTTCGGTGCCTTGTTAGCCCAGTGATAAGTGACAGGGGAATGATCAGTCAGTGCATCTGCGAGGACTGTGGTGTTGGTGATCCAGTCCGGTTGATTTGTGAGGATCCAGTCGAGCAAGGTGCTGGAGCCAGTACGGTAGTTGATCCTGGTGGGTGGGTCTACCATTTGCACGTAATTAATGCAAAACAGGGCATCTTTGTATTGGGCGGCCTCTTGCGACATCCAGTTTATACTGAAGTCACCTATGACTACCACCTCCCAATTTTGCTTAAGGCCTTTTAAGGAATCAAGTATTTTGTGGAAATCTACTGACTGATCTCTTGGGGGAATATATACAGAGACAATGGTTAAGGATTTGTTTTGAGCACCTAACAGCAGCCTTATTGCCAGGGCTTGTGCGGTACTCACAGTGTCAATTAGCAGGAGGCGTTATGCTTTATGCTGCTGAAGTTTACATTTAATATTAGTTCATTTGTTTTATGATACTTCTGCAAACTACTTTTAGATTTTTTTTTTTATTATTGTTTATCATTCTCAAGCTGGCATGCTCCTATCAAGTCACCCTCCCCCAGCTTGTCACCCAACTTTCCCAGGTACTTAGGACATCCTCCTTCCCACATGGCTTGCCCCCCCCCCCCCCATGATGGGACTTTTGGAGCTATACCCTTCCAGATGTCTAGATCCGGGGAGGGGGGTGCCTGGTCAGGGGATGCAGGACCTGCGAGGGGCTACCATTACGCTTTGTCAGCCAGCTCAGTTTTTCCTCAGATTCCTCCCCTCCTGGAAGTCAGTGCGCATTCAGTGGTGTAGGAGTGCAATGAGAAGAGACTGCAAATGCTCATACACCCATGCCCAGCCCTCTGAAAGGCAGCTGCAAGTTGCATTGCCTCGCCTCCGCTAGGTGGCAGCCAAGCAGCAGCACACCCAGTCCCCCTCCCCAAAGGAGGAGAGATGTCTTTGGGATGTTCAGTCCTCCAGCTGGACCACGAGCGACCCTGGTCCATTCCTGACCCCAGGTCACCCCATGGCATGTGGTGAGACACTGGTGCCTCAGCCTGCATCACCACTGGGCTGGCTAATTATAGAGGTTTGACTTCTTCAGAGATGTTTTATGACAATTTATGTTGGCATACAGGTGGCCACTGGAACTGACACAGATCTTAGTGCCAGTTTCTCAATTACAGAATAATTCTCCACAGCTCTTGTTAAGTGTACATGAAGGAAATGTTAGTGGTTATTTTAAACCCATAGTTAAAAGCTAGCATAGTACCACTCTCATGCCTAGAGGACATATATCACAGCCTAATGTAACTGTCAATTTTGGGATCACAGTTAGCCAAACGTTCAATACAACCCAATGTTTCTTATTTTTCTCAATTGACGTCTGACGGTTTTGAGTCCCTACCCAATTATCCGTCTGCTGCATCTAATAGGCCAATCAATGTAGAGAGTGAGATTCAGTACAAAGTTGCACAATAGTGCAACAGAGCTGAAAACATCTAAACGTTGTGACATTTGATGATACTGAAGCCACAGCTATGGTAATTCTCTTTTCAGGTAGAAGATGTTGGCATCATGTCTGCATCAATTTTGTATCCAGGTGTCATGACACGACTCTAAAATACATTTCTCTTTTTTGTAGGCAGGGAGAGGTAGGTGTCAGCTGCTGAGTTTTCACAACACAGAGCTAAGCGATTCATTGTGAAGCCATGGGACCAATGACCACTTGAAACAAGTTTAAATTTGTAGCTATTAAAACTGTAAGCCACAATTGTTTTATATATGGAGACAGAACCAACTCATCCTTTTTTTAAAAATCACTCATTAGTTTTATCTGTAATCAAAGTATAATCAATGTAGCAGATGACACTAACACTATAGAGCGTTCCCCACACATTCTGCTGGGGTGTTTTCATGGGGCGGTGCATGCCGCTGATGTTTGGTATTTTTGTGTCTTTTTTTTTTTTTTTTGCTGTTGGGGTTTTTCTACAACTTAGATGGACGGATGGGTGGATGACTCATCAGCTCTGTCCCCATTACCTGCAAATGGCTCCTGTTACCACCGGGTTCCTGGCAATGATTTCCTGAGGACCTCCTTCACCCAGTGAGGAAAGGAGGGGGAGGGCTGTCCCCTCCACCTGGAAGCATATCCAGATGCCTCCGGTCTGCAGCATGGTGGAGTGTGCCAAAGGGAGATAAGGCAGGGCTTCATTTAGCCCATCCTCCCACTTTCATCCCTGATGCTGGGGCAAACATGTCAGATGTGTGCGTATGGAGGCATGCATGCTCCGTAAAGTCCTGCAGCACCCACCCACGTACCACTCTTGACTGTCCTACCACCAGGCCTCTACCTGATATCAGTCACATGGCAGAATTGGTAGCCACCCTCCCCCAGGTCAGAAGAGCAGGCAATTGGATGCTGAATCCTCTCCCGTCCAGGCTAACCGTTGGCAACCCGAATCCGTTCCTGAACCCTGGTTGTCAGCATGGGAAAAGGTAAGGCATGCATGGTGCCTCAGCCCTCTATGCCACTGGGCCGGCCTTTTTGTCATTAACGTTTGTATTTGTTTTTACATTTGTGTTTATTAAAACGTTCACTTCACATTTCAGACTTGGTTCTGCTGTTAATAATGGCTCTGGACCAGTTGCAACCTCCGTGGAAAATTTTGTTCCTCACTAGGATGTGGATACCAGTGAGACAGAGCTGCTTTCTCAAGCTTCAAGTCACAAGCCAGTTTCTTGCGTAACACTTTGGGAACTAGTTGGCTGTGGCAAAGATGGGCCGACATATCCACATGCGCAGTAACCACTTCTTTGGCACACTCCACCATGCCGCAGACTGGAGGCATCTGGATATGCTGCCAGGGGGAGGGGACAGTCCTCCCCCTTCTAGCCCCACTGCGGGGGGAATCCTTGGGAGATGATTGCCAGAAACCTGTCAGTGACAGAAGCAATCTGCAGGTAATGGGGATATAGCTGATCAGCCATCCACCTGTCCGTCAAAGTATCAAATTCAAGAATGCATGGCACAGCCAGAAGGCAAAACTAGTGGTAGGAAGGAGGAGGTAGGCTTCAGATCAAATAGGATCTGGAGCTTATACAGTAGGTAGGGAAATGGGCAGACTAGGTGGGCCAAGTGGTCCTTATCTGCCGTCAAGTTCTATGTTTCTATAACCAAAGAAGTGGTTACTCCACATGAGGATATGTCAGCCCATGTTTGCCACAAGCTCTATATGGATGGCTAAAGAGTTTTACAACAGATGGTCCCACAGCACAGGAAATGCAAAGCAGTAGATGGTAGACCATTTGTCCCGAATAGGGGCAGTGTTGTCAGTTCCTCCCAATGAAACTGTACAGGGGTTTTAACTCCATCTACATCAGTCATAAGTTGGGAGGATAAAATCCGATCACTGATCTCTCCAGTCTGAATCACTTTGTGAGACCCATCAGGTTCAAGATGGAGTCTCTGGGGTCAACCACTGCAGCAATTCAACCAAGCAATTTCTAGCCTCAGTAGAACTATCAATAGCAAGGATGTCATATCATATCATGTATCATATCATATCTCATATCCCCTCTGTGCTGACTGCCATTTAGACAGCAGACTTACTACAAGGTATTATGAAAGTAATAACATATAAATCCCTAACTGAACTGGGTCCCTGGTATTTCAGTGAACCCCTTACTCCCTATGCACCAACAAGAGAGCTGAGGTCCAGGGGATGGGAGGGCTGTTGTGGATGCCTCCATCTCGGTAGAAGTCCACTGGAGATGGGATTTTTCTGGTGACTGCTCCTGCTCTATGGAACTCGATCCCTGGGGAGATTCAGCCTTGAGGTCCCTCACTTTAAACACTTACTGAGGCACCACTTTGGGTTGGGAAGCACCAAGTGATGGCGACAGTGAAAATCCCAACGTCTCTATCAGTGACGGCACAATACCAACACCGGTATTGTGCCCTCACAACATATTGTGTTTTTTATCCCCAGCATTTAACGATCATCGACTCCAGGTCAAAGTTGATTTGGGGAGAGGGCAGGACACTGGCAAAGGGAATTGGTGAAAACAGACCATTACAGCAAATGTCGCTGTAATGGTCTGTTTTCGAGTTTCACTGTTGGGGTGTCGAGCTAGAATGGGCCACTATTCATGTTGCAGGCTTTTAAACAGATAAATACAAAATCACACATACCTCCATAATGCAAAGCACCATGGGCTGTATATGCAAATCACCGCAGGATATTATGCTGGTTCAACTTTAAGCAGAAATGCATGGTACCAAAAGATCTCTCACACAGTCTGCAAAGGGTGCTAACAGAAGACACATACACGTGTTTCGTCCTACCAGGACTCATCAGTGTGCCTTGTCTGTTTGACACCCCAGTGGAATGAACCAGCTACCCTAAGATGGTCTATCTGGGTTATGTTGTTGTGTCTTCTGTTAGTATCCTTTGCAGACTGTGTGAGAGACCTTTTTGGTACCATGCATTTCTGCTTAAAGTTGAACCAGTATAATATCCTGTGGTGATTTGCATATACAGCCTACGGTGCTTTGCATTATGGGGGTATGTGTGATTTTGTATTTCTTTGAAACTTGGCTTCCTGGCCAGTGCCCTCTGGGGTAACCATTGCCTCAGTGCTTGCACACTGAGGTTCTTTGTCTTTTTAAACAGATACAAAGAAAGAGCTTTAGTTGCAGGACTCTGCAGAAGCTTTATGCATGCTATCGCTGTATAGCTTTTGCTGTTATCTAACCTTTTCATCAGTGTATTGTACATGCTGTGAATTGTAAAAGGTCTATGAGCAATGGAGGGGCACTTGATATCAATAAAATAACTACTATCATATCAAGAACTCAGCTGAAGGATGGTAGTGGTTTTGTGAAAACATCACTAAACACATTTATTCCAATGATCTTTAATCCCTGTGCTGTGCATAACCTCTCTATAACGTCTCTCTCTCTGTAAAACCCAATCCTTTCCCTTTCTGCAGTGCCTTTCCTGTCATAATATATAGCAGATGCTGCAGTATGCAGCTGTAGGAAGATACTGCCACCTAGTGCAAGGTAATTTGATTGCATACAATAGATGTACAGTATGACTGTAACTGGGCACCTACATAGGGAATACACAGAAACATAAGAATCTACTGGCAGAAAAAAGACCTCTTGACCCATTCTGTCTGCCCATTCCTACCCAACTAACGTTGAATGGAGGAGTCCTAGAGGCTCTTCACACTCCCCTTACCCCTCCCTTTTTGGCGTGGTCTTTATCAAGCCCTTGCCTCACTAATTTCAAATAGGCTACCTCCTCTGGCAGCCTACTTCACTCCTCCACTACCATTTCTGTGAAAATGACTTCCTGGTATCTCAGGCCACCTCCTCTGGCAGCCTACTCCACTCCTCCTCTACCATCTCTGTGAAAAATGACTTACTGGTGTTGCTCTTAAACTCCCCAGCATCATGGAGGTGCCCCTGGTGTTTGTGTGCCCACTCAGTCCAAACAAATCTCCATAATCCACTGTACTTACCCTATGGAGGTATTTGTATGTTTCAGTACGTAATGGGCTGCAGTGGCATAACACATTTATCTCCACTAGTAAGTGGTAAGCCCCATAACTCATGAGTGGGGAAGCTATGAGTAATTTATGAAGGTCTTACCTCTCATGTGGAAAGAAATGCATTATTCCACTGTAACACATTATGTATTTTAATAGCTTCCACACCAGTGGTAAAATAATTAGGATCATAGGGTTGTACGAGTCAATTAGCCAGGGGCCATAGTGACTCGCCAAATTAATACACAAACTCAAACTTCCTGTTGTTCATGTAACTATCCAAAGCAGTCTTGAAGGAATTCAAAGCAGTACATGTAACTATTTCCTCCAGTAGTCTATTCCATACATCAATAACTCATTGATTAAACCAGGCTCCCCGTTTATTAGTTCTGTAGAGGTCACCCTTTAACTGTAGGGTATGGGCTCTTGTTTTCCTCATGGCTGACTTTCCTTCTAAACCAAGGCAAATTCATAAATCCTCACCTCGAAAAGCCTTAAATACCAGACGTAAGTCTCCTCTGTCTCCTATAATTAAGGGAGTATAGTCCCAAATCTACTAGTCTTTCACTGTAAGTCTTATGAGATAAAACCTTATTTTTTGGTAGTTTTTCTTTGGATATTCTTGAGCATTCTAATATTCTGTTTGGTATAAGGACACCAAAACTGTACACACTATTCTAAGTTGGGTCTCACCAGAGCCACGTATAAGGGTAACAGGACCTCCCTGTCCCTACTCCTAACCCCATTGTATATACAGCCCAAGATTTTATTACATTTGCTAACAGCCTTACTGCATTTTTCATCCATGGATAAGTTGCTGGTAGCAATAACTACAAGATCACTTTCAATATTAGAGTTATTTGGAATCATCCCTCAAGACAGTAAGCTGCCCTTCCATTACTATGCCCACAGAGCATCATTTTACACTTGTCATTATTAAAGCATAATTTGTGATCTCTAGCACATTTTTCTAGTCTGCAAATATTAGATTGGAACAATTCTGTTGATCTATCACTCTCTATAACAGCCCCAATCTTAACATCATCTGCAAACTTACAGATCCAAGTACTACTGGAAGTTCGCATAGAGGCTATGTAAATATTAAAAAAGGTGGGTCCCAAAACAGAACCTTGGGTAAATAAATCATGTTATTCTAGGATAGATATTTATTTTCATTTAGAACCAATTTATTTCACTTAGAACATGTTATTTAAGAAATAAGGCACAAGGGGGTGCATTATGGTGGGATAACACCTGCCTCGGGTGGGTTGAAGCACAAGGCAAAGTCGAGTGCTTCCACCACCCACGAAGGGCCGCTAGCCTACCACTGTGCACCTCCAGAGTGCCTTATTGTGATTATGAAATAGGTCTAAGAAAGTTAAAAATAAATTGTGTGTGTTTTAAGTTATAAAACTTTGTAATATTTCAATAAGTTGAAAAAAGAAGACGTTCTTTTGTCCTCCGATGTCCTGTTGTGCTGGCAGTTTGCCAGTAGATGGCACCTATGCAGCACATAGACAGCATGTTTGGGCAGCAGTTACGGAGAAGGTCAGCAAGCAGTGACTTCAATGGCTGTGTTGCAGGGCACTAGTTTTGATCGGCGGTTTGTGGAGCAGCAGTTTGTTTGTAAGCTCCCCTCCTCGGTATCTAGGGGTATGCCAGGTGGTAAAATGGCGGGAAGGGGCACTTTCAGCAGAAACTACAGTTATATCTTACCAGGATGACTGGTGCTGACATGAGGTCAACTGGGCAGGGCGCAGCCTTCTTCATATGCTGGGCTGCAATAAATCTTGAATGGCAGCTACTAAACAGTTCAGTAAAATAACTGACATTCATGCAGGAGTACAACAACAAGGGGTTCCATTTAATTAATAACAATGCACTCCATGGGGGTAACACACACTTGAACAGTTGATGTACATCCTGACCGCAGGGGTAATTGGAAATTTGCCAGTGTTCATTGTAGCTGATATGGCCCCACTAACTCTTGGGCAGCTTCTTCCTGGGCTGAGCAGTCACATTAAAGTACAGGCAGCATTAGATCAGGGCGGAAATGGTCTTCACGCTTCAGGCAGCAGGCAGAACTAAAGTCCCTTTCTCTCATCCGCTGCTCATTTCTCCACTGATCCAAACTCAGGCTCTCAGCAGCAAGCCTTTAGAAACGAGGCTGCCACTCCTTCCCCATGCTTCAGTTCCTGAGAATAGGCGGCAGCAGTAGGTGACTCCCACATTTTGGACAGGGCAGATGTCCCCACCGAGGCTGCCACAAATTGAGTTGGCATTCTGAACTTTGGTTTCGTCTCTCTCCATCTCTCTCAAAATGCTTTTTGGACACTGAACCTGGGCCCTGGCGAACAACTTTATCCTCCAGCTTCACGGGCAAATGTCCCCACAGCACCACTGGAGCTGCCACAACTGGGCTGGTATATAGACTCTGGGGCTAATGCTCTTCATCTTTCCTGCGGGTTCCAAATTCTTCCCTCTGGTTGCTCTCTCTCTGTCGCTCTCTAATGCAGGCGGCACTTCGTTCTGGGGCTTAAACTCTCTGCTTCCAACACCACCTTCACTCCTGCCATGGATCTCGAGGTGCACCGCTAGAGGGGACATCACAGCGGAAACATGGCATGGAGCACCCCATGGACCAGGCTGACGGCTGCTGCCACATCACTTGCTGAACTCTCGGTGCCCTAACCCTTGAAAACTTCTAGACCCACTGAGAGCAGGCAATTGGCCCCACTCTCCTCCTGGTCCCTTTCTTACTCCTGGGCTCGCTGGTTCACTCCCTCCCTTTTTGGTGCCAAAAAACAAAAATTTACAACGTCCATGCTCCAACGGTGACCTCTGACCTGCAGAGTTCCCACCGGTGTGGCAGAGGGAAATTTAACTATTTAATTACAGGACCCAAACAGGACCTAATGTGCAAAAAACATGTACAGTGGCGTGAAAAAGTATTTGCCCCCTTCCTGATTTTCTCTATTATTGCATATTTGTCACACTGGATGTTTTCAGGTCTTTAGAGAAAATGTAATATTAGATAAAGGGAACCTGAGTGAACAAATAACACTTGTTTTTTTTTTTTAATTTCACTTATTTAATGAAAAAAAGTTAACCAACACCAACTGGCACTGTGTGAAAAAGTAATTGCCCCCTTACACTTAATAACTGGTTATGCCACATTTAGCTGCAATGACTGCAACCAAACACTTCCTATAATTCAATATCAGTCTTTCACATCGCTGTGGAGGAATTTTAACCCACTCTTCCTCGCAGAACTGCTTTAATTCAGTAACATTTGGTAGGTTTTCGAGCATGAACTGCTCGTTCTAGGTCCTGCCACAGCATCTCTATTGGATTTAAGTCTGGACTTTGACTAGACCACTCCAAAACTTTAATTTTACTTCTTTTAGCCATTCTGATGTGGACTTGCTTTTGTGTTTTGGATCATTGTCTGCTGCATGACCCAACTACGCTTCAGCTTCAGCTGACAGAAGGATGACTGGACATTCTCCTTAAGAATTTTCCGGTACAGAGCAGAATTCATGGTTCCTTTAATTATGGCAAGTCATCCAGGTCCTTAGGCAGCAAAGCATCCCACACCATCACACTACCACCACCATGTTTGACTGTTGGTATGGTGTTCTTACTGTGGAATGCTGTGTTTGCTTTACGCGAGACATTATGGGATCCATGTTGTCCAAAAGTTCCACTTTGGACTCATCTGTCCATAGAACATTTTCCCAAAAGGCTTGTGGATCATCCAGGTGCTTCTTGGCAAATGAGAGATGAGCATTTATGTTCTTCTTGGTTAGCAGTGGTTTCCACTTTGCTACTCTCACATGAAGCCCATTTTTGCCCAGTCTCTTTCTGATTGTGGAGTCATGAACACTGACCTTAGCTGAGGCAAGAGAAGCCTGCAGTTCTTTGGATGTTGTTTTAGGATCCTTTGAGACTTCTTGGATGATTTTACACTGCGCTCTTGGGGTAATTTTGGCAGGCCGCCACTCCTGGGAAGGTTCACTACTGTTCCAAGTGTTCTCCATTTGGAGATTATGGCTCTCACTGTGGTTCGATGGAGTCCCAGAGCCTTAGAAATAGCTTTGTAACCCTTTCCAGACTGATAGAGGGCAACAAATTTTTTTCTGATCTTTTTCAGGAACTTCCTTTGATCATGGCATAATGTGCTTGTTGAATCTTTAATGCTGGCAACGTGACTCTGACGGTAAGGGCCAAAATAAGTGAGGTTTATATTGAGCAGGGCTGGCTGTAATCAAGCCTGGCTGTGTTCAATCAGCTGACTCTAATTATCCCTTTAATTGGGTTGATTTAACTAGGGGCAATTACTTTTTCACACAGTGCAGTTGGTGTTGGTTAACAGTTTTTCATTAAATAAATGAAATAAGTAAAAAAAAAAAGTGTTATTTGTTCACTTAGGTTCCCTTTATCTAATATTATATTTTGTCTAAAGACCTGAAAACATCCAGTGTGACAAATATGCAATAATAGAGAAAATCAGGAAGGGGGCAAATACTTTTTCACGCCACTGTATACACCCCACGGGGGAGGTGTTACATGTTTGTCAGGCCCACCTAGGTCTTTTAAGAAATGCCACAATTGGCGGCAAGTTTGAAGGGACACAGCGAATGAAGGAAATAGAGAGTGAGAGAGACAGCAAGTGAATGAGCTGCTGGCGAGGGACAGCTGAATGGTGAAGTGGCTTGCGTCACGGGTAAGTGACAGTGGGAACCAGATGCAAGTTTGAACCGTGTTCAGCAGCTCAAATAATGAAACATTTTCCCAAACAGCTGTCATTTTCAGGAGAGGAGACAATCCTTGTGTGGCACTTTGCAATCAGGAGTCTCAGAGGGAAGAATTTATTTTATTTTACTGAAATGTTTCACCAGGAAGGCACACTGTGCGACAAGTCACTCATCTCCTGGTGTGACCTGGGGGGAAGGGGTACAATAGGAATAGACAACTGAACATTCAAATTACAAGAACGACCTTAACATGCAGTTGTAAGGCAGGTGATACAAAACAGTATTACAAAAGGCAGGTGAATGCAAACAGTATTTTTTTTTTGTTTCTTTTAGTTGTTTAACCAGGAGTAGCACACTAAGCTAAAAGCTTTTTTACAAGTGTGACCTGGGAGTACAGGGAAGTTAAGTGACTTGCTCAGGGTCACACAGTATGTAAGTGGAAGCTGTAGGATTCAAACCCAGGTCTGGTCTGCTGGATGTCACCAGATTTGCAGCTCAGAGTCTTAAACCACTGCACTATACTGCCTCTCTTTTTACAACAGTGTAGCACATAATATGATTCGAGGAGTTGATACCTACCTCCAGTCGGGGGTAATGGTCAGATGTCTCCCAGGTACATCAGCATGGAGAGACACTGATCACATTGCTAAAATCATGCATGAAGCAGGATAAAACCGACGTCCTGGTACACATAGGGACTAACGATCTCACTAGCTGGTCAGTTGTGGAGACCAAAGAACACCTAGCCAGGCTAGGAGACATACTGTCATCCATTTTATCCAGCATCTCCTTCTCGGAGATCCTGCTGGTCTGGGAGACGGGGGCAGATGGACGGAAGGTCAGAGAAGGGGAGATAGGGGAGCTAAACATGTGGCTCAAGGGCTGGTGCCAGGAAAAAGGACACAAATTTGTAGGTAACTGGCAACAGTTTTGGGAGCGAAAGTTCTTTAAATCCGATGGCCTGCATCTGACAAAGGAAGGAGTCAGTGCATTGGGGCAGAAGTTTGATGTCTTTGTAGAATAGTTAAACTAGCAAATGGGGAGAGGAGTGTAGCACCTGATACATCGAATGGGAAGAACACCCTTCCCCCTCAGCTAGTGATCAAACAGGAGTTCAGCATGTTTGTAGTTCATTTGCATCACCAGGTAAGGAAAAAGGTCTGGCTCCCCATATGACACACAGTGGAAATGCCGGACGTCACCCAGCAACTAACACACCAAAATCTGGCCAATGGAAAATCATGTACATCCTGACGTGGAACCTTTGTAAAAGAGTGTATACTCAAAGGTTGCATCTGAATTACCAAATAAATAAATAAAAATGTACTCAAATGCTTGCAGTCTGGAAAACAAGATCCCAGACCTGCAAGCAACAATGACAGAGGCTAAACTGGACATAGTAGCCATTAGCGAGACATGATTCACCAGTAACCACACTTGGGAGGCTTCAGTACCTGGCTATGTACTGTTCAGAAGAGACTGAGGTGCAATGGGGGGTTGAGTGGCCTTTATTTCAATGAAAATATCAAAGCTACAGAAATTCAAGAATACACATAAGGAGCCAGAAGAACTGTGGGTCACCCTGGAAACAGGAAATGGGACAGCCATATGAACCTAAGTTGTCTACAGGCCTCCAGACCAGGTGGAGGACATAGATACATTACTGTTAGAAGATATACAAAACATGACAGCTAAGGGGAGGTTCTGATAATGGGAGACTTCAACATGCCAGATACAGATTGGTCAATACCAGCAGGAACATCTGCCAGAACTAGACACATAGTGGATTCCTTGCAGGGGAGGGCCTCAAACAACTTGTACAACAACCCACGAGAGACAGGGCTATCCTGGATCTAGTACTGACTAACGGGGAAAGGATCATGGATCTCCAGGTAGAAGGTCACCTGGAGGCCAGTGACCATCACATGGTATGGTTCAATTTGGCCACTAGAACTAAATCATCCCATTACAAGGCAAAAATATGGGACTTCAGAGAAGCTGACTTTGATAAGATGGCCAACAGAGTTAAGCTAGCCCTGGTAAGATGAAATACAGGTGAGGGGGTACAGGCAAAGTGGGCAAGCATTAAGGATACAATACTTGAAGCAACATCTCATTGTGTTAGGGAGAAAAACAAGAGCAAAAGAAGGAGGAAACCACATTGGTTCTCGAAAACAGCAGCGGAAAATATCAGAGCCAAAAGGTTGGCCTTAAGAAAATATAAGGGAATGCAGCAGGTCGAAGATAGATAGGCATACCAAGCTTCCTTAAAGGAAGCAGGGAAGGCACTAAGGCAGGCAAAGGTACAAACCGAGAAAACACTAGCACTAACAGTAAAAGAAGGGGACAGGACTTTCTATAGATACATTAGTGAAAGGAGAAAGTCCAGAGGGGGTATTACTAAGATCAAAGGGGATAAGGGGAAGTGTGTGGAGGAGGACCAAAGAAAAGCATCTATCCTAAATAGATATTTCTGCTCAATATTTACTGAGGAGAAGGCACGGCTGGGCCCACAGCTCAGCACCATGGTCACAGTGGGGAGGGAAGTGTGCACAAGTCCCATCACAAAAGAAAGGGTCCTACAAGAGCTCGCTAAACTCAGGGTGGACAAGGCAATGGGACCTGATGGTATGTGTCCCAGGGTACTAAAGGAGCTAAGGGTGGAACTAGCAGAGCCATTAGCAGAACTGTTTAATGAGCCTCTGAGGTCAGGAGAGGTCCCAGAAGACTGGAGAAGGGCTCATGTGATCCCGCTCCACAAGAGTAGCAGCAGGGAGGAGGCAGGGAATTACAGATCAGTCAGTCTTACCTCAGTAGTGAGCAAAATTATGGGGGCACTCCTTAAGGAAAGGATAGTGCAACACCTGGAATCCATAGGTGCACAGGATCCAAGACGGCATGGGCTTACAACAGGAAGGTCCTGGCAAACCAGTCTCAGATTTCTTTGACTAGGTAACCAGAGTGGTGGACCAAGGGGGTGCAGTTGATGTCGCCTACCTTGACTTCAGCAAAGCTTTTGATACTTTTCCCAGGCACCTTCCTCCCCTTTCACTCCCTGCTTACCACCCTTTCATTCTCGGGCACCTCCTTGCTCAGTACACCCTTTCCCTTATTTTTTTCTCCTGCCCCTCCACCTCCCACTTCTCTTGTCCACCCCCCTTACCTTACCTCCCTATAACCCCTCACTTTCCACCAGTTTCACTCCCTCCCATCCTCCACTAGGACACCTCCACCAGCTGGCATGCCCCCTTAATCCCCTGCCCACCTCTCCTATGCCCTTCCTCCCCCACCCCTCCCCTACCCACCTCTGCCCCTGCTCTAGTTTTCGGTTTCTTGCTTGTGTCTACCCTGACTACCCAACTGCATTATCTCCCTCCTACTCCCTTCTACCCTTGACTCTGTCGCCTCCCCCCCTTTCACCGTCTTCTGCCTCATACCATGTTCCCCTATCTACAATTTTTTGCACCCTCTGTCCTGCTCTGGTCTTATGTAATTGTATCTCCCTTCAGGTTTCTGGTTCCTAACCACTGCCTATGTCACCTGGAACAAATTTTACTCTTCCATGCCTCTCTGTGTCTTTTTACTGTTGTAAATTTCTCCTACCTCTCTCTTTTTTTGTTGCCAGGAAAATGCAACTCCTGACTCTTGATTGTACTAGACCTGTAACTACCCTGTATAATAGAATAATTGTTTTCTGTACTAAATGTTAAATGTACTATTTCTTATGCTCTATATTTTATTTCATGACGTGGAACCTTTGTAAATGAGCCTCTGGCTCAAAGTTATTTCAGAAAACTAATAAATAAATAGATAAAACACAGAAGATTGATTAATAAGCTGGGTAGGCTCAGGGTGGGTCAGAGGATGGTCAACTGGGTGGCAAACTTGTTGGCGGGCAGAAAACAGAGAGTGGTGGTAAGCAGTATACAGTCAGAAGAGATGCAAGTCACAAGTGGGGTACCTCTGGGATCAGTCCTGGGGCCAGTCCTCTTCAATATCTTCATCGGTGACACTGCAGATGGACTGGAGGGTAAGGTTTGCCTGTTTGCTGATGACACCAAGATCTGTAACAGAGTAGATGACCCAGATGGCGTGGGCAGAATAAGAGGAGGAGATCTGGAAAAACTGGCAAAATGGTCAGAAGAATGACAACTGGGGTTTAACGCAAAGAAGTACAAGATCATGCACATAGGGAAGAGAAACCCTGAAGCTAGCTATATGTTAGGAGGGGAGTTACTGGCAATCACAAGGGAAGAAAAAGACTTGGGCATCATCATCATCACAGATGACCTGAAATCATCCAAGCAGACCACTAAGCAGTAGGTAGGGCTAAAGGGATGTTGGGATGTATTAGTAGGGGTATCACAAGTCATAAGAGCGGGTAATAATCCCTCTTTACAAGACACTGGTTAGGCCCCATCTGGAGTACTGCATGCAGTACTGGAGGCTGCACCTGCACAAGGACATTAACCAAACTGAGGCGATCCAGAGAAGGGCAACCAAAATGGTGCAGGGACTGCATCAGAAAACATATGAGGACAGATTAACAGAGCTCAATATGTATATCTTAGAGCAAAGGAGGGAGAGAGGTGGTATGATTGAAACATTCAAACATCTTTTTATTTATTTATTTCTTTGGTAACCGGGTAAGTGCACTGATCCAGGGGACAGTTTTCAGGCATGACCCAGGCCACACAGGTGGCAGTTCCAGAGGTAGTGACAAGTTATACAATTAGTACAAGCCATGTGGATATACAGACATCAGTGGTGAACAAAGGGGATAAACAAAGCAAGTGACATAGGAAAGTAAAACACAGAAACATAGAAACATATAGAAACACAGACTTTGACGGCAGATAAGGACCGCTTGGCCTACCTAGTCTGCCCATTTCCCTACCTACAGGATAAGTCGCAGATCCTAGTTAACCAACAGCCTATTTCTTCCTACCCCCCACAAGAATTGCCTTATGTCTGTCCCATGCATTCTTGAATTCGCCCACAGTTTTAGACCCCACAACCTCCTCAGGAAGGCTGTTCCATGCATCCACTACCCTCTCCATCAAAAAATACTTCCTCACATTGCCCCTGAACTGCCCCCTCCTCTATCTTTAAATTGTGTCCCCTTGTTCGTGCACGTCACTTTTTCTAAAAGATGCTACTTTGTTGATTCCACTGAGGTACTTAAAAGTTTCTATCATGTCCCCCCTCTCCCTCCTTTCTTCAAGGGTATACATATTAAGCTCCTTTAGTCTCTCCTCGTATGGCTTCTCTTGCAGACCCTGCACCATTTTAGTTGCCCTCCTCTGGACTGCCTCTATCCTGCCTATGTCCTTGCGGAGATGGGGTCTCCAGAACTGGACACAGAACTCCAGATGGGGTCTCACCAACTGTCTGTACAGAGGGATAACAACTTCCTGTTTTCTGCTGGTGATGCCTCTCCCTGTGCATCCCAGTATACCCCCAGCCCTCTCTATTGCCTTCTCACATTGCTTGCTAACCTTAAGGTCATCTGATATGATTACCCCCAGGTCCCTTTCCTTTCTTCTTGTTGTTACTACCCCACCCCCGCCATTGTGTAATGTTCCCCTGGGTTTTTGTTTCCCAGGTGCATTATTTTGCATTTCTTTGCATTGAATCCTAGCTGCCATACTTCCACCATTCCTCCAACCTTGCCAAGTCCCTTCTCATCCTTTCCACACCTCCTTGTGTATCAACCCTGTTGCAGATCTTTGTGTCATTTGCAAAGAGGCATACTTTTCCTTCCAGTCCTTCTGCAATGTCACTTATAGAGACATTAAAAAGGACTGGACCCAGTACTGAACACTGTGGTACCCCACTAGTAACCCCTCTTTCTTCAGAGTGGACTCCATTTACAATTACCTTCTGTGTCCTGTTGTCAAGCCAATGTTTTACCCAGGCTACCACCCTGGGACCCACTCCCAGGCTGCTTAATTTGACTATTAATCTTTTGTGTTGGACTGTGTCAAATGCCTCGTTAAAGTCCAGGTAGGCCATGTCCACAGCCCCTCCCTGGTCTATTACTTTGGTCACCCAGTCAAAGAAATCAATTAGATTCATCTGACATGACCTTCCCACTGTGAACCCATGCTGCCTTGGGTACTCAACAGTTCTTTCCTTCAGAAGTGATTCCATCACTTTCCCTACCGCAGAGGTCAAACTGAGAGGTCTGTACTTTCCTGCCTCTGTCTTGGTCCCACTTTTGTGAAAGGGAATCACATCCACCTTCCTCCAGTCCTCGGGTACCACACCATCCTTCCATGATTTGTTAAAAAGGGTGGTCAGTGGTTTCACCTAGTTCTCCTTAATTCTTTTTAGAATTCTTGGGTGAATTCCATCTGGCCCCATTGCTTTGTCCACCTTCAGTTTTAGGAGTTCTTTCAGAACCCTTTTTCTGTGAAAGGACTGGGATCGACTTCCTATCAAGAGTACTCTGTTAATTGGATTTGGCACTCTCCTCTTTTGGAATACTGAGCAGAAATATTCTGCTCCGTATCCCTGCTTTTTCACTGTCCCTCTGCCCACCCACTGCTCATTCTATTCAGCCTCACTATCCCTCCCTTTGTCTTTCTACACTCCATGATGTACCTATAAAAGGTTTTATCCCTCTTCTTAACCGAGTTGGCTATCTTTTCCTCAGTTTGGGCCTTTGCTATTCTGACTTCCCTCCCTGCTTCCTTCTGCCTTAACGGGTACAGCTCTCTGTCCTGCTCCTTCTGTGTTTCTTTATACTTCCTGAATGCTATCTTTTTCTCCCTGACTTTCCCTGCCACCTCTTTTGAGAACCATAGTGGCTTTTTCTGTCAGTTTGATTTGTTTATTTGCTTCACACAAAGGCTTGTTGCCTCTGTGATGGCAGTTTTGATGATTCCCCATTGTTGCTCCACCCCTCCTTTTAGCCGGTTTGCTAGTGCTTTTCTGAGGCACTCTCCCATCTTGCCAAAGTCAACCCTCCTGAAGTCCAGTACCCTCACTTTTGTATGGCTAGACTCTGTAGCTGAGTTTAACGTGAACCACACTGTTTGATGGTCACTTGTTCCCAGATGGCAACCCACTTCTAGATCTGAGATCCTCTCACTGTCCCCATTTGAGAGTATGAGGTCTAAGATTGCTCCCTCACGAGTGGGTTCTGAAACTAGCTGTCTGAGGCATGCCACGTGTAGGGCATCGAGAATGGCCCTGCTCTTGAATGTGGTTGCAGCAAATGTGCTCCAGTTAACATCTGGCATATTCAGGTATCCCATCAACAGTATCTCCCCTTTCTCTGCCATCCTAAGAATGCCTTTTATCATATCCTTGTCCATTTCCTCCCCTTGACATGGGGGTCTGTACACAACCCCTGTGCGGATTGTGGTGCCATTTCCAGTCTCCAAGGTGACCCACATTGCCTCCTCTCCTCCCTGTTTACTCTCTTGTTCAGTTGCTTTTATCCCTTCCTTTACATAGAGAGCTACTCCTCCCCCCCTCCGTCTCTCCTGTAGGTTATGTACCCTGGTAGGTTAACATCCCAGTCATGGTTCTCTGTGTACCATGTTTCTGTGACTGCTATGATATCCAGGCATCCCTCTTCCATCAAGGCCACCAGTTCAGGGAGCTTGTTGTCCAGACTACAGGCATTGGTACTCATTACCCTCCATTTCCAGGCATGGGATAGGCATAAGGGAGCAATACAGATGAGTATGAATAGATAGACCATTGACAGAGTAAAGACCTATAGCACATTCATAAGGTAGAAAAAATGGGCAGACTGGATGGGCCTTGTGGTCCTTATCTGCCGTCAACTTCTATGTTTCTATAGGTAGAAAAAGAGGAACAATAATAAGTGCCGGGTTGATAAAAGATAGGAGAGGAAGGGGGGGTGGGGGGATTAATAGGTGAGTGAGAATAGAAACCTTGAGGGGAAGAGAATTAGCACTCATGGAGGGGATGGGGCCTACTTAATAGTCCAACAAGATAGAGTGGATCCTACTAGTAGGCGTGAAAGGCTAGTATAGTGCTAATTAGAGGAGGGGGGAGAAGTGCTTTGGGCATCATTGGACCCTTTCAGGATGTTGAGAACCCTGCAAGGGGAATGCCATAGCCAGGGGGAAGGAAGGTAGGAAGAATCTCGTGCCACCATGTTTGTTGTGAACATTTTGCCCTGAACAAGTGGCACATTGGTAATAGAAGGGTGCTGAGCCCTTTTTGTGTTGTGGGGTCTACTTTCAGCTGGGTTGTTAGTCTGGGATGACAGCCCAGCTGAAAGTACCTCTTGGCCAATCAGGATCTAGTATTCTTTCTAACCATTTCATAATTCCACTTAGAATTAGGAAATAGGACACAGAGAACAATGGGCCAGCTAGAGAGTTTAGAATGGAAAGAAAGCCAGTTTTAAGCTAAAACAAGGTAAAACGCCCCCTGACGAAGATCAGCTCTTTGGTAGAAGTACCATGGCTATGTGTCTTCCATTCTGGGAGTTTAAATAAAGAAATATATTTTTCAACACTGGATCCTGGTGTAGCTTCTTTCTCCAGTGTACAGTTTGTGCTTCTGCTTAAATGTAAATGCTGGTAAAAAGCATGATTATACAATGGGGTCCCAGAATTGCTTAACCTGATTGGCTGCCTGGCACCTTTTACCCATGGTAAATCCTACGATATACCAATGGGAAAAGGTGCCAGTCAGCCGCATCTCAAAGAAATAAATCTGACCCCCGAAAATCACCATGCCACCATCTTGTTTTATCCATTAAAGTGAGAAATACTGGTGGACCATTAAAAGAGTGAAAAAACGTAAACACGCGCAAAACCCACATCAGGTCTAAACATCTGTATCCACACTTTCTCCCGTAAATGCTTCTATGCCGCTCACCTCTTAATCATTTCGCCACTGTCTGCTGCGATCCGCTACGATATTCCGGAATCCCTCAGAAGTCAAAACTGCAGCTGATCAAGACAACACAAATAGCCAGATCTCCCCATTTACTAAAAACACAGCAACAAAAAAAAAAGGAAGATTCCATCTTAGTTGCCCAGGAAGCAGACCGCTACATTTCACTTGCTCTTTACTCTCTCTCTGCTCCTTCCCCACAGTTAGCCGTGTGCAATTCCGCTCTCTGTCTCTTCAAGTCCCAATGTCAAGAATCAAGAAAACCACACCCAATAAATGGCCCGATCTCCCCCTTTAGTAAAACAAACAAAAACAAACTGAAAGAAAGATTCCATGTCAGTAAAATAGGCACCTGTTGCCCAGGAAGCAAACCACTACATTTCCCTCGCGCTCCACTCCTACTCACTCTCTGCTCCTTCCAGAGTCTCTCGGGTGCAGTCCCGCTGTCTTTGTGTCCGAGTCTCAACAGTTTAAATAATAAAAAAAAAATAAAAATGAATGGAAAAAGCAAAAATTCTTTCTGACAGCTTGTACTCCACGCAACACTGGAATCTCCTCACATGGTGTTGCTATGGAGACGTGCCTGTCCTAAGAGGCTGCTTTACATGAACGTGGGACAAACTGCTTAGAAAAGTTACAAGAGGGCTACCCTCCCACACAGATGGAGATACTTCTTTAAAGTTTTTACTGTTTTTTTTTCTTCTTCTTTGCGACACAGTGTGGTGGAAGGATGCAGACTTGTAACTTGTCTAACTCACAACAGACTGTGTCCCAGTTCATGTAAAGCAGCCCATTTAGGACAGGCACTATCTCTATAGCAACACAGAACTATTTTTTTCTGGCACAGCAATAAAACTGCATAAAAATAATGCAAAATGCAAAAGAAATAGTTTTATTTTCTTTTTCACCAAAAAAGGGGTCCATTGTATAATCATAATAAACCACTCCAGGGTGCGGGTTATGCTGGGATTTACCCACGGCTGACCTGGTTTGACCACGAGGCCACACACCAGTGGTGGGTAAGTCCCAGCATAACCCACACCCTGTCGTGGTGTATTGCTTAACAAATGGTGTGGTATATATCAAATACATGACATAACACTGCCCTACTTTACATTGTAAACAATCTAATCCATGGTTCTCTGTGTTATGTTTCCAGATTCTAAGAGAAATAACATGTGTTGTGAGTGAAAATTCATATTTATCCCAAAATATTATAACATGATTTATTTACTCAATGTATTCATCATTTGTGTGCCGCTCCGATGTAGAGGGACTACGTCCACTGTTCTCCAGTCCTCCGGAACCATGCCTATTTCCAGTGAGCTATTGAATAAGGCAGTCAGTGTGGAAGTTAGCACCTCCCCGAGTTCTTTTAGAACCCCTTGGCGTATTCCATCTAGTCCTACAGCTCTGGTCACCTTCAGAGCTGCAAGTCCCTTCCAGACTCTTTCCTCTGAAAATGGACTTGTGTCTACCTGCCACCCTGTTCCTGCCACTCTCTGTTGGTTCATTCCCCCCCCACAATGACCACAGTGAATATTGAGTAAAAGTACTTGTTTAGGATGTCTGCTTTTTTTCTTGGTCCTCTTCCATGCAATCTCCCCCCTCCAGCCTTCTAATCCTCACTATTCCTTCCTTTACTTTCCTCTTCTCACTTACGTATCTGAGGAAAGTCTTATTCTCCTTAGTGACCCCTTTGGCGATTCTTTCCTCTGTCTGCACCGTTGCTCCCCTCCCTGCCTTGCCCGTTCCTCTCTGCTTTACAAGATACACCTCCTTGTCCTCCTCCCTCTGTGTTTCCTTATACCTTCTGAATGCCACCTTTTTTTCCTTCACAATCATTGCCACTTCTTAAAAGAACCTCAACAGTCTCTTTTTCCTTCTGCTTTTACTCACTTCCTCCATACAGAAGTTGGTTGTTTTAATTCAACCTTCCCCTATTTTTCCCCACTGTGCCTCCACCCTCCACTGGCAGCAACCCCCCCCCCCCAAAAACGAGGCAGTGTCTGAGGCAGTCCCCCATTTCTATGTAACCCCCCTACAAATGGGGGTTCCCGAAAAGTCTTCCTTGAGCTTGCCTAAATGCTCACTGCCAGGCTGGTGTCCTGCATTTTAGCAGTTTAAATGTGATTGCCAGAGAGTGCCTGTATAGCCTCTGTGTACTGTCTCTTTAAGAGCTGCCTAGATTGCAGTCATAAGTAATCTGAGAGGGAGCTCTGTTGAAAGAAGGAACTATTTACTGAAAATCATTTAGAGTGATGATAATAATGTAGTTTGTCTAACCTGCCTTCTTTGCAGCAAGGACTGTTTTGTTTATCTCCACTATCTTGGTCCTGGATTGCAAATTGGACCAATCGTTCCTGATGGGACCTAAAATGGAGCTGGACTACAGGAGCTGTCTGGAGTCAAAATCTGTAGGAACTGTAGTTTGGGGCTTTTGGTGCCTTTTTGCACCTGAAGGGGGAGCCTTTGTTGTGGCTGACAGACAGACAGATCAGCCAACCAAACCTTTTGGATTCTGGGGAAATTCCCTGGCTTGCTGGCAGGTGAGTCAGATTTCAGTTGGGAGCTGAAGAAGAAACATCCTTGAGACAGTCAAGCAGCCATCTGAGTAGTTTCACGTGGGAGAACTAGGGAAAGGCCTGATTGTGGCCTGCATGTCTGCCTGCTGCCCCTGAGAGGGAGAGAAGAGAATTATTTTGGACTAAATCCAAGTTTGACAGAACGAAGTAAGCTACTGATTTTTTACCAGGCTCATACCTGAAGACCACTGAAGATTTGCTGAATGCGATTGGCCTGTCAGGAGTTCCAGCTGTTTTTGAATCCCCAGTTTGTGCAGAGACTTTGCGATCATGACCGGAGAGCAGTTTGCCTGGTACAGTAGAATTTTCTTACATATAAATGTGCTGTGTATTGAAAGTGGGTCGTGATTTGGTTCCCCACTGTGTGAACTGTGTTCTGCTTGCTGGAAGCTTTATCCAGCCTAATCAGACTGAATCCGCGTTCATCTCCATTCGGCCTGGGCCATGCCACGCTGGCCCTGCCAGACTACCCCACTGCACAGAGAAAGCCACCGAAGAGAGACCTGTCTGGGGATCAGCCCCCTTCTCCACGCTTGAACAGGAACGATGCCTCAGTGAATTGTGTGGGCCCTACTTCTCCTGGCACTCCAGATTAACCACCTGCTATCTCGATTTTCATCCAGCTTGTGTCCAACCTTGGGTATTGTGAGTAATCATCAGGGTAGCTCCCTGCAACAACAGCCTAATCTAAAAGTGTGTCATCTGACTGTCTTATCTTTTAACGAACTGAGCCCTACGGCTCCAGATTACAAATAGTGTGTGTTGTGCATGTTGTTTTCTTCCATCACAGGGCCCCAGCCAGCTGCAACGTTCCTGGCTAGCCCACCGTTCTCCATCTGGGTACCCAGAGTGTGTGACTGTTTATGGACTCTGAAGTACATGCATAACTGTTTGATTGATAGAGCCTTTAAGCAAATTAACCTGATTATGCCCCTCCCTTGTTAAAGCCCCTTAAATAAATCAGATCTAACTATTTTTTTGCATTTACCCTGACTGCGCGGTTCCAGTTTGTGCAAGAGTGCTGTACTGCTGTTTTTTTGCTGTGTATAACCTTGTTTTACAGGGGGTCCCCAGGGCTGGACCAGAGGAAAGCACTGGTGGTAAGTGCAAACAGTGTGGGTACTTGTGTGGTGTATCAGGGGTATTGTGAAAGTGATTATTGTGTATTGTTCCAGCCACTAGTGAGCAAAGAGGGGGGTTACAGAGTCCCAGAGGGCTGTGCCCAGGTTAGCTTGATCACTACCAACCCTGACCTCCGGGTGGAGGCACCCGTTTCAGAACTCAGGCCCCTTAACCTGCTACTAGCTAAGCAGGCAGGGGTAGCAGCCCTAGGGATAGCGCCACCTAGGCGTTATATCTATAAAATCCACCCTCCTAAAGTTGAGGACCCTGATCCTTGTGTGGTTACTTTCTATCCCTATCTTAAAGTTAAACCACACTGTACCATGATCGCTGGTACCCAGGGCACTCTCCACTGTGATGTCGGGAAAGCTATCCCTGTTTGTAAACACCAGGTCCAGCACTACCCTGACCCTAGCTGGTTCTTTGACTAGTTGCCTGAGAAAAGCCCTTTGTAGGGAATCAAGGATAGCCCTGCTCCTTGCTAGAGGAGTAGTTGGAAGGCTCTACTCCACGTCTCGCAGACTGAAGTCACCAGCTAGCAGCCCCTCTCCCTTTCTCCCTTACTCGTCATCCTGATGCTGGCTTCCCCTAGTGCCTAGTGTCCTGTCCAGCTCCTCTACCTGTGCTGGAAGTCTGTATACTAGTACCCCAGTATGGATAGCAGCCCGGGAGCCTGTCTCCAGGGTGACCATCAGCACCTCCAGCCCTTCCTGTTCCTTGTAATGCCCCATACCTCTGTGGCCTTGATTCCCTCCCTCACATGTAAAGGAACTCCTCCTCCCTGTCCTGTCTTTCCTGAACATAGAGTAGCCTGGTATCGCCATGTCCCAGCCATGGTGCTCAGTGCACCAGGACTCCGTTATAGCCACTAAATGCAGGTCACCCTCCACCCACCATGATGGCTTCCATGTATGGAATTTCATTTCACAGACTCCTTACATTGGTGCACATGGCTCCCCACACCTTCTCCCCCCCCCCCACTGCCCTGCTTCCCCTTCCATTCCTGTATTTTTCCCTGATGATCCTCCTTGATGTTCCTCTTACTTTTTTTTTCTGCAGCTTTTTTTTTTAGGTTCTGGGGGTACTGGCTGGCTCTTCAGCCCCTACTCCCCCCCTTAACTGCCCACCATTTCCCCCTCAGGACATACCCTGCATTTTGTTCCTCCATGGCTTACTCTCTCCACCCCCACCCCTGTGGTGGGGCCAGGGAGGGAGGGCCATCCCCCCGCCCCGGAAGTCTGGATCCTGTTCAGCGGGGAGGCAGATGAGCGGGGCTTCCTCACTGCACAGCCCCTACTTTTTTTGTTTTCTGGTCTCTGCCTCTAGGGTGGGCATATGTGCAGTGGCTTGAGCCTGGGAGATGAAGATGCTGCACACACTCGAGTGTCTACACCCATGCCCAGCACTTAGAGAGGTGGGCACATGGCTGAGACATCCAGACTTTGCTGGGCAGCAGTCAAGCAGTGGCACTCGGTGTTCCCACGCCCCAAAGGAGAAGAGCAGTCTTTGGAAGTTCAGTCCTCTTTTCCCTGGCTGGCCAATCCCCAAGTGACACTGGTCCATTCCTGAAATCAGGTCACTGGCATGGCAGGAGGTAAGGCAGGCACCCAGCACCTCACCCCTGCACACCACTGGGCCAACTTTTCTCTTTTTAACCTTCTCATTACTTGCTCCTTCAGTCCTCTACCTTCGCTTACCTGAGTTTCACCCCTTCCCTTTTCTTCTGTGTTGTCCCCCTCACCCCCAGGCCCTCCCTCCCTGCTACTACATCACTGTGGGGGGCAATTGCTGCCTCTCTTTGCTTTACTGCCCCCCAAGCTAGTTTAAATGCTCATCAAAGTAGCATTTCAACTTCCCACCAAGGACTACAGATCCCTTCCAAGAAAGAAGCAGGTATTTTCCCTTATAGAGGCCCTATCCTCCCAGGCTGGCCCCCAGTCTCCAATATAGTCGAAACCCTCCTCCATGCACCATGCCTTCAACCAGTCTTTAAATGCACTTGTTCAGAATACCCTGCATCCCCATAGCTGTACGCAGGTAGCACCTCAAAAAAAGCCACCGTGCAAGCCACCAACGTAAGCCTCCCCCAGAAAGACTCCCTGAAGTTATCCTGCACTACCCCTACCTTATCCCTTGCTAAGTCATTTGTCCCCAGATACACTATGACATCTAGCTGCCTCAGTGCTCCTTCTGCTCTAGCGATCCTCTGGATATACTTTCCATCCCTCCTAGCCAAAGTACTGACTCTACCTCCCTAGCCTGCCCTTCCCCACTCCCACATCTATCCCTCTGACAACAGAGTCCCTCATCAACAGCTGCTGCTTCTTCCTAGGCTGGGACCTCTCCCTCTTTCCTGAGGCCTCCTTTTCTGAGGACCCCCCATCTCCTCCTTTGCCACTGTGATGGATGCCTCCTCTCAGCTGCCCTGTCCCGCCAGTACAGTGGAGAAATTCTATACGGTTTCCACATGCTTCCTACAGTGGCTCCTTTCCTGCACTACCTGGCAGGCATATTTGTTAGTTAAAAGCAGGTACAGGTACATTATTTTGATATGTAAATTCACACAGTGATGAATAAGGACAGGAAAAAACTAGGAGATCGTCGAGTCTGTCCTTTTTTTTTTTTTGTAATTCTTCTTTTTATTGAGTTTTCAACTTATATACACATAAGTCACCAACATTTCAACTTTCAAGCATGCGCCAGACATTACAGATATTACAGTCCAATTTTACCAGTGCTATGACTTCCATTAGGGCTAACCCCTGCGTGTTTCCAGCTCCAGTCCATTGCTTCGGCCTTAATTCATAGTAGCTAATAAGCCAAATGCAGCTTGCATCACAAAGTCCCGAACATCCAGGGCATTTCTCCCACAGGGGGCATCCCCCCCTCCCCGGAGGACCGGGAAGGCCAGGTGCTGCCATCCATGTGCCACAACTGCCCACCCGCGCGCACCATGTGTTCGCCCACCCTTGCCCCACACTACTATCTTAGGGTACAAACGTGGTCCTTCTCATGTAATATATCCACCTTGTCCATCTGGCCTTAAATTTCTCTCCTTGGTCGTTCAGATTGTGTGTGATTTTTTCCATATTATATATTTGCAGTGTGACATCCCACCAGTCTTGGACTGTGGGTGTTTTTGAGTTAACTACAGTCTGGTGATTGCCTTCTTATGGCTGCTATTAATAAAGTAAACAGATATCTGGTATTGGGACCTGTTAACTGTCTAGGAAGGTCAAGAAATAGAAATACCTTCAGAGTGAGCGCAGTTGTGTATCTATCCAATTCCTGTAACTGGGATTGAGCTGCCAGAAGCCCTGCAGGGCCGTGCATGTCCATAACACGTGGGTCAGGTTAGCGCATCTTTCCCTGACTGTCTCCAGCACTCTGCAGTGTAGGTGGAGGAGTAGTGCTGAGTGACCACTGGGGTCGGAAAATCGAACTAGTACTTTCCAGGTGAATTCTCGCCACTGGTGAGAGCTAGTTGTTCGGCTGGACAAGACGCAGGCTTGTCTCCAGTCCTCCAGAGTGATCTGAAGTCCCGTCTCCTGTGATCACTTGGAGCAAATGCCCTCAGTTCGGGCGCTCCTCTGGGTATTGAGCGCCTGATAATATCTTGAGACAAGGTGCTCTTGGTGCTCTGTAGCATTTAGCTGCATCAGACAGCGAATCAAGGTCGGGTATCCCTCAGGGTCCCACACCGTTCGTGGTTGGCTCTCTATATAGTGACGCAGTTGGAGATACCTAAAGAAATCCCTATGTGGGATGCGGAATTTCCCCTGGATCTCCGCATATGACCAGGTGATTCCCTGGGTCATTATCTGTACTAGATATCTCAACCCCTGTTTCTCCCAGCGAAGGAAGCCATTGTCCAAGTCGTTGGGGGTGAAGTCTGTTAAGTTTGAGATCGGGCATATGAGTAACTGATATGGCTCTAGTTGTTGCGTCTTTCAATTACGGCCCAGTTTCTAAACTGCGCCAGAGCTAGGGTCAGAACACTCATAACCATCCCTACTTCCATCCTGCCCATACAAGGATCTGAAGTACGCCGGGTCTCCAATCAGGGCTCTTTCTATCTCCAACCAATGTGGTGTAAGATGTCCCTCTGTCTAGTCATTATATGTAAGGGTGGTGGCTTGTTGATAAAGCCTCAAGTCTGGGAGAGCTAAACCTCCTTCTTGGCGGGGTAAAGTGAGTATCCCCATTGGATTCTGGACCTCCGAGAGGCCCAGATGAAGTTTCAGTATAAGTCTATTTATGTCTTTAAACATTTTCAGTGGGACATTAAGGGATATTTTGAAATAGATACAATGCCCTCGGTAGGACTGTCATTCTAATCAGGTCTATCCTCCTAGAAAGGCCGAGGGCAGGTGGCCCAGGCTTGTAGTTCTTGCTTTAGCTGGGAGACAAATGGTATGTAATTATATTTGTAATATTTCTCGGGTATTTTGGAATATGTATACCAAGATATTTCAGTTTTTCAGGTCCCATCTAGCTGGATAATCTCCTGACGTCCCCATGGGTTATAGTTAAAAGTAAGAATCTCTGTTTTGGTGAGGTTGAGTCTATATCCAGATACCGTGTCGTATGCTTCCAGTATCTGTCTCACTACTGGGACTGTGCGACTCGGGTCTCAGATACAAAGAATGTCATCCGCTGATAAAGCTACACGGTGTTCGTGGTCTCCTATTTTGATCCCGGAGTTGATTGGATTCTGATATGCTACCAGAGGTTCAATGACCATGGCAAACAGCAGGGGGGATAGTGGGCAACCCTGCCGGGTGCCCCTCTCAAGTTGAAAGAATTCCGAGTGGTGCCCGTTTACCTTGACACATGCTTTGAGAGCGGAATATATGTTTTGAAGGATTTGGACGAACAAAGGGGGGAATCCGAATTTGCTTAGAGTGTGGTACAAATAGGGCCAGGAGACCCTATCAAATGCCTTCTCTGCATCGAGACTAATTAAGGCCACCGCTTCATCCTCTCCTGCATTTGCTGCTGCATTAAAGGGATCATTTAATACTATCTGTAGTAGTGCGAGATCTACTGAACCCCGTCTGGTCTTTGTGTACTAATAAGGGTAATAATCTGTCTAACCGTGTGCTACTATATTCATGAATAGTTTGTAGTCTTGATTAAGTACAGATATCGGTCTGTAGGAGGCACACTCTGTGGGTTCTTACCTGGCTTTGGTATGACTGATATAGTGGCATAGGACCATGACTGAGGGGGGGGATCTCCCTGCAGGACCGTAGTTGAATACCCAAGGAGTAGGGGTCAATCTTAGTTTTATCGCTTTGTAGAACTCTGAACCATACCCGTCAGGACCTGGGGCCTTCAAAGACTTGGCTTTAGCTATTGCTTGACCTACCTCCAGCTCAGTGATCGGCCTCATTAGGTCGTCTCTATGCGCCTCAGATAGGACGGGGAGAGAGACAACATTCAAGTGTTCTACCATTTGCTCAGCAGAGACTGTAGTCTCTGGAGTGTAGAGAGTCTTGTAGAACTTTGCAAATGCGTCTACTATGTCTTGGACTCGGGTCACCTGTTGGCCTCCACTAGGGTGTCTAACAGACGCGATAGTGGCCCCCTTTTTTTGCTTTCGCACTTGGTAAGCGAGCAACCTTGTTGCTCTTGGGCCTACCTCGTAATATCTTTGTCTCAGAAAAGTTAGGGCTATTTCGGTTTGTTCCTGGGCCATCCGGTCTAGCTCCCACCTAGTCTGTTTTAATTGGGGGAGGACCGATTCGTCGCCCTGCTGATGCGCCAGCTGAAGGAAATGAAGCGTGTTCTCCAGTTTATTCCTACGCTCTTGCCGCTGTCTCCTTAACTCCGTCGTGTACTTTATAATGTGCCCTCTGAGGACTGTTTTGATTGTGTCCCAGTGTACTGAGGGCGTGGAGTCTTGTGGTGGATTTTCTGACACTATTTCCTTGATTTTATCGGAGAGGAACTCCCTAAACTTTCCCGATCGCAGGTGGATAGGGTTTAATCTCCACTGTGTGTTCCTAGGCTGCGGGCCCCACTCCCAGCAGGATGTCAAGGGAGCATGATCCGAGATGGAGATATCTCCCAGTTGGGCATCCCGTACCAGGCCTATATTTTCAATTTGGGTGAATGTATAATCTATACGGGAATACGTGCGGTGTACCGGGGAATAATAGGAAAACTTTTGGGCCGCGGGGTGTAGTTTCCGTCAAACATCGCACCATCCCACCTCCGATACAAACTTACTAAAAACTTTGGGTGGATGTTAGCTGCGGTTCCGATTGGTCGAGCTCAATCCGAGGCCATGGTCATTTAAATCCTGCCAGAATAAGTATGCCTTTGTTTTTGTACCACTCTATCTAGCAAAGGTCTCAATCTGGAGGTTGTCATACCCGGTGGGAGGTAGGCATTTGCCAGTGTCACCCCCACTCCATTAATTTCCCCCTGAACAATAACCAGTCGGCCCTCCGGGTCCGACCAAGTGGATTCCACCTGAATTGGATTGTGCTGTGGCATAATAATGGCCACACCATGCTTCCTCCCGTCCTTACAGGATGAGTGGAATACCTGTCCCCTACTTAGTTTGGCTAGTTTGGCATGCTCTGCCGGGTTCATGTGTGTTTCCTGTATAAGGCAATATCTGCCTCCTTCTTATATAGGTCAATACCCTGGTTCTCTTGAGATCGTAGTCAAGCCCTTAACATTAAGGAAAGCAATTTCATAAGCTGTGCTTGCATTTGCATGCCTGTTGTACTTATTAAGCCCGCCTTCCAAGTCCCTTCAAGAGGAGCCCACACCAGGGTCGTACTCCAGTTTGTGACTGTAATCCATAATATGAATTTGGTGACTTGATACAAACAATACAACACCAACATGACAATATACAAACAAACAACAGTAAGCACAGCAACTAGCTTACCCGTCCCTGGCCAACTTGCCAACTCAACCATTCCTGGCACTTCCACTGGTCTGGGCAAGGCCCTGACCTGAGGATGGGTATGACCTCCAACCTAAACGCCTTTTCCTGGGGCTTCAGGTACCAAGGTACCTGTCTGGTAGGAAAGGTGTCCGTCATGCAGGAGTTGCTGGCTTCCCTAGAAGTTATACTACTACTAGAGGGACTGCCGCCGTGTGTCCGGAGCAAGGGATTTCATCGGTCAGTTTAATTGAGGGGCACAGTCCCTAAGCCCATGTCACTCGCACGGTCACTGTGCCTCCTCCGACCGGCCCGAGGTCCAGATAGAGGAGCTCTGATCTTGGTCCTCACGCTGTACCCCTCTCACCTTTACCTGCCTGTGTAGTCAGTCTCCTTCGCCATCATCTACATAGTTAGTGATGGACATTCCAAAGGAATGGGGTGAGGGAAAAGTGTTCCCCCCCCCCCGCCATGATCCGACCAGCTGGCTGTGAGCTCAGTCATGGTTCTGGCCCAAGTAGCTATCCACTCTTATCCAGAGGAAGTGGGACTGCCCACCCCTCCCTTGCCACATAGCTGGAGGCTGGCCAAACCCGATGCAGGGGCTGGTTATGCCGATCCTCTCCAGATTTTCTTTTCCCTCCTCTCCTCAATCGCATTGGGCTCCACCTCGTCCCTCCCCATAATATCACGTCAACAGTAGTTTCTTCTCCAGTCCCCCAGATCCCAGCCCTCCGGCGGGTATTTAAATGAATTGGGAGGTAGCCCCTGGTACATCATAGGGGACTCCCGATCTCCCCTTCCCCTTCCAGCCCGCTTTCCCAATTCACCCCTATTCATTTCAAGATGCTTCTTACCTCGACCTGAGGAATTAGTACTCCCCCCTTTCCCTCCCCCCTCCCTCTTTAACGTCTCATGGCCCTTACATCAGCTGAAGGACATTACCCTCCTCTTCCTCCTCACTTCCTCCTAACCCCTCCGTACAATCCCTTAACCTCCACTTGTCCTATCTACCTGGCAGCTGTTTCAGCATGTTCCTATTGCTGTTTTCCTTATTATTTACGTAGCAGCTGCAACCCCTGGATTCCTGGTTTGATCTCTGGTCCCTCATTTCTAGTAACCCGTGATTAAATTTAGTAAAGTATCCCTTGTAGTTACGCACCTGTTTCAAACTCCCCCGACCGATATCCTCGGCACTATTCACCTCCATCCTAACTACCCGGCTAAATGAAGACTGATATCTAAATCTCCCCTAACCTCACCCCATCTTCCTCCTCCCACCCAGCCATCTCCATCGCCATTTTAATCCGCTCTGTAGCAATGTTCCCGTGTTCAACGGATTGCATACCTATTCCTTATGGCTTCTCAGAGCCTCCCAAATGGTTCTCGTAGTGTGGCGCGTCCTAGGACTTCCACTCTGCCCCCCCCCCATCCCTGGCCTCCCCTTCTTAATTCACTTCGTCTATCCTGCATACACCTCCCATATCCCGCCCCCTCCCGAACCCCTGGCCCGAACATGCAAGGCCCATCAAAGGGCTAGTATAACTGTGGGCTCTAAACAAATAATATTTTATCCAGTCCACATTTAATTAAGTCCAGCTTCAGGGTATACTTGTGGTTTAGTCAAGTTTTGGGAGTTTCAGTGCCCTCCGCAACTGTGTCCTTAGATCTTGCTCTCAGGGACTCAACGATTGACTGAATAGCCTCCAGGCCTTGTCGGCGTCTGGCATCCCTATGTCCTGTGTTCCAGACCTTCTGGGCCAATTTGGCGGCGGGGGTAGCTCCAGTTTTCCTTTGTTGCTGTTTCAGCTCTATTTCCCTCTTTTTAAGTTCCAGTGCTGCTTCCGCTCGCTTTCTGCGATAATGGGCCCTCTTTAAAATAGATTACCATTCTTGCTGGGTACTAGACAGCGCCTCCTGCCGCTTTAAGTGACCTCATCACTGGAATGTAGGGCCTTCCGCAGGCCATAACCTCCGGCCAAGTAGTTTTCAAAAAAAAGCCTGTGTGGGCCATAGTGGACCTCTCCTTGCTTCCACGCTGTGTGCAAGACCATTTCCTTCTCCTGGTGCCTCAGAAACTTTATTAACAGGAGTACGTGGACTGAGCTCCCGGAGCTGGCTTGGGGCCTAGTGTCCTATGAGCCCTCTCCATCTCGAGCGTGATTTCTGTTGGTAATTTTAACAGCTCCCTGAGCATCTTCTGTAGGAATGGGATACTTTCATTTCCTTCTGTGCCCTCCGGTAGTCCTGACAGCCGGATGTTATTTCGGCGACTCCTGCTTTCGGCGTCTTCTGCCCTGTCTTGAAGGCCCCTCAGTAGGCCATGCAGCTGCACAATCGTGCTTTCAGCTTCCCCTATTCTACTGTCAGTGGCAGTCAGCTGCTCTTCCTGCTCCTCCTGCTTCTTCTCAAGTTTCCCGATGTCGGTGCGGAGAGCCGTGACAGTACTCCTCATTTCCCTTCTAAAATCTCTGATTTCAGCCAGCATTTGAGACATTTGCTTCTGTAAGGCTGAAAAGGGGATCTGGTCGGCCCTCGTTTTACTGTGTCTGGAAGCTGACGAGGCCCGAGAATCGATGCTCTCCGAATCTTCCTCCGGCGATCTGTTGCCATCCTGAAGCTTAGGAGACGCACAGACGGAGTCGCCTCTCTTCTTGGGCATTGTGCCACCTCTCTTTTGTAAATCAGGTTCTCTTTTGTTGGAAATCGCGGGTTTAATCGAGGTGTTTAGCGGTATTGTTAGGGAGCCTTGCAACCCGAGTTGTCTCCTAGTGCATGACGTCACCGGAAGTTCGTCGAGTCTGTCCTGATGACCTCCTCGCTTGACTTACTTAAAATCAACTGACATTTTTTTTATTTTCTACAGAGCTATTTCTTGCTCCAGTTCTCCACTCCCCCCCCCCCACCAACCCCATCACAGGCCTTCTAACAAATTTACAGGCTATTCACCACTTACCCAGGATCTATACAGTTGGGTGGCCAGAAGTATGAGTCATGCGAGACCCTGCCAGGGAAGGGGCAGTTCACAGCTTGAGCAGACTGACATTTTCCTCCTACCTCCAACTGACTCCATGGGGTGCTGGCATGCAGTGATGAAGGCATGCATACATGCACTGGCACACATACATGCTGGGCAGCTGGTGGCTACACTTTCTCGTGCTGTTGCTCCCAGCTTTGCCCCTCCCCTTGATCTCTACCAGGGGGCAGTCATTCAGTGGGAGTAGCATCCCCCCCCGGCAAGAAGGATCACAGTCCCAGTGATGCTAAATCCTGCTTCTCCTGGGTGGCCTTCGACAGGCCATGCTAGTTTCCGACCATATGTCACCGGCAGTGTGAGTGATACCGCTACCACTGTGCAGACAGGCCTGCAATCAATTGTAAATTCTGAGCAAAACATATTCTGCAACTAAGACCCACCAGTGGCAGCAATGCCTGCTCTCTCTGGCTAGGCCCTCACTCTAGAATACCATGACTCTCAATACCAGCATCTCCCTGTCGGCAAACTCTCTCCCCTCTCAGCCTTCAAGCTATAGCTTCTCTGAATCAATTTACCGAGCCCCAAGTGTCCTCATTATAATAGACTGCCCGACATCTAATTAATTGTATAATAATTCTATATTGTATTTACCAATAGCAATGCATTGCCTAGTCCCAGTTCACATGCGCTGTATTTTACTTATCCTTGCTATGATATTGTAACTCAGGTCATTAAAAACCATTGGAAATTAACTCTGTGCAGTCAGCCTTTTCCTGTCAATAACATAATAAATAACAATACTACAGAATACAAACTGACAGATTTCCACAGTCTTTCCAAGGGTTTACAACACTGTTTTCCAACTTGTTAAAGGAAAGCTGTCCAAATCTGGAGCATCCCCCCCAAAGACCTACCCCCCCCCCTTCCGATTAAGCTTTTCACAGTGCAAAGCCTTTGTTTTAGCTGCTGGAACTTACTTTATTTTGATAACTCCAGGAGTTGAGAACATGGTGGATGCTGTGGGGTTCAATTTAGTGTGAAAGTGCGGTGCCACACCGTGGGGGGCAAAATAAAAAGCATTGTGAAAAGCTTAATCGGAGGGTAAGCCTTTGGGGAAGTGAGGCGCTCCAGATTTCAACAGCTTTCCTTTAATTGCATATAAAAGGTTTAAAAAGGGTGTTCTGGCTGGCCCGTTGGCGCATCAGTAGTGCTACTGCTCGTGACACTCGCGACCTGCATTGGAAATGATCGTAGGTCATTGAGGCCTGGCTGGGGGGAGGAGGATTGAGCACCTCAGAAGAGACTCTCCTCCTCCGGGGAGGGAAGGCAACCTGCTCTGTGGCTATTCAGCCACCTAGGTGACCACAGGCAGCAGTGCAACAGAGCGGCTATGAGAAGGGGAGACACAGGCTGGTGCCACCCTGTGCACGCTTGCGTGCAGGTGCATGCACAGCAAAGCTGCTTGTGTCTTGGGGCAGGGAAGGAACAGAGAGGGTCCACCCCCCACACACACACACTTGTGCATAATGACAGCCCTGCCACACTTGTAGGCTCTGCACTAGTTGAGCAGGGCATCTCCCCGAATGACTGGATATAGGCACCTGAAGGAACTGGCCCAGCCAGAGGGCTGCACCGTGGGAGGCAAACCACGGGGGTAACATGAAGAGAGGTAAGCATGGGAGAAGGTGAGGTGATGTGGCTGGGGTGTGGTGGGGGCCTGAGTGGGGGCCAAGGGCTGAGGGGAGTCAGGAGCATAAAGAAAATGAATAAAAAATATGGTGTTCTGATTTCATTGTGCCTCTATTTATGACATCACAGTACTCTCCAAGACAGCGGACTGTAATGTCACAAACATGGCTGTGAGGTCAGTTGTTGACCATCAGATACACCTTTAAACACTCAGTATATAACAGAAGTCGCCAATTCTACAATCTGATTGCCATATTATCCTCTGGTAGCACTTGTGTAGGATGCCACCTAGTGAATAAAATAAATAAATAAATTTTGTATAAGGAAAACTACTGATATCTAAGAGCCAACCCCCACCAAAAGCTAACCCTCCAATGAGCTTGCTTGAGGCCCTAAAATAATTTTTCCAGCACCTTAAAGCACAGTTTTTTATCTTATTAAGAGTTTGCTGTAACTTCCATCAGACGAGGCTGCCCACTGCCATCTCATGGGCAGTTGCACGCATTCCTCGCTCTATGCCAATGTGTCCTGCTGACATATCCACTGGTCAGCTGGGAACATTAGCACTGGGAGAACATGCAACTGCATGTGAGAAAGGCTGTGGGCAGCCTTGTCAAACAGAAGTGACAGTAAACTATTGCAACACAGAGAATACTGGATGGCAGTCTACCAGGGGCCACCCATGATGACGCCTGACGTTGACGTCCTCCATATATAAACGGGGGCAGCCCCTCTTCCTTCTTATTTCATTTCCCACCGTCGACCATACTCACTGGACTCCATGGCGACACCATTGCTACAGTCAACTGCTACATCTTTGCTTTTCCTAATTTTTTTCTCACCGTAGTAAACTGTAATTTTATGTTAAGGTGATTGCTGTTGCCGTGTATTCGATGAAAGAATCCACTAAGCTCTTTTTTTACTGCGAGTGTGGTGAAAAAAGCTACTCCAGTGATGACCACGACATCTTTTTTTTTTCAATTCAACTTCTCTATTGGTTTTAAATTATAAACATAGTAGTATTCATAACAGGTATGATACATAAATGCAACCATCCACTTAACATATATTATGGAAAGTCAATGAAAAAGAGAAAGGAAACCCCTCCCCTCATCCCATTCTCCCTCCCTCCTGAACCCCCCCCCGGAGTGTGCCAATACATATAGTACAATACTTGAAAGAAATATTTGGTACATAGAAACATCTTGAGACGGACCTGGAAAAATGAAATGTTAATAACCTCAGTGCAGATATAAGGCACACAATTTGCCCCATTTTTTATCAAATGATGCAGATTATTATGGGAGCCAGTAATCAAGCGCTCTATCCTGAAGTAGGCTGAATGGTCATTTAGCCATTCATTATAGGAGATAGGTAATTGATCCAACCAGTGTTTAAGCACTAGTTTCTTTACCACCATGGAAATTAGTGCCATGTGATAGTTCTTTTCTTTAATCCGGATAGTGGTGTAAACCCCTAGGGTACAGATCTCCATAGTGAAGAGGTCCCCTAGACCAAGTATTGGGTCTAATTTGGATTGAATCGACAGTCACAAGAGGCAAATTTAGCACAGTCCCAGAATATATGTACTAAATTTCCTTCACCTTTACCGCATCTGGAGCGATTAGAGTTGAGCAGGTGGCCAATTCTGGCTAATTTTACTGGTGCGTAATATAGGTTATGTAGTATATGGTATTGGGTAAGTCACAGTTTATCTTGGGAGATGTATGTATATAAATCTTGCCAGACTTTTGACCATTCAGTGACTGTTCCTGGAAGGAGAGAGGACCAGATTTTGGAACTGGGTACAGGATCATTGTGTCCAATGGAGAGGATATAGTTGTATAAGAGGGACAAGCAGTGTGGCTTGGAAGATAGATCATGGAAGCCTTCCAATATAGGTTGAAGCTTAGATTCTTGGGAAGCAGTACCAAATACTTGTGCTATTAGGTGTCTCAACTGAAAGATCTTAAAATTATGAGAAGCATTTAGGCCAAATTTATGTCGGATTTTGGAAAAGGAGAGAAGAGATGAGGAGGAGTAGAGATGTGTTACTTTAGCATTTTGTAGAGGAGGTAACCAAGTGTGTGTGTGAGGAGAGTGCCACCTACCTTAATGTTGGGGTTGAAGATGAGAGGTTGTCTGAAGTCTTGTGAGGTGAAAATTTGAAGAGAGCAAAACTGAGAAAAAACTTTCAGGGAGGTCCCAATTACTGAGTGGCCGATTGGGTCCGGCAACTTCTTCAGGGGAATATAGTAAATGGCAGAGGAAAGCAAGTGGTGGTGTTGTAAGATCTGGGTTTTATATTTGAAGCCAAATAGGAGAGGCTTCATCTATGGGATCCGTAAGCCATTTCCCAATCCTAGAGAAGTGGCTCACCCAATAATAAAGAAGAAAATTAAGGAGGCGGAGACCCCCTGATGCTTTGGGGAGACTCAGTTTAATAAAGGATTTTCTGGGTTGTTTATGTAGCCATATAAAGCCACAGATGAGAGAGTGTACCTTCTGGAAGAAAGATAGTGGGAGCCACATGTTTAGCATATGTAATGGATAATAAAGTCTAGGCAGGACATTCATTTTAATTATGTTTATGCGTCCCCAAAGAGATAATGAAAGAGATTCCCATCTTTGAAGATCAAGTTGAAGGATTGTCACTAGGTCATCGAGACTGAGTTTCTTGGCCCGAAGAGGATCCGTGGTTAGGTGAATGCCCAGATACTTAAGTGAATGAGGAGTCCATTTTAGGTCAAAACCATTGAAGTCAGCTTTGTGAGTGAAATGATTTAAGGGAAAGATTTCTGATTTGCTCAGATTAAGTTTATAATTGGATAGTGAGCTAAATTGGGATATTACCTCCACTACTTGTCTCAGGGATTTAGCAGGATTCTCTAAATGGAGGAGGATATCATCTGCATATGCAGAGAGGATGAGGTTGTGATTGAGTATTGGAATTCCCTGTATTTGGTAAGACTGTTTGATATGACGAATCAAGGGTTCTAAATAAAGATTAAATAGGAAAGGTGAGAGGGGGCAGCCCTGCCTTGTACCTGAGTAAAGGGGAAATCGAGAAGAGAATACCCCATTGCAACGGATCTTTGCCGAAGGGGAGGAATATATGGCCTGAATCCACTGAATGAAGAGGGAAGGGAAGCCCATCTTACTTAAAGTCAGCCAGAGGAAGTCCCAGTCCACTCTGTCAAAGGCCTTCTTGACATCCAGTGAGATTAGGGACATCGAGGTTTGAGATAATCTTGCTGCATTGAAAATATGGGAAAGCTTTCGAAGGTGATCCACAGAGGATCTACCAGGGACAAATCCCACCTGTTCTGGACTTAGAAGATGAGACCATACTTTTTGAATGTGTAAAGCTAGGATTTTAGTTAAGATCTTGATATCACAATTTAAGAGGGAGATCGGACGATAACTCTCCGGGAGCAGGTGGGACTTGTTGGGTTTTAATAGAAGAGATATGGTCACTTCTAATAAAGTAGGATCCAAAGGTTTAGCTGAGAGCATATATTGGTATAGTTTGAGCAGATGTGGAGCCAGCTCCTTTGCAAAAGATTTGTAAAAATTAGTGGGGAAGCCATCTGGGCCTGGAGCTTTATCAAGGGTTGTCTTTAATTCTTTCTATCACTTCTTCAAGGGTGATAGGAGAGCTCAAGGAAAGTTGGAGGTGTTCTGGTAAGGAGGGGAGAGTTAAGAAATCCAGATAAGAGTCTATATTTTGGGTAGGAGTGGGCATGGATCTTTCCCCATAGATGGAACGATAAAAGTTCTCAAATATTAGAGCAATGTCTCTGGGATTGGTTTTAATAGTCCCATCCGGAGCCTGAAGGGAAGGTACGACCACGACATCTGTGCACACTGTCTCAAAGAGGCCCAGGATATTAAGGCCTGCAAGCTCTGCCTGAAGATAACCAAACTACCTGGCAACGCCATTAAAAAGTCCTGCAGAACTTCCTCTTTGAACTGCAGGTAGCCAGAATGGAGAGAGAGCTCTAGACAAGGAGCTCCACCATGTTGCCGGCTCATTCCTCAGGCTCCCAGTCCTCCAAGGCCCAAGAGAAGTCTTCAGGAAAGCACAAACACCAGGAGAGGGAGTGGAGTAAGAATAAATCCTCCTGGTATGCTCCTGGTCACCGCTACACTTGCCGCCGACTGCTGGTGGGTAGTTGACTGCTTCGGCGGTGATGCCTCCTGTCACTCAGACCTTCAAACCCACAAGGTCATCTCCAGCAATGAGTTCTGTCGGACCTTCCATGGCCAGTGAAGGCCCATCGACATCAGGGTTCTCAGAACCCTCAAGATCAGCTGGCAGTGAGTTTCACTGGACCTACAATGGCCAGCATGGCCCTTTCAACAGCGGGGCTCCAGTCTCCCCAGTTGAGTTTACAAGGCGCCCCTGCAGTGCAGGCCACTGTCAACATGCAGATGGTGCTCTCCTCCTTTGTGGAGATAAAACAGTGCCTTATACATCCTCCTCCTACACCAGGCATGCCGACAAAGGGGCCTCTCAGGCCAGCCCCCATGTTGACGCCTGTTCTGTCAACGTGCCGTATATATTCCAGAGCATGGACATCCTTGCGTCCTTCCTTGCAGCCTCCTGGGCCCATTGATGAGGATCAGGAATATAACCCTGACCTCCTTCCAAAAGAGGAAGATATGGATGGGAGCCCATCTGACAGGTCTGGCTCCACCATTTCCACCAGGAGTGAGGACTCTACGTTGTATACCCCGAGATCCCCTCCTGGAGACCCTCCTTCATCTCTATGATGCAGCAACTCCAAACTGCAATGGTGTTTGATACTGAGGAACAAGACAGCACTAGGAAAAACTCTGTAGAGTTTCTGTAGCTACCAGATTCTCCACCTCTTGTCATTCCTCCTCCTCTACTGGCTACCCTAGAGGATGTCACCATAGCTGTTTGGTACTGACCAAGCTTAATCCCTGCTATGCCCAGAAAGGCAGACAAGCTGTATCTGGCCCGCTCAGGAAAGCCTTTTTTCATAGGCCAACCTAAGGCTGATTCGGTTGTGATAAAGACAGCCCATGATAGGTCTAAGATGCCTAAACACCTCAGTTCCCTCCCACAGATAAAGTTTTGAGGAAACTGGCCCACATGGGAAAGAGAACCTTTGACTCTGCCACATTGGGCCTCAGAATAGCAAATTATCAGGACCATATGGTCAAATACCAGAATACCCTCTGGAAAAAGGCTAAAGTAGCAGCCCAGTCCCTCTCAGAGGCTCTCCAGAAACAGGAGATGCTCAAGGCCCTCCAGACTGGGGCTGACATGGGTAAACACCTCTTAAGGTCTACCTATGACATTTCAGGTGCTTCAGCCAGAGTTACTGAGGCTGACTTCTGCCTAAGAAGGTATTCTTGGTTTAGGTGTCATGATTTGTTAGTGATGTCCGGCAATCCATTCTGAATGCCCCCTTCAGAGGATACATGCTCTTTGGAGCAGATGTGTAGAACATTCTCTCTGACCTGCAAGCCTCGGGACAGACTCTACAATCAGTCCATTCCCTCTGCCACACACAACCAAGAAGTAGGCAGAGGGTGCCGTTTCGTAGGGCTACCACTAGACCTAGGTCAGGGACCAGGCAACAGAGCAAAAGCAGAACAGCCCAACCTTCTCCGCAGGTGCCCACTCCAAAGCCCCTAGAGGAGGTGCAGCTGTGACCACCAGATCTGCTTCAGCATGACTCCTTATTAGACCCCCCCACGCTCCAGTACAAAATCCAGAAGTGGTGGTAGGGGGTCATCTCTCTCTCTCCACCTGGAAGTGTAGATAGGTTACAACAGATGCCTGGGTACTGCAATTAACAGAACAGGGCCTTGCTCTTGAATTTCTGGAGTTACTGTACCTCTAGACCTTCCACCAGTTCCCTCAACTTATCCTCCAAACCACATACCAGTGCTACTAGAGGAAGTACGTACACTGTTGCACAAGATGGCCATAGAACCAGTTCCCTGGGAACAAAGGAACATGGGGTTCTAGTTTCATTTCTTCCTAGCTCTCAAATCCATAGGGGACTTAAGGCCCATTCTGGATCTGAGGGATCTGAACTTCTACATTCAGTACAAGAAGTTCAGGATCGTTACTCTGCATGGCCTGCTGCCCCTCATGCAGAAAGGGGACTGGATATGCTCCCTGGATATGCTCCCTGAACATGCAGGATGCTTACCTGTATATCACAGTTTGCCTTCCTCACAGGAAGTACATCAGGTTCCTTTTTCAGGGGGAATACTACCAGTTCAGGGTATTGCCCTTTGGCTTATCTGTACCATGGGTCTTTACCAAATGCTTAGAAGTGGTGGTGGTAGCAGCCCTTAAGAGGGAGGGACTTTATGTCTTCCCCTATCTGGATGATTGGTTCCTCAAAGCTCAGTCCGGTGCTCAATAGGTTCATATGCTCAGGCATACAAGACAGCTGTTCAATGCCCTAGGGATTACAGTCAACCAGCCCAAGTCAGTCTTGACCCCTTGTTAGCACCACCAGTATATAGGGGCTGTACTGGACACTGCTCAAGTCTCAGCCTTCCTGCCCCAGAACAGGGCAGAGTGCCTGACAGAACAAGCCCAGGTACATTACAACAAATACAGGTTTGTCACGGCTAGGACATTCCTGAGACTGCTGGGCCTGATGGCAACAGCCATTGTCACAGTACCCCTGGCATGGCTGCACATGAGGATCTCCAGTGGACATTAAGAGTCTAGTGGGATCTACGCACCGGCGATCTAGAACAGAAGGTTATAGTAACATCCTCTGTAAAGAAGGTGTTCCGGTGGTGGATGAAACCCAGCAACTTGGTCAAAGGAGTTCCCTTTCCAGTCCCCTCCCCTCATCAGATTCTCACCATGAACACTTCAGGGATGGGCTAGGGGGCACATCTGGGGTCCCATCAGACACAAGGAACATGGAACAGAGTGGAGACTTCCCTCCACATAGACGTCTTAGAGAGGAGGGCCATTTTGTATGTTCTGCAAGCCTTCCAGAACCATCTGTCCCCCCAGGTATCTGGTGGTGCAGATGGGCAACATCAGTGTAGTACATTACATAAACAAGCAAGGGGGAACTCATTCTTACCCCCTGTGCAGGGAAGCGATGAGGGTTTATTACCGAGTTCTAGAACAAGATCTAGAGCTGTCGGTTGTCCATGTTCCAGGCATCCAAAACGTCCTGGCAGACAAGCTAAGCAGATTGCAGTTTAGAATGCACGAGTGGGAACTGCCGACCTCAGTGGTCGAAGATCTGTTCGACAGGTGGGGTTGTCCAGAGTTGGACCTTTTTGCTTCACAGTCAATGCAAAACTGCTGCTTTTCTGCTCGCCCGCTCCAGGGCCTGGAGTTTTCTGGTGAGAAGAACTGTCCCTCTCTTGGAAAAGGAATGAATCAGATTCTGGAGTATTTTTTGTCCTTGACAGACCCAGGACTGCAATACTCTTGCATCAAAGTGCTACTTCAGCTTTCCACGTGCCTACTGATGGCTATACAGTGGCAAAGTTGGAGGCATCCTGTACGTTCTTGAGAGGCATTCTACACTCAAAGCCTCCCATCCATAATCCAGTCCCAGTTTGGGACCTGAATTTCATTCTAGAGAAACTTACATTGGCTCCTTTTGAGCTGGCTGCAACATGCGAGCTACGCTTCCTGTTAAGGAAAGTGTTATTTTTAGTTGCTATTACTTCTGCTCAAAGGATTTCCAAGCTTCAGTCTCTATGTAGGAGCCTCCTTATTTGATTTTCCACAAAGACAGGGTGACTTTGCGTACCAACCCTAAGTTATTACTAAAGATGATGCCTGAGTTTACCCTGAATCAGACTATCCACCCGTTTGTTTATTTTCCGAGCAAGCCAATCCAGAGGAAGCACTGCTCCATACTCTAGATGTACACAGAATACTCTGGTATTACATTCACTCTATGAAGGACTGCAGGAAGTCCTCACAGCTTTTCATTTCCTTTGCCCCTGGGAAAGAGGGCATTCCAGTTTCAAAACAGTGTTTGTCCAAGTGGTTGGACAACTGTATTACTTTCTGTTACAGGAAGTACAGTGAGGAGTGTCCCTGTTCAGGACATTCAACGAAAGGCAGGGCCACTTCAGTTGCCTGTTTCAGGAACGTGTCAGCTGCAGAAATTTGTGCTGCTGCAACTTGGAGTACTGTCCCCACTTTTACCAAACACTACAGTCTGGACATTGCCTACAGAAGAAGGGCAAGCTTCAGCCTAGCTGTGCTTCAAGGCCTTTTTTCTTAGGCCTGTAGCCTCCAGCCACCCAGATCATCTCCTGGTCAGTACTGCTTGGGACTCATCCTATAGGTGTGGCCTGACAAAACAAATATCCTTGAAGGTAGAACAGTTACGTTCTTACTGTAACAGTAGATCTGACAGAACCTCTCATTAGGCCATGCCATCCCACCCTCCATGCCCCTTAGACTCAAGAGCTTTTTCACTCCTGTCACTCTGTCCAGAACGGATTACCTGCTATTCAAGTCTTGCTTGGTAGCTGGACACTTCAGCTCTCTCCTGGTTCCCTAGAGTGAGGTCCTCTGAGTTTGATCTCTGGCGGGGAACTGAGGAAGGAGGGGGCCTCCACGCTAATATACATAAGATATCAATGTCAGAGGTCATCATGGGCCACTCCTGGTAGACTGCTTGTAAAAAGTTTCCATGAGATCCTAGTGCCTGGCAGTTATAGTCCTATAGGTGTGGTCTGATGAAAGGGATTCTCTTTTAAGATCTACTGTTATGGTAAGTACGGAACTGTTCTTTAAATAAAACTGTGATGAGCACATTCATTTTAGACTTTTTCAGTTAGCAGATGCAGATAAGGACGAAAAAGACAGCCCCCCCCCCAGTACATGGTGCTTGGGAGCAAACACGTTCACTGCAGAAGGAAGATCAGCACACATACCTGTCTCGACCGCACTATAACCAAACAGGCAGACAATTATTACTGCATATTATACATTGTCCTTTTTCTGTGCAAACCAGCAATACACTAATAACATGAGTCAGCAACCCCGGAGCATGTTTTGTGTGAACCCACACTTTAGCTAGAGTCTATAGTGTCTGCCTGTTCAGTTCTAATGCCGTCGGTATGGGTTTGAGTACTGAATTCCTTTTCTTTCAGCAGATACCTGCTCTCTCTAATAGTCTGGCTTGTCAAGCTGTAGCAGTCAGGAGAATTCACCTCTCATGGCACAGTGAACAATGTCTCTTCAGTTGCAGCACTAAACAGAAGCTAGCAGAAAAATGTCAAAAATGATCTGATGATGGATGAAACAGCCCCCTCTTTCACTGCCATGCACAGACCACTGGTGGATGTGGACCACCATGATAGCAGGTACTAAACACTAGCATCGTTATCAATTAATTTACATAACAGTGGAAAGCAACACTGTTGGAGGGGGGAGCTCTACCCCCCTGCAAGTGTGCTCCTGCACTGTGCAAAGCAAAAAAGTGTGGTGGCATTAGTATGCTATGACAGTCTGCCCTTTGTTTGTGCCCACACACATTTTGCAATTGTGTATGAGGCCGAGATGTGGAAGCTTGTGAGGCTGTCCCACACAGCCACATTTTAAATGTTTTGATTTTCAAATTCTTCACTGGTTATTGATTTAATGAGAAAAATAAATCTAACACAGAAACATAGAATTTGAGGCAGATAAGGATTTCTTGGCCCATCCAGTTTGTCCATTTTCCCATGGTGTAGATTATGGAGGGGGGGAGGGGCAGGCTGCCCCCTCAGCTGTTATGTGCACTCAGAGCAGGACTTTTGAAGCTCTGATTTTTTTATTCCACATTGGTCATGCTGCCCATGCCCAAAGATTGTTCCTGACCCCCGAACTGGTTGGTTTGGTCTCTGGGGCCAGCTTCTGAACTGTCTACAGCAGCTCATCTATTGGTTGCCTCTGAGTGTCTCAATGAGCAGGTATCCATGCCTACTTGCATGTGAGTCGACCAGGCAGATGCATGCACGTTGGTGCAGGTGCAGGACTGCGAGGCGCAAGTGCTCCCTCCTACTGCTGCCATGCGTGGTAAAATTTAAATGGCATGACAGCCTGGACCTGTATTAATGCCAATTGGGATGGGTACTGTTCAGATTGGATGTCAGTTTTGGTGCTGAAACAATTGTTGGCAGCAGGGCAGGCAGAAGAGAAGGGCAAATGAGCGGTGGTCCATCCAATGTCGGTCCGATGCTGTCTGGCAAAGTGACAAGCAACAACTAGCAGGGCTAACATATTCAGCGTAGGTCGGTCAAGAGAGTGATCATGGAGCAGGCCTTAGACAGCTCCAAGATGTGACAGGCACAGCAGCAAGTTGGATGAAGGAGGCAGCAGCAAGGTTTGTTTGTTGTTGGTTGGGTTCTGTTTGTGGATGGGGGAGGGAAGCACTAATTGGCTACCACAATTTTCCCGGTAACTCTAGGGTGATTTTCCTGTGTTTCCTGTAGATTAAATTATTTCCTATGGAAATCTAATTGCACTGTTTTCCAGTGTAACAAATTCAAGTCTATGGGAAGAATTTCCATGTAGATGGCACCAAATCCCTGTAAAATACCGGAATCCCAGTAGATCTGGGAGCCCTGCCACCAGCCTGCCCAGGTTCAGTCAGACTGTATTAAGAGTTGGTGACAGGGGCATACTGTGTGTCTCTGGCTGAGCCAACTGGGACAGATGGACTGTATCACTGTGACCTTGTGATACAATGTGTAAAATGTGTGATAAAAGAAGTTTCACAAATGCGAGCACACACATTCTACCACAAGCAGTAGGACACAGTGATACAGTCCCCCTCTGAGAATGTGTGACACCTCAACCACTGCTAGAAATTTCAAACCCATGGGTCATTGAGTTACACCCCTGCCCTGAGGTATTGCACTGTGCAGCCTCCAATGTTGGAAATCATTAATGGTTTTAAATATTAACAGGAAAACACATGAAACTGGGTTGTATTGCACTGAATATATGATGCAATGTGTACTTTGTGAGGTATTTGTATTTAAAAAAAAAAAATGTTCATGCGTTTGTTAATTTGGTAATCCCAGTGAGCAAAGTGTTATGAGGTTTTGTATTCCATTTGGTTTTACCCTAAAATACGTTATAAACTAACTCTGACTCATTCTCATCACCTTCTTTGAGGGACCTATACTTGGTGTGGATTACCAGCTTGTACCTCACACTTGGGGGTAACATTATTCTCTATTGTTTAAATGGGCCTGGATGACATGTGCTCTGGGTGTAGCAGCTGCTTTATCACTCTGATCTGTGTAACACAATAATGATAAATATATAATCATAATAAAGGTCACAGATCAATGACAGCTTTTATTACCTGGAGTGCAACCTCTGACCTTCATTATGAATATGTATTATTTATACTGCAAGATTTCTTTTTTAGCCAAGCAGCTGTGGTCAGTGGTCAGGGACTGTTTGGTTGCTGCTACATAGGGCTCTCTTTCACTCTGGCTAGCCAGTAGCCATAATTTTACTTGAGACAAGAGAGACAGTGACAAACAAAAACAAATTCATAAATGGTGGTAGCAGATCTCATCTCCAAAATGGCCACTTCCATCATTCTATATTTTACCAGCATTTGTAAACGCTGAGTGCAGTATGGTTCCCATTTTCCCAGTGGGACATTTTGGGCTGAATTTTCTGGATAAGATATCTATGCAGTTTCTGCTCCTTGATGCTGATCAAGAAGTTGCTTTAGATTTGACAATGTTTCAAAGACAAGATAAAGCTAGTTATTTTGATAGGGATATTGGTTGTTTTGTAACTAGTCAAAGGTGGCTTTAAAAGCAGCCAACTAGTGTCAAAATAACTCTCAAAATGCACCAGAATGCATCGAACATCTGATAGCTTCTGGGGGTCTAGGCGGCCCCAGACCCCCGGCCTGCTGATTTGGGATTTACTAGGAAAAACAGGACTTTTAGCAGTCTTTGTACCCGCTGTAAAAAAAAAAAAGCTAGCTATGCCCCTGCCACTTTCCCTACCTACGCTATCATCGCAGACCCTACTTGATCTTGGCTCTTTCTACCACCCCCACCTTCATGTCCACAAAGATTCCCTTATGCCTATCCTATATATACTTGAGCCCCACCATTGTTTTGGCCCCACCATGTCCGCTAGACACTCTTCCAGGATCCATCACCCCTTCTGTGAAGAAATACTTCACATCTCCTGAATCTACCTCCCTCTAGCTTCATAGCATTTCCCCTTGTTCTTGATATCCTTTTTTTCTGCAAAATACTTCCCTACTGTACCTTGTTTACCCTTGTGAGGTATTTAAAGGTCTCTATGTTATCCCCCCTCTCCCTCCTTTCTTCCAAGGTATGCATATTGAGGTCATTTAATCTCCCCTCATACAGCTTTTGCTGCAGACTCTGGCACCACTTTAGTTGCCCTCTTCTGGACCACCTCTTCTCGATGTCTCTCCGAGGGTGCAGTCTCCAGAACTGGACACAGTACTCTAGGCAGGGTCTTACCAGTGATCTATACAGAGGCAATACATTCCATGAATAAACACGGGTTCACAGTTTAATCTTGAATATCTAGTATAAGATGCATATTTACTTACCTAGAACAGTAAGCACATCTTTTTCTATTTCAGCTTTGATGTATAATCGGCCTCTTCGCTCAGTATGGTCTGTTCCACACAGGCTAGGAACATTCGCCACACAGCGTTTATGAACATTCATCATACAGGCTGAAAATGAGAGACAAACCAGAGGAAATAACTCATACAAGTACTGCCATGTAACACACAGTACATCCTTTTTCCATCTCAACACAAAAACAATGCATTATTTCTCCATATGGAATACTTCTGAATCTGTACTGCATACTTTTAAAATCAAGCCATACTTGGTTTACCTAATGTATTATATAAACCAACAATAGAAAAGTACTGTGTACTAGGAAAATGATACCATCTTAGAAGCTAAAGAGCTCATAAACCCAATTGCCTTTTGGACTCATTATTTATGACCTCTTCAGCCTCCTTGATGGTATTATATCCTCATATGCAACACTTTTCTATTATTTATTCTCTGTATTAAAAATGTGCAACTTGGCCAGCCCAGTGGCGTGGAGGGTTGAGGCATCCATGCCTTACGCCCTGCCACACCGGCAGCCCGTGTTTGCAATGCAAGCGGGTCACCAGGGGTCCACCAGGGAGGAGGAGCAGGAGAACTGAGTGTTCCCAGGACAGCTCTCCTCCTCCTCCTCCGGGGAGGGGGGAGGGATGCAGCAGTCAGCATTTGCCTGGTCCCTAGCGGAGGCTAGGGGCTGGCACACTGTCACTGCCAAGACTGAGGGACAGAGGCGGGGCGGATGCTGGGCATGCAGCATATGGTAGTGTGCATGGCACCACCATTGGGGGTCTTTGCACACCTCCCTCTGCGGGGAGAAAAACAGGGAAACAACTGATGGTTGGATGACGACGGGCACTTACAGGTCCCGCCCCCAACCAGTGGGACCAGTGGAACCAGACCCTGGAAGCTGTGAGGGTGAGCGCTGTAAGCCTTGGGGGAAAGAAGCTGGTGCTGGCAGATGTCGGGGGATGGTGCTGGAGTACCCACCTGATCGAGGGCCGCCACGGAGAGAAACAATATGGAAAAAAAAAAACATGTGCAACTTACTCTTATACTCTTCCTAAAATCCACATTCATGTTAAAGGGATTTTTGTCTTTGGAAGAAAATTGAAAATCATAATATTCAGGCACAATTCAAGTTATATTTTATAGATTTTATGCATATCTGTATTTTTAATACTTCATTGCTCAGTTCAGTAACATGGAAAGAGGATCTCTGTCCTTGTAGAGTTTATCTGCTCCTGCAGTTTAATCCTTCACCGAAGCCACACACTTCTGTCTGTGACGCTGAGGGCCCAAGTCACAGTCTCAAATTTATCCTCCACCAAAAGTGGCACAAAGTGTGTCTTGTTGCGCAGGCACATAAAAATGCAATGCTAAGATAAAATTATCTGCACAGCGACCCCCTCCCCACACAGTTAAATCTAAATTAGGGTATCCAGCTGTTAACTGAATGCAAACATGGTTTGCGTACAGTAAAGGCGCCGAATACTGCCACATATATGTATGTGCAGGGCGCAATGCCATGAACATACAGGTATGAGCTTCTAACCTCTCACAAAGTCCACCACTAACCTATACACCAAGGCTGTTTTTGGTCTACTGACCTAGTCCTGTCATGTGTCCCTTATCTTTCCTGATAGTCAAGTGGTTTACCAAGCCAAGCCCCAAGCCAGTTATATATGATGGGAACTTTATTTATATAGGGCTTTTCCAGGGCTCAAAACGCTTTACAACAGAAGTAAATTTAAATAAAAAAATATATATCATAGCAGCAAAAGATCTCAATATATATTCATTGCAAAAAACTCAGTTTAATGCATCAGTTAGGGTCAATTACACACTAACAAAAGTCTGGAAATTCGATGTTAGGGTTACCAACCCTTCACCACCACCACCACCTCCCCCCAACCACCATCCACAGACCAACAGGCACCAGGATGTGCCTTGGGGTCGTCGACCCTAACTCTCATCCCATTCCATGTGTAAACAAGGCTGAGATGGTACAGTATAGGAGGAGAATGAGATGAGAGTTAGGCCCGACGACCCCAAGGCACACCCCGGCACCTGTTGGTCTGTGGAGGAGGGATAGGGTTGGTAACCCTAACATTGAATTCCTAGACTTTTGTTGGTGTGGAATCAACCCTAACTGATGCATTAATGAAGTTTTTTGCAATGAATTTCCCTTGTGTTTGAGACAGTGAAATGTTACTGATATGGTGGCCACAGGTGGAAATGCAGGCCCTCTGGGCCCTGCACTCCCACCCACCCATCAGTGTAGAGGCACAGTGCAGGAGGGCTCTATGCTCCCACTATTACAAGATGGTATCCATGGGTGTGAGCACCTACCTGTAAGTATTGAAACATAGCGCAGAAGGGCCCTGAGCTTTTAGGTTTGCATAATCTTATCCACAGCTGGGAGCACGGGCCGTCTGGGCCCTGCACTCCCACCCATCCATGAGTGTAGAGGCATAGGGTAGGAGGGCCCAGTGTTCCCAGTTTAGCATAAATAGTATGCGGCGCTCCCACCTACCCACAAGTACAGACACATAGCACAGGCTTAGAGGCATTTCAAGTGACCATTGTAATGCTTATTTGGCAATATCTCAGTAACCATAGAAACTGTGGAAAAAATTATTTCGCAGTTGTATTCAAGACCTAGCCACCTCCAGGCATGCTTAGCAAAAAATCCGTATATTGAACCGTTTTTGAGATATAGGTGCCGAAATAAATTTATATTACAGAAAATGCATCATAGCAGCAAATTATCTCAAATTATATATATTATACTATAGTTAGAGTTGAGTACCCCATTTAAGGTCAAAGTGTGAAATTTGACAGCTTAATAACTTTGCCACCGTATGACAAATTTTTTGCATGCAAGGAGTGGTACCATAGCTCTCTGGATCTGCCAAGTTTCATAATGGTCGGATATACGGTTGCAGAGCTACATAGCACAGTAGAATGTGGTATTTACGCTTTTTGGCACATTCTTTGCTCACGCCTACAGGTTGCACAGTCTGCGCGACCGGTCCAAAACCTTCAGGGAACATGCGGCCGGGGTCCCAATGTGTCTTTCAAAGATTTTGTGAAAAAAAAATTTTTAAACGGTTCAAAAGTAATTCAAAAAGCAAGTTTCCCATTATAGTCAATGGAAAAAGTTAAAAAGTTTGACAGTGTCGCAAATACAGTTTTTAGTGTTGCAAATGACCCTTGTAGCATCGCAAATCTGCCATCTTGTTTTCAGTTGGTGGTCACAGAAATGCTTGCCATTTAAATTTGGGACCCTCTAGGGACACAGTTCTTGCTGCATTCACCTAGTCGAGCCCTGAGGATGCTAGCCATGTCTTTTTTGGGGGGATTAAACACCCCAGAAATATGTTTTTGAAATTTTTGTAAACAGTAGTGTAGCAAAGTAGTGTCACACGTTCAACACTTTCGTGCTTTTTTTTTTGTGAGTGTCGCAAATCACGACACTACTTTGCAACACTATGGCCAAAAGAATAGGAAATCTGTGCCACCCTGCTGCAAAAGAACGGTTTGGTCTTTTGGGCTGAAATTTGGAGGGAAGAAAGCCAACATCCCACAGATGTGCCTTTTTGTGGTTTGGTGGCAAAATATTAGAGGGCTGCAAAGTTACGGTACTCCAAAGTTGATGATTTTTCCTATAAGCTAACATTACGGCATCCGCCGCGTCTTTCGGTGCCCGTATCTCAGAAACGGTTTGAAATACGGACTTTTCGTCAGAAAAATGCTTAGTGCCTTGCTAGGGGGCTAAGTACAAAACTAGCCAGCAAAGTCAAAAATTATATGAAATTTTAATTTTTTTTCTACGTCCTACAGTTCCTGAGATATAAGGAATTTAGGCCCAGATATTCAAAAGGGTTGCGCCATGCGCAACAGGGTTGCGCGTGCGCAACTCCAAAAATGCGCCATTCTGCGATATTCAGAAGGGGCCAGTTGCACCACCGAAAACATGCTGAGCAACAGCGCAATGGAAATGAAGGCATGCACAACCGAAGGGGGCGGGTCCATGCATAAAGTGCGCAATGCGATATCCGAACACTTGCACAATGCGCAAGAGTGGCTCAGCCGGAAGTTGCGCAGTACCGGATTTGCGCCAAAATAAAAAGGCTCAAGGAAGCGGCGCAAGAACCCTAGCAGGCCGCAAACTGGGGGACAGAGACAGAGAGAGAGAGAGAGAGACAGGAGCTGGAAGGGCAGAGAGGGACAGTGGGTCCAGGAGGACAGAGAGGCCAGTGGGGGGTGCCCGATGCAGTGGAAGCAGCAGTGGGGGCAGCGGGGGTAACACAGGAACAGCAGCCGGGGGGGCAGAAGCCAGGAGATGGACAGTGTCAGCTTCCACATGGAAGCTGTAATGAGGGTGAGACACCATGCTGCAGGGGACGTGGCGCGGGAAGAGGCCCGTCGGTAGAATGCCCCGACAAGCGGTGTCGTGCCGCATCAACCGAGAGCTGTACACAAGCGTCGAGATTGTGGCCCGGTACCACCTGAACAGGGCAATACTGAGGCAGCTCTGCGAGCTGTGCAGTGATGTGATGCAGGCACCCTCACGACGGAGTCATGCTCTGTCCGTGGAGACCAAGGTGACAGCCTGCATGTGCCTGCTCGCCGGGCACCTTCCAGAGGCCGACAGGGGACACCACAGGCATTACACAGTTGGCCCGTCCAGCATCCTCACCCAATTCCTCAGGCACTGCTGCCTCATGCTGCGGAGTACATCCATTTCCCCAGCACCGCTGACAGGCATTACAACAAACATGCAGGAGTTCCACAGGGTGCATGCGTATGCCTGGCGTGCTAGGGGCCATAGACTGCACCCATGTGGCCGTCATGACGCCACCTGGCCCCTGACGCCAGGCTTATTGGAACCGAAGGGCTTTTCCAGTGTCAACTGCCAGGTGGTGTGTGATGCCACTGGGCGCATTATCAATGTCTGTGCCACACACCCTGGCGGAGCACATGATGCCTTCATATGGCATCAGTCTGCACTGTGCCATCGATTCAGAGTGGGAACATCCCCACGGGTCATCTAGTGGGTGAGTACATGTATGGAATGCAAACTCTGTGCAAGGGTGGAATGACACAGGTGCCATGGTAGTGGCACACAAGGATATGGGCAATATGGACCTGACATGACACTGATCTCCACTATCTCCACACAGGTGACTGCGGATACCACCGCGTCCCTGGCTGCTCACACTGTACCGCGCCCGACCCCAGCGCAGCTATGTTTCAATGAGGCACATGCCGCAACACGTAACATCATAGAGCGGGTGTTTGGGATGCTCAAGGCACGCTTCCGATGCCTGGACACCTCCGGCGGAGCCCTACAGTACAGCCCCCAAAAGGCCTATGGGATCCTGCACAACATGGCCAAAGACCATGGGATAGCCGTACAGGTCCAAGAGGGGGACAGCGATGGGGACGCCAGTGGCGCCGGTGATGTGGGTGATGAGCAGCCCCCCCTAGGATGGAGGGACCCCCGACTGACCCGGCAGGCCCAGCTGCACTGGGACACCATTGCAGAAGAGCACTACGCCCAACACAGGTAAGGCAAGGGGACATGTGCAGGCAACACTGTCCATCGCAAATCCACAGGCACACAGGGAACACACCGTGCATGAAGGTCAGGGAGTTGAAGGTTCCAGGCATACCAACACACCAGCAGAGAGGGGTGAGCACTCATATGGAGACACACACACACACCAGGCAGCATACATGGGCAGCAGCACAGCACTGCGGAAATGACAGTGTCAACACACAGCACCACCAACCACCCCACCACCTGGACTGTCCACGTCGTGTGTCAGGACCTGGGCACCCTGCACCTTGGTGTACAGTGCAATGCAGGCATCATCATGCACCGCACCTGTGGACAGCAGTTGGGAGAGTGTGCAGGTGGTCCGTGTCAGCTTGGTGAGCAGAGCACCCAGCAGTGCACTGCCCACCATGACACACATTGCACACAGGGCAGCACCAGACAGGGCCTGCACTGGGAGACAGCTCAGTCAGGTAGCACTGTCCCACGGCCACCAGGATGCATGGGCGGCCCGCCATGGCCCAGCAGCACTGGCAGGCTGAGCAGGGCCACATCGGGTGGCGCTGGTGCACCACCAGGGGTCCCACTGCCAACGCCGACCTTGCCCGCGACAGGGGTCTGCATCCTGCCAAACAAACTTGCACCAGGGGTGCTCGGATGCCCACAGCAGAACCCGCATCGACAGGCCTGGTGTCGCATGACGCCGAGGAGCGGGAGTGGAGGCGACTGTGTGGGGTGTGTGGTACAGGGCACCTGACAGTGTGGCCAATCGTCTGCGACAGAGACCACTGCCTGGGTCAGCCTGTCAATGGCAGTGGTCACATCCGTCCCGCATAAGGACCAGCTCGGCTCGGTCCCGAGCACACTCCCTGCTATGCCGCTCCACGGACACAGACAGTGCCTCCACGGACCTTGCAACCCGCCCCTGCAGCTGTACGAGTCCTGCAGCAGGCAGGTGCTGGCGTCAATGGGTACTGTGCCCCAATGGCATCGTGACCCCCAGGGAGTGGGCGGTCCTGGTGCACAGCACCCCTGAGGTGGGCGCTGTCCAGGACCAGGTATGGGCGGATCAAAGGGCGGTGGACATGTGCCACTGCTTGACACTGTACCCCCAGACCTGGTGTGCGACTGCTGCTGCTGCCCCTCCAACTGCTGAGCCCCCAGGTCCACCTGTTCCACCTCCGTGCTGACAACAGTGCCAGACACCTGCACAGCCACTGGTGCTGCCCCACCGGTGCTGACAGGCACAGCCTGGGACTGTGCCAGCATGCTGGTACACAGGTGTGAACCAGGAAGGCCCAGGGGCATGTGCTGGCCTGCCATGTGTCCGTCATGGGACACACCTATCACTGCCCATTGCAGGCCTGCTATCATCAATGGTGCAGGTGCGTGCCACTGCCATAGGCACAGCATGCTGGCATACCTGCATGCCAGACTGCTGTGACACAGGCTGTGCACCCCCTGCACCCGTATCACTGACACCGGAGTTGTTGGCCCAGCCTGCATGCTGCTGCAGTGCCTGCAGGCTGGTGGCGGAGGTGGATGGTCCCTCCCCACATCCAGCAGGTCTGCCTCACTGTCTGGACCCACCACCACCACCGTCTCCTGCAGATGAACAGGATCTGTAACAGAAAGAGAGTACATGTGAGTGCATGTGAACAACAGCCCCCAACAACACCACCATGTCATACCGCGGCGATGGGCTTCCACCTGTCTGGAATCCTCCGCCTGGTACGCCCAAGAATGGCACTCGGCTGCATGGCCGTGACCAGTGTCTCCTCTGTAGGGGTCAGCTGCAACACCACTGGTGGGCCCCCACCAGTGCCAGCACGTGCCGCCCTGAAGGCTGCCACCTTCTCCTTCAGCCTCCTGCGGTCAGTCCCCATCTTCTTCCTGCATTCCTGCACGGAGCGCTGGTGGCTTCCGTGCAGGTTGACGGCCCGAGCTACCCCCTCCCATGCAGCTGCACGCTCCTGAGGGGTGCCCCTCCGTCCACTCAATAGTGGCTCATCCTCCAGGTAGGCCTAGAAGAGGGCCTCTGTCTCTGCCGCGGTGAAGTTCTGCCTCCTCCTACGCCCGCCGTCCACACCCTCAGCTTGGCTCTGGTCAGTCATGGTGATCTGTATGGGTGGAAGTGGACACCTGTCACTGTGCAGTCGAGAGCATTACCCCATGAGCATAGCTGCCGGCCCGGGGGGGGGCGGAAGCCCCCCCGCCTCCTCTCCGCATGGCAGATACTGATAGAAAGGGTGCCCTTTGTCCCTTTCTAAGTGCCCTTTTCATGCTCAGCCTTTATCATCCTCCAGCACCCCTGCCCATGAGCATTGTCCTGAGCATCACACAGCATGTAACTCACCTCTCACCTGCAGTAACCAAATCTGGCCAGCACAACCCACTGTCGCATTTTTATAGTGCAACACATGCAAATGAGGTGTGGCGCAACTTTAATGACATGCTAATCGCGCCACTGCGCCTTTGAATGGCTGATCGAATGATTTGCATATATAGGCTGAATATCGGCGTGTTGCGCTTATACATATACGGAAGGTCCGGCTGAGCCAATGGCGCAGGTTTGTGGCTGTGTGCCACACTGCATTGCGCATGCCCAGACAGCGTCATGCGTCTGCTCCGGCGCTACAGACCTGCTGGGGCGATAGGCTATTCAGACCATGGCCACCATTGTGCCAGTGGCGCTACAGCACTGGGCACTATATGGCGCCTGGCACTACTGCGCGATAGTCCACTGTGGCACTGGTGCTCAGCTTGGCAGTCGGCGCAGGATGCCTATATGTCCTATGGCGCTGTGCGTAGCCTTGCCGTCATTGCCGTGACTTTGTATATGCCCTCTGACCCCTGGCGCTGTTGGCATGCCATGTGTACGTCCCTATTGCGCTGTCTGGTGACAGCGCCATGTAAGTGACGCACTGTTCGAACAGCCGATTGGAGCCTGTGGTGGTCTATTGTGCAACAACTCCTGCGGGGTTATGGCGCAGCGGGCGCCCATATTGCCTGCCTATAAAGTTGGTGCCATGGCTGGGAGGAGGCGGTGTCCTGGAGCCAGCTTGAAGTGGCCAACCTGGTGGCCCTGGTGGAGCCCACTGTGAGGCACTGTGGTGAGCCCCCTCACCATGCCTAGAGACCACGTGTGGCAGCAAGTGGCCACTGACTTGGTGGAGGTCACTGGCCGGGCCGGTCTGCTGAGCAGTGCGGCACCGGTACCAGTGACCTCCGCCCGGAAAGGACGGAACTTTTGGCAGCGGCTGCTGATCGGCGTGCCAGGCGAGGCGTAGTCCCTGGGCCAGAATGAGTGTACCATCTATGCACCTATATTCTCTGTAGGAGTGTGTGTGTGCTTGGGTGGCTGTGCATAGGTGCCGGCTCGGACACGGTTGGCTGTGTCAGTGTGTGCAGCTGTCACGATGGATGGTTATGGCTGTGTGGGCAGGCACTCCTCACTGGGGCAGGGGCACTCTGCTTTTGAGTCACACTGATGTTTGTCTCAACATATGTCTCCCACAGGCCAGACTTTGAGGGCGCAGTCCGAGGCTGACGTGGGCCGTGCCAGGGCCCAGGTGCCGGGGGGTGTTGTGCTCCAACAACAGCAGCAGCAGCAGCGCCAGACCCAGCTGCTGGAGAAGTGTGAGTATCATTACTTCATGGATGCTATTGCATGCTGGGGGGGGCAAGACCACCAGCCATGCACAACACAACCAAAGGTGAGGTCATAATTCCACTATACAAGACACTAGTGAGGCCCCACACTGGAGTACAGTGTACAGTTCTCGAGACCATACCTACGTATGGACATGGACTGGGTAGAGAGGGTTCAGAGGAGGGCAACACGGATGGTGCATGGATTGCATCACAAGTCCTATGAAGACAGGTTGACAAACCTGAACATGTACTCCCTGGAGGAGAGGGGGGAGAGGGGGATATGATGGGGACATACAAGTATCTTACAGGGGGGAACAGAGTGCAGGACAACCTATTTTTAAGCGTAAGAGATATTCCAGGACTAGAGGGCATGGGATGAAGTTGGAGGGGGGATGATTCAGAGGACACATGAGACAGAATTTCTTCACAGAACGGGTGGTGGACAAGTGGAACACCCTGCCAGAGGAAGTGGTGGGGGCTGACTTGGTCACGGGATTTAAGAATGCATGGGATAGCCATAAAGGAATTCTGGAGGTCAGGGGGTAAGGTGCAACAGACTTATCGGAAAACAGAGTGAACTTACAAGGTCAAATGGCCAGACTGGGTGGCCCATAGGCCCTTATCTGCCGACACTGTCTATGTATCCATGTATGTAGGCACGACACAGGTGACATGCATCACAGTGCAGTATCACAGCACGCGTCTGTTTGCTCGTCACTGGTGGTCCAGGCATGCACTGGGCACATAGCTGTGTAACTGGCATCGCACCACGTTGCCACATCACTTGCCAGCCTAGTTTGTACTGTGATTGACGTGGGCAGTGTGTGTGGGTGGTGGTGCGCATAGCTGGTGCCGCCTGTTTGTGATGGCCATGTGCATGTTCACTGTGGGTGGGTGTATGCCATCACAGGTGCGGGACATTGGGCTATATGGCTTGCAGGTTGGGTGGTGTTCAGGGTTGTGGTCAGTCACAGCCATTGACTGTGTTCCCATTTTCCTAGGCCTCAAGGTGCTGCGGAGGATGGAGAGGGATGTCAGGGCCATCTGCCAACTTGTGGGGCAGAACGCGAGATCCTGCAGTTTATCCACCGTCATGGTGTGCAGAGGAGGCGGCACAGACCTGCAGGACACCAGCAGGAAGACGGGCAACCAGCTGGGCCATGAATTCTCCGCCCTTTCCACTTCTCCCATCCCTACCACCCTGCCTTCCCTCTCCAAGTTTGTAATCCCTACCCCTTGACCAACCCAACCTTGTACCCATCCCCCCTTGTAAATAGTTGGACTTGTTTCTATACTGTTTGTTGTTGTTTAATACATTTTTATATGTTTATATGAATAATGTGTTGGTCTGTGATTTGCAGCTGCCTATGGGTGCCCAGTTGCAGGGGTGTACATGCCATCTGGGCTGGTATGGTCCTGGGTATGTGTGTGTGTGTGTGTGTGTGTGCATGGGAGGTATCTCCAGCATGGCAGTGACTTTCAGTTGGTCTTGCCATCTGCTGCCACCACTGCTGGGTGCATAGGGTGTGTCTGACTTGTAGGCTTCTGTGTTGCATGGTGCTGATGAGTGCTGGGGCTGCATGGTTTCCTGCAGTGCCAGTCACTACACATGGGTAGTGTGTGGGTCACAGTGCAGGGTGTGCTGTACGTCACAGAGGGCTGATGTGCACTGTGGTTGTCAACCCCTGTGTGGGCACTCTCCGCCTGCCAGTGGTTGTGCTGGGTGTCATGGCTCTGCTATGCTTTGTTGGCTTGTCCCCATGGGCACGTGGATCATCCATCCCACCCCAGTGATGCTGTGCTAGGGTGTGCCAGTGTGGTGTGGGTTCTGCAGTGTGTTCCTGTGCCCATGTGTGGCATGGCTGGCGGTGGGCCCCAGCCTGCCTCCCTGGATGTGCAGTTCCATTGCTCTGGGGGGCTGTGCTTGCGCTATGGCAGCTCTGGACTGCTCAGCTGAGCTTCCCTGGTTGCGCCATAGGCGCAACATTCAGCTCAGCTTCTCCTTCCTGGTTGCGCGATGGCGCAGTATGTGCGATATTCAGACGTTGGTTGCTTGCGCAATTTGCCCTGCTCCATGTTTGAATATCGCACCTGTTGTGCATTTGCGCAACTGGTTTGCACTTGCTCCTGCTGTTGCGCCAGTTTTGAGCGCAGTTTGAATATCCAGGCCTTAGTATTCCAAGGCACAGATATTCAAACTGCGCCAGGCTGTGGCGCAAGCTTGGGCGCAGCTCAACTTGGCTGCGCAGGGGTGTGGACTGGGCGATATTCAATGGAGCTGCGCCATGGCTCAGCAGCATTGAATATCACACCCTGGCCACCCCCAGTGTGCATGGCGCAGTGGCACTGCGCCAGCGCAAGTGGCCAGAGAGGAGCATGGGGATACGCTAGCGCAAGTTGCATTGCGCTATACACAGCAACGGCGATGTTCAAAACTTGACATGCAAATGGGGCCATAATGTATGCAAGGCGCAAATGAGGCAATTTGCATGTCATTATGGCCCCATTTGCATGCAGGTGCGCCGATCCCCGACGACTTGTGCCTGGCACCCTGCCAGGCAGCAGCCATCGGGGACCGACGCCCCCTGCAGCCGGCAATGTGCTCCACAGCCCGATCACGGGCATTTGTATAAATAAATAAGAAATATGTCCTATATCCCTGGTGGTCCAGTGGACCGCTATCTGCCCGATCGCGGGCATTTGTTTATAAAAATAAATAAGTCCAATATCCCCAGTGGCCCAGTGGACCGCTATCTGCCCGATCGCGGGCATCTGTATAAAAACATAAATAAGTCCAATCAATATCCCTGGTGGTCTAGGGTACCCCTCCCCACCCGCCCACTGAGCCCAGCCCTGCCCCCGTCAGCACCCACCCGCCTGCGCCCGCGCCCACCGACTGACACCGTCGATGGGGCTGTCCGCCAGTGGTTCTGGCGTGAGCCAATGGGCGTGCAACTCCGTGCTGTACTACACATTCCAAATATGTGAATGATTCATTCACATATCTGGAATGTGTAGTACAATACGGGCTGCGCTGCTAGAACCAATGGGCGTACAGCCCTACGGCAGTGTCAGTCGGGTGAGGTGCTGCTGCCGCCCGCTGACCGGTGGGAGCCGGCGGTGGGCTCAGTAGGCGGGTCGGGAGGGTGACTACCCTAGACCACCAGAGATATTGCACTTATTTATTTTTATAAACAAATGCCCTCGATCGGGCAGATAGCAGTCCACTGGACCACCAGGGATATTGGATTTATTTATGTTTTTATACAGATGCCCGCGATTGGGCAGATAGCGGTCCACTGGACCACCAGCGATATTGGACTTATTTGTTTATACAGATGCCCGCGATCGGGCAGATAGTGGTCCACTGGACCACCAGGGATATTGGATGGAATTCTTCTTTTTTTTTTTTTTTAATGCCCATGACCGGGCACCGCCAGGTGCAGCCGGAGTTGGGGTGGCCACCCACAGGTGGCAGCTGCCATGTTGCGCCCTGCAATGCGGCAGCTCACCTGTGGGTGGCCATAAGTTGTTCCTTTTTTTGGGGATCAACTTTGTGCTGGCGCAGGTAGGGGTTGTGCATGCATGGCTCTGCACATCCCGGGCTAAATATCAGGCTATGCAGGGTATGCATGGGCACGCCCCCACCTGCACCTGCATACATTACTGATGTGCTCCGGTGCATTGGGATTTGTGTCACGCATTTTTCCCTTTTGAATATCGCACCAGGGCACATCAGTGGGTTGCGCATGACGCGACACTGTTGTGCCATGCGCAACCCTTTTGAATATCTGGGCCCAAGTGTTCATTTTCTGCTCCGAGGCCCATTATTATGCATACATTCTTTGTGTTCACTGTGTTTCTCAATGCAGCTTTTGGGGAAAAAAAGGCTGTGTGTTTTCGTTACTGTTACAGTTAGCATTTCCACTTGTGTTTCCATAACCATTTGCGTTACCATTCCCGTCTACACCACCGTGTGCGTTACCCCTTGCATTTCCATTTGCGCTTGCACTTGCATTATTGTTAACATTTGCGTTTCCATTACTGTTTTTGTTTGCGTTTCCTTTTGCGTCACCGTGTGCATTTCAATTTGCGTTTGCGTACACGTTCCATTTTTGTTTCCACTTCTGTTTGTGTTTCCTTTGCCATCATCGTTGCTGTTCCCGCAAGAGTTTGCATTTCCAATTGCGTTACCGTGACTGTGCGCATTACGATTTGCATTTCCATACACACTTGTGTTTGCGTTTCTGTTTTCATTAACATTTGTGCTTGGGTTTCTATTACCATTTGCATTATCATTTACGTTTGCGTCACCATGTGTGTTACCTTTTGTGCTTGCGTTTGCGTTACCGTTACTTCACTATTTATAGTGCATATTCTCAAAAAGAAGGGAAATTCATGGCAAAAAACTCTGTTTGATGCATCAGTTAGGGTTGTTCCACGGCGACAAAAGCGAGGAAATTCGGTGTTAGGGTTAAAAACCCTAACTGCGCATTCTCCACCACCACCACCACACACACACACACACACACATACATGCAAGTAGGGGAAGGAACAAGGCAACACAACCAATCTCACACACAACCAGCAGCAGGTAACAGGAATAACATACAACTATCTAAACCATGAAACCACACACTCATGCTCCCATTGGGCTGTGGCATGGGGTCGTCACTGCTAACTGTCATCCCGGACATTCCACGCACCGCTAAACACATATCATGCTATGACACTTTCATATTTGCGAAAGTATTTTGTGAAAGTATGCTCCTAATGACTGCACATCTTTGCCATCATCCTGCAAGCTAACGGTTGGGTCATTTGGGCTGACATTTTCAGGGTGGCAAGACGTGGTCACACATACGTGCCTTTTTCCTGCTATTGTGCTAAAATATTTAAGGATTACAAAGTTACACTGTTCAAAACTGAGCAATTTGCCACAGACTCACACTGCGGTGCCCATGATGCCTTTCACTGCCCATATGTTGAAAAAAAAGCGAGGTAAACCATTTTCGCTACTGCCAGCTTGGTTCGCCTTTATATGAACTAACCTCGAAGAACAACTTTGTAAATAATGTATTATATCTGAACTTGGATTTCTCCACTTCCTACAGTGACACAGGTATACACAGCCTGCGGGATGTGTGTGACTGGTTGTGTTGCCTTGGTCCCTCCCCTAGTTGCATATGTGTGTGTGTGTGTGTGGTGGTGGTGGGGAGGAATGCACAGTTAGGGTTTTCAACCCTAACACCGAATTTCCTTGCTTTTGTCACTGTGGAACAACCCTAACTGATGCATTAAACTGAGTTTTTTGCCATGAATATATATATATATATATATATATATATATATCCCATAATATTACTAAAATGTATCAATCTCCTAAAAAGACCTGTCTAAACAGTCATGTCTTTAACTGAGACTTAAAACTTTTCACTGAGGGGGCAGAACAGATGGATTTCAGGACAAAATTCCAGAGTCTTGGTCCAGCTACAGAAAAAGCTTGGTCCCCAGGGGACTTTAATCTTGATACTGGAATTGATAAAAGCTCTTTAATATCTCTGGCAGTCCAGCGGGCCCCCAAACCGAGCCCAAATCAGTTACACCCCTGGTAGTTCATCAGGCCCCCAACCTGAGCCCCAAATCAGTTACATTCTGGTAGTCCAGTAGGTCCCCATCCTGAGCCCATGTCAGTGACGTCCCTGGTAGTCCATCAGGCCCCATCCTGATTCCCAAATCAGTTACGTCCCTGGTAGTTCAGCAGGCCCCCAACCTGAGCCTCAAATCAGTTACATCTCTGCTAGTCCAGCTGGTCCCTAACCTGGGCCCAAATCAGTTACATCCCTGCCAGCCCCACAGGCCACCAACTCGAGCCCCAAATCAGTTACGTCCTTGGTAGTCCAGTTACACCTCTGGTAGTCCAGTGGATCCCAACCTGAGCTTCAAATCAGTTGCCTCCATGGCTGTTCAGAGGATTCTCAAACAGCCCCCAAAATAAGTTACATTCCTGGTAGTCCAGTTACATTCCTGGTAGTCCAGAGGATCCTCAAAGCTTTAAATTAGTTAGTACCTGGTAGTCCAGTTACATCCCTGATAGTCCAGATGATCCTCAAACCGAGTCCCAAATCTGTTACATCCCTGGTAGTCCAGTGGATCCTACTTGAGCCCCAAATTAGTTGTCTTCCTCTTAGTCCAAAGGATCCTCCTTCCCAGCCCCAAATCAGTTACATCCCTGGGACAGCAGTACCAGCCAGGATGCAATGCAGTAATGCAGCAGTATATCACAAAATGCTGCTGTATGCTGCAGGGAACAATTGTAAGTTGATGACAATTAAGCCTTTTTGTCATGCAGTGTTTTGTCATATTTCATGTACTGCAAGTTACTGTGTTGCATTGTGGATGACTCTGCTGTAGTCCAGCAGATTACAACCCAAGTGCCAAATCAATTACATCCCTGGTAGTCCAGTTACGTCCCCAGTAGTCCAGTGGATCCCAACCTGAGCCCCAAATCAGTTGAGTCCACCAAGCCCTAAATGAATTACATCCATGGTAGTTCAGTTACATCTGTTGAAGTCCAGTTACATCCCAGGTAGTCCACTTACATCCCAGGTAGTCCAATTACATCTACTGAAGTTCAGTTACATCGCTGGTAGTCTACTAGATCCCCCAACCTGAGTCCCAAATCAGTTACATCTCTGATAGTCCAGCTGATCTAAGCCTGCACCACAAATCAGTTATGACCCTGGTAGTCCAGCTTATCGAAGCCTGTGCCCAAAATCAGTTCCGGCCCGGATAGTCCAGCTGATCTAAGCCTCTGCCCTAAATACGTTATGGCCCTGATAATCTATCTGATCTAAGCCTGCGCCTCAAATCAGTTCCAGCCCTGATAGTCCAGCTGTTCTAAGCCTGCGCCCGAAATCAGTTTCAGCCCTGATAGTCCAGCTGATCTAAGCCTGTGCCCCAAATCAGTTATTACCCTGATAGTCCAGCTGATCTAAGCCTGTGCCCCAAATCAGTTCCAGCCCTGATAATCCAACCGATCTAAGCTTGCGTCCCAAATCAGTTATGGCCCTGATAGTCCAGCTGATCTAAGCCTGTGCCCCAAATCAGTTCCAGCCCTGATAATCCAACCGATCTAAGCTTGCGTCCCAAATCAGTTATGGCCCTGATAGTCCAGTTGATCTAAGACTGTGCCCCAAATCAGTTCCAGCCCTGATAGTCCAACTGATCTAAGCCTGTGCCCTAATATAAGCCTGCATCCCAAATCAGTTACGGTCCTGCTAGTACAGTGGATCCCCCCCAGCCCCACATGCATTCTAGTCCCTCCATGATCTAGACTGCATGTCTTACTGACCCACCTGGCACTGTGGTCAGTACCCCACTACTGACAGGGCCTGCGCTAAAGTGTTGCACCAGGTGCGCCGGCAGTAGCTGGCAGCATGCCTGGCACTGCATTCTATTTCTATGATGTTTCCGTCACATTCGGTGCACCAATGCATAATAACATGCCCCAGCACAAAAGGATCCCCTTGAAGCATAGCTCGAGGAGGTCACAAGCCAGGGGCTGTCACAAAAAGAACAGTTACTTAAGAACTTACCATAATGGTAGATCTTCAAGGGGATCTCAGTCATCAGGTTACACCATAGAAACCTTCACCATCAGTGAAGGGGAGTCCACACAGAAGATTTTCAGCAGTACTACTGGGGCTGCCCACACCATCGACGTCTCCAAACCTGTATAGGCGTGGGTGGCCCTGCTCCCTCCTCAGTTCTCTCACTCCAGAAATTAAGGGAGCAAGGCTCATGTCCTGGGTAACTGAGGAGAGACAGAGGGACCCAGCTCTACAGAAAAAGATGACTACAGCAGATAGCCAGGTCTGAAACAGGAGCCCCAAGAAGGGGAATGATGAAAGGGAAATCAGACCAGATGACTGAGATCCCCTTGAAGAGCTGCTGTTACAGTAAGTTCTTACTTAACTGTTCTATCTTCTTTGCGGGTATCTCAGTGATCAGGTTAGACTGTAGGAATGAGTACCAAGCAGTGAAAGGAGAAACAGACAGTCTGGGAGGCCGGATCTCCATAAACATAAGACAGGAGTCCTTGTAGGCACGGCTCTGCCAAATCCTGCACATGCTCTTGATGTAATGTCCAGACTGTAATGCTTGGTGAAAGTGTGGACTGTACTCCAGGTGGCAGCAGCACAAATATCAGTGGCTAAGACCCCTTTGAAATAAACCACCAAGGTAGCCATGCCTCTGGTAGAATGAGCTTTCACAGCACCAGGCAATTCCTTGCCATACGTGATGTAGCAGAACACAATACAATTTGCCAACCATTTGGATAAACATTGTTTAGAAACAGAAGTGCCCTCTACCTGGGGAAAAGGAAACAAACAACTGCTTAGACTTTCTGGACTCTTTAGTCTGAAGCAGATAATATTTCAAAGTTCTGCGCACATCTAACATATGGAGCAGTGCTTCCCCTGGATTGGCACGCTCAGGAAAATAAACAGGAAGGTGGGTAAACTCATTAAGTGTGAACTCAGAGACCACCTTAGGGAGAAACTTAGGATTTGTGCACAACAATACCCTGTCTTTGTGAAAAATCAAATAAGGCTTCTTGCACCAGAGGGCCCTGAAGTTCTGAAATTCTTCAAGCAGAAATATTTACAACTAAAAAAAGTGCTTTCCAAGAAATAAAGCACAAATCACAAGTCGCAACTGTCTCAAAAGGAGACAGGGTAAACTTTTCCCAAATAAAATTTAAGTCCCAAGCCGGGACCAGGGAAAGGATTGGGGGTTTCGGATTCAGGATGCCCCTAAGGAAGGTACGGGGAATATCCAGCTGAGCGATCGTGCGGTCACCCACGGGCTCAGAAAAGGCAGAAATAGCCGAAAGGTGGACCTTGAGGGAGGAATACTGGAGGCCTGAGTCAGATAAAGAAATCAGGTAGTCCAGTACATGTGTAACCCCCGTACAAATGGGGGTTCCCGAAAGCCTTCGTTGGGTGTGCCTAAATGTCCACTGCCAGGCTGGCATCCTGTGTCTTAGCATTTTAAAAGTGTTTGTATGAGAGGGCCTTAATGCCTCTGCTCTGTCTCTTTAAGAGCTGCCTATAATGTGGTGCTCATTTAATCTGGGAGGGGGCTGAGTGTTTCTATGCTTGAGTCCCGCCCAGGCCGCCAGATAATCGCTCTGTTCTGCCATCATTATTTGCGCAGAGGGAGCTTTATTAGAAGCTGTACTTATTTGCTGATTGTAACCCCCCCTACAAACGGGGGTTCCCGAAAAGTCTTCCTTGAGCTTGTCTAAATGCTCACTGCCAGGCTGGTGTTCTGTGTTTTAGCAGTTTAAATGTATTGCCAGAGAGTGCCTGTATAGCCTCTGTGTACTGTCTCTTTAACAGCTGCCTGGATTGCAGTCATAATTAATCTGAGAGGGAGCTCTGTTAGAAGATGTACTTGTTTGCTGATCATTTGTTAGAGTAGTAATAATATTGCAGTTTGTTCTAACCTGCCTTCTTTGCAGCATGGACAGTTCTGTTTGTTTCCATCATCTTCGTCCTGGACTGCAGAATGGGCCAATCAGTACATTTGGGACTCTAAAATGGAGCCTGCCTACAGGGGCTTGGTGGGCCAAAACTTGTAGAAACTGTAGTTTTGGGCTTTTGGCACCTAAAATAACCTGGAGGGGGAACCCTTGTTGTGACTGACAGACAGATCAGCCAACCGAACCTTTTGGATCTTGGGGAAAGTCCCACACTGCTTGCAGTTTCAGTTAGATCTGAGTTGGGAAGTGAGGAAGTAACAGCTTGAGATAGTTTGAGCAGCAATCCATAGTGGATTCGCGTGGAAGAACAGTGGAAAGGCCTGAGTTTGGCCTGCATGCCTGCCTACTGTTCCTGAGAGGGAACTTGTGCTTTTTTTTCAGACTGAATCCGAATTTGGAGAGCGAAATAAGCCACTGAATTGTGACCAGGCTTTAACCTGAAGAAGACCGAAGATTTGTTGAATGCGATCGGCCTGTCAGGACTTCCAGCCACCTCTGAACTCCCGGAATGTGCAGAGACTCTGTAATTGCAACCAGAGAGCCATTTGCCTGGTACAGTGGAATTTCCTTACACGTGAATGTGCTGTGTGCTTATAGTGGGTCGTTATTTGGTTCCCCACTGTATGTCTGAACTGTGTTTTGCTTGCTGGAGGCTGTATCCAGCTCCACGTACTGAATCCGTATCCATTTCCATTTGCCTGGGCCCTGCTACACTGGCCCAGCCAGAATACCTGCTACACAGAGAAAGTCATCGATGAGACTGGCCTGGGGATCAGCCCCCTCCTCAACACCTTGAATAGAAACAATGCCTTGGTGATTCGTGTGGGCCCTGCATCTCCGAGCACTCCAGCTCAACAGCCTGCAGTCTCGATTTTGTCCTGCCTGTGTCCAGTATTGGGTATTGTGAGTAAACATATGGGTAGCTCCTTGCAACAACAGCTAAATCTAAAAGTGTTGTCATCTGATTGTCTTACTGTCTTTTCTTTCAGGAACTAAGCCCTCTGGCTCCGGATTACAAATAGTGTGTGTTGCGCATGTTGCTTTCTTCCATCACAAGGCCCAACCAGCTGCAACATTCCTAGCTAGCCCACCATTTTCATACCTGGGTACCCAGAGTGTGTGACTGTGTATGGACTCTGAACTGCATGCATAACTGTCTGATTAATAGAGCTTTTAAGCAAATCAACCTGATTATGCACCTCCCTTGTTCAAGTACCCTGAATAAATTAGATTTAACTTTGTCTGCATCTAACCTGACTGTGGTTCCATTTTGTGCCAAAATTATTGTACTGTTGCTATTTGCTGTACTTAACCTTGTTTTACAGGGGGTCCCCAGGGTCAAGCTAGAGGAACCAGCCCTGGTGGTAAGTGCAAACAGTGTGGGTAATTGCCTGGTGAATAAGGGTCATTGTGAAAGGAATTATCGTATATTGTTCAGGTCACTAGAAGGGAAGGGGGGGGTTACAGTGTCCCGGATGGCTGTACCCAGGTTAGCTTGATCACTAACAACCCTGACCTCCGGGTGGAGGCACCCGTTTCATTACCCAAGCCCCTTAACCTGCTACTAGCCAAGCAGGCAGGGGTAGTAGCCCTTAGGCTAGTGCCACCTAGGAGTTACACTGATTATCTATTAGCATAGTAATGATATTGTAGTTTGTCTAACCTGCCTTCTTTGCAGCATGGACAGTTCTATTTATCACCACCATCTTGGTCCGAGACTGCCAGAATGAGCCAATCAGAATCTTTGGGGACCCTAAAATGGAGTCTGTCCCCAGGGGTCTTGTGGGAGGAATTTCTGTAGGAATTGTAGTTTTGAGACTTTGGTGCCTAAATGCATCTGAAGGGGGAGCCCTTGCTTTGACAGACTGATGGATCAACCAACCAGAACCTTTTGGACAGAAGGGAAATTCCCAAGCTGACTGCTGCAGTCAGTCAGTCTGGAGTTAGAGTTTGAAGAGTAAACAGCTCGAGTATTTGAGCAGCAGCTCCTGCATAGTTCGCGTGGGAGAACTGTGGAAGGGCTGAGTTTTGGCCTGCCTGTCTGCTGTCCCTTGTGAGGGAGCTTTTCAAAGAATTGGTCTGCATCCGAAGTTGTGATAGAGACTTAAGCCACTGAATTGGTGACCAGGCTTGAAACTTGAAGAAGACCAAAGATTTGCTGAACGCGATCGGCCTGTCAGGACCTTCACTTACTGTTGAACTCCCAGTTTTGCGCAGAGACTCTGTGACTGCGGCCAGACTGTCATCCGCCTGATACAGTGGTGATTGCTTTACTATAACTGTGCTGCTAGTGGGTCACGATTTAGTTCCCCACTGTGTGTTTAACTGTGCCTTGCTTGCTGGAGGCTACATCCAGTTTTCTCGGACTCACATCCAAATTGTTCCTTGGTCTGGGCCTTGTCACACTGGCCCAGCCAGATTACTCACACCACAGATTACTCACGCCACAGAGAAAAACATCAATGACAGACCTGCCTGGGGATCATCCCCCTGCTCAACGCCTTGAACAGGAATGACACCTCGGTGATTCGTGTGGGCCCTGCTTCTCCTGGCACTCCAGCTCATCAATCTGCAGTCTCATTTTTGTCCCTCCTGTGTCCTGTATTGGGTACCGTGAGTAAACAACATGGTAGCTCCCTGCAACAGCAGCTAAATTAAAAGTGTTGTCATCTAATTCACTCCTTGTTTTCTTGTCACGAACTGAGCCATCCAGCTCCGGATTACAAATTGTGTGTGATTGTGCAAGTTTCTTTCTTCCATCACAGGGCCCCAACCAGCTACGACGCCAGCCTTCCCAGGGCAAAGTTCCAGGCTAGTCCACCTTACTCCCACGTAGGTACCCAGAGTGTATGACTGTGTAGGGACTCTGAAGTGCATGTATGACTGCCTGATTGATTTAGCCTTTAAGCCAATCAACCTGATTATGCCCCTCCCTTGTTCAATTCTCCTGAATAAATCAGATCTAACTCGTTTTGCATTTAATCCAACTGTGGTTCCAGTTTGTACCAAAAGCACTGTACTGTTGTTATTTGCTGTGCCTAACCTTGTTTTACAGGGGGTCTCCAGGGTTGAACTGGTGGAACCAGCCCTGGTGGTAACTGCAAACAGTGTGGGGATTTGTATGCTGAATGGGGATACTGTGAAAGTATTTGTTGCATACTGTCTAGGCCACTGGAGGGGAAAAGGGGGGTTACAGTATCCCGGAAGGCTGTACCCAGGTTAGCCTTGTTACTAACAACCCTGTCCTCCGAGTGGAGGCACCAATTTCAGTACTCAGGCCCCTTAACCTGCAACTAGCCATGCAGGCAGGGGTAGTAGCCCTTGGGATAGCGCCACCTAGGGGTTACATCTTGGAGGCACCACTGGGATTAGTGCCCCTAGTGGCCAAAATCATGACTTATTGCCAAAGATTAATGGCTATCTCAGTAGAAATGGCTGTACACCAGTTAGTGGGGTGGTGTACGGGGCAGGAGATCGAACCCCCCCCCCCCATGCCTTGTTAATACTTGCTATACCTATGGGCATTAGTAAGGACGTTGTAGAAGGAGCACTTTCCAAAGTTTAATGTTTAAAAAATGCTGTGGTAGTGGGTCGACAGGCTGATTTAACCGCCCAAACTTTCATGGCCCTAGTAGAGTATAGCGACCCCGTGGACAGCTCTAAAGTGCTACAGACTATTGCCTCAGAAGGGGTCCCAGCCACCTGGAGAGTAATAAGTAAGGACAGTAAAGATCCTGGGGGGGGATGAGCCCCCACCCTTATCTGAGACTTTCGAGGAGAAGTTGGGTAAGTTGTTACTGGAGATGGGGAAGACCGTAGAGGAATTCAAGAAGTTATTCCTGCCACCTGGGGGTGTCCTTCCTCCAACACCCCTGCCAGTTCCTGTACCTGTTCCTTTGCTCACCTCCATGCCTACAGTTGGTCACGACTCATATCGCCAGCTGAGGATGTTTTCAGGCACCCTCCCCACACCTTGGGGGGAGGACAATTGGGAGACTTGGATAGACTATGTTGCCCCTCAAATCCAAGAATGGCAATGCCCTAAAGCACAGAAGAGGACAAGGGTGGTTGAAAGCCTCAGAGGCCCCGCCCAGCTTACTAGCCACGCAACACAGGCTAGTAATCCAGAAGCGACTGCTCAAGATTATCTGTATGCATTGGAAAATGTGTATGGGAGTCCTGATTCAGATAAGGACCTGTGGGGTAGGGTCAAAAACACTCAGCAATACCTGGGGAGCCCTTATCCGTGTATGTGCCTTGACTCGAAGCAGTGCTACATGAATGCCTAAGGAAAGGTGGCATGGCCCCAACTAAGTCAGACCAGACTAGGCTGGATTGACTTCTCAAGTCAGCCCCATTCTCTGAATTATTGTTGCTCCAACTACGCCTTGCCGCTCTCGGTTGGATGCGCTTCCTACCTATGAGGGACTGATGAAGGAAATTCAGAGGATTGAGAAGAGGTAGCCACATGGGGGGCCCCCTCCTGCATCTGCTGTTGCTGTTGCCCAGGTGACCGAGGCTGCCCATGTAAGTGATGCTCAGGGGAAAAATACAGTGCCAGTTGAACATCTGGAGGCTATCAAGGATACTCCGCCCTGGGGCGAGATACTGTGAGAGGTCCGAGAAATGAGGGTTACCGTTTCCCTACAAGCCCGTTCCAAAGATGCAATAGGCCCAAACCCCTCTCAAAGCATGTCCGCTATGGGGGTTGGGGTGCATTCCCAGGCATCTCTTGTTGACAGCAGCTCAAAAATTGATGAATTGACTATGGAAGGAAGGGAATTACTGAGAGGTCTCCCCATGTTCACCATACCCCAGACAGAGGTTGAATCAAGATTTTCTGTTGGTAGTACCCCCGCTTCAGCTCCCGATGTGATGTCTAGGCCCCGCCAGGCTCTAGAAAGCATATTCTGTCATAATTGTGGGAAGGAGAGGCATATGAAGAAAGATGCCGGTCCCCAAAATACTTAGATAAAGTTGTATACAGACTTCAAGGGGAGCTCCGGAAAGTGAAACCATGGCAGAGAGGTGTTGGAAACGACTGCAGTGAAGGCTCAAAAAACCCCAACTCCAACTTCTTTGTGGCTAAATCGTCTGTACCGGCACCTGCTATTGTACCCCCAGAATGGTCTGAGGTGGTGGGCCCTTCAAGGGAAACTACAGTGATGGTGAATGGTGTGTCTGCCCGGGCCGTGCTTGATAGTGAATCTCACACAACCATAGTATTTCAAGATTGGTACCAGAACCATCTGCCTGACTTGCCCCTACAACCCTTGGAAGGTCTGCATGTGTGGGGGTTGAGTAAGAGGTCCTATCCATATTCGGGGTGTGTCTGGATCTGGCTGTCATTCCCTACCACCGTGGCTGGGGTCGATGAACAAGTTGAGACACTTGCCCTAGTGTGCCCCCTACTGGACTGTATGATGGGGTTCCCCTGCTAACTGGAACAAACGCCCACATGTTAGGGAGACTAGCACAACTCTGCCATGAGAAACAAGGGCAACAGACTGGATGGGCTCTAAGAATTACAGCATTAATCAAAAGGGCTTAAGACTTGCAACAGAACCCCGATGAAGTGGACCGAGATGAGCCAGTGGGGATAGTGTGGAAAAAGGATCCTGACTTTGGTGTTGGCACCCAACGCCCAGTGTATGATCTATGGAGAAGTCCGGCTAAAGACAGATGTAAAGAACAAAATATTGATGATAGACGCCACTGGTGCAGGGGAGCTGCCAGAAGGGTTGATGGTTAAGCCCAGTGTATTACCTGCACGTGCCTACGCATGCCGAGTGATGGTGCAAGTGAGAAACATGTCGAACAGGGAAGTTCGTGTGAACCAGGGATGTACGCTGGCTACAGTACACTGTACAGACATTGCAGTATTACCCAGTAACAAATACCTTGGTGAAAAGGAGAAAGTGACCCCAGACTTATTTGACTTCAGTGATTCACCTTTGTCGGCCGAATGGAAGACCAAAATTAGCAGGAAACTTGCTCAGAGAGACCAAGTGTTCTCACTAAAAGAGTGGGACATGGGATGTGTCCATGGTGCAGAGCATAACATACGCCTACATGATGACTGACCATTTTGAGAGAGGTCCCCACGCCTTGCCCCAGCTGACACAGATGATGTTAGGAGGCACCTACAGGAAATGCTTGCTGCTGGCATTATTCAAGAATCAAGAAGCCCATATGTATCCCCCATCATAGTGGTGCGTAAAAAGAACAGATCCCTGAGGATGTGTGTGGACCATCGGACCCTCAACTGACGGACTATCCCAGATCAATACACCATTGACATGCATACAGGATGCCCTGGATTGCCTGAATTGAAGTCACTGGTTCTCAGTACTGGATCTCCGCAGCGAATATTATCAGATTCCGATGGCCCCAGAAGACCGTGAGAAAACAGCCTTCATCTGTCCTTTAGGGTTCTACGAATTCTTGAGGATGCCACAGGGGATTTCGGGTGCCCCTGCCACCTTCCAGAGATTGATGGAATGTGCGGTGGGAGACTTGACCTTGCTGGAATGTTTAGTGTACTTGGATGATGTCATTGTTTTTGGACGCATGCTAGAGGAACATGAGTTCAGACTGTTCAAAGTCCTCAATCATTTGGAAGAATTCAGCAGCCTTAAGTTATCCATAGACAAGTGCCAGTTTTTTCAAACATCTGTGAAAAATGTAGGACATATAGTGTCTGTGGAAGGGATACAGACAGATCCCAGTAAAGTTGAAGCTTTGACCACTTGGCCCCAGCCCAATAACCTAAAAGAGCTACAGCGTTTCCTGGGGTTCTGTGGATACTACCACAGGTTCATCAAAGACTATTCAAAGGTGATTCAACCGCTCCTTAACCTTACCCAAGGCTACCCTCCTACCAACCACAAATACAAAAAGGGGGCTATCAAAGACCAAGAGAAAATGTATTTTCGAACAGGTGAGCCTTTTGGGACTCGGTGAACACCCGAATGTGAAGCAGCTTTCTTCAAAGTCATATACCAGCTCACCCACGCCCCAGTCCTTGCCTATGCTGATCCTCCCAAGCCCTATGTTCTGCATATGGATGGATGCTAGTTTGCAGGGCCTTGGAGCTGTGTTATATCAAGACTACGAAGATGGCTTGAGACTGGTAGTTTTCACCAGTAGGAGCTTGACCCCGTCAAGAGCGGGACTATCTGGTCCACAAATTGGAATTCCTCACCCTAAAATGGGCCATAGTTGACCAGTTTCATGAGTACCTCTATGGGGCAAAGATATTAGTAATGACTGACAATAACCCACTGACGTATGTGAAGACTTCAGCTAGATTCAATGCCACTGGGCACCTTTGGCTTTCTGTCTTATCGATTTATGATTATGCTGTTGAACACAGACTGGGACCAAACCATATTGATGCTGACGCCCTGTCACGAAGCCCAGTTTCTAAGAGCAATTGGGTCAGATTGTCTGAACCTGACATCAAAGCATTATGCCAAAAGTTTGATAAAGATGAATAAATGTCTACGGACACAGTGGACTGTCTAGCAGATTGATTGGGCCCTCCTGATACCTGCATACTGGCTGCCTACTGCCATTTATCTGCTCTGGATATTTGTGCACTGCCTCAGTTCTATAATGACAGTATTCAGAGGGCTCAATCCAAGATCCTATGATTCAAACAGCACTTGACACCCCGCGTGTGGGGAAAGATGTGTCCAAGTTGTGTTCCCCTGACTTGCAAACTGCTCCGTTGTTCAAGGAAGGCCCCAGGTTAAAGTTGCATGATCAGCTGTTATACAGAGAGACAGTGGATTGTCATGGTCAAGTAGACAAGCAACAGCTGGTTCTACCCATGGTCTTTAAACAGCTGGTACTGCGGTCCCTCCACAATCACATAGGGCACCTCGGTACTGACAGAACTCTCGACTTGGTATGATCCCAATTCTACTGGCCAAGGATGGGGGCAGATGTCGAGCACCATGTAAAGACCTGCAATCATTGCCTCCAAGGAAAAGCCTTGCCTCAGAAGGCTGCCCCTCTTGTCAATATCACTACCGGCGCCCCTCTAGAATTGGTCTGCATTGACTTTTTGTGCTTAGAACCCAACCAAAAGAACACTGGCAATGTGTTGATAGTTACTGATCATTTTACATGGTACGCACAAGTCTTCACAACTAAAGATCAAAAGGCCCCTACCGTGGCCAAGGTGCTGGTGGAGAAATTCTTTGTTCACTATGGTGCTCCCCAGCGGATCCATTATGACCAAGGCAGAGACTTTGAAAGTAGATTAATCAAAGAAATGCTCTCTCTGTGGGAAGGGGGGTTGGAAGTCAAGAACCACTCCTATTACCCGCAGGGGGACACTCAACCGCAACGCTTTAACTGCACCCTTCTGGACATGCTGGGCACCCTCCATCGAAAAGACAAGCATAAGTGCAGCCAGCAGATTAGCACCTTGGTACACGCGTACAATTGCACCAAAAGTGACGCTACTGGGTTCTTCCCCTACCGTCGGGAGGCAGGCCCAACTGCCAGCTGATGTCTGCTTTGGGGTCTCTCCAGATGTGGTCCAAGCCAAAAACTACTTGCAGTACGTACAGAAATTGAAAGATCAGTTGAATCACGCCTATCAACTAGCTCAAACTATGGCTGCTAAGCGAAATCTCGCCAACAAAGACATGATCGACGAGTAAAAGCCCAGAAGTTGTTGCCTGGAGATAGGGTGCTACTATGCAATTTGGGACTGCATGGGAAACACAACATTGCTGATAGATGGCACCATCTCCCCCACATAGTAGTTGATAAATTGGATGATCTGCCACTGTAACCATAAAATGATTTTTAGTGTGTGGCTGCGACACAACCATTGTGACAAACTGTTTTCTCTTTTTTTTTCCTTTATTACAAACAATAATGTAATCCAGTGTGCTGCTATATTTGTTATCCACTAAGTACAAACAAGTTGTTGAAAATATATGCTTTTACATTATATGTCAGTAATACCCCAATGGGACTGCTCCTTTGGCTGCTCTAACAAGTTAGTTTTAATAGATTTAAGATAATTTTTGTATTTTGTGATTATAAGTTAAAAGTTAGGGGTTTTCCAATGTGTTGTGCAATTATTAGCTAAAGGGCTTTGTAACCTGTTTGCAACTGTCAGTCTAGGTATTAATAAAAAGTTAGCCAAGTTTGTATTTATATAAATGTTGGTAGTTATAGGCAGTTACATGCACTGATACAGTAAACATAATAAATGCCGTAACTGAATTAAATAAAACTAACGGGAAAGGTCAGTCAGTATATGTATGCCACAGGGAGATGTGACAACGTACAGATTATATGACCGTAAATCACCAGTTAGTTCATGAAGAGACACGGCAGTGTATGGGTTATGAGACTCCCCAAGCTAAAATACTGGGAGAAGCCCACGCAAGTGTATATTTGTAACTGCCTATTCAAATGCTAATAAGTAAATACACTTCTGCTTTGTTACCAACAACTCTTTCCATGTTTCTATAACAGCAGCAAGTGTGAAAGATGCAAAAACACAACGCATAATAGATTATGTGTTATTTTGTGTAACCAAAACACAAACTTATTTATCAGTCATTATATACTGTTACTTAATAGTTAGGCCATTGTATTTAAATCATTAGTTATACAATGCCGCCATCTATTGGCCATTGAGAATACTGCAGTCAATTTTAATCTATAAGAAGTACAACCTCACCAGTTCTGTCTTAAGATAGCAACCATTGATATGTTTTGTACTAACAGTATTAATTGATTTTTCAAGATAAAAATTTTAACATTTAGTTTATAAAAGCACTGTATGTAAGCTGAGTAGCTCAGCCCTAAACTAATGACTGCATGCTTGGGCAAAGTATAAGATAACAGCATGTTTAGGTATTAAGGGCAAGCCTTAAGTCATTGTATGTTGCTATGGTATAAGCGAAACTTATTGTTTCACCTAGGTCAAATTGACCCACTGGTATATGTATAAAAAATATTGTGTAAAGAAATGAAGTAAACTGTGGAAAAGTACACCACAACTTGGTATCAACTTGTTATTCTGTTTTATGATTGGCTGACTGCGAGATTTGCATATCTAGTAATAATTACATGTATATAAGTGAGTGATCTCAAGACATAGAGAGCGATCCAACATCAATATGTAACATAAGGCAAGGCGCTGATTAAATCTGCTAACTCTCCTGGCTGTCTCCATGTTGTCTCTAAGTATTATATAATGAACGTCGTAGCTGGGGTCTACCCACAACCCTAGGTTACAGCCAGTGTACAATGTGTGTCCAGAAAATGATTCCAAAGCTGTTAAGACCATGCACTGTAATCACCTACTGCCCATTGGCCAAGTTATTATTGATGCTGAACCAACACCTGACACTTCTCCTGGGCCAGTGACTCGTGCTGCTGCAAAGAGGAAACAGAGCCAACCTGTCTGTGTTGTTCCAGAACTAAGGCCTTCCCCTCAACAGGCCCAGAGTGATAGTGATGACTGTTCATCAGTCTCTGATGAGAGTGACTGTGATAATGCCTATTATCCCTCATTTGAACTGAGTCAGTTGTTTCGAGGCAATCCTCTGCAGAATCATGGGGATGAAGCTGGGCCTTCAGAACCGTCTAACCCCCCAGCTTCCTCCCTGGACCCACTGATTCTTTAATATTGTGATGGTGTAGACTTCACACGGATGCCAAGTTTTTCCAGGCAGGGAAGGGTGTAACCCCCCTACAAATGGGGGCTCCCGAAAGTCTTCCTTGGGTGTGCCTAAATGCCCACTGCCAGGCTGGTATCCTGCGTCTTAGCATTTTAAAAGTGTTTGTATGAGAGTTTCTTAATGCCTTTGTGCTCTGTCTCTTTAAGAGCTGCCTGTAACATGGTGCTTATTTAATCTGGGAGGAGGCTGAGTATTTCTATGCTCAAGTCCCAGCCGGGCTGCCAGATAATTGCTCCGTTCTGCCATCGTTTTTTGCGCAGAGGGAGCTTTATTAGAAGCTGTACTTATCTGCTGATTGTCTATTAGCATAGTAATGATATTGTAGTTTGTCTAACCTGCCTTCTTTGCAGCATGAACAGTTCTGTTTATCACCACCATCTTGGTCCAGGACTGCCAGATTGGGCCAATCAGTACCTTTGGGGACCCTAAAATTTCTGTAGGAATTGTAGTTTTGAGACTTTGGTGCCTAAATGCACCTGGAGGGGGAGCCCTTGCTTTGACAGACTGATGGATCAACCAACCAGAACCTTTTGGACAGAAGGTAAATTCCCAAGCTGACTGCTACAGTCAGTCAGTCTGGAGTTAGAGTTTGAAGAGTAAACAGCTTGAGTATTGAAGCAGCAGCTCCTGCGTAGTTTGCACGGGAGAAATGTGGAAGAGCTGAGTTTTGGCCTGCCTGTCTGCTGTCCCTTGTCAGGGAGCTTTTCAAAGAATCGGACTGTATCCGGAGTTGTGAGACAGACTTAAGCCACTGAATTGGTGACCAGGCTTGAAACCTGAAGAAGACCGAAGGTTTGCTGAACGCGATCGGCCTGTCAGGACCTTCATTTACCGTTGAACTCCCAGTTTTGTGCAGAGAGACTGTGATTGCAGCCGGACTGTCATCCGCCTGATATAGTGGTGATTGCTGTACTATAAATGTGCTGTGTGCTGCTAGTGGGTCGCAATTTGGTTCCCCACTGTGTGTTTAACTGTGCCTTGTGTGCTGGAGGCTGCATCCAGCTTTCTCAGACTCACATCTGAACTATTCCTCGGCTGGGGCCTTGTCACACTGGCCCAGCCAGATTACTCACGCCACAGAGAAAACCATTGATGAGACCTGCCTGGGGATCAGCCTCCTACTCTACGCCTTGAACAGGAACGACACCTTGGTGATTCATGTGGGCCCTGCTTCTCCTGGCACTCAACCTGCAGTCTCAATTCCATCCCTGCTGTGTCCTGTATTGGGTACCGTGAATAAACAACGGGGTAGCTCCCTGCAACATCAGCTAAATCAAAAGTGCTGTCATCTAATTCACTTGTTTTCTTGTCACGAACTGAGCCATCCGGCTCCAGACTACAAATTGTGGGTGGTTGTGCATGTTTCTTTCTTCCATCACAGGGCCCCAACCAGCTGTGATGCTGGCCTACCCCAGGCAACGATCCAGGCAAGCCCACCTTACTCCCACCTGGGTACCCAGAGTGTATGACTTTTAGGGACTCTGAAGTGCATGCATGATTGCCTGATTGATTTAGCCTTTAAGCCAATCAACCTAATTACGCCCCTCCCTTGTTCAATTCTCCTGAATAAATCAGATCTAACTCTTTTTGCATTTAATCCGACTGTGGTTCCAGTTTGTACCAAAAGCACTGTACTGTTATTTGCTGTGCCTAACCTTGTTTTACAGGGGTCTCCAGGGTTGAACTGGTGGAACCAGCCCTGGTGGTAAGTGCAAACAGTGTGGGGATTTGTATGCTGAATAGGGGCTACTGTGAAAGTGTTTGTTGTACATTGTCTAGGCCACTAGAGGGGAAAAAGGTGGGTTACAGTATCCTGCAGGGCTGTACCCAGGTTAGCCTTGTTACTAACAACTCTGTTCTCTGGGTGGAGGCACCCGTTTCAGTACCCAGGCCCCTTAACCTGCAACTAGCCACACAGGCAGGGGTAGCAGCCCTTGGGATAGCACCACCTAGGGGTTACACATGATTTAAAGGACAGGTGAAAGGATCTAGGGAATGTTTGGTGGCCCAGATGGCAAACCACTTCCACTTCATGGTATAAGTGGCACAGGTGGAAGGCTTGTGGGCACCACCAGGACATCCGCCACCCTGTTAGAGACTCCAAACCTGATGATGGCTACATCTTCAGGAGCCATGCATGCAGATGGAGCGACATGAAGTTGAGATGGACTAGCGTCCCCCAGTCCTGAGTCACCAAATTCCTGCAATGGGGCAGAGGGATCGGAGGTTCCTCTGCCAGCTGCTGAAACAGAGGGAACCATATCTGGTGAGGCCAAACAGAAGCTACCAGGATCATGCTGGCCCCTCCATTTGCAGCTTGATCAGCACCCTCTGTCTTAGTGGAAACAGAGGGTATGTGTACAGAAATCTCCCACTCCAAGAGAGGGACACGGTATCTCACCAGAAAAGTCCAAGCACTGGATCTAGCGAGCAGAAATTGGGCGGTTTTGCATTGAGTGGGGACGCAAAAAGGTCGAACTCTGGATGACCCCATCTGTCGGTCAGATCGTCTGCTACAGAGGAGAAAAGCTCCCATTTGTGCATGCTGAACTGAGTCCCACTGAGACTATCCGCCAGGGTGTTTAAGACGCCTGGCATGTGGACTGCAGAGTGTCAGATTGTGCTCCAGTGTCCAATACCACACTCTCATGGCCTCCCTGCAAAGGCAGGACGAGTAAGTCTCGCCCTGCTTGTTGATGTAGTAGATGACACTCAGGTTGCCTGACTGCACTAGCAGCTGGCCTGGAGCAAGATGCTCCTGCAAAGCTTGCATGGCATAGGGCACTGCTCTCATCTCCAGGACACTGATTATGCAGGCCAGCTTCCCACTGGGACCAGGAGCCCTGGATTTGAAAGGGACCCAGGTGTGCTCCCCAGCCTAGACGCGAAGCATTCATGGTTAGGATCTGATGCAGGGAAGAAATCTGAAAAGGAACCCCTTGAAGAAGTTTCGAGGAGACCATCCAAACTAGGAAGGAGACCAGGACCTGTTGTTCTAACTCATCCGTATGCTGGTTCCATTGTACTCTGAGGACCCACTGAAGGGTAAGCATGTGAAGTCTGGCCAGTGGAATGGTGGAACTGGCCACAGCCATTACCAACTCTGAGCTACTTCCTGAGCCTGAACCATAAGGCATTCTTCCCTGCTTTGGGGCAAGAAGGTCTTCCCCTGTTCGGAGTCCAGAACCGCCCCAATGTACAGCAGTCTTTGGGACAGTACTAGAATGGACTTGGGCAGGCTGACCATTATGCCCAGAGAGTGGAAGAGCTGGAGAGGGCGCTCCAGAATCAGCAAAAGCTGTTCCCTGGATGGGGCCTTGAGAAGCCAATCGTCCAGGTAAGGAAAAACATACAGACCCTCTCTTCTGAGAGCTGCTGCGACTGCTGCCATGCATTTGGTAAAGATGTGCAGTGCAGAGGATAAGCCAAAGGGCAGCACTTTGAACTGGTAGTGATCGCCCTGAAAGGCAAAGCGAAGAAACCTCCTGTGAGGAGGAAAGAACGAAATGTGCAGGTAAGCATCCTGCATATCCAGTGAACAGAACCAGCCCTCGGCCTTGAAGAGAGGCATGAGGCCTGGCAAAGTCACCATCCAGAACATTTTGTGATGGACAGAGATTGAGGTCCAGGATGGCCCTCAGATCACCGGTCTTTTTGGGGACCAGGAAAAACCGGGAATAAATCCCCCGTTTCTCAGTCACTTTGGCATCAGTTCAATTACCTGCTTGTGCAGAAGTGACTGTACTTCCTCCTGGAGGACAGCTACATGGGTGGGGGGTAAGTCTGAGGGTGGTGGAGGGGTATCTGGAGGCTGTTGAACGAGCTCCAAGGTATGACCGCTCTCTATGACCTGCATGATCCAAGCATCTGAAGTTATGGTTCTCCACTGATTCAGATGGAGGGAGAACTGACCTCCAACCACCGCCTTCTGGGTCTGGATCAGAGGAGGGGGGGTCTGGCAAGGAGTCAAGCAGAGGTGGGACCAGCTGTGGAGGCCGGTCCGTCATGTCTGGGACATTTGGCTGCCGCTCCAATATTAGAGGGGGCGGGCAAGACAGACGGCTCTGCGCTTGCCCTGAGTGCGGGGGCCTGAGCCCGGTCTATTGGGCAGTCTACAAAAAGTAGAGTTGGGTTGAGTGTGGTAGAGAGAGCAGACAGACTTAATGGCTGTGCCAGAGGCCTGCAGATCATTAATGAAGGGGAGGAAATTGTTTAACCAGGAAAGGCACACTAAGGCAAAGCTTGTTTCCAGGTGCGACCTGGGAGCACAAGGAAGTTAAGTGACTTGCTCAAGGCCGCACAGTATGCAAGTGGGGGCTGTGGGATTCAAATCCTGGTCTCCATGTTTGCAGCTCAGAGCCCTAAACCTCTGTGCTATACTGCCTCCTAGGCCTAATGAGGTCCTGGACATCAGGGCCGAAGAGTTTGGTGCCACTGAAAGGGGCATTAAGCACCTTGTTCTGCACATCAGCTGCAAAGTCAGAGACCCTCAGCCATGAGTGCCTATGAAGGCATATGCCAGTAGCAGCTGCCCTGGCTGCTGTTGGCCATATCATATAGGGCCCTGAGAAGATATTTACATACATCCTCAGCAATTTGCAGGCACTGAAGCAATTCCTGCTTCGAGGAGTCATCAGAAAGGGCCTGAGCTGCTGCCTTGCCCTTCCTCCAGTTGGCATTCTGGAGCTTAACCATGTGTGACAGATAGTTTATGATCCTTAGGCCCAAAGTAGAGGAGGCATGAACTCTCTTACCCCAGAAGTCAATCCTGTGGGATTCCTAGTTGGGGGAGGGAACTAAGGTGCTTTGGTGCCTTAGACCTGTCATGGGCTGTCCTGATGACCACAGAATCAATTTTTGCCTGGGCAGCAAAATACGGAAGGTCCTGAGGGGTATTGTAAAGCTTGTCTGTGTTATGCGGCATACCTGGCACCATATCTGGCCTGTGCCAGGCTGCCATGATGGCATTTTTCAGGGCTGGCAGCACAGAAGGAATAAGCTTAGGGGAAGATTCAGGAACCTCCAGGAAGTCCACCAGATCTTTTCTGGTGGCATCCTCCTCCTCAGTCTGGAAGCCCATAGTGGCAGACAGTTGCTTCATGACATTGAAGATGGTGGCATCCTCAGAAGGAGACCTTGGAGTATGCTTGACTGAGTCCTCACTGACTGAAAAGGCAGCAGACTTATCAGAGATGAGGATTTCTTCCTCCTCCTCCTCTATGTCATCAGGGAGGATGAGATCAGGATGGTACTCCTCCTCAACGTCGACCTCCTCGTCTGGGTCTGGAGTGGTCGTCAGTGGGCCACAGGGAACCTCCCATGTTCAACAAACAGGTGTCAACGATGCAGACAATGAAGGCCTATTGAAGGCAGTAAACTGCTGAACTAGTACGCTAGTGAACTTGACAAGTACTTCCTTCAGATCCATGGTCATCATCGACGGAGGTGGGTTCGATGGCACGGAAGCCGATGACCCTCCGTCCTGAGAACCCAACGAGCCTGTAGTCCTCGGAGAGGAAGGGGTAGGTCTAGATGGAGCAACCGTTGATGAGAAGCCCGTCATCAACAGAGGAAGGGCCAATGACCCAGAGGTCGATGGCCAGGCACCCTGACAGTTGGGCAGAGAAGCTGTCGGTATGGGCCTGGTAGAAACAGAGACCTGGACAGCTGGTCTCTTCATCGTGGCAGCCACCGTCGATGAAGAGGCCCCCAAAAATGGAGAGGCAGCGGAATGGGATGGTTGCCAGGGAGAGCAGTCGTGATCCCGGTGTTTTTTTTTTTTAATTTCCTGTTTATGCTCCCCCCTGCTCCCTACACTCCGCTGCCTCAGGAGTCACCCATGGCATCTGTCCTTCCTCACCTTGTCTGGAATCCACGGTGCACCCTCCATGTAGTCATGGTTTTTGGCCCCCAGGTGGGGATGAGGTGGGGGCCCATACACTCTGAACATCTTCTGTGCATCAGAGCACCAGTCAAGTGCCAAGCCACAGCCCCCCTCCCTCCCCGGAGAAGGCAAGTGGTCCCTGGATGCTCAGCCTCCTACCCCCGACAAGCCTTCTGGCCCCCAGGTTCATTCCCAAACCTGGGTCACCAGCCCAATCCCAGTCTTTTTTGTGACTTTTCCCCGAGGATTTGTCTCTGGCCATGGCAGCCTGGGAGCTTGAACATCCAGTGGGTGACTGAGCGGCTGGGGCCCTAGAGGATCCCTGCCTTGAGCTGGCTACCTGCTGTTCCATCAGGAATTTTTTGAGAATCTTCTTGCATCGCCTGAGGGTTGTCTGATTAAATTTTTGTTGATGTGGTCAGACCCAAGACAGTAGACGCAAAGAATGTTTGCCCCTAGAGGCAATCTTCCTTCTGCAGTGGCAGCGACAGAAAAGAGAAGATGAAGGATTAACTCTCAACATAAACAAAAAGAAAAAATCTCTAAATGAGATTTAGGTAAGAGTAATAGGGAAAAAAATGCATCTGTATGGTGAAAAAGGTGTGAACACTGTGACGGACCTTCCACGGAGACTGTGCTTGCAAGTTGACAGGAAAGAACTGAGGAGGGAGTGGGGCCACTGACACCTATATAGGGTTACTGATGTTGGCAGACATCGATGGTGTGGCCGGCCCTAGTCATACTGCTGAAAATCTTCCGTGTGGATTCCCCTTCACCGATGGTGAAGGATCCTACAGTGTAACCCGATGACTGAAATACCCCCGAAGAAGATCTGGTTTGCACTGATTTTGTGACAGTCCTTTGTGATTGCAAATCGGGTCACATAACTCTTTCCACAGCAACAAACTGCGGTGTCACAGAGGATCATGACATGACGTCAACAAAGGATTTCCCAACAGAAGCAGATGAACTCGACAGGATAAGAATCCCCATTCCATGCAAATTAACCTAGTAATGAAGCACAAAAATATATAATACATATTATATTTGCCAAAGGTTTCTCTAAAGTGGCAAAAAGCACTGTAAAGCAGCGACATTTGTTAGTCACGCCAAGCTCTGAAATGAGTCCCAGTAGCTCACGCATCACTGCCATTGACTTATAATGGGAAGGGGGCTCAATTTAAAGATAGGGCCCTTATGGGCCCCCTTAGCTTCCAAAGCCCATAAAGTGTAATTCCAACGTCGTCTTCAGCAGAAATGTTTTTCTGGTAAAAATATCTATGTTACCATTTTTCTATTTGTTTTCTTTCATTCCTGATTGAAGATACAGGGTTTTGACATTTTTAAAAGTCCTCGCTCCCTCGTCATGCCCACTATGGAAAAAAAAATACATACATACATATATATCGTGGTGTGTTTCTACAGTATGCTGTTTATCAACAGAAATATGTGGTAGTGCCATCCTAATACGTCCACAGTATGAATCTGGTATGTACATTCACAAAGTAACCTCACTGGAAGAGATTTTTAAAGACTGTGAGTGATGACCATTTTTTAAACACCTGTCACTAATTACAAAATCAGTTATACCATCTCTTAAAAATATCAGAAAATTAAGTGTACACTTTGGATAAAACCAAGGATGGCACCAATAGATTTTTAGCCAACTAAGAAATACTGCTACTTTTAAGGCCTAATTTTTTATATCATAAAACTTACATTTTTTCACCTTTGAACATTATCCCCCATATCCCTATTATTTCTGTTTGAAAATGGGAACATTAAACTAAGCAATAATGCATGGCAGGGCATATGTTGTGCTGGGATAATGTCATGCCTCGGGTGGTTGGGCACAAGGCAGCAGACCGAGTGTATCCAACAACTGAGAAGTGACATTATCTCACAAGACACATGCCTGGAGTGCATTACTGCAATTATAAAACGTCTTTCTCATAAAAAGAAAAAATGTGAAAAATGCATCTTTAAAATACAAGTTTAGCTGCTTTTTGAATAGGCAAGATGCTGTCCTAGGATAACATCACTGTTGAAGGTCAGCACTGACCAGTCAGAGTCCAGTTATTTTTCTTGCCATTTTATAATGTATATTAACTGTGACTAGGGCTGCGAGTTTCATTTTGTAAATGCATGCTAGTGGGGAAATCCAGTCTTAAGCCGAAAGGCTGGCAGCGCTAGTGTTTGATCACATGAGGTCACTAGAGACCAGCTAACAGAATTGTGCATGCAATATAAGCATACACATTGTATAATATATATATTTCTATATAACAAATCACACACGCACACACGTGCACACACACAAACAAAAAAAAAAACTAGATAAACATGTGGGGAGTAGTGCAATGTAATGGCTGTGGGGCAGCAGTCTTCCGGGAGTCTTTCTGGAGGCTGAGATGCTGCCCTATTTGCAGACAACTATCTGCCCTGAGGGAGAAAGTTGCCCGTCTTCAGGCCGCACTGGACAGTAGTAAGGAAACCTTCCCCCAGGCCACACTGGACAGTAGGAAGAGAGCCTCCCCCATCCAGGGAGCACTAGCGCCACCACCACTGCCTCAGAGGTTGCGAAGAAAGCACAGCAGTTGGACCACAGTGGGCTCAGGGAGGGTGAGGAGGGTGGAACAGAGGCACACCCAGTCAATTGTTCCACTCCACAATCCATACACCATTCTGGGGGAGCATAGCTCCCCTATGGATGCACCCGCAGAGAAGACTGATGACAACTGTCACAAGGGAGGCCCACAGGAAGGAGGCAGAGGACACCGCAGGGAAAGGAAGCAGCTCCTGGTGGGGGACTCAATTATTAGGGGTATAGAACTGGGGGGAGCTGGGAAAACTGAAGTAAGGTGCCTGCCTGGTGCCATTGCTTGGAGGGACAGGAAGAGCATCCTCAGGATCACGAGAACAGCTGCAAGGGATTCTGAGCTGGACGTAATTGTCCACCTAGGGACAAATGACTTGGCTCATAATGAGATTAGAGCAGTGCAGGAGGACATTGCAGAGTTGGGGAGGGACCTAAGACAAGTAGCACACGCAGTATCCTTCTCAGAGGTGCTGCCTGTCAAAAGCATGGGGGAGGCGAGGGTGGTGGCACCATGCAGTTTAATGAATGGTTGAAAAATGGTGCGGAGCACAGGGGTTTAGCTTCATTGGGGACTGGGGTTCCACCTGGAGGACACCAGCCTATACTGGCAGGATGGTCTGCATCTGTCCAGGAAGGAACAAGTCTTTGAGCAATTGGTTTAAATATTCATTTGCAAGCTTTTAAACTAGTCAAGGGGAGGCACTGACAAGCAGCAGGAAAATCCCAGCCTCTCCCTACAAAACAGGGTACTAAATGAGAAAAGACAGCGGTAGAACGGTCAGTGGGGATGCTGCAACAGAAGGTAAAGCCATCAAAAATGGAGAGCAATGAGTACCAATGCCCGTAGTCTGGGTAACAAGCTTCCTGAATTAGTGGCCTTGATGGAGGAGGAACATCTGGATATCGTGGCAGTCACAGAAACATGGTACACAAAACCATGACTGGGACATAAACATACCAGGATACACTGTCTACAGGAGGGACAGGGAGGGTAAAAGAGGAGGAGGTAGTTCTTTACATAAGGAAGGAATAAAAGCAACAGAACAAAAGGTAAACAGGGAGGAGAAGAAGCACTGTGGGTAAATTTGGAGACAGGCAATGGCACCTCAATACGCACAGGGGTTGTATACAGACCCCCTTCTCAGGGGGAGGAAATGGACAGGGAAATGATAGAAAGTATACTTAGGATGGCAGAAAAAGGGGAGATATTGCTGATGGGTGATCTGAATATGCCAGATGTTAACTGGAGTGCAGTTGCAGCTGCCACTTCGAAGAGTGCAGTTATTCTAGATGCCCTACAGGGGGCATGCCTTAGACAACTAGTACTGGAGCCCACTCGAGAGGGAGCAATATTAGACTTGATTCTCTCAAATGGAGATGGAGAGAGGATCACAGATGTAGAAGTGGGTAGCCATCTGGGAACTAGCGACCATCGAACAGTATGGTTCACAATAAACACAGCAATAGAGTCAAGCCATACAAAGACAAAGTACTGGACTTTAGGAGGGCTGACTTTGCCAAAATGGTGAGTGCCTAAGGAATGCACTAGCAAATGGGCAGGAAGGAGGGTGGAAGAACAATGGGAATAATAAAACTGCCATCACAGAGGTAACAAGCCTTTGTGTGAAGCAAATAAACAAAACAAAACGATGTAAGAAACCACTATGGTTCTCAAGGAAGTGGCAGTGAAGGTTCAAGAGAAAAAGAAAGCATTCAGGAAGTACAAGGAATCGAGAAGGAGCAGGACAGAGAACTGTATCAGTTAAAGCAAAGGAGGCTGGGAAGGCAGTCAGAACAGCAAAGGCCCAAACCGAGGAAAAGATAGCCAACTCAGTTAAGAAGGGATAAAACCTTTATAGGTACATCAGAGCAAAGGAAGACCAAGGAGGGATAGTGAGGCTTAATAAAGGGAGGGAGGGTGGGCAGAGGGAGACTGTGAAAAGGCAGAGATACTAAACAAATATTTTTGCTCAGTATTTACAAATGAAGAGAGGGAGGTACATAAAACAAACTGTAGTAACACTCTGGATACAGAAGTTGATACCAGCCCATTTACAGAAGAAAGGGTTCTGAAAGAACTCTTAAAACTGAAGGTGGACAAAGCAATGGGGCCTGATGGGATTCATCTCAGAATTCTAAAAGAGCTAAGGGTAGAACTAGTGACACCACTGACTACCCTTTTAACAAATCATGGGAGGATGGGGTGGTACCCGAGGACTGGAGGAGGACAGATGTGATTCCCCTTCACAAAAGTGGGAGCAAGGCAGAAGCAGGAAACTACAGACCTGTTAGTTTAACCTCAGTGATAGGGAAAATTATGGAATCACTTCTGAAGGAAAGAACTGTCTAGTATCTAGAGGCCAGAGGGGCACAGGACCCTAGGCAGCATGGATTCACAGCGAGAAGGTCATGCCAGACAAATCTAAATAGATTTCTTTGACTGGGTGACCAAAGTAGTAGATCAGGGAGGGGCTGTGGACATGGCCTACCTAAACTTTAGCAAGGCATTTGACACAGTCCCCACACAAAAGATTAATATACAAGTTAGCCAGCCTGGGAGTGGGTCCCAAGATGACAGCCTGGGTAAAGAATTGGCTGGAGAATAGGACACAGAGAGTAATAGTAAATGGAGTCCACTCAGAAGAAAGGAGGGTTACTAGTGGGGTACCGCAGGGTTCAGTATGGGACCGGTCCTCTTCAATATCTTTATAAGCTGACATTAGGAAGGACTGGAAGGAAAAGTATGTCTCTTTGCAGATGACACTAAGATCTGCAACAGAGTTGATGCACAGGGTGGGGTGGAAAGGATGAGAAGGGACTTGGCAAGGTTAGAGGAATGGTCAAATGTATGGCAGCTTAGATTCAATGCTAAGAAGTGCAAGGTAATGCACCTGGGAAACAAAAACCCAGGGGAAGAGTACACAATGGGGGGTGAGATACTAACAACAACAAAAATGGAAAGGGACCTGGGGGTAGTCATATCAGATGACCTAAAGGTGGGCAAGCAATGTGAGAGGGCAGCAAGGAGGGCTGGGGGGATACTGAGATGCATAGGGAGAGGCATCACCAGTAGAAAACAGGAAGTTATTATCCCTCTGTACAGACAGCTGGTGAGACCCCATCTGGAGTACTGTGTGCAGTTCTGGAGACCCAATCTCTGCAAAGACATAGACAGGATGGAAGCTGTCCAGAGGAGGGCAACTAAAATGGTGCAGGGTCTGCACCGGAAGACATATGAAGAGAGACTTAAGGAGCTTAATATGTATAGCCTCGAGGAAAGGAGGGAGAGGGGGGACATGATAGAAACTTTCAAGTACCTCAAGGGAATCAACAAAGTCCAAGAGTAGCATCTTTCAAAAAAGAGGTGTGCAAGAACAAGGGCACAACTTGAAGATAGAGTGGGGTGACTCAGGTAATTTAAGGAAGTATTTTTTCACAGAGAGGTTGTGGATGCATGGAGCGGCCTTCCGGAGGAAGGTTGTGGGGTCAAAATCAGTGGTGGAATTCAAGCATGCATGGGACAGTCATAAGGCAATTCTGGGGGGTAGGGGTAAGAAGAAGTAGGCTGCTGGTTAACTAGGATCTGCAGCTTATCCAGTAGGTAGGGAAATGGGCAGACTGGGTGGGCCAAGCGGTCCTTATCTGCCGTCAAATTCTATGTTTCTATGGCTAATGGGCTAGAAGCATTCAGTTACTGTAACAACACTATAATGCACAGGTCACTGTGCATACAGCAGCATCATAAAGCACTTTGCAAAAATTGGAATTAGCACTATAAAAATGAGTATGTGCTTTTACACAGTAAATGTTATCGTTTAACCAGCCGGAAAAGCTCCAGGGCACTATTCTAGGAACCTGGTTTCAGGACCAATTTTTAAACTAAATGTCGATCCAAGCAGAAACACTTTTGGTGACCCCCCTTCTCCACTCCCACAGCCCCATATCTTGCCTTCTTTCTGCCCCCCCCCATGCAAATTCTCTAAACACAAGGGCAAAAACAATAATTGTGGTTTTTCACTTTTTTTAGCATTTCAAGCTGATCCCCATGTGGACTTTCTACTCTAGTGCATCCTTCTGTTCTGGCACCCCGCATGACTACTTGGTTCACTTCTGCCTAACACCACCCCTGCCTGGGTTCAATTCCCAGTTATGCCATGATTTCCTTCTCACTGCAGTCTGCTTTTCAAACGTTATGCAGTGGCTGATACTGCACCATGAATTACTTTTCCATCTTCATTGTTCTTGGTTGAGGACTTGGGGAAGAAAGTGACTGTGTCATGCTCTGGTCTACCGGTTAAGTGTAATTGCTGTAAACTAGAGCTTTGTCCCTCACAAACAATCTACAACGGAGGTGCATTCAGGATATTCTTTTTTTTTTAAATTTGCATTTTTCACCTTCCTAGCTGCCGGCCACCCAATTTTCAGCCCGGTCATGGGCCGACGGCTTCCACCCCCACATCGGCCTCGGGTCCTCAATACCCCGTGGCTTACCCCCACGGTGGGGCTGCGGGATGGAGAGGGCAAGACATTCCTCAGAGACCGTAATTGGTCGGAGGACTAGCCTGGGGGGGCTAATCAAAGCCGTGGCGGGCTTCATGGAGGGTGGCCGGCAGCCGTCCATTTTCCTCTTTTCGGGGGCGGGGTCATGCAATGGCGGCCCAGTCCGCCCGCCTCCTACAATCTTTGAGCGGCAGTGAGTGCTCCTGGCCTCCCCGGAGTCCCCATCGCCCGGATGCTACCCATCCCTCCCCGGAGAAGGAGAGCAGTCCCACGGACGCCGATCCTTCTCCCCGGCTGCCCCTCCGAACACTCGGGTCCGCCTCAACCCGGTCGCCGCATCGCGAAGCGAAACCAACCGCTGCAATCGACGAGCCGCGTACGCATTCAGGATATTCTAATACCCTGCTTATGACATCACAATCATTTCCATAGCGACAGTCTATGATGTCACATGCTGGCAATATTATAACTTCATCTCCTGCGTAAGCCTTACCTGAAGAGTCCCCATATTTGATAATGTAGTTTTAGAAATTGAAACTAAAATTGACAGCAGATAAGGACCACTAGGCCCATCTAGTGTGACCATTTTTCCTGCCTACTGTAAAAGCCGCAGACCCTACTTGAGCTCCAGCTTCACCTCCTCGTTCCTATTGCTAGGGTTCCTCTATGCCTGTCCCATCCATGTTTGAATCCTCCCACTGTGTTTGCCCCCACCACCTCTGCTGGGAGTCTATTCCATGCATCCACCACCCTTTCTGTGAAGAAATATTTCCTTATACTGCCCCTAGTCTACCCCCTTCCAACCTCATGTCATGCCCCCTCGTTCCTGGACATCTCCTTTTCTGAAAGATGCTACCCTCTGGTACCCTATTTATGCCTTTTAGATATTTGTGGGTTTCTATCACATCTCCCCTGTCTCTTCTCTCCTCCAGGGTATACATACTGAGATCTCCCAGTCTCTCCTCATATGACTTCTGGTGTGGCCCTGCACCATTGTTGTTACCCTTCTTTGAACTGCCTCAAGCCTGTCTATGTCCTTACGGAGATGTGGCCTCCAGAACTGGACACTATATTCCAAATGAGGCCTCACTAATGATATGTACAGTGGCATCACCACCTCCTTCCTTCTGCTGGTGATACCTCTCCCTATGTATCCCAGTATCCCACTGGATCTCCCCACAGCCTTGGCACATATTTTTGTCACCTTTAGGTCATCAGATATGATTACTCCAAAATCCCTTTCCTGTTTGTTGACTATCAGTCCCCCCAATCATGTAATCCTCCCATGGTTCTTGCGCCCCAAATGCATGATTTTGTACTTTTTCGCATTCATCCATGGCCTTAGTCACCCAGTCAAAGAAATCAATTAGATTTGTTTTACATGACCTTCCCATGTGAATCCATGCTGTCTCGCATCCTGTACTCCACTGGCTTAAAGACGTTCCATGATCCTTTGCTTAAGTAGTGATTCCATAATCTTCCCCACTACTGAGGTAAAGCTGACTGGTCTACAGTTTCCAGCCTCCTCCTCCTTACTGCCACTTTTGTGATGAGGGACTACATCTGCCCTCCTCCAGTCCTCCGGAACCACTCCCATATCGAGTGACTCGCTGAGCAGTGCTGCCAGTGGTGGCACCAACACCTCCCATAGTTCCTTTAATATTCTAAGATGTATCCCATTGCCTTGTCCACTTTCAGTTTTGTGAGTTCCTTTAGGACTCTCTTCTGTAAATGGACTGGTGTCCATCTCCCTCCAATATTTGTTCATGTTGTCTAACTGTGGTCCCTCACCTTCTTCTGTGAATAAAGAACAAAAATATTTGTTCAGTATTGATGTTTTTTCCAGGTCCCCTTCCACACCCTCCCCTTCTTCCCCTTTAAGCCTTACTATCCCACCCCTGTTTTTTTTTCTTTCACTAATATACCTATAAAAGGTTTTTTCTCCTTTTTTACCTCCTGTGCTGTTATTTCCTCCAAATTGTGCACCTTTGCTATCCTGACTGCTTTCCCTGCCTCCCTCTGTTTATGTAGATACACTACCCTGTCCTCCTCCCGCTGCGTTTCCTTGTACTTCCTGAAAGCCATCTTTTTCACCCTTACCTTCCTGGCCACTTCCTTTGAGAATCACAGTGGCTTTGGCTTTCTCTTGTTTACTTGCCTAATGCAAAGGTTTGTTGCCTCCACTGCGGCTCCTTTCAGATGGGCCCACTGCTCCTTCACTCCCTCCCCTTTGTCCCTCCATGCCAGGACATGCTTGAGACATATCCCCATCTTAGTAAAGTCTGCCCTCCTGAAATCCAGGCCCCTCACTTTTGTGTGGCTTGACTCTGCCACTGTACTTATGTTGAACCACACTGTGTGATGATCACTGGATCCCAGTAGCTGTCCTTAGTAAGAAAGGATAGAAAGATTTAAAATACAAAATTGTTTGAAAGTAGTTTAACTTAGTTCTGATTATACAGATTAGGTTTTTGGTTGGTGACCAATGCCATTCTTAAAGAGCACTAGTCTCAGTGCTTTACATAAGTCCCCATTAGTTGATTACCTCAAAAGGACTTAAGAAGTTCAGTTTGCTAAGCCTTGCTAGTTGAGCGATGGCTTTGATTTGACACCCGTAGACCACTGAACAAAAAAAAAAAAAATGCCCTTGAAAACCTGTTCCTACTGGTATCAGAAGAGCACCCCCCCACCCCCTGTTCTTCAGACTAATACATCACAAAATGTCTAAGTGTAGGGTGGCAGAACTTTGTTGAACACGCAAGAGGAAGAGATCGGGCAGCCAGCTCCTATGAAGGGAGGATTTACAGTCCCTTCCCCTGATAAAAATCATTCAGTAAAGTCCTTTTGAGGTAAGCCAACAGCGGAAACTTTGGAGAATTTCTTCAAACAAGCACCACTGGTGCTCTTTAAAATCTGCATTTTAAAAGTCATTATCGAGACACACAGCGTTAGAATGTGTACATTCCTGCTTTGACTGAAGAAATCTAAAGGTGATTTGTAAAATGTGTCACACACAGACAGCATCACAACAGAAAACGGATAATTAGAATTGACAATCCAATGATTTGGAACAAGAGAGTCAAGAAGTGCTCAGATCAAGAACCACTTACTGTCACATTTCATCCCTTGGTGGATGAGGCCGTACAGCAGCGAGCCACAGTGGTCACAAAACGTGGGGCTAGAGTAAGTGTGTACTTTAAATTTGTGCTTACTCCTTGGATCCTGAAAGACCAAAACAAACCAGTAGGTTAGAACGGAACAGAAACACTACAATAGCATACATATTTTTTTAATTTTTGCATTGTAACTTTCAGAACAATTTTTAGGCAGGTTTTATTACCTATTCTAATATTTTATAACTTCTCTGCCACAGTTTATACCAAGTACTAGGTCACAATAACTGTCATTTTGTTCTACCTGTACCACAATGCCAATACCAACATGATCTTTATTCTGGACTGAATATCTTACCACCTAGAGATCACAAGTTAAGTGGTGTGCTAAAATTTCCTTTAGGAACAGAGGAACATCTGAACATAGGAAAGTGTCAGCAGAAAAGGACCTCCAGACCCACCTGGTCTGGCCATTTGCCTAGCACCCCTAGGCCTGCCCCTGATCTCCCCCCCCCACACCCTTCAACAGACCTCTGTGTCTGTCCCACACCCTCTTGAACCCCCCCCCACTGAATTCATTCCCATCACCTCCATAGGCAGCCCATTCCAGGAGTCCACCACTCTCTCTGTAAAGAAGTTCTTCCTGATGTTGCCCCTAAACTTGCCCCCCTCCAGTTGGAGATCATGACCTTTTTTTCTGGGGCACCTCTTCATCTGGAAGGGGATATCGGGAGTCACCTTGTTTTCTTATCAAGTATATTATAATATTCAGGTGACTTTTTAGAAAACAAATGTGTATATTTGGACACGTCGGTCTACCAGGAGAAGTACACATTTGGTAGAAAGAGTGGTCAGAACTAAAGCTGGAGAGAGAAGTCCTTTACATTTCATGTCCCAAAGCAGTCAAATCTTCTTCCAAGTAATAATATTCTGGGAATGACTGGACAACATTTAAAAAAATGAAGTACAAAATAGTTTGACACTGCATCATCATGGTCCTGGGCTGGATTTTCAAAGGCTGATGCAGCGCTTGCATGAAACCCTGCAGCAAACCAGTTTTTGGTGCAACTGTGCAAAACACTTTTGTAGCCACTGCACCCGATTTTATGTGGTCAGGCACAGTTGCAACACTTTACCTGTTTTATGGCAGCTTGCACCAAATATTTGGTGCAGGCCCCATAAAAAGGGTACCCAGGATTGCTGCAAAACCAAAAAAGGCTGGCCTAACTTGCAGCAATTAGCGCATGGGACAGAAAATCCAGATCATCTGCAGAGAGAATGCCACAACCCCCATTCACCATGTCGTTAGCGCACCTGGGGCTTGTGGCATTCCATGGCATTTGAAAATCTAGCCACCTGTTTTAAACCTTCCTGTGCTTCAGACTGATATATCAGTTCTGAATTCCCATACGTTCTAAATCTGTTGGCAGCCCTAAGGGTTAAAGTACCATGAATATGTATTTTTATACTTTGCTTGATACATTATGATGGATGTTTTATTGGTCAATATGTGTTGTTTTAAGTACTGCATTAAAGCCCTGCATTACACCTCGGGTTATGCCTGAAAAAGGGCAGCTCTTCACCCAATGTGGCTACCCAGTGACTAATTAAATAAATAAATAAATCTGCCGAGATCACTTCCTGGTACAATAAAAATCAATTTAATACAAGAGAACAAGGCACAAACTAGTTTTGGGAAACTGATTAGCAGTGGTTGCTAAGCAAAATATTTTTGATTTAGCATCCACAGCAGTTTGAGGAGCAATGTCTCAAAAATCTTTTTCCCAGTATCCCAGAAAACATTTTAAAATATAATTTTCAAACACAATGCAACGCATATTTCATTACTTGTTGGTGTTTATGTCCCCCAACCCACATTTTCAGTTGTTTGACATCGTCTGAATCTGGAGAGTGCTGGAACACTCCCTCTGAACTGAATAAGGTGACTGTCACTTTCTTTCTGTGGCTTTTATTTATACTTTACAGTGCTTTTTGTTTATAATTAAAGACACCGTTCAACTAACAAGGCACAAACATCTGAACACAGAGGGCCCCAATCCCACTGCAGGGTTCCTTGCATCCTGAAGGGATCTCCAGGGACACGACTCTTCCCCTTCCCCCACGTCACCTTTTCCTCTCCTTCCCCCTTCTCTTTCATGTAAGCCCTTGTTTACTTATTAACCCAGCACTTACTATTTTGTCCACTCTTTCTACATATTATGCACAACACTGTTTTAACACTGTAATACCTGCCTTACAACTGTATGTTGATGCTGATCTTGTAACTTGAATGTAACTGAAACTGGACTCTTCCCCCTCCCCACCTCACCCTTCCCTCTCCTTTCCCCTTTCCTTTCACATTAGCACTTGTTTACTTATTACCCAGCACTTATTATTGCCCACTCTTCTGCCTATTATGTGCAACACTGTTGTAACACTGCTTGTAACACCTGCCTTACAACTGTATGTTAATGTAGATCTTGTAACTTGAATGTTTAATGTCTCACTCCTATTGTACCCTTCCCCCCAGGTCACACCGGGAGAAGAGCGACTTGTCGCTCAGTGTGCCTTCCTGGTGAAACATTTCAATAAATAAATAAATAAATAGGTACTGCTCTGAGACCAAAATGTATGTTCTTATATGTATTTATTATACATATATATATATATGTATTTATTATACATATATATATATATAAAATACACATGCATGAGCACACACCCCCACACCCCCATAGATAACTGCATTAGGATCAGTTTTACTGGGGCAAAGATGGTGCTCTGAGGCTGTGTGAGTGAGCGTCTCTACAGCCAACCGTGACCGCATTCTGCTTCCTGATAGCTTTTCTTTTAGTTTGCTCTTCAGAAAATAGAGGAGAAAGATGATCGGAGAAGACTAACTCACAGGACCATTTGGATTTCACTGAGCAAGAAGAAGATAAGTGACCCCACTACGAACCTATTGTTCGCAGTGAGTAGCAGAGGGGAAGGGGAAAATGTATGGTTCTGCTCTCATTTTGTAAAAGCCTCCTCTTTCTTCTTTTGAACTTACCGCTTTCAGCAGTTTCTGGTCTGGAGAGAAATGTTTTGTAAGCTTATGGTTGTTGCAGTGCTGCTATGACGAACTCCCTTCTTTGTGTTTTGCTTCAGCCTGAGGGTGGATTGAGCCATTACTAGGGGACTGAAATGGAGGGGGGTGCCGTAGTCCTCAGCAGTGTGTTTCCTCGCGATGCAAGGTGTAAGCCCTCACCTGCAGTCAAACTCTTGCAGTATCATGCTACCCCTGTAGCAAGGTCTTGAAGTAAACTAGCTGCATTTTAGCGAATATTCAGAGGCCAAGCAGAGCAATTACTGAATTTACAGTAGAAAAAAGAAAAAAATTATAAAAGGAAAAGAAAGAGGGTACAAGAAGAAGAGAAAGCCTCACCAGCTAAAGGCTTCATACCGGGCGCTGCAGTGTTGCCTTTCCTTTGCTCAGCCTCAACATCTAAAAAATTCAGATGCCTTAGAGAGGTAGACAAGGAAACTGAGCACCCAGCTAGAATAACCAGAAGGCAAGCAGGCCCATCCTCAATGAAAACAAGTAGCTTAGAAGGGGTGATGAGCTCAACATGCACAGCCTCGAGTAGTTTACTGCCAGAGTTGAGCACTTCCACAAATGTAAATACAACTCAACTAAGCAGTAAAGGAGGAGGCTTAACAGCAGGAAATCTAAAGCCACAAAGTTTAAAGATACAAAAAACAGCAGTTGATGATCCTATGGACCAATAAAATAGCACTAATGAGGATGCTTCAGACATGGGAGAGGGTACCTCAGAAATGAGTGGGACAAAACTTGTAGAGATGGCTCAGTTGGAGAAGGATACAGTCCAAGAGGACCTGGAGGTTAAAAAAAACACTATGCAATATTTACAGGATAAAGAAAGAAACAGTTTGAGCCCCACGACTGGAAATGGTATGGCCGATGCTCTACAGGTAACAACTCTTACAACGAAGGCATCGCAAGGCTGTACACTGAATAACATAAGCTCAGACCTGAATAATGTAGAAATAATTAATAACAATTCTGAAACATTATCCCTAATAAGTACGCTAATAAAAGTTAACCAGAGCCTAACCCACAAAGCTCACAAGAAGGGACTGATTTAAATGTTTTTCTTAAACTTCAGCAGGCACAAGAATCAATGCTGACAGAAACACACACAGGATTTCAAAATATGACATTGGTACTCGATTCCATAAAAGGCTCGCTAGCACCTCTAGACACCAAGATAGAAACATTGACTAATAGAGCTTTGGAACTGGAGACAAGAGTGGGTGTCACAGAAGATCAACTGAAGCCACTGCAAATTAATGTAACTCAGCACCAGAAGGAACTACAAGATCTCCAGAATAAAATACAGGACTTAAGAGTCATGCTCTAGAAGAGACAATCTTAAGATAGGAGGTCTACCCGAAGGTTTAGAAAGCACGAACATACATCAATATATGGAAGAAATATTAACTGAAGCGATGGGAGGAAAAGCTACCTGAAGAAAAAATAGAACTTGATCGGGGGCACAGAAGCATCTCCACAAGAAGGGATCTTCCAAGATTTGTCTTTATCAAACCTCACCACTTCCAAATGAAAGAAGAAATACTGAAGAAGGTGAGAATAGAAAAAGATCTGCATGTTAGGGGACTGCATATTCAAGCTTACCTGGACCTCCTGCCTTCGGTAGTGGTACTGTAAAATGAAAATCCTTTGACGGAATAAGGAAGATGTTGAGAGAAAAAGGCATCCCACACAATTTAATACATCCAGGGCGGTTAAAAGTACTTCTTAATGGAAGGCAACATATTTTTGATACTCCTTCTGAGGCAGACCAGTACCTGAAAACATATTTCTCCCATACTGAAGGCAATGGCTGAAAATGGCATTCTTCAAAATGCTAAAAAAAAAAAAAAAAATTTATGTTTCTGCTAAAAAAAAAAAAAATGCATTCTCCAAAATGCTAAAAACAGGAAAAAAATGCAAAAGGAGGCAAACTAGATTTATAAGTAAAATAAAATGAAATAGTTGATGTTTTTAGGGGAAAGCAGTACAAACATATAGCTAGTTTTTTACGCAGTCGGCCTAGGAGTTAGCCTCATAATGCATGTATCTCAGGTAACGACCGTCTTTGCAGACTGTTTAAAGGGGGGAGGGTATACCCAGCATGGAGACTGGGTAAGGGGGTTTTAGTAGTAGATTACTTAAGGGGTGAGGGATATAGCATATAGGAGGAAAACTCAGTCTGTGAGTATACTGGTAAAACAAATAGCAGATATTACAGATACAATTTTTCACTGGCACTATGAAAAAAAGAAAAGGGGAAAATATATATGTATATACTGTGCATGTATATACAATAAACAATGGCTGAAAACTTAAAATGTTTAATCTGGAATTTAAAGGGTGCCAGGGATAGGATAAACATGCATAAAATAGTACAGTATGCCAACCAAATACAAGCCAATTGCTTATTATTACAAGATACTCACTTTGCTGACAATAATTTTAGATATATTTGTAATTTATTTAGATGTCATGGGATTTATTCTGTCTTCACAAGTAGCTCTAGAGGGGTTGCTCCTATTTTTAAAAATAATTTAAAATTTTACAATCAAGGATAAAAGAGTTGATGGACATGGCAGATATGTTATAGCCTCAGTTCAAAGAGGCAGCAAAATCATAACTTTCAGCTCATTGTATGGTCCAAATGAAGATGATCCAAATGTTTATGTTCATTTTTTTATTATCTTCTCTAACTTCACAGGGCTGTTTATTACAGGAGGTGATTTCAACCTTTCATTAACTGCACTGGACAGATCTGAGGGGGTGGGAGATATTACAAAACAAACCCCAAAAACAGTAAAAGGATTTATGGCAGATCTAAAGCTAACTGACATCTTAAGGAAAATATATCCTACATGGAAGATGTTTTCTTAATTTTTGAATGTACATATGACTGCATCTAGGATAGACTATCTCCTCTCTGAAGAGATATTAAATAGTAGTGTTAAAATTAACTATGGCGCTATTAAAATATCTGATCATTTCCCTGTATCTTTAGTGGTAAACTATTTAACTGAGTACAATACCTATGGGGAATTAACCTGAAAATTTGATAATACATTGTGAAAGATGCTGTTTTTAAAGATAAGCTTAAGGAAGAGGTAGGTGTTTTCTAATGAATAATAAAAGGGAGGAAGCATCTGCAGTGGTCATCTGGGAATCCTTAAAAGCGTATATTAGGGGATGGATTATATCTTATGCAAGTTATAAGAAAAACAAAAACAAAAGCTGGAATCATTAGAACATCAACTTTTGATAGCAGACGCAGTTTATAATATAACAGGATTCGAAACAGATTTAAATTCAATACTACATGTAAGGGAGGAATTAAATTAATTTCTTACAAAGCTGAAAAAGCCGTTCAGAATTTGAGGTTGAATTATTACTTTTTCTCTGAGAAACCAGACAGGTTACTATCCTATCAGCTGTAATGTGAACACAGCCAGAATTCTATATGTAATATTCAATTAGAGTCAGGTAGACTATCAACGTCCCTGTTAGAAATAAAGACTTTCAGGAATATTACAGAGAACTATATACCCTGGATATTAATCCTCAGCAACAAGACATTGATGATTATTTAAGTGATATTCCAGTTGTCTCACTATCTGAAAATTCAAAAAACTCAATTGATGTTCCTTTTAGTATAGAAGAAATCATATCAGTGATCCAGAATCTTCAAAACAGAAAAGCATCTGGTCCAGATGGATGTACAGTTGAATTCTATAAAGAATTATTTGACATACTCTCTCCACTGCTACTTCTAGCTTACAGAGAGATGGAAAGAAGTAAGATGCTTTCGGAATCATTAAATGATTCAATAATCACTCTCATACTAAAAAGCGATAAAGACCCTTTAAAATTTGGGTCATGCAGATCACTAACTTTAATGAATGTCGAATATCAGATGGCAATGAAAATTTGGACCAACAGAGTTGCAGCACATATTCAGTCTTTTATTCATCATGACAAAACCGGGTTTATACCTGGGAGGTATTTAATGCCAAATATCGGGAAGGCTGCTAACATAGACGAACTAGCTACACAATCCGAGATGGCCGTTATATCACTTAATCGGGTCCATTGGCCTTTTTTAATGGCTTGTTTAACAAGGATGAACTTTGGGGCAAGGTTCCTATGTTGGAGTAACATGGTCCACAAGAAACCTAGAGCAAAAATTAAGACAAATTCTAATCTCTCAGATTTCATTTATTTACAAAGGGGAGTCTGACAGGGTTGCCCCTATGACCCCTACTATTTTCAATCTTTATTCAGACATTGGCTATAGCAATAAGGAATAATAAATCAAAGGATTAAGCATCAAAGATGCATCCTATAAAATTTCTTTACATGCAGATGATGTTTTGATCTTTTTAGACAGTCCAAAACAGAACGAGAAAGAGCTAGAAAAAGAAACAGAACATTTTGGAAGAATATCAGGGTATAAAGTCAACTGGGGGAAATTGGAGTGTATTTGTAACGGTATGGAAATCAATAACTCAGACTTCCTATTAAAGTCTTCAATTAAAACTGAAATAAAATACATTGGCACTAGCCTAAGAATATGAAGAACCTATTTCAACAAAATTATCAACCTTTGCTGGATAAAATCAAAGTAGATTTAGAACGATGGATTACCCTTCCTGAATTACAGACAGGATTAATATCCTTAAAATGAATGTCCTGCCTAGAATTTTATTTTTATTTCAGACTTTGCCAATATTCCTGGACAAATCTTTTTTTGCTAAAACAGACCATTAGGTCAGACAATTTGTCTGGAAGAACAAGAGACCTAGAGTTAGCCTGGTAAAATTATACCCTCCGATTATACCCTCAGTTAAATCAAGAGGGTTTGGGTTTACCAAACTTAAAGTTATACTATCTTGCAGCCCAAATTGAATCCATTTCTTCATGGTTCTTTGACAATAATTTAGACAGCTATGCAACAGTGAGTGAAGCAATAGAACAATCCTGCTTACCTTTCCAAAAGTTAAACTAGGCTCTCTATGTTAACTGCGAGAACAATATATACAAAGACGGGATACTGAGCTCAACTAAGGTTGCCTCTCAGGCATGGAGGGAACCACATCACTTGGGGTTGAAATCTATATGCTCTTTATTTTCTCCGCTATATATTAACTCTCACTTCAAATTTACCCAGGTAAACAAAGTCTTCCTTTACTGGAAAAAGTATGGGTTAACCCACATAGGACAGTGTTTAAAAAATGGTTCCTTAAAGTCATTCAAAGCATTACAACTGGAATTCAATTTTCCATATGGAAGCTACTTCGTGTACTTGCAAGTGAGAAATTATCTACTAAAAAAATAATGTTGGGTACTAGGTGTGACACCCCTGGAGCACTTATTAAATCCCTTAAATAAAATTAAACTAACCTCTAAAATATATAATCTTTTATTGGAGGCTAGAAAATTGGCTCTAGATCATTGGCAGCAAAGTTGGTCTAGCAAATTGAGGCAAAGGGGCCAAAATATTGTATGGTCTGAAGTTTCATCCACCCCTGAACAGGTTTCCAAAAACTCTAAATTAAGGCAAATTCAGTTTAAAGGAGAACAGTAGTTAGCTAAAGCTCCTCGCCCCCAAAACCTGACTGCCCAATTTGGCTTTTGGAAAAGAAAAATAAAAAAAATAAGTGTCTGCACTTACTTGCTAGTACACTCATAAACTCTGCTGGCAGGCAACATGGCAAGCACTGCATCTTGTGTTAGTGTGTGGCACCGCACTGCTCACTCAGCATACAAGTGAGCAGTGCAGCGCCACACACTAACATGAGATGGCACCGTGCAGCACCCGCCATGTTGCCTGGTGGCAGAGTCTACGAGTGTACTAGCAAATAAGTGCAGACACCTAATTTTTTATTTTTCTTGCCAAAAGCCTAATCAGGCAGTTAAGTTTTGGGAGGTGTGGAGCTTTAGCTAACCACTGTTCTCCTTTAACATTATCCACAACTTATATTACACTCCTAATAAAATCAATAAGCTTAATTCTACATTGTCAAACCTCTGTACTTGTTGTAAAAAAGATAAAGGAACTTTGAGTCATATGCTAATTTTCTGTCCAGTGCTAAAACAATACTGGAGTAAAGTTAGAGATATAATTTCTAAAGTATTGGATAAAAATATTCCATTTGATCCAGCCATTATGTTTGGTTTATCCTCAGGCTTGGAGATGGATGAAGAAGTAAGTCTGTTTATCTCTTTGGCAATGATCTTGGCAAAAAAAAGTGATTATTTTGCAATGGAAAGATGAATTACCCCCAAATTATAAAGAATGGACGAATTTATTGACAGATTGTGGGAATTTAGAAAGAATCTTTTATATAAAGGAAGGCAAGGAAATCCGCTTCGATAAAATCTGGCTCCCATATTTTAATTATTTAACACAAAGAAATTAAAGTATACTAAAATAAAGACCAATAAATAAAGAAATTTCCAGAAGTATCTGTTAAAAAACTATAACTTAAATAGATCTCGGTAGTAACACTGCTTTCCCCTGAACTATGATGTCATATAGATACCAGAATCTGGCTATATGCCTGAAAGCGTGTATCAGACTAAGTACAAAAAAATTAGAAAAAAAAGAATTAGTTTTACTGAGAGAGGTCACTAACCCAAGATACAAGGCTATTTTTTTTTTTTTTTTCAAAACGCACCCAGCCACCAGTAACAAGCAGAAAAGACATCAGTTTTTAAAGCATTTTCCAAAAGATGGTACTTTGACTGTGCTTTACACCCCTACGCACTGCAGTGCACTGCAGTGTCAGCACTGGGTATTAGCCAGAGTACAGTCTGTGCCTTGAACCCTAACCTTATGGCTCAGAGGTGACAGCACTACCAATAAGTCACAGTGATGCCTAAAGGATTCATAATATATAAAGGGGAACAGTCAGCACCAAGAGCCCCACAGCCAAGTGTGGGGCAGATCTCAATTTTCACTGTGTGCAAAAGCACTGTTTTTACCTATTGTTTACTGCAGTATAGTAGACTGTATCAGACTGATTCTGCTGACTTGCAGGATGCCTTTTTTGTAACTATAAATCCCTGAATCCCCTACAGCTGAAATCAGAAGAAGGCTGCAAAAGTGGGAGATTCAATAGCCTGCAGCGTATGTCAGAGGTTTTATAAGCTCGTTTGCTGGTTCCGCTGTCCTCCCTGGGCTAACTATGGTCACAGAGGACTGAACATAGCACAGGTAGAACAGCGGGACCCGCAAACATCTGATCAGATCTTATAAAAGCTCTAACATGTACTGCAGGGTATTGAATCTCCCACTGCTGCAGCCCTCCTCTGATGTCAGCTGCAGGGGATTCTGGGATTAGTAGTTACAGAAAATGTCAGCTTGGAAATCAACAGAATCAGTTTGCTATATGTACTTCAGTAAACATTAAGTAAAAAAAAAAAAATGTTTCTGCACACAAAGTGCAAATTGGGACTCTTACAAAGTAGGATGCTGGACACCCAGGGAAAAGCCATGTGCAGCTCCAGTTCCACTCTCCCATCCGTGAACAAACAGGACATCCAGCTGTAATATACAGTAGTAGATTAAGATTATCAGGGTTATTTGTAGGGACCAAAAAATGCAAGTCCAAATTAAAAAAAGTTCAGATCAATACCATAAAAAATAAAAATAACAATCCATGGATTGTTATTATTGATCTGAAATTTTTTTATTCATTTTCCTTGGGTGTCCAGCATCCTGTTTTGTTGAGGGTAACATACAGTACATCAGAACTAATGGTACATCTAACAAAACAAAGTTTGAGCCGGATAGCATATATTTTCTCCAGCAGCACCTGAACATTATCTACAGCCCACATTGGCTACTACAACTTACTAAACTAATCTTGTTATAGCTGGAGAATCAATATCAGTCCCCCACTGTACTGAACGCCTGGTTCTGCTCTGCACTTTTACCAGGCGCTGGTTTCAGTGGAACAACGCCCACCCTCCGAGCACACTTGTGCTGGCGTGTATTCCTGACATTTAACGCCATCAGACGCCGGGTGGTGCACACGTCATGACTCCCGCTTTCAGTGAGTCTAACAATACAAAAAAAGGTGTGCTTTGCCGTAGTGAGTTGCCTATCTCAACAGAGTGCAGAGGGGGCCACACTGCAGCACAAACTGCTCAGGTAAGGAGCAAGAACCTTTTCGGCACTTCAAAGTCAATCAGTATAAACCAATTTAAATGTACTAAGCAAGCCTTTACTTTTCTGCTTAGGTAGTGGGACACAAGAAGGAAAACTATTTACAGCATGCAAATGTTTACAGCTGACTTTGAATGTATATTGCACTGAGATGGTATCCACAGCACAAACCAGTGTTACAGAGGTTCATGCACTTAATGGTGACAAGAGTTTTGTAACACAGTGAGGTCTTTGATAATAAAAGTAATTAATGGGCCTAACTACATAAACTAAATAGACACCGGGATATGGAGCAGAATTTTAAAGAGTGTTCTAAGAAAAGCATACTAGGGTGTGATATTTTTATATTATGGAAAATTAACTGAACTAAATATATTTTAAGCTGTTTGTTGAACTTATACACTAGTGTAATATTCTAGTAGTGGTTGCTCCAAAAAAATACTTGTTTTTCCCCTTAAAAGAAGACCACTGTTAACTACATAAGACAGTGATATACATGTTTTTGGTTTTTGTTTATAGAGATTATTTAAAATATACTGCTGGACAGATATCTCTACATAGGTGATGTGAAGGTAAATTCTCACAATGCATTTTTTCTATGTCTAAAAAAACATTTATTCATCTTTTCTGCTAGATATCATGTGTGTGTGTGTGTATATATATATATATATATATATATATATATATAAATAAAACAAGTGAACATCACCTCTTAAAGGGCCAGTACTCAATTTAAATGTAATACAAGTGAGTACAGTATACATCTATCATCACACGTTATTTAATATGCATATTGCATTTTATTTCCTAAATAGACTAAAGATATGTAAATACACAATATATAACTTTTTGATTTATACATTATCACCAGATTTGCCTGAAAAAAAAAGGAGAAATTATCTCTGAAATACTGGAATTATTTCTGGTCTTAGTTTGTGACTGCAATAAACAGTCACTCGCTTAGTATCTGGTGGTCAGTGGGCAATGTTTCCAGTTGGTTTCTTTGCTGTCTCAGCCCTGATTGGAACTAGCTTCTCTCCTTAATCAGTCTTTTTTGATTTATTCTGAGGCTGCCTGAGCTAGAGGTTCTTTCCTTTCCAAGCCCAGTGTTCAACAGAAGGCCCACACTCAAGCTTTTTGACCACAAGCAATATCACAGACTTAAATAACTAACTTAATTAAGAATGTTGAGGGTTAAGGATATTCACAGATGTATGAGAACATATTTTAAGAAGAGATCTGGTTTATTTTGAGCTTGATTTTGTAAGAGAAAACCCACAGTCTGAACAGAAAGGAAATCTCGAGGGACTGCTTAAGCAAATCAGTTAAGGGGTTTTAGTTCACCTCCACCCTCCTATCTTCCACAGCAGCCTTTTGCTGAATTGCAGTTTCTACTTCTACTTTTTTGTGTATGAATGTGTTAATTATACTTTTTAAAGTTAACTGTACAACAGAACATACTGAACCAACCAGCAATGGTCCAAATTTTACATTCAGATGAGGTATCCAATGTACAGGGTTATACATGTACTAAAATATACTACTATATAGTTCAGTGAATAAAAGAACCCCCCCCCCAAAAAAAAACAGTGCTACACTGGTGCATTCTTACATATCTATGCTAGTCAAACATTATGAGCGGTGACGGTCCTTTACATCACATGCAAGACAATTTAAAAGCACAAATATAGGACTGAAACATGTACGTCAAGTACAACACAAGAACACATGAATTATACAAAAGGAAAATTATCTAAAAAAACAACCAAAATATATAGCAGTTGTTGCAATAGCAATGTAGATTCCTTACATAAAGCATGAATTAAAAAATTATGTGCAAACAGGCATTTAATTTAAATAGGGTTTTTTCTCCCAATACACAAGCTTTATTCTCCAAATTTTCTCTATATACATAAGCTTTCAGATAAATAGAATATTCTTCTAACTACCTAGGATGCAATTACTTTCTCAATCTGCAGCCAATTTTCAATAAATCTGTTTGTCCTACTTCAGATGCTAGAATGTCACTGGAAGAATGGGCAAGTAATGGAACGCCAGCTAATTCAATCAGGCTAAATGCTAGGTATTGAGTGTATTATGCTTCAGCAAACACAACTGCATTTCAAGCTCCCAAATGGCCTATATTTATTACTGCAAGCAAGCCCTCTGCTTTTGCCAACAAGGCAGTTACGGCAGTAGCCAGAGATAAGTCCCATCATATCTAGCTATGCAGATCTAAAGGTCTCATAGAGAATCCTCATTCATTTTAATAGGATTTCCAGTGATATATCCAGAAGGATCCTGATATTTACAGGGACATATCTCTGGCTACTGCTGTTTATCTAATCCAGAGTTTATCAAGGGTATAATGAGATCTGCGGAGGTGAGTTTCTAGCAGTCACAGGGACACATGGGAAAGGACATAATTTCTGATGAGTAGCTGCCTGCAATGTTCCTAGTTCAAAAATTATATTCATGTCCCCAAAGGATCTATATTTAAATTTATTGTAAGCAGACTTCATCCATGCATTGTCAGGGTTACAAATCCACAAAAACAGGGAAATGTGACATTGTTTTTTTTCCTTCAACCATCAATCCCTTCCCCAACCTCTAGCCTGGGTGTGCCCCACTGGGGGGGGGGCATAAGTATCTTATGTGATGCAGGCTTAATGCAAGGAAGCAGACTCATAGGCCACAGCCTCAGGCCTATTGCTAGTTTTGTGGGGCTGAACATTCATGGTGCAGGCAGCAGGTCCATGAAACATGGCCCTGATCCTGTAACTTGACCTTGGTTCACAAGGGTAGAAAATAGGGAAGATGATGGGCATTAGGGTTGAAAAAAGCTTGAAGCAGCAGACCCTTGAAGCACAACCCGAACCTATAGCTTGACCCTGAGTCACAAAATTAGGGTCCGAGGAAGAAGGTTGGGCATTACAGTTAAAAAAACCCCAAGAACTAAGAATTCAACCCAGTGGCACTGACAGTTGAGGTGCTGGACGCCACACCTCGCACCACACAGACCACCAAGGTTCAGATGAAGACTTGGAATGCTGGGGGTCAACCAAGGAAAGAGGATTGAGCATCTGAGGGACTGCTCTTCTTTCCTAGTGAAGCAAGGTTTGCTTGTCCAGCCTCTGACTGCTACCAGATAGAGGTCTAGTGGTAATGCAGGCAGTGGTGGCATGGAAGGGATGGGCTGTGGCTTTGTGATAGATGCATACCTCCATGTGCATGCACTCACATCAGCCACAATAGTGGAAAAGGCAGAAAAATGGAACAGAGGCATTATGGGGCCCAGCACATCTGTCCATGGACCCATGCTGTCACCCAGGACCACCTCAGTCTAAACTGGATATGCATCTCGGGTGGGTGGAAACACGGCCCTCCCTTCCCTGACCTTGCCATGGGGGTAATCCGTGGGAGTGCCCTGACTGCATGTAGGTCCTGAGAGAGACAGTGCCAGTCCATGTGGACAGGGACAGGGCTGATAAGCCACTCTAGTCACACATGTAGAAAACAAATATTTAAAAAAAATAATAATAATGTCACAGCTAACTACTTACGTGGTTCTGTAACCCTAAAGATACATCTATGGCAGTTTTTGCAATGAATTTCCTTACTTATTAAGAAGGTACAGTCATAACTTGCTTTGCACAGCCCTCCATGAAGCAGATTAATCCTAACTTGCTTTGTACATGGTCCTTCAAGTCCTCCATGAAGCAGGAGATGAGTTCTAACTTGCTTTGTACATGGCCCTTCAGGCCCTGTATTAAACAGAAGAGGAGTCCTAACTTGCTTTGTACTTGGCCCTTTGGGCCCTACATAAAGCAGAGATGAGTCCTTACTTGATTTGTACATGGCCATTAAAGCCCCCCTGTGAAGTAGGGGAGGAGTTCTAACTTGCTTTGTACATGGCCCTTCAAGCCCTGGGTGAAGCAGGAGATCAGTCAATTCAATTGCTTTATTTATAAAAGGTGCCTTTCCAAAACCAAGATGCCTGAACAATAAAGCCACAAACAATAACCACATTTGGCTAAAACAATAAATAGTGTCAGTTTACATTCAATAAATGCCTGACTAAAAAGATGCGATTTCAGGGCAACTTTAAAATTTTGGACGGTCAGGCAGTCTCACACCCGAAGAGGTAGAGAATTCCACAGGGTCAGGGCTACAAAGCTAAATGCCCTTGCCCCAGATGTTTGTAAATAAACCCTGGGAATCTCTAGCAATTCCTCATTGGTGGACTGGAGAGGGTGGGGAGGGACAATAGGGATGAAGGAGATCTTTCAGGTAACTGGGTCTCTGATCATGTAGGGCCTTGTAAGTTAGCAAAGCAACCTTGAAGGATATCCACCACTGTATCCGCAGCCAGTGCAGTCCGTGAAGCACAGGCATTATATGACTGGTCCTATAGGTACCAGTCAAAAGCCTGCATTCTGCACTAGCTGCAGGCAGTGGATATCAACCCCAGGTATCCCTATGTAAAGGGTGTTGCAGTAGTCAAGGCAGGAGGTAACAAAAGCATGAGATAAGTCTTAACTGACTTTGTACATGGCTCTTCGGACCCAGCGTGAAGCAGGAGATGAGTCCTAACTTGATTTGTACATGGCCCTTCAAGCCCTTCGTGAAACAGGAAATGAGTCCTAACTTACTTTGTACATGGTCCTTCATGCCCTGCAGGAAACAAGACAGAAGTCCTAACTTGCTTTATACATGACTCTTAGGGCCCTCTGTGAAGCAGGAGATGGGTCCTAACTTGCATTGTATGTGGTCCTTAGGGCCATCTGTGAAGCAGGAGATGAGTACTAACTTGCTTTGTACTTGGCCCTTTGGGCCCTGCATAAAGCAGGAGATGAGTCCTAACTTGATTTGGACATGGCCCTTTGGGCCCAGCGTGAAGCAGAAGATCAGTTCTAACTTGATTTGTACATGGCCCTTCAAGCCCTTCGTGAAGCAGGAGATGAGTCCTAACTTGCTTTGTACATGGCCCTTCAGGCCCTGCATGAAACAAGAGAGAACTCCTAATTTGCTCTGTACATGGCCCTTAGGGCCCTCTGAGAAACAGGAGAGGAGTCCTAACTTGCCTTGTATGTGGCCCTTCAGGCCCTGAATGAAGCAGGAGATGAGTCCTAACTTGCTTTTGTACTTGGCCCTTCAGGCCCTGCATCAGTATTTTCTCTCCTCCCAAAGTATCCTACTTAGGTAATTGTGATCCAGTTAAGGCTCTGGCCCTACTGTATATTGTTCACTTCAATAATTCGATGTAACCTGCAATGTAATATATCACTGCTATATTTATATGTTAACATATGCATGCCATATGCTATATCTGTACTAACTGTGTATCATACTAGTCCTGTAACTCCCGGGTCGCCCCTGAAAAAGGGACCTCCAGGGCCCAGTGGGCCTACCCAGTCATCAAAATTCAATAAATAAATAAAACAGGAGATGAGTCCTAACTTGATTTGTACATGGCCCTTAAAGCCCTTTGTGAAGTAGGGGATGAGTTCTAACTTGCTTTGTACATGGCCCTTCAGTCCCTGCATGAAACAAGAGAGAAGTCCTAACTTGCTTTGTACATGGCCCTTAGTGCCTAGGGTTTTATTTAACTCCCAAAAATTGATTAGCGTTTTGCTCATAAAAGTGCTAAAACATTGTTAAAATGCATAGCACTTGTCTCACTGTGTTTAACAAACATAACACTTCTAGAAAACCTATATAAATACTTTCTGTACAGTTAACATTGTCCCAAGAAAAAAACTGCTAATCAATTATTTAAAACCCTGGTGCCCTCTGTGAAGCAGGAGAAGAGTTCTAACTTGCACTGTATGTGACTCGTAGTGCCCTCCATGAAGCAGGATATGAGTCCTGACTTGCTCTGTATGTGGCCCTTTGGGCCCTGGGTGAAGCAGGAGATGAGTCCTAACTTGATTTGTACAAAGCCCTTCGGGCCCTCTGTGAAGGAGATGGGTCCTAACTTGCTCTGTACATGGCCCTTTGGGCCCTGTGTGAAGCAGGAGATAAGTCCTAACTAGCTTTGTACATTGATCTTCAGGCCCTGCATGAAGCAGGAGGTGAATCCTACCCTGCTTTGTACATGGCCCTTCCAGCCCTGCATGAAGGAGGGTGTACAGGGCCCCTTGGACCATATCCAAATCATGCAGTGAGTACTAACTTGTTTTGGGTCCTGCACAAAGAAGGATGTGGATGGCCCATTGGGCCATGCACGAATCATGAGGAGAGTCCTAACTTGTTTCATGTCATGCATGAAAAAGGATGTTCAGGGTCCCTTTGGGCCACATGTGAATCATTCAGTGACTCCTAACTTAATTCAGGCCCTGTGGGAAGTAGGACAAGCAGGAACTTTCAGGACCTGCACATAGAGGAGACATAACTTTCTTACTATTTTGTTTGAACATGACTTTAATTCTACTACAAAATGCATAAGATGATTTTGTTTCAGTTGTGTTTGCAACTGTTTTTTGTGTTTTTTTTATGCCATTTTCCTACTTGGAACATTTTGTTCATGTTGGACTTAAACATTTTCTCGAAGACGTTAGCACTTTTTTTGTTTGAATTGGACTTAGGAAGATTTTCACAATGATTTTTTTTCTCATTTGGTCATGTATTAGCAAGTGCACATGCTATCTGGTGTGTATAGACACTGGATTTGTTCAAGTCCATCTCAATGATTCTTGTAGTGAATCAAACCTTTTTAACAATTAAAGAGCTAGTGTACTGCCTGGAATTAACTGTAATTTTCAGATGCAGTCAGCTATCACTTCCTATATCTGAAGTATTTTTTTTATTTTCTGTTTGCTAATTAGAAGATTTTCCACCTGGCAGTACTGGTCCAATATGTGGAGCAGCACTCTGTTTGGAGGCTTAAAAAAAGTCAGTTCTGTTCCTCCCACTACATCGTCAGAAATGTGACCAAACAACTCGAGGCACCACAATCCTTGCAGTCTAAGCAGTGACTTTCATAAGTTACCAATCAAAAGTCAGGAAATTGTGGCATTACTGGTAACCAAGAAGAGCCAGTCCCTGCTGTTTCATGTTAAAGAGAATAATCTTGCAGTGAGAAATGGTTCTCACTGGTTACTAGTGATGTCACAGTCAATGTGGTTTCAGTGTTGCTGTAGTGGGAGGAACAGAACTGACTTTTTTTAGCCTCCAGACAGAGTGCTGCTCCACACATCAGCCCAGTACTGCCAGGTGGAAAATCTTCTAATTCGCAACCAAACAAGAAAAAATACTTGACATATAAGAAGTGATAGTTGACTACATCTGAAAGTTACAATTAATTCCAGGCAGTTTCCAAGCAGTATACTAGCTTTTTAAATAAAATATTATGTTCAATAGAAAAATTCTGGAACGTCAACTAGGACATCTCTTTGGGCTGTCTTCTGACAAACCATATAACTGTCAACCTTTAGAGAAGTACTTTTCTTGTTTTCGGACTTTAAAGTTTTTGTTTCTGCCCAGCTTAAGCTCTGAAAAAAGTTTTGTGTTTTTCAGCTACTTTTTCCGGACAGTTCTTGAAGTGTGCATGCATGAACGTTTAAAAGTAAACTCAAAAAACAAATAACATGGACTTCCAGTGATGTCACTGACTGGCATGGCAGCTTAGGCAAGAGCTCCGGGACTGCAGTGATAAAATCCAAGCAAATCTGGTGCGGCTAACTGCCAGAAAGACCTGAAAAGAGCAGTGTGCAACAGTAATGAGTCAAACTGCCAAAATGAGAGGGAGATTTGCAGCAAAAGTTGACAGCAGGTGAAGATCGAGAGCAGACCATAGCCCCAGTGCCTCTCTCTCCCCTGGGTCTCTGAATCTGTGGCAGGCTTGGGGGAGAAGATGATGAAATGCCCTCATGACACAGCTCTCTAGATGGCAGGGTGACGGCACATATCTTAAAAATGTTGCAGAGAATAGATTCCAACGTCAAGGATATTAAACTAGACCTGAAGCATCTTGAGAGATGAACAACCGACCTGGAGACAAACTGGATGGGCTGAGGGAGGACACGCTTAAACTGAGACGTGCGGTGTTGTACCTGGCCAAACAGGAGCGAGAGCTAACAATAAGAGCAGAGGTCCTGGCAGACAGTGACCAGATTGGGGGCCTAGAGGTAAGGGACCCATTGGCGGGGAGTGACCATGCCACAGTCTGCTTCTGCCTGGACCTAGGAGGGGTAGAAGGCTGCACAAAGACGGAAGTAACCGACTTCAGGGGGGTGGATTTTAAGGAAATGGGAAGGATCCTTAAGGAGCATTTGGATGGGATCGGGTCAGACATGGACGCTGATAGTAGGTGGAAATCATCAGGAGAGGGTGCAGTTGCTACCAGCACCTGTGCAAGAGTAAGACGAAAATGCGGTAGGGCCTAAAAACCTGTTGGTGGACCAGGGAGGTCCAGGAGGTGGTGCGGGAAAGAAAGCACCTTATAAGAAATTAAAGTGCTCAAGGAGTGAAAGGGATCGAGGGGAGTATGAGCTGTTGGACAGAAGGGCCACTAGAGTGGTGAGGGGTGCTAAGGCAAGGAAGGAGCAGAACCGGCAAGGGAAATTAGGAGAGGGAAAAGGGTTCTTTAGATACATTGGGGAAAGACTAAGGGTGAAGGGCAGTTTAGCAGGATTAAATCAGGGAGAGATGGGCACAAGACCCAGAGGAGCAGGCTGAGGTACTAAATGAGTACTTCACCTCAGTTTTCACCAGGAAAATGGGGATGCTGCATCATACATGGGAGGAGACAGAGATAATGAGGAGGGGGGACCCTCACCAATCGGCAGGTCTGGGGAGAGGGGCATCACTGGCAGGTGGGGAGGCTAAGCAGGGAGAAGAGGTACTGGAAGTGGAAATCACAGCAGAGAGAGTGAGGGAAGCCCTCAGCTCCCTTAAAGACGGAGAAAGCACCGGGGCGGATAAATTACATCCTAGAGTGCTGAAGGAACTTGCAGATGTCCTGGCTGAAACCCTGGCAGAGCTTTCACCATCTCTCTGAGGACAGGATGGTGCCCCAAGACTGGAAGGTGGGCATGTAGTGCCTATCCACAAGGGGACAAGGGAGGTGGCAGGGAACTACAGGCCTGTCAGCCTGACATCAGTGGTGGGCAAGGTGATGGAGGGCATTGTCAAGGAGTGGCTGGGGGGCCCCTGGATAGTCAGGGTGCCTGGACAATAGACAGCATGGATTCATCCCGGGAAATCGTGTCAGACAAACCTGGTGGAGTTCTATGACTGGGTGACAAGTGCCTGGACCTGGGTAGACCAGTGGATGTCCTCTTCTGGACTTCAGCAAGGCATTTGACTCTGTTCCTCACGGGGCCTGTTGGATAAACTAGGAGAAATGGGGTAGGAAACAGATGATCCGATGGATAGCAATTGGCTCAGGACCCGGACCAGAGGGTCGTGGTTGGTGGGATAATCTCTTCCCAAGGAGGGTCATTAGTGGGTCCCACAGGGATCAGTCCTGGGCCCTTCTGTTCAACGCCACGATCTGACATAAGGACAGGAATCAGGAGTGAGATGAGTCTCTTGCAGATGACTCAAACTGGGGGCAGTGGTGGATGGGGAGAAGGGGAGGGTGGCCCTGCAGGGGGACCTGGAGGTTCTGGAAAGATGGTCTAGAAAGTGGAAGCTGAGGTTTAATGCAGGGAAATGCAAGGTACTCCATCTGGGGGCCAGAAACCCAGGCCAAGTGTACACCCTGGGGAGAATACTACAAGTCTCAATGGCTGAGAGGGACCTGAGGGTGGTGGTGGTGGATGTCAAGATGAACAACTCTGAGACTTGTAGGAGGGCAGCAGCCAAGGCCAACAGGATGCTGGGATGCATCGCTAGGGGGATCACCTCCAGAAGGAGGGAAGTGATACTCCCTGTATAACTGCTTGGTGAGGCCGCACCTGGAGTACTGGGTGCAGTTTGGAGGCCACACTTAAAGAGGGACGTTAACCTCCTGGAGAGGTCCAGAGGAGGGCAACCAAAATGATTTGGGGCTGGGACAGGACCTATGAGGAGAGGCTCAAGAGCTAAATATGTACACTTGGAAGAGAAGGGACTGGGGACATGATAGAGGTCTTCAGGTACATGAAGAGGGTAAATAGGGGAGGAACAGTGAGGGTGCTTGAAGGAAGGAGGAAGGGGCCACTAGGGCATGGGTGGAAGCTGGGGGAAGATTCAGGGAGAAAGGAGGAGGTGCTACTTCACTGAGAGGGTGGTAGAGCCATGGAATGCACTACCTAGGGGCTGGTGGAGGCAGAGACAGTGGAGGGGTTCAAGAGGGGTGGACAGGTACAGGGAAGGGTTCAGGAAGCAAAATCCAATGCAGCAAGAATATCCGGAACTGGGAAGGGAGAAGCCAGAGAAGACGAGGGGGACAGCAAGGTCAGCACCCAGGGTGGGGGCTGACCAAACGAGCAGACACGAAAGACCATTAGGCCTATTCTGCTGGCATTTTAGTATGTTAGTATGTTAGACACTGAATCGAGAGGTCACAGGAAGACTATCCATATTTTTGGCTTTCCGGAAGGCAGTTAGTATGACAACCCTCCCGATTTCATTCAACCATGGCTGAGACAGGAGCTAGATATCCCAGATTCTGAGCCCCTAGAACTGACGAGAGTGCATAGGGCCTTAGGCCCTCACTCGGAAAGCAATGCTCCCCCCAGATCAAATCTGGTAAAGTTCAACAAGTACCCTGTAAAAGAAATGGTCTTGAGAATAGTATAGGCTAAAAAGGATCTTAACTGCAACGGTTAACGTGTGTTTATGGACCAAGACTTTCCCCCTGCCACTATGCAGAAACGGAAGAAAGTACTGGCGGTGATTAAGCAACTGAGAGAAAAACAAGTCAAGGCACAACTTCTTTATCCGGCCAAGATCTTCATACATTATGAAGAGGGAAGTAAACTCTACAACTCGCTAACTCAAGCCAGGAAACCTCTTTCCAAATTAGGCATCGAGATTCCAGACTGTCTGCAGTAATCCACTGAGCAAACTCTTCTTCAGCTGCAGTGGACAGACATGGGTAAGAAAGGGCAGAAGGCAGGCACTCGAGGAAGCGCAGAGCCGGATGACCAGCTATGCAAGGACCTGATTCACCTCAGTAAAACTCTATCCAAGCAAGTAGCCACCTGACATGTAAATTTGTCTTTTAAAAATTGTGGTTATTGAATCGGGACTTTCTGTGCAAAATCGAAGAGACAGTAAGGGAACTGAGACTGTAAAAAAGTTTTAGTTAAAGTTGCCGCCATGGCAGTATGAGTTCCCTGAAAGTGAGGGGGGGGGGAGGACAGGAATGTTTTTTGAAATGGGTAACTTTTATGCTCTGATATTGATGACAATTTTCAGGAGGGGGTAGCCTGTTATTTTCCCTTGCTGTAACCAGCTGGAGTTGCAGGCACTAAGCATTTGTTTATTTGAACTGAAAATTGTGAAGGGTAGAACTGAGGCTGTTGCTGGGCATGTCTAAACTCTGCTACGGGGGTGGGACTTAGTGGTAGCCGTGCTTGCTGCCTCGTGGTGCTCATTTGGCTATGGGGTGAAATTGGCACGAACCAGCTGAGCTGTACTCCCTTGGCAGTCAGGGGACCCAACTTTCTCAGCGACAATTTATATCACTCATAAGGCAGGCCCACAATAAGCGCTCCACTATATCAGGGCATATGGGGAAGAGGTCTGTAGACAGACGCTAAGACAGGACAGTGTCCTGCAACAGCCAATAACAACATCAGTACCTGCACTAATGTTTATCAGGTCAGAATCTATATTTTTCACTGTTCTAGACATATACATTGGGAGTGTTACATCTGGAGGCATGTGGCGCTGGAAGGACATGGGAAGTTCTGGGGTGGGGATCCTCTGGAGATGCCTTGTCAAGGGGGGTTCCCACCCCTTATCCCAGATTATAGTATGAGTCACTGAAGGTCTGGGTTGTGGTCCAGCTCCACTGCACTAAGTCCACATCAAGACCCACTGGGAAGCTCGGAGGAGGAGCTCGAGTGACACACATTCCACCCCTGGAGACCACACTCTCTCACTGCCCAGGTGTAGGTGGGTGAGGCGAGGTGCCACAGTTGTCTCACGCTCCAGGCCAGAAGGAGATTCCTTCTGTTATGCTCTCTGTTGATAGTATAATTGTTGAGGAGGGAGGAGGGAGGGGAGGGAAGGGTTTTGCTGTTTTCTGTAAATAGTTCTGGAGTTATGCTGTTTGGGGATGCAGGGAAGGAAAGGGAAGGGGGATCTTTGAACATGTTCGGGAAGGGATGGTTTATGCAGCGCTACCACACTGAGAGGGATCAATCTCTCATTTCAAGTGTTAGGAGTGTGGAAAGCTTTTGGCAGTTCATAGAATGGGCCGGCTGTGGGCCTGGGGAGGGCCCAGAACCGGCTGTTGGCAGGAACAACTATAACGGAGTCCAATGGGATCTTTAAGGATCCAGTCCCTGAATGTCAAGGAACATAACACCCCGGCAAAGAGATATTCTATTCTAAAAGACCTAGCTGGATCCAGATGTGACACAGGGCTGTTACAAGAGACTCATCTCTCAACCTCTGAGCATACAAAGCTGAGATGCATGTGGGTGGGGGATGTGGTGGCATCATCGCACCCCAATGCAAAAAAAGCAGGAGTGGCCATCCTAATCCGAAAGGGTCTCAGTTTTTCGAAGCCTAGTACACATACCAATGAGGAGGGGAGGCTGGTGGCCATCACAGGGAAAATAGTGGAGAGGATTATTCATGTGGTCAATGTTTATACCCCCGCACCTTGTAACCCACAATTTTTCAGACAAGTTTTTGGCTATACGGTGCCTTCCTCAAGCAACTGGTCATGGAACTAACTTGGCAGAAGGCAATACTAGACTTTGTGCTCACAAACAGGGACTGTGTGATGGGGGTAACAGTGGGGGAGCACCTGGGGAACAGTGACCACCAATCGCTGTGGTTTGAAATCACAGAAAGAGCAGAACCAAACCACACAAAAGCACGTATCCTGGATTTTAGAGGGGCAGACTTTGGGAAAATGGGGAGATGCTTGAAAGAGGCATTAAGGGGAATGGGGCAGGAATTAGGGGTTGAGGAACAGTGGGCAGTATTTAAAACGGGGATTACAAGAGCAACAGAATTATGCATTAAGCAGGTTAGCAAGGGGAAAAGGAAGAGGAGGCCATTATGGTTTTCCAAGGAGGTAGCGGAGAAAGTGAAAGCCAAAAAGACTGCATTCAGATAATACAAAAAGATACAGGCAGAAGGGGATAGGGAGAAGTACCAGGAGAAGCAAAGGGAGACAGGGAGGTCAGTAAGGGAAGCTAAAGCTCAGACTGAAGAGCACATTGCAAAATCAGTGGGTAGAGGGGACAAAACCTTTTACAGGTACATAAGGGAAAAAAGAAAGACAAAGGGAGGGATAGTGAGACTGAAGGGGAGGATGGGGGCTGCGTGGAGGATGGCAACAGTAAAGCTGATGTACTGAACAGGTATTTCTGCTCAGTCTTTACTGAGGAAGAGAAGGGTAATGGCCTGGGTCCGAAGGGAGTACAAGGGGTGGGAATGGTGCCGAAATGGACACAAGTCCCTTTACATGAGAAAGGGTCCTGAAGGAACTGGAAGTAATAAGCGTTGATAAAGCAATGGGGCCAGATGGGGTACACCCCAGGGTCCTTAAAGAACTAAGCGAGGTGGTGGCTGAACCTCTGGCAATCCTGTTTAGCCGATCACTAGAAACAGGGTAGGTACCCAAAGACTGGAGGACAGCAGATGTAGTCCCCTTATACAAAAGTGGGAACAAAGAGGAAGCGGGGAATTACAGACCAGTCAGCCTCACCTCGGTAGTGGGGAAGATCATGGAAGCATTACTGAAGGAGAGATTGGTGGAACATCTGGTTGTCAGTGGACTACAGGACCCAAGGCAGCATGGTTTCACCAGGGGAGGTCATGTCAGACCAACCTCATTGAATTTTTCGACTGGGTGACTAGGAGGTGGATCGGGGGGGGGGGCAGTGCACATGGCCTATTTGGACTTCAGCAAGGCCTTTGAGACTGTACCACATAGAAGACTATTACACAAACTGGGGAATATAGGTGTGGGTAGGACAGTAGTGTGGTGGGTAGGTAACTGGCTGGGTGGCAGGACACAGAGGGTGGTGATAAATGGCAGTCACTCCACAGAGGAAGAGTGACCGGTGGGGTACCACAGGGATCAGTGCTGGAACCGGTCCTATTCAACATCTTCATCAGTGACATTGCACAGGACCTAGAAGGCAGAATTTCCCTGTTCGCTGATGACACAACCCTCTGTAACAGAGTAGACACACCAGAGGGTGTAGCTAGAATGAGAATGGACCTGCAGAAACTTGAAGAATGGTCAAGGGTTTAGCAGCTGAAATTCAATGCAAAGAAGTGCAAGATAATGCATATGGGGCACAAAAACCCTGGCACAATATATAAGTTGGGGGGTGAGGATATAGCATGCACCAAGCAGAAAAGGGATCTTGGGGTTATCATCTCTGATGACCTCAAGGTAGGGAAACAGTGCGACAAGGCAGCAGGTAAAGCAAATAGGATGCTGAGATGCATAGGCAGGGCATCACCAGCAGGAAAAGGGAGGTCATAATTCCACTATACAAGACACTAGTGAGGCCCTACCTGGAGTACAGTGTACAGTTCTGGAGACCTTACATACGTAAGGACATAGACAGAGTAGAGAAGGTTCAGAGGAGGGCAACAAAGATGGTACATGGATTGCATCACAAGTCCTATGAGGACAGGTTGAAGAACTTGAATATGTACTCCCTGGAGGAGAGGAGGGAGAGAGGGGATATGATAGAGACATACAAGACCCTCAAATTACTACTCCACAAACTGCCTGTCTATTCAACATCTCTCATACACATCTCGCATAGCACCTACTCCCTAAGGAAATCCAACCTTATCCTACTACTGTAGATGTTCCCAGGACACGTACCACAGCTGGCCAAAGAGCTGTCTCATACGCCCTCCCAAACATTTGGAACAAACTACAAGCCATGCTGAAGCTAACCAGCATCGTATCAATTAACTCCTACAAAACACTAGCTATCTCTAAATTAAAAGACATATGTAGGCGCTACTAGGCCCCAATGCCAAGTCAACTTCCTAGGTACCAACTGGCCCTCTTCTTATTAAGCTGAAATGTGTTGCATAATTTAGGGCAAGGTTAAAGCTGGAATGTACTGCATATATAGCATGAGGACTTCTATTGTGTATACCTCTTGTATTATATTTTTTTTCTTTGTTTTTCTACATTTTATATCTCCTATGTAATTGTGAACTGTATGTGCATGTGTCTCAGGATCTCCTTGTGAATGAGCTTGCTCAACGGAGTCTTTCCTGCAATAAACTTGAACTTGAACAAGTATCTTACAGGGAGGAACAGTGTGCAGGAATACACTATTTTTAAGCGAAAAAGATGTTCCAGGACTAGAGGGCATGGGATGAAGTTGGAGGGAGTATGATTCAGAGGAAACATGAGGAAGAATTTCTTCACACAACGGGTGGTGGACAAGTGGAACACCCTGCCAGAGGAAATGGTGGGGGCCAAAAATCACAGGATTTAAGAATGAATGGGATAGACAAAGAAATTCTGGAGGTCGGGGTAAGGGGCAACAGACTTCTACGAAAACATAAAGTGAACTTACAAGCTCAAATGGGCAGACTGGGTGGGCCGTAGACCCTTTTATGCCGACACTGTCTATGTATCTATTTAGCAAAACTGGAGCCAGGCCAAATTATCATAGAAGGGGACAGGAACTGTGTAGAAAATCCTAAGCAGGACAGATCTGGCCTTGGGAAATCAGTCGAGAAGGTGGCAGCCAGGGTCCTTTCAAACCTGAAAGAGGAAATCAGCCTAGTAGACACTTGGAGGGAGACATTCCCCATGAGCAGAGATTATACCTTTTATTCCCACGCACAAAATTCCTATTCTCGGATAAATAGGTTTTACACACAGAAAACCTGGTTTCACTCTGTTTCAGATCAAGAGATCTACCCCATCTGCCCTTTGGACCACTCCAAAATAGGGGTGACTCTGAAGTTGGGCCCCTCAGACAGGCAACCAGTGTGGCATCTCAATGCAGGGTAGTTAAAATAACAAACCTTTATTTCCAAAATTAAGGAAGTCATTACTAATTATTTAGCAGAGAAGACAGGTACTACCTCAAAAGTTAAATATCTGTGGGATGGGTTGAAGGCAGAAATGAGGTGGGAGGCAATCGCATATGCGTCCAGCAAAAAGAAAGCCTCACAATTACAGCAGGATAACTTAGAGCAAAGAATCAGGGAACCTGAAACAGAGCACAAAAAGGGGAGCATGGCTGCTATTCTGGGAGAACTTAAGGGAACAAGGGAGAAACTGCAAATCATAGCAGCCAGGACAAAACTCACTGAGATTTCTGGCCAAAAAATATTACGAAGGGGGGAATAGAGCTGGACGACTACTGGCCTTTAGTCCCCGCAGACAGATGGTGGACAGGCATGTACCCCTGGTTGTCAATCCGGATGCTCCTGGGCAACTAGAAACCAAACCTCAGAGAGTAGCACAATGCTTTCAGAGGTTCTATCAGAGGCCCCTGTAAACTGGGAGGAAAAAATTAAAGGGTTTTTGGACAAACTGAATTTGCCAAAACTTTCAGCCTTACAGGGACAATTTCTGAACTGCCCGGATACCCAGAAGGAACTCTGGTTGGTGGTCAAAGGTTTAAAGCATAATAAATCCCTGGGCCCAGAGGGCTTCATTAGTGAATACTATCAAAAATTCCAGAAGGAGATATCCCCTACTTTGCTTCAAATATGCAACTTAGCTCACGAACCCCAGGGCCAGAGCCTTGATATCAGTCTTACCTAAACAGGGAAAAGACAGGACTCTTTGCTGTAGTTACCAGTCTATTTCACTCTTAAATGCGGATGTTAAAATTTTTGCTAGAATGATTGCCAACCGTCTCCAGTTAGTGGTTACCCAGCTGGTCCACCCCAACCACTTCATGCCGGGGAGAAAACTCCACGACAATGTTAAAAGACTGTTAACAGTAATGTCTCTGACCCGCAGGGGGAAGGGGGATGAATCAGCAGTGGTAGTGACTTTAGACGCTGAGAAAGTGTTTGACCACCTGGAGTGGTCCTTTTTGGCAGCTGCCCTGAAGAAGTTCAATTTCGGGCCTAAATTTAGGGCATGGGTGGAGGCCCTTTATTCCCACCCCTCAGCACAAGTCTGGGTAAATGGGGCACTGTCCCAACCCTTCTCCATAGGAAGAAGAACAAGGCAGGGGGGTCCCCTATCCCCCCTACTTTTTGCCCTCAGTATGGAGCCACTGGCTGAGGCTTTTAGGTCCTCCCCCAGTATCAAGGGTGTACAGATAGGCTCAGTGGATAACCGTATTTTGCTCTATGCGGACGACACCCTTCTCTATCTGGGGAACCCCCCCCCCCGACACCTCTCTTCCAGGGACAATGGCCCTACTGGAGGAGTATGGCAGTGTTTCAGGTTTCAAAATCAATGAGACAAAATCTGAGATTTTGCCAATTGGCTCAGGAGTGTAAAATCCTTAACCAATTGGAGGTGGGTGTCGGGGAGCTTCAGATACCTGGGCAGTCAAATTCCTCTAGATACAAGTAAACTTTATCAGCTAAATCATAGAAGGCTGCTGGAGGAGATTAGGCAGGACAGTGAAAGGTGGTCAGTGCTCCCTTTGTCCATCACTGGCAGAGCTGAGACTGTAAGAATGAACATTCTGCCCAGAATGTTGTTTCAGTTTGACTTCATTCCCCTATGCCTTCCAAAGAAATTTTGGACAGAAGTTCGTAGAATACTCCATAAGTTTATCTGGGCAGCGAGGAGATCCAGGTTAAAATGGGTAGTACTTAAACTAGACAAGGGCAGGGGGGGCTGGGGGTACTGGACCTAAGGGGGTATTACAGAGCTGCACAATTACAGCACCTGGCAGCCTACCGGGCGACCTGAGAGAAACCCAGCTGGGTGACCATGAAACTGGAGACCACTAGGGGAGATATTCTGAAGGCGGTCCTGTTCAATGGAAAGACCTCAGTGTGGCTAAGTGCTCTTCCCACATCGTGGCTTAAAAATGCAGTGAAAGTATGGTATGCCTCGTTGAGGGATTTTAAACTGGAGGGGGTCATTCCCTTGCACGGGCTAATTTCCAATTCCTTGGATTTCATTCCAGGAAGGGACAACCCAGTTTTTAAGAGCTGGAAGAAGGGGAGGCCTGGACACCTTCATTCAAGTATATGATGGAGAGATTCTGAAAAGTTATGCTCAATTAAACCTAGAATTTAATCTGCCTCAGGCTGATTTCTATGCTTACTTACAATTAAGACATTTCCTGCAAACAGGAGCCAAGAAAGGTTATTCCCAGCCTCACCCTGAACACCAAGCACTAGAGTTTCCTCTGGGTATTGCCAGGGGCACCGGTCCGAAATCCCATTTGATATCTATCACCTACAAGATTTGCAGGGGTCCTACAGACCAGCATAGACAGCGTATTCACAAAAGGCGGGAGACAGAATTAAATGTGGCAGAAAACATGATAAAATTGGGATACAGTGTGGGGACTAGCTCAGAAAACTACAACCTTTCCATTTTGGAGAGAATTTAGAAGGCAGGTAGTGTTGAGGTATTTCAGAACTCCAGTGGTCATGAAGCATTTTGGGGGTCCAACCTCTGGGGAATGTTGGAGAAGGTGTGGCTTAGATGGGATGCATGAGCATATCTTCTGGAGCTGCCCTAGGATCTGTGAATTCTGGAAATCAGTCATTAAACGGATGAGTGACATCCTACAAGTCCAAATACCAAGTGACCCCAACTATTTGCTTTTCGGGGAGCCCCCACAGGGGGTAAAAGGCCCCCAGGCTAGATATTTGTTCCCTATTCTCATCGTAACAGCACAGAAATCCATAACCAAGCTGTGGTTGACAGAGAAATTGCCAACAGAGAAACAGTGGCTGGCCATTTGTAGTCAGATCAAAAATATGAAACAACTAATGGCCAATCTGCGGTTACAGCCAGACAAACATAAGGCTCGATGGCTTCCCTTTCTGGAATTTCTGAGCAAAAGGGAAGGCATCACCATTATTGAGATGCTGGTCAGAAAATCCCTGGATAGATAAGCAAACTCTTTGAGGAGACCTAATGGGAAGGAGTTATACTACTTCAAGCTTTTCATTATTCTGAATTATACAGTAGGGAGGGAGGTAGTGCTGCAGGAGAGGGGGGTGTATGTTGTTGTGTTTTGATGTTGTATGTTTGTTTTACACACGAGGGCTGATGTCAGATTAAGTTTTAAGGAGATGTTAACTATACCACCAGCGGGGGGGCAGTTCAGTCCCTTCATATAGCTACTGTTTTTCTTTAATGTACTTTGTTATTGGCCCACAGTTCAATGTCTATAGTAAGGTATGATGTGGTATGTAATTTTTAATGCCCACTTGTGTGTAACTGTTTGTCTGAAACTTTGGAAAAACTAATAAAATTGCAATTTTAAAAAAAAAAAGCAATAACATTTCTTTTTGAGACCCTTCCAAAGTTCTTCCTTGGAACAAATTCTAAGGAATCTGTAAGTTCTGTCATTTAAATTGCTGTATTCTTTTTCTGTAGACATGGATCAAAAACAAAAAAGGGCCGATTTTACCTACTTTCTCCGATTAGTAGGTTTTGAACTACTAAAGTGATTTTCACCAAACTTACCAAACTATTAGCCAATAGGATTAGAAAGGTGCACACCAAATTTCCCCATCCTAGGTGCTAAGATCTCTGAGATATCAGCTGTCACAAACCCCGGTTTTTACACAACACTAATTTAACCCTAACTGACAAGCACTACTGCACCAGTATAATGGTATCTCTGAGTTGGACTGTGGTACAGGGGCTACCTGTAAAATCAATAGGGAGCCGGGAGAGATGAGAATATGAGCATTCCACTTAAATATGGTTCACAGGCTCTTTGTTTTCATGTACAATTACTACGAGATATCAAAAAATCCCATCAAATTAAATATACAGGTCAGCATGCAAAGAATCTCAGAGTTTTGAAGATAGGCCGGTACCAAACAGACGGGGCTCACCTAGAAATTCCAAGACAGCCTAATGGGCCAGCTGCAGCTGAATAAAAGTATAACTGTAAACTTAGAAATAGAGGACTCCACTTGCAGGAGGACATACTTAAGAAAAATCAGACAGCATTTATTTTTGTGTGGGTCAGGTTTTCGCATAGTGGCTAAATGTTCTGAAGTCACTTTAACCACTATAGCTAACTTTTTGCAGAAACCTAGAGGAAGCATAGCAATACCTGCTGGCATTACTTTTATATACTTATACACTTTCCGTACATTATATGCTGCCATTACTTTTATATACTTAAACACACACACTGCATACATTACGTGTTACCATTACTTCAATATAGTTAAACACACACTGAGTACATTACGTGCCGTCATTACTTCTACATACGTCATCATATACTTTATGTACATTACGTGCCACCATTACTTTTTTTACTTAAACATGCACGCTGCATACATTACATGCTGCCATTACTTTTACATAATTAGCATACACTCTGCATATATCACACGCCACCATTATTTTTGTATACTTCAACATATACTCTGCTTGTGTGCATTATGTGACGTCATTACTTTTACATACTTAAATACACACTTTGCATACATTACCTGCCACCATTACTTTTATATACTTAAGCATACCCTCTGCTTGAATACATTACATGCCGCCATTACTTTTACATACTTAAACATACACTAAGGCCTGGATATTCAAAACAGTTGCGCATACGCAACTACGGAGATGTGCCATAGAGCGATATTCAGCAAGAGCAACTGCACAGTGCAAGTGGCAGTACGCCAATGTGCACTAGAAATGCATGCATGCGCAAGGGCAGGGGGGCGGACCCATAAATATGTGGCACAGTGCGATATTCAACCCCCGACCAATGGCGCAAGCGAGGAGCAACTGCCAGTTGTGCGGAGCTGACTTGAGCCTATAAAAACAGGGAGCAAGTCGGAGGAGAGCACTTGTGCCAGAGGGGAGCAGGACAGTGGGAGACAGACAGGCTGTCTAAGAGAGGAAGAGAAAGAGAAGGGCAAAAAGAGAGAGAGAGAGTGTGAGAGGGGGTGTGACACACAGGGAGGCCCACTGTGGGACAGGGAAAGAGTGAGTACCCAACAGAGCCACCAGACCCAAGGGGAGCGACACAGGCACCCAAAGGGGTGGGTGACAGAGCCAGCAGGCAGAACCCAGCCAGGGGCAGGGTACGCAGGAGGGGGCCTTGCCGAGTGACAGGCACTGCCCCACAGAGCCTGGGGGGGGCCAGTGGAGCTAGACGCCCTGGGGGTGACAGGATAACAGGGGCCATGGCCAGTACGGCATTCCAGATGGAGGCTGTAATGAGGGATGTGAGGAGGCAGGAGGCAGAGCAATGTGGCCGTGGAAGGGCCAGTCAGTGGTACCGGCCCCGCATCAGCTTCGAGAGCCATACTGACACAGAGATCGTGGGTCAGTATCGCCTGAACCAGGCGATTCTGAGGCAGCTCTGTGAGCTCTGTGAGCTGTGCAGTGAGAAGATGCAGGCACCCACCAGATGGAGCCACGCCCTGACAGTGGAGACAAAGGTAACAGCAGTCATGTTCCTGCTCACCATGGGCACCTTCCAGAGACCAACAGGGGACACCACAGGCATAACCCAGTCGGCTACATCACGGCTCCTCACACAATTCCTCAACGCCTTGCTGCGGAAAACATCCACTTCCCCAGCACACAGGCAGAGCATACAGCAACCATGTAGGAGTTCCACAGGGTAGCGCGTATGCCTGGCATGCTAGGGGCCATCAACTGCACCCAGGTGGGCATCCGCATGCCACCTGGCATGGAGGGGGGGTAGCCTACATCAACAGAAAGGGCTACCCCAGCATCAACTGCCAGGTGGTGTGCGATGCCAGGGGACGCTTAACCAATGTCTGTGCCACACACCCTAGGGGAGCACATGACACCTTCATCTGGCACAGCTCGGCACTGTGCCACCGGTTCGAGAGTGGGGACATCCCCACAGGTCACCTAGTGGGTATGGCGAGACCATAGGCAGCTGGGTACAGCAGGGCATGGAAAGGGGGCGGCCAGGGCAGGGGGACCACCGTGTGCACCCGGGAAGGTCATGGAGCACAGTGACAGGGGTCACCAGGCTATCTCTCTCTCTCTCTCTCTCTCTCTCTCTCTCCCTCCCCCCGAACACAGGTGACAGTGGCTACCCACTCAGGCCCTAGCTGCTCACCCCCTACCAGCCCCCGTCATCCCCAGCGGAAGATTAGTACAATGAGGCATACGCCGGCACGTGGAACATCACTGAGCGCGTGTTTGGGATACTGAAGGCATGGTTCTGTTGCCTGGACAGGTCCGGTGGTGCCCTACAATACAGCCCCTCGAAGGCCTGCTGCACAACATGGCCATTGACCATGGGATAGCTGTCGAGGATGATGAGGGGAACAGCAGTGGGGACGACGCGGGCGATGGGCCGAGAGGTGGTGGGCAGCTCCCCCCCCTGGGTGGAGGGATCCTCAGCTCATGCGGCTGGCATGCTACCATCGAGATACAACAGCATTATGGTGCATGCAGGTGGACAAACACCCATGCACAGAACCGACACAGTGGCAGGGCACACAGCCATGTGTGGGCATGGCCAAGGCTATGCACACACAGGGGTGGGGCAGTGCCGGGGCAGTGCCCACAGCCACATGCAGCACCACACCACACAGCACTGCACAGCATCACTCACACACACACACACACCCACACAGTGGCACCTGCAGGCATGCGACCGGGCACTAGCACATGGCGTGGATCAGACGCAGGGCACCAGTGCACATGCACAACCAGTGTTGTGAAGGCATCGTCACGCATACGCCACATGGGCCACAGGCCAGGCAGGTGCACACACGGACAGCATGTGGCACACCACATGGCTGCCATGACTGTGCCATGCACAGACACACACACACACACACACACACACACCGCCCATGTGCACACAGGGCGGTGGCTGCAAACAGCAGACAGGGTGGTGTGCACATCAGGTCCACCACGCAGACACACGGCCGCCACGGACACGGCTCTGCCATGGCTGCCCAGCAGACTCAGGCTGCGCAATGGCCACAGGGGGGGTCTGCGACTGCTCCCCAGGGGTGGGACTGCGGGACCTCGAACGGGTCCTCACAGGGGTCTGCAGGCTCCCAAACAGGCCTGCACTAGGTGTGCCTGGGATGCCCACAGCAGAGCTTGGCATCAACACAGTAGGGGTCGCCCAACACCGGGGCCGTGGGGTGGACATTACACTCCGCGGTGTCTGTGGCAGTTGGCCACGCCCTGTGGCAGCCAGTAGGGAAAGGCCGATCGAGATCACGTTGGCAATGCGGTCCAGGGCTGTGGTCATGTCCTCCCGCAGGCATTGACTGGCCTCCAGGACCTGGGCGGTACCACTATTGCGCTGTTCGACTGCCTGGCGCACCTCTGTGCAGAGTGCCCACACCCCAGCCATGAGCACCACCTGTTGCTCCATGGAGGCCCGCAGCAATTGGGTGTGCTCGGCCAAGGGCTCAGCACCCTGGGGTGCATGGGCATGGCGCTGACCCACCGGTGGCGTATGACCATGCTGCATGGCCCCCCGCTCAGGTGAGTGCTGCACAGCGCGGTCCTCATGGGGTTGGGAAATGATAGGCGCTCCGGCGGCAGACATGGCACCCGGCCTCCCAAAGTCTCCAGCCGTCTGCTGCTGCCACCCCTCCAGCCCCCTGTGCACTGGCCAGCGCCTGTGCGGGTGCTCTGCCACCCTGCGCCACTGTGCCTGTGCACACAGCGGTACCAGGGGCAGTGGCGGGCAGCTGTTCCACCGCCAACAGGCCAACGACTGCGTTGCCGGTGCTGGTGTTTGGTATGTGCATCTCCCCTCCGATATGACACCCACCATCCACGACTATAGTCAGATCGTCATCAGTGTCGGGCCCCACCCCAATCTGTGTCTCTGCACAGAGCACGCCATGGCTGGTGTCTCACTAGAACACAGCCAGGGCCTCGTCTGCCACCACGCCCAGGACATCCGGCTAGATGACGGTGGCGTGTTGCAGCCTATTGGACCCCCGGATGCCCGTGGAGGTGGATGGCTGGTCCTCTGGGGCTGGGCGGGCTCCCATAAACAGCCGCAGGCACCCCTGCCACCGCATGCTGGTGAGCCAGTGCTGTAAGGGAACACAGATGCATTAAGAGTTGCTGACTCAACAGGCCCCTGCCCTCCCCCCCGGCTGCCATACCTACCATGCAGTGATGGGCTCCCTCCAGTCTGAAAGCCACCGCCCGGCACACCCTCAACCGCACTACGCCACATGGTGGCTGCCACCAGCTCCTCCTGCGCCATAAGCTGTGTCACAGCGGCCTGGCTCCCACCTGTGGCTGATCTGGCAGCCCGAATGGCCGCCACCTTTTCCTTTATCTAATGCTTGTCGGTGCCCACCTTCTTCTTGCACTCATGTGTAGACTGTTGGTGGCTGCCCTGCTGGTTCACAGCCTCCGCCACCACCTCCCAGGCCGCGGCCCTGGCCTGTGGTGTGCCAGTGGTGCCACTCAGCAAAGGCTCCCTGTCGAGGTATGCCTCGAACAGGGCATCTGCCTCTGCCTCTGCTCTCGTAAAGTTGAGCCTGCGCTTCCGGGCAGGCCCACACTCCTCACCCTCCTCATGCTCGGATATGATGCTACCTGTGGACATGGACATGTGGTTAGTGGCTGCAGCGGCCCACGCCAGCCATCCAGCCCGCTGTGCTGGCCATCCCCTCAGCAGGCGCAACTTACCTCTGATGGTTGCAATACCGGTCCATGGCCTGTGCTGTTGTGTGGCGCCTTTATAGCGCATCACATGCAAATGGGCTGATGCGCAACTGTAATGACATGCAATTGCCCACACTGCGCCGTGGATAGGCTGATGAGCTAATCTGCACATGACGGCTGAATATCGCACCCTTGCACATTGCGCAATGGACTTGCTCCGGTGCATGTCACTGCACAATGACGTGACATGCGGTGTGCCTTCGCCAATGCGCATGTGCCACGGCATATACTACCACCTATTGCACAGCATGCGCTAGGTGCGCTATAGGGGCCATTGTACCCTATGCGCCATGGACCCTATGGCGCTGGGGCGCTACAGGGCCTACGGTGCTCAGGCACTATTGGGCCTATGGCGCTCAAGCGCTATTGGGACTATGGTGCTCAGTCACTATTGCGCCCATGGGGCGTGGTGTCTTCATAGCCCTATCGCGCAACATGCGTCATGGGCCACATAGCGCTCAGGCGCACATTGTGCGTACTGACCCCTGACCTCTGCCCTATCCCATCCAGGAACCTCTGCCCCACGTGCCAGTGTGGCCATGCCCATGCCGTGCATCCCCAGAGATGCAAGATTGCCGCAGGCAGCGCATCTCCATGCGAAGCGTGAATCCCGAGCACGTTGTGCACATGCACTACTGGTCGCCATTTTGACCTGCATCTTTGCTGTGGCACCATGCCGCGTCGCACAGTGCCCTGATCCCATAACTGGAGCCAGGTTGAGCTGGTAATCCTGGTGGACCAGGTGGAGCCCAATGCTGCCAGCCTGTTTGGCCAGTTGCCCCTGCAGAGACCCAGGACCGAGGTATGGCAGGACATTGCAGATGGGCTTTTCCAGGCCACTGGTGTGCAGCGCACCAGGGAGCAGTGTTGCCACTGGTATGGGGACCTGTTAAGGAGGGACCCAGAAAGGCTGAGGGCGCTGCAAGCATGCATCCGAAGGGGGGGGCCATGCTACAGCCAGGTAAGTGGGCTCAGACTGCGTCCGTGCACGTCCACTGTTCCATGGGGCTGGCAGAGCTGCATGTCATGCCAGGAGGGGCCTGTCATTGTGTGCCCTGTGACTCTGCATTGCCAGTCACTGGGTGTGCTGTGCCACTGCCCTGCGGCCTTGTCAGGCCGGGGTGCACTCTGTGCTTAGGGGGTGGGGGCAGTGGGCTCATGCTGTGGCTTGTGTTCTGATGTGTGCCTGTCTGTGTTCCCATCCTAGGACCTGAAGACCGGAGGAGAGCCAGGCTGGCAGGGGCACCTGGCGGTCTGCAGCAGGCCACTGCGGGCCCATCGTCTGCTGGTGGAGGACCGGGCGGGCATGCAGTGCCAGGACCAGCGTGCGCAGCACCACAGTGAGCAGGTAGGCACTGTGCATTCCCACATTGTTGTGCAGGGTGGGCGGCGGGGTTGGGGGTACAGCCTTGGTCTCCTGTGCCTTGTGCCATGGCAGCTGTGTTCAGTACATGATGCAGTGTGTGTGGTGCCGCAGGGTGGCCATTGCAATTGTGTGGCAGCTGTTGGTGGGCTGGGTGTGTGTCCTGCTACCACTTGTGCCGCTGCAGTTCCACTGCAGCACCATGCCACCTGCCTGCCGTTGTGCTGTCAGGTGGCCCTTGGGCAGCGGTTTCCAGCACTGTGCACTGATGTGGCTTGCCGGGTTGGCGGCAGTCACAGGCCCACCCACTGCAGGTGGTCGGGGTGCCACTACAGCGGTGTATGTTCCCACTGTCCACTGCGCACGGGAGGGGCTAGGATGCTTTGGACATGCACTGATCACCTGTCCTTTCCTCTGCCATAGGTGTCCAGAGGGGTTCCAGACTACCATCGTTCTGCCGTCTGCTGCGGCAGATGATCCTGATTACCTCCCATACAATGGAGATCGCGAACTAGACTCAGCGGATACTGCTATGGGACTGGCGCAGGGGGAGGCACCAGGCGCCAGCAGGACATGGCCAGCTATGATGTTCCCCAGCCCCCTTCCAGCCTTTGTCCTACCTTCCCCTACCTTCCCCCATCCACCTGTACAGGCCCTGTCCCCTGACCCCTTCCCACCTACACCTACCCTCCTCTTTGTTTATTACTCTTTGTACAGCTGTTTTCCTATTGTTATATTACATTTGTTACCTGTTTACCCTTCTGTGACTGTGTCTGCTTTGCAACTGGCGAGTGGGTCCTGCTGCAGTGGTGTGGTGGGTGGCCATGGGGTGCACCTATGTCAATGGGTGGTGCATGCATGCTGGTGGCATGCCCCTCGGTCAGTGACTGCACCTTGGAGCGGCCATGGGCTGGCAGTTCAGGCTGTGTGGCATGTGTGTGGTGGGTGTCAGGGTGTGGTTTGCTGTTGTGCAGGCAGCCACATGCCCACCGGTGTGTGGTGGATTAGGGTGCCCGCCTCTGGACGTCCGTGCCACCTGTACCCTACGTCCTCCACCGGGGGGGGCTGGCTGCATGTCTGCACTCCATGTGCAGTGGTCACCTGTGTGCTGGCTGTGTGTCCCTGCCAGTGTTCCTAACCTGGTGCCCCCACCTTCCTGCACTGCCCCCCCACTTCCCCTTTGCCTGGCACCCTGCTGTGCCTTGGTGCATCTTCCTTTGCCCCTTGCGCATCCCTGGGTGCACTATGGTGTATTTCTGGTTGCTCCTTTGCACAACCGTCACTGTGCTATGGCTCAGCAGCTGCGATATTCAGCCATGTTGCATTGGCACATGTTGCAGTGTGCAACCATTGAATATCGCAGTCACTGCACCATTGCGCAGTTGACTTGTGCTGCGCCGGAGTTGTGCATGCCTTTGGCGCATTTCTGAATATCCCGCTCTTTCTGTACATTACATGCTACCATTACTTTTAATACTTAAATATACACTTTGCATACATTACATGCCACCATTACTTTTATATACTTAAACATACACTTTGCATACATTACGTGTTATCGTTACTGTAACATACCTAAACACAGTTTGCATACAATTACGTGCCTCCATTACTTTTATATACTTAAACATACACTTTGCGTACATTATGTACCATTACTGTTACATACTTAAACATACACTTTATGTACATTACGTGTCACCATTACTTTTACATACTCAAGCATACACTTTGTGTACGTTACATGCCACCGTTACTTTTACATATTTAGACATACACTTTGTGTACACTACGTGCTGCCATTACCTTTACGTACTTAAACATACACTTTGCATACATTACATGCCACCATTAGTTTTACATACTTAAACATACACTCTGCATACGTTACGTGCCGCCATTACTTTTACATACTTTTTTTTTTTTATCATATTTTCTGCTCCCACAGCTCGGTCTGTAATCATCCAGCCGCCATCCTCCTGCATCCCAACTGAACCCCTGTCAGGCTCACACTACTCGGGCTAGCATGCAGAACCCATGGGGGGGCCCTTACCTCCCCACCAGGTCTGGATCTAATACCCAAGCACGGCTCCTCCAGGTCAATGGGCGCGGAGGCACAGCCATTAAGCTGCCATGACCAACCACCATTTTCCTCCATTTTTCTCCCCTCTGGAGTACAGACATGCAATGACGTCAAGGCACTACATGCCGACGTCCACCGTACTCCACCCCCTAAATGCACCACACCTGTAGTGACCCAACTCCCATCGGGGGCCACTGCAGAGTGGTGAAAGCCCTGAGCCCTCCCCAAGAAGAGGACAGCAGTCAGTCAGATGCTCAATCCTCTTCCTCCCTGACAACCCCTGATGACCCAGGCTCATTCCTGAACCCGGGTCGCTGGTGGGGCGCAAGGTGTGGTGTCCAGCACCTCAACCCTCAGCGCCATTGGGCCAACTTTACTTTTACATACTTAAACATACACTTTGCGTACATTACGTGCCACCATTACTTTTACATTCTTAAACATACACTTTGCGTACATTACATGCCATCATTACTTTTACATGCTTAAACATACACTTTGTGTACATTATCTGTCACCATTACTTTTAAAGACAACGTCCATGGAGTCCCTTCACCGGCTCACCAACCGCATTGCCACCAGTAGTCAACCCAGTTGGCAGTACTGCAGTGGAGAACAGAAACGCACCCTGCGGGAGGAGAGTGAAAGCATCCTGTGGGACACTTAATCCACCTCCCCCGCTGACCCCCCAATGTTCCAGGCTCGTTCCCGAACCCTGGCTGGCATGGTCGCGAGCGGTAGCCCTACTGCTGCACCGATAGGCCAGAGATACTTTTATCAACTCAAATCAAATAAAATCACTCTTTGTTTTTATAGCTCTTTTCAAAATCAAGTCACTTCACAGATTATAGATACATTAAAACCCAATATAAAAATATTAAAATAAGCTTCATGCAATGTAATTAATCAGGGAAGGCTAATGAGAACAAATAAGTTTTCAACATTTTTAAAACTTGTAATGGTCAGGCATTCTCTTAACCGACAAGGTATAGAATTCCACAGGATTGGCGCTGCAAATGAAAAAGCACGCATGCCAGACGTTTTAAGACAAAACCTGGGAATCTCTAGCAATCCCTCATTGGCAGATCAGAGATGGTGATTTGGGGAGTAGGGAACAAGGAGACCTTTTAGGTAGTCAGGTCCCTGTTCGTGTAGGGCTTTAAAGGTAAGCAAGCCTACCTTAGGATGATCCGCCACTGAACCGGCAGTCAGTGCAATTCACGCAGAACTGGGTAATATGACTGGACCTAGGAGTGACAGTCAATAATCTAGCCGCAGCGTTTTGCACCAGCTGTAAGCAGCAGATATCAACCCCAGACAGCCCTAGGTAGAGGGCATTGCAGTAGACTAGACGGGTAGTAATGAAGGCATGGACCAGTGTTGGAAGATCACCCGGAGGAATCAGATGTTTCACCTGGGCAATGTTTCTCAGATGGCAAAATGAGGATTTGACCACAGCTGACACTTGACACTTCAAGGTCAAGCCATCATCAAAAACAACACCCAGGTTATGCACCCAATCTGAGGTAATGAACTGGACACCATCAAGCCAAAGGCCCGACATGTGCCCAGCACCAAAACCTACCCCCGGACGACCCGGTTCCACAACCAACACCTCAGTCTCATCCGAATTTAATCTCAGCCAGCTCGAACTCATCCAGTCTTTCATCTCAGAAAGGCAACTATTTAGCACGGAAACCACATCAACCTGTCCAGGCATAAAAGACACATACAGCGGAGTATCATCTGCATAGCAGCAAAAACTCAAGCCGTATCACCTAATGGTATCTCCTAAAGGCAGCATACACACTGCGAACAATATGGGAGCCAATATGGAGCCCTGTGGTACCCCACAGAACAGGGGGAGAGCATCAGAGGAATAAATTCCAGTGACCACCCTCTGAGACCTGCCTGTTAGGAGAGATCGAAACCATTTGAGGACTGTACTTGACAGGCCACAAAGGACCTGCAGCGTCTCCAAAAGGACCCCATGGTCCACAGTGTCAAAAGCCGCAGAGAGCTCGAGAAGGACCAAGATGGTATGAGCCTTTCGATCGCTCGCCATCAGTAGATCATTTAATACCCGGACAAGGGCAGTCTCCGTGCTATGCCTCTTCCTAAATCCAGACTGGAGAGCCTCATAGACACCGTGAGTTTCTTGGCGATTGTCAAGTTGCAGTGCAACCACCTTCTCAATAACCTTCCCCACAAAGAGAAGGTTAGAGGCAAGTCGGTAGTTAGCTGGATCGATGGGGTCCAAGGAGGGTTTTTTCAAGAGTGGTCTAATGACCGCCTCTTTTAAGGGATCCGGAAAGGTTCCCCTCTCCAAGGATCTCCAAACAATTTCAGCAAGGATCAGGCAGATAGCATCTACACATCCCACCAAAAGGGGTGTAGGGCCCAGATCCAAACTACAACAGGTTGGACAATCTTCACAATGTCCATGACTTCTGGTCGGTCGAAATCCATCCAGACAGACCGGGTGTTCACCACCTCCCATCGACCTCCACAACCCCTCATGGAAGGAGCCGGGCCGATTCCGGACCTGATGCTGGCAACCTTATCAGCGAAAAAACAAGCAAGCTCATCACACTTAACTTGTGAAAAAACTCTTCCAGACTGCAGACAGATTTGATTGCACAATCTGTCCACAGTACAAAAGAGTTGAGCTGGTCAGTTCTGCGCTGCAGAAATCTCCCTGGACAGGAACTCTGCCTTCTTACGGGTGATTTCTGATCAATAGTCATCAAAATGCTCCATCAATCTAAGCCTGTCAGCATCCAGGCCGGACTTCCGCCATGCTGTCTCCAGCCTTCGACCACTACGCCTCAGCTCCTTCAAGGACCCATCAAACCAAGGGGACCTTGGGTGAAGAGTAAGTGGTTGAACACAAACAGGAGCAATCAAGTCCAGGGCATCTCCCACTGCCTTATTATAAGCAAGTACCAGATCCCCAGAACTTGTGCTATCATCCAGCAATCCCGATAGGTCCAGCACCGCGGAAAGACCATCTGGGGTAACGCCCCTCAAAGGGCGGTACGAACCATCTCCAAAGGGGTAGGTCCATTTGGGGGAGCCATGAAACTGAACCCTATGGTGTGATGGTCAGACCAACAGACTGGTTCCACCCCCAAATCAGTGATCGCCATACCCAGAGGAATAGAAGATCCAATGAGTGACCTCCTATATGGGTAGAGGAGGTAACAATGTGCGTCAGGCCCAGCATTGTCATTAACTGGAGGAGATTTTGACCAAATTGTGAGAGTTCATCATCAGCCCAGGCATTGAAATCCCCCAGAATTATCCATCTGGGGAATTCCAGCACCATGTTGACAATGAAGTCCGCAATCTCCTGCAGGAATACACCCCCATCACCTGGTGGACGGTGGATGAGGAGTATCCTGCAACCTACACCCTCACCCATGACACATTCAAAGGATCTAACAGTCCCCACTGGAACATCCACAAGGCCCAGTTCGGTCTTAAAAAAGATGGCTACACCCCCACCCCTACGATCCAACCTCGGGCGGTGAATCACCGAGAACCCAGCTGGAACTGCAGAAGCCAATAATGGGCCTGCATTATCATCCAGCCAAGTCTCAGTGATGCATGCCAGGTCTACTGTTTCAACAAGATCAGCTATAATAGCCATCTTGTTTTTAATAGACCTAGCAGTACATAACACCGCCCGGGCTGGATGAGATGCTAGAGATGACTTCGACTCCTGGCCCTTGGGTATGGAAACAAGACAGGAATTACCCCTGCCTCAGCACCATTTTGGCCCAGGGTGTTGCCTGGTCCTCACCACTCCAATATGTCCCCACCCTCTTTCCTGTATTCCACCACCAGGCCCAGGCCTGCCCCTCTTCCCGTTCCTCCTAACAATTCCAACAGAATGACAGTCTATATATGTTTCTGCTGGTAAAAGAGGGCAATTAAATGGACGCAATTCCCTGAGCCTAGTAGGGGAATATTGCCTAACCATCCTTAAACCTTCCCAACACGTTAAAGTGCAACCCTATGACAAATTCCCAGACAGTCACAACCCAGTAGCCAATCTAAACACAAAGATAAACTCAAAATTCCTACCTCCCCGCCCCTAAAAATAAACAATAAAATTAAACATTAAATCCTAAAATCCAAATTAACATTAAAATTAACATCAATCAGATCAATAAATAAGAGTCACTGTAACAAAGAAATCGAAGTATTTGGGGAAAAATTTAATTATCCAGGCCCCACCAAGTCTCTCACCACCAACGGAGACAGAGAAAACTTCAGGAGCCCCCACCTCCTGAACAGACAGATGAAAAGTATCTTAAAAATTTCACCACAAATGAAGAAATAAACCCCAAACTTCAGGTGCTCTCACCAGCTGTGATTTGGGGAATGAGCATATAGCACTCTCACTGCCAGTCGAATAGATGAAATAAAAAAATCAGACCATAATCCAGAAAGTCAAAATTGAAATCCAGCAGAAGCTTCTTCAAAGAGTAGATCACTCTGGGCTGGGAATAAACCCCCCAAATCCGTGGGCTGCCAGTGCTAGTCCACAGCAGCCAACACGGGTCCCCAAACAACCCACCAGCAAGTGGAACCCCTGGGGATCCATAGAGGCCGACAACCCCAGCCACTAGCTCCCTAGCAGATAGGGTGCAGGCCCCCGTGCCACTGTAAACCCATACCAGCCCACCCAACAGACTGGTCCTTCAGCACCTATGACCAAATCAAGCAGTCATTCAGCGTAATTCAGCCAATTTAACAGTCAGCTTCTTCTTTAGTAAAAATGAAAAATTATACTTCCCAATCTTCTCACAATGTATGGGCAACCTTAAACGCTCCTCAGCCTCCCAGTAGAAAATTATCTTTCCAATTCGCCTTTAGCTCACTTCAAGTATCCACTAATATAACCAGCCAGTTCCAACAAAAAGGGGAACAGCATAAAATATCAAAAATGCTGCCAGAGGATATAATAATAGCAAAAGCTATTAAAACAGCTCCAATGCACTAATCTCCCAAAAGCAATATGGGAATAGTGAGCAAAACCAGCGGCAAACAGGTCTCAGAGAGTAATCTACCAGCACACAGAGCAAAAATACAAAGTTATTAATCAGAATAGTCAGAGAGCCAGCAGCAAGTGTAATCCCAGAAATGAATCAAAGACTCGACAGCGATAGCTGGTTGACAACAGACGTCTCCAATACGTAGTACGCACCGTAGATGTTCCAGTCCGATCAAATATGTTCCAATATGCACCGCAAAAGTTCTGGTCACCCGAATGAATCGCTATTGCGATAACGACCAAGAAGCAAACAGCAGACGCCATCCTGGGAGATAGTCAAAACCTCAGATAGCAGTAGCTGGTCGACAACGCACCACATATATTCCGGTCGACCGATATTGCTCCACACACACCCTTACGATCGGTTTCTTAACTCAAAATGATAAAACTTAAAAATAAAACTTATTCAAAAGCAAACATCGGAGGAAGAAAAACGACATAAAATAAAACAGACTAGCTATTCAAATGACTGACAGCATGCCCAGCCCGGCGGCCATCTTGACAGGCAGTGCAGCATTCAGTGCATAGACTTAAACATACACTGTACGTACAGTGCCTGTCAACATTACTGTTATACACAAACATATACAGCGCATAAAGTACCTGCTGTCATTAAAATCTTAAACATACACTTTATGTATGGTACCTGTGGTCATTATTGTTATAAACCTAACAGGGGATGGTCAGCACCAATAACCCCACACCTCAGGGCTGGTCCCAGTTTGCAATTTGTTTGCAAAAACCTTTTTTTTATTTACGGTTCACTGCAGTGTATCAGACTGTATCTGGCTAATGCTGCAGAGTACAGTGAGTTCAGTCAAGGCCACCACTCAACTATGAAGGACCTTCTTAATCAAGCAGTGACCTTGATTAAACTCACCATAGCCATTAATAGGCATAAAAAAGTAAATAAATATTACCCCATTGACTTCAATGGGGCACGCGGATCATAGCAATACAAAAGTGGAAGGGACCAGCTGGCCACCTCACTGAGGCCAAAACACGATCCACCCCATCCTGGCTTTATAGAAAATTATGAAACTTCTGTAATAAGACAGTCACCAACATACACTATTGAAATATGCAACTAGTGCCACAACCTTGGAAAATTCCTTTAAATGTTAACTGTACACACAGTACCTGCCGCCATTACTTTTGTACACAAACATACTGCATGTACGGTACTGCCGCCATTACTTTTATAAACTAAAATGCACAGTGTACTCGAGTTCAGAAATGGATCCAGAGAGTCGGAGGGCCGGCCGGGGAGAGCAGGATTGAACATCCCATGGACTGCTCTCCTGCTCCTGGGGGCAGGGGACATCTGGTGCATGCCTGACCTCTGGCGGAGGATAGGGTTGCACCATCCAAGCTCACGATGTTGGGGGGGGGGTGTCGGATGTTGGCACTCATGCACCATTCGTCACTGCATGTCATATCTCCCTGGGGAAAACAGCCTGAAAATGCTGGCCCATAGTATGACGACCTACCTTCCAAGCCCTGCACCACTGCCCCGGGGCACTCAGCTGGAAACCGAGATCAAACAACTCCAGGAACGGCTTGGATCTGTAGCCCCGTTTTGGGGGGCAAGCCAGGGAGGAACACCGGTAGAGATGTCTACCAGGAATTGGGCTCTAACTCCATGGGAAACTTGCCTACTTGGAGACCCCGCGCAAGCCAAAGAGAATGACCACCCATGGTTTGTCCCGGGGGCTGAGCTCCATTTCGGGATCCAGTGCCAAAAAAAAAAATGCACAGTGTACTGCATGTACATTACCTGTTGCCATTACTTTTATAGATTCAATATATACTTTACTCAGAGTACCTACTCCATTGCAACTTTGATTTTATTTATATCTGACACATATTTAACCAGGAAATCTCCAGTAGAAAGGGAGCCATCTCATTTTTAATTGGAGTCCTAAGCACAGATTGGCCACAGTACATACAGCCATGATATGCTCTCACACAGCATGTGCTCTAATAATGCACAGGGAGACTAAATGTCCATTTTTTTCTAACAAGTCAGACTAAGCAGAAAAATCGAGTCAAGAACATTCTGAAACAGCTGCCTTTCTTTACGAGTTACAGTATCACAGAAAGACAATGCAAATCACTGGACCTGGTATATTTGGTGTTACTATAACAACCACTGTAACAGAAACTTTATAACTAAATAAATAAAGTGGTCCTATAAATACTCTTCATTACAGTGGTGTGCAAGGCGACACTATAGTTAGGGTTGATGCTATGTAGCTTTTATATTGCATCCTGATGTTTGGCACCTTTTAACTAGGACACCCATGGACAAATAGGGTTAAAATGTGGTGTTTGGTATCATTGCCATTATCGGCAAACCAGCTTACTCCTCCCAAGAGATGTCAGAGTTACATACTTTTTGACTCGGGGAGCAGAAGAGGAGACCACGTGCGGCCAAAGTCGCACAAGCAAAGGACCAGAACCACAATCGGTGGCCTGAGGGAGGAATCGGGTCGCAGTCAGCCATGCAGGAGGAGATGAGTGGCCATAGCCACAGAATCCACAGTCACAGGCGGAGGAGAGTGCCATGGGGGAACGTGCTCCAAACTAGTGCAGAAAAGGGCTGGCTCACCTGGGCATGTATCTGCTGGACTGCTGCCCTTGGATTGGGACTGCTATGCTGGGGGTGCCTGGACTGCTGCCTTCAATTTTCTCCTGCTGGATTTTGGATTTGAATTTTCTCCTGCCAACCCACTCCATGCCACCTCCCAAGTTAAATGCTCTGGCTAACCACTCCCTGGGTGGAATAGCCAATCAGGAGCAAATGGGGAGGGGCTCTACTGAAGAAGGAGGTGCTGAACAAGGGCAATTTAAAGGTGCTGTGTGTGACTGAAGCAAGGGTGTTAAGCAAGGGGGCACACCAAGGTACTGTATGTGATTGGAGAGAGGGGGTTAAGAAGGGGGGCACTGGTAAAGGGGACCAGGAGTTCCCTTGGGGCATGGTTAAGCAATGTTGGTGGTCTGAAAGTGCCCCGTAATAATGATGCCAATTCAATGTCTGAAAGGAGGTGATACAGGTATAGGGGCATAAAGCATTACAGCAGCAAAGTTACAGATTGTAAGCTCTAAGAGCTTTACCAAAGACTGATGCTGTAACTTTATCACGGTTAAAGATTGTGAACTGCAAGGGGTTTATTGAAAATGTTAAGGATTCAATCTGTAAGAGGTTAAGCAGACCTTGAGGTTTAGCCAGGGAGCTGTGAGGCCACATACCAGCGAAACATGGTGTACGTGGGGCACAGGGGATGGGGCGGGGGGACCTGGTCAAGAGGGAATACAGTGGCAGGAGGTGGCAGGGTCAGTGGAGGGGAGGACCACAACAGGGGACAGACCAGTGGCAGAATAAGGGGGGTGGGGAAGAGGGTAGAAGGGGAAGCAGTGGGGAGAGGACCGCGGGGTGTAATATTTCATTTAATTTCATTTTATTTTTTATCCTTGTAAGTCTGATGAGCACAACTGCCAATTTTCACAGACGACAAGCAATACATAAATACAGAAGCATGATACATATACAAAACAAACATTACAAAATATAAATACAAATGTAAAACTAGCAAGTACATTCCTAAGTGCCTTTTCAGTCTAGATTTAAATCACAGTAATGAATTACAGTTCGACATATCATGGGGAAGAGAATTAAAGAAGTATGGGCCCCTATATAATAGGGAACACTGACCTAATGTTTTCTTAAAAAGTGGTAAATCAAATGTGAATTTTGATTGAGTTCTAGTACCATTAGAGTTAACATGCCTGGGAAAATATGAACTTACTGAAATGGGCAAAAGGCCAGATTTAATTTTGAACAGAAAAGTACTCATTTTAAACTGAATCCTGTTTATAAGGGAGAGACAATTGGAAAGTTTCAAAAGAAGACAATGATGGGTTCTTACAGGGATACAGAGCAAGAGTCTTACAATGGAATTGTAGGTAACAATTTTTCAAAGGATTTACGGTTCATGGCTGCATAGACCGTTAACCCGTAATCCAGAACACTGAAAAGAAAGCTGTGTGCTAATAACTTTCTGGATTCTGCTGTTAGAAAAGGCTTGATTCTGAATAAACAGCCAAGTCTTTGATGTATCGTTTTAGTGATATATGTAACATGATGTTCAAAGGCAAGATTCGTATCAAGTACAAACCCCAAATATTTAAAACTATCAACCAATTCAATGGAATTTCCCTTAACGTCATGAACAGTTAGTAAGTCATCTATGCTGTTCTTTTTATTAGAGAACAACATAATTTTAGTTTTAACAGAATTAAGCACTAAAGAATTAGAAATCAGCCAATTCTAAAAAGAGTCAAAGTTAGCCTGAATCTTACGAAGGGCTTTGTTTGGTGTTTGACTCGTTTCATAAATGACTACATCATCTGCATACATTATAATGGAGCTTGAATACATGAACTGGAAGCAGCATTCATGTAGAGGGGAAAAAATGAGTGCCCCCTAGATGGACCCCTGGAGCACCCACATTTAATTAACTTGGGAGAAGAATAGTGACCATCAACACTGGTCACATGTGTCCTGTTCATGAGGTACAGGGAAAACCATTTAATTGCTTCATGAGAAAATTGCAAATTGTCCACAATACCAGGGAACAAATTATGTTCCACAAGATCAAGGGCCTTGGTGCGGTCCACAAAAAGGGCTGTAACAGTGTAATAACTGTGGAGCAGCTGTGTTCATGTTCACCTTGTGGAAGCTAAGGGAATGCCCAGCCTGTCAGAGACAGAGGAGGCTGGAGGCAGAGATGGCCAAGCTAAGAAGGGAAGTTTTTTGGACAAGGAGGGATATGGAAACGAAAGCTAGTGGAGATGTTTAGAAAGACAGGAGGTATGAGGTCAGTAGGATGACTGGGTGAACAGAGCAGGCCATGCTGGGGGCCGGGGAGAAGGTACCAGGATAGGAGGTGGGGTACAGGGGATAATAGTGCAAATGAAAGGGGGGGTAGATACATATTAGACTCAAACAGGTATTGGGTCTTCATGGAGATGATGGGGCAGGAGGAGGAAGCTGTAGGGGCCAGGGAGCTGGACTGTGGTGGGTGGACCATGGATGGCCAGAGGGGACCCTGCCAGGAGGATGCAAGGAGTGAGCCAAGGAAGAATGTGGAGACACCAAGGGAAATGGGGGAGAGGGGGTAAAATACTGGAAAAGGAAAGAAGGGGGTCCATAGGGAAGCCACTGGGGAGAGAAATGTAATAATCAGGGAAGGAAGGGGGATACCAATGCTGCAAGGGCAGGAAGGAGTCACTTGTTGGGGGTAGGGCAGCAGAGGTGCTGGGGAGATGAGTCAGGGAGAAGGGGGGGAAGTGAACATGGAAAGCAAAAGAGAAGACACTAGGGACACAGTGGCTGAGGTGGAATCAGGGGAGATGCAGGGAAGGGTAGGAGGGCAGGGAGTCGGTGAAATTAGGAACAGAGTGGTTGAGGGGCATGCGGTAAGGACAAGGTGCCGGGGGAGGGAAAAAGGAACAGGGTAGGGGGCTAGGGGGGGCTACTACGACAGGGAGGGTAGACGATTCAAGGGTGACAAGGGGGAGGAGACCAGTGTCACAGACAAAACAGAACGATGAAGGGGTCAAGGTGCTACTGGTTGGTGACTCAGTCTTAAAGGGTGTCAAGTGGGGTGGCAGAAAAAGTGAGATATGAGTTGAATGCTTGCCTGGGATGACTTTATCAGAGGTTGTGCATCATATTCCCTCGTGGGGTGGGGATCAGGACAGGAATTCTCATCTAGTGTTCCACCTGGGGACTAACGACCTAGCAGGTAGTAGTCTCATGGAGGTGCAAGCAAGATTTGGGGCCCTAGCTAGATTCTGCAGGAGGCTGAACTTCAAATCTCTAACCTTCTCACAGATACTGCAAGTACCGAGAGCCAGCACTGAGAGGAAGCAAAGGATACGAGAGCTTAACAGCTGGCTAGTGGAATGGTGTGCACAGATGGGGTATGGGATGAAAGGGGCCTGGGGGGCAACTTGGGAAGATGAAAGCCTCTTTTCAGCGGACAGGTTACACCTCAACAGAGAGGGGGCGGCCATACTGAAGTGTAGGATGGGGAGTTCTTCAAAAATAATTTAATTTAAATTTAAACTGAGCGGGGGAACTGGATGTATATCCTCACTGTACCACGAACAAGTTGGGGGACCTAGGCTTCTCCGGGGAAAGATTGACTAATGAGGGGCTGGCAGGCAGGGGGGAATAAAGTAGGGGGAATGCTGGTGGAAGGGTTTGGTGGGAATGCTAGGAGCATGGCATGTAAGATGGAGGAGCCAATGGCCATGATTATGCATAACAAGTTGGACAACATAACGATAACTGAGACTTGGAGGATGGACCACCACACGTGGGAGACAGCTATTCCGGGCTTGAGGCTGTTTAGGAACGACAAGAGGGACAGGAAAGGGGGGGTAGCCGTTTACGCCAAAGAGGACATACAGGCGTCGGAGGACAGGAGGGCGACGGGGCCACGGAACATCTATGGGTGAAGCTATGCAGGTCGACAGGGCCCTCACAGGGAGAAGATCAGGACAAGGTGATGCTGCAGGATATTGAGAAGAAGTCTCTTAAGGGGGATACATTACTGGTAGGTGACCTAAACTTACCAGATGTGGAATGGACCATCCCCAAAGCAGCGTCAGCAAGAAGTAGGGAGTTAGTGGACAGACTAAATGGGGTGTTCCTGAAACAGCTAGTCAGGGTGCCTACTAGGGGGAGCAACCTGCAAGATGTGGTACTGATGAATGGGGAGAATGTGGAGGAGGTGGTGGTGATAAGAGAAAAACTAGGGAAAGTGACCAGAGGACTGTCAGGTTCAAGGTGAGGGCAGGGAGGACCGGGGCCCATACCAGCACAATGGTGCTGGACTTTAAGCAGGCGGACTTCGACAAATTAAGAAGGCTGGTGAGGGAGGCGATGGAAGGTTTAGGGAATATAAGTGACGCAGATGAACTATGGGTAGCTATCAGGGACCAAATCCGGAAGGCCACACAGGCATCTATCAAAGGTGTTAGGAAGGGGGCAAGAAGCAGGAAGCCACTTTGGTTCAGCAGGGATGCATCAAGGGTGGTAGAAGGTAGGCAGAGGGCATTCAAGAGATACAAGAGTACTTGGGGGGGGGGATAGGGAGGCTTACAGGGAGGCAAAGAGACTAGCGGGAAAGGTCATCAGGTGGGCTAAGGCAGACAAGGTAGTCAGGTTAGCGAAGCAAGCCAGGAGAGGGAAAAAGGCATTCTTTAGATACGTGGGGGAGAGAAGGAAGGCTGGCCAGGGGATTGAAAGGCTGAGGGGAGAAGGAGACAAGCACTTGGAAGAGGACAGGGAGAAGGCAGAAAACCTGAATAGGTATTTCTGCTCTGTATTTATGGAAGAAAAGGGCGGTAGAGGGCTGGAGTTGGAAAGGAGAGGGGGAGGCACAGGGATGGTATTGGATCCCTTCACCATAGAGAGTGTTAGGGAGGAATTAACCAGGGTGAAGGTGAAAAAGGCCATGGGGCCAGATGACCTGTGTCACAAATGCACTCCGCAGGTCAGGCCCTCTGCTCCCACAGTGATAACCTCAAAGCACAATAGTGTGAACAGGAGACAGACAGGGTAACCCGCCTGTCTGTTCTGGGTCCGAATCACCTACCAGCCTCGAGTCCTGTGGGTCAAATGTGAACCTTATGCTAGCATACCCAGTTAACAGGCTCAGATATGTACCCTCTTCGGGGGGTGCAGTACAATCCTTCACCCAGGGGCACCCAGCCAGGTTTCCAAAATGTACCCTTACAACTCAATTTGAGACCTAGGTATATTCTTACCTTTAGCAAGATTAGTAACACATTCAAGCCCTTAACAGCTGTCCGAATTAAACACTGGTTCAGCATGCACATGCAAAAAAAAACTGAGAAGCCACAGGCAGTATTTCAAGGAAAATATTGTTTACTAAAAATTGTAAAATATCAAACACAGAACAAATATATCAACAACTTACAGTTACATAATATAAATGGGAAGTTACAGAACACAAACTCCTACCACAAATACTTAAAAGTTCCAGCTGAATTATCCTTCTAAAGTGCCTAGTTACCAGTCCACGGGATGAGTGTATCTTATTTTCATTGAGTCCTTCTGCACTAACTTCTCTTGGAAGCAATATTCAAAAGTCAGTTTTCTCCACCTCCTGGTGATGTCACCCATGAGGTCACCGTTAGATGTGTGATAAATCTGTAATCCGAGTATGGATACACACAAGGATGTATGTTATTACAGTGAAAATCAGCAACTAGCAATTTCCCAAAATATGAGTCTCTCATCAAAACATTCTCTTTGATGTTTCATAACCTCACCATCTGTCACTAGTTCTCTGCCTAGGTGAGAAAACCATAAAGGTTCAGCCAATTGACTTCCTTTCCAGCTAGGGTCACAAAATTAGTATTTAGTTTCCAACTTCAAAACGCAGGAGCAGGTTATAAGGGGTATTAAACTGGTCCTCTGGAAGGAAGGCTTTAATTAGGGGTTTTCCTGGTCTGTTTACCATAATGCTACTTCAGCAACATGGACACCTTGGAGGTCAAGTCTCCTTAACACTGTGCCATCCTTAAGCAGGCAGTCGCATACAGTACCATACACATTTTATTTATAACACAAATATTGTACAATATAACAATAAGCAGGTGGCAGAGCATCACAGCCTGCACCCAAGTGTGATCTGGGAACTAAGAGAGGAGCTTGCTGCCCCACTTGCGAGGCTGTTCAACCTGTCCCTGGACATTGGTATAGTGTTGGAGGACTGGAAAATGCAATGGTGGTGTCCGTACACAAGGGGGGAAGCAGGGAGCTGAGGGAAAACTACCGCCCCATCAGCCAGACTGCTGTGGTGGGGAAGGTCATGGAGGCACTAATTGATGAAAGGGTAACGAAGTACCTGGAGGTGAATGGACTGCTGGATGACAGACAGCAAGGGTTCACTAGGGGCAAGTCATGCCAGTCCAATTTGATCGAATTTCACGACTGGGTGATGCAGATAGTGGACCAGGGGTGTGTGGTGGATGTGGCCTATCTGGATTTCGGTAAGGCCTTCGACACCTTACCCCATAGGAGGCTGGTCAACAAATTGAATAGCATAGGGGTAGGGCTCAAAATAACATGATGGGTTGAAAACTGGTTGGCGGATAGGAATCAAGAGGGTGGTGGTGAATAGGGTATACTCAGGGATTGGGCAGGTGAGTAGTGGAGTTCCCCAGGGATCAGTGCTGGGACCCCCTCCTATTCAATATCTATGTACTAGACATTGACGATGGACTGTCAGGGAGGGTCGCCCTCTTTACAGATGACACGAAAATCTGTAATAGAGTTGACTCCCCTGGGGTGGGGTGGGGAACATGAGAAGGGACCTGAGATTACTGGAGGAGTGGGCAGAGACCTGGCAGCTAAAATTCAACATCAAGAAGTGTATTGTTATGCACCTGGGGTACAGGAACCAAAGGGCTGAGTATATGCTTGGTGGGGAGAGAGTCAGGGTGTCAGAGGATGAGAGGGATCTGGGGGTAATAGTCTCCAGCAACCTCAAGGTAGGGAAGCAATGCTCTAGGTTGGTGGGGAGGGCGTATGGGATGCTGGCAAGTATCAGCAGGGGTAGGGAGGTAGGGATGGTGGGTAAGCCATACGAACAGAGGTGCAAGGAGTTGGGGCTATATACACTGGAGACCAGGAGGTAGAGGGGGGATATGACTGAGACCTTAAAATATACCAAAGGGATGAACAAGGGAAGCCCGGAGAAGTTGTTCTACGTGAAGGAAGGAAACATAACATGTGAGACCAATTTTTCATGGAGAGGGTGGTGGAGAACTAGAATGAGCTTTCAGAGGAGGTGGTGAATTCAGAGACCATAGAGGGATTTAAGTCCACCTGGGACAGACACATGGGGCTAAGGGGAAGGGGGGTGGTCTCAGGGTGAACTAAAGGGGCAGACTAGATGGGCCGTAGGGTCCTTTTTTGCTGTCACCTTCTGTGATGCTTCATAAAAATTAGAACTGTAAAAGATTAAGTATTTTGTTTTTGTTGTTGTTACCCCCTATTCTACAACTAAAGTTGCAAAACACACAGGCCACTGCATGTGCAATTGCATGCAGGGTGGTGGGGTGGGACCAACCAAAACAAGGGAAATGGCTCCTAACACACCAGATGATGGTCTCCAGATTCTCCCCTAACACCACCCAACCATGCAGCATTCCAGTTACGCTGCCCTTGGCAATTGTGCCCCATCTGTGCACTCAGTTCTTCCTGTGAAAGGAATAAACAAGGTAAACTGAGAGAAACTACTTAGCATGAGTAGCAGATCAAGAACATGGGGGCATGAGTAGAAACAGACAGTGGGGGTGGGGAAGGTTCAAGAGGGAAGTGAGAAAGTTTTATTTTACAGAAAGAGTGGTGGAGCAATGGAACAACCTGACAAATGATTTGGTGGGTGCCCAAACCATCAATGGTTTCAAACACAACTGGGACATATTAGCAGTGTCAGTGGCTCAGCAGGTAGCACACTCGCCTCTGAGGCCGGGAGATCAGAAGGCTGTGAGTTCTGTCCCCACACCAGGCACTTGGGTTAATATCTCAATACTGACAATGTAGTGCAGCATGAGGGGGTGTTGCACTCCTGAGATGCCGTCTTTCGGACAAGACGTTAAACCGAGGTCCCATCTTCCTGTTCTGGTGGTAGTTCAGGTGGATGTTGAAGATCCCATGACACTTCTCGAAAACAGTAGAGGAATTTCCCCCAGTGCCCTGGCCAAATTTCCCCCCATTCACTAAAACTACCACCAACAGTTTAATCTGGTTCAAGGCCAGTTGGCATTCATCTGTATCCCCCTACCCCCAGGTCGTGCCTGAAAATAGGCAAGAATTTGTCTTGTGCACTCACCCAACAAAAACTAAATAAAATAAATTGCAGTGCTTTGTGGTTGCTCAGGGTAATAGCTGTAGGGTGGGGAGTCTGGGGATGGGCAGTGAGGGTCAGAACCCTGTATGGACAATAGATCTCAGGTTTGTTAGGGCTTTAGGGACAGATGGGATGAACCAGTGGTCTTTTTCTGCCATCATTGTCTATGTTTTTTTTTCCCCCCAATTATTTAACCAGCTGAGACACACTAAGCTGAAAGCTTGTTTACAGGTGCGACCTGGAAGCACAAGGAAGTTAAGTGACTTGCTCAGGGTCACACAGTATGCAAGTGGGGGCTGTGGAATTCAAACCCAGGTCTCCAGATTTGCAGCCCACAGCCTTAAACCACTGTGCTATACTGCCTCTAAAATGTTAGCACCAGGGTCCCCCTAACACTCCATCAAGATGCAGCTGGGTCAATAGGATCACAACTAAGGTACGGAAGCTCCAACAGTGGGCAGTGAGCTCACTGGGTAGCATGGGTGTCCTTCGAAAAGACCCAAAGGAGAGGGGCATCAGGAGGCAAAGCGAGAAGTAGAAGGAGAATAATAAAACAGAAGAGCTGCGTTTGGCAATGTACATATGTATGTGTAGTGTAGTATAGTGCAAAAGTAGTTCACCTGCAGTGCATACATTCTCAGCTGTGTTTTGAAACTGAACACAGAGCATGTAAGGATAAAAAGGAAAGCCGAGCCTCTCAGTTAGTTAGAAAGCAGGGCAGTTATCAGCCCATCACCTGTCATCAGAGCCGACAGATGAGTACTTAAACAGCAAGTCCTGACTGGCTGGTGCCTCATCAGCCTGCTGCACACGCTGTTCAGTCACACAGCAGTGCATCAAAAAGTCATTAGCCCCTACTTTAAAAACAGAACCATTGAAGGCACTCTTACAAGGGGTTGACAATGTTCCACTTGGCAAAAACAAAGTACAGTACTTCTCAAACAGCAAGAAGCACGCCCCAGAGAGTGTGAACTCGGCTACATCTCTCCCAGTGCTGAATGTACAAGGCTATGCACCAGGTTAACTAAGTCCCACTATCAATGTGTGCGAGTCCCACAGTACTGCACTGAGTTGGAAAAATGACATTCAATAGGTGACATTTGACAAAACAAGCAATATTCATGACTATATTCTGTAACTGCAAAAAACTACATTGATGCACATATGAGGGTTGAACCAAAAAGCAGACAGAGTAGGGAAATGAAAAATTAGGATAAAATGTCCCTGGTACCTTGCTGAATGGGTGGTGTTACTTGGGGGTCTGATCAACCACGTGGCACAGTGCTGGTGTTATGTTAATAACTGCACCCTCCACACAGGCACTGCTCTGTCATCAGCCATGTTTACACGGCAGCATTTGCACTGCAGCAACTCGACCACTCGGTTGCTGCGGTGCAATGCCGCTGTGAACACTTACCAAATCACGGTAAGATGCTCCTTGCGCTGCTTGGCAGTCCCAGAAAGTCTGGGGATGCGTTCAGGAGCGAGCGGTTTAAGCAGTTGTGTGGAAAGGCTGCACCGCTCGTGCCCACTTGCAGGCGCTTCCATCAGCTGACTGCCCCAACTCCCAGCCCCTCTCCAGCGCGTCTTACATCGGTGCTGTGGGGGCCTGTGTAGACGCATTAGCCAAACATCTTTTAGGTCGGGGCAGCTCTGCAACGCTCCAAAGAAGGAGCGAGAGCAGCCGTGCAAACATGGCTATCAATTTTGTGGGACAAAACACCAGCGATATTAGGGTAACACCAACATGCTCGTTTTGTGATGTCACAGTTTGAAGAGTATAGGAACCAATTTTGGGGATTTCATCTTCTTTATAATTGTGGGTACCGCTTGTGTTTATAAAGCCACCACCAACTAACAAGAGTCTTGCTATGTTGCTGAAGGTTTTTTTTTTTTTTTTAAATTAAACACAACGGCTGCTCTTTAAAAATAGAACGAGTTCCTTGCCAGAAGGTGTTTCAAACAGAACAAGAACCCAAATAAAGCTCAAAGCAGCTGTAATTGTTCATTGGCAAAAAATATCATTGTCGTTATATATATATTTATATTTTTGATTCTGATTTAACTGACTGTTGTAACTTGTTGCTATACCCTCCTCCCCCAGGACACATCTGGCAACAAGGTTGATTTCAGCTCAGTATGTCTTTCTTGGTAAATCTTTTGAAATAAATAAACAATAAATAAATACAGGTTTGTTTGTTTTTTAGCAAAAATATATTTTGACATCTTCAGAGTCAGCTTCGGTATATTCTTAGTTTTCTCACATATTTTTAAAACAGCTTTCATAGCTAATTTTGTGTAATTAATGACTCATCATTAAAGATGGCTGCCAGCCAGCCCATCGGTGCAGCAGTTGGATTTCCACTTGCGATGCTGGCAACCCGGGTTCAGGAGTGGACCTGGGAGTCAGAGGGCTGGAGCATCCGATGGACAGCTCAGCTCCTCCAGGGGGGCATATTGGCTCAGGGGTGGCCTGATCTCTGGCAGCGGCTGGAGGTACCACAGCCCCGATGCCCGTAACAGCATGGGAGAGTATGAAGGACACCGGTGTAAGCCATGGTGTTGTGGCACATCACGTTCTTGGAGGGCGTACATTGAAAAATGCCTCTCCCAGCGCGACAGCGATGCTAGGACACGATAGGTGATCCTCATCCACTGGCGACTGCATTACCAACAAGGCTTCATGACGAAGACTTGATTTCCTCAGGGGAGGGGGGTTGGGGTGCCCCCCACCGTGTCCCCCCCTGGGAGCTAAGCCAGAGCTCCATGGGAGGAGTCTTGAGGGAACAGGTGGCACCAGGTACAGTAGTCGGGTGACAGGGCTGGGCTGGGGGTAAAAAAAAAAAAATTAAAGATGGCTGCCACTCACATTTAAAAAAAAATTCCCTTTCATTGAGGTTACCTGTTAAAATTATACGCTAGAGTCACACTGGGGATTTATTAGAAAGGTGATAACCAGCACAGTACTGTTCCAAGATATTTGTTTTGTCATAGCAGACATGGCAAAGGAGTGTGAACTTTTAACAAGTTCAAAATCCTTTATCTTGGGGTTCAGGAATGAAAGAAAACAAAAAGGAAAAATGGGTATCTTGATAATTTTGCCAGAAGAATATTATTGCTAAATACAAAATATATGGCACGTAATAAGCACTCCTGCGTTATCTTCTAAAGCATCCTGCAGATTATAACAAATTACGGCCGAGATGACTTGCCAGTGTCTAACTTCCACCGCCATGCTCTAAACAAACGTTGAAATAACCCTCATTGAAACATGGTAAAACCCCTTGAAAGTCATCCACTCTCTGATAGGCTACAATTAAAAATGTTTAGAGTGAACTTAAAATAGCTTAAGCTAATGAAAGAAAAGGGCTCCCAACTGATTACAGATTTAGTTTGTGAATGACAGAAAGAGCAATGCGAAAAATCCCAGCTGAAAACAGTCTGTTACTATTAAATAAGCCATAAAAAGGGCTTTGTTTCTGATTACAGGTCAACAAGGCATAGGATTAGGTGGAGATTAGGAAGGTAAAAATGGTTTTCAAAGATATCTTTTAATTCACGAGGGAATACATTGATCATATGCTTAAATGTACAGGACGATTAGACAGTACCTAAGGTTAACCAGCGCACCCCACTACTGCATACTATGAGGCAAGGTAGATCTAAGGGTGTTACTACATAAAGTCACATTACCTTTGACCTTTATTGAGCCTGTTAATTGGATAAGGGTATTCCAAACACTTCAGTCTATCCAGATGTTACCTATCCATTGCTATCTGTTTACCAAATAAAGCAGATAATTTGAACAGATAGTCATTCCTTGTTTTTAATTATGTTTTTCTCTCCCTCATCTGCCTAGTCCCTGATTCGTTCATCAATTATACCTCGACTACAGCTGCTGGACTCGTGACATCCCACCTTCAAGCACTAAAGACTGTCCCACTCATGCCATACTGTGGGAATGCTTCAACATGATGGGTCCTGGGCATTGGTGGGGTCCTAGGGACTGGCAGGCCCTGGTGTATGTTGGGCCCTGGGATTTAGCAGGCCCTGGACATACCCTAACTTCCAGTACTGAAGAGGAAGAGTCAAGGAGACACATCAGAGTGGTGGTCTTGAGTTAGGAGTGCTGTCATATGCCAGCAAGAGATTTTTTTTTTTTTGCATACTGTGTTTATCCCTCCTTGCCACACTAACCGCCCACTCTGGGCAGTCAGCCTTGCACCCACCACCGCCTCTCCTGTTCTGCCGTCCTGCTGCCTCCCGCGGCCCGGCTGACCCGGATGTATCCCTTTGCTGGGAGGCCTCCTGCCCACATGGGGCCATCAGGAGGGGAGACCAGAGCACACAGGCACTCCCTTGCTTCTATGCCAGGCAAGGGAGAGCAGCTTTGGGGGCTTCCCAGCTTTGCGGCGTGGGGAGGTGGGACTGCTGGCATCCAGCCAGCATGGCTGGCGACGTTTTCACATTTTCTTTCCCCGTCAACAACGCCACTCTTGTAGTGCTCCCGATCTTCATTGGAGGCTACTACAGAGCGACGCAACCCTACAATCCACCCCAGGAGAGGACAGCAGTCCTCCGGACACTCAATTCTCTCCTTCTCCTGATGACCCCCGGTGTTCCGAGTATGTTCCCGAACCTGAGTCACCGGCATGACACAAGTTGTGGCATCTAGCACCTCAACCCTCAGCGCCACCTGGCCGTGTGAGATTTTATTTTTTAATAAGAATCCTATCCACTTTCCAACCACTCTTGACTGCAGCTCCCACTCAACAATAACCTCAGGTGGAGGGCAGGAAGTTACAAGGTCACCATTGATGTCTCAAGCTACCCTAAGTCAACGGTAGGAGTCACTGTTGCATTGGGGGTCATACAACACTCCCCCAGAAGCCAGGAAGCGATGCCTGTGCAGGACCCCCGAGACACCCCTGAATGAGTGAGGTGCTACAGGGATGTGTTGCAAACCCAGGTCACCCACACAGGTGGGTGACATGCTTAATCTGCCCCACTGGACTGGCTAAACAGTCCTTCCTTGGGTTACATACTGGAGTAATTGTGGACCATAAGCTAAATCCAGGCAGGCAGTATACTGCTGCAAGCAAGAAAACAAATTGAACCCCCCATGTCCCAGTGGCTGCATATTGAGCAGCCATGCAATCGACCCAGTTTAGGAACAGAGATAAGAGAGTTGTGGCGGGGTGAGGCCACAGACTGGCACGGCTGCCACACAGTGGTGTGCTCCTCCAAAGAAGGGCTGAGAGCAGATTCCAGTGACACCGGAGGGCCAGGGAACTTGCTCTTCCTGCAGTGTACTGTGGTGGCATGGTGTCGAAATAGCTTTCATCATGCCACAGTGCAGAGGGAGGGACAGGGGACAAGCATGGGAGGAAAACAGTCCACTACCGATAGAATGATGGCTTCAGCCTTAGACTGGGTTATATCCCTGACAGACAGCGGGTTGGCTAAGGGAATAAAGAGCTGTATTAAAAAAGAAATAAATGCACTGCTGGGGATGGATGCTGGTGGTGGTGGTGGGGGAGCAGGTAAAGGGAAGTGATCCTCCCGCTGTACAATACCTTGGTTCAACCACACTTCAAGTACTGGGTCCAGCTGCTGTCACTGCAGTACAAGAAGGAAATTAAAGAAATTGAAATGGTTCCACAAAGCACAACCAAGCTGATTAGTGACTTAGGAGGTGAGCTATTAGGCCCTCTGAAAAAGCTCACAGAGCGAAGGGTCGAGTACCTATTAACAGCAGTTAATTTGTGCAGCTTGTCGTGTTGTGTGACAAATAAATGTTGGAATAAAGCATTTTAGCTCTTTTGTTTTTTAATTCTACTCAAGTGTGTGCACCAATTGTTTAGGTGCTGTTGCAGTTTCAGGGGATGGCTTCACCCCACAGCAGCGTCATGGGCCAGCACTAGGAGGCATGGACTAACAGAGGTTGGGTGTAAGTGCTAAGAGGAGAGACTGGACATCCTCATTAAAGGAAAACTAAAGTCAAATTTTTACAAAAAATAGATATTGTGTAGAGTGTTTTGTGCTGCTAGTAAGCCCTTCCCTTTATTTGCTGAAAGGAGTTTTTTCCTAAATTTGTTTTCTGGCTTTATGGCCCCTGGGGATCTCCATATCAGCATTTTTAATTACTCTTCTTGTCCCTACAATGCCTCCTGTCCCATGTGACAGAGATGCTTCAAGGACCATTAATTCAACAAGAGCTATTTGTTGACAGTAGAAGAGCTGTTATGTTATTTCAATCTCCTTACCCAGGGAGCTCTATAGAAGGCTAAATTCACAAAAGATAAATACCTGAGGGATAACTGGGTGGGCTATTCTTTAAGGAAACAGCTAGCATCAACTAGAGTTTTCACTAATTATAGCATTTGTGACCTTGGGTAAATTGTGTGATTGTTTTTTTCCCAATTTCTTTTTATCCTGCCTTACTACCCTCTCATTCCACTCCTTCAGACCTAATCAATCCATAGATCCTTCCCATGGAGTCTGCCCCTAGAGTGCCAGGCTTACTCCATTATCCTCCTACCTTACTCCTCTCATTGGAGTGCCTGCACAACGGGGTCTGCCTGTGGGTAGGTGATCCGGGGCTTGGATCGGTCGTCATCTTGAACCGAGAGGTTTTTTTTCCATTTTTCTCCCCTTAGTCCCCTTCTTCCCCTGAGGACGTCGGCACACAGGACTGATGTCCAGACAGATGGCGTGCTAACGCACACCGTTGTCAAATGCCCACAACATCCTCCCCTCCCCGACTCCAGAGAGATGCCTGTGCCCCGATGCCCATGTCTTCAAAGGCATAGGTGTGTTGGGTGCTCAGAGCACCCTAGGAACCCACCCCAGGAGGAGGAGGAGGAGAAGAGCATCCATTGGGACATTCGATCCTTCTCCTCCCCATTTGTGTGATTTTTAATGGTTATGTATAGTGTGATCAAATGAAAAGCTTTAAAAACAAAACATTCACTTCTGATGGCTAGACCTGGACACATACTGCACTTAGAAAACAGAAAGTTTGGATTAGACAGTGTTATTTAGTTGACGCCAGAATATCAGTCACCTAACAGTAGATTGCTGCTGCATCAGTCATTGCTCTCTGAATCAATGGTCCTGGATGTATCACTGTCACATGGGACAGGAGGAATTGTAGGAAAAAAAAAAAAGATCCATAACAAATGTTTACATGGAGATCCCAGGGGCCATAAAACCAGCGAGCAATTAAAAAAAAAAAAAAACTTTTCATCAAATAGCTTACTAGGAGTACACCTACAAATCAAAACACTACACACAACATTCTTTTTTTTGTAAATTTTGACTTTAGTTTTCCTTTAAGCCTAGAGAAGGCTAACAGGGGACATAAGCTTGGTTTCATGCATTCTAAAGGAGACAGGCAAGCATATGTGTATACAGATGTTTGAGCTAATCAGGTCAAGCAGGACTAAAGGGCATGTGAGGCATTGGAAAGGGGCAAAATTATGGGAAACAGGGGGCGTGGCCAGCCACCAAGCATGGAGCGAGCTTTCTAACTGAGCTCCGACTGTGCGGTAATGAAAAAAAAAAAAAAGAAAACTGAGGATAATTAATTATTTGTTATTTCAGTGTAACCCCTAGATGGCGCTATCCCAGGGGCTACTACCCCTGCCTGATTTGCCACTAACAGGTTGAGGGGCCTGGATCCAATGGTGGGTGCCTCCACCCAGAGGTCAGGGTTTGCAATAGTTAAACTAACGTGGTCACAGCCCTCTGGGACACTGCAACCCCCCTTTCTTCCCACTAGTGGCCCACACAATATATCAGAATTACCTTCACAGTATACACTTACCCCAGGTCTGGTTCCGTACTGGGACCTCCTAGAAATGAGATACAGTGCAACAATCACAGTACAGTACTTAACATAGACAAATACCTCAGGCAGTATAACTTTGCTGGAAACAAGCAGCTCTGATTTATTTAGGGGATATAACAAGGACAGGGGGAAATCAGGTTAATTAGCTTATCACTCTAATAATTATTTATGGCTCTGTGCACAGGCCTATCCCTATCAGTTACTGTCCCTGGGTACCCAAGCCCTAGTGGCTAGTCCAAACCGTGGCAGCTGGTAGGGCCCTTTCACACAGAGAAAAGGAGAATTAAACAGTCAGCAGTACAGTAATTCCATTTGGATTTAATGTGGCAATTCAACAGGGAGCAACCCTGAATTAGTACTCACGACCTCCAAATAAGATAGGGTCCTTCAATGTCAGCAGGGCTCACTTGAGGTACACAAACCTCTTCACACATCCATATAAAAGAAAGCACTATACCAGGCAGGCTGCATCTGTATCCCGATCGCAATTACTGCACAATACCGGAGAACACACAGCAGATTCAGTTCCTGACAGACCGAGTGCAATTTTCAGCAATTCTTCCAGTCTTCACAGGGTGAGCCTGGTTTCTACTCTTCAGAGATCCTTTGATTCTTTTCACAGGACAGATTCAGTCCTAACAAGCTGTTACACAAGCTGCAGACCGGAACTCTGGGCCTTACACACGTTTTTGACTAAAACTGCACACTGAAAAAGCACAGGGCTCCTTCCTTCTTCACTGCCAAAGCTCAACTGAAACTCCAACCGACAAAACCGGCACTTCCTTTGAGTTCCTCCCAGTTCTTGACTGGATTGGCTGTCACTCACAATAGACTGCTGCTGTTGGTCCAAAAAGGTGCTGAAGTCTAAACTACATCTCCCAGAGTCACTGCTCACAATCCTCTTGTGGCTGGCTCAGATTATGAGTCCAAGTTCTGATTCGTCCAAGGCACCATTTAGCTAGCTTACCCCACACTGATTGGTCCAGTTCAGCAGTTCAAACTAGAATGGGAACTAGCAGACACAGTTCTGACTGCAAAAGAAAGCAGGTTAGACAAACTGTAATTTCATTATTACTGTAAATGATTTCTGGCAAACAGTTACATCTTTCAGATAGGTTCCCTTTGCACCCTAGTGACTGCAAAAATAGAGTGAATTGGCAGCAGCTTGAGTGGTACTCAATCAAAGAAACACACAGTCCCCCATACAACTAATTATGTCTGCAAGCAGACAGCTCTTAAAGAGACAGTACCAGAGGTTCTAAAACACTCACTGATAAATGGCTTAAATGCCAAACACCATTCAGGCTTGGAGCATTCAAGCAAGCTCCTGGAAGTCTTTTGGAACCCCCATTTGCAGGGGGTTACACCCTTCCTGGCCTTGGGAAAGCTTGACGTCCGCTGCTAAGCAAGTACCCCCATAAGTTTCAACTGCAACCATATACATTTGCATTAGGCTCGCACATGTAATCATCAGTCAATATATCATTTTACCAAGAACACATTTCTGAAACATTGCAGTACGTCACTCTTTACACAGTATTACATACACATTGTACCATAACTCAAGTTATTACCTCTTGTACATGAAACCTGAAGAGGGGGCCCTTCCTATCAGTTACCTTGGGGCTGGATGGGGCAAGGGCACCATACTTAGAGGGCAACACAAGTAACTTGAGTTAGCACTGATGCTCAGTTTGGGCAATGAGCTCGGGACACATACACTCCTTTATGGACAACATTGAGAGGCAAGTCCACAGGCCTCCCAAGTGAATCATAACTGAGGTGCACCACAGGCTTTACAGCTCGACCAGTCTTTCTAGGAGGAACTGTTATAGTCTCTGCACTCTGAGCCTCATTTTCAGCATTGTCCTCACTTGTCAGGGAGTCTCCATGGGGTAGAGAGGCTAGAACTTGGGGCACTTTCAGCTCAGGAGTTACAGTTTCTGAGTCCACAACATTTGGCTCGCATGGAGCGCTTCGGACACTGGCAGTGGACTGTCAGGGCACTCAAAATACTCTTCTTGTTCGCGTGTATCACCAGTCTGCCCCAATCTATCATTTTCCTCCCTGAAAGCTCAAACAGTTCAACCATGCACAATGATTCCATTTCATCTGATCTGATGCTTTGCACTTCACTTTCTGGGAGCATTGGCTCCAGGGATGAAGCTGGGGCTTAGACAGTCCAGAAGGCCCAGCTTCATCTCCAGTATTGACTAGGGATTGCCCCAAACAATTGACTCAGTTCAGAAGAAGGATAGTATTCAAAGTCACTCTCACTTTCTTCCGATATGGACTGACAGTCATGCTCAACTGGGACTTGTGGAGGGAACACTTTAACTTTGCTTCTGTAGGTGCAGACTTTCTTGATCTTTTCTTAGCAGCTCTAGTCACTGGTCCAGAGGGGGCATCTTCTAGGGGCTCAGACTCAATTAAGATTTGTCCAATGGGCAGTAAATGATTTCTATGCATTGTTTTTACATCTTTTGAATTATTCTCAGGCCTTACTTTGTACACTGGCAGATCATCTAGTTTGCCCACTACAATGTGAGGGAGATGGTGCCATCTGTCAGCAATCTTGTGCTTGCCATGCAGTCCCAGATTTCTTAGCAATACCCGATCTCCCTCCTGGAGTTCCTGTGCTTTCACCTTTTTATCATATCTTTCTTTGTTGGCCAGATTTCTTTTGGCAGCCATGGTTTGAGCCAGTTGGTACGCATGAGTTAGCTGGGCCTTTAACTTTTGCACATACTGTAAATAGTTGTCAGCTTGAACCCCATCAGGAGAGACCCCAAAACACACATCTACTGGTAGTCGAGCTTCTTCCAAACATCAGGCGGTAGGGGAGAATCCAGTGGCATCACTTTTGGTGCAGTTATAAGCATGTACCAGGGTGCTAATTTGTTGGCTCCATCTAGGCTTGTCCTTTGGGTGCAGGGTGCCTAGCATATCTAGCAAAGTGCGTTGAAACGCTCAGGCTGTGGGTCCCTGGGGTGGTAAGGAGTGGTTCTGACTTTCGTGACTCCCCACAGAGAAAGCATCTCTTTGATCAGACGACTCTCAAAGTCTCTCCCTTGATCAGAATGGATTCTTTGTGGAGCCCCATAATGAACAAAAAGTTTTCTATAAGTACTTTGGCCACAGTGGATGCTTTCTGGTCTTTGGTGGGGAAAGCTTGGGCATATCTCGTGAAATGGTCAGTGACCACCAGCACATTACTGATATTTCTTTGATCTGACTCCAAACTCAGAAAATCAATACAGACCAGCTCCATGGGTGCACTGGTGGTGTGTTAACAAGGGGCAGCCCTCTGGGGCAAAGCTTTCCTCTGTAAGCAGCGACTACAAGTTCGAATGTGTTGCTCCACATCAGCCCCCATCTTAGGCCAATAGAATCTGGATCTCACCAAGTCAAGTGTTCTGTCTATACCAAGGTGCCCCATGTGGTTGTGCAAGGACCTCAGTACTGAGTCTCGAAGGCAGTGGGCAGCACTAGTTGTTGTTTGTCTACTTGTCCCCTCTGTCTACTGTTTCTCTGTATAACAGTTTATTGATCAGTTTCAACTTAGGACCTTCTTTGTATAACAGTGCAGTTCTCAAATCAGTGGAGCGTAATTTGGACACATCTTTTCCTGCATAGAGGGCTTCTAAAGCTGCTTTGATCATGGGATCGCGGATTGAGCCTGCCATCACTGTCATTGTCCAGCTGAGGCAGTGCACCAATGTCTATTGCAGAAAAGTGGCAATAAGCAGCAGGTATGCAATTCTCAGAGGCTCCCAAGCAATCCACCATGCAGTCCACTGCGTCGTGGACATTTGTTCCTCCCTGTCAAACTTCCGCAGAGTGCCCGAATGTCAGGTTCTGCCAATCGGACCCAATCATTCTGGGGAACAGGCCTCGGAGAGAGCATCAGCATCTATGTGGTTCAGACCTGCTCGGTATTCGAGAGCATAGTCATATGTAGATAATGCAGAAAGCCACCTATGGCCAGTGGCATCCAACTTAGCTGAGGTCTGCACATAGGTCAAAGGATTATTGTCAGTTTTTACTAGTATTTTAGCCCCATACAAGTACTCATGGAATTGGTCAACAATAGCCCACTTCAAAGCTAGGAACTCTAACTTATGTACAGGATAGTTCTTTTCGGATGGGGTCAGGCTTCTACTGGCAAAGGCCACTGGTCTCAGGCCATTCTCGTGCTCTTGGTACAACACAGCCCCCAACCCTTGCAAGCTAGCATCAGTGTGCAGGACGTAAGGTTTTCTTGGATCGGCATAGGCCAGCACTGGAGCATGGGTAAGTTGATATATGATCTCATGAAAAGCAGTCTCACAATCAGGAGTCCAGCGGCCCCAAATACTTCACTGGATGAAAATACACTCTTTCAGTCTTGAGGGACGCTGACTTTTGGTATTTTTGTGGGTTGGGGATACCTTGAGTAAGGTTAAGTAAAGGCGGATCACTCTTGAATAGTCCTTGATGAAGCGCCGATAATAACCACAGAATCCCAGGAATCTTTGCAGTTCTTTAGATTTTGGGCTGTGGCCAGGTGGTCAAGGCCTCAACTTTACTTGGGTCGGTCTCTATTCCTCGGTGGATACTATGTCCCACATACTTACTGATGTTTGAAAGAATTGACACTTATCAATGGACAGTTTAAGGCCAAAGTCCTCCAGTCGGTCCAATACCTTAAATAATCTGCTCTCATGTTCCTCCAGTGAGCTGCCAAACACAATAACATCATCTAGGTATACCAGGCACTCTAGTAAGTTCATGTCCCCACTGCACGCTCCATCAATCGTTGAAAAGTGGCTGGGGCACCTGAAATCCTTGAGGCATCCTCATGAATTCATAAGCCAAGCGGACAGATAAAGGCCGCCTTCTCACGGTCCTCTGGGGCCATCGATCTGTAGTACCCACTGCGGAGATCCAGCACAGAGAACCACTTGCTCCCGCTTAGGCAGTCCAAGCATCCTGAATGCGGGCATTGTGTACTGATCAGGGATAGTCCGCCCGTTTAAGGTGCGATAATCCACACACATCCTTACTGTTCCATTCTTTTTCCTCACTACCACAATGGGGAAGCATAAGGGCTTGATTCTTGTATTGCACCAGCAGCTAACATCTCTTGCAGATGCCGCCTCACATCATCTATGTCAGCAGGTGCCAGGCGCCGAGACCTCTCACGAAATGGTCTTTCGTCATGCAGCCGGATATTGTGCTCAGCTCCTTGCACGCATCCTACATCCCATTCCTTTAAAGAAAACACCTGGTTCTCTGGGCAAGCTTCTCACTGATCTTCACTTTCCATTCAGCTGGCAGCGGAGTCGCGAAATCAAACAAGTCAGGCGTTACTCTGTCATTCTTCCTTGAACTCTTGCTGCTGGGTAGCACTGCAGTGTCTGCACAATGCACATTAGCCAGGATGCAACCTCTGTTTACTCGAATGTCTCTTTCAGACACATTATGAACTTGGACCATTACCCTTCTGGCATAAGCATGGGCTCTAGCGGGCAAAATACTAGGTTGACCAGCAGTCCCTCTGGCAATTTTCCATCGCCTGTGCATCCAACATTAATATTTTATTTTAACATCCTTCCTGATACGGACCTCTCCTGTAAGGTACACTGGGCATTTGGCGCCAGGATCAGAGACTCAGGATCCTTCTTCCATACAATTCGACCGGTTCCTCTGGTTCTGTTTTTTCAGCATCTCTCTGTGCCTCATAGGCCTTTAATTAAAGTCGAACTCTTAAAGCTCTACTGTCTTTGACCCCTGTTTTTCGTGAACACAACTGTGCCAGCCTTCCGGACATATGAGCATTTGTTCCAATCAACAAAGGGACACCATCATACAGTCCAGTGGGGACACACTGGCTAGGGTCTCTACTTGTTCGCCACCCAGCCACGGAGGTGGGGAAAGACAGCCAAATTCGGATATACCCGGAATAGGGGTAGGCCTTCTCACTTAACCCCATACATGCAGTCCTTCTAATGGTTGTAAGGGTACGTCCTGACAAATGCTTGATACCAATCTTGGAACATAATTGTCACTTGGGAGCCACTGTCTAATATAGCTCTTGTAGACACTCGTTCACCTTTACAGTGGTCTCCATGGAGGGACCCACTATTCTGGACCAGTCTGAGAGGCGGTAGTGGGGGCCTGGGCAACTGACCTTGCCACAAAGGGACGTGAATTAGCATTTTGGTGCCCTCACTGGGATCATGTCGCACCTCTTAACCACTGATTTCTTCTCCGAAGCTCTCCTTGTAGCCTATATGCAACTTTGTCAGTGTCTTTGGGGACTGGCATTCCCTTTCATGTGCCCATCTTTCCCACAATTATAGCAAAACATACTTTCTGGAGTTTGAGCTGGCCGAGGCGCCACACTGGGAGCCAGGGCGGGGTATTACTAACTGGAAACCTTGGTGCCATCTCTGTCTGCGGCGTGATAAGCATTTGGAGACATCTCGTCAGTTTCTCCACTTCCATGGTCAAGGAATCGAGTTCGAGCTGTTATCAGCAGGAGATACATGGGTGGGTACCCCACCCCCATAGCAGATGCAGTCGGATATAGGTCAGGCCTGTACTTGCAGGCGTGGCCTTCATAAAGGACTGTTTTGAATTCCGGATCTCTCAACAGTTCGCCCATTGTGACATATCTTTTTCCTTGTCAGAGCACTCATTGACTGCCAACCTCTGCCCTGAACTTCACTTGATGGGTCACCCTCAGTCACTCGGGTCGTGAGCCGCAGCTATTGGTGCAGGTCCCTCCCGAGGTCGTCTTTCTCAACTCCTCGAATTCTCTCATTAACTCATCATAGGAGGGTGGGGATTCCAGTCGATCTGCCAGGCGCAACTGAAGCAACAGCAGTTCTGAGAAGGGGCAGACTTAAGGATCCTGTCCAGCCTGGTTCGGTCCAGTTCAATCGCTGGCAAACTACCTTTTCTGAGGCATTCTTGCAACAATTTTTCCAGCCGAGATACATACACAGACAACAACTCCTTGGTACTGTTGTGCATCTCTTACTCTCCACCATAGGTCCTCATCAGAATCTGGGCTCCCATACACATTCTCCAAGGCCTCAAGATAGGCCTGTGCAGTCGCTTCAGGGTTACTGGCCCGCTTAGCACGGATGGTAGCCAGGGCAGGACCTCGGAGGCTCTCACTAACCTCTTTCGCTCACCTTCCGAGCATTGCCATTCTAGCACTTGGGGCAACATAGTCTATCCAGGTCTCCCAGTCATCCTCCCCTTGGGGGGTGGGGAGGGTGCCAGAGAAGATCCTCAACCTTCGGTAAGAGTCGTGACTAATGGCAGGTGCAGAAATAGGAGTCTGCATTGGTTCAGCCACCATTACGGGCACTGGAGCAGGAGAGGGTGTTGGGGGAGGAACACCCCCAGGTGGCAAGAATAGTTTCTTCAAGTCCTCCACAGTTTTCCCTCTCCCAGCAACCATTCAGCAAATTTCTCCTCAAAAGTTTCAGATAGTGGTGGGGCTGATTCCCCGGGTCTTTACTGTCCTTAGTTATCACTCTCAAGCAGTGAGGGCTCTCTGGGGTAATGGTCTGTGGCACTTTGAGCTATCTATGGGATCCTTAAACTCTACTAGGGCCAGGAAAGTGTGGGTGAGCAGATTAGCATGCCGACCCACCACCACAGGGTTTTGTAAACCTTCCACCTTGGAAAGTACTCCTGCACAGTGTCCGTATTGATACCCAGGGGGATGTCCAGGATAAGCATAGCATTTTGGGGGTCGATCTCCTCCCCAGTACACCACTCCACCAGCCGGTGCACAGCCACTTCTGTCGGGGTACCCATTTTTTTCTTACAGTGGTTCGTAAATATGGCCACTAGAGGACACACAATCCCAGCGGTGAGCCTCCAAGATGTAACCCCTAGATGGCGCTATCCCAGGGGCTACTACCCCTGCCTGATTTGCCACTAACAGGTTGAGGGGCCTGATCCAATGGCGGGTGCCTCCACCCAGAGGTCAGGGTTTGCAATAGTTAAACTAACGTGGTCACAGCCCCTGGGACACTGCAACCCCTTTCTTCCCACTAGTGGCCCACACAATATATCAGAATTACCTTCACAGTATACACTTACCCCCAGGTCTGGTTCTGTACTGGGACCTCCTAGAAATGAGATACAGTGCAACAATCACAGTACAGTACTTTAACATAGACAAATACCTCAGGCAGTATAACTTTGCTGAAACAAGCAGCTCTGATTTATTTAGGGGATATAACAAGGACAGGGGAAATCAGGTTAATTAGCTTATCACTCTAATAATCTCATTTATGGCTCTGTGCACAGGCCTATCCCTATCAGTTACTGTCCCTGGGTACCCAAGCCCTAGTGGCTAGTCCAAACCGTGGCAGCTGGTAGCTCTTTCACACAGAGAAAAGGAGAATTAAACAGTCAGCAGTACAGTAATTCCATTTGGATTTAATGTGGCAATTCAACAGGAGCAACCCTGAATTAGTACTCACGACCTCCAAATAAGATAGGGTCCTTCAATGTCAGCAGGGCTCACTTGAGGTACACAAACCTCTTCACACATCCATATAAAAGAAAGCACTATACCAGGCAGGCTGCATCTGTATCCCGATCGCAATTACTGCACAATACCCGGGAGAACACACAGCAGATTCAGTTCCTGACAGACCGAGTGCAATTTTCAGCAATTCTTCCAGTCTTCTACAGGGTGAGCCTGGTTTCTACTCTTCAGAGATCCTTTGATTCTTTTCACAGGACGGATTCAGTCCTAACAAGCTGTTACACAAGCTGCAGACCGGAACTCTGGGCCTTACACACGTTTTTGACTAAAACTGCACACTGAAAAGCACAGGGCTCCTTCCTTCTTCACTGCCAAAGCTCAACTGAAACTCCAACCGACAAAACCGGGCACTTCCTTTGAGTTCCTCCCAGTTCTTGACTGGATTGGCTGTCACTCACAATAGACTGCTGCTGTTGGTCCAAAAAGGTGCTGAAGTCTAAACTACATCTCCCAGAGTCACTGCTCATACAATCCTCTTGTGGCTGGCTCAGATTATGAGTCCAAGTTCTGATTCGTCCAAGGCACCATTTTAGAGCTAGCTTACCCCACACTGATTGGTCCAGTTCAGCAGTTCAAACTAGAATGGGGAACTAGCAGACACAGTTCTGACTGCAAAAGAAAGCAGGTTAGACAAACTGTAATTTCATTATTACTGTAAATGATTTCTGGCAAACAGTTACATCTTTCAGATAGGTTCCCTTTGCACTCCTAGTGACTGCAAAAATAGAGTGAATTGGCAGCAGCTTGAGTGGTACTCAATCAAAGAAACACACAGTCCCCCATACAAACTAATTATGTCTGCAAGCAGACAGCTCTTAAAGAGACAGTACCAGAGGTTCTAAAAACACTCACTGATAAATGGCTTAAATGCCAAACACCATTCAGGCTTGGAGCATTCAAGCAAGCTCCTGGAAGTCTTTTGGGAACCCCCATTTGCAGGGGGGTTACATCAGAATTAGCAGTTTGACAGTTAAATACTCAACTTTTATAGTGGTGAACTTATTTTTGAGAATGGGTAGACCAAGGGAAGCAGCAAAGCAAGATACTCTAGGAGCCAGAGCGGGATGTGCTAAAACCCTAATGGGACAGCAGCCTATTGACAGGACAGGAGACCGGCCAGCAGTGTTGGAGTCTTTGTAGTATATACATCCTATGTTCATGTAAACAATTCAGAGAGGAGACAGAAAGCTGGACCAGCAGACAGAAAAGCTAGTCACAGTAGAGCAAAAAGTGGACTCCATGGCTGGCTTGGTGGATGAGCCTGGGTGAATGGCAGACAAAGCAGTGGCCGCAACTACCACATTTAAGCAATAAGGCATGGCCAGAAGTTATGTTAATGGTCTGTTAATCACCCTCTAGGGGTGCCAGGTTGTATGACGTGTAGCCAAGTGCCACATGCCCCTAGAAGGTGATTAATCATTGACATAACCACTGGGAATGCCTTATTTTCATTATAATCAACCAAAAATGTTTTTTTTTGACAGTGCTGATCCTTGTTCAGCATAAGATTAGACTCTACATAAAATATTAGCATAAGGCTGATAGAATGCTTACAGCCAATAGCAGAGCTCTATTTCTCAGACACTTTTTAAAATTATTAAAAGACAGAACTCCGCCAAAAATCGCACTGAGCAACTTGAAAATCTTGCCCAATTGACTGATACAAGAATTTTCGGGATGTCTGAGGTTTGGTGGGGGGATCTCAACTTTTTTTAGAATGCTGGTTACTAAAGGCCATAGGTATTGGCTTTGCCATACCCATTATGAAAGCCTACATGGTCATCCCACGTCGAGCTAGAATGTCAAATGATGGGCCTCACACAAGTGTGTTTTCTATCACAACCTCATTAGTAAAGGAACAGGTTCTTAGAGCAGCTAAGGAGCAATCGCCAGTCATGTTGGGAGAAACCAAACTACTGTTTACCAGACTACTCCTACGCCACAAAAATGTGGTATACAGCCTTTGAGAGAGTAGTGGGGAAACTCTGAGCAGTGGGCATGTGTACCATATTGTTTTCCAGACCCACCTTCAGTTTCAATGCCAGGACAAGCAATACAGCTTTACGGACCCAAAGACAATTGGGCATTTGCCAGAACATTGCCCACAAAAGATTTACAAACTGGACAGTGATGACCAATCCATTGGTGAGTTGGTTACTCAGTAACTCAGTTTGACTTTTCAACTAATGGACTACTGTATCTGACGTGATTGCTGTAGAGTGTGACATATAATAGATGGCTCCCTGTGGGTGATAAATGGCAGGTGACTAGAAGATTTTGGACTCTATTGAAGGACTGTGGTGTATTTCACAATTGTGAAAATATTGTGTGCAAATGTAACCCCTAGATGGCGCTATCCCAGGGGCTACTACCCCTGCCTGATTTGCCACTAACAGGTTGAGGGGCCTGGATCCAATGGCGGGTGCCTCCACCCAGAGGTCAGGGTTTGCTATAGTTAAACTAACTTGGTCACAGCCCTCTGGGACACTGCAACCCCCCTTTCTTCCCACTAGTGGCCCACACAATATATCAGAATTACCTTCACAGTATACACTTACCCCCAGGTCTGGTTCCGCACTGGGACCTCCTGTGAAATGAGATACAGTGCAACAATCACAGTACAGTACTTTAACATAGACAAATACCTCAGGCAGTATAACTTTGCTGAAACAAGCAGCTCTGATTTATTTAGGGATATAACAAGGACAGGGGAAATCAGGTTAATTAGCTTATCACTTTAATAATTCACTTATGGCTCTGTGCACAGGCCTATCCCTATCAGTTACTGTCCCTGGGTACCCAAGCCCTAGTGGCTAGTCCAAACCGTGGCAGCTGGTAGGGCCCTTTACACAGAGAAAAGGAGAATTAAACAGTCAGCAGTACAGTAATTCCATTTGGATTTAATGTGGCAATTCAACAGGGGCGACCCTGAATTAGTACTCACGACCTCCAAATAAGATAGGGTCCTTCAATGTCAGCAGGGCTCACTTGAGGTGCACAAACCTCTTCACACATCCATATAAAAGAAAGCACTATACCAGGCAGGCTGCATCTGTATCCCGATCGCAATTACTGCACAATACCCGGGAGAACACACAGCAGATTCAGTTCCTGACAGACCGAGTGTAATTTTCAGCAATTCCTCCAGTCTTCTACAGGGTGAGCTGGTTTCTACTCTTCAGAGATCCTTTGATTCTTTTCACAGGACGGATTCAGTCCTAACAAGCTGCAGACCGAACTCTGGGCCTTACACATTTTTGACTAAAACTGCACACTGAAAAAGCACAGGGCTCCTTCCTTCTTCACTGCCAAAGCTCAACTGAAACTCCAACCGACAAAACGGGCACTTCCTTTGAGTTCCTCCCAGTTTTGACTGGATTGGCTGTCACTCACAATAGACTGCTGCTGTTGGTCCAAAAAGGTGCTGAAGTCTAAACTACATCTCCCAGAGTCACTGCCCATACAATCCTCTTGTGGCTGGCTCAGATTATGAGTCCAAGTTCTGATTCGTCCAAGGCACCATTTTAGAGCTAGCTTACCCCACTGATTGGTCCAGTTCAGCAGTTCAAAACTAGAATGGGGAACTAGCAGACACAGTTCTGACTGCAAAGAAAGCAGGTTAGACAAACTGTAATTTCATTATTACTCTAAATAATTTCTGGCAAACAGTTACATCTGTCAGATAGGTTCCTTTGCACCCTAGTGACTGCAAAATGAAGTGAATTGGCAGCAGCTTGAGTGGTACTCAATCAAAGAAACACACAGTCCCCCATACAAACTAATTTTGTCTGCAAGCAGACAGCTCTTAAAGAGACAGTACCAGAGGTTCTAAAAACACTCACTGATAAATGGCTTAAATGCCAAACACCATTCAGGCTTGGAGCATTCAAGCAAGCTCCTGGAAGTCTTTTGGGAACCCCCATTTGCAGGGGGGTTACACAAAGCTAAATCTTTGTTCATATTTGTTTGTTCATTGTGCCCCTGAAACAGCACTGCAGTTATATTTAAAGCAGCAGTATTTGTCAGTTGGCAAAATATCTCATCATATAGTTTTTTCACAAAAATGTATTTCTGACATCCTTACATTCATGCTCAGTGTGTTTATAGTTTTCTCAGCTATTGCTAGGACAGCTTTTACAGCTAAGTTTGTAATAAATTACTCACATCATTAAAGATGGCCGCCAGTCTCAATTTTTTAAAATCCCTCCTTTGAGGTTACCTGTTGAATGTACATGCTAGATTCTTACTGTGGAGGTGTTAGGATGGGGCTACCACACGTTTCTGATGGCAAACACCACAACACTGTAGCAAGATACTTATTTTTTTTTCAAGGAGGGCACAGTATGGGAGTTAGAACTTTTAAAATCATCAAAATCATGTACAGTATCTTTGTTCTGGAATGAAAGAAAATAAAATAGAAATGGATATCGAGCCTGGGTCATTGGGGGCCAGCCTGAAGGAGGAATTTTGAGCGTCCCACAGAACACTCTCCTCCTCCGGGATTGTCACACTGCCCCTGTTCCATGGGCAGTGGCTCGAGACTGGTGGTGTGTGGGAAGGATGCCATCAGGGGCTTGACCAAGACATGCATTAGCATGTCTACAGCTTGGACTTCCGACTTTCATGTCAGCATCCTTTGGGGTGGGGTTTCGTGGAGAAATAAAGGTTCGCAGTCCCCGATGCTCTGCAGCTTGATCCCCGATAGCTGAGGGGGAGCACAGATGGTCAGCACAACCACCACCAAGCCGCACCGGCAGTGGGAGATAAACACAGTCTAAAAAAAAAATGGATATATTGATTTTTTTTGCCAGAGAAACATTATCGCAGGAAAATGACTTTATGGTGACTAACAAATACTGATACTTTAAATTTAATGCTACGCCGTTCATTTTACCCAAACTGGTTTCTGTAATATGAAGTGCTGAAGAGGGCATTATAAAATGGCTGACACAGCAGCAGAGAGCTAAAATGATGCGGCACAGTAGTGCCTCGTGATGGTGCAAGCTGGAGGCGGGGGCCCCACTCCACGGAGTACTGAGGAGTCCGTGCGACCACAGTGACACTCCTGCAATGCTCGACAATTTCAACCATCAGAATTAATAGCCAAACCTAGCTCCTGTAGAAAAATAACTTAAGACATTCCTCATCTCAGGTTGGTGGCACAAGTTAAAGTTTTTCTTACCATGGTTCAGATAGCATAATTTGTGAAAGTTCTATGTCCTACTGATAATTTGATTTCCTGTTTTGTACACAAATGTTTGAATGTCTACATAGGGGGCTAGTTATTACCCAATACTAATAACAGTTTCCAAGAAATACAAAATCACACATACCCCCAAAATGCAAAGCATCATGGGCAGTATATGCAAATCACCACACAACGTTATGCTGGTTCACTTTAAGCAGGAGTGCATGGTGCTGAAAGGCCTCTCACACAGTCTGCAAAGGGTGCCAACAGAAGACACAGACACGTGTTTCGTCCTACCAGGACTCATCAGTGTGCCTCATCTGTATGACACCCCAGTGGAATGAACCAGCTGCCCTAAGTTAGTCTGTCTGGGTTTGGTTGTGGTGAGCCCGATAAAAACAAGATAAAAGACAAAGAACCTTAGCGCGCAAGCACTGAGGCAAGGGTTACCCAAAGGGCATTGGCAGAGAAGCCAGGTTTCAAAGAAATACAAAATCACACATACCCCCACAATCATGGGCAGTTTGATATGTTACCTTTCTAAATTGATTTGCGGTTGGACTCCTGATTAGAAAATTCTAAACTGCAGTTTCCTTATACTGTAAAATGGAACACAGCTTATTGGCCACAGAGCTAATGTTTGTGACTATACTGTAAAACAATTTTATAGCTCCTGCTGTGCACAGGGAGCACAATTGTCGCTTAATGTTACATTCTGTTTTCTGACGTGATGCACTGTATTGTGACCACCCTCCAAGTGGATTTAATGGAAATGTGTAACAAACTTCCCATATTAAGCTACTGTGATAAACTTTAGGAATAATGCATGGGAGGGTGTGTGTCGTGCTTCTGGGACAACATCACACCTCAGTTAGTGGGGCACAAGGTTGCAAGCCAAGTACGTCCAACACCCGAGAAGTGACATTATCCCAGCACGACACATGCCTTGGAGTGCATTATTCCGATTATATAATGGTTCATAAGTTAACAAAATGAAAAAGTCCATTTAGAAGTAGCTTTTTTTGCTGTTTTTTCCCCCCATTGGGTAGGTTTACTTAAAAAAAAAAATAGTACTGGTTTATTGTTTTGGCCAGTAGGTGGTGCTGCTGCTGTTCTGTGGCTCTGCCATCTCCACACTAAACTTTGTGTTCTTGTTCTCTTCTCTGTTCCCTTGGTGTGCTGTTAAAGTCATGTTTTCTTTTCTCCCAGTTTTTAATTTTCTTTTTTTTTTCCCCTTCCTCACTCTTCATGTCACTGCCATCTGGAAGCGTGACATATCTCCCCCCCCCCCCACTCTCACAATCACAGCTGTTCCTGTGGCACCTGGAACTTGAAGATTATCTTCATCTTATTATCATGGCTGTGTTCTCTCAGCAGACCTTTTACCAAGAAAAGACTGAAGGCAAAGAATGGTGATCGGATAAGTAAGTAAAGCACAGTGTTATATACGTGCTCACACACTATGTCAGCAGGGACTGTGAGAAAACAGGGAGGGACTGCTATAAAGCTGATTGCACTGACAGCTTTCACATTTGCAAGCAGGGAGTCTCTGGAAAGATGGAGACACTGGGAGTGCTACCTTGAAAAGCTGATCTGAGGGCTTTAAATGTCACTAAGATTTGTTTAGTAAATAAACAAAAACATAATGCTCGCATTTAGGATGTTCACTGAGAAGGCACTGCCACTGCAGCGGGAGACTGCTGTGAAGCCGATCCCAAACACAGCTTTCACTTGGCCCTTTTTTTTGGGTTAATAAGAAAACTTAAGTGCTAACAGGGAGTTGGGAGAATGTCTGAGGGTTCTCAGTTTGATTTTGGTAATCTGGATGTTGTGGGGGGGGGGTACGTTTTTAAATGTTTGTTAAGTACTGGCAAAATTGAGAGGGACCACGTCAAGTGTGGGCAACTTGGACATGGCATGTGCTGTGATGTTTTGTCATGTCATTCGGTCATGTGTGTGCTGGGACTAGATCCATGATGTTGTGGTGGGTATTCTGGGATGCACTGGGAGGGGAATCACAAGCAGCAAGAGGTTGGCTAAGGACATTGACTGAGTGGAGACAATGCAGAAAACGGCAACAAAAATTATTCGGGGACTGCACGATATGTCCTATGGGGCATAGCCTGAAAGAACTGAACATGTATTCCCTGGACCAGAGAAGAGAGAGGGGTGACATGATCGAAACATTCAAGTACATAACAGGCATAAACCAAGTGCAGATAGATGATATTTTCCAGTTTAAGAAAGGCAGCAGAACCAGGGGACATGACCTAAGGCTGTAAGGAGGGCAGTTCTCCACCAACACCAGGAAGTTTGTCTTCACAGAAAGGGTGGTGGATGATTGGAACAGCCTGCCTGCAGAGGTGGTGGGGGCAAGCACAGTGGTAAGTTTCAAGAATGCTTGGGACAGATACAAGGGAGCCCTCAAACCCAAGGGCAGTTAGAAGGCTAAACTAAAAGACAACTGGCAGACTAGATAGACCTGGTTGTCTCCTTCTGCCTTCAACTTCTATGTTTCTATGTCTAGCCCCAGACTGACCAATCAGAGCCCAGGGTTCTTTCTTGCCACTGTATCATTATAATTTTACTCTCATTTTTTGGTTGCATTAATTAGCATGTAATTGTTGTACTAGATTCATAAAAAGAAAAAAGAATTAAGGGAAACAGAATGCATTACTTCACACAAAGGGTAGTTAACATGTGGAATAGTCTGCTCAGTGAAGCTGTGGCAATACGCACTGTTCAGGCTTTAGAAAAGCTGGAACAGACAGTGTTATCCAACATGAGTTGGGGAAAAAGTTTGACTGTTAAGCCTGGAAGTGTGTCTATACTCAAATTCAGTACAGTCACTGCTCTGCGTTTGGGGGCGGGGCAACATGGACCCTACATCCCATCTCTTATCACAAGACTATGCTACTATGTTACAAGGTTGTGACTATCCAATTGAAACCGAGCATATAATTTGACCACAAAACAACAGTCCTATTTCATCAAGATTAAGTGGAGGAAAAAGGATAACTGCCTAACAGAATGCTTACTTTATTTCTTTCCCTTCATACATTTTGCATTCTAGCTGCCCATGTTAAAATTAAAAAAAATTACAATAAGATACAATTTTATATAGCGTTTTTCATACGAAGTTATCCCAAACGACAATAAAACGTAAAACTAGAAACATATTACATTGGGAAAAGGTATAGGCACATCAGAAAACACACAGAAAGTGGTGTGAGAAAAAGGCCAAGTGGGTCTGTCCACTCTACTTAAATCACACTGGGAAGGCCCCTACAGCCATCACTCTCGCACCTCTGCCCCTTCCCACTTACTATGGCCTTATGCCTGTCCCACCTGCCTTGCCCCCCCCCACACACACATACACATACACATACACACACACACACACACACACACACACACACACACACACACACACACACACACACACACACACTTATTTAGCCTGTACCACCCCTTGGGAACCCTATTCCTCTTATCCACCACTCAGTAAAAAAGTAGGGGACATCTTTCTTGAACTTGTCTCCTACCAGTTTCAGTGAATTCTCCCTCAGAAGTAAAAAGTAATGCAGGAACAATTTATAATAGGAGCACGGAGAGTATAAAATTGGAATAATCAATACTATTTGTGCTACTAATTGTGATTCATGGTAACAGTGGAAATGAGAAAAATCAAAGCACTGTATTATCCAGTGCCGTATTGTCAGTAAACACATCAAGGAACCATTGAACAAAGCTCGAACTGTGGTCAAATGGTCAGAGCACCGGCTTGGAAACCACAAGATCACAGCTTCATACACCACTAAAGTCACTCACTCACTCACTTCGTGCCTCTGGCCAAGTCCCAGGGCCAGATTAATGGATGTGGGGCCCCTACTCCATCATATTTTGGGGCGTGCGGGGCTCCTAAATGCCAACATCCCACTCTTCTGCAAATAATTCAAATTCAAGCAGATGCAGTGAATATAGTAGGTAGCCCCATGGCTATAGAATCTTGCAGCCCCCTGAGCCCAGGCTAGTAGCAGTAGCAGTCCCTCACCCCCATGTAAATGCACTATTTTCTCTCTTTTTTTTTAATCATTTTTTTGCTTCAACAATTGCAGTTAAGTGTTTCCACTTCCCACCATTTGTTTCAAATCCAACCAAATTCAAATCACTGAAGTCAAGAAAGAAGCCAAAATAAGAAAGTCAACAGTGTTAGCATTGACGCCACGCACACACACGCAGTCAGATTCTCGCTTTCCAGTAGCCACACCTCCAGGAGGACCTCTGAGACATGGGTGGTTGTGGTGGTGGGGTCAGGGTGGACTGATGACCATAACTGTCTACTCTGTGCAGCTCGCCCTGCCCCTTCCCCCCCCAAGAGGTGAAGCCAGAGAGACTGAGATGAGAGGCTTGCTCGGAGTGGGGGGGGGGCACCCTCCAACATTTCACACTACAGAGCAAAATAGGTGCACTTCTTTGTTGCAGTGAGCAGGGGGTGTGCCAGTGAGAATGTGGCACAACAGAAGGCAGGTAGGTCCACCCAATAAAACAGCCTGTGTCGTGCTCTCCGGTTGGAGTCAATGGACTGTCACAGATTTGGCTCTTTTCCCACCTTGTTGTAAGCCTTCTATTAATAATATACTATAATAATTATAAAAGGCTGGTTGAGCAAGTGAGGCATAAGGCCATGAGAAAACAGACCATGCCATGTCCATTCCTGCTACCTTCAGGTCCTGAAGGGTAGTATGACGTGACACGTCAAGAACAAACTCCTAAATTTATAGAATAATTAGCATGATCTGGCAAATACTGTATCCCCTTTTGCTAAGCACTATAAAAAGGTGTTTTTTTTTTGTTTCCTCTGCAAGCTGTTTTTATGCAGGACATGCCTTCAATCTGCCTCATCACTTCCACTGGCCACAGATTTCATGGGACTGCCATAAGTGGTTGCTCACTCTTCAGTTCACTGCCCTCTCCAATTGCTTCCAGAACTTTTGTTCTGCATGCTGCTTGGCAAACACTGCTCTACAGCAAGTCAGTGACTCTGAGTTCTACACAAAATGATTTTAAAGGACTACATACTCTTATATTGACATCAGTCAAAACCACTTTTACTATACTAACATTTTGGGCTCCACACTGACTACCAAAAAAGGCTTCCTTCTAACTTAGCCATTTTTGTGCCACCTACCAACTGCTGTTCTGTCTTCTGAGCTCCACACCCAGTGCAGAAGGTCCAGGCACTCAGAAAGCATACACCCGTTGTCACCTGAGTGGAAATTAAATACTAAGCATGTTTTTTAAAGCAAGAAGATCTGAACTTAATATACTCAAGTCCTATCCCGACCTCACCGTGACCCACGATCTTCGTTTGGAGGGAGGGTCCAGCCCATCCTTACCTTGGCTTCTGCCTCTGTACTGTGTCTGATACTCAGTCTGTTGATGCAGCCTGGCAACCACGCAGCTGTGTGATGTGGGGTTGGGCGAAGACAACACTGGCACTCTCTGTGCTGTGGCAGCCCTTACTGTTTGGCACAGCAGTAATCTCTAGCTGCCCCTACCCTTGGCTTAGTATACAGGAGCAAAACAGCTCATACTGCCTCCTCTCCACCAGCACAGTATGGCAGTAACTCTTGCCACCGCTCACTCTGCAGAGTTTGGCAGTAACTAGTCTTGTTGTGCCCTCCCCGCTGGCTGCTTCTTAGGCACATTATTGGACCCCCCCCCCAGTGCAGTAGTAGAAGAGAACTTGTGACTTAGTCTTGCCCTTACCTTGATGTAGTAAAAACAGAATGAGAAACTCCAGTCTTGCTAAACAGTCACTGACTGGACCCGGAGTCCCGACCCGATTGCACCGCTCACCCCCATCCTCCCGCCATCGTCGTCTTGTGGCCCATTGCGGCTCTGGGCAGGCTAGCCTGGACTCCGGAGACACTACCAGGGAGACTCAAGTTACCTCTGTCTCCTGACTACCTGCCGACCGCCATCCCGCCAAGTTCACAGGGGAAAGGGCAAGCAAGGCTGCGCAGCCACTCAGTTGCTTCTGTGGGGGGAGGGGGGATGCACACAGTGAGCATTGACTCAAGCCCTCTACCAGCAGTGTCACAAAAGGGCAGGCACTGGCAGCAAGGCAAGTTACCATGGGGCCTGCTGAACACAGAGTCCCAGACTCGGTTGGAATGATGAGTAAGGCTGCTCATGGCAAAAGTAAAGATTTTCAGGAAAAATTATTAAACTATTAACTAAAGGAAGTGGCAAACAAAATTTGATGCAAGTTAAATTAAACAGTGTGAGGGCCCAGCTACGCCAATAATTTGCGTACAGGTAGATCCGGCCTTGCCAAGTTCCTTAACCTCACAGTACTCACAGCTGTGGACATGGGCAGTAGCAGGGCCCCACTGGAAATGAAATACTGCAGCTCAGCTGGGCTATCCTGGGGAAAAAAATATACATATATCAAGAGAGCAAGATTATATGTATATATTATGGTAGCACGGTAGTGCTACCATAGTTAGGGTTGAATAGCACTTTTAAGGTTAAAGGGTAAAATTTTGCACCTTAATAACTTCGCCACCATTCAATAGATTTGCCTGAAATTTGGTAAGCATGATTGGGCATGGTAGATTGTGGGATCCGCCAAGTTTCATACAGGTCGGATACACGGCTGCGGAGTTATTAAGTGACACCCAATTGCGCAATTACGCTTTTTTGCTATTTCTTTGCTCTCGCCTATAGGTCGCATGGTTTATGCGACCAGTCAGAAAACTTCAGGGAACATGCGGCTGGTGTCCCCGATGTGCCTTTTGAAGATTTTGTGAAAAGATATTGAACAGTTCAAAAGTTATTCAAAAAACAAGTTCCCATTATAAGTCAATGGGAAAAGTTAAAATATTCAACACTTTCGCAAATGCACTTTTTAGTGTCACAAATGGCCCTAGTAGTGTCATAAATCTGCCACTTTGTTTTCAGTTGGTGATCAGAAAAATGCTTGGCATTTAAATTTGGGACCCTCTAGGGACACAATTCTTTCTGTGTTCACCTAGCCGGACCCTGAGGATGCTAGACATGTCTTTATTTGGGGGTTAAACACCCCAGAAATGTTTTTCACATTTCTGGAAACAGTAGTGTCGCAAGCATGACACTTTCACAAATTTTTGTGAAAAGTGTCATAAACTGTGACACTACTTTTCAGGCTATGGCCAAAATGACAAGAATTCTTTGCCACCCTGCTGCAAACAAACGGTTTGGTCTTTTGGGCTGAAATTTGAAGGGAAGGCAGCCAACATCTCATAGATGTGCCTTTTTGGTGAAAAAATACTGCACGGCTGCAAAGTTATGGTACTCCGAAGTTGGCGTTTTTTCCCATAGACTAACATGGTGGCGTACGCCACGCATTTTGGGGCTCGTATCTCGAAAACGATGCAAGATACAGATTTTTTGTTGCGAGTTGCATAGTCCAATGGGCTAGGTAATAGCAAAAACCTAGCCAGGAAAATCAAGATTTTTGTGAAATTTAAATTATTTTTCTACGTCGTGCGGTTGCTGAGATATTAGCAATTAAGTACTTCCAATGCTCGTTTTAAGCTTCAATCCCCATTACAATGCATACATTCTTTGTACACACTGTGTTTCTATATGCACCTGTTTGGCAAAAAGGCTTCTGTTACTGTTACAGTTACTGTTTCCACTTGCATTTATGTCCCCGTTTGCATTACCGTTCCTGCCACCATGTGCGTTACCCTTTGCTCTGTCATTCGCGCTTGCATTTTCGTTATGGTTACCATTTGCATTTCCACTACTGTTTCTGTTTGCGTTTTTGTTTGCGTCACCATGCACATTGCCATTTGCGTTTCCGGCAGCCCTTTCATTTGCGCTTCTGTTTTCTGCTTTTGCGTCTTCCTTGTTGTTACCATTTGCGTTTGCAATTGCATTACTGTGCCCGTGCGCATTACGGTTTGCATTTCCATATGTGCTTGCATTTTTATGCTTCTGTTTCCTTTGCTGTTATTGTTGCTGTTACCATTACCATTTGCTTTTACAATTGCCGTACTGTGCCCGTGCACATTTCGGTTTGCATTTCCGTATGCGCTTCTGTTCCCATTTCTGTTTCTCTTTCCTTTGACGTTATTCTTCATGTTAACTTTACCATTTGCATTTACAATTACGGTACCATTGCCTGTGAGTGTTACGGTTTATGCTTACGCAGGTGTTTGGCGTTTCGCTTCCATTTCTGTTCCCTTTCGCATTCCATTTAAAATACCACTGCCATCACTGTTCACGTTACCAGTTACGTTTTTGTACGCGCTTCAATGTCCATTTGTGTCACTGTTCGCTTCGGCATCACTTTGAGCTTGCGTTTCTATTAACGTTTCCTTTACCATTTACGTTTGCATTACCATGTGCGCCACTGTTCGCGCTTCTTTTTGCATTGCTGTTCCTATGTCACAAGACATCACGTGGCTCCCGCTGCCGCATTACGTTCACTATTTCTCGTCATCATTCTCAAAAAGAAGGGAAATCAAGGCAAAAACTCTGTTTAATGCATTAGTTAGGGTTGTTCCACAGCGACAAAGGCGAGGACATTTGGTGTTAGGTTGAAAGCCCCTTGACCCCCAGCCCGCCCCAACCGGCATCAGGTATGCACTGAGGCATTCTGTCTCTCTCACCCCATTCTCCTATACCTCTGCTTCTTACACACGTGATGGGGTGAGAGTTAGGCCGATGACCCCAATGTGCACCCTGATGCCGGTTGGGGGGTGGGCTGGGGTCCAGGGGCTTTCAACCCTAACACCGATTTCCTCGCTTTGTTGCTGTGGAACTACCCTAACTAATGCATTAAACAGAGTTTTTTGCTTCTAATATATACATTAGCTTTTGATGACTGGTAAGTACATTAGGCAATAACCCTGCCTATTTTCAGGCATGACCTGGGAGAATACAAAATACAATACAATACAAAATACAATAAAAATTACACATGCAGGCAAAAACCATCCACACAGAATAAGAAAGTATTATATACACACACATACATATATATATATATATAGAGAGAGAGAGAGCTCAGAGAAAACCTACTGTTGGCTCAGGACTCATAGGCAAGAGAAAACCAGTGGGGTTCAAGGTGGGATTTCCAGCATGATGAACTGGTCAGGCGGAGAGAGGGAATGGAGGCCACACCTTGCAGTAGGAATGAAAATGATGAAGGACCACCCACCAATGGTTGAAAGGTACATGTAAGGGACAGAAAGATGTCTTCAGTTGGAGGAATGGACAGTATGCGTTGAAGAGTAGGCAGTGACGAGGTCAGAGAGATCAGGAGGGACATGGCTGTTCACATCTCAAAAACAAGTGGCCACTGGACAGTTTTAATACCTTTTATTAGGCCAACCTATGTCCTGTAGAAAGATGTCACAGCACACAAGTGTTCGGGGCCACACTCATCCAATCGTGGTGAATGAGATAGTGGATGGTAAACTGCTATGGTTGACAAGAGGATGAGGGTGATGTAGTGCCATTTCTGAGAGCAGATAAGTAGTGCAGCAAAGCTGCATTTAGCACAGTTTGAAGCTTTGAGAGGAGGGACTGCGAAGCCCACAGATGAGGAAGTCCCTATAGGAGGGAAGTGCAGTCATCAACAACACAAAATCAGATGGCCCAGTAAAGAGCCAGGATAATATCACCAGACTACAGAGTGATATAGAAAAACTAAATGAGTGGGGAAAAACAAGACGAATAAATAATGTGAATAGGTGTACCATGCTGCCCATGGGACATAATAATCCTCTGACTATTTTTTATCTGGACAGAACTACTGTCACAGCCAAGGATGTTGAAACAGATCTGTTTTTCCCGCCTCCTGGTTAGCCCTCCTTCCAACGAATGCCCTAGCCCTGTCACCCAAACATCTGCCAGAACTTGCCTGCCAGCCATCTTCCCCAGGGCTTGCCCCCGGCAAGGTTCCCCAAGCCCTGATGCAAAATGGATCCAGTTCAGGCTGGCATGCCCAGCTGGTCAGGTATAGGGCCTGCAGGCACTCCTTATCATCTTGTTACTGAACTCTCTTTCCTCCAGTCTTGGTCCCCAGAGAGGCATGGCATGCAATGACATCATGGTGCATGCCACGTGGTCTCGCATGACATGCACTGCCGCCTGCCAAGCCTCCTCACCATCATGGCCCAGGCTGTCTTCCCCCCCCAACTTCCACCAGGGGACAAGCAAGCATCGGGCTCTGCCCACCCTCTCCCCAGGAGAATGAGAGCAGACTTACAGATGCTCGATCCTCCTCTTCCCAACTGGCACTCAGAAAGTCCAGATTCGCTTCCAAAGCCAGGTCGTCAGTGTCGCCCGCAGTAGTGCTACAGCTGTGCTGGTGGGCCAGTGAGATCTGGGATTTTATTGCAGACAGTAAATTGAAGCACACTATGCAATGTCAAGCTGCAGTGGGTAGGACAGGTAAGGTCCATAAAATGGGAGGAACCAAGAAACAGGGAAAACCCTATATCCATCTGAATGACAGTCTGGGCACTGCATTCTACTGGGTCATTGTAAGAAAAAGAATCTCTGTACTCTAAATGTTAAAGATAAAAATAGTTAAATGCTCAAAATAAATTTATTCACAAGCCAGAAAAGGAACACTGTCTAAGCCCTGTAGCCAGTGTTCCTCTTCTGGTTTACAAATAAATTCATTTTGAACATTTACCTTACTTTGTTATTTTGTTATTTAGAGTTGGAGCTTCACGGGTGCAGAGATCCTTTTCCTTTGTATAAGCAGGCTGGCCACCTTGTTCTGCACCGCCTTCTGTTACCTGGGGCGCACCATTTTTTGTTTTTCTTACTGGGTCTTAGTACCTGCCGGCATGGGATCCAAGTTCACATACATAGTGACTGCCTTGGGAGAAGGGGGCAACAGCCTTCCCCCACCCAGACCCCTACCAAGGATGAAAGAACTGTGGGGATAACATGCAGGTTGCCAGGTTTGGGAGCTCAGGGACACAGGCCTGAACTGGGTACATCCCTGGCACTATGGGATATCCCTGCATGTGGACTTGGCCAGGGGAGATCAAGGACACAGGCCCAAACAGGGTACATCTCTAGCAGAGCATGGCCGGATCGGGGTATATCCTAGGGACCAGGGTATATACACATGATGGAGCATGGCCGCACTGGGGTACATCCCCAGGACCAGGGTATATAGCTGGCAGAGCATGGCCAGAACAGGGTATAACCCTAGGACCAAGGTATATAACTGGCAGAGCATGGCAGGATCAAGGTACATCCCTGGGACCAGGGTACAGTATATACCTGATGGAGCATATTTTCATATTATAATGCAGCTTTCATGGACAACGAGATTTCAACAATCATAAAATGGAGACCCCCCAGATAGTTACATGGGACTAGCAGGAACAGTAAAAACAAACTAAAGCAAACACACACGTATATCCTCAACAGCTACAGGAAAAAGTTGTCTGTTGACATGGAAACAAAATGTACAACATATTAGGATGTAGTTCTCCTTTAATCAGTGTTGCCGCTCTCTGCTTTTATCCTACTGCAAATAGAACTGCACAAAGTACTCCAAATGTGGCCCTGCTAACACCCTATAAAGGGGTAGATTCACATCACTTTCACAGCATGTTATGACCCACTAATGGTGCCCAGCATTCAATTTACCTTACCCACTGCTGCTGCACACTGCTACCAGAGCATCAGCTTCCCGTCAGGGATGGCTCCCAGGCCTATTTCAATGTCAAATGCGACTCACAAACAAATTACCCCAATATATTTCCGACTGCCTACCACTTAGCACAATAAGAAAATATGCGCTCCAAAGCCATTCCTTCATCTCCCTTGCAATACCCAGAGTAAACTTGCATTTCAGTAGAGCGGCAATTAGCTTCGCCCTCCCTATCCTTTGGAATAACTTACAAAAGATTCTTAAATTAGATGCACTTGTCCCCCTGCCCATCTTTAAGGCACTATACTTGCGTGCAGTAAGCAAAGTCTGCAACTGCTTTGCTCATCCTCAAATGGCTCTTAAACCACTCGTGGCTCGCCTTCAGGTCTGAACCATGACCACAGCACCTCTAAATTATGGTGGTTGTTACCGTCTTATCGTCTGTATGTTGAGAACATTTCCAACTTGTGCTTCAACGCTATACCCATCTACTCCACACCCTATATTCTGCCCCATTTAAATGTGCTGCCGTACTTCTCTCCTAGTCAGTTAGCCACGGCTTCTAGCACGTATGGGGTCTATAATCCTTATACGCTGTTGTGAAATTATCCTTTACCTCCTAGCACCAGTCGGGGTACAGCTTTAATCGTATAGGGGGTCTGTAGTCCTCAAATGTTGTTATGCAATTATCTTTTACTGAGCAGACCTAACCGCTATCCTAAGTCTTATATATTTATGTGTATTACTACCTGTATATAAATTACGCTTTGGGGCATTGCCCACACTGTATGCTGTAACTAATGTACGTTATTCGCATAACCTGTATCTATGTTTTAAACAGGTCCACCTTGAAAAAGAGCTCTGCTCAACAGTGACCGCCTGTATAAATAAAGACTTGATTGATTGATTGATGGCTTTTCTATTTACACAATTCTTTCAACCTGAAATTCCGTTACGCATAAGAGAAGGGCCTTTCATTTATCCAAATATGATTTCATTTGCCACTTACTGGCCCTCTCCACTACTATATTTAAGTCTCCTTACAGACTGTCTTCCTTTTTGATCTACCCTACCACCTTCATAAGCTTTGTGTCATCTGCAAATTTTGTTATATTACTTGAGACCTCAGATTCCAGGTCATCAATAAAAATATACCAAACATTAGGGACCTACTACTGTAGGACCCCACTGCTGACTTCCTTCCAGTCTGACACTGTCCCAAGCACCAGTGTCTGCCACGCCTTTATGCTTCACCAGCTCTCCATCCATTGTGCAATAGTTCAAGTAATTCCAGATTTGCTCATGTTCAAAATCAGTGAGGCTGGTGAGCATCAACGTGTACTCACTGGAAAATGGAAGGGAGAAGGGACATGGCTGAAAAGTTTAAATATGAGAAGGGTATAATGGTGGACTCAAGCAAACTGCTCAAGGTCAGTAGTAACAGGACGACTACCAAGGGGAACAGCACTAAAGTAGTGAGGGTAAACTCAAGAGGCTTGCTAGGAAGTACTGTTTTACAAAACTGGTGGTGGAACAAGCTTCCTTAGCCTCTCTGCAGTACAAAACAGTAGCAAGCATCAAGGGAGAGTGAGATAGACACAAGGGGCCAATGAGGGGTGCAGGGGAGAATGGGGATGGGGGGGTAAACATGTATCCGTAAAGGATGGGACAGACACAAGGGGCCGGTGAAGGGTGCAGAGGTGGTGGGGACAGAGTGGTGGACATACATCCCTAGAGAGTGGGACAGACACAAGGGGCCAGTGAAGGGTGCAGGGAAGGGGAAGGATGGGGAGATGGACATGCATCTGTAACCCCTAGATGGCGCTATCCAAGGGGCTACTACCCCTGCCTGATTTGCCACTAACAGGTTGAGGGGCCTGGATCCGATGGCGGGTGCCTCCACCCAGAGGTCAGGGTTTGCAATAGTTAAACTAACTTGGTCACAGCCCTCTGGGACACTGCAACCCCCCTTTCTTCCCACTAGTGGCCCACACAGTATATCAGAATTACCTTCACAGTATACACTTACCCCCAGGTCTGGTTCAGGCACTGGGACCCCCTGTAAAATAAGAAGATACAGTGCAACAATCACAGTACAATACTTGAACATAGACAAATACCTCAGGCAGTATAACTTTGCTGAAACAAGCAGCTCTGATTTATTGGGGATATAACAAGGACAGGGGAACTAGGCACTAGCTTATCACTTTACTCATTCACTATGGCTCTGTGCACAGGCCTATCCTCACCAGTTACTGTCCCTGGGTACCCAAGCCCTAGTGGCTAGTCCAAACCGTGGCAGCTGGTAGGGGCCCTTTCACACAGAGAAAAGAAAAATTAGTTAAACAGTCAGCAGTACAGTAATTCCATTTGGATTTAATGTGGCAATTCAACAGGGAGCGACCCTGAATTAGTACTCACGACCTCCAAACAAGATAGGGTCCTTCAACGTCAGCAGGGCTACTCTTGAGCTCCACGAGACTCCTCACACATTTATATGACAAACTGCAACAGGCAAAAGTCCTTTAATGGCAGCAGAATTCACTTGAGCTACACAAGCCTCCTCACACATTTATATGGTAAACAGTAACAGGCAAAAGTCCTTTAATGGCAGCAGGATTCACTTGAGCTACACAAGCCTCCTCACACATTTATATGGTAAAAAGAAAGTACTATACCAGGCAGGCTGCTTCTCTATCCCGATCGCAATTACTGCACAATACCCGGAGAACACACAGCAGATTCAGTTCCTGACAGACCGAGCGCATTCAGCAATTTCTCCAGTCTTCTACAGAGTGAGCCTGGTTTCTACTCTTCAGATATCCTTGATTCTCTTCACAGGACGGATTCAGTCCTAACAAGCAGTTACACAAGCTGCAGACCAGAACTCTGGGCCTTACACATTTCCGACTAAAACTGCACACCAAAAAGGCACAAGGCTCCTTCCTCACTGCCAGAGCTCAACTGAAACTCCAGCAGACAAAACTGGCACTTCCTTTGAGTTCCTCCCAGTTCTTGGCTGGATTGGCTGTCACTCACAATAGACTGCCCCTGTTGGTCCAAAAAGGCCAAGTCCAAACCTACATCTCCCAGAGTCACTGCCCACAATCCTCTTGTGGCTGGCTCAGATTACGAGTCCAAGTTCTGATTCGTCCAAGGCACCATTTTAGAGCTACCTTAACCCACACTGATTGGTCCAGTTCAGCAGTTCAAAACTAGAATGGGAACTAGGCAAACACAGTTCTGACTGCAAGAAAGCAGGTTAGACAAACTGTATTTTCATTATTACTCTAAATGATTTCTGGCAAACAGTTACATCTTTCAGATAGGTTCCCTTTGCACTCCTAGTGACTGCAAAAATGGAGTGAATTGGCAGCAGCACGAGTGGTACTCAAGCAGAGAATCACACAGTCCCCCCATATAAACTAATTATGTCTGCAAGCAGACAGCTCTTAAAGAGAGAGTACCAGAGGCTCTAAAAACACTCACTGATAAATGGCTTAAACGCCAAACACCATTCAGGCTTGGAGCATTCAAGCAAGCTCCTGGAAGTCTTTTGGGAACCCCCATTTGCAGGGGGGGTTACACATCCTTAGAAGGCATGCACCCCCACAAAGAGCAACCTGGACAGACAGAGACACCTTTCTCTGCTGGAAGATTTCTATTATATAAAGACTAACAAATCTGGATGCCATTTCTTAAAGATTTGTGGGACAAAATCTTCATCTGACTGAGTGCATGTGAGCAACAGATAACAGCTGAAAAGTGACAGTAGTGAGCTGCACAGAGTACACTGGGAGAGTGTCAATAGTCACTGCAGAGGGTGACTGCCAAGTCACTGCAAAGGGTGCAGAGAGGTAGTGTCAATAAGCCCTGCAGAGAGTGCAGTGGAATAGTGTCAATAGTCACTGCAGATGGTGCAGACGGGGAGTGAGTCAATAGTCACTACAAAGGGTGTAGTGGGAGAGTGTCAATAGTCACTGCAGAGGGAGTGAGTCAATAGTCACTGCAGAGAGTGCAGTGGGAGAGTGTCAATAGTTGTTTCAGAGGTTGCAGAGGGGGAGGGTCAATAGTCACTGCAGAGGATGCGTGCCAATAGTCACTGCAAAGGAAGTGTGTCAATAGTCGCTACAGACAGTGCAGTGGAGGGTTTCAACAGCTGCTACAGAGTGCACAGAGGGGGGAGTGTCAACAATCACTGCAGAGGGAATTAATCAATAGTCGCTAGAGAGTGTGCAGTGGGAGAGTCTCAATAGCTGTTGCAGAGGTTGCAGATGGGAAGCGTCAATAGTTACTGCAGAGGGAATGAGTCAATAGTCGCTACAGAGTGTGCAGTGGGAGAGTGTCAACAGTTGTTGCAGAAGCTGTGGAGGGGGAGTGTTAGTCACTGCAGCGGGTGAGGGCCAATAGTCACTGCACAGGGTGCAGTGGGAGAGTGTCAATAGTTGTTGCAGAGGGGGAGGGTCAATAGTTGCTACAGAGAGTGCAGTGGAAGAGTGTCAACAGCTGTTGCAGAGGCTGTAGAGCAGGAGTGTCAATAGTTGTTGCAGAGGTTGCAGAGGGGGACTGTCAATAGTCACTGCACAGAGTGCAGTGGAAGACTGCCAATAGTTGTTGCAGAGGGGGCGTGTCAATAGTTACTGCAGAGGGAGTGTGTCAACCGTCACTACAGAAGGTGCTGTGGAAGCGTCAACAGTCGCTGCAGAGGTGGAGCGTCAACAGTCACTGCAGAGAGTGCAGTGGGAGAATGTCAATAGTCACTATAGAGCGTGTGGTGGGAGAATCTCTACAGTCACTGCAGCGAGCTCGGGGGAGTGTTTATAATCACTACAGAGGGCACAGTAGAGGAGTGTCTATGATTGCTACAGAGGGGGCAGCAGGGGAGTATCTATAACTGCTGCAGAGGGGGCAGCGGGGGAATATCTATAACTGCTGCAGAGGGTGCAGTTGGGGGAGTATCTATAAATGCTGCAGAGGGTGCAGTGGAGGAAGGCATAGGCGTCAGGTTATATGGGCCCATGGAGCATAGGCTCCAGCACTAATCTGAAAAGCGGGCCAAGCCCCAGCAATAATTTGCCCTGAGTCAGTTTTGATTTTTCCCCTCTGACCTGCTGGGAGCACACCACCCCCTCTGTGTGACCTTTTGCAGTGCCCCCCGTGTGAATGAACTGTCCCCCCTCCTCTATTAGTGGCATGTTTTTTTTTTTAAACTGGAGCTCATAGAAAATTCAATGCGCTTGCGCACAAAGACAGCGGGCACTCTCATTAGGTGGAAGTGAGATTTCAGCCATGACGAGTCAATGGCGAGAGTCCCGAGACAGTGCAAGTGGTTGAGCCAGTTTAGGCAGTGCAGAGACAAATCAGCCCAGAAGGAGACCCACAGCAAGCTAGGCGGTGGCCAGGCCAGAAGAAACTGCGTGACGACTGGAGAGGGAGTGAGCCAGGGGTCGGAAGAGTGGCAGATGTGGCAGGGGACTGGCTCTGGAGTCGGTAGGCCATAGGCTGCCGGGGAAGGGGGGGAGTTGTCCTCCTTATTCTCGTAGTGGTGGTGGATGGTGCGGCGGTTGCAGTCGTCATCATCTGGATAGGACACATGCTAAGGAGGAGGACCACTGTGGATAACCGCCACACCAAGTGACAGTACAGGTAGGTCCTGGCTGGACTCGGCATTAGGCCATGAGTAGCCTGGCAAGTCATCGTAGGGTCGTTGCGCTGATGAGTCAGGCAGGTGAGACAGGGCAGCTGCAGCTTGCTAAGAGGTCAGAGTCTAGTCTTGGAGACCCACCAGATGCAACGGAGGAGGACTGAGAGCCTGCAGCAGGTAAATAAGGTCGGGGAGACAGACGGGGAGCCAGATCCTCAGGGCAGATTTGTGACAGTTTACTGATGGTCTCATTCTGAAAAGCAGAAAAAGATGAACTATCCCAATCCTTTAGGCATTAAGGGTGATCTGTACTTTTATTTCTAACTAAGCACTTTAGCACACATCTAGCTTCCACTGCAGTTTACACAATGTCATATTCCAGAGCATGTAGAACAGACGTTTATTTCTTTTTCTGTGTAATGTCTGCAAAGCAGTAGCACAAACCCTATTTCCAGTCTGACAATGGATACAGATCCCAACAGTGGATGGATGGGGAGCACTTTTACAGTAGTACTCTAAACCAGAAATCTCTGGCTACATGGAACAGTCAGACTTACTGAGGGCAGGGAAGCCTTTGTAGTTAAATTGCTACATGTTGATCTTGCATAACAGCATGCTATACAGAACATAGCCTGGCTAGAATCAACCAGCTTACATAGGCTTGTTTGGCAGCAGTTTTGGCATTGTTGACTGAGAAAGGCACACTAAACAGAGCTCATTTTCCAGTATGGGGAAGGGGGGTGTCTGATAAAGTTAGGACGAGGAATGCAATGTACAGTGCAAAAATCTTATGGCACTAGATACTGTACACAGTTTTACAAAGGTGCATGGTGGTAACAGGTAATAAATCATGAAAACTGTACAACAATTTGTGTTCATGTGCCAAGGTAAATTACCAGCCAACCAAAGCCTGTGTGGCTAGCTGCAGAAGCAGAGGAGGCAGAGGTGTGCCAGCAGGAGAAGTTTGAAAGAATAGTGCGAAACCAAGAGAGGTGTAGGAAGGAGGAAATTATTCCAGAAAGTTAGAAGGCAGAGAAGGTGGTCTGACCAGTGGAGGTTTTACAGTGAGGGATGTGGAAAGGTCGAGTGTTAGCTAAGCGAAGGAAGTACATAAATATAGCCAGTGATGACAGGTAAAGGCCTCATGGCTCATCCAGTCTGTCCAATCTTCCCTATTGTACAGGATGTTGCAGGTACCCTGGGGGTCATTCATACTATCACGCCCACCTACTTTAATTATTACCACATGCCACTTGTACATAAACCCTACTACAGTTTTGGTGCAGACCACTTCTCTTGGCCACTTTGTCCACTTCACACTACTGCCTCTCTTTAAAGAAATACTTCCAGACATACTTTCTGAACCTCCTCCTGCTAATTATTTTAGAGTCCCCGCCCCCTTGTGTCCATGTCTGTAATCACTGTGAACAGATGATAGTTTACTGCTTGCCACCTTGCTAGTTCCATGCAGAAATGTATAGGTTTCTGTCATGTGACCCCTCTCCTTCCTGGCCCGTAGCATGTACTCGTACAGGTCCTTCAGCCTTTTTCCCATGCTGACCTTGAATCATATTGGCAGTACTCTGTACTTGCTTCATCCTGTTGCTTTCCTTCTTCAAGTGTGGACTCCAGAACGATGTACAGTACTCTAGGTGTGGCTGCACCTGGGATCTGTACAGGGGTAGACTCCCTCTTATCTGCTGCTATCTCTGCACCTTAACATTAGGTTTGCCCTTCCCACTACTTTAGCAGACTGCACTGGTTGTTTCAGGTTGTCTGTAATTACCTCTCCATGGTCCCTGTCCTCACCTGGTTGCCTATTCTAACTTTACTACTCCCCCCCCCCCCATTCTGTACTCTTTTCTCCAGTTCCTGGTCCCTGTATGCATAATCTTGCATGTTACTGCATTCATTTTCAGCAGCCAAAGCCTGGACCCAGATCCTCCCACATTGTGCTTACACCCTTCCCATTGTCCACTCTGTTGCAGATTTTGGTACCGTCTGTAAAGAGGCAGATCTTTTTGTGTATATCCTCCCCACTGTTGCATATAAAGACATTACAAAGGACTGGGCCAAAGTATAGCTTCTTTGGGAGCCCCACTTGTGACCTCGCTGACCTCAAAGAATTCACCATCTAAACAACCCTCAACATTCTTCTACTCAGCAAGTTTCTGATCACCCCTGTGACTCCTCCCATGCCCAGGTCACTCATTTTTTTTTTATTTTAGCAATCATTCATGTGGGACTGAGTTAAACGTAGTGCTAAAGTTCTAGAATAGAGCATCCATTGCCTGACCTCTATCAGCTGCTTTTGTGATGTGTGTGATTTTGTATTTTTTTGAAACCTGGCTTCTCGGCCAATGCCCTTTGGGGTAAACATTGCCTCTGTGCTTGTGTACTGAGGTTCTTTGTTTTTTAGTTTGCTTTTGTGACCCAGTTCAGTAAGTCTATCAGATTCATCTGATAGGACGTCCCTTGATGAAACTTGGTGCTTTTTTTTCTGTAGTCCATTTGCCTCCAGAAAATCCACCAGTCTTTCATTTAGAATGGTCTTCAGCATCTTACGTTATAATGGACATCAGACTTACTGGCCTGTACAGTAGTTCCCTGTCTCGGGCTGGCCCTTTTCTCACTATTATGCCGGGGTATATTTGCTGTCTTCCAGTACTCTAATGCAATTGTGGCATTATTCAGAGAGCCCGAGTAACATAGTGCGAGTTGTTTGTTTGTACAATCAAGGCAGCGCTATGGAGTCTTCACAGAATCACAGCCTTGCAAGTAATTATAAAGTTAGTTCAATGCTATGCAGTCATGAGGGCTCTGGTTCTATAGTCTGGGTGTATTTCCAGTGGTCATTCAACTGAGCAAAGTAAGTCTGTTCACTGACGACACCAAAATCGGAGTGGTAGATGGATAGGAGGGATGGAAGCAGCTGCAGTGGGACGTAAGCAAGCTAGAGGAGTGATCAGAGAGGTGGCAGCTGGGGTTCAGTGCAAAGAAGTGTAAGGTTATGCACTTCAGAGTGAAGAACCCAAGGAGAGAGAATACTGTCGGGGGGAGGGGGGGGCAAGCTGGTGATCACTGGGGAGGAGAAGGACCTAGGGGTAATGATAACAGGGACCATGAACAACACTGCCCAGTGCAGAAGAGCGACTGCAAAGCGAAGAAAATACTGTTTTTTTTGTCCGGGCGAACAGAGGTGATCTTGCCCCCTCTACAGGTCGCTGGTAAGGCCACACTTAGAGTACTGTGTGCTGCTTTGGAGGCCTTACCTAAAGCATGATATCAGGCTCCTGGAAGGGGTGCAGAGGAGGGCAACAAAGATGGTACATGGAATGGAGGGGAGAGACTGACAGCCGGCTGGGAGACCTGAATATGTACACCCTGGAGGATAGAAGGGACAGCGGGAACATGATAGAGACATTCAAGTATCTGAAGGGAATCAATAAGGATGGTGCAGATGGGGTCTTTAAGCTAAGGAGAGGAAGGGACATCAGCGGGCATGGGCTAAGAAGAGAGGGAGGAAGATTTAGGAGGGAAATGAGGAGACACTATTTCATGGAGAGGGTGGTAGCAAAATGGTATTCACTACCAGAATTTGTGGCATCATGTAAATCTGTAAACAGCTTTAAAAGGGCATTGGACAGGGAACAGAGGAGAGTGAGGGTGGTGGTGGTAATGGGATGACAAACGGAAGGGGGGTGGGGCAGCTGCAAACTGGGGTGCTAGCTGCACACTTGAGCAGACTTAGATAGACCAGGTGGTCTGTTTCTGCTGGCACATTCGTATGTTCGTAGGTGATCATGTTTGTGTTCTGAGGGATCCCAGTTCTGGCTTCTTCCTGGTGATTGGTGTTGTGTTCAGATGATTTTTGCATTTGGATGGAATTTGTTTGCTGGCTGTATTCTGACTGGTTTCTTCCAAACTTGCAAATAGTTTTTTAGATCCTGTTCGTGGTAGTTCCAGGTTGCAATCCAGTTCAAGGATCATTCTCCCTTCTTGATCCTTGCCAAAAACCCAACACCAGAATGCCAGAACAGTACAGAGATTCTGGAACCCAACTCAAAACAAAGTGGAATGCTGCAGTGAACCACAGCTGAGCAATGCAGCCATAAGTCCCCCACCAAGTTTTGCAATTTATCTTGTAATCTGTGGACACAACTGCCACATACACATCTGGGCACTTATTATTTTTAAAATGTACTGTACAACAAAAAACTCCTGGCTTAGGATCCCAGCCCTCCGTGGCATGGAGGGAGTTGGGCACAGGCCAGCAGCAGGAGTCGGGGGTTGCAAGACTGGAGAGTAAGCAGCAGTTATAGCACTTACTCGGGATATAAAACCAGACTCTAAAGCTATTTTAAAACAGTTCATTCCATAACAGCCTATCAGCCATTTGTTGTTTTTGTTGTTTATATGATGTTTGGATAGGCAAATCACAAAAAGAGGACATTTGCAGTTAGTGTATTGCTTTGCTATACTGTGCTTTGTATTATATGAGTGCTGGTTCAAGTGGAATTATAAGTCAAGTTTCAGCTGGGGAGAAGTTAGAAATATTGAGTTTTGAATACTGTTGAAACTGTTTTTATTGATACTGATCCTCTTAACATTTTTTCAGTCTGGGTTTAGTCTCATGCATGTTTTGCTCTGTACAACCTATTAAAATGGTTTGGTGCTACCCTTGCCTAGGAGTTCTACTGGTAGTTCTGTCTCTGTACTTTTTGCAGGTAAAAATGTGTAACTTGAACAAATATCCCTAAACTGATCCAAAATGACAAGATCAAGAGATCCATTTTTTTTTTCCTGTCAGTCTTGCTGAGTGACTTTCTGCTGTGTAGATTGTCAGGCCACTGCTATTAGTGGGATCCATGACAGTCAGTCGACAAATATTTTGTCGACCAACATTACAGCGACACCCCATGTCAACTGCATTTGCGGTTTGCATGAGAGAGTCACAGGACACACTTTTCTTCGGGGTGGGGACTTCCCCCAACCCCCCCATGTGGGGGGCTCTTCCTCCCGCATCCCCCGCTATTAAACTAATCAACTCTGAGTCTGAGTTGTTTCGGGAAGGGGGTGCAATACCCCTGAAAGCAGTGCTGGAATCCTGCACTGACACTACAGTGACCTGTCACTGTTGTTGCGGTAATGTTGGTCACTCTCGCAATGTCGCAGTAGCGTGTGCACACCCTATTAGTGTAGTGCAGAGCTTCAGAGAATACAGTGTAATTTTGTCATGTGCTTGCTGCACTACTGTGGCTGCACAAGGCCACTTTTGGCACGTGCTTGCTGTTATTTTAGGTTTTGTCCATTTATTTCAGTTGGGGCTCTGCCTTCCACAACATCCCTTGTTTTTTTTTTTAACACAGGGGTGAGAGGAGCAAAGCCCCCCCAACTCAAGTAAATGAATAAAAAAATAACCAACAAGGTGAAATAGTGCAGAGTGTGTCGTACGTGGGCAACTAACGCAACTTAAGTGCCACACTAACAGCAGAGGTCATGTGGTGATCTGGCTTAACACCCTGACCACCACATATAGACGGCGCTTCTCCCATAGAGGCCGCCAGGGGATGACCCCTGACCCCTAGGTCAGGGGTGGGGCACTGACCCCTGACCCCACCAAACATTTTAGAAACCTGGAGGAAGGTCTACAAATGCTGCAGAGGGTGCAGCAGGGGAGTGTCTATAAATGCTGTAGAGGGTGTAGTGGAGGAGTGTCTATAAATGCTGCAGAGGGTGCAGTAGGGGAGTGTCTATAAATGCTACAGAGAGTGCAGTGGAGGACTGTCTATAAATGCTGTAGAGGGTGCAGTGGAGGAGGGTCTATAAATGCTGCAGAGGGTGCAGTGGAGGAGGGTCTATAAATGCTGCAGAGGGTGCAGTGGAGGAGTGTCTATAAATGCTGCAGCGGATGCAGTGGAGGAGTGTCTATAAATGCTGCAGAGGGTGCAATGCAGGAGTGACTATAAATGCTGCAGAGGGTGCAGTGGGGGAGGGTCTATAAATGCTGCAGAGGGTGCAGTGGGGGAGGGTCTATAAATGCTGCAGAGGGTGCAGTGGAGTAGTACTCCATATGTTTGTTGTACTTGTACCACTACTAAATACATTAAAGCAGCCAAAACTAACAGTGGTTTAGTGCATCTTTTCCTGCTTTGATTCCAGTCCATTTGGAGAAGTTTGTGTGCTTTATCTGGGCTTGCCAGCCCAGGACTCTCACCGCACCACGTCCAGTGTTCGCAGTTAACATTTTGGAACTCTATAAGCATTACAGAGCAACGAAGCGAGGGAGTGTCTATCGTCGTTACAGAGGGTGCAGTGGGAGAATGTCTATAATCTCTGCAGAGGGCACAGTGGGGGAGTGTCTACAGTCGTTACAGAGGGTGCAGTGGGCAGGTGTCTATAATCCCTTAAACTAGAGGGAAGATTTTACTGAGTTGTTATTCTATCTATATATTATAAAATTGTTTGCGTTATGTAGTGTGACATGGGGAATTATCTAAAATGGAACATTTTCTTTTTAAATTAAACTCAACTGCAGTTTTCTTTATTTGCTAAAATTTCTCCAACTTCAAATGATTTCATTTCAACAAAATTTTGTTTGCAAAATAAATGTAATTTGCTTAAGGTGTTTTGTACGTACCTTTGATCAGCAAATCTGGTGCACTTTTGGTACATAGTCCAAGCAGGTCAACCGCGAACACCTGGCGTGATGCAGTGCAAGTCTAGGGCCGGCTAGCCCAGAAAACTTAAACATCTCCAGGAAAGACTTGTACTCAGCAGGAATGCACTGCACCAATACTTAAATCACCATATGTGCTTTACTGCAACCATCGAGTATTAGTGCAGACAGATGCTAGAGGTCCACTACTTGCCCTGGTGCTTCAGGTAGTAAAACCCTTCAAAGAGTTTTATAACCCGAAGTGCCAGAGCAAGTAGTGGACCTCCAAAACATCTGTCTGCACTTTATTACATTGCAATTGCACTTCTGGTATCGGTTTACCGGTGAATGGCCCTGCTTTTGCAGATTGTTTATGGGGCCTTGCAGTACATACCTCTCAACTGTCCCTGATTTTCAGGAATGGCATGGATTTCACATTAAAATTTTCCAATGTGCTTTCTAAAATCTGTGTTTCCAGGACGAGGATTATAAGCACAAAATAATATCAAACATTAAACTTACAGACTTGTTCTTCAGAAAATGCTTTTTACACTAAGCCCCTTATGCTGCCAGCTTCCTGAGTGCATAATCACCAATTTTAAGATGCGTTCCTGATACTGGTTCTCTGTTCCAGATTTTGTAATCCTTGTCCCTGGTTTATGAGGCAGGAGGTTATGGTAGACTACTGCCAGACCTTACAAACAATGAGCCCTAAGCACAAATGTGTGAGTTCCCTATGCGGAGGCACGTAGGCAACTAGAAGTTGGAATGCCCAGCAGTGGGGCGGCAATGGACCCCCGGCAGCATTCATGACAGGTGCAAAAGCCCCTTGCGCAGCCAATTCCCCAGCTGCCCACATCCACAGGCAGTCCAGGGGAGTGTCGGGGTGTGCCCGCAATCTACGACATTCACTAAGGTGCAGGTGGAGGGTACCAGGCTCTGGGGGTGCAAGATGCAGCATTGAACACCCTGTCATACAGGCTATGTGCCCTGTCACAGTGGAAAGTTGCCAGCTACGGCCAGGAACACCCTCAACCCTGCTGCCCCAGCCCACCGGGGTGACAGGGAGAGCTGGGTGTGGCCAGTTAGGCACTCACTCATAGTTAAAAAAAAAAACCCGGTCCTGCCTGCCCACCAGCACAATGGTAGGGCTACAACTTGCTGCACTGACGACCGGAAGTTGGGAGCAACCTCGGGAGTCAGAGGGTTGGCTGGGGAGGAAGAGGAACGAGCATCCCAAGGACTCCACTCCTCCTCCAGGGAGGGAGGGGGAATCAGTGGCTAGTGCTAGCCTGGACCCTAGCAGAGGCTGGGAGTTGGCACACTGATGCTGCAAATGGAGGGGGGGAGGCAGGGCAGACACCCGGCATGCTGTGCACGGAAGCATGTGCAGCATCGCCACTGGCATACTGCATGCCACCTCCTCTGTGCCAGGGAAGAAACTGGGGGGAAAAAGGCTGCCATCTGGTAGGCTAAAACTGGTCCTCTGCAGCCTTCGCACCTGGCCAGCTGGACACATCTGGTGAACAGGATCCTGTCTTGGTATGAATATAAGGGGGCCTCTCTGACCCGCCATGGGGGGGGCAAGCCCTTGTGTCCCAGTCAAAGCTGGGGTGATGGGGCTGGGGGAATCACTGGATGGGAGCCAGGAGCATAAAGGAAGGAAAAAAATAATGGTCCTGCACCTTCCCAGGATCCCCTGCTCGTGCGCAGCAGGATCCACTTTGAGACCTAGGATGATCAGTATTTGATTGGATGCAATTCACTCCAGCACAGCTGCACACGGGGGGGCCCATGGACAGGCAGCCAACAATAGTGAATGTCAGCTGGTACGCGCCTGTCCACGGGTATGGAGCTGCATGCCCTGGGTACGTGCCTGTTGCACATACCGGGCGCACATCAGTGCATAGCAGCCAATGTGAGAAAAGAAACAGTAAAGCTGTCTCAGCCTTCACTTGTAGATTATGAGATCTATAGTAAGTTGCAGCAGCCACCCTACAGTCCTGCTTAAAGCACATGAAACCAAAATTCCTTCACAGTAAACTGCATTTTTTGACATAGATACATTGTCTTGGGGGAGATGTGTAATTTTGGGCTCATAGAACAGTGATTATTACCATTGTATCCTCAAGCTGGTTCACTATCAAGGTGATAATGTGTTTCTGATTGCATTACTGATTCTGCAGCTAGCCCCAACCTTTGGGTACGACACGCACACAATTCTTAAAAGATATGACATGCATCTGGAATGCAAACAGCAATGAGAAGAAACAGCAAGATGTAGATAAAATGACTGACAACAAAAGGCCAGAAAATATAGCAAAACATGGTACTCCCTGTCACAAACGCACTCAGCAGGTCAGGCCTTCTGCTCCCGCAGTGCCAACCTCAGAGCATAATAGTGTGAACAGATAACAGACAGGGTAGCCCTCCTGTCTGCTTTTGGGTTCGAATCACCTTTAGTCTCAAATTCTGGGAGGATTCAAACTGTGAATCTTATGCTAACATACCCAATGCACAGGCTCAGAAATGTACCCTCTTCGGGGATTGCGGTACAATTTTTCACCAGAGGCACCAAGCCAGGCTGCCAAAATGAACCCTTAAACTCTAGAAGAGACCTTAGGTATATTCTTACCTTTTTCCCAGTTTGGTAACACCATCAACTCAACTCTTAACTCAACTCATTTATAAAAAGTGCCTTTCCAAAACCAAGGTGCTTGTACAATAAATAGTTAAAATGCACTAAAAAAAAAAACAAGTATTTTAAAACCAGTCAACATGGCAGCATTAAAAATCAGGGTAAGCTAGGCTAAATAAATACGTTTTCAAGGTTGCTTTGAAACTTTGGACAGTCAGGCAATCTCGCACCCAATGAGGTAGAGAATGCAACAGGGTCGGGACCATGAAACTAAATAGACCGGCTCCCTCATGTCTTCAAACGGACCCTGGGAATTTGAGCAATCCTCATCGGTGGATCGAAGAGGGCGGGGGGGGGGACAGTAGGGGTGAAGAAGATCTTGCAGGTAACTAGGTCCCTGGTCGTGTATGTCCTTATAGGTCAGCAAACCAACCTTGAAGGTGGTCCGCCACTGTGCTTGCAGCCAGTGCAGTCCGCAGAGGACAGGTGTTATATCACTGGTCCTACAGGTACCAGTCAAAAGCCTGCCACCGCATTCTGCACTAGCTGCAAGCGGTGCATATCAGCCTCCGGTTGCCCTAGGTAAATGGCATTGCAGTAGTCAAGGCGGGAGGTAACGAAAGCATGGACCAAAGTTGGAAGACCGCCGGAAGAAGCCAGGTGCTTCACCCAGGCGATATTCTTCAGATGGTTATAAGGGGTTTTGACAACTGCCGACACCTGTGATTTAAGGGTCAGGCAGTCAACAAGCATAACGCCCAGGTTCCACATACGGTCTGAGGTAGTTAGCTGGGCACCCCCAAGCCAAAGACCCAAAGGTGATCCTGCCAGCAAACCCACCTTCCGACGACCTGGGTCCACAACCAACACCTCCGTTTTTTCCAGGTTTAACCGCAGCCAGCTCACACTCATCCAATCCTGGATCTCGGTCAGACAGTTGTTAAAAACCGAGACAGCATCACCCTGGCCAGGCACAAAGGACATGTACAGCTGAGTATCATCTGCATAGCAGTGAAAACTCAAGCCGTACAACCTAATAATCACTCCCAATGGCAGCATATACACCGCAAACAACACAGGTGCCAAGATGGATCCTTGCGGCACCCCACAGGATAGGGGGAGTGATGCCGAGGAAAAAAATCCAAGACACCACCCTTTGAGTCCTACCCTCGAGGAAAGATTGAAACCAACTGAGGACCATACCAGACAGTCCACAGATAAGCCACAGGCACTCCAACAGCACACCATGGTCCACGGTGTCAAATGCCACAGAGAAACCTAGAAGGACCAAGATGGAATGGGTCTTTCGATCTCTTAATGTTAGGAGGTCATTTAGTACCTGGACAAGGGCCGTCTCAGTACTATGTCTCTTTCTAAATCTGGACTGAAGAGAATCATAGACATTGTGGCTTGTCAAATGATCATCCAGCTATGATGCAACCAACCCTACCCATGAAGGGTAGGTTAGAGACAGGCCTGTAGTTGGCCAGACAGTCCGGCTCAAGCCCTTGAACAATTGTCAGACTTAATCGTCTATACGTCACATGCAAAACAAAAGAACTGACAGACACCCAGGCACTCTCTTAAGAATAGGTTTACTAAAAATGGATAAAATACAGAACAAATATCAAAGAGCATCACAATCACATTAAAGAAAAACAAGGAAAACTACAGGACAAACTCCTACCAAAATACATTCAGATCTTTTCTATCTAATGTATTACCTCTGTAAGTGCAGTTAAATTGGGGATCTTGTTTCATAAGAGCCCAAACAGATATGACATATTCCCCAGTTACAAGGATACATTTCAACTTCATCTCCCCACTCCCTTGGTGAGTCATCTAGCTCCTCCTTTTAGAATATAAAATTACAAAAAAAATGATTTCCTGTCAGGAGATATTTAAATAATGTGACTTCAGAAGGGAAAAGACATTTCCTAAATTATGACAGTCTTTAATCAAGCCTTTCCTTTAAGCTGGTGGCCGATTCCTGTTCTCAAGGCATATCAAAGGGTTTTACAACTTTTAACAGCAGGTTGGTATAAAATGTTTTTCCTATAGGAATCACAAAACTTTACAAGCCCTATATCCTGGCAGCTGGGTCAGTTCTAATTAAGACAGAAAAACAGAAGACCCTTAATTAAGACTCTCTGGTCTTTTAATTACCTCCTGGTTTCAGGTCACTTGTCACTGTAGCTTCACTGAAACCTGGGGGCACCCATAAGCACAGGCTGTCTTATGTGAGACAATCATCTACTATTTTTATATTACAAATATCATACAACAGTCATAACCAGCTGGCCAAGCGTCACACTCCCTTTCCTCTCTACCCTGGGTCACACCTGGAAACGAGCCTTGGCTCAATGTACCTTTCCCAGTTACCAATTTTTAAATAAATGAAATAAATAATGCCCTCCCCCCTTGAACTCTTCCATTAAAACACTAGCTGGCTGTTATTTCAAAGCTAATACATCCACTCAACCTTTCCTCTCCCAGATCTGAGGCACAATCCTGAAGAATGTGGGACAAAGACTGAATGGCCATCATGTTGATAGACTCAGAGTCACTCACATGCCTCTCCGCACCACCCCCCCACACACAAACTACCATCCAAGCAGTGCTTCTGTTGGGGCAGAGTAAGGCTGTGAACATGTAATTTAGTGTTATCACTTGAATACTTTTCAGGTGTCAGCCCCGTACCAGAAATTCTGGTAGCATGACGTCCTAGCAAGAAAGCAATGGGACACCTGAGGTTTCCCCCTGACACTTGCATGATGCACTGCCACCAAGATTGCTAATGGAACAGCTATTAATCAGTGGAGTATTCTCGTCTGCCCTATTCATGATGGTTTATGCATTGCTACTCCTGTGTAGTGTACAAAACACCCCTTCCTCCCCATGATGCAGCTTTACAGGTCACATTGCTGAGATTACCCCTACTGGGTAACCAAAAAAGTCCATCTGTCTGTGTTTTAGAAGTTCCAAGAACACGTAAGCAACAAGACACAACAGGGTGAGCATGGAACAGATTTTACCGCACATCCAGGGGCATAGTAAGGTCTGAGACCAAAGGCTAAGTGTCTTCAGCCCTTCAGCCACTGGAAGTGTGATAAAATCTGTTTCATGCACACCTCTGGAGTGTCTTATTGTGCTTATAAAATAAGTGCCTTTTTTTTTTTTTTTTTTACTTTTTACAGTTGAGAAATACATGTTTATATGTAGAAACAATAGATTTACTTGTGTGCATTTATGAGAAAATAGTCCTGCCAACTGCAAAATGATGTAATTGATGATGTCCTTTGCTGGCATCAAGATTCAAGATACGGAATGCTTATCATGGATTGTTTACCACGGACTACATGGATTCAAATTTCTGCTCAGTTCCACTGGCAGACTATTCCTCTCCTAACATATTGTATACACACACTCACACACACACACACACACACACACACACACACACACCGAACAAAGGCCTCTTCTGCCTGGCCCGGTGGCGCTGAGGGTTGAGGTGCTGGACACCACACCTCGGACCATGCCAGCGACCCGGGTTTGGAAACAAACCTGGGTCGGTGAGGGGGAGAGGGCCGGAAGCTGGATTGAGCAGCTCTCCTCTCCCAGTCACACCCGCTGCAGGGCTGCCCCCAGGTGGTGGCCCGAGGGCAGTGCAAAAGGGCGTGGCTAGAACAGGGAGGGTGCCATGGATTGCTGAGTAAACATAAATGTGGATATTATCTGTTCGATTCTTCCAGGTGTTCCTGTTTTGAAAATGAGGCTTCTCCTTAACAGTGATATTTAAACAAAAAGCCCACCAGCAAATGTGTTTTTAATTTTAGTACTGAACACATTCTCTTTACTGCTGCAGTAAATGTAAACACAGGAGGAAATATGAAGAAACTGATGGAGGGAAGCTTACAAAGGATGTCAGTAGGCATTTCATGTGGCTGCACAGATATGCAGAATTAAAAAATGCTACATAAGTTCACTGCCACTAAGCAAGTGGCAGACCGGGGGGGTTCAACACAAAAGGGGTCTTGGTCTGCACTCAGATAGGAGTGAGAAGATCAGTTTTCCTATGTGGGACAGTGACCCACAGGGTGTAAAAAGTTGGGGTTATTGAAAATATGATGGATCATAATGGTCTACAGAGCTCATTTTCTTAAAGCAGCAGTTTTGTCATCAAGGAAGAAAAAAGGTGGGTCAGAATTACATACGAACATACAAAGAAACCAGTAGAAGGCGGCCATTTGGTCTATCAAGTCTGCTCATATTGCAGGGTCCACAGCTTGAATAACTGTCCCTGCCCTCCCTCCCCACTTCTCCCATCCTCCCTCCCCATGATCCTTATGTAACCCCTCAGCCAAATGAGGGCTTACCTGCAACCTTGCAGCTCCTGTTCCAGCCTCTCTTCCTGGGCACCTCCCAATATGGCCTGCATTTTTTTCTGTCCCTCCTGGTCCTTTTCTGCCCCAAAAAGCAGCCCCAGAAAACAGCCCTCAAATAGCTCAACCGCAATCTCCTGCTTTAAGTATGTCCTCAGGGCAGTGGGGATCACGCAGGCACGAGCAGCGCCTTTCATCAGCGACTGCCCGAATTTGCGGTCGAATCGAGCACTGTTCCGTTGGTCTCGGGCTGCCCATTGGGTAAGTGGGACCTGGTAGCCACAAACAAGCCCCTGAGCGGCCTCTCACGGGCAAATTAAGAAAGATCCACGAGGTGATCTCGATCGGGGCTCAAATATTCATGAGCCTGAGCCCCGATCACTATGAATATTAATGAGGGTATGTCTGCCCTCAGGGCAGCTTGTTCTCGGCTGTGGCCGAAAGAAAAGAAAAAGAGAACTGTTTTCAATTGCTGTAGCTGCTGCAATGTACAATTAGGAGAGAAATGTTGAGATGGAGAAGTGTTTCATATCAAATAAATGCTTTGCTCCTGGCTGCACCAAACAAATGTTGGGAACTCAGAGAAAAAAAACAGCTTTTCTGCTGCTGCATGTTAGGGAGCTAAAAGTTTGGCAGCAGCATCAGGAAAACGGACTAAGCAAATCTGTTTATCTGTGTAGTGGCAGCAAGTACACATGCAGGGCTAATGAACTGTGGGGCATTGGGGCAAATATTTGGTTATTCCTGGCTGCATCAAAACTTTAATTTCGGACTGCACTTGATCTGCTTAGGGACTGTGGGTTAAGTAGCCATTGTAAGTAGCCTCAGCCAATCGGAAAGCCAAGATAACAAAACCAGGACTTGTGGGACATTAGCCAAAGCTCATGGGAACAGACCAAGTGCTCATGGGGACTTACAGGGCCCTAATTCTAGGAGTCAAAACAGCAGACCAAAAGTGCATCAAGTGAGGTTCATACATTATTCATTTTTGTGACTGACAGGACTTCTAGCCAATCAGAGGCCATGTCACCGAACACTTCAGCCTATCAAGAGCCTCAGAACAGTCCTGTAAGAGACTGTTTTCCAGCATTTTGCTAGATTCCAGATTGCAGAGTCGAGAGAGAGATTTGAGCAGGAGCCCCCCACGGGGGGGGGGGTCTCAGGCCCCCAGCCACGCTGCCGAGCCTGGAGATCCAGTTAATCCTCTCCAAGCTGGAGAGGGTGTTACTTCCTTTATGTAGTTAAAAGCTTAAAAGTAATGTAGTTTGTTAAACTGCTAGCCTGGGGGTTGCCAGAATGTCCCCTAGGTGCCAGTCCTCCCTTCCACGTTGGGGAAAGATGTGGACCGGAACCAGATGACATCAAGCAGCCGTGAGAGAGCTGGAAAAAACCTCGGTTGTGAGAGAACTGAAGATCATCAGGAGCCTTTTATAGCAGGGATTGTCCATGAGGAGCTGGAGTAAGTACTCTTGTACCCACCCAGTGCAAGAAAGAAAGTGACCATGCTGAATTGCTGAAGCAGGGCAGCTTTGCCCAAAGTGACTGTTCGATAAAAGATAGTGCTTCAGTTTGCATCTTGCCCTGCCTGCCTGCCCTGTTTGGCCCAGCATGGGTGGATCTCTGGAACTGTTTTGTGTATCATAGCTGTTGCTGAGGGACCCAGGAGAGCCTAAGCAGCATTCAACTATTGGAGGACCCACAGAAACACAGAAGTTGATGGCAGATAAGGACCACAAAGCCCATCCAGTCTGCCCATTTCTTTTTCTACCTTATACATGCGCCATCGGCCTTTGCTCTGTCAATGGCCTATCTAGTCATACTCATCTGTGTTGCTCCCTTATGCCCATCCAATGCCTGTTTGAAGCCCTGCACTGTAATCATATCCACCACTTCCTGAGGTAGGCCGTTCCATGCATCCACCACCCTTTCTGTGAAAAAGAACTTCCTCACATTACCCCTTAATAGGCCTCCCTCTAATCTCATGCTGTGTCCTCTTGTCCTGCTATTTTTCTTGTATTGGAACATGTTAAACTCTTCCACCTTGTTAATGCCCTTAACATGTTTGAATGTTTTGATCATATCACCTCTCTCCCTCCTGTGCTCTAGGGTATACATAGAGCTTTGTTAATCTGTCCTCATATGTTTTCTGATGCAGTCCCTGCACCATTTTGGTTGCCCTTCTCTGGACTGCCTCAATTTGGTTAATGTCCTTGTGAAGGTGTGGCCTCCATTACTGCACGCAGTACTCCAGATGGGGCCTAACCATCGTGAGCCTAATAGTATCATATAAATGTGCTGAGATGCACCGATGCTAGTTAGCCAGTCCTGTGGAGCCGCCAGCCATAGCTACACTGCCACACTATGAACGGAGACCTCCAGGTTAAGTCAGACTGGCCACTGAACTCTGGAAATGACAGTTTTCCACCCTTTCTTAATTATGTCTGGAAATATAGACGTACTAGAGATATAAATGTACTGGATGTGACAACCATGTGAATGTGCTGAATATTCAGGATTGCCAATCCATGTTCCAACTACTGTAACCAGGCTGGTTACTGTTCTCCTGAAATGTTCAGTCTGCCACAAGCAGGGCAACCTCTACACTTCTGCCAAAACATGAAACTTGTTGTTAATTTGCCTTCGAAGTTAATCCGTTCCTCTTTCAAATTAAAGCTGGCCAACGCCACCAGTTTCAACATCCACCAGGCCTGCAACCATCTTGGACTTTGGTAACTGGGTACCCAGGGCATAGTGTGAGACTGCGGGGTTTCACATGTGTCTGGGAACTGGTACCAGTGAATGGGGAAATTAAAGGTGTTCTATCTGATTAGTCAGCAGTTAGATAGGCAGGGCTCAGGGTATTGTTCCCCGTTGTTCTAATGTGATTCCTCTTTTCTGCTAATCCAGCTGGAGAGTTTCACCAGCACAAGTCAAATTGTTTGTTCATTTTGTAAATAACTGAAATCACTGCATAACCTCTATTCCTCCTGTTTCCCTTTCCTAACTCCTATGTCGCCTAAATAAATATTATTGTTATTGCCTTTTACAAACGGTTGTCGTGAGCATATTATTAGAGATAGTCTTTAATTATTAAAAGATTAAAAATGTGGGGAACTGTATATTGGGTCATGTTTTGGGGTGGCAAAAGGTAATTGTGGGTGGTATAACATCTCAGGGTGTTGTACCAGGTAACAGCTAGCCCACCTTAAAGTTAAACTCTGAGTGGAGGCACTGCACATTTTACCTAATGTAAGTCTGAGAACCCAAACCCCTTGGCCTACACTGCAGTAGTAGGCAGGGGTGTAACTCTAGGAGTAGCGCTGCCTAGGGGTTACACTTACCTTCCCCTTATGCCTATCCCAGTCTCTTAAAGCTGCCCACTGACTTCAACGAGATGACCTCTTCTGGGAGCGCATTCCAAGTGTCCACCACCCTCTCTGTTAAGAAGTGCTTCCTGACCACCCTCCTAAACCTCCCACCCTCCAGCTTAATACTATGCCCCCTCGTGTTATGGTATGCCACTCAGCTTAAAAAGACTCTCCTTATCAACCATATTTATCCCTTCCAAGTGCTTGAAGGTCCCAATCATGTCCCCTCTCTCTCCTGTCTTCCAGGGAGTACATGTTCAGTGCCCTCAAGCTCTCCTCATATGCCTTACCCTGCTGACCCACTATCATCCTTGTAGCCCCCTCTGGACCTTCTCCAGCAGGTTAACTAGTGAAAGATGGGGGCTTACAACAACTCTCTTTATCCACAGAATCGGGTTCACTGCATTTAGTGCTCATAAAAGGTACAGCTCAGACAGCACTAGACAGTAAACTAAAGCTCTTTGTTTATCCACAGGGACAGGTACGGTGCAGGCTTCCACTCACCCCCGTGATGAATTTAGTGCTGGTAAAGAGTTGATAAAGCCCTCAGTTTATCCACAGGTACCATGCAGGGTAGGTTCAGTGCAAACCTATCCACGCTGTGATGGCTTTAGTGCTGGTAAGAGGTGACCTCCAGTGCCACAGACATTCCACAGGCCAGCTCGTCCCTGCTGGGGGCCTCCCCCAGTCACAGTGCTGAGAAACCGGGATTGCTGACTGAAGGCTCCTTGGCAGTGCACTGGGGTGGGTCATGTGATGTGATGGGAGACTCAGATGCTGCTATCCAGTATGCTGGTGCACATTTCTGCATTTACTCCTCATCCCCCACCAACCTCCCATACTTGCAAGCTTGGAGTATCACAGCCGTGTGCACTACCCTCCCTCCCTCCTCAGAGGAGAGAGTCTTATGGGATCCTCAATCCCCAAAGGCTGGACCACAACAACCTCAGCTTGTCCCCGAAACACAGTCGCCAGTGCTGTGAACAGTAGCAGTAGCTCTACTACTGTTCCAATGGATCGGTGACTTTCTGCTTCAAAATCATAGGGCAGAATGCCAGACATCCTTTTGGTGTGGGACAGACGATGTCTGGGTGGAAAAATGAGGTACTGTCCCTCATAATGCTGGCCGCTTGAGAGGCGCAGTATGAGTCAGTATATCAAACACACTTTATTTTCTTGGACAGATTTCTTATGGACACAACACTTCAAGCACAGTTTCTAATTTATTGTAGACATGAGTGTAAACCTCTCTCGCAGGGTGGATTTACTATCCTTTGCCCCCATGTGTTTTCAACAGTCAGCTTAGGAAGTGATTCCTTGTCTGCCCCAGGTGGCAGAGTTTCACAGGTATTTGCTCACTTTTCTGGGAGTTATGGGAGCTGGAGATTCATGGACAGGAATTGGTGGCCAGGAGGGGCTGAAATCTCCTAGGCCCAGTAGGTGTCATCTGGCAGAATCGGTGTGATGTGATGGAGGTGTCCGAGGGAAGGTGGCAGGAGTTGGCAGCATTTTGAGACCAGGGATTCCGTGGCAGAGTTGGTGAGGAGGAGATGAAGGCAGAAAGTTGCAGGGATCATCTGGGGGCCGAGGAGGCCTGGATACCCAAAGTCATGGAGTGAAATCAAGGTAGTGGGGCTGTCATGGTGGTGGCAGCACCATGGCAGGGCTCTCCCCAAGGTAGCAGGTTCGTGGAGCCATTCCTGGTGGCACGCTGCTGGAGGTAAGAGGAGGGGTGGGACAGCATCCTGGGATTTGCCTTAGGGCCTGCCGTGCCTGTGTCTGGGGCAGGACCTGTTAAACCCATTAAGAGATGCGGCCTATGAAAACAGGAGTTGGAAAGAAGGGACCATCATCATGCTTCTTGAGGCTGATCTTAGCTCAGAGTGAGGGGAGGGACAGCACCTGTTTGGCTCTAGTGGAAAGTAAGGTTTGGGAGCAGCTGCAGGAGGCATTTAGGTTGCTACATGTCCCGGTACGCTTTAAGGTTCGGTGGCAGGGAGGAGTAAGGCACTCTCCCGTAAGTTAAAAGAAAGGACAATCGGAAAGGATGAGTGGAATTGAGCTAGTTTTCAGCTCATTCTGGAAGAGGTGGCGCCAGTTTGGTGGAAGCTCTAGGCTGGAAAATCACTTTAGCTCGGCCATTGCATATGCCCTTTGTCTGCTGTTTCTCAAGCTCCCAACCCCAACGGAGCTGATCTGTTTAATTTATTTATTGTTCTGGTCATTCTGAACAAAAAAAAATTAAATCTTTTTCTATTTTCACTTTTACTAGTGGCGCTGAGTTTGTTCAATGAATTAATTCCTCCCACTTTTCCTTAAAGAAGGCCCCCCTCCCATTTACCTTGAAGCCAGCAGAAGCTGCGGTGCCTGAGCAACTTCCATCTGGGTAAGAGGAGACCTGGTTAGCATCGGCAAGGTAAGGCCTGTCTTTATTCCAGTACTTACAAAGTGTCTGGATGGTACTCATGGGTCTGTGTGTGCCCCCCCTCGCATACCATCAGGACCCCTAGACACAAAAGGAAGATAAGGGAGGGATAAGAGCTCTTCTTGGCAAAGTCTGCCTGCCTGAGAGCAACAGGATTACCACTTTTACTCAGCTTTCCAGAGGGTTCCACTTTTGGTGTTTTTTCCTCTCCTATTTTGCTCTATAAAATCTATTTTAATGCTTTCCATTAATGGTTCCATGACACCAGTTCAACATCAAGGATGTCGACTAACTTTACAGCGACAAGGATTTGTCAACTGGCAGTCACGTTGCCAGGCAATCCTACCGACCGACCACTATCGTGGCAGCGCCTACGCCTTTATCCAGCTGTTTGCGAGGGCTTGACTACCGCACCCCAAAAATGTATATAATCACCTCCAGGTTGGAGGTGTAGGGGAAAACAGTGCAAAACCCCTGGGGTGGCAAGACGGCCAGCGCTGCAAAATCCCGATCAACGGAATGACTGTCGATCGTGTTGCAGTGTCGACAATGCCGTCACTGTAGGGGTTTCGCTGTGTGAACACCATAACCCCATTAACATGGAATGCAACAACGTCTTGTATTCGTAAATGCTGCAGCTGCCTCAGTGGACATTTAGAGCCCAATTTTCAAATCATTAGTGTATGCAATGTAGTTTCTCCAGCAAACTTTAAAGGCGAACCACGCAATTTATCCTTGCCAGTAGATAACGACACCCTCCCTTACTCAGCTTCAGCAGTACAGAAACATTTTTGTTACCTATTCATTGGGTTTCACAACTAAATGCAAGTCTGCTGTGACCTGTATTACACAACACTGCCACCATCATCTCGTGCACGACAGCTCGAATCCACCACTCATTCCTGACGACTGTGAGCTGTCAAAACTTGATACTGATCACCAGCTTACATGTGCACTGAGTACTGAATGCATGCTCTCGACTGTGAAATGATGGAGGCAGAGTTATGGAATATAAATAATGGTGGGTGTGGGCTTATATTACGTTGTTAAACAAAATGAACAGGTAACAAAAACAACTTTTCTATGCCACTAAAGTCTTATCTGAAGGGTTTTCAGCTGGGGAGGGATGGATAATTTGTGCAGGCCTCCTTAAAATCATTTGTTTGACAAAAAAAAAAATGGCTGTCTGGAGTCTTCAGAAATAGCAACAAAATGTATTTTCTTGTACATTCTGGTGATTTCCCGAACACTTTTAGGTAGACAGGTGTCTGCCCCCAAAAAATGGATTTAAAATGTGATTCCAACTCGGCAACTACACTGCACGTTCAGGGATTTTCGGAATGTGCATACTGATCAGTTCCAATGTACAGATCATGAAAAAATCCGAAGATGCAAAGTTATAACAGTAACGGAAAGAGAGACCTGCCCTGCTTAGTCACTGCAGCAGAAGCTGAGGGGTGTTCTGTGAATCCCGAAAGGGAACCATTAAGTACCACATATTTACGGGCCATCTGGGCAGAAGGCACAGGGCAAGAAGTGGGGTGCTACCAGAGTTCCAGGACAGGGCCAAGAATGGCCTCTGTCACTAGGAAAGCCTCTGTAAGAGTATCTCCCCAGTCGAGGGATCTCGGGTAACGGGTAAAAAGCAAGTTTCTGGACGGGCTCCATTTTCATACTCATGGACTCAGAGATCAGGTGGAGAAGGCCCAGAAAGGAAGTAGAGCCTTCATCCATTGAGAGATCCCCCACCAACTCCATGTCTACCAGACAGGAGTGCAAGGAGGAACCCTCCAACTCTGGAGAGTCATCAAAGAGGGGTCGATCGCCCGAGTCCCCGCTGACACTCCACGGATGGTCAGGGGTGATGGTGACCGACAGCCGATGGGAAAGTCCCTTGGTTGGCCGAGACTTCTTGGTCAGCACGCCAGTCTTCAGCTGAGAGGGAGACAGCTCCATGGGAATTGGTGGAAATGCTGGGGTTGGCCGAGCCGGGACCGCCTTAGGGAAGCTCCTGAAGCAGAGAAGGTGTCGGCCAGTCAGGAAAAAGCCAGGTGATGGCTGGTGTAGAAGCCAGAGCCAGCTTAATGCCAGTAAACACCAGCTGTTGCCACATGAAATCCCTATAGTGTTGACATAGTTTGCACCAAAGCCTCTCCTCACCCAAAGAGGACGAAGTTGAAGATTAGTAGTGGCGCCACTTCCCGTGGTGCCAAGAGTGGAAATGCCAATGTCGGTGGAACTGCTCGACCCACAGCACGAAGACCAAGACCTCAACCTCGACCGTTGGGAGGACCGGCAGCAGGGCTCGGAAGGAGTTGGCAAACATTTAGGCTCCTCTGGGTCTGATTGGAGACCAGAGGCATTGGGTCAGCAGACTGATCCGTCCCTCCCATGGTCTAAGTTAGGATCGGAGTCCTGGATAAGGAAATGTCGGCCTCTTTAGTTGACAACTGGTCAACTGGCTCGAGAAAAATCTCAGCTGGAAGATCAACCAGTGTCTTGGCCAAATGGCCAGACAGGGTTACCATGGAGCTGGTGGCCTGGGCTAAGGATCTGACCAAAGTCGGATCTGGAGAAGCGCAGGAATCAAAGGCTCTCGACTGAGAGTGCTCCTGATCCCACGAACATCGGCAAGACCATTATTTGGACTCTTTCTTCAACTTAGATTTGTGCCCGGAGGGTCCTTGACCGAGGGTCGGCAGGGACTGGCACACTTCTTTGAAGGACTTTGAAAAGGTAGGACCCATCTGGAGTGGTACGAGGCAGAAGCCAAAGAGGAGTGAGAAAGTGGCATGGGCCGCCGCTTCCTCGAAGGCCACAAGCTGTTCATCAGACCATGCAGCCGCAGAGACCACCTAACAGGCATTCCTTGGATTTGACTGGTGAGTTCTGTTCACTCAGTCAGCCTAACTTGAGTCGGGCTAGACAGTCCTCGAGAAAGGTTGGATGAAAGAAGCAACAGATATTGCAAGCGCAGTACACGCACGTGGAGTGTGGATCTGTTCGGGACATCTTCTGCTCGCAAGGGCACCGGTGGAACCTGGGAGTGAACTTGTCATCCATCACAGTCATGATCGGGGATCAAGCTGAAGATACAAAGGTTTTGATTTTTTAGGAAGTAAATTAGAAGATTTAGGTTGCAAGGGCCTACTCAGTGCGAGAGCGGTTAGGAGGAAACCTGATCTTCCAGTGGAAAGGAAGATCTGGCACCATGGGGCAGAGCCGAGGGGAGTTACCACCTGGGTGGGTGGGAGGAGCCAGCTTGAAGACATTTCCAGCAGGTCTTAGAGGGAAAGGCAACTGCCAGAAAGTGTGGATACCAGCCACATCCCTAGAACAGATGTTTTTCACAAATTTCTACAGCAATCTTCTTATTTTGCTAAAATCGACAAGGGAAAGGTGGGGTCGACTTTCACATGAGATCCACTTATAGGCAAACAAGCATTTGTCAATGCCGAACGTTTGCTTGCAGGTATTTGCAGTGGTGTTTGGCATGTATGGTGCTTTACCCTAATGTCCTGTGCGATTGCTGGTATTTGCACAATAAATTGTCAGCATGATCTTTCTGTTACCCCCCCATTGTGTGCTACATAGGCGGAAACACGTTTTGGGCAGGATGTGAAAAATGACAGCTGTACTGCTCATAAGGAAGTGTGGTAAAATGCCAATGCTGAAAATCTGGAGTGGAAATATTGAAAATTCGCAAACCTACGAGCGTGCGTGGGAACTGTGCAACGCACACTCGTAAAACAGCCATTTTTAGGAATTTTTTCACCAAATTTTCAACATTGCCATTTTATAACCTGTGCTAATGAACAGTGTCACTGTGATTTTCTTACTGTGTCCCATACATTGATTTCGCACACCGACTGTGCCATTGTGGACTACATGGGGGGAAAGACGTTTTGGGCAGGATGTGAAAAATGACAGCTATACTGCGCATAAGGAGGTGTGGTAAAATGGCAATGTTGAAAATCTGGAGTGAAAATATTGAATGCAAACTTACGAAAGGCATGGGAAAGCGCACAACGCACGCTCGTAAAACAGTTATTTGTAGGAATGTTTTCGCCAAATTTTCAATATAGCCATTTTAAGATCTCTGCTCATTAACAGTGACACTGTGATTTTCTTAATGTGTCCCATACACTGAGTTCGCACACCAACTGTGCCATTGTGCGCTACATGGGCGGAAACACGTTTTGGGCAAGTTGTGAAAAATGACAGCTGCAGTGCTCATAAGGAGGTGTGGTAAAATGGCAATGTTGAAAATCTGGAGTGAAAATATTGAAAATTCACAAACTTACGAGCATGCGTAGGAACTGCGCAATGCACGCTCGTAAAACAGTCATTTTTAGGAACTTTTTCACCAAATTATCAACATAGCCATTTTAAGACCTCTGCTCATGAACAGTGTCACTGTGATTTTCTTAATGTGTTCCATACATTGATTTCGCACACAGACTGCGCCATTGTGCGCTACATGGGCGGAAACACATTTTGGGTGAGATGTGAAAAATGACAGCTGTACAGCTCATAAGAAGGTGTGATAAAATGGCAATGTTGAAAATCTGGAGTGAAAATATTGAAAATTCGCGAACTTACGAGCCTGCATAGGAACTGCACAGCACAGCGCTCGTAAAACAGTCAATTTTTGGAATTTTTGCACCAAATTTTCAACATGGGGTTTTTGGGACCCCTTCTCATGAATGATGTCACTGTCATGGCGTTATTCGAGGCTGAAGGGTGATTTCGTTGCAGTGACTGCGCGGTGCCTGCGAAATCACCCTTCGGCCCAAATAGCGCCATGACAGTGACATCATTCATGAGAAGGGTCCCAAAACCGCATGTTGAAAATTTGGTGCAAAATTCCAAAATGACTGAGATATGCAATAAAGTTGAAACCCCCTGTAGCCCGTTATACAGCTTACCAGCATTTCCTCAGTTAAGTGAGTCGGCTTTGAAGAGTGCAGGCGTGTTCCCAGTCCACGAAGATCGTCGCGCCGGAGTCCGGAGGTAAGAATGGGGTGGGGGGTGGGAAGGCTGAGTGCGCAGTGGGTGGAGTGCGGGTTGTGGGAGGGGTTGGGAGGCACACAGCAAGGGACCGTTTTGTTTGCAGCTTTAAACAAAAAAAAAGCGACTATGTGGACCTTTGCCACGCTGGGGTGGGCTCACAGCGTGGCAGAGAAAATGGGGGGGGCCGGTGACAGAGGATTGGGCACCCATTCGGCCAAACTGCGTGGGGGGCGAGGCCGACAGAGGATTGGGCACCCCGTCGGCCAAAAGCGTAGCAGTTTGCCACGCTGGGGTGGCTCTGAGCGTGGCAGCAGGATGGCAGGGGGACCGTGGAGCCACGAGGATTTGGGCTCCCAGCATGGCAGAAGATGTGTGGGGGCCGAGTGCGACGAGGGATTGGGCACCCGTTTAACAACTACAGCGGGGGCCGAGGGAGCTGACGGGGATTGGGCACCCCGTCGGCCACAAAACAAACTAACGGTTTGCCACGCTGGGAGTGGGCTCCCAGCGTGGCAGCAGGATGGCTGGGGGCCGTGGAGCCCGCAGGGGATTTGGGCTCCCAGCGTGGCAGGAAAGCTTTGGGGTGGCGTGGCGTGCGCGGGGCCTTGGCGGAGGGGGCGGCGGTGCTCAGTATGGCAGCGGTGTTTTCCTTTGAAGCAGAGGAACACCGCTGTCATACTGAGCTCCTCACCCATTAGTGCAGGACCGCCCGCCTGCTCAAGGAAGCAGTGCATTGGGTGGGAGGCACACCTCAGTGTGCTACTCTCCCAAAGCGTTCTTGCTGCATGCCCAGAGCAACAGTAAAGGACTTTCAAGAAAAGAAATTGACTAAATGTCATTGCAGTTCTTTTTAAGCTCGGATGTGTCAGTACTTAAATAGGGGTACAGTCACTGCCGTATGGCAGGAGTGGTGAACAAGGTGGACTCCCGTCCTCTCTGCCACCACGTTACAATGTCACTCGCGTACTGATGTCTGGCACCTCAAAAAAAAAAAACAGTGGACTCACATCCTGTGTCAGCAAATAAGGCCATTACATCACAGGGCAGATGTTTACTGCATCAGGTGATAACTTCTATAACTGTTATTACAGTTATAGAACAGTTATTACATGTCTGTAAGTCATTGACTATATGTTTGTAACTTAAAATGATGACTGTTGCACACGCTGATGTGGAACCTTTGTAAAAGAGCCTCGGCTCAAAGGTATTATAATCCTAGATGAAATAAATAAATTAAATAAACAAACTGCTCTGCTAAACTAAAATTAGGGAATCTCTGAAAAAGTCATTCAATATTTTATCTAAGCTGCATATCAACATTTTTTCTAGAGTCTGCAGATACTGTGATCTGGCTGACTGCCAAGAGTTTCAAAGGGTAGAATTCCTCATACATATTATCTATGTTCCCTATACTTCACGGAAACAAGAACGATCCTCACTAAACAGACTAATGAATATATCAGTATTAACAATTAACATCTCTGCTGCTTTGAAAAACTATTCTTTTCCAAACTAGAACAGCTCCATATTTAGATAAACGATAATTTATACAATGAATTTTACAAATAAGGTTAACAATTTGTTCATGAAAGAATGACAGATCAGTATAAACAAGAAAATGTATCTTTAATGAAACTTCTAAACTACTTGCAGTTATACCATTCCTTCTGTATTTCTAGAGTGCAATTCATGATCACTATTGGGCAGCAAAAAATGGGTGCTTGGCACCAGTTCTCATGTGGTGTCACCCAACAATCATATGCTCAGAGGTGCTCTCACACCGCAGAGGTCAGGATTCCTCACTGCAAAAACCACACAATGCTACCTGCTATTTCAGATGCCAGCGCTAACATTGTGACGAGTGGGTACAGAAATCACACTGTAAGGTGCTGGCCATGGTGCACCTGGCGCAAGGTGCTGCATTACGTAATGTTGCTTCTGTGCTGCCAAGCTTCCTATCTCCAATTTGTAGCATCACAACTATCTGCAGTCTAACAGCACCCCACCCAAACAGAAATATAAATGTTTCCCATCCCATAACCTTATATCCTTGTCAGCCAGGTGACTAGCCCCACCATATGATTTTATTCCGCACCCCTCAATGCATCCAATCACATGACCTTCTCTACCACTCCCTCACCCTGCAGTGGGCTACCTGATGTCCATTGACCCCATGAACCATTCAAACATTCCCTCTTCTGTTTGTCTCCCACCTCCCAGTCTTATAAGGTTGCAACAAGTGTAACAAGATGTGATCAGAGCCAAAACAGCTGCTAATGCATTAACCTGATAAGAGATATAGAATTAAAGCATGACCTGGTTTTAAGTGATATCAACAACAAAAAAGGAAAGGGACCTGGGGGTAATTATATCAGATGACCTTAAGGTTAGCAAGCAATGTGAGAAGGCAGTAGGGAGTGCTGGGGGTATACTGGGATGTATAGGGAGAGGCATCAGCAGCAGAAAACAGGAAGTTGTTATCCCTCTGTACAGACAGTTGGTGAGACTCCATCTGGAGTACTGTGTCCAGTTCTGGAGACCCCATCTCCGCAAGGACATAGACAGGATAGAGGTAGTCAGAGGAGGGCAACTAAAATGGTGCAGGGTCTGCAAGAGAAGCCTGTATGAGGAGAGACTAAAGGAGCTTACTATGTATACCCCTGAGGAAAGAAGGAGGGGGACATGATAGAAACTTTTAAGTATCTCAGTGGAATCAACAAAGTGAAAAGAGGTAGCATCTTTCAGAAAAAAAGATGCAAGAACAAGGACACAATCTAAAGATAGAAGGAGGCGGTTCAGGGCAATGTGAGGAAGTATTATTTCACAGAGAGGGGTGGATGCATGGAACAGCCTTCCTGAGGAGGTTGGGGGTCTAAAACTGTGGGAGAATTCAAGAATGCATGGGACAAACATAAGGCAATTCTTGTGGGGGGTAGGAAGAAATAGGCTGTTGGTTAACTAGGATCTGCGGCCTATCCTGTAGGTAGGGTAATGGGCAGACTAAATGGGCCAAGCGGTCTTTATCTGTCGTCAAAGTCTGTGTTTCTATGTTTCTATATCCAGTGCAGTAAACAAGCCCACCAGGACTCAACATGCACGTTAACCCCTTGTGAGGGAAGGCTCCCCAGCTCGCCACTAGGAGTCGTCTGTGTGCTAGAACACTGCTCTGTCCTTCACCATGCTGGGGCCGATGACCCATGCCATTATGCCTTCCCCCGAGCCTCTGCCCATTCAGACAGCTGAGATCGCACTCAAACTCAAGTCACTGGAACTGGAAGGCAACGTGGTCCCCACTGGGGCAACAGCCATTCCTGCAAACATAATTTCATAAAACATTTTTTGGAGGGTGGCACATTTGGACCACCACATTTTCAACAGTCTTCTTATGATCTCACCTCACGAACCTTGTAGGTGAAAATATTTTAAATACTGGCCAAAACATAATTTCATGCCACAAGTGCAAAAAAGCACATATTGGCCATGATTTGCAAAATGACACCTGTCACATTCATGAAGTGGCATGAAAAAAAAAGTTACACTGAAAATTTGCTGTCAAAATACTGAAAATTACCAAAGTTATGAATGAGCGTTGAAAAATTAAAACTTACCTTCATAACTTTAATATTTCTACCCCAAATTTTCAACAGTCTTCTTAAGACTGCTGTCTCATTAACCCAGTAGGTGAAAATATTCAAATCCCAGCTAAAATGTCATTTCATGCCACAAATGCGAAAACACATTTTGACCAGGATTTGAAAAATGACAGCTATCACGTTCATGGGGCTATGTAAAAATATGGCTATTTAGAAGATCTGAGGTCAAAATATTGAAAATGACCAAAATTAAGCACTGGAAAATTTAAACGTACCTTAATAACTTTGTTGTTTATTAATATTTTGACCCCAAATTTTCAGTCTTCTTATGACCCCACCTCATGAGACCATAGGTTAAAAGTTTCAAATCCCACCTGAAAGGTGATTTCACAGAGCGAATGTAAAGTCACCATTTGGGATGGAGTTGAAAAAGTTCACTTACTTTGTTCATGAGGTGGGGTCCCAAAAAGGCTATGTTGAAAATTTTGGGGTAAAATTAACAAATAGCCAGGTTATGAGTAGAAGTTCAAAACACAATTTCCTTAGTTCCCAGTCCAGCTTTGAAGAGTGAAGATGTGTCTCTGGTCCAGAGAGGATTACAACGTTGGACCCCCAGTAGGTAAGTACAGGGTTGGGGGGTAAAGGGTGGAAGAGTCCTGAGTGAGGGCCAGAGTGGGATACGTGGGGGTCAGGACAGCACGCATGACAAGGGAGCATTTTCTTTATCTCAGGTTTAAAAGACAAAACAAAAAGATGCTGAGGCACAGTTTGCAAAGAGTACAGGTGTTTGAGCAGGATGGAGTGCTGCCAAGGCTGCAGTTCTGCTGCTAGGAGAGGGAGAGCAGGACAGAGTGTCGACGAGCAGTTCTGCCGCTGGGGGTGGGGGAGTGCTGATGAATGGCGCTGCTGCTGGAAGAGGACAGTAGGATGAAGTGCCAACGAGCAGTTATGCTGCTGGGGGGCCGAGTGCCGACAAGCTGTTCTGCTGCTGCTGGGGGGCAGAGTGCCGATGAATGGCTTTGCTGCTGTGAGAGAGGAAGAGCAGGACAGACTGCCAGCGAGCCATTCTGCTGCTGGGAGTGGAGTGCTAACGAGCTGTTCTGCTGCTGGGGGAGGGTGGAGTGCCGATGAATGGCTTTGCTGCTGGGAGAGGACAGCAGGTCAGAGTGCTGTCGAGCCATTCTGCTGCTGGGGAGGTGGGGGAGCGGAATGCCAGTGAGCTGTTCTGCTGCTGGGGAGTGCTGACAAATGGCTCTACTGCTGGGAGAGGAAGAGCAGGACAGAGTGCCAAAAAGCTGTTCTGCTGCTGGGGCGGAGTGCCGACGAGTGGCTCTGCTGCTGGCTCCGCTACTGACTTGGGGGAGTGGGTAGCAGGGAAGAATGCTGCCAAGCAGCTCTGATGCTGGGGAGGGGGAGCAGGATGGAATGTCACTGAGCAGCTCTGCTGCCAGGGTAGGCAAGCAGGACAGAGTGCCACTGACCGGCTCTGTTACTGGAGGAAGAGGAGAGAAACAGAGTGCTGCTGAAAGAAAACAAGGGACTTTTTTCAGAGGACTTGGGGTGCAGAAGTAGATCTGGCAAGAGAAGGGAAAGGGGGAGAGAAAAAGACAGGTACAGACAAACAGAGGTTGTGAAGAGACTCTGGAATACAAATCAGTGTTTCAACTCCTCTCACACAGGGATGCTGGTTGTGGTGCATTTGGCCTTTTTCCTGTGTTCTCCTCCTCCTCTGCTCACAAGACTTCAGCATGGTTCTTGCTATGCAACTGTAAAAAGGAAAAGGAAAAGGAAAAATCACTGTCACTCACACCCCACAGAAAATAAGGGAAAGGTATTCACTGTCATATTTTGCCATTTATTTAAAGTGATTGTGCCAAATGCCATTATGCCAAAAGTTACCAAAAATTGGTTAACCGTAACAGCCATGACAACCATAACATTTTACTTGCTCAGGTACCCAAAGTGACCAACTCCCGTGATGTTTTACCTCTCGCTGTTCCTTTTTCAAGGTGATGCCCCTTGAAAAAGCAAAATGGAATGGAAGTCTGAGCATATGGAGACTAGGCGGTTACAGTTGTGCATTTTTTGGTAACTTTTAGCATTATGGCATTTTGCACAAGCAGTTTACATAAATGACGGCAAAATATGACAGTGAATAATCTCCCTGATTTTCTATGGGGTGTGAGTGAGCAGTGCATCTTTCTTCCTTTTCCTGCCACTTACAGGGCCTTGTTAGTGAAGCAGTGGCTTTGATTTTTTCAGATCTGCCATCTAACATGAAAAAAGTATTTAAAAAAAATGGCTCCATTACTGTTTATGCAGCACGCCTCCGCGCTCTCCAGACTATTCCATCACAATATGTAAGAGTGCAGGGGCATGTCTCAGAATCGGGAAGTGGAAGGGATCAGGCTCTCAGATTAACAGAACCTAAATATGATCCCTTCCCTTCCAAAATCCTTGCAAAGAAAAATAATATTTTATGCACCAGATGACTCTTGGGGAAATTAAGGCTCCCTTACAGATTTGGCTCTGAGCCTTGGTAAAGGTGCTCTTTAAATTGTTCAGTGTTTTTTGTTTTTTAAAGCTGCCTACAGACCCATTTTATAAACACAATAACACTCTTTGGGACATTGGTTGTCCCGATGTAACCATACTTCCAGGGCCTGAAGACATTTGGCCTGCAGCCTTGTGCCTTACTACACCCCAGGGCCCGTGGCAACACTAGTACAACCAACACCTCACATATCTTACTGCTTACATAAAATATAGTTTACAGTTTTAACTTTTGTTCAGTTATAGTTAAATATGGATTCTTTAGGGGTATGAATATAATTTATGAAAACTGGAATGTAACAAGCAGCTACCCATTTACACAAAGTTCCTTCCCATTTTAAAGCAGATTATAGAAGTACATAACACATGTTCATAAAACAATCAGTAACAATTGAAACGCATAAGGCCCCATATTCAAAGGTTGTGCTTAGTGACACGCAAAGGGTGGTGTGCTCATGCAACTGTGTGTGCAAGACAAAAGGGAGTATATTGGAAACCGCACACTGACGGTCTGTAGTGCGTCAGTGCAGACCTGCACTGTTAGTACACAAAATGCTAATTATCCTACTCAACATGCACGGCCCTAGCCTTTCCATACCATAGCATTACCATATCATTTCCCATCTTACACATGTCCCTGTGCAGTGAGTGGAGGCTACAGAGGAGGCCGGAGGATACAGCAAACCTTGTGCCACAGGAAAAAAAGTATTTCCAAGTTTTTCAGTTGCTTGAGTAAACTAAGGCTTCGAATATGGCAAATGGGGCACTAAAAATAGTCAGTGTGAAAAAACATGTTTGCACAACAAAAAGTCACTTTGCACTGAGCAAGGTGTTCCAACATGGGGCCCAGAATTTTTTTAAGGTACATTATTGCAGAAATGCTGGTTTAAACATTTTCCCAATCCTTTTTTAAAGCTTACTATCATAAGGGCTGTAAGCACAGTATACAGCAGTGCACTCCAGTGCAAGGGGCTGCTACAGAGAATGCTCAGTCTCCAGCAATTTTCCAGTTAGATCGTGGGACTGCAAGTAGCTCTCCATCAGAGCAATATCTGAATCATAGCAGGATGTGGCATAGGTACACAAAATCATGATGGTAAAGGGACCCAGTCCATTTATGGTCGTCTAAATGTTAATTTTCCACTATTTTATTTCTTAATTTGAAAATTGACAACCAGGAAAGGCATGCTGATCCAGGGCTCATTTCCAGGTGTGACCTGGGGAAAGGGGATACAATAAATCATAAACAGCAGTAGAGAAGCATTCCACAGAAAAAGTGCAAAGAGTGAACATTTAAACAAGATGCAAGTGCAAATAACAATATATAGTGAACAGAAGTTGGTTCTAGGAGCAGCACCACTACCCAATTAAAATGGCAAAAGCAGGTTGATAGAAATAAGTGCAGCAGCTGTAGTGACATGAATCGACTCCAAGGGGGACCATGGCGGGGTTGAGAAGGGCACCAGGGGCAGGTCAGGTAGGGGCTGACAGGAGCAGGAATGGGAGGGGAGGAGCTCTAGCTGGTGCCAAAGAGAAACAGGGGAAGGGGAGAGACAGAGAGAGGAGGGGAGCTGGTTCCAGATGGAGGGAAGGCAATAGGACTAAACAGGCAACCAGTGCAGTTCATGGCGCAAAGATTATTCTCTTACATACCAGGTATGTCAAAAGACTAGCCACTGCACTCTGTACCATATGTAGGCTAGTGTTGCTCAGATAGTATTCTAGAAACTGGGACACCAACAGATACCTCCCATTTGGCCAGATAGTTGCTGTGGTAGGATAGCAGTGCTATCCCAACCACTGATCCGGCCACCTAGGATCCACTGCACGAATCCAATGTTGTGAATCCTGTGGGTCCCTGCAAAAGATCCATGGATCTGACCAACAGATCCAGTTTGGATCCTAACTATCTGACCTACGATCCCTTGTTCTGACCTAGTATCCCTGGATCTGATCTAGGATCCATTGCTATCTGACCCTGGATCCTACATCCATATTTGGTAGGATTTCTGGTAGGATGCCAGCACTATCTGTTGGAGGGTGGTAGGATCCACAAAAGCACTATCTGAGCAACACTAATGCAAGCGGTGAAGCTGACTTTCTGATAAGCTCACAGAGTATGTTTAAAATGTCAAAGCATGGTATGACTAATATGTGAACTAAAGCGGTCAGATCGCCATTAGTCAAGTTGGGCTTTACTAAGCCTCAGCGTGCTGCACACATAATGAAAGTCACTACTTGCCACTGCAGACACATGACAGTGAAATAAAAGTATTATGTAGGATTACTGACCCATCAAAGGCAGAAATCGGAGAAGCTCCTACGCCTAGTTGACTTCCTCCACCAATAGCCAGACCCTACCCATAATATTTCCACAGACAGCCGGAAGCCATCTTGTTATGAATTTCATTCATTCTACCAGTTACTGCCTGACACAACTTGAAGCCAAAAGAACAGGTGTGTGAGCTATGAACCCCCTCCTATTTGTATTTTCGGATAATCTCACCCAGTACAAGCAAATGTGCCATAAACAACACCGAAGACAGCATCAACACTTATGGAATTCCTTAATTGAGAACAAGTTTTTTTTTATATTTATTTAAAATTTTGGTAACCAGGAAAGGCACACTGAACCGGAGTTCGTTTCCTGGTACAACCCAGGAAGGGGGAAGTGGAGAAAATGCAACAAGAAAACAGAGGTGACTGCACAGCAATAGGTACAATAAAATACAGGATGTTTTTCAAATATATACAATAAAGTACAAGAAATAGTGCAAATGTATACCATATATCCAATAAATACAAATGAGAATATACAATGGTTTACAATCAGACAACAGTGTTACGAGTGAAGTGCAAGGGGCCGCAAATAAGTGCTAGAGAGTTAAGGGAAGGGGTAAGAAATCGGGGGGGGGAGCGGAGGATGTCAAGGTGGATCAGGAGGGAAGCAGGAGCAGGGGGTGTGGAAGGGTTTTGTGTGCTTTTTTAGGGATGCCGCAGGGAGCAAGAGTTGGACCAAGTGAAGGAGATGGTTCCAGAGGGTGGGGAGCCTGAAGGTGAAGGATAACTTGCTTGAGTGTGAATGTAGTAGAGGGAGGATGAATGAGCGAGGGTCTCGGGTATGAAGTGAGTAACCCGGGTTGATGGAGGGGGACAGGAGATTGGTGAGATAGGAGGGGAGAGCACTGAACCAATACTTTATGATGAAGGTAGTACAGTGGGCAAGGTGACGACTAGCAAGTGAGGTAAGGGAGAGAGCTGAGTACAGGGAGCAGTGGTTTGTTTGACAGGAAAGATTTGTAGCAAAGCAACAGAAAGCATTGTACTGTGGGTCCAATTTGGAGAGAGATGATTGCGGCACAGAGCTGTACACGTTAGCAAGTATCAAAGATGAAAGGACCTCAAACATTGTATGTTGCAAATGATCCATTAAGAAAAAGTGGAGCCAAGATAATATCGTACCAGACAACCCTCCCAAGTCTGATCAGCACCCAATGACAAAAAGTGTTGACTGCTGCTGAGAGATTAAGAAGGACCAGCGATGAATAGTCTTACTCCTTGCAGTGAGATCATGATTAATTAGTATGCCCGATGCAGTTTCTGAGATACAGTATGGCCTGAAACCAGACAGGAATGGCTCATAGATGCCGCATGTTCGAGGTGAGCATATACCTGCTCCACTACTTCCTTTTCTATTGCACTCTGAGAAACAGAAAGTTGAAGGTAAGTCTCTAATTTCCTAAAATTGCAGGGGCCAAACGCTCCTTCTTAAAGAGCACCAGTTTGGGTGCTTTCCAAAAGTGACCCACCAGCAGCTTACCTGTACCAGAGTTAAATGGCACCAATTTTTAACTTGTCCATGTGCTATTTCGTTTAAGGCAAGGGATCGCAAATAAGGGCTGGTCACTCGATCCCTTCCCCCTCCTGGTCCTGATGAAATTCTGCTCCGCCTCCATGCTCCAGTGTTTTGTGACATCTGAGTTTGTAGAGTGTAGGGTCACTCATGGCATATCAGTGCCACCAATCAACTAAGAAGAGCCTTCTTAGTTGATCACTGGCATCGATATGGTCTGAGTGACCCTCTGAAACATAAAAAAGATATAGTAAAGAAAATGCCCCCACTGCCAACAATGAAGCATGCCCCCATGTTCCACAAACTCTAATGTTACAAAACGTTGGCGTATGGGGGCAACATGGGGGTGGAGCAGAACTTCATCAAGACCAGGAAAGGGAAGAGATCAAGTTGCAAGCTCTTATTTGCGAACCCTTCCCCTTCACAAAATAACAGATGGAAAATTTTGAAATTGGTGTCATTTAACTCCAGTGCAGGTATGCTACCAGTGGGTTGCTTCGACGAACTTCAATGAAATGGGCACAACTGGTGCTATTTAAAGAAGGGTTGCACGACTGGCCTTTTTTCGTAACAATGGCAAATACCCCTCAGCAAGAGAGGCATTGTTAACCCAACAAATTCCAAAATAACAGTCTCCTAGGGCCAGGCCAGTAGAGTGGCAGGTTTAAGAGCTGGACGCCTTACTGCCTGCCACACAGGCAATCTGAGTTTGGGACCGGAACAGGACTGCTTGGGGACCAACCAAGAGAGGCAGTATTAAGCATCCTACAATGGCTCTCCTCCCTCAGGGTAAGGGGGTTTCTGTGTCCCAGCACTTGGCCAACACCTAGAAGAGGCCAAATCAGTGACGGCAGGATGGTACTGGGCATCGTCTGACACAAGATGCACGTGTACGGATGCAATCATGCACACATGTTACCGCACATGCAATGCCCTAGGGGAAAGTACTGGAGGAAATGGTCCCGGTTTGCTAAGCATCCCCCACAGACACTGTACAACCCTACAGTATTGGAGGAAATGGTCCTGACTCGCTAGGCATCCCCCACAGACACCGCTCAACCCTACAGTACTGGAGGAAATGGTCCTGGCTTGCTCGGCATTCCCCACAAACACCACACAACCCTACAGGGTAGGCACTCACCCATCATGCTCAAGTGGTGATTAACCTGTCTGTCCTCAAGACGCGTCAGTGACGGGGCTGGGGGATGTTGCAGAGACCGGGGATGTCAGAAGGGAAAATATGTTTGAAAAAAAACAAAGGCAACAGACTCCTTACATTCTGTCTGGACCTCGGCTGGTCCTAGGTCCGATAAACAGAAATTACTATGCAGCACAGTCATCTGCACGTAAAACTGTCTGACATTTAATTTACACCCTGTGCCTATCCATCCCACTGTTTGATGCTTCTGCTTCTAATCTGGAGTCAGCAGGGGAGATAGTAACTCCATGACTGGAAAAGGTCATGTTGTTTAGTGCTGTGAGGTACAAAGAGTACATTCCTTATGATTCTGCAAGGACCAATAGGAACAAAGACCAGATGCCAATGCTTAATCTGAATAATATCCAGCATACTGCACTATCCATCACTATATTAGTACTGTGCTTCTAGTTTTCTGTTGAGGGATCTAGGAGTTCTTATCAGTAACTCCCTTAAACAAACTGCTCAGTGCAACAAGGCCTATGATAGGACCAGTAGGATGCTGGAATGCCTCAGGAAGGGGACTGACAGTAGGCGAAAAGAGGTGATACTACCCCTCTGCAGAGCCCTGGTGAGGCCTCACCTGGTCCTTACCTCAGAAAAGACAAGGATAGGGTAGAGACAATATACTGCAGAGTGACCAAAATGATTCGGGGACAGCAGGGTAAATCCCTATGAGGAGCGCCTCAGGGCATTAAATTTGTACTCATTGGAAACCAGAAGGGTCTGGGGCGATGTGATTGAGACTTTAAAATTTCTCAAAGGAATTAATAAAGTGAACTGCAGGGAATTATTTAGCCTGAGTACAAGATCATGGGGTCACAAGCTGAAGTTGTCAGGTGGGTGGTTCACGAGAGATGTGAGGAAGCGCTTCTTTACAGAAAGGGTGGTGGAGTCCTGGAACAGTCTGCCAGCGGACGTGGTGGGAGCAAGTAAAGTAAGGGGGTTCAAACAAGCCTGGGATAGAATGAAGGGAATAGTGGTTACCAGGGCCAACACACCAGGGAAGTTAGCTAGAGTAACGTCCGGGAAGGTTACTACCCTGGGGGAACATTAGGTTCCAAGAATGATCCTAGGGATTTAGGGAACCTGAGCAGAATGGATGGACCAGGAGTCTTTTTCTGCCATCATTGTCTATGTTTCTAGGTTTCTAGTGAGGAAGCAATGTTATACAACTGTTAAAACCTTGTTCTGCTTTTAGGTATCATGGTGATTTTGAAAACAAGGCTTTGCCCTAATAGTCTGTTCTTGTTAAAAATAAAGTTTTTACTTACCTGCTTACCTATAAAAACTCTCTCATGGCTCACATGTTAATCCTAGAATAGCCTCTATGGCTTTAGTACAGTATTTTATTTTTAATTTTTTAATTATACTGTTTCTGTGCCCCTCCGCTCTGGCGTGGTGGATATACCTGCCTTTGGTCTGGATGTACCAGACTTCATAAAACTAGGGGCGGAGGAGCTTTTTTTTTTTAATCAGTTTTCTTAGGTTCTCATTTTTTTTTTGTGCCATATGTCCCCATAACCCTCAGGGATGTCGATGTTCAGGGTGCAGTCTTTGATGTGAGCATACATCAGCACACTTATGCAATATGCAGCACTGTGTCCCTCCCTCCATTTCCTGAGCACTCTTCTACCTATACATCTACATGTGCCATTAGTACTGCAGGATGCAGCCCCCCCCCCACAGAGGAGGAGAGTGTCCTTTGGAACACTCAATCCTCCTCCCTTCCAGTCGGCATCCGATGATCCAGGCTCATTCCCGGACATGTGTCGCCGGCTTCACGAGCAGTATCCTTACCGCTATACTGATGGGCTAGCCAGAGTATTTGGTTTTTATATTTCTGTAAGAAACAAATATATTTTTGATTAGTTGCTGCCACAGCAGGACAGCCACATTATCTACAGAACCCGATTTCCAAGAGGATCCCAGAGTAGTAGCAGCAGCAACAAAAGTAAGTCAAGTTATAACAAGATATTAATATATTTTCTAATGGTTAAAACACATATTTACAAAAACATACAAGATATATAAAATAATGCAGAAAGTAAGCCGGCCCAGTGGCATAGGGGACTGAAGCGCTATTTGCCTTACCTCTCCTGCAGACAACCCAGGTTTGGGAATGAGTTCGGGTTGCCGAGGGTTGGCAGGGGGAGGGAGAGGATCGAGCGTTGAACAGACTGCTCCCCTCTCCCAGAGTGAGGGGATCAGCTATCTCATTCCTTGGCAGCCGTCTGGTGGAAGCTGGATGGCAGTGCCAGAGTCTGAGCAGCAAGTAGGGGCTGTGGCTGTGTAAGGCATCTGTGCCTCCATGTGCATGCTCTTGCGGCCGCCGTGGCATGGGGAGAAAAAGCAGGAGGAAAAGTGGCGATCAGGGGCTACGTGAAGCCCGGCCTGCCCTCATCCCACTCCATCACTGGCTTGCTGATTCCCCAATCTACAATCTGTATTACTGGGTGGGGGAGGATGGCCTTCCCCTTCCCAGACCCACCCCTGTGGGAACTCCGTGGGGCTCGGCAGAGTTGGAGAAACGGTAGATGGACCTGGGAGGTAGGGACAGGGCTGACAGCCGCCCACAGTGCACCTGGAGGATACAACCTATATGAGAATAGGTTTTTAAACTGATGTTAAAATAAAATAAAAAATAAAATGAGAATAAAAATGCAGAAGGGCTGTGTATAGCAAGATATTTTACACACCAGATATTTTCGATAACCTCACTAAATCACAAGAGCGAAGCTGGAGTGGCAAGGTTATCACAAACAGAGGGTCTATTAAACAAAAAGAAATTGGCACTGCTGCCCCATATTTAATTTTGTATAATAGTTATTTTTTCAATGTTCAATTAAATATTTTTACAGCTACTATTCCCCTGCTCTATGCTCATGCGTGTCATCTGCTCCCCTGCTGTTCTCCCTCCCCCTTCCCTTACCATCCCCCTCCCCCTCTCTCTCTCTCTCTCTCTCTCTGAGCCTTCCCTCAAGTCACACCCTTCTCCTCACCTGCAGACCCCTCCCTCCTGCCCTAACTTGGCCTCCTGTTCTCCCTCCCCTCCCCCTCTGCACCCATCATCTCTTTTTGCTATTACCTACCTTGCGTACCATCCCCATCCTCACAGACTCCTCATGACTGGTTAAATAACTATCCTAGTGAGGCACCTGCCAGCACTTATGCAGTTGTTCGTGTGTTTATAAAGTTGACAGTGGTTCTTGTTTGTACTGATATGTGTTCCTCTACGAACGTGACTGTTCACCACAATGTTTTAATATCCGTACTGAGATGTAACTCCTTGCACCGTTTACACTCTGGCTTTTGTTGCTTTGCTACTTTATTTGCCTTGTTGTTAGTCTGTACAGCTGTTGTATCCCAGGACCACCTTTAAATGAGTCCTCTCAACGGTGTTATTGGTAAAATAAAGATTGACTGACTGCTTGGTTGAAAAACAAAAAATAAGTATTAAAAATCCATTTTATAGCCTGCACTTCATTGAAGAACCACAGCTGGGAGGTGGGATTTGGTATGGGCACATTTGATGAATACAGTGGGGAGGAGCAAGATAGAGGGGTAGGGTACAATAGAAAATGCCAGCAGACACTTTTTTTGACAGTTTAAAATCTAATTACGCACAGGCGTGACATTCCAACTGTGTAAAAATGGGATCTGTGTTCTCATACCACTGTGTAATGGCAATCTGTAACTTGTCAAAAACGCATCTAACCAGTTATGATAGTGCATTTACACTCGTAAGCAACCCTAGCAGTGAGAGAATGCTCAGTGGTTACCATGAGGCACAGCTGTTTCTGTCAGGGATTGGACAGTTAATTGATACAGTGACACTGTTTGTCCAGGAACCTGCACAGGGAAAAGTTGAAGAGGGAAACCTAGGTGGCATTTTTTAATCATCCTGTCATCTGGTAAGGCATTCCAGGACACTGGGGCAGAATACAAGGCCTCTTTGCCTATGACTCTGATGTGTGGAACCTGGAGTAGGTCTTTAACCGGAGACTTCAGTTGGGAGATTCAGGTTGCCTTGGTCAGAAAGCGACTCAGCTGATCAGGGTATAAACCACAAACGAATTTCTAGACTAGCAAGCATCAGTGGTGTTCACAATGTTTTTCTATAATCTGTGCATCTCTCCTGGGACCTGTCCCATTAGGCTTCATTCTGCTCAGCCACAACACCCCACCATTCCTGGAACTCACCTCCTCCTCCTCCAGCGATCCCCCACGAATTACCCCTCATGGCAGGACTGTTGGTGCTGGCCAAGCCCCTGCAAATCACTATCTAGGTTAGCTCCAGAGGAAAGCGCCTAGTCAGTGGGTGTTGGGCCTGTGGCAGACCCCAGCCATCACCCTGCTCAGTCCCCACCAGTTTTCCTCCTGCTTTTCTCCCTGGCCTCCATGCATGCGGGGACGCAGGCACAGGCGTGCGGGAGGCACGCAACCGCTTTGCGCCAACCAGGGATTCACCCCCAGTGTCACTCTTGCTGCCCTGCCACTCAATCTCCCCTACATATAAGGCATGGAATGGAGCAAACGTACCACCCTCCCTTGCAGAGGAGAGCAATCCCTCAGACCCTCGATCCTCTCCCCATCCCAGCTGACCCCCTTGTGACCCTAGTCTGTTTCGGAACCTGTGTAGCAGGCGTGGTGGGCGGTAGCACTACCACTGGGCAAGCAGTGGGGTTCATATCTGTTGGTTAAAGCTAGTAGCCCTTTCCCACTATACAGCTCACAGCGATGAGTGCTGTGTTCACAGCCCAGCACAAATCGGTAAATGTTATTAGATAGTTTTTTGAAGTTAGTGATGTTTCTTATGGCATCCAAGCTGCCCTCCAGATGCCGACCACCCCAGCCCTACTCCCCTGCTTTCCACCAGAAGTTGCATTCACGCAAGGGGCAGAGTGGCCTGGATGTTCAACTGGGTGCAGGGATCTGGGTGGTTAGGGTCAGCAGTAGCTCAGTCAGCCATAGATCTTTTTTTTTTTTCATAAGTTTCCTCTTTTGAGGAGGCAGCAGCAATGCCACATAGACATCTCCATGCATTCTTCTGTGAGTGGAGCATCAGTGGTGCCACTCCCTCCCCAATGCATGCAGCCCCAGAATGCCTCACTCCCAGCCAACACAAGGGGCAGATGAATGATGGGAACTGAAACCCTCCCTCCCCAGGAGAGGAGAACAGTAGTCCAGACGCTCTATCGTCTCCCTCCTTAGCTGACCCCCAGCAATCCGAGTTCATACCCGAACCCGGGTCACTGGCATGGTGCGAGGTGTCGTGTCCAGTGCCTCAACCCTCAGTGCCATCAGGCCAAAAAAGATGTTATTTTATGTTGGGTTGAGTTTGTACAGCATGGTCACATCTGCAGATCTATACATTAAATTAGCATATTCCAAGAAGGGTAAGAGGAATTGCTTCATTAGCAGTTTACAAGTATTAAGACTGAGGCAGCATCGGTGCCCCACCCCCTTTACTCTCCCTCCACATTTTAGAGGTGCCCCCTCCCCCACACCCGTAGCCACATACATGGGTAAACACTAAGTAACCATACTGGGATGCACAGCAGCACAGACTCTGTATAGCGAGAAGTTGCATATTTGAAACCCAACCTTCACCCCCCTCCCCCCCCATAATGTACCTTAGGGGGAAGTGGTGGTCCAGTAGGGGGTATATGAGCAGTACTGCAGTGTGGCTGCTAATGAAATAATGAGATCAAATGCAGTCTGTACTTCAGCCTTTATTCCCTTTTACAATGCACTGTAGTGACCTTTGAAAATTTTATTAAAATAATATTAAAAAAAAAAAGAGGCAGTATTTACTTCTATGCTTGCATACAATCAACAGGTATGGCACATCCCACACTACCAAAGATAGTAGCCATGATAACAATATACAAATAAAAGCTTTTTATTTTACTGTCTTTTCATTAAAATTATAAATGTGCCATGACACACAAAAGACAAGAATCCCCCCAGTCACTCACGTCTCCTATCTTTGGTAGTGTGGCGGATGCTGTACCTGTCTTGTTGCACACTGATAAATAAGCACCATCTTTTGGGGGGCAAAAACTACAGTACTTCATTTGTTTCTATACAGCCAACATAGTTTCTGGTAGTTGGATGCAAGGGCCTGGTGCATGTGATCTGCAAAGGACAGGAGGAGGTAATCCAACCAGATTTCAAGGTGCTTAAATACCTGGACATTTTCGAGCAGCTGTTAAGAGAAAGATTTGATTGAAAGTCTTTGCAGTTTAATGCACTAACATAAAACAAGTTTCTACAGACTCACTTTCAAGAGCGATACTGTCTCCATCAAATCAGAGGCCACAGACAGGAATTTCACACCAGAGATCCCAGTCTGATTTTAATTCAAATCACATGAAAAATGTTGAGTTGTCAACACTTTTGATGACTATCTCCCTTTACAGATCAAAGGGAGATAGAGTTAACAGAAAGTGGTAAATACCAAGTGAATAGGGTGGAGCGTGTTTAGTTGAATGACTTGTTTTTATGATAATGGTTTCCGTACTACACCAGCACGGCAGTGGAGGACAAATAGTGTACAAAATATCTGATTTTCCTTTCTCAAGCTGCTGTTTTCTTAAATTCTATTGCATTTACTTTTGCAAAATGTACACCATATAAACATATCCATTCAGGGAATATTGTACATTCTTATGTCACATATATACCATACAGCCTAATACTATGCAGGAACTCACAGCATCCCAGAAATAATCAAAATATATTTGAGGGGCTACCGTAAATAAAATTAGAGATCATTAAAACATTGTATCAATCAGCCATGGCACTGTGGCCAAGGAGCACATGACTAAGTATGCAGTTAATAGGAGAGTCCTGCAGTGTTCAAATATCCTGCATCCACATTGCGTAATAGGTGCCATGATCCTACCAACAGTCAAACTTCAACATAGAAAGGTAATAGTCCCCTGAACAAACCTCTCTGCCCCCTCAGAGCGACTGAATAACTAACTCATTAAAAAACAAAGGCACAGTTACACCTGATATGTTAAATGCAAACGTTAAACAGAGTTATTCAGAATTAGTTTACACTATGTGCAGTCAGAGCGGAACAAGTTTAACTGGATATTATGGTGGAGTCCCCATTATTAAGCAGTGTATATCATTACTGTTAGTTTTGTCCCAAAAAGTCTTGTGCCACCATTTTAATGCCCCAGTCCTTGAAAGTAAATAAATAATGGATCGGTAGGGCGTTATAATGAGGATTTTACACCCCAAGGGGTGGGATGTGACATAAACCCCAAGAGCGAAGCTCGAGGGGTTTATTCAGGCATCCTACCCTGAGGGGGTGGGTAAATTCCGAGTTTTTAACCCCTATCCATCCTTTATTTTGTATAATTGCTGGGGATCATTTTTGTGCCACATCAATTATACAAAATAAATGCATTTCTTCAAGGAGCTGAGCTGTGGACTGCTAGTGCTGGAAGTATCTGCGGGCTCGACTCAGATGTAAAGCAATGTGTTGTTTTTTGTTTTGTTTTCCCACTGGAAAATAATCGTAGCGCCACACATATTTGTGTTTAAGAAAACTAACTTACCTCATCTCCTACTTCAGGGAACTGCATAGGCTTGAGTAGCAGGATGGCAGAGAAGAGGAAGTTTGCGGCTACCATAAGAGCTTGACGTGAGCTGGAAACCGTAGTGCAACGGGATAGGGCATGTTCGCGTTATAACCAGCTGGTTATAACGATGGAATTATAACCCAGTTTCCCAATGGGAAAAATGATAACCAGTTATTATAAATAGATAAACACTTGCCACTCGTCTCTGAAGCATATATTCAAAACTGGTAATAACCAACAGGGTGTATGTTTAAATACACAGACCTAGAGTAAAACCACTATTTTAGCCATTACAGGTGAACTCCCCTGTGAAATACAATGTGGAGAAAATGTCCTCTGTTCTTTTCAGGATACATAGATACATAGAATGTGATGGCAGAAGGAGACCTCAGGGTTCATCTAGTCTGCCCTCCCTCCCTGGTTACCTGGTCTAGGTAATGATGCCCTTATATTTGTCCCATGCTTGCATGATGCCCCCCCTATAGTTTTAGCCTTGACCACCCCAGGGGGCAAGCTGTTCCAGGCGTCCACCACCCTCTCTGTGAAAAAAAACTTCTTGATGTTTGTCTTCAACTTGCCCCCGGATAGTCGTTGGACGTGCCCTCACATTCTGGTGTCTACCTTGAACTGGAAAAGTTCATTTGCCCAAGTCTTGTTTATTCCCTTGACATATTTGAAAGTCTCTATCATGTCCCCCCTCTCTCTCTCCTCTGTTCCAGGGAGTACATGTTTAGCTCCCTCAGTCTTTCCTCGTATGGCTTCTGGGGCAACCTCTGAATCATCTTTGTCACCTTCCTCTGCACTGTTTTCAACATGTCTATGTCCTTTCTTAGGTGTGGTTTCCAAAACTGTACCCCGTACTCCAGGTGTGGCCTGACCATTGCCCTGTACAGTGGCAAAACCACCTCCTTTCTTCTACTAGTGATCCCTCTCCCGATACAGCCCAGCATACCCACACTTTTAATGCTGCCTTTTCGCACTGTCTACCTGCCTTTAGATCATCTGTTGTTATGATCCTCATATGGCATTCTTCGCTAGTTTTTGTTAGTTTTTCACACCCCAGATAATAGTCAATTTTTGGGTTGTTCCTTCCTATGTGCATTACCTTTCACTTTTTTGCATTGAATTTCAGCTGCCATGCTTTAGACCACTGTTCCAGTTTTTCCATGTCTGACCTCATTCTTTCTACTCCTTCTGTAGAGTCCACTCTGTTACATATTTTGGTGTCATCTGCAAATAGACACACCTTTCCTTCGAGCTCTTCCACAATGTTGGCTATGAATATGTTGAATAGCAGAGGCCCCAAGACGAAGCCCTGGGGCACTCCACTGGTAACTCCTCATTCTGAGGCTGACGTCCCATTTACCTGCACCCTTTGTGTCCTATAGTGAAGCCAGTTTTGTACCCATTTAACTACTTTCTTACCTACCCCCATGCAGTCCAGTTTCTTTAGCAGCCTTCTGTGGGGTACGGAGTCAAATGCTTTACTAAAGTCAAGGTAGACCACATCAATGGCCCCTCCCTTGTCTACAGCTCTGGTCACCCAGTCGAAGAATTGATTAGGTTTGTTTGGCATGATCTGCCTGATGTGAACCCGTGCTGCCTATGGTCCTGTTGTCCACTGGACTCCAGGAATGCAATCATCCTTTGTTTGAGTAATGATTCCATCTGTTTTCCTACCACTGAAGTAAGACTCCCTGGGCGGTAGTTGCCCGCTTTTTCCCGGCATCCAGATTTGTGCGGTGGTAACACTATTGCCCTTCTTCAGTCCTCGGGAACTGTTTCACTCTTCAACGATTCAGTGAAGAGTTCTGCCAGGGGGTTTGCCAGTTAGTGTCTCAGCTCCTTCAGGATTCTTGTGTAACCCCCCCTGCAACTGGGGGTTCCCAGAAGTCTTCCAGGAGCTTGCTTGAATGCTCCAAGCCTGAATGGTGTTTGGCGTTTAAGCCGTTTATCTGTGAGTGCTTTTAGAGCCTCTGGTACTGTCTCTTTAAGAGCTGTCTGCTTGCAGACATAATTAGTTCGTATGGGGGGACTGTGTGTTTCCCTGCTCGAGTCCCGCTCGAGCTGCTGACAAATTGCTCCATTTCTGCTGTCGCTAAGTGGGCAGAGTGAGCACTTTTCAAATCTATGTATCTATGCATTAGTGGAAATGTAGTTTGTCTAACCTGCCTTTCTTGCAGCTGGGACTCTCTGTGCTTTGCCCCTCCATTTTGGATCTGAACTACTGAATAGATCCAATCAGGCAAGGGGGAGGGCTTCTAAAATGGAGTTTGTGTGGACCAACCAGAATCAGGACTCTTGGAAGCCGGCTTGCCAAAAGACATATAGCTAGTAATTCTGGGATGTGAAGTTCTGGACCTTGGCACCTATTTGCACCAACCGAGGGAGGTTTGAGTGATTGACAACTGACTGGACCGGGTGGCATCCAAATGGAATGCCCTGCCTTGTGTCTGGAGAAGCAGATCCGTTGTGACTGTGACAAGGGAAGGCGCTCTGAGCTCTGCGCTACACAGTTTTCGCGCAGGAAGCATGTGGGAGGCTAAACTCGGGTGGCGTGTTGCTGTTTTGACTCGGACTTGATCCGTGGCTACCAAGAGGAATGAGAGGCTGAATGAGTGGGAACCAGGCTCACCCTGTAGAGGACTGGAGAAACTGCTTAATCGCGCTCAGTCTGTCAGGAAAGTGAAGCTGCAGTGTGAACTCCCGGGATAGCAGTAAGTGCGATCGGGACCTGAGAGCAGCTGCCTGGTATAGTAATTTCCTTTACATATAAATGTGTGGAGTGCTTGTGAAGGACAGCTAAATGGGTCCTCTTGTCCCCGTGCGGTGTAGACTGAAATCCAACTGCATGCATGTGGACTGAATCCGTTGCTGATTGAAGCTGTGTGCCTGGCTTGTAGAAGTTCATCTCCCTGTTGTGTGAGGGAGCCTGGCAATCCAGGACCCCATCTGTGCCAGTTTTTGGTACTGAGTTTGTGAGTACAAATCAGGGTAGCTCCCTGCCGTCTGTTATCAAATTGCAAGTGTTTCATCTGATTTCTTTTCCTTCCTTTCTTCATGAACTGAGCCATCCGGCTCCGGATTACAATTGGGTATTGTGCAAGTGTTTTTTCCATCACAGGGCCCCAACCAGCTGCACCAATCCTGGATGGCCCCCCCACCAGTGGCTTCCTGGGTACCCAGTAAGAGTGACATTTGGGACTCTGAATATGTGCACAGTACTGTAATTATTAATGTGTCTAACCTAATTAACCTGATTTCCCCGTCCTTGTTACAGCCCCTTAAATAAATCAGATCTGTTTGTTTCAGCAAAGTTACACTGACTGAGGTATTCATTTATGTTAAAGTATTGTACTGTGGCTATCATATTGCATCATCTTGTTTTACAGGGGGTCCCCAGAGTCAAGCTGACTGAACCAGTCCTGGGGGTAAGTGTAAATAGTGAAGCTACTCATGGTGTATTGTGTGGACCACTAGTAGGAATAAAAGGGGGTCTCAGTGTCCCAGAGGGCTGTGACCAAGTTAGTCTAACTGCTGCAAACCCTGACCTCTGGGTGCAGGCACCCGCCATAGAACCTAGGCCCCTCAACCTGTTAGCAGGTAGGCAGGCGGGGTAGTATCCCTTGGGATAGCGCCACCCGGGGATTACACTTGGATGCATGTTGTCTGGCCCCATGGCCTTATCTTCTTTTATCGTGTTCAGCACTTCTAGGATTTCAGCCTCCGTGAAGGGGCTTATATCAACCTCTGTACTTAAGGAGCTGTTGTGCTTTACCTCTGGGCTGTTTCCCCTCTTCTTCCTGTGTAAATACTGAACAGATGTACCTGTTTAGGACCTTTGCTTTTTTGTACTCCCCCTCGACTATAGCCCCATCTCCTGTGGCTAGTCGTACAATCCCCCCCCCCTTTAGTTTTCCTTCTTTCTTTTATATACCTAACAAAGGTCTTGTCGCTTTTTTTTTCACTCCCTTTGCTATTCTCAGTTCAGTCTGAGCTTTGGCACTCCTTATCCTTTTTCCTGCTTCCTTCAATTTCTGTTGGTAATTTTTGATGTCTTCCTCCTTGTTTGTTGCTCTGGCCTTCTTATAGGCTTCCCTTTTTTCCTTTACAATGGTCACCACCTCCTTGGAATACCACAGTGGCTTCCTTTTCTTCTTTGCTTTGCTTATTTTCCTGGTGTATTGGTCCTCCTGTGTATTTTCTGTGTTGATGGCTCCTTTGATGTAATTCCATATTTCCTCCACCTTCTGCCCTTTTCTTCCTTGTAGGATTTCTGCTGTTTTGCTCCCCATTTGCTGGAAGTCTGCCTTCTTGAAATCTAGTACTTTGATATTTGAGTGAGAGATTTCCTTTGTCGTGATGACCTGGAAACTGATCATACGATGATCGCTATTTCCTAGGTGGCTCCCTACTTTTACATGTTTGATCCACTCACTATTTGTGAGGACCAAGTCGAGGATGGCTTCGCCTCTAGTTGGGGACTCTACGAGCTGCCGTAGGTCTGCTTCCTGTAAGGCCAACCAGAGGTCCCTATTTTTTGTAGTTGTGGCTGCCTTAGTTGCCCACTGGATATCCAGCAGGTTGAAATCTCCTATTTTTATTGTCTCATCCTTGTCAGCTAGTTTGTGGATTGCCTCAAGCAGTTCTTTGTCCTTGCTGTCGCCCTGTGTGGGGAGTCTGTAGACCACTCCTGTTCAGATGGATGTCCCATTTCCAGTGTCCGCTGACACCCACAGTGCCTCCGTGGGGCTTTGTGGCCCCTCTATCTCAGTGGTTTCTATTCCCTCCCTGACATATATTGCTACCCCCTTCCCTTTTATGTCCCTTCTGAAGAGACTGTAGATTGGGACTGCCGTCTCCGAGCTGTGGTTCTCAGAGAACCAGGTTTCTGTAACTGCTACCCAATCCAGCCCTTCCTCAGTCATGGTGGCCATGAGGTCATGAAGTTTGCTGGCCAGACTTCTTACATTTACAACCATAGCCTTCCAAACCTGTTTTGGTTTTTGCAAATGGTGTATTTGTGTCTTTCTTTGTAGCTCTGCCATCCTATGCACCTTTGGGAAGCTCTGTATTTCCTGTGGTCCTGTGTGATGTGGGGGAACGAAGGGTGCCAGCTTGTTCGCCGCAGTGTGTGACATCCCCAACTCCCCAGCCTTTGGTTCAAGTGTTCTGCATTTCACATTTGTTGTTGAGTTATATGGGGAAGCGGTGAGTGGTACCCAGTTTGCTGTTGTGAGTGTCACCCCCAACTCCCCTGCTTTCTGTTTAAATGGCACACGTAGACATCCAGTTTCTGACCAAGAACTCTTACCCCCTCCCTTGTGAGGTGGAGACCATCGTATTTAAAAAAGCCTCTCTCCCAGAGGCTCTGCCGATCCCCTATAAAGCGATAACCTTTCTCCTGGCACCATTCCTTTAGCCATGTGTTTAGGTCCTTAATGTCATCTATTTTTAGTTGATCTGTGCTTTTGCCCTTTTTCCAGACTGGCAGAACTTCCGAGAAGGCTAGTGAGGATTAAAGAGGGGTCAGTTTTTGCGCTAGTGACATGAAGTGTGTTTTGGTCTCCTCCTTTGTTTGGTTAGCTAGGTCATTTGTCCAGAGGTGTATAACGACATGAGATTCTTTGCCTTCCCTTTCGATGATATTGGCTATTCAGCTTGTGTCTCTTTTGGCAGAGGCATCTGGGAGGCACCTGACTACCATTTTGCTGTCATCCTTGGGTTGCAGATGGGCTTTCACACCATGGATTACGAGGTCCCTGATAATGACTAGTTTAGTTTTGTTTTTTGTTTGCTTGCACCGTTAGATGCAGCGTGATTTTAGCTTGTTTCCTTGAGACTGTCTGGTCTCTGGTGTTCCTCCAGGACCTTGTATCTGTTTTCCAGTGGTATGCCATCCATACACTTGGTGACTGGTTTATAATTTCCTGGTGATTTGCCATGTTTGGCCCTCCGGACCACTTGCCAGCCCTCAGGCTCAATTGTCATAACATGCTGGCTTTGGTGGTATGGGGGTGTAGATGGCACCAGTGAGTAAGGATGTAGTGTTATCCTAAGTTTGTTTATCTGTGCCCAGTCCTCCTGTAGCTGGGACTCGAGGATGGCGATGGTCCAGCAAACAGGACAGGGGGGCCAGGGCACAAGATGTATGCTCTACAAAAGAGTGATCCACATTGTACACAGTGTATGATATCCATGTTTTATTTTTTTTTTTGTTTGTTTTTTTTATTTATTTTTATAGTTTTGTTTTTATTGAATTTTTAGGTTTTATTTATTTTATTGTGGTTATTAGTAATATTTGTTTATGTTTATTTGTTTAACTTTGTATCATAAGTTGCCCTTGCCTGTGGTAATAGGTGTGGCAGGTGTCCTGGTCAGTGTTACTGGGCATGGCAGGTCCGCCTATAAATTTCTGACAAGCCCGGGGTGGGCAGGTTGAGGGGAGGATGGGTGGGTCCTACCTGTTCCCCCTGCCAGAGACAATCAGCTAGTTCAGCACACTGCTGAATTTCTTGTCGCCAGTGAATAAGAAGGTGAAGAGATGCGTCCCGCTGATATTCCTCAGTGCTGGGTCACTGACGGCAGAACCAATATGGTGCCCGAGATATGGCACGGATGTGGAATAGTTGCTCTGTCATGCGTGCTTCCGCTGGATATACCTGCTGTTGGTCAGCCGGCGAGAGTGCAGGTAGAGGGACTGCTTGTGGTTCTGCACCCCTTCAACCAGCCGTTGTTCCTCCTGGCCTGTGGCGAGTGGGAAGAGTACTGTATCTATGGGGTATACATATACCCCTATGCACTGATTTGAAAATGGTGCCCATTTGCTTGACCTCTTCCCTATTTGTCCTCCAGATGTGACATCACAGAACACAGATGCGGAGCTGTGATGGCCTCCAATGGAACAAATGAAAAAGGAACAGATTTATCAGGTACCCAGTTTGTTTTTTTCTATACACTGCACAACAAACAAGCATACGGTAGGCAAAAAAAACCCCAAAGGATTAACAGGCAGCTCTTTCTACCTCACAACAACAATGCGTACTGTATGCACAGTGAGAAATTAGAACAGACTGCGCACACTTCTGAGTCCTTGGTTAAACGTTGAGCCACACACCTGGCTAGTGCAGCAAGCCCAGGATCAACTCTCTAGCTAGCACAGCAAGTTCAATATCAGTATAAGCAAACAAGTAAGCAAGCACTATGTTCAACCTCAGTCCCTCAGAGCAATGGCTATCTGTAAGGAATCCCGTAGCACCGTTTGGTGATCCCTACCCCAATATCAGCAGACAGTCAGAAATCTCAATATTAATATAGAGGGAATACCTGTAAAGTTATTTTGCTTGCTACCAGTGCAGAGCACCCCTTATGATCTCAGATCCCCACCGAGCACCCCTTATGATCTCAGATGCCTGCCAGAGGGTCCCGGTGTTTGTAGAACTGCCGGCTGTGGTGGGAGGGAGGGTGATTCCCTCGTGTTTCCCGTGCCATAGACAATCAGCCTAGTTCAGCACACTGCTGAATTTCTAGTCGATGGTGAAGAGATGCGTCCCGCTGATGTTCCTCAGTGCTGGATCATTGATGATAGAACCAAAATGGCACCGGAGATGCGGCGCGGATGTGGAGTAGTTGCTTTGCCATGCGTGCTTCCACTGGATATACCTGCAACCGGTCGGCCATTGAGAGTGCAGTTAGAGAGACTGCTTGTCGTTCAGTGCCCCTTCAGCCGGCCGTTGTTCCTCCTGGCCTGTGGCGAGTGGTTTCAGCATCTTCCTCCTCCTCCTATGCCGTCTGGTCCCTTGTGGTTTTTCTGGAGTCGGACATCTTTACTTCCTGTTTCCCTGCAACTCCAAAGTCAGTTAATAGGTAACTCTTGCTGTCCCATACTACTTGAAGTTTGACAGTGAACTTTATAGAATGGGGGATATCCAGTCCCTCAGCATGCTGTGAACCCCATCTAATCATTTTTTTCCCTCTGTAGGTAGCGTAGCAGACATCCAGAAATAGAAGAACAGTCAAGAGATTGAAAATATTTTGCCATATTTGAAATTAAATCCTGTGTCCCCACTCTGGACACCACCATCAGGAGCATCCTTGGCAGATTCTCCCACTGCTTTCCTCTTGGTCTGATCCCACATGCTTTAACACCACCAAAATCCATATTTTTCCAACAGAGAGCTAAACTGCTCCCACAGCCAGTCCTTTAGGAAGAGTACCGCATGCTCTCTCTCAGCCCGCTCTGCAAGTCCAGTGACACTCATATTGTGGCTCCATGCTCGATTTTCAAGCATCTAGAGTCAGATGTTCACATGCTGGGCTTCTTTGGCCCTCTGTGTCATGGTGCTCTTACATGTGTCTGAATGCCTCTGAACATCCTCCATTTCAATTTGCAGAGTTTGGATGGAAGTTTCGACAGTCACAATACAACTGGTGAGGGTGTCCGGCTTGTTATTCATGGCCATAGTTGAAACTATTAGTTGTAGCTTATGGCACAGTTTCTTCTGGGACTTCTCCTTCAGAAGCACCATGCTGTGCCGATGGTGTGCTCGGGCCAGCCATCACTCCCTTCCCTCTGTCTTTTCAAGTGCTTCCCGATTACTGACCTCCTTTCGGCTTTACCATTTTCAGCAGGATACTTTCCTCTGCCAAAGTATGCATTTTCTACATGTTTGCTGTCTCAAACTTAACATTTTCAATGTTGAAATGTCTTTTCTGAGGAGCTGATGTGGCAGGCAACTGTTCAGCTCAGACTCCACAGCGTCCCCCCTCAAGTTGCCTTCTTTACAGAAAACAGGATAATAATTTAAAGGCAGTGACTAACAGAGCAAAAAGCAATTAAGAAATATATTTAAAATGCAACATTCTGCTGATATTGTTAAATAGAAACCAACCAAAATGGCAACGCAGTGAAGGAAGGTTAATAGTATCTTTTATTAAACCCTGGCTAGAAATCCAAGCTTGTGGACTGCCCAAAACCTGATCACATGACCACAAATAGATGGCGCTATTGTCTCTACAACTCAGTAATGGGTAGCAGTTCCTAGTAACATGCAATAGGTTGAAAACTATTGCCTGTGAACATCCCATGTGGGCCAGCATCCTTCCGTGTGTGCCTTTCTTGCCATGTCTTGTTACACGTTTCACCTGTACTCACAACAGATTGTTTTTGGATCACTGAAGAGAATACTATGGACTTGCTGATATGGTCATCAGCTGGTCTGAGTCCTTCCTCAAGGACAGGATGCAGAGGGTGGTGATGAGAAATTGTTCCTCACTCTTGAATATCCTGCTGTGTGGTGTAACTCAGGGCTTATCCTCTAACCTATGTTCAAGGCCCCTAGAATTCTGCGGCCGTAGAATTTTGCACAGAACTTGCAGTCCACCGCAGAACTTCTCCAGTGCTGCAGAATTCATTGTTCTTGGTGATTTTTCATTAATATTTCTGTTTATTCATAGCATCTGGTTCCATTCCCCTTTTTATATTCAAAATCCCTCTATGCTCAGAATGTGATGTTATCATTGCTATAACACCATAGATTAGCTAATGAAATGGCCATATTATGCCACAGAAATGAAGGCACTTATCTACCACAGCTCCCACTGCCAGAGGTGGTGGCACAGCACATCAGGCATGGTGATATTTGCTCAACCTGCACTACAGCCTAATACAATTTTCAGTCTTACGTTCTTGCATTAGGGCCAACGTAAACAAAACTTTGTCAATAGCAGAGACCTGTTATCCGTACCTTACTTTGTACAAACTTATTTGTGCCTTTAAGGTATAGAGATGCCATCCGAAATGAATAACTGGTAAAATGAATTTACCTGTCATTTTTAAGTAAAATAAAGTAATTAAGCCCAGAAAAGTGGAATATAATAATGTGTAGACCTGCTGAAAGAACAGACCTGTTAAATAAATAATTGCGCTGTATACATTTTTGCCAGGGTTATTGATTACATATTGTCACTGGTTGATGGAGTCTGCCAAAAGTTATGCAGAAATATGTTCAGGGCCAGCTGCTGGGCCAAAGGGTAGCATGTTGTGTTTCTGTGCCGGCAACTCAGGTTCAGAGGTTAGCTCTGGGAGCTGGCTGGGCAGCACAAGGATTGGGGGAACACATCACTGCTCTGAGCCTGGGAAGGTATGGTGCAGTGTTCTGTCACATGGTGGACACATTGTGATGGGCCGGAGAGCTCCATCTCACAATCAGTTCACATGCATATCATGGCCTGATGGTGTTATGTAATATGTCAGGGGAGGCAGGTTGGCATGAAAAATGAGTTTTGCAAGAACTCCTCTATTCTGTTTATTCCATTTCCAATGGGACTTGTATGAATGAGGATGCAATTTCATGGAAAATAATAAATATATATATATATATATATATATACATACACACACACACATATATACAGTATCTCTCTCTCACACACACACACACACACACACATTTGTATGTATGTTACAGACTGCGTATAAACAGATAAGTGATACACAGTGGGAACCTCGTGAGCGGTGTAGAAAGCACATATAAATATATAAGTGATTCACAGTGGAGACTTCATTAGTGGTATAGCTAACATTCATATAGAAATACCTTATTTATCACATAAGGTCCCCTCTGCATATTTCATTTATGCAACAAGCTAGGTCCTTAAGGGAGAGATATTTATTTAGCTTTTTTAGGCATAAAATTATTTCTAGAAGTCTGTTATTTTTTGAACTAGTGTTACTGTGTTTCCCCCCATCCTGATTGCTGTAACCACTGCCATGAAAGTGAAGTCAGGATGACAAGCTGACACTGTGATATGGTAGTTTGTTAGTGCCGCAGAACTTCCTCAGAAATTACAAACCATCACCTCAGAAGTTCTGCGGAAAATGGTAGTCTTGCCGCAGAACTTGGTCCCACTGTGCCGCAGAAAAGTAGGGGCCTTGCCTATGTTATTCGCAGCATATCCAACTGTATCTGTCATTTGCACCCGGGATGCATAGTGTGGCTCATGTACTTAATCTATGGCTGATCGAGATCCAGAACTGGACATCCTCCAGCTGGCTGAGACTCAACTAGGATAAGATGGAGGTACTGCTGATTAAGCCTGGTCAACAGCACAGTGTGTGGGCCACAGCAGAGAAGACCAGCCTGCTGGCATCTGCTAAGGTGAAGATTCTGGGTGTCATTCTGGACAACAGACTGACACTTGAGGCTCAGCTGTCATCTGTAGTCCAGAGTGGCTTTTACTATCTTAGAAACATCTCCAGGATTAAAGTCTTGATCCCATCGGAAGACCTGCCCTCACTGATGCATGCTTTTGTGACTTACACACTCGACTACTGTAATGTTCTATATCTCAGGGTTGGTGGAGGGGTCCTAAGATGCCTGCAGCTAGTGCAGATCGCAGCGGCCAGGTTACTGCCGGGCTTCCTGAGGTCATGTCATGTGACCCCGGTCCTGCATGACCTGCACTGGCTGTTAATGAAGTGGCAAATCTCCTTCAAGTTCAGTTTGCTGACCTATAAGCCGTATATGGACTGGGTCCAAGTTATCGGAGTGATCTTTTGTCCCCTTACTGCCCTGCTCACTCTCTCCACTCCTTTGAGGTGAGCTCCTAGTTGTTCCCAGGGACAGGCTTAAAACATCCAGGGATCACACTTTGGAGGTGGCTGGCCTGGCCCTGTGGAACTCGCATCCCCGATCTCCGAGAGAGACCTCCTTGGTGGAGGCCTTTAAGAAGGGCCTAAAGACCTGCTTCTTTGGACAAGCTTTTAACATGAGTTAGTACCCACTGGTTTTCTTTTAGCTATTTATGCTGCATGGTTTATTTTTTTTTAAATTACATGAATTTATCTACTTTGTGTTTTATTTTGTGCTTCTTGACTTGTTTTTAAGTACAGTGGCCATAGCCCCTGGGTTTGGTCACTTAACAGATAAACTACTGCAATCCATGCCGTGTAGAACCCCTCCTAGTATCTGCTCCACCAGGAGCGAAGCAACCAATTTTAAAAACGTTTTTATTTTTTTTGCAAACTACACCACCGCTACAATTTTGTTCCTGGCGCCTACCGCTGATGCAGTTACCACTAACCGTCAGCACCACTGCTGTATCTTACCATCACCAGCTTTATGTCTATTTCTGAGGCGAGGTTGTGGTCAATCAGCTGAGACACAGTAAAATGAATCCCCTCAAATTAAAATACAACCCTCATCTTCTTTCCTGGCCAGCCACAGTTATAAGACTGTGGGGGGGGGGGGTGAAGAGCTAAAAAAAAAAATGGTTTAATAAAACAGACAGTAACCCGAGTTTTCAGGATACAGTGGAAAACTCTTGGCCCTCAGGATAAACTATTGACTGCCAAGATACCTACTGTTAGTTGATAGTTCATCCTGAGGGTCAAGATTTTTCCATTATATCCTGCAAACAGCGGTCAATATTTGTATGTTATCATTAGGACAGAGCAGAAAACCTGCGTTATTTGCTGCATGATGCAAATTACTAGGTATTCTATCATTCTGTTTCCTGGCTCTAGTCTCTGTTCTCTAAGCTTCGTTAACTCAAGCACAGAAGTTGTTTATCTTAAAAAGACACACAGGCAAAAGGGAAATGTCCAAATTACACTAAAAGCCATCAGCTATTCCAATGTTCTGTAAAGAAACAGTAAAACAAAAGGGGTATCTTCACCTTCTGGAATTCAAAAATGTACTCCCAATTCAGAGAGACAGACGGAACTACGGGATTTTCATTTAGCAGATAAAGCAGCTTGGCTCCATGGTATCCACATACTGGCCTGAAAAGAATGCAGTGTTTCTTTTTTCCCTCATAAGTACTAGACATTGGAGCAACAAGGATTTGTACACCTTTTCCAGCCACTGAAGACAGGAATTATAGAACACTGAGACAAGCTGGTACATGCATAGTCAGACACAGCTATTTCTGAACTACAGACTATTTCTTTAAGACCTCAACACAGGGCAGAAAAAGAGATCAACCCTAGAAACACAATTCTTTTGAAAAACTAATCATGGAATGATTCAAGGTCAGGAACAACGCATATAGGCCAGCGTTTCAAGCAGGTGGACACAGACAATAAGCCTGCATCCAGATGCACCTGCTGTGTCTTCATCCACTCAGACCCCCCCCCACCACCACCACCACCATAAAGAGCACTTCTTCTGGTGCGGTGTGTAAAATCACTATTTATTTTATTTATTCATAACTTGGATTAAAATACCTTTGAACCAGAGGTTCTTTTACAAAGGTTCCACATCAAACACAAACAGTACAGGGAATGCAGTACAGGATAACAAAAAATGAACATAGGTGATAACAAGAGTGACAGTAATAACAACAAAGGTTCACGTATGTACCACCTAGTTACAATTCATCACATCTGAGGATAAGCAAAAGAACAGCTAGGATAACAAATAAGGCACTTAGGCTGAATAGTGTAATACAACAATTTACATATCATCTCAGGAAAGGAAGGGCAAGATGGAGAAATATGAGGAGTGCTGGTGAAAGAATCACAGGTAGAGACCAGAGGTAGAAAACGGCAGGGGATGGGAAGGAGGGGCGGTTGGAGGAGAGGGAGGAGATGAAAAGAAAAGCAGAAATTAAAGGAAGAGGTGAGGCAGTCAGATGATGACTTTGTCCTGATAGGTGTAGGTGACAGGATTGGGGGGTGAGGGGATGCATAAGATAGAAACTATAAGGTTAGGGAGGGAAGGGGGCTCGGGAGACAGAGGCCCTGGCCTCAGAAAGTGAGATGGGCTTTCGCAGAGGATGTAAAAGCGAGCACAGGACAGGGACCATAGAATTAAGGAGGGCAGTTGCAACTATTTAGTATGGAGAGATGCTGGCGCAATGTACTTTTAAAGGGGCCAAGGGTAAGGTAGTTATTGATCTCGGGGGGAGGTTGCTGAGCCAGGAAGGGGCTCAGAACCTAAAAGATCACTGCCCCTGGGCAGTACGACGGAAGGGGACCAGGAATTTTGATATGGATGAACTGTGGGTGTGGTGGAGGTTTGAAACTGGCAGCAGAAGGGGCAAACTATAGCAGCCTTACCTGCCCCAAAGTCCACTGATGCAAAAATTAAAATTTTTCTGTGGCCACGTTATGGGAGGGAAGGGATCGTAATCTGGTTCTGTGGAGCTGAGAGCACGATCCTTTCCACTTCCAAATTTGGAGACATGCCCCCAAGCTCTCATGTTTTGTGATTTAATGGTGTGGAGAGTGCAGGGGGCGTGCTCCATGGAGCTTGTGTAGGGACTTGTTTTAAAGTCCTTTTTTGAACATTTTAGAGTGTGATTTTAACAAATCAAGGCCACCCCTCAACTAACATGGCCACAGAAAGATTGCAATGTTTGCCCTACAGGGACTTTGGGGCAGGTAAGACTTCAACAGTGGTCCTGGGGGGAGATTTAAAAAAGAGCAGGAAAGGTGTTCTAGAAGTGGCCTAAGTGAACTTAGTGCCTGCCTAGCAGCCTGTGTCCAACAATTGTTTTAAAACGATTTCCTGCCAGCTCCCCATGCATGCCTGCATCCAGTGACAAGAGACCGACTCACCCTTCAGACAGCTGCTATCGATGCAGAGTGGGTTTCAGAATGTAGAACCTCTGTCCCATGTTTTGCAGATACAAAATAAATTGATATCCAAACCTGAAGAGACAGCTACCCAACTGAAATAGCAAAGATAGGCTTATCGATTACTTCCAGCTCAAGAGGAGAGACAGATGTGGAGGAAGGTTTGCAAATGCAGGAGTCTGGGTCACATTTCCTTTGAAACAATGCTACTAGATTATGACGCCTGTATGTGTACTTCTATGTTAAGAGGTGACATTCCAGTGTTAATATCTCAAATGTCTCATGGTTGTTTGGACTGAAGTATGAAGTATTAGTATGGCTGGGGCGGAATCTACAAGCATACTAAATCTTACAAACATATTTAATTTGTTTGTTTTAACAGGAAGCTGACTGGGTTAAGAGTGGTTTTCAGCCATGTCTGACAAAGACAGAAATGAATGAACAGAACTTGAATGCTGTGACAGCAAATTACATATGAATAAGATTACGCATGTGTTCTACATACAGTATTACACACACAGTACGCTGGCACATTCATCAAGGGTCTAAAACCGTGCTTGTGTGAGTACACCGTGACTGATACAGTACTTATATAGATATACAATACATGAGAAAAAATTATGATTTCTTTTCCATATCTAAATAATGGGGTTATTTTAGAACTTACAAAGAAAACTATGGTATTTACAAACTTCAAAATATTCAGATATTTTAGGCTAGCTTCCTGTGCTTTTGCTATTAAAAATGAAAACCAAAAACCTAAGATTTTAAGGTTAAGAATTTCAGAGGAAGATATTGTAAAACAATTGCTGGAAATGGAGCATTATGATTGATTGACAGCATTCTAGAAGGGTTTGGTTAGCAGCTGGAAACTCTCAGGCACAAATGAACAATTAGAATTTTGACTAGATAAAAACATAAAAGTATTTTAGTTTAATGATATCATTAAAGCACTCCAGGGGTTGTTATACACACATACCTTTTACAATACTGTAAGTTAAATTTCCAGCTAATGGTTCCTACTGTATACAGCAACTTCAGGTTTTCAGTTGTTTTTACGTGATTTCTTTTTCCACAGCAATGCTCGGTAAAACAAAATGAAAACATGTCAAATTTAGTATTGCCTCAAGAAAAGGCCTGGTTGGACTTCTGGTGATGTCATGACCTCGCTGGCAGCTTAACTCTTTAGGTCCGTCTAAACCCAAGCACTAGCCTCCTCAAAAGCAGCCAAATTCAAATAAATTCTTCCTGAACACAGACCTCTGAGATATATAATGCCTAGGGAAGTGCCAGCAGTGCATTGTCCCCACTGGACTCTGCAGATGGAGATGGATTCAAGACCGAGGATGAGGATTCCCCAATCTCAACTCACGGCAGCAGCACTTGCATCGAATCTTCCTCCACCAAGGCCTTGCAGCACCAAATGACCCTCATTCTAACTAGGGATGGACGGCTGATCCGCAAAAATCAGACCCCACCCCCCGGATCCAATTCGGTCCTATGGACCCGGATTAATAAGAGCCAAGTGTTGAATTGTACAGAGTCTGGGTTAGTCGGGCGCAAGTTAAGAAAGGGCTTTACAAATATGTCCTGGGGCTGCAGCAGTGAAACAAATACAAAATAAAATAAAATCATTCCATTAGCCTACCTATAGGTGGCGCAGGAGCACGATCAGCGGGCACTCCAGTCAGTCACATGATGGCCAGCACTGCAGGTCATGTGGCTATACTGCTGGACCATCCCCCCACAATTGTCTTACTCGCTCGCTCAGCTTTGCATTTTTTTCGATCATGGGCACGTCACATGAATGAGTGCACCGCGGCTGAAGAATGGAGAGGAGACAGAGATTCGACTGGCCAGATGCAGCCAGATTGACAGGCTAGACTGCCTATTGCTGAATGGGGCCTGCCTGTCAGTCCTGGCAATTGGGTGATATGGTGGGCAGGGCGGAGCAGGAACACTTCAGCTCAGCATTCCTAGTGAGAAACGCCATCTCGGAGCTGATTGTTGGAGAGGACAGATGTGTTTTGACTGTGTCTGAATAAATTGTGTGTGCGTGTACGTGCACGCGCGCACTAAACATACTAGCATTTTTTGGTGAAGAATATAATTAAAAAGTAAACGGAGCATATATGAAGAAATAAAAAATAATTATCTTAGTTTTGGTGGGGTAGGGATGGGCTGAAGTGAGGGACCTCGTGGTGAGGGCGATGGCCATCTGAAGGGCTCCTTGTGGGGAAACAGACAGCTAGCTAGCCATCAATATACAGGCTGCTGGTGGTAAAAAACAACAAAAGGATTAAAATATATATATATTAAATTAGGCAGGGTGTTTTATTGACTGTGTTCACTTTGTGGGGATTGTGGACTGAGTAAAGTGGAACTAGTCTAGTCTAGTCTGCACTGAACAATTAAACATCATCTAAAGAAAAGAAAGTAGCAAGAAAGAGCTCGTTAAAGAGTGGGTGAAGGGCATGTGGCTCTGAGGTCATACATGGCAGCCCTGGTAGGGCAGAGGAACTAAGGAACAACAGAGAACAAAGTTGCAGCAAAAAAAAAAAAAAAAAAAAAGATACAAAAGAAAAAAGAACGCGTGTTTTTTTTTTTTTGTTTTACTAAGAAAAGAAAAATCTAGTTATCTACACTGGTGGGAGGCTGTTTGTTGTGTCTGTGAGAGCAAGCCTGCCCTGGTCCCTGTTAAGCACAAAAACCTGGGAACAACTGAGGACTAAATAAAAAAAAAACTACATAAAGAAAAAAGCATTTTAATTTTTGTTTTTTCAAAAAGATGAAGACTAGCTACAGTGGCTATGAGGCTGATCTTGTACTGAGTGGGTAGTGGACACAGGAACTTAGGAACAACTGAGAGGACTAAATAAAAAAAAACACATATGAGAAAAAGCATTTTTGTGTGTAATAAAAAAAAAAAAACACTAGCTACTGTGGTGGAAGGAGGAGTGTGGCTGTGAGGTCGAGCCTGTACTGAATGGGCAGTGGGCACAGGAACTTGGGAACAACTGAGAGGAATAAATAAAAAAAAAAAAAAACATATATGAGAAAAAGCATTTTTGTGTATAATTAAAAAAAATAAATAACCTGGCTACTACTGTGGTGGAAGGGGGAGTGTGGCTGTGAGGCCGAGCCTGCACTGAGTGAGTGGGCAGAGGAACTTGGGAAAAACTGAGAGGACTACATAATACATCTGCGGTACTGCTACAGTTGAGAAATATTTCCTTGTGTGTAATTAAAATAAAAAGCCTAGCTACTGTGGTGGGAGGGGGAGTGTGGTTGTGAGGCACAGCCTGTACTGAGTGGGCAGTGTGCACAGGAACTTTTTATTTATTTTACCAGGAGAGACACACTAAGTTGAAATCTTGATTACAGTTGCGACCTGAGAGCACAAGGAATTTAAATGACTTGCTCAGGGTCACACAGTATGCAAGTAGGGGCTGTGAGTTTCAAACCCAGGTCTCCAGGTTTGCAGCTCAGAGCCTTAAACCACTGCGCTATACTGCCTCCCAACAACTGAAAGGACTAAATAAAAAAACACATACATGAGAAAAAGCATTTTGTGTATAATTAAAAAAAAAAAACCTAGCTATTGTGTTGGAAGGGGAACACTGGCTGTGAGGCACAGCATGTACTAGTGGCTTGAGGAACTTGGGAACAGCAGAGGACTAAACAAAAACAAAACATATACTGGAAAAAGCATTTTTGTGTGTAATAAAAAAACTGGAAATGTGCACCAGACAGGATGAGGCAGAGGCCGAAATGGGCAAAGGTATGGGGAAACGTATGGCACAAACAACACCGCACAATCTAACTGGTTACAGACCAGTTTCTGGGACTTCATCAAGTAGCAGTAGTGGTTCTTCCACAATGCTGCCCAAACAAACAGGAAAGGTCAAAACTACCTTAATTAAAACTAAAGGAGTGGTCGGCACCACAAGGAGTGGCAAGCCAAGATATGGTGCCTGTGTGTACCGTAGTACCAGTACAGATTTAAATGAAACAGGGGGAGAAATATAGCTCTGATAAGAGTAATGATTATGAAATGGAGGATGTAGACAAGGAGGGAGAAAAGCAGAAACAAATGGAAAGCCAGAATGAGGTAGAGGTGGCAGTTGCACAGACGCAGGATGAATATGATGAGATGGGCAGTTTGGGTAAGAGGAGGGGGCAGTGCATTCAGATTTAGGTTCTGTTACTGGCCTGGAGGAGCTGTTGGATGATGATAATGGTGAAACAGAAAAAGACCATGATGAGCAGCTTCCCAGTGTTGAGAAAGAACAACACAGTGGAAGTAACAAAGGAAGACAGTATAGTATGCCTGGTAATAAAACAAAAAAGGTGACTGTCATCGAGACACAGGTCAGGAAGCATAGGAAAACCAGGAGCAGTTGTAGAATTCACCAAAAATTATTTATTTACACTAGCAGTATCATAAATTAAACTTGTTCGGTATAACTATTTACAAAGGCAAAACAAAATAAAGCTTTCTTTCAGTCTCTGTGTCCCTTGTTCTCCTAATCATCCTTGGAATTGCAGCTTAGCTCTTTTATAAGTCTTTTCAACCCCCACTCTTATCAAGCATCCTGTTTTTGTAAATACCTGGCAGGGCTGCTAGAACACAGTGTGTTTGAGCTGAGAGGCCCCCTTTTGCAGCTTTTGTAAAAGACTCAAACATTTGCACTCAAGTAACCTCTGGAGTTTTCGATTAGATTTTTACAATCATCTCAAATTATAATTATATACATTTCAACAGTAATACTATGCATTTTCCAAACAAAATGGATCTCAATATCAGTTACATTACCATACAATGAATAGCATATATTTTTATATTAGCAGATATGCAAGAGAAGGAAAGACAGACAGCAAGAGAGGACTGAGATACAGTGAGGGGCAAATAATTGTGAGATTGTCGGGGTGATTAAGTCAGAGATCTCACATAAAAATCTGTTTGCGCAACTAGTCAGAGAAGAGACAGAAAAGGAAAGATCCTTGCATTTTAAACACTTTCTCCATAACAAATGGAACAGGGTCCTATTCCACCCTGTCACAGTGACATCTTATGTGTGGTCTTGCTTTTCTCTGGCTGCCAATAATGAGATACGAGCAGTTTGCTCTATATGTAGGAAGACCATCAGCAAAGGGAGCAAAAGAGAGGTGCTTTGGGTACCTCACCATTAAAAAGACATTTAGAGAGATGTCACCCATTACCGCGGACGTGATTATATCGCGGAAAGCGTGATTTGACCCCCCCGCTAAAATATGCGCTCCCCGCAAAATATGCGTACTTACATGGGCTGAGACATACTTCTTGTAGACCTTTGTTGTGCCCACTGTAGATTCCCCCAGCCATCTGTCCCAAGGTGATGCCGCCACAATCCTCTGTGCCTCCCCATCTCCAGAGTACTGCCTCCTGCCCATCATCTTCTCTTGGAGTCCCGACCCACAAAACAAGTCAAATAAAGAAAAATAGAACAAGGGCACTGCATGGGTTTGCTGGTGTGTGACACGCTACTGATGGCTCTGAAGTCAGGTGCGCTCCATCAGGTACTTGGGCCCAAGCCAACCACCCTGGAAGCCAGACCCAGAGCAGTACTCATTAAATTTTTGGATTTTCAGGAGCAGAAACTTAGCCTTTGCAAACCATGGCAAAAAGGGACAGTCCCTTATCAAGAACGCCGCCTGTATTTTGATGCCCAGCCTCCTTGCCACCAGATGGAGAGCTAATGCACCTATTATATGAAAGCTCTCAGACAACAGCAGATCAAATTCTATACCCACATCCCTCCAAGATGGTCACTTTTCCTGATGGTAAACTCACTTTTGGTTCAGCTGCACAGAACAGACATGCTGCAAGATCACGGTCCCTCTCCCACAGCTAATCAATCCTTGACAGTACAGCTTTACCACAAGTTGTGGTCACAGTAATCACAAAGAAAGAACTACAAACAGCAGACAGTTGTGGCCCTACAACAGACTGTGGCAGAACTGAAGCAGTCCCCCAGCAGCACAAACTCAGTGTGCTGACTGTGGAGAAATGAAGATCCACCAACAGACTGTTCCTGCTAGTAGGCCATAGCTGCCCATTTGAGTTTCATTGTTATTGAGGGCTCCAGTCTCCCTTGGGCTGCCCCTGTGTGCTGGTGCATGGTCCCCCCACCTGCTGGGGCCTTTGCTCTTCCCCTCTGCCAGTACCCCCCACCAAAACAACAACCAAAAAAAAACCAGGTGAAGTGTACCTCCCAGTTGGCATGTCCAGGCTCCCTGGGCTCCCCATCCTGTGGCTCGCTCTATATCCCTGGCAGGCAACAACCACAGACTATCCTGTAGCCCAGAAGATGCTATGCAGCCTCTGCCCTAAGTGTCCATGTCAGAGGTTGAGTGGCCCAAGTGGTGAAGCACAACCAAAATTAGCTGCTCAACCCATGCAGTATGGCACACATTAAACTGCGTTTCTCATTGGGGTGCTACCGGTTGTGGCATACACAGTCAAAACAAAAGATCCAGTGCAACCCCTCCCCCCCAAAAAATTGGAAAATCATTAAATGTGCTTTCTGCCTCAAATGGCTACTCACTTATTTCATCCCAAAGGGGGAGTGTGGGTCTCTTAGTCTTACAATTTTGACTGTGTATACCACAACTGGTAACACCCCTATGAGAAAAGCAATTTAATGTATGTTATACTGCATCCAGTCTGCTCTTATCCCTGTCTAACGTAGAAGACCAAGCGCCCAGTGATCATTTGTCTCCTTCCCCTCTTTTATCCCTTCCCCCTGTTGCACCCTCCAGTATACCCATGTGTCTATCCCATCTATAATGCCAGTGCAGAGTAGTTAGGTAGGGTGGGCAGACTGGATGAGCCGCCGGGCCTTATTCTGCCAGAATTATTTACATACCTATGTATCTATCACTGACTCTGCACAGACTGCCTCACTAAGCAATCTTTTGCACCTGTCTACCACCCTCTCTGTTAAAAAAAAAAAAAAGAAAGTACTTCCAGGTGCCATTCTGAAACCTGCAACCTACCAGCTTTCTCATGTTTCCTCTAGCATTTGCACTGAAGATGAACAGTGCCCTGCAGTCTGCTTTGTTTCTTCTCCGTAGAAACGCAAATGTTTCTATTAACTCCCTGGGTTATAGTGAGTACACCATAATATCCATCAGCCTTGCCTTGCGAGTCCTGCCCTGCTGCCCCTTCCTAATCATCACCTTGGTGGCTGTCCACCGGACCAACTCCACCCTATCCTTCTGCAGATGAGGGTTCCAGAACTGCACGTTGTACTCTAAGTGTGGTCTCACCAGGAATCTGTATGGGGGCAGTATTACTGCCTTACATCTACTGCTGATCCCCTGTCTATGCATCCTAACATTCTACTGGCCATGCCTACCGCCATATTTTAAATTGAGCAGATTGTTTTAGGTTCTCAAAAATAACCCCCATCTCTCTCTCTCTCTTATATCTGCTCCACCCACACCTCCATAACCCCGTATTCAGCTCTCTGGTTCTTTGCCCCTATGTGCATGCCTTTGTATTTCTTTGCACTTAACCTTAGCTACCATACCCTGGATCACCTTCCCAACCTCAAGAAAGCCCTCCTGCATGACCCTTATTCCTTCCTCACGATCCACCCTCTCACAGACTTTTGTGTCATCTATGAAGAGGCAAATCTTGTCCCGCATAGCTTCATCTGTGTCACAAATGCAGCTGTTGATAAGCACCAGCCCAAGGACCGACCCCCTGCAGCTCCACCGTTCATGATTGCCCTCACCTCTGAAAACAGGGTTCCCTCTGCCTACAGCCAGTTTCTAATCCAGGAAGTTAGTTTCTCTCCTACATCCAGATCTGCCATGTTTTTTTCCATCAACACTTTATCTCCTGATGCCCCTCCGTATGACGACCCCCCCCGCCTCACTACTGACCTGTCTGGTAGATTTACAGGTTAACCACCTGGAGGTGGCCTGCCACCTATAGTTGTGCTGGGCCTACGGGGGGGGGGGGGAGTCAAGTGGCTAGGGGCATTTTCCTTTCACCTCTAGGACATCAGTGCGCAATGACGCAGGGCAGCTCTCAAAGTCTACCCACGTTCTGCTGCTTCCACTGGCACTGCCACCCAACCTCCACCCGGTGACAGCCAATGGCCGGCACACAGCTTACCCCTCCTCGAGGGAGGAGAGCTGTCCACTGGAAGCTCAATCCTCCCAAACTCGACCAGCCTTCTGTTCCCGAACTCAGGTCGCCGACATGGCAGCAGGCAAGCGCCAGTGGCTGAACCCTCTCCACCACTGGGCTGGATTCAGAGCTGCCAGTTTTTTTTGGCAAGCCTTCAATGCAGGACAGAGTTCAATGCCTTCTTGAAATCCAGGTATTCTCAGAATATGGGACAGTAGCTCCATGTTTTGACTGACTGAGGGACATCTTTTTCAGTGTAACAGTCAATTACTTGGACTGCTCAATTGATACACTGTACAAGCAAACCTCAGGAATTCAATGTTCACCAATCAGAACTTTAAAAGCTGGATATTATGAAGCCATTGCTCAAAATGCACACGGGCTGCCTCTGTTAGTGACTAAGAGGTTTAAGCTGCTGTCTACTATACACAATAATTAAATTTTCAGTTTAAGCCTTTAATAATCTGGTGGCATGAAACTGCTGTGAATGCCCACTGAGTGAAATACACAGCTGGTGTATACCTACAGTAGTAATTTATATGAAAGAGACATTTTTAGCTTTGCACCAGAAACCATTAATCACTTTTCCACAGAAACAGCATACTACACTGCACTTAAACGATACATTACAGATTAACAGTTCTGCATCTTAGACACACAGAAACATTCTGTAGATGTTGGTGGGCAGAAAAAGACTATCGAGTCTGCCCTGATGTCCTACACTGAAATTACTTTGCCCTTCCATAGCTCTCCCTACCCTCGCCTCCCGCTTATTCCGAATGACCCCCTTGAAGACATCCCACTGTGTTTTGAACCTGGATACAGTCTCTTCATTGATCACACTGCTGGGTAGACTGCTCCACCCGGCTACCATCTGCTCAATGGAAAAAAAAATACTTGCTGATGTCCTTCCTGAATTTCCCCTTGCAGCTTCACTTTGTGCTCCTCAACATGAATGACTGTGCAGCCTAGCCCATTATATTGCTGTTTTATTTAATATATTTCTTCCTTTCCTTGTTTCACTGTACTACAAAGTTTTTTGTTATGTTATTCTACCTCTTCACAGTCTCTTTTTGCATTATTTGCCATATTATTGAATTTGAGTAACTGTATTGTCTTACATGTATTCCCCTTCTCTCTCTCGCATTGCCATGCATCTCCTCCCCATACTGCATATTGTAGTACAGTTGTATTCTGATGTATGTATTCACCTTGAATGGAATCTATTGTGTAATCTCCCAGGTCAAACCTGAAAATAGGCATTGTCTGCTTAGTGTGCTTACCTGGTTAACACAAACTAAATAAACAAATATGCCTGCATGTATCAGTATGTTTCTCTCATGTCCAACTTTTTCCTCCTGTCCTCCAAAGAGTACGTGTTAAGACTTTCCAGTCTCTCCTTGAAATACCTACCTTGCTGCCCCAAGATCAGTTCTGTAGATCCCTGCTGAATAGCATCTAACCTATCCCTGTCCTTTCTTTGACGTGAACTTGAAAACTAAATGCAATATTCCAGGTGTGGTGGAACCAAAAGATAGTACAGTGGCAATATCACCTCTTGCTCTCTGCTGTGACTAGTGATGCAATAAACACTGCCCTTGAAAGAATTTGTGATGCCTTTAACCATGCCTGCAGATCTGCACTCAACCAAAAACCAGGCTCCCATCAATGTGACCTCTATATCCCCACCAACTAGCTTACTTTCCAACCCCAATCTGCCCCTCAATGCAACCATCCATATGCAAAGGAGTCCTACTTAGCCAAATGCCCCCAGGTGTTTGTAGCCATGTCTTGCTCATTAGCAACACCTATGGTACTCAGTCCATGGGGGAGAACAAGTTAATCCCACCCCTCAGGAAAACAACACTTGGCCAGTGCTGTCAAAGCTTGAAACTCACTACCCCTAGCAGTGACTGCTACCCGCCACACCTGTAAGTGTGCTTAGAGATTACTAGTCAAGGATTCCACATTCAGTTGCGCTTGTCCTACTAACCTTAACCACGCTGCTTCAATTCCTCATTAACTTATACATAATGCTGTTTGTAACATGACTTTTGACCATCTCAAGATCTACAGAACTTGCAAAGTGGTGCTTGTTTTTACTATTAATGTACATTATTTTCTGTAATTTGTTTGACTTGGACATCTTTGAAAAAGGGCTCTTGAGCTCAAGGGTCTTCCGATTACAATAAATAAATAAATAATGAATCCCAGTATTCTGTTTTCCTTCCCATGTGCTGCACTGCATAGGGAAGAGGTTTTCATATTGTTGCTGATGATCATTAGCAGGTTTCTCTCCTCCTGGACCCCACTGCTGCCTTCAGAGATCCCACAGTTGCAATATTCCAAGACATCAATGATACACTATTCAGAGACCCCACTGACGCACTATCCAGAGACCCCACTGAAGCAATATTAAGAGACCCCACTGAAGCAATATTAAGACCACTGAAGCAATATTAAGAGACCCCACTGCTGCAAAATTAAGAGACACCACTGCTGCAAAATTAAGAGACCCCACTGAAGCAATATTAAGAGACCCCACTGCTGCAATATTAAGAGACCCCACCGATGCAATATTAAGAGACCCCACCAATGCACTATCCAGAGACATCACTGATGCACTATCCAGAGACACCACTGTTGCAATATTCTGAGACCCCACTGATGCAATATTCCGAGACCCCACTGCTGCAATATTCCGAAACCCCACCGCTGCAATATTAAGAGACCCCACCGATGCAATATTAAGAGACCCCACTGATGCACTTTCCAGAGACATCACTGATGCACTATCCAGAGACACCACTGTTGCAATATTCTGAGACCCCACTGCTGCAATATTCTGAGACCCCACTGCTGCAATATTCTGAGACCCCACTGATGCAATATTAAGAGACCCCACTGATACAATATTAAGAGACCCCACTGATGCAATATTCAGAGACATCACTGATGCACTATCCAGAGACATCACTGATGCTCTATCCAGAGACACCACTGATGCTCTATCCAGAGACACCACTGATGCTCTATCCAGAGACACCACTGTTGCAATATTAAGAGACCCCACTGCTGCAATATTAAGAGACCCCACTGATGCAATATTAAGAGACCCCACTGATGCAATATTAAGAGATCCCACTGATGCAATATTAAGAGATCCCACTGATGCACTATCCAGAGACATCACTGATGCACTATCCAGAAACATCACTGACGCACTATCCAGAGACATCACTGATGCACTATCCAGAGACATCACTGATGTACTATCCAGAGACCCCACTGCTACAATATTCTGAGACCCTACTGATGCAATATTAAGAGACCCCACTGTTAATATATTCCAAGACACCACTGATGCACTATCCAGAGACCCCACTGTTGCAATATTAAGAGACCCCACTGATGCAATATTAAGAGACCCCACTGTTATAATATTCAGAGACATCAATGATGCACTATTCAGAGACCCCATTGATACAATATTCTGAGACCCCACTGTTGCAATATTCTGAGACCCCACCGATGCATTATTCCCAAGACCTCACTGATGCAACATACCATGACCTCAGTGATACAATATTCTGGGACCCCAGTGATGCAATATTCCTGGACCCCAGTGATGCAATATTCCAGAGCCCCAGTGATGCAATATTCCAGGGCCCCAGTGATGCAATATTCCTAGAACCCATTGTTGCAATATTTTGGGGCCCCAATGCTGCAACATTCTGAGAGTCCACAATGCAATATTCAGAGACCCCACTACTACAATATTCCAAGACCTCAGTAATGCAATATTCAGAGACCTCACTGTTGCACTGTTCTGACACATCACTGATGCATTATCCAGAGACCCCACTGTTGCAATTTTCTGAGACTCCATGTGGTGCAATATTTAGAGCCCCCACTATTGCATTATTCCAAAACATCAGTGATGTAGTATTCCAAGACCCCACTGTTGCAATATTCTGAGACCCCACTGAAGCAATATTCCGATATCACACTGATGCACTATTCATAGACCCCACTGTTGCACTATTCAGAGACCTTACTGATGCAATATTCCAAGACCCCACTGATGCACTATTCCATGGCCCCACTGTTGCAATATTCAGAGACACCACAGATACAATATTCCAAGATCCGACTGTTGCAATATTCAGCAACCCCACTGTTGCAATATTCAGGATATCCTACTGATGCAATAGTCCAAGACCCTACTGATGCACTATTCCATGGCCCCACTGTTGCAATATTCAGAGACACCACAGATACAATATTTCAAGACTCCACTGTTGCAATTTTCAGCAACTCCACTGTTGCAATATTCAGGAGACCCCACTGATGCAATATTCCGAGACCCCACTGTTGCAATATTCTGAGACCCCACCACTGCAATATTCCAAGACCCACTGAAGCAACATTCCAAGATCCCAATGATGCAATACTCAGAGATTCCAGTTATGCAATATTCTGAGACCCCACTGATTCACTGTTCCAATACCCCACTGATGCAATATTCTGTCTGCAGATTTTTGTTACCAATGTGTACCACACTGCACTTTCTGGCTGCTTCAACCTCTCTAATCCCTTTTCATGCTTTATATTGCTTCCTCGCTATCTATGCTACCACAGAGTTTTGTGGCATCTGTGAACAGACTTAGTGTCTTTACACCCCTCTCTAATGGAATGTTTCTAGAGAGTAGCGAAATGTTTGCCAATATGGTATGGGACAGTGGTGGCAGGGGCAAGCTGTAGTCTTTCATGAAAAAAAGAGGATTTTGAAGGATGTGCTAGAACCAGTTGGGAAGGTCTGCAGTATTGGTTCAGTGGTAGAGAATCACAACCCTAGACAACATCCCTGAATTAAGAGAAAACATACAAATTTAAGGTGGGAGGGAGGAAGTAAGTAAGTCATTCAATCCATCAAGTTATTTTCTCAACCAACTCAGTGGCCTTTGAGCAATGAACAAAAAGATACATGTGAGTAATAAAATGGCGCTGAGGGTTGAAGTGCTGGACACCACACCTCGTGCTACGCCGGTGACCCATTTTCAGGAATGAGCCCGGGTTGTTGGGAGTTGGCGGGGGGGGGGCAAGAAGTGCGACTGAGCTGCTGCGAGCTGGCTCTCCTCTCCCGGGGAGGGATGAGGGGTTTCCCTGGCCCTTAGGACAGGTGGCAGTTTGGGCAAAAGGGAGCCCAGCGGCAGCCATGGGGTGGGGCGGAAGGGGCCAAGCCAGTACCCGGCGTGCATGCGTGTGCGCCTCCATGTGCACACACGGCCATGTCTACTGGGGTCCCTGGATCAGGGAGAAAATGCTAAAATGTAACTAAAAAAAAGTGAGTAGTAAAAACATTAAGTTTGGAGGAGAACCTCTTTTTGTGGGGTAATCATTATATCTTTCTTCAAAATTAGCTCAGGGTGAAGGCGAGCAGTTCCCACACATTTACTATGTCTCCCGACTTTGACACACTGATGCACCCCACTGTTCTCTTCAACCATTCAGCATTCATGTGACTATATGGCATAGAACTATCATGTGTTGTACACTCACATTACTGATGCAATTTTGCTGCCAGTGTTTCAGATGTCCACGTCATGATGATGATCCATATCACTCACTATTGTAACTCGTAAAACATTTAACACAGGAGCGTTGCCAAGCTGCACTGGGCTAAACAACTGCTCACTGGTGTTAATATCGACATGGTTTTCTTTTTAATCAATTTTATTTTGGGATGATTGTATTTACAAGGGCAAAACATCTTCAGGATGCTGCAAATACTGAACTGAAATCATGATTGTTTAATTCCTACTGCTCTATGTAACCTGTGTTGCATGAAGTTATACTGTCTGTAGAGGAATTGACCGGGTTTGCCCTTGAAAATGGACACTTGCTGCTCAAGGGCCCTCCTGGAAATTTGTATGTATGTATTTATTTATTTACTTAAAAATTGGTAACCAGGAAAGGCACACTAAGCTGATGCTCATTCTCAGATACAACCAAGGGGAGAGGGGAATGGGAGTAAAGAAGGACTATAATTACAAAACATTAGAGTACCATTACATAGACAGTATTCCAGGTGAACGAGCAATATGCTGATCAAGTAGGTAAACAACAGCATGGCTTGTCCAAGTAATATGTGGGATAGGCATACAAGAATAAAATAAAAGTACACAACGCCTGTTGGGGAAGGTGACAGTGCCATGAAGTTCGTAAAAAGACTGCAGGCAAAGTCACAATTAGCCTAAATAAAGGGAGGGGGGATCATAAGTAGGAGGGGGAACAGAAGAAAGGTGAAGAAGAGTCAAAAGGGGGTTGAGATGGAGCAGGAGGGTGCCCTAGCTGGGATCTAAGGTCTGGGAGTGAGGAGAAGAGGTGGATGGAAGAGGGGAGCAGGTTCCAGAAGAAGGGGAGGTGGCAGGAGAAGGCAGCCTGCCCAGCAGAAGAATGAAGGTGGGGAATGGAGAAGGTACGATAAATCTATTTGATATGTGCCATATTTTAGTTGCTGCATTGACAGGAGAATCCAGTTTTGGACTGATGATGGCATTTGTTTTACAATTTATGTACTTAGGATAGTCAGCTGAAAAGTAGCATCTTATTTTCAGTAAGGTCCTGCTTCTACCCATTTCCACAGCTGAGTGAACTGGGGCAATGGAAGGTTAAGTGACTTGCTCTAAGTCACATAATGAGTATCTGAATGTAGGGGGGTAATATCTCCTGGTTCCTAAGTCGGTGTTCTAACCACTACATCATACTAGATCATTCTACCCTTATATTGTATCTGTGACCGATTTAATATTTGTGATAATATATCCATTTCCTGCTGGTGAATTAACTTGAACCAGTTTGTTAGTTGCAAGTTAATACATCTAAATGTATTATAAAATAAATGCCCACATCTATTTATAAATACTGTAAAATGCAATGCAAATGACTCCACAAGTTGTTGAATCAGAAAACCCCGAACTTCCTTTTTAGGGCTGCAGGTAGGTGGAGCCTGTAGCCCTCTTGCATTAACTCTAAAAATGAGCTACCGTGGAACTTCCTTTTTGGACTTTTGGAGGTATCCCTCCACAACTGCAAAATACTGTGCTCCCCCTCTGATTTTTGCTATTTGCTGCTCTGTATTAAAGGCATGGGGGATACTGCTTTGCCTCCCAACTTCTCAGGATATAAACAAAAAAAAAACACAACTTTGGAAGCTGTTGTCATTTAACCCTTGCAGGGATGCAGAATGAGCATCTCTCCAGCTCAGTCAAATGGATTCATTCTAGTTCTTTCAGCAGTCTTGGGGTTAACTCATTATCTCCTTACTTTAAATGAATACTGACCCAGTAGCACATGGCTAAATAGGCACATGTGTTATGTGGGAGACAGAACAATACTGCAGCTAGCAGGAGACAGTCCAGAAATTGATGGTCCATAATTACAGGCTTTGTTTATAAAAGTAAGAAAACAATATTTCAAATGTAGAAAACAAGGTTCAAATGTTTTATTAGTTTAACAGGAGTTATAAAAGTTTGTTTAATGAGATGTTTTTGAAGTACTGGCAAGTGGGCAGGATGGCACAATGACATTCACAGTAGCCTATTTGAATACATAATCCCCCACCACACTTTCACTGTTGGACTGCTGACTGTCCTTTCTAGGGCCCCCCCCACAGGGACAGCAAGCAAGATTTTATCAGTTGCTTGCTAGAAATGCGATTTGTTCCCCAGCTCTGAAACTGACCTGTGCCCGCAAAAGATAGTGTTGGACTAGGGAAATACAGAGACGCAGACAAAGGAAGTGTATTGCAGAATTCCAACAATGTCGGTCATATAGGATTGAACTACCCACCCTCTGTGACACAGGATGCCTTATATATAAGAAAATAGCCTATGTAAGAAGTAGACTCGGACTCCCCCACCCCAGAATCTTTACATATGCTAATTTCTTCAGCCTTGAAGCTGGGAGTCATCACGTAGGAATTTTTACTGTCTACTGCTGTCAATACTCCCACGTGTCTAAGTTATGTAGTTTAAAATAAATTAGAAATACAAAACCAGTCATACAGAGGATATGACTTCAATAGCTTTTTTTTTTTTTCCTTTTTGTTTGTTGTCTATTATTTGTCCAAAATAGAAACATAGAATTCGACGGCAGATAAGGACCGCTTGGCCCACCTAGTCTGCCCATTTCCCTGCCTAAGGGATAAGCTGCAGATCCTAGTTAACCAACAGCCTACTTCCTCCTACCCCCCACTAGAATTTCTTGAATTCCCCCACTGTTTTTGACTCTACAACCTCCTCAGGAAGGCTGTTCCATGTATCCACAACCCTCTCTGTGAAGAAATACTTCCTCACATTACCTCTGAGCCGTCCCCCCTCTATCTTCAAATTGTGCCCCCTTGTTTTTGCACATCTTTTTTTCTGAAAGATGCTACCCTCTTGGACTTACATAGAAACATTGAATTTGACAGCAGATAAAGACCGCTTGGCCCACCCAGTCTGCCCACTTCCCTACCTAATGGATAAGCTGCAGATCCTAGTTAACCAGCAGCCTACTTCTTTCTACCCCCACTCCCTAGAATTGCCTTATGGCTGTCCCATGCATGCTTGAATTCAACAACTGTTTTTGACTCCACAACCTCCTCCGGAAGGCCGTTCCAAGCATCCACAACCCTCTCTGTGAAAAAATACTTCCTTACATTACCTCTGGACCCCCCTCTATCTTCAAATTGTGCCCCCTTGTTCTTGCACACCTCTTTTTTTGAAAGATGCTACCCTCTTGGACTTTGTTGATTCCCTTGAGGTACTTGAAAGTTTCTATCATGTCCCCCCTCTCCCTCCTTTTCTCGAGGCTATACATATTAAGCTCCTTTAGTCTCTCTCTTCATATGTCTTCCGGTGCAGACCCTGCACCATTTTAGTTGCCCTCCTCTGGCCAGCTTCCATCTTGTCTATGTCTTTGCGGAGATGGGGTCTCCAGAACTGCACACAGTACTCCAGATGTGGTCTTACCAACTGTCTGTACAGAGGGCCAACAACTTCCTGTTTTCTACTGGTGATGCCTCTCCCTAAGCATCCCAGTATCCCCCCAGCCCTCCTTTCTGCCTTCTCACATTGCTTGTCCACCTTTAGGTCATCTGATATGACTACCCCAGGTCCCTTCCATTTTTGTTGTTGTCAGTATCTCACCCCCATTGTGTACTCTTCCCTGGGTTTTGTTTCCCAGGTGCATTTCTTGCACTGAATCTAAGCTGCCATACATTTGACCGTTCCTCCAACCTTGCCAAGTCCCTTTTCATCCTTTCCACCCCACCTTGTGCATCAACCCTGTTGCAGATCTTTGTGTCATCTGAAAGAGACATACTTTCCTTCCAGTCCCTCTGCAATGCCACTATATAAAACATTAAAAGGACTGGCCCCAGTACTGAACCCTGCGGTACCCACTAGTAACCCTCCTTTCTTCACTGTGGACTCCATTTACTATTACCCTGTGTCCTGTTGTCCAACCAGTGTTTTACCCAGGCTACCACCCTGGGACCCACTCACAGGCTGGCTAATTTGTTTATTAATCTTTGAGTGGGACTGTGTCAAATGCCTTGCTAAAGTCTAGGTAGGCCATGTCCATAGCCCCTCTCTGGTCTACTGCTTTGGTCACCCTGTCAAAGAAATCAATTAGATTTGTCGGACATGACCTTCCCACTGTGAATCCATGCTACCTTGGGTCCTGTGCCCCACTGGCCTCTAGGTACTCAGCAATTCTTTCCGTCTGAAGTGATTCCATCATTTTCCCTACCACTGAGGTCAAACTGACAGGTCTGTAGTTTCCTACCTCTGTCTTGCTCCCACTTTTGTGAAGGGGAATCACATCCACCCTCCTCCAGTCCTCAGGTATCACACCATCCTCCCATGATTTATTAAAAATGGTAGTCAGTGGTGTTACTAGTTCTTCCCTTAGTTCTTTTAGAATTTTGGGGTGAATCCCATCAGGCCCCATTGCTTTATCCACCTTCAGTTTTAAGAGTACTTTCAGAACCCTTTCTTCTGTGAAAGGATTAATATCAACCCCCCTATCCAGAGTGCTTCTATTGACCGGATTAGGCATTTCCCACTCCTTTTCCATTGTAAATACTGAGCAGAAGTATTCATTCAGTATCCCTGCTTTTTCACTGTCGCTCTCTGCCCAACCACCTTCCTCTTTGTTCAGCCTCAGTATCCCTGCCTTAGTCTTTCTTTGCTCCCTAATGTACCTATAAAAGGTTTTATCCCCCTTCTTAACCAAGTTGGCTATCTTTTCCTCGGTTTGGGCCTTTGCCATTCTGACTGCCTTACCCACTTCCTTCTGCTTTAACAGGTACAGTTCTCTGTCCTGCTCCTTCTGTGTTTCCTTATACTTCCTGAATCCTATCTTTTTCTCCCTTACCTTACCCGCCACTTCTTTTGAGAACCATAGTGGTTTTTCTTTCATTTTGATTTGTTTATTTGCTTCACACAAAGGCTTCTTGCCTCTGTGATGGCGGTCTTGATGTTTCCCCATTGTTGCTCCACCCCACCTTCTTGTCTGTTTGGTAGTGCTTTTCTGAGGCACTCTCCCATTATGACAAAATCAGCCCTCCTGAAGTCCAGTACCTTCACTTTTGTGTGGCTTGACTCTACAGCTAAGTTTATCGTGAACCACACTGTTTGGTGGTCACTTGTTCCCAGATGGCTACCCACTTCAAGATCAGAGATCCACTCTCCGTCCCCATTTGAGAGTACCAGGTCTAAGATTGCTCTCTCCCAAGTGAGTTCAAAAACTAGCTGTCTGAGGCATGCCCGCATAGGGCATTGAGAATGGCCCTGCTCTTGGCTGCAGTAAAGGTGCTCCAGTCAATATCTGGCATATTCAGGTCCCCCATCAGCAATATCTCCCCTTTCTCTGTCATCCCAAGGATGCCTTCTATCATTTCCTTGTCCATTTCCTCCCCCTAAGACGGGGGTCTGTATACAACCCGTGTGGATTGTGGAGCCATTTTCAGTCTTCAGGGTGACCCACAGTGCCTCCTCTCCTCCCTGTTTATCCTTTAGTTCTGTTGCTTTGATCCCTTCCCTTACATAGAGAGCTACTCCTCCTCCTCTTCTTCCCTCCCTGTCCCTCCTGTAGATTGTTTACCCTGGTATGTTGACATCCCAGTCATGGTTCTCTGTGTACCATGTTTCTGTGGCTGCCACAATATCCAGGTATCCCTCTTCCATCAAGGCCACCATTTCAGTGAGCTTTTTACCTAGACTATGGGCATTGGTACTCATTACCCTCCATTTTATTATGGGTTTATTTCTTTTTGCCCCATCCCTGTCCCTACTGCCTTTGTCTTTTTCTCCATTTACCCCTGCCCTTCTCCATATCAACTGCTCTATCTTGGTGTTTACCTTACTAATTACCCTGATTTTTGGGTAAGTATCTGTTTATAAGTGTATGAGTCCCGTTTGATAAATGAATGCTCTGTTATGCCATGAGGCTCCAAATATCAGTACTAGATGTTATCAAGTCAGTGTCTTCAGCAACTAGTTATTCTTTTGGTAACAAGGTAAGTCCCACTAGGCCCAGGGCCTGTTTTCAGGTGCAGCCCAAGGACACTAGGAAGGTTAAGTGACTTACTCAACACAGTATGCAAGAGGAGGTTGTGGGTATCACAGCTCATTACTCCAATGTCTAGGCTGTTCTGCCAGCCCTATGCTGTGATTTAATAGCCCCACACAGTCCCACTACATAATGCAATAACACAGTGACCAAGCAATAGAAAACGGCATACAGGAGTAAAACACAAACAAGGGATATGGGATAAGGTTTATTAGGGAAGGTAGAAACAAGGCTCTGGGGAAGGAAAGGGAAGGGAAGGGCTAAAAATCAAATAATTGGCAATCCCTGCGATCCCCTCTCCACCTCATCACTCACCCCTCATCCCTGTCAGTCCCCTCACAGTCCCAGCTAACAGGCACAGCAATTATACTATCCCCACAGTCCCTAACAGCCCCTGTATTCTACTGGGTAACACAGCTGTTGAATCATCATAGGCCCACTGTTTGATGTAGATGCTGCTATTTAACTTGCATAGTTATTACGTTTAAAATTAAAGGGATCACTATTTGTAATCCAAAACAAGGCCAAATGGCAAAAATGCAGGTCTTCTACCTGGGCACTCCCAAAAGAGACAGTCCAGTCCTGTCTTAACTATCTAACTAAAAGGATTGGGACAAAGGTCTGATTCAGTACTCGTGGTATGCAGATCAAATCAGACCCTGAAAGGTGTCAGATGTATAATGCTGGTCTCCCTGGTGTGCAGTAGCTGCAGGTTGCATGCTGTGGCTCTTTACTGTATCACAGCGGACATAGTCACATGAGAGGCTTGTAGGCCTGTGATGATACAACAACTGTGGCACCCAGCAGAATATAGGGGAGCTCTTAGGGACAAGGAAGAGGAGAAAAAAAGGATAGTGGTGGCAATTTACCCTTATGGCTGGGAGGTAACTGCAAGCTGCAGCCCCTTCCCCCGCTGGCAACACTGTCTGTTGGGGACCTACCATTGAGCTTTGCATGGGACCCCAGCAGGGCAAAAGCTTCCACTGGCTGAGGGAAAGAGAGACACACAAAGACAGACAGAGACTCAGCTGTTGCGTGCTTTGAAGAAATGAAGAGTGTGTGTGTGTCTCTCTCTCTTTTCCTGTATAGCAGCACCGCTCGGGAAAGTCAATGTCAGTGAAGTGTTGTGAGCAGTGTCTGTGGCTCTGTCATCTTTCTCAAGGTATGTGGGCCACATAAACACAGAGGCAGCTTCTGTGAGACACACAGACATATGTACTTTAATGGGCAGACTAGATGGGCCAAGCGGTCCTTATCTGCCGTCAAAGTCTATGTTTCTATGTTTCACTTCGCACTGCAAAGGCAAGTATGCAAAGTACATGTTGTATACAATGCTGCAAATTCAAGGGCCTTTCTACCAAATTCCTACTTCCTCCAGATAACTGAGAAATATGGTCTTCGACTCTATTCACTGCCACTGGACAAAGTTTAAGACTGACTCATCAGCTACAGGCCTTACTAGAAAAATAATTTTAATAGTATTTAGTCAATCAAATAATTAGCTGCAGCCAGTAAACACATTTAACTGGTGGTACACATGTATGGTCATACTGTATTACAAAATCTTCTCACTAAGGGTTAGAAAAATAAGCCATTGGCAACTTCTGTCTGGCTTTAAACCCATACATTTGGTTCAGCTTCCAGAATTCAGCAAAACTATTTCATCTACAAATACAGTCACTGTCATGGTGCAAGCTGACCACAAATAGGAGGTAAGAAAGTGTTAAAGGTCAGCCATATACAGTGCATGAATTATCATCTCTTACTAGTTGCAGATGCTGTTGGCATGCATCTGCTGTGAACTGCTGTTTGTGGTGTTGAGACAAAGCCTGCAAATCCCACCCAGACAGCCGCAGCCCAATGTGAGCTACCGTAATAGTTACTATTCATCGCTGACCTCAAGACATGCTATATATCCCCATGTGTCTCTGGCTTTACATGCATGCCACTTGCTATATTTTTTCTGTGTCTGACTAGATTGATTTTCAAATTCCATACGCATAAACCCCCCCCCAAAAAAAAAAACAAGTTATGCATCAAAAATCCTAAAAATTAAAGGATATTAAATGTATAGCATTACATTGCATGTGAGGGGTCTTCATTAACTGATACAAACTCTGTGCACTCTGTGCTCTCAGTGGCACACCAGATTATATGAAGCTTGTTGCTGACGACAGTGTGAAAATTATTAGCACTGTCATCAGAGGAAGGAGTTGCCTCACTACTGCTGAGGTGGTATGCCAGACTCTGGGGCCAGTGCCAGTGGGAAAAGTCCAGATAGACTTGCCACCAGGAGATATAGGAGTGGGACTAGTAGTAGATGTTTAAGCAATAAGATATCACAGTGTGTTAGTGGGAAAGTTACCTGTGCTTCCTTTTGTGGTGCGGCATGAGGTGCAGCCATATGCCTTAAACCACATGGGAAATGGGTAAATCCCACAACAACCCTTGCCATGGAGTGCATTATGGTGATAATAAAATGAACCCAGTTGTGAAAAACACTAAAACACAAAATTAATCAATACATAATGATGCAATGCATCCACCGGTCAATAAAATAGTCCTTAATTCAATTGTTTTGTGCAGCTGAAAGTAGATTGTGTCACAGAAGTTGATTTCTCCTTGTCTACCTGATTCCAATACATGTGCTTTTAAGAACTACATAAGCTATTTTTAAAGCACTTAGACTCTACCTTCTTTTCCCACCCTGTTTCTTTTTTTCTCTTTCTTTCACCCAACCCAACAGGTTTGTACCTTTGACAAAGCCTGGCAATGACAGGCAAGGGAAGAGGTTTGGCAACTGGGCAGTCACACAACAAGAGACATGAATTCCACACTGAGATGCCAGAGTCTAGTGCTGGCTAGCATCAGGTTCTGGTGGTATGGGACTCAGTTTTTAGATTTACAGACTGAAAGATGTTCAGGCATTATTCAGAGACCTGCTTGTTGTGCTTCCTGCCAGGTGCTAGGGCTATGGATCTCACTTCAAATTGCTGGTGGGGATAGAGGGAAAAACTGGTAGCAGCTGTTCATACTGGGGAGCCTACAACACCCATTTTCAGGCCAACAGTAGGTGAAAAGATCAATATGGACCCTTTTCTCTAACAAAGCAAATACAAATTTGTTGCAGACAGGAAGCCACCTTAATTATGGCATCAGAGGTAGCTGTAGCCCACTCCCACGGTCTTAATGTAACAGGGTTGTGCTCCTACACACTTCTTTCCATGGCAGTTCATAGGGAGCCTGAGGACTGGAGGAGGGCCGATGTGATTCCACTTCACAAAAGAGGGAGCAGGGCAGAAGCACAAAACTACAGACCTGTTAGTTTAACCTCAGTGATAGGGAAAATGATGGAATCGCTTCTGAAGGAAATAACTGTTGAGTACCTAGAGGCCAGAGGGGCACAGGACCCAAGGTAGCATAGATTCACAGCAGGAAGGTCACGTCAGACGAATCTAATAGATTTCTTTGAGTGGGTGACCAAAGCAGTATATCAGGGAGGAGCTGTGGACATGGCCTGCCTAGACTTTAGCAAGGCATTTGACACAGTCCCACACAAAAGATTAATATACAAGTTAGCCCGCCTGGGAGTGGGTCCCAAGATGGTAGCCTGGGTAAAGAATTGGCTGGAGAACAGGACACACAGAGTAATAGCAAACGGAGTCAACTCAGAAGAAAGGGGGGGTTACTAGTGGGGTACCGAAGGGTTCAGTACTAGGACCGGTCCTCTTCAATGTCTTTATAAGTGATATTGCAGTGGGACTGGAAGGAAAAGTATGTCTCTTTGTAGATGACACAAAGATCTGCAACAGAGTTGATACACAAGGTGGGGTGGAAAGGATGAGAAGGGACTTGGCAAGGTTGGAGGAATGGTCAAATTTATGGCAGCTTAGATTCAATGCTAAGAAGTGCAAGGTAATGCACCTGGGAAACAAAAACCCAGGGAAGAGTACACAATGGGGGGGGGTGAGATACTAACAACAAAAATGGAAAGGGACCTGGGGGTAGTCATATCAATGTGAGACAGCAGTAAGGAGGGCTGGGGGATACTGGGATGCATAGGGAGAGGCATCACCCGTAGAAAACAGGAAGTTATTATCCCTCTGTACAGACAGCTGGTGAGACCCCATCTGGAGTACTGTGTGCAGTTCTGGAGACCCAGTCTCCGCAAGGACATAGACAGGATGGAAGCTGTCCAGAGGAGGGCAACTAAAATGGTGCAGGGTCTGCACCGGAAGACATATGAAGAGAGACTTAAGGAGCTTAATATGTATAGCCTCGAGGAAAGGAGGGTGAGAAGGGACATGATAGAAACTTTCAAGTGCCTCAAGGGAATCAACAAAGTCCAAGAGGGTAGCATTTTTCAGAAAAAGAGGTGTGCAAGAACAAGGGGGCACAATTTGAAGATGGGGGCAGCCTAGAGGTAATGTAAGGAAGTATTTTTTCTCAGAGAGGGCTGTGGATGCATGGAACAGCCTTCCAGAGGAGGTTGTGGAGTCAAAAACAATGGTGGAATTCAAGAATGCATGGGACAGTCATAAGGCAATTCTAAGGGGTGGGGGTAGGAAGAAGTAGGCTGTTGGTTAACTAGGATCTGCAGCTTATCCATTAGGTAGGGAAATGGGCAGACTGGGTGGGCCAAGCGGTTCTTATCTGCCATCAAATTCTATGTTTCTAAAACTATGCCAGTATGTTTACTATTACTGAGCTTGACTCTACATAGTCATTTGTTTTAAAACGTTTCCAATATTTCTTTGTAACAGTATTTTTTAAATTGTTTTCTTAATAATTCGGCGTCACGTGTGAATATTTCTTAGTTCCATAATTAACTGAATGGGTACTCTTTAGTTTTTGATACATTCTAATAACAATATACTTGCGACCATTGGTGAGCTCCCTTATATAGTCAGCATGCACTATACTACTTTAATGCAGTACTTCTGCATTTACTTCCACACATGCACAACAGACTCTGGTGCAGTGAGAGCATGGCAAGAGCTTAGAGTATTCTTTTACTCAATTTTGCCACACTTCCCTCACTCTGAGCAGCTGTATCGGCTCTGACCAGACTTTGTATATTTTTGTAAACATCCCGCTGCTGCCACTTTTTTCATTTTACTACCTTTTGTCTTGCACTTTACTCCACCCATTCCAAACATGTGTCATAATTGTGAACTGATTAACAAGACAATTCAAATCGAGATGTAACGTTTATTTGGGGGGTACAGTCTCCCAATACCCCATCCTGTCATAGCTGACTAACCTTTAGTGGGGGCCTGGGCTGAGGGTGATTAATCTTGCATACCAAGGTGCTTCCAGAAAGAGAATGAATGGTAATGGGTTACACGGTGGCAGGGTACAACTCTCTGAGAAGCTGTCCCTATCCATTTCCCTCCCCAAGTAGCCCTCCCCAGCAATACCACACCAACAGATAAACAGACCTTGGTAATACAAGGTGAACAGGAACACACATCACCTTTCAGGCAGGAGTTGAATATCTGCTCTGCCCTTCCTCATGAGACAGGATCATAACAAGGCTATGTTGAAAATTTGGTGTACAAATATTACAAAACAACAAATTTATGAGCCTAAAGTTACATTTTGCTAATGCAGACTCGTAACTTTGGTAATTTTCAATATTTTTACACCAAATTCCCCACCTGCAGCCCTATCAGCTCTGGCCAGAGTTTGTTCTTAGTACAATGACAATCTGAACCCATAGTCCATTGTGTGCAGTTTCATTATAAAGAAATCCACATTCAAAAAATCATGACTAGGCTGCCATGTGGTCTACATTCTGCAAAAGTTTCTCAAAAACTGACAGGTCTTCCCATGGCTTACAAGTGTGAAGTATTCTCCAATTGTTGATACATAAAACAGTATGTGCAATGGCACTTTTACTTTAAAATAATGATATACAGCCTTGTAAGCATAACAGAGATGACCATTTCCCCACAAAAGATCCCTCATTAAATTCCTTAAATATCCTCTTTGAAATACATATCAACATATACTGTACATATCCATGCAGATGACCCTGTTCTTTATGCCTCCAGCAACTCCCCCCCTCTGATGTGGCAAACAGTCTCCAGCTGGTCTTTGATACAGTTCAGCTCTGGTTTTGTTCAAATCAACTATCCCTCAATGCCACGAAGACGGTCTCCATGATGGCAAAGGCTTTCTCGGCTTATTGCTCCCCCATCCTTCCACACCCTTGTCTAGACCACGATTAAGCATGTCACCTCCTTCAAGTATCTTGGGGTCTGGCCTGACCAACACTTGACATTTCTGGACATGTGGACACCAACCACAAAAAACTGTACCCCAAACTGGGTGCGCCGTACAGACATTGTGGCTGCATTCCCTTGCCAGCCTGCCATGCCATTGTCCAGAAAATGCTTCTCCCAATCTTTGACTATGGTGACATAGTCTACAGTGCAGCCCCAAGACCACCCTAACCAAATTGGACACCCTCTTTCACTCCTTCTGTCATTTTGCTTTTGACTGTTCACCCCGTACTCGCCACTGTGACCTCTATACTTCCCTCTCCCCCCCCCCTTTGAAGCCAGATGCCTAGCCCACTGTTCCTCCTTTGTTTCGAAATACTGGCTTGGCTCGCTCTCCTTCTACCGCACCTCGATACCATTCCCTTCCCCCTCCTTCTACCTACTCCTGTCGCAACTCTGGCTACTGGTCCCTTGCCCTCCCCTCTAGGTCAACCACTGCTGGACAGTCTGCTTTCTCCTACTGTTTCCCTAAACTGTGGAACTCCCTTTCCTTATCCATCCACTCTGATCCATCCCTTTAATCTCTATCTTTTCTACTTCTAAATTTCATCTCCCTTTCCTGCAACTGCACCTGATCCCACTTCTCTGCAACACTGCTCTCCTACTGTCTCCCTCCCCCTCTCTGTCCCCTAGCCACCCAGTTCCCCCAACACCTCCTCTAACTTCAGACCTATATCCTACATCTTCTCCCTATATTCCCTCCCCCCTTTCTGTCCCATAGCCATCCCCCTACCCACTCTGTTTTCCCCTATCCCCTTTAACCTCCAATTTATATTTTCTCTTTCTTCTCCCTAAATGCCTCCTCTTTCACCATCCACCTCCTCTCCTTTTCCTTGCCTCCCCTACCTCTCCTGTACCCTGCAACACACAAACAACCCTACTGTGCTACTCCCTCATACACTGTATGTATATGGGCTGCCGCTCTGCCATGTCTCCTCCAATCCGCATCTTTATCTCCCTCATGTGTTTGCCTTGTAAACTCACTATGTGCATCCCCCTCCCTCTTCCTAATCCTATGCATGTTTCTTTATAATGTTTTTGCAGTCTATTGTTCTACATGAGTAGCTCCTAACATATTGTAACTTGTATTCAACTGCAACTGTGGCCTGAAATTTTTCATCTGATCTTACCTGTTGTTATTGTACTTTTACTATTTCTCCCCCCCCCCTCCCCAACACCCTAGAACGCATCTGGAAATGAGCTGGTTTAACAATTCTGTAAAAACAGCCCTACATGACAGAGATCTTTTATGGAAAAGGGCACTCAAAACTAAATTAGCTCAGGACTGGTTGGCATTTAGAAAGTCAAGGAATTTGTGTACAAAACTTAAGGGCCGAGAATGCGGAATACTTTCAATCGGCTCTCACCTCTTCAAAAAAACAATGTCTTGGGAGGTCACGTGAGAACCGAACAAGATGGCTGCTTAAGCTTTCAGCTCCTGCTAGTCACCAGTAGAGCTGCCCTCGGGAATTGATTTTTGCACGAGCTGCCGTGAAATTGGATTGCCTCTGCCGATAAACACCAACCCATCGCAAATAAGTGCAAATCGGGACTCCGGATGGTATATGTAAGCGAAAAAAAAGTCCTAGATATTTTGCCGCCGGGCCCGGCACTCCTGCCCTCCAAAATGGCCATAAGCGCTGAGAGGGTGATCAAGGAACTACATCCATGTGGCTCCGAGGTCTCAAACTGTCTTATGGCGCACATGGCAGCAAACATCGGGGTGATCCGCCAGACGGTCATAAAAACACAAAAGCTTCAATCACACACCTTGCAGGCAGAGTTGAGATCACCAAGAGCAAGGTGACAGTCCTCAAAATGCAGGGACAGAAAACCATGAGGAAAATATCGGTCACAGAACAACAGGTGGAATGGTTCCTAAATAAAACAGAAGATCTGGAAGATAGGGGACGAAGAACAAACCTCTGGTTGGTGGGTCTCAAGGAAGAGACAGAGGGATTGGATCTGGTGGGCTATTTGAGGCAGAATTTCCCTTTATAGCTGGGGCTCGAACCCACAGGGTTCGATTTTGAGATGACAGAGCCCACAGAGTATGAGTCTCACGCAGCATCAAGCTGTGGACAAACTGTGGCCCTGATCTTTAAGCTCCTCAGGTTCCAGGACAAGAAACTGATTCTGAGAAAAGTGAGAGAATTGCAACAAATCATGGCTGGAGATAGCAGAATTTCATTCTATGTAGACTACCCCCGGACCGTGCTGGAGAAGCACCAAAAATTCAACAAGATTAAAGAGGGCCTCAGGAACAGGGGGCTTACATATAGTTTGCTGCACCTGGCCACTCTTTCTGTCCAACTAGAAGACAAACAGCACCAGTTCCAGTCACCAGAGGAGGCTGATAATTTCCTCCAGTCCACACTGGGCCCCTCAAAACCATTGTCCCCCACAAGGAGGCCCCATTACCCACCAAAGCCATACAGAATGGGACCACACCAGAGGTCTGATAGCATAGAAAGGGCCAATGCACATGGCACTTGACCTGCTTTTGCTTGTCCCCTGGAGCACTGAACAACGTTGGGGGGGGGGACACCTCAACCTGCTCTTTTTATAGTCCTTCACCCGGATATCAGCTCGAGTAGAAGGATCTGGGGAACACCCCATGTTTTTGTTCCATCCTGCATTTCTTTATATGCCATCCAGGTTTTCTTCCCCTTGTCTCCCGGAGTGCTGAATAGCATTGGGGAGGAGGGGCACTGTAATATGCTCTGCTACTTGTTTTGTCTGGCCCTTTCTGTCAGATAGCTGGAGCTTTCTAACTTTCCTGATGGCTCAGCACCACTGCCCGTTGGCAAGTTGAGACGTTGTCCTGAGGCCATATTTTGAACTGTGACCCTTCTCAATCCTCCTGCGAGGGACACAGAATTGAGGCCACCACCTGGTGGGCTTCAAGCAGATCTTCTGATATTGCTTGTTGTTTGTGTGGGTCAAGGACATGAAGTGTACTGATGTTGATCGAGGGCCCCTCTAGAGTAACCCTTTCCCTTTCTCCCCCCTCCCCGCAACTGTGAATCATATGGTACTAGAACCCTTTGGGCTGCATTGGCCCTAGCGGTAACTAGTGGAGTGGATTTTGCCTCGTACAAGAGGTTGACATCCTTTACCCCCTTATTTCCATCTAGGCAACAATCTTTACCTTTGCTAACATGAGAGAGAACTCAGAGCTGCCCACCTCCCCTGGTGGAATGGGGTCTGGCAAATGGGCAGTGGGCGCCACTGAATTAAATGAGGGCAGCCCGCGGGTGGCAGCAGAACTGCCCCATCTGCGTTAGAGTATCATAGTTTAAACAACTTCCCTTGCTTGCCTTTAGAGGAAGCAACTGATGTGCCTCAGTCAGCCGGGGATACTCACAGAAAGTTCACCATTTTATTTTTTGATCACAGCTTCCATGCCCTTTTATTTCTCTGATTGAATGTTATATAAATTCCTGCTTAGAGGCTCTATTAACTGGAGAGTAAGTACCAGATCTATATTATACATGCTGCCAAGTGTTGTTGCTGTTATATGTTCTGTATACAACTTTGGATTTTCGGGGGTTGAGCGGTGAGGAGTGGGACAGTAAGTGTAATATAAAAAAGATAACACAGTATTATTGGTACCCCAGCGCTGCTCCCCAAGGAGATGGCCTAACAGTATGGCACACCTGGAACTGTTAAAGGTGGTCTCCTGGAACATCAATGGCCTATCCAACCCATTGAAGAAAAGAAAAGTACTAGCAAAACTAAAAGATATGGAATGTGATATACCATTCCTCCAGGAGACCCACCTCTTACGGGCAGAAGCTGACAAACTAAAGTACAGGTCAGTAGGGAAAGTATTCCATAGTTGTGTCAACACAAGAACCAAAGGAGTAGCCATCCTGGTATGGAAGGGACTGAACTTTGGTGCAAGGCAGTCAGTCCCAGATACAGAGGGAAGATATATACTAGTGGATGGCACATACCAGAGAGAGACCCTCCAACTGGGCTCTATCTATGCGCCTAACTCACCCGATATTAATTTATTCCCATCTGTACTGGCCAGCCTTACTGTTGACCACCCTAACACTATTCTAGGGGGTGACTTCAACCTTGCCCTAGCTCCAAATATGGATCCAGAATGGAAACACTGGTGGCCAGCCAGCTCACTCCGGGCTCTACACCAAGCAGGACTCCAGGATATCTGGAAAGCTCTCCATCCTGGAGAGAAAGATTTTACACATTTCTCAGCTCCCCACTCCTCAACAGACTTAGTACTGGTTTCCCACAAACTGGTCACACAGGCATGGAGCACCACCTTGGGTAATATCCTGATTTCAGACCATGCCCCAGTGAACTTAACCCTAGCATGGGGCAAAGCTACTAGCCACAGAAACAAATGGAAGCTCAACACCTCTGTCTTACAACTGGAGGAGTTTCTCACCTGGATACAAGAGGAGATTGTGGATTACTATAAACATAATGAAATCCCTGATGTTTGAAGTGGGACCCAGTGGGAAGCCCTCATGGCAGTGATGAGAGGCAAACTCATTGCTCACGCCTCAGGGATCCGTAAACAGAGGGACCGATATATGAGGGAGATTGAGGGTGAACTAATGAGACTGACAAAGGAGGCCTTTAGCCTCCCAGATAGAGAAGGAATACTGAAGCCCCAAATAACTGGGCTGAGGAGAGAGACTGAAGGGACCCTCCACCACAAAGTGGAGTACCAGCTGTACAGATTGCACCAGCCCTATTGGGAGGCGGGAGAACAACCTGGCCAGCTGCTGGCACACAGAGTACATGCCACAGACACCTCGAAATACATCTCAGTCATACAACTTACAGAGACTGAGGTAGTTACCTCCCCCACAGGATATCAATAATGCTTTTCTGAGGTTCTACCAAGGCCTGTGTGCCTCTGAGGTCTCTCCCAGCAAATTGCAGTTGGAAGCATTCCACATGCCGGGAGGGCTGCCCCAGATCTCCCCTACACACTTTGATACCTTGCTCTCTCCTATATGACACAGGAGATCTTGGAGGTTATTGCCTCACTGTCATGGTGTAAATCCCCTGGACCAAATGGCTTCCCAGTCTCAGTCTGGGACCTACCCTGGCCCAGAGACTTGCTGCCATCTTCAATAAGGCAGTACAAATGAACAGACTCCCTGCCTCATTTCAAGAGGCCCTGATCACACTCCTCCCCCAAAAAGGCAGGGAAAGCAAACAGTGCAGACAGTTTCGACCCCTCTCCCTCCTTAATACAGATATGAAAATATCTGCAAAGGCCCTAGCCACAAGAATGAGTCCAGTCATGGAAGAAATCATTCACCCTGACCAGTTGGGGTTTGTCCCGGGAAGACTGGGCTCGACAACAACAGGCGGATATTTGATCTGTTCTGGGAGGCACAACTACCAGAACCCACTGCCACCCTGTCCCTAGATGCCGAAAAAGCCTTTGGCAGGGTGAAGTGGACTTACCCATTTGATGCAATTGGCAGATTCAGCTTCCCTGAACAATTCATAGATATAATCCGCCTCCTTTACCAGAATTCCATGGCCAGAATATTAACCAATTCCACCATCTTGGCTCCTTTTCACTTCAAACGGTGCACCCACCAGGGATGCCCGCTGTCTCCCTTCCTCTTCCTACTGGCTGCAGAGCCCCTAGCGCACAATATTAGAAATACTCCAGAGTTCCCAGGTATAGCAGTAGGGGAACACATCATAAGCTAGCCCTCTTTGCAGATGATATTACCCTCTTCCTAACAGACATCCCCAACTCCCTGAGAACTCTGGAAGAGCTCATCCAGGAGTACTCTGCCATAGCAGTCTACAAGCGCAATGCCTCAAAATCCCATCTCCGCCCACTTAATGAAACTTGCACTCCCGATATGGCAAAAGAATACCTTTACCAATGGTCACCAGGGGGAGTAGCATGTCTGGGGATCCAGATCTTACCTACAGTGAAAAAAAAAACAAACAGTAAAAGCTAACGTACAGGTGATGTTGAACAAGCTGGACAAGGACCTGCAAAAGTGGAGCATGCATATCCTATCCATTTGGAGCGGAGTGAATCACCTTAAGATGATTACCTTTGTCAATCTACAATATATACTGTCCAACCTCCCAGGCTCCTTTTTCCAGTCACTCAATTTGAAAATATCTTAATTTATCTGGGCAGGCTCTAAACCCAAAATTAGCTTACCCAAACTTAAACAGCACTGGGAACAAGGGGGTTTTGGGCTGCAAGATTTGCACCTCTTCTATATGTGCACAGTCCTCTGCCAGGTAGTCCTCTGCTGTAATCCTATCCTGGCCTCACCATTACCAATGTGGGTCGTAGTGCAGATGACTCAAACCAAGCAAACCTCCCAGAGTGCCCTGATCTTCCCTGGTTAGCCGAGCAAGCAGCACCTTCTACAAGGCACGCCAAGCAGGAATGGAAAACGTTCCTTAAAACTTTGGGTTGGTCTTCTAATAATTCCCGGTTTCGCCCCATCTGGACTAAACCCACCCTACAGATCGACAACAAACCAATGGAGTGGAAGGCATGGCAAGATGCAGGTATAAATACACTGGATGACCTTTATGCCCTGGACACGGGGATAATGTTACCCCTTCGAGACACTAAGGGACAGGGGGAGACCAGCAGGAAAAGGGAGAATCCTCTTTTGGCAATATCTCCAACTGCGAGACCTGCTCAGGACGACCCTCACACCCACACATAAGTTACTACCCACTATACTTGACCAGTGTGTGAGGGGGCTGACCTCCCTCCAACACCCAACAAGCAAACTGATGACACTCCTAACCAAGCATAAGCCTACCCTCACACTGACAGATACTAGAACTAAATAGGAGGTGGAACTGGGGGTACATATCCCACAAAAGGACTGGGAAACAGTTTGGGCAAAGGCATACTGGGCTAATAGAGAGCTCCAAGCAAAGACTCTCCAATTTAAGATCCTCCACAGAGCCTACGAGACACCTTTGACTCTCTATAGAAAGGGGTTAATGGAACACAGTGACTGCTGGAGATGTTCACCCCTGCAGGCCTCGCTCACACATGTCCTTTGGTCCTGCCCAGCCCTTGAAACATTCTGGGGCAAAATGTGGATCACATGTGCCAATATTGTGCCAGTCTCCCCAACCAAGGACCCAGTCTTGGGGATCCTGGGGTTGCTAATATACCAACAACCCACTCATCCGGTCAGTCACACCCAAATGATATGGCTAAACAGAGCCCTGGCAGTGGTCAAGCAAGTCATCCTCAGACACTGGAGGAACCCCCGGTCACCCGTCTATCAAGAATGAGAAATGCTGTTTGTCCCAACAGCTAGATATGAGAGGACAACCCATGCAGCCATGGGTAAGAATCCACTGTACGACCATATCTGGGAACCCTATTTGGTGAACATGGGCACAGTGGGACCTGTGCGCTACCCCTATAGGTGAACACACCAAGTCAAAAGGGACAACAATACACAACAGACTCAGTCTGAACTTTCACTTCGACTCTGACTGCACAGGACTACCAAGGGTAGCCATTGACCAGACATCTTATTGCCTTGACCAGGCTTCTCCATGGATGGTAGACATCTCTGTCCCACACATGGAATCTCTTGCATGTCCCCCCAACCCATATCCCGAGAATCCACACAGCACACTTACATAGAAAATATAATCTCCAGTGGACCTTGGACTACAGGAAATAGGTCACCCATAAGACCCCTGCAAGGGCTGAAACTAGACTCATCGGGTGCTCCTCTTGAGACAGACACATACAAATACCCTAAACTCACTAGGGACAAAGACTGCCTTGTAACCACACATAAATTGTGCCTCTGATATTGGGTAGTAGGTACCTAGAAGACTAGACTTAATCCAAAAATATTTATTATTATACTTGTCAACCTACTGGTCAGACTACCATGGATAATTACACACCATTTTGCTGCCTAACTTCTTCTAGTAGTTTCCACAGGGAAACAGAAATAACAGCGCCAGCTGAAATTAGTGTTGTTATTGGTAACTGGTTGTAACTGGTGCAGCGTATCGTACTCACACTTGTGACCTTTACAAACAAGCAAACTGGCTTCAACTCCAGGCTCGCATTGAATATCAAGCCTGCCTTCTGGCTAAGAAGGCAGATCTTGGTCTCCTACCACCAGGTTCCCTTCAGCTTTTTAGTCCCTTCTGGGGCATTCGGACACACGAAGTTCTGTGAGCCAAACCTTTACTGTCCCTCACTGTTGAACCTCGCTCTGACAGCAATCCATTGCAGTTAGAGCTGCTAATTTATTTAATTCCCTTCCTCCTGAGAATGCATCGACTACAACTTTGGGACCATTTAAGCGGAAGCTGCATCAATTCCCAGTTTCCAGACCATCTTGTGACTGCTATACCTAACCTCTGCTGACAGCTAAATGCATTGGGACCTCCCCTCTTTTATCATTTGCCCCTGTATAGCTCTATCCTGTTGCTGCACTATTCCACTCACAGCACTTCCTCCCTTATCCCTTTCCCATTCCTGCTCTCTTTTCATCCTACCTCATCCCCCCTTCCTTTATCCCTCCACTCCCACTCCCCCCCCCTCCTGTTTCCTCACCTTGTTCTCTCCCTCTACCCCCCGCCCCATGGGTCTTTCCTGCTTAAGCATCACTGTGGAATCTCCCTCCCTGCTCTTACTTTGCTTCTTCCACCTCCCCCAATTCATCCCGGTACTTCTCTCCTTATATCCCTTTCACCCCTCTTCAGACAAGGCCACTGGCTGCACTTGACTCAATATTTATCTTGCCACATTGTTCTTTTGTTTATGTAATTACTTTCCTCATGTTGTACTACTTATTGAAACCATTGTAATTTGCTATTCTTGTGACTTGACGTGGAACCTCTGTAAAAGAGCCCTTGGCTCAAAGGTCTTTCAGATTTGTTAAATAAATAAAAATACATGGGGACGGGAGTAGCATAACATGTTCTATTGTTGTATTCTGTTCCTTCATGTTTCTATGTAATAGTAAGCACTGGACACTGTTATGTTCTGTACATTGAATACACTGTTTGCATGAACTGTGAACTGATTCAGTTAGATTGTCTGTAAAAGATGAAAACCGTAATAAAAACCTTTATAGCAAAAAAAGAAAAAAATGCCTCAAAATTTTGGCAAATGCTTAAAGGGCTAAAAGGCCAAAGTCACTCCTCATCCCTGCCATCCAAAATTATCAGTGGTATCAATACCTTCACAGAAAACAGAACATCCTAGAACAGCTTAACAACCACTTCGCCACTGCTGGTCTTGCATTCGACTCCTCTCCTGCGAGTCAGCTACGGGCACATTACTGCTCTGATGACACATACCCCCTTGTAGGAACCACCATCCCTCACCTTGATTTAGTTTCAAGCCTATATCTTACAAAGAAGTGGAAGATCTCCTACTCACCCTAGACACCAAAAAAAGTGCCAGCGCTGACTTAATCGAACCCCTCCTCTTGAAACTTGGATCTTACTTCCTGACACCTCCGATTCTGCATCTCTTTAATCTCTCCCTCTCCTAAGATGAGCTCCCTGCAATCTGGAAAGTTGCCCAAGTCATTCCTCTCTTCAAATCTGGTGACCCATGCGATCTCAACAACTATCGACCTATCTCTCTGCTACCCATCCTATCAAAATTGTTAGAAAAAATAGTCAACTCCCAACTGAGAGAATACCTGGAAACCCACAACATGCTTAATCCCGTCCAATCTGGATTCAGGCCTAATCACAGTACAGTCTCTGACCTTACGAAAGTCATCAATGATTGGCAGATTGCCCTTGATTCAAAGAATTATGTTTGTGAGCTTTTTATGGACCTCAGCAAGGTTTTCAATACTGTTGATCATGACTTACTACTGTCAAGCCTACGAAATATTGGTCTTCATGAAAATGCCTTGAAATGGTTCTCCTGCTACCTGGTGGGCAGGTAAAAGCCCAAGGCAATCTATCACCGCTAAAAATTCTGCAAGAGGGGTACCACAAGGATCAATCCTGGGGCCCCTGCTGTTTGTAGTATACATAAATGGTATCGACCATAACATTGGCAGCGCAGATGTTCATCTATTTGCGGATGACACAGTTCTGTACATTGCTAGATCTACCCTCAAACTTGCACATAGGGACCTACAGGATGATTTTGTTACCCTTCAACATAACCTGCTTCAGCTGAAACTTCTGCTTAACGCTAAAAAAACTAAAACCCTGTTTCTCTCTCCCCATGCTCTTGCAACACCTGCCAACCCTACCAGTACCAACCCATAGATAATGACCATCCTAGGGGAGCCACTCGAAACAGTGGATAACTTCAAATACCTGGGCTTCCGGATGGACTATAAACTTTCATTTATGGTGTATATCGAGGTGGTAGCTAAGAAACTTAGGCACAGACTAGGTCTTTTTTATTGTATTAAACTTACCAGAGGCTAAAATAAGACTGGTGCAATCTACCTTTCTCCCCCTCCTCAACTATGCTGATCTGTTATATACCATTGCCCCAAAACAGCCCTAACAAAACTGGACACCTTGTACCACAGAGCGTTAAGGTTCATCACTAATTCTCCACACAACACTCATCACCGTCTCCTTTATAAGCAACTTGGCTGGTCATCACTTTCCTCCAGGAGGCTAAGGAACGCATCCCTCTGGATCTACAGAGCCATTACTAACAAACTCCTGCCTTACATTTCTGTTCTCTTCAAATGCACAATTGGTACCTATTCCCTTCGTAGATATCCCTACATCCTGTTTGAGATCCCTAAGATACGAACCCGCTTTGGTGCCTCTGCTATAAGCTATACTCTCCCTTCTCTTTGGAACAACCTTCAGAAGTCCTTAAAACTTTCTCAACTCACTGGGACATTCTCCTTTAAATCCCTCTTAAATTGCACACTGAAGGAAACATGCAACTGCTATTCTTAAACTTGCACTGAGCTGAGCAGCTGAAGAAACCTACTCCAGCACTTCTCCCTCTGTGTTGTTGTTAACCCGGGTATATGGTCCCTTCCTGAATTATCCTTACCCTGTCCCCCACTCCACTGCCCCCCTTCTCCTATCCTTCTCCTTCTACTTCTCTCACCTAACCATCCCACGCTGCTCTAGCATTTACCCCATTGTGCTGTGATATCCCTGTATATGGTCCCGCTTTGACAAATCCTCACCTTGTCTACTACTCCACAGCCCCCTCTTCTGCCTCCTTCTATCCTACCTCCCCACTCCCCTCTCACCCTCTCTTTCTTAACCCACCCTCAGAACTGGCTACATCTTCTAATATGCCTCTAAGCAGTGCCCCCATATCATTCTATCACTGCCTTCACCCCTCCCAAACCTACCTTTTTTACTGCCTCTGCAACATAGTATCCTCGATCATCTGTTTTATTGCTTATCTTTGATGTTCCTGCAATGGCCCTGTATGTGTTTGACAATTTGTACTCTTAGTTCCTGTATGCATTCTGCTCCTTGACTTGTATTGCTATGTATGTCATTTTGTATTGTTCTCATGCTTATTTGTACATTGACACTGTTGTTCAGGTGACATACAGTAGTAGCCACAGACACTGCCAGCTATTTCCAGATATTTCGGGACATTTCTAAAGAGTTTCTCTCTGCTACCCCTACTGTGGAAATGGAGAAAGCAGGAGCTATATCTGGAAATATCAGTACAATTTTACTGTACTTTTCCCTTTTTTTTATACTGTATCTTTCAGTTTAACTTGTCCTCCCAGGACCATCTTGAAAATGAGCTTGCTCAACTGTGTTTTTCTCCTGGTAAACTAAAGATTGACTTGATTGATTGATTGATTGACTGAACTGATACTCAGCTCAGTATGCTTTTCCTGGTGAAACTTTTGAAATAAATAAATACAATGTACTATTAATTTCTACTTCTCTTGCTTCCCTGTCTGTACTAATGTGTACACAATATGAGGGGTTACTCACCTGTAAGTGTAGTTTTAGGAGTGGTATATGGTGCATATCCACACGTTGGTAGTCTTCCTTCCCTTTAAATCCAGCCAGCATGTCTTCAAGCAAAGCTCCTCTCACCCACTCAGGTGGTACCCTCCTCAGTTCCGCCCCATGACATCAGATCTTGCATGCTGGAAGCAGGCATCTGTGTGCCACTTGCTGGGGAGGTTGGGTGGGTTGTGTGGATGTGCACCATATGCCACTCCTAGAACTATAGTTACAGGTGAGCAACCCTCATTTCTAGGGATGTGGATATGGTGCAGTAGCCACACATTGGCAGACTCCTAGCAGTTCTTCAGGAGGAGGGGGGCAAGGTGTACACCTCTACTTGGGGAAAAAGGGAATGGAGAATCGAAGTCCCAAAAACCAGCATCCCAGCATGACTCAAGATCAATGTGGTAATGGGAAGTGAAGGTGTGTGCTGACTTCCAGGTAGCAGCCCTGCAGATTTCCTGGCTAGGGCCATCTAAGGAAGCAGCCACCGAGGCAGCAGTATGTCTGGTGGAATGAGTCCTAAGCCCCTATAGGAGACTCCCTACCAGCCAACCTATAGCAGAGGTCAATGCAAGATAAAATATACCTGCCATCATCCGCTTAGCTGCCAGTCTGCCAGATGTGACTTCAGCATAGGTGACAAAGAGCGGGCAAATCTCACCCAGAACTCCAGCTGTGCGCTCTGTACAGTAAGCAAGCACTCATCTCAGGTCCAATGTGTGAAGCCTGCACTCAGCCTCAGAACTTGGATTGGTGAAATACACTGGGAGATTGATCATCTGGTAATGGTGAAACTCTGCAACAATGTTCGGGAGGAACTTCAAGTTGGGGCTGAGGGCAACCTCATCCCTGTGAAACACCAAATATGAAGACTCCACAGAGAGCGCCTGGAGCTCACTGATCCTTCTGGCAGAGATGACAGCCACCAAGAAGGCAGTCTTCCATGACAGGTGAGAGATGTCACACCTGTGCACTGGTTTGAATGGCTTCCCCATGAGCACTGCCAAGACCAGCAACATTTCCCACAGTGGTGGTGGTTCAAGCACCAACGAGGACAGGTGGTCAAGGTCCTTAACAAAGCACCTGACCACCTTTTCCTGTGCCACCGTCGGCATACCCACCTACATCTGATATGCTGAAATGGCTGCCAGGTGCACCCTGAGGGTCATCGAACTCAGGCCCGACAGAGAGGTACCACAGGTAGTCCAGGATGCTAGCCATGGGGCAGGACAGGGGTCCATCTCCCTGCTGTGGCATCAAATGGAAAAGCGCTTCCATTTGAAGGCTTAGCACTGGCAGGTCAACCCCTAAAAGGAGGCTTCCACAACCTGGAGAACCTCCTCAGAGAGACCCAAACCTGGAACTCTAGCCATTCAGGAATCAGGCTGCCAAGTGGAGGGACCAAAGGTCTGGGTGTGGGACCTTCCCCTAGTGACAAGAGAGCAGGCATAGAGTCTAGTACCACAGAGGCCTGCAGCTGCTGAAGCGGAGGAGATCTGGGTACCAGAACTGGCTCGGCCAGTCAATGGCTGCTAGGATCACGTGCATCTTGTCCCTCCATACTTGGACCAGCACCCAGTAGATCAGGGGAAAAGGAGGGAAGGCCTAAAAGAGGTCCGGAGTCCACGGTCTCACAAAGGCATCCCCATCAGTGTCCCGCACTGGGGGGGGGGGATGGGCACAAAACAGCCTCAAACTTTGCATTCTTCCAAGAGGTGAACAGGTCAACCAGGGGAGTGACCCACTGGGAGAAGAGATGGTTCACCACCTCCTGAGGAAGGGACTATTTGTTAGCTGCCTCACCCTCATGGCCGAGAGCATCCACTAACTGGCTGGAGGCTCCAGCCACATGGATCACAAGGAGATCAGCATCCAGATTGCGCACGAGGGTCCAGGTATGGAGGGCTTCCCAACCCAGCCAGAGGGAATGTGTTCCACCCTGCCTGTTAAGGTAGTACATGGTCATGGTATTGTCCATCTGGACCTGCACGACCTGACCCCGAACTGATGAAGCAAACGCCAACAGAGTCAGATGCACTGGCAGGAGCTCTGGAAGACTGATGTGGTAACAGGACTCCTTGAAGGTCCAGAGCCTGTAGCCTCTGTGATCCCCCCAAGTAGGCTTCACAGCCCACCAGAGATGTGCCATTGTCAGAAAGACGATCGGCTCTGAGTGGACAAACGGGACTCCTACCTGCAGGTGTTCTGGGACCAGCCACCACTGGATGGCATCCCACATTGGCTGCATCACCACAACCGACTGGTCCAGGTGACCATGGCACTGAGACCATGAAGAGCCAGTTCCCACTGCAGGGGGCACATCTGCCAGCGGGCCCACAGGACCATACTGGTGCAGAATACCATGTACCCCAGCAGTCACAGGAAGTCCCAGGTAGGGTGTGAGTGCCCAACCGGAAATGATCAGGCAAAGAAGGTAAGGTCCATTGCCTGGTCCATTGGGAGTCAGGCCTTGGTCCGGAGGGGGTCAAGCTCTGCCCTAATGATGTGGATGGTGTGCAAGGGGTTGAGTTCCAACTTGGCCAGGTTGATAAGTAGACCCTAGACTGAGCAGCTCTGGAGGGCCAGGTATCCAGCTCCATGGACTGAATCCATATCCATTTCAGTTTGCCTGGGCCCTGCTATGCAAAGAAAGTCATCGACGAGAGACCGGCCTGGGGATCAGCCCCCTACTCAATGCCTTGAACAGGAATAATGCCTCGGTGATTCGTGTGGGCCCTGCTTCTTCGGGCACTCCAGCTCAACAGCCTGAAGTCTTGATTTCGTCCTGCCTGTGTCCAGTATTGGGTATCGTGAGTAAACATCAGGGTAGCTCCCTGCAATAACAGCTGAATCTAAAAGTGTTGTTGTCGTATTGTTTTGTTGCCTTTTCTTTCACAAACTGAGCCCTCCGGCTCCAGATTACAAATAGTATGTGTTGTGCATGCTGCTTTCTTCCATCACAGAGCCCCAACAAGCTTCAACGTTCCTGGCTGGCCCACCGTTTTCCAACCTGGGTACCCAGAGTGTGTGACTGTGTAGGGACTCTGAACTACATGCATAACTGTCTGATTAATATAGCTTTTAAGCAAATCAACCTGATTCACCCCTCCCTTGTTCAAGTCCCCTGAAAAAATCAGATTTAACTTTGTTTGCATTTAACCTGACTATGGTTCCAGTTTGTGCAAAAAGTATTGTACTGTTGCTATTTGCTGTGCTTAACCTTGATTTACAGTGGGTCCCCAAGGTCAAGCTAGAGGAACCAGCTCTGGTGGTAAGTTCAAACAGTGTGGGTAATTGCCTGGTGAATAAGGGTCATTGTGAAAGTAATTATTGTATATTGTTCAGGCCACTAGAAGGGAAAGAGTGGGGTTACAGTGTCCTGAAGGGCTGTGCCCAGGTTAGCTTGACCACTAACAACTCTGACCTCCGGGTGGAGGCACCCGTTTCATTACCCAGGCCCCTTAACCTGCTACTAGCCAAGCAGGCAGTGGTAGTAACCCTTGGGATAGCGCCTCCTAGGGGTTACATGTCAATTACATGAGCATGACAGCGAATAATGAAAGAATTAGCTATTCAATTTCAGATAAACTTGACATTTTTGAAGAAATCTGGTGTCCTTTCCTCGCCCATCATATAAAATGAGGAGAAATACAATACAGAGTATCTGAATTTATAGATGCATATGCTGTTTTGACTTAAAACACACAGTAGTATGAAGTTCCATATACTTTAAGTTAGAGAAATTAATTGTAACTGTACTGTTGAAGACTTGAAATTCTGAGATTATTATAATGTACTTCTATATTCTGGAAATGCATGTTTAAATTTAGGTTGTTCATTTGTGAGATTGTCATACTGTACTTCTATATTCTGCGAACAGACGTTGAGATCATGTTGTGTATTTGTGAGATTGCTATAGTGAACTTCTATATTCTGGAAATGGACATTGAGTTGATGTTGTATATTTTTTCCATTAAAATGTTATTGTTCTCAATAAAAAGGAACAGTTACAAGACCATATTCATTACATAAAAAAAATACTATAAACTTCGAACTTAAAGCAACTAAAACTACTATATTATTAATAACAATAATAGTAAAAGTAATATAATACCTTAATGTTGTATGTTTGTGAGATTGTTATACAATACTTCTATATTCTGGAAATCGATGTTGAATTCATGTTACATATATACCGTCAGCAGATAAGAGCCTATGGCCCACCCAGTCAGCCCATTTGAGTTCGTAAGATCACGTGAAGTTTTTCTAGAAGTCTGTTGCCCCTTACCCCTAACCTCCAGGATTCCCTTATGTTTATCCCATGCATTCTTAAATCCAGTGATTGTTTCAGCCCCATCACTTCCTCATGCAGGGTGTTTCACTTGAACCACCACTCTTTCTGTGAAGAAATTCTTCCTCACATTTCCTCTGAATCACCCTCCCTCAAACTTTGTCACATGCCCTCTAGTCCTGGAACATCTTTTTCGCTGGAAAATAGTGTTTTCCTGCACCCTGTTCCTCCATGTAAGGTACTTGTATGTCTCTATCACATCCCCTCTCTCCTCCAGGGGATACATATTCAAGTCCTTCAGTCTGTCCTCATAGGACTTGTGATGCAATCCCTGTATCATCTTTGTTGCAGTCTTCTGAACCTTCTCCACCCTATGTCCTTATGTAAGTAAGATCTCCAGAACTGTACACTGTACTCCAGCTGGGGCCTCACTAGTGTCTTGTATTGTGGAATTATGACCTCCCTTTTCCTGCTGGTAATGTCCCAGCCTATGCATCCCGGCATCCTATTTGCTTTACCTGCCACCTTGTCACACCGTTTCCTTACCTTGAGGTCATCAGAGATGATAATCCCAAGTTCCCTTTCCTGCTTGGTGCTTGCTGTATCCTCACCCCCAACTGATATGTTGTTCCAGATTTTTTGTGCCCCATATGCATTATTTTGCACTTTTTTGCATTAAATGTCAATTGCCAAACCCTTGACCATTGTTCAAGCTTCTGCAGGTCCCTCCTCATTCTGTCTACACCCTCTGGTATGTCCACTCTGTTACAGAGCTTCATGTCATCAGCAAACTGGGAAATTCTGCCTTCTAGGTCCTGCACAATGCCACAGATGAAGATGTTGAACAGGACCGGTCCCAGCATGGATCCCTGTGGCAACTCATTGGTCACTCTTCCCTCTGTGAAGTGACAGCCGTTTACCACCACCCTCTGTGTCCTGCCACCCAGCCAATTACTCACCCACCAAACTACTGTCCTGCCTACTCCCATACTCCCCAGTTTAACAACCTTCTATGTGGCACAGTGTCAAAGGCCTTGCTGAAGTCCAGATAGGCCACAT